>JADFDV010000061.1:5990762-7274224 GCA_019097775.1 Moniezia expansa | reverse complement strand
GATTTGATCTTTTTATCAGATAAAAGTTACGAGTAGCACTTTCCCCTTAGGGCGGTACCAGGTCAATCTTCGAGTTATTGGTTTCCGAATTCCGAAATAAAGTATTCATCACGTGTAAATGATATTCTTGGCATAGTCCTAGCAGCCTTAGTCCGTTCTCTGTGTTGTCTTCTTGATAAGTAAAGGGACCGATAAGTTTGGCACTACTGTTACGAGCAACAGATCTCAATCTGCAAAAACGGCGACCCCACAATTTGGTCTAGAGCTTTCACTGTATCCAGAGTTGAAGAAAGCGTAGTTATCGATAGTTAAGTGGCAGGATTTCATTCGAGTTTCCGTTAAGGCAACAATTTCCATACCTCTTCCCGAAGTCTCTTCAGCTATCTGGCAGAGTTTCCGATCATTGCTACAGCCGCGCACGTTCCATAATCCGAGTTTCAGGCCATGGATCCAGGTAGTATGTCGTATCATTTTTTAAGAGGCTGTTCGTGGACCCTGACTGTATTTCAGTTTTGCATAATAATGAATTCGTACGTCCGGTTGTTTATTAGTCCTCTCCAACCGCCTTTATCTTTAGCCCTCTGGGTTGTCCCAGAGGTTACCAGTGGTCACCACGTAGAGGTAGAGAGTAGGTTTGACCGCCTGTTTGTTAGTCTGATAGCACTCCATGTTTGCCCTAGACTCAAAGAAGTAATTTATATTATGGGAATGCTAAATTTGCAACTAGAAGAACAGTCAGTCATCCATGATCTGTTTCAAGGCTCCTGTGGATTAAAACTGCTGCTCTGCTCAGGATTCACACAAAAAGGTCAACAATTTTGCGCTGATTTGTGTGCATTTGTTATTCCTATTGTCACTACCCATTAAGAGCATGCTTAAGTTTGATATCTCAGATGCTAGGTAATATATTTTATATTTTTTATGGCTTTATTTCTCATATTTTATAAAATATGAAACCATGGCACTGTTTGATTACTAAGAGTTGCACCCTTTGGACTCCTCTTCTTGTCATTTCTGTGCGTTACCCTGAGAAATTCAAAGTAAAATGGAAGGCTTAGACGAAAATCATTAAATTTAGATCTATACTGCTGATGCACACAAGGCAGTCATTTTGTCGGTTTGGCATTCCACTCATGCTAGTAGAGTCCGATCTAACAACAGGTCACACTGAAGGGCCCTAGTGATATTCGCTTGGTTAACTGAATAAGAGACGTAATTTCATTGACGATTAAGTCGTTGAAGCGTATCACCGAAATCTTCTTTGAACTTCATGAAAAACACTTAATTTAGTTATGGTGGTTGATTATCCTATTCAGGCATATCCTCTTATTAGCCCCCAGAGTTGCAAACGGGATTTCCTGCATTATCGATTGCGAAGCATGACACTGTTTAATCCAGGGCTGCTGAGCACCAGTTGCAATTAATTTTATAAAACTTTGCTGCCGATGATTTTAATACAAGTGTAAACCAGAAGCAGGTGTTTTTAGTTTGATATTTGCAGTTGGAAACCAATTTAAGTTGAATACTTTCCAAATTATTGACAGTCAATTTAAAAACGTTTCAATTAGGGAGATACTTTAGCATGTTTGATGTTTGTGTACAAGTTTAGTTGACCATTTTCAAAGAAAACCAAATTAATATATGCTGCCCACTTAACACAATGATTCCTCTATCGATGTGCCCAGAAACAGCTAGATTATGATCCGATATACGCGTTAGCTAGGCCATAAGTGAGGTGCACTGAGCATAAAATACTTTCTTTTGAAATTCGATTACAATTAAAGAAAAATTTTAAAATCAACTGAGTTTAAATAACTAAGACATTGATCTGTTGCTTGAATTTCAAAATTTTTACCTTGCATAATAAAATCTCGCGTCCAAATGGCACGATTTCAATACTTCTTAGTAAATGTCCAAATGGATTTCAACCGATTTTTTCCTTTTCGAATTACATTGACTGGTTATGACCATTCATTCTATCAGTTACTCTTAAACTGATTTTGCTTGAAACTGATTATTGAATACTTGGAGGCCACATGCGTGCTTTAAATGATGAGACCATAAAGAATAAGTTCCAAATTTGTATAAGCTTTCACAGGTTTATCAAGTAAACAAGCGCATTCAATTTTTGGTAATTATATGCTTTTAAATCTACCGCTTCTTGCGAGCTAAACTGCTCTCTTGATTCTTCAGCCTCTTATACTAGCCTTTCAAAGTGGTTTCTAAAAATGAATCAAAAAATTCATTTTGACTGCGCCTTACACTTGGCGTTCAGTTTCTAGTAGCAATTTCACTGCAAGCAGCATCTACTTGTTGAGCATTAAAGTTTGAATTTGTATTTATTTAACTATTTATTCCTCTATTTACCATTAACTATCTAAGTCTATATTTAAAAAACTCCCAATTTCAGAAAAATATGGCATTCCTACAGTTCCTCGTTAGAAGCATTTTTGAGACTGCTGATTTTATGGTACGCCTGTTCTTGCAGAGTTCATTAATTTTTATCTGAGGTTGGTCAACTTGAGTTAACAGAGTGCGTTTAATTGAACCACTGAACTGGGTCTAATTGACGAAAATCAAAACTTCACTTAATATTTCGTTCATTTTAATATTAGCGTAGAAATTTACATAATTGAAAGTTAAGCAGCACAGTTGGATTGGTAAAATTTTGCACTTAAAGTCAATGTTCTGGTTCTTAAAGTTTTATTACACTCGATCAACGATATTCTTCTACTTCGGTAATAAATAATGCAGCATGAATTATAGTTATTACTAATATTGTAACTTTTATGGCTAAAATAAATATTACATTTGCATTTCACATAATAATTGAGCAGCTTTGAAAAAAGTAGGGACGAACAAACAAGTTTTATCTCCATCGCAGCCTATGAACCCTCTATTCTTAGCAAAATGTATTTGTCCGCAATATCATAAGCTTCTGTAAGATGCTATTACTCTCATTTAGTATCAAACAAAGCCCAAAAACGTGCTCAAAATTTCATCTCTAGGTATAAAAAAGTGTTGCACAATAAGCGGCCGTTAAACTGGCAGGTGCAGTATTTGCTACAGCAAACAAGTTCAACTATTGGTAAACAAACTTGTATTCACTTGAAGTGCAGTTATTTGAAATAAAGTTACAATAGTCATGTTACTTCGATAAGCGGTAAGTTCAGTTTTTCATTTAGCTTAACTAATGCAAGGCAAAATAGTTACTGAGGCAAAATGTTGACCTAGGTGTTTTAACTTGAATTCAGGTAAGGAAGGTTAAGAAATATACCGTTAGTTCAATAGAAGTAAAATGATAAATTGCAATAAGATAGGAAATTGGGTTGCTTTACTGGAATGATCAGAAACGAATCGTCAAAGCAGTGGGTGGTTTTAGAAATTCAACAAGTCGAGGCGATTTCAACAGGTTTCATATCGGACAGGATTCTATCTGAAAAGTGCCGAAAAAAATACCCTTGATGTTATACAAATTTACACTAATTCCGAGTTGAACATTTGTGACTGTAGAATAAATAGCACATTAGGCTCTCCAAAAGTTGAATGCAGCTACCGAAAATACTTTATCCGTGATAGGCACTCTTGAGTGTGCTCTAGACATGTCGGGCATCATTCGCGAGTTTCCTTAGAAATTGCGCGATAAAGTAAACTGGATAGGCAACGTATGCCCATCGATCAAAAGCTTTCATTTTAGTGTGAAGGTGCAAATAAAAATCAAAGAGTTACTTAGAGGACCAGTCCTAAGCAGGATGCATATATCCTAATTTATAATTGGGAATGAAACGACATGAAATAATTTGGACAATGAAAAACCCTAAGGGAAAGGAAGGTCGGCAGTGCGGATTAAAATGGAGAAGTCATTCAGTGGAAAAATAGTTGGCCAACAGTGGGAGGTAGGGAGCTGATAGTTAAACGACTGAGAGCCACAAAAATGAAAATTGTGAAATAATGAAAAACAGAATGAAGAGTGGGACAAAAGGAACAGGTGAAGGTCGCTGCAGGCATTCTAGACCGTTTTCTTGCAGCTATGCAGTGCAAGGTTTACGACTGCAGTGATTCACGCCCGGTTCCGTCACCGTGCTAGGCACCCACGTCTAGTTTATAAACATGGCCACGTAGATACTCAACATTAGACCTTCACGTTACTGGATTACAGACGTGCATCACCGTAGTCGGCTGCTAGCCTCCCTTACACTGACTCCTACTATCTAACTCTTGCCTTAGGTCTCTGTCAAGCGATTCTTACCTACTATTTCACAGTATAAGCACCGCTTTCTCCCTTTTCACACATTTATTCCAATTTACTCTGCGCAGTTTTCAATGCGAACCCTTAACTGAAATTTTATATCGAAAAAAGGCAATGAAAAACAGCGATTTCTGCGGGCACTCAACTGAGCAGAATCTATTAAATAGTCTGTAAAGAATCTGCCTTGGGAGGCTCCCTTATGCTCCCCCAAAGGGTGCAGCTGCTTGCTGCAGAAGGCGGCATTTCATCATCATGAGTAGGCTGGTTTGAAAAGATTGAAACCAACAGTGGCCATGTTTGATTTTTTCATTCGTTCACAGACATTAGACAAGTCCCAAGGATTTATTGGGAGTACAACAGAAATATAAGAGCTTGTACAACAAAAAGACACTTATGCATTGCATGGAACAGTTAAATTGATATCTGCAGAACTATGGGTATTTCTCAGCATGGTTTCGAGGTGCAGCAACAGTTCAATCTTTTGTTACACTTCTTGCAGCTTCTCTTTGTCCTCGGTTTTCGTCCTTCTCCAGGGATTTTTTTCAGCAACCATGTGCGATTAAGGGTTATTCGCAGCCGAGATACCGCAATCGTTGTTCTTCCTTCTAGATAGTCTTTAAATCACAGTCTTTCTTCCTGCCTACCACTCTATCTTTTTCGGTTCTGCTTTCTCTACTAAAGTCTAACTCTTTTTTCTTTTGCGTTAGCTTCTTAGGGTGGCAATCCCTAAAATGTCTCTTTAGCCACACTTGAGTCTTGTATCTTTTAAGACAGTCTGTAAGAAGGCGCTTTAGTCTACGGTCCATTCTCTCCTCCGTTATGTGTTCTTCTTCTTTTTGATGATCTTGTCTTAAGTGTCTTCGCATCTCCTTTGTTGTAGTGAAACATCAGCAGTTAAGGCTGTCGCAGACAATATCACGTTTCTTTTCACCTACCAACCTAGGTGTGTAATTTTCATCTCGCATTAGGAAACTTTCCTTTGGATCAAGTAAGCATGATTCGAAACGCTCTTACCATTTTTCTTCCACATCTCTAATGAATTGAAGCATCCAGTTCCTTGAAGGCGAGGCCTTCTTAGTTTCCTTGTTTTCAAAGTACTGTCAAGTATAGAGCATCAAGCTATCTTTCTTTATTTTCAAACTCTGCCGTTGGTTCAACTTCTTTGTCTGTATAAGACTTGCCAAGTTACGCATCGGCAGATCCAATCGGATTTCCTCTACAGTTTTGGCTCTTCGCGAGTACAATTCAAGTAGCGTGCTTTCAGACGGTTGAAGAGATTACAATCAACAATGGCCATGTTTGATAATTATTCTTAGTCTTCATCCAACACTTTTGAAATATTTCCCTTTAAGGTTTTTCATTTCGTGAAGCTTATGACGAGGTCAATAATATATTACCAGGCGTAACATGAAATCTTACCCATCATTATTGATGAAGACGTGGAGCGTATTCTTGTAAATAATAAATGACTTGCAATCTGCTGTAGTATTAATTGAGTTTATTTTAATGAGTGGGTGTTTGAGGCCTGTACAAATAATTCAGTTCATTTGTGTTCCTACATATACTCACTTGTACATGCTATGCGATACCTAACGCTATTACATGAGTTGCCACGTGTCCTCGAATCGTTTTGAAATGATCAAACCTAGAGAAGTTCAACAACCAAGGATTAATGCTCGCACTTATTAGCATTTTCTTGCAGAATTTTATCAAGCGTTGCGTTATTTCTAACCACGAAGCGTAGAAGAGGTCATGATCAGACAGACGAATTGATTTGAAATCTTGATCTCTTTCAGAACACATTTGAGAAAATAAATCCCTAGCTGACAATGACATATGGTAGACAAACAATGTGAGCAGACCGAAGTCTGTAAAATGGCCTATTTTGAGAAATTGGTAAATGGTCGTACTCTTGCATCTGTTCAGAGACTTCCATGGCTAGACATTTTTAGATTCGACCATTCCCGTTGCGAAATTACACTTGTGGTGATGAAACTCAATGAAATGCTTTCGAAACCCAATAGATTTTAGAAGATTGATGTTTGTACTATGGGGCTTTTGGAAAAGTGCAAAGGTGTAATGTCCAGGTGGAATATACGCATAAGGTGACAAAGTAGGATGTCAGTTTGAATCTGATTACATAACAACAACAAGCTTTGGCAGTTTTACTAACATGTTTTAAGCACAAAAAACCAGAATATTGGCCTACCTCTATAAATCGAACGCAAGGTTACTCACGAGGATCAAAAGCAGATTCCAAGTCTGAAGTGTGTTTTGAATTCCGAAGAGCTAGATCATATTTTCTTGCCCGTAATGCTGATCGTCGCTCTAAAGGTTTACTTATGGTAACCACCATCTTTTCGAAAATAAGCATTCTTCTTGTATTTTGAAATTCGATCATTGCGCAATCCATTATATGGCATGATACTTTAAATGCGCGTTTTCAAACTGATCACCATTTCAATTTGTGGATGAAATCTTCGTTTAATAGCAACAATCGAGAAGTTTCCTGATAGGGTATTGCTGTTGATGGCTTTGCGTTATATGCTAAAGACCTTCTGAAGTCAAGTTAACTAAAAATAGAAAGAAGATTTCACATATCAAACACACTTTAACAGGAAAACGTTTGCTCACCTTAAGACAGGTTATCCGTTTGCAAAGAGTTTGTTTTAAAATTAGTTCATCGTGAATTACCTAAGTTTTTACCTTAAGAGTTTGCAAGAGCGTCTATTGTAAATTATGACAAATCAATCGCCTCTTTGACAGCTGAAGTATTTGGTGATTTGCGACTGATATTCAGCTCGACTTACGCAAATTGCCTATAGTCAATATGAAGGACCTTCATGCTGCGATGGTTCAAATGAGTCAAAGCAATTCAAAGCCAATGGGAATTTACTAATTAGTTCATATTTTAGGTGCTTTGATAGCAGTATGTCGTTCATCATTGCAAAACTACCAAAGCAATAAAAATTAGTAATACTGTCAATCCTAGAAAGCTTGATGTGCCTAATATAGAAAACGGAACTTAAAACACTCAAGAAGAGTACTTGGTACATCTGATTAATGGTTGTGAGTTATATAATAACAACTGTTTTTAGTCGAAATGAACCATTACTCCTTCTTAGGAATGACCTTCAAGCAAATGACTGCTTTCCATGTTTTGAACTGCTCAGCTCTTATTAAGAAATTCCGCTACTTATTATTCTTGACATTTTTTTTGAGAATGTGCGTACTTCCATTTCTTCGACTACGTTTTCATAAGAAGAATTCGCATACTCATCCAGTTGCAGGGCAGATAATAAAAGTCTCTCTGATATTACAGTTTGGTATGTTTCAGTAGTTTTAGCAGTCAGTAACAGTCAGCACGTTAAGGTATTTCCAGCGTCGGATGCAACTGGGACCTTAACACAGAGCAGCAAAAGTTGATGCTGGTTAAGATTTCGCTACAAGTGGGTACTTTTTGTACAGTCTTGTTGCTTGCAAATTTTAATTTTATTCTTTTCTAAGGCTATTCTAGCACCACTGACTATAAATACACCCCCACTCTCACTTACTCTGTTCTGCTTTCTCCTGGAATAAACAACTTCCTGTATTGCTTCACTGCACACACTTATTAGAGCTATTGAAAGGAAGATGTTTGTTGGGACCCTGATGAGCCAATGTATTGTCTGAACGATACATTTTAATTGGTTATTCATTTCCGGTCTTACGAGCAAAAAAATTAAAACATAATAACTGATGTTCCCAAAGTCAATTAAATCTGTAGTTGTGTAAAAATAGCTAAATCTACCACATAGAGACATTATATTTATATGTATACACCACCCATTAGGGCAAGTCCCATCGACTTATTGGGGGAACAGCAGAATTATAAATAGTTTTTACCGCATTTAGCACGCAACAGTTAACACAGAAGACAGTAAAAGCGTCTATCATCGTCGTCTATTCCCTGGTCACTTCTTTGGCATGGTTTCATCAAACAGGTAGCAGTTCAAGTTCATAGTGGCACCTCGTTCATCTTCGGTGCCATCAAGGGCAGACAATCTTCATGCTTCTCTCAGGAGTCTTCTCAACTTTCAAAATTCACTACTACATGCCTGCTCTTTTTATAGTCCAATTTGAGAGCATGAATCGGGGTACTCACCTCATAACATGTTTACCAAGCTGTACAAGGTTGTACATCTGCTGGCGTAATCTAAATTTATACGTCCAGTGGGTGATTAGTACTATTCAGCCACCTCTAGCATTTTCCCCCAGAGTTACCGTGGAATTACCGGTGGTCACCATGAAAAGGTTGAAAGTAGGTTTGGCCACCTGTCATAAAGGTAAATAGTTTGCTACCCACGCCTTTGGTTGGGAATAAAGGCACCTCAGTGCTTCTCTGACATACTATTTCCTGATTGATCCTTCAGCCACCAGACTCACGTCGATAGATTCTGAAGCCACATTATCTGATAACTCTTTTCCCGGTTCAGCTTTGAATGTTTCCAAGCATCTGTATGAATGTAGTCATTGTCATTTGCACCACAGTTCAAATTTTCTTGCCTATTTTAAGTAATTCACTGGAGCAATTTTTGCAGTTCTGACTCCCGTTATCTGGTAAAAAGAGAAAACAGACCTTCCAAAGGAAATTAAAACCCACTGTTACTTACTGTCGACCTTGAAACGCCTGAAAGTACAGATTCAGCACTAATTTGTATGAAAAAGGCTTCAGAAAATTACCATCTTTTGGATAAAGTTGCAGATTAGCAACCTTCCTTGAGAGATGGTGTACAAGTTACAACAAATTCACAAAGTATTTGAAGTAAATAATTCAAAATTCAAGCATGCTTATGAATATTTTAACGTTTATCTAACTCTTGATAAGGATGATTTAGTGAACGGGATGAAAGCCTCCAAGATGTTGAGTGGATGTATATGAAATTTTAATATTTCATTCACTAATGAGGTAGATCTGCAAATCATTAACTAGCAGCGTATTAGTTAGGATTGAATTCAGTAGTCAAAAGAAGGCAAGGAGGGGACGAAATCGGTAATACCCCTGAGAAGTAATAAGTAGGAGACGTGGATGGGTGCGAAAAAGGGTGGTATGGGAGGTGGTAGGGGGAAGCTGGTAGCTAAGCATGGTGGCGCACATCTGTAATTCAGAAACAAGGAGGCTGGATGTCGGAAGCCATCGTGAAAGGGAGTTCGCAGCCAAGTGAGAGACTCCGCAGTCGGAAGCCACTTCGCTCTGTGGCGTTGGGTTCGCGCTTGTGCCTTGCTTACAAAAGGCGTCCCAAATAGCAAATGGCAACCTACACCGGTCTCCCATCACCCTCTTTGTTCATTTGCAACAATCCTGCACCTCTATATTTTCTCAAATTCTATTCCATTGACTGATAGCTCAATCCCTAAGCTAAATCTCCAACTGTCTACTCATTTAGGGCTTTTAACTATCCCAATTATTTTAATTCATTTAATTCTTAGTTGTAAGTCAAGATAATTGCATTTGATGTAATAGTTTTCCAGGTAGGTTTTGTGTTTAAGGCAGCATCTAAATAAAGGCGAATGCCTCAAGCTTGCTCCTCGAAGACAACGTGGCATTCGATCTTGATGCGCCCTTTACAGTGCTCGAGTAAAACAAATTCCATATTACCATATTTGTTCAAATTGGATAATATCTGGAAAAAAAATGCATCTCTAGCAGGAGATGAAATGGTCTTGCAATATTTATCAAGTTGCAACTTTAATTTGCATTTCGTCTTTGAAAAATTTACCTTCTTTTGGCTTAATCGACTATTTTTTTGGTTTTGCTAGCCTTCTTAATTCTCATTTCAAAGATCAAGATGATATTTATAATAAAAGTGTTTTCGCATCCGATGGCTGCCTAAGTGGCTCTACAGCCTCGTTTTCATTTCGAACAGAAGCAGTAGAGTATAAAATACATGGAAGGTTAAATTCTTGCAGTGTCATTGGTGCTAAAGCATGATTGGGGTATCAGAGATGATGTGCAATTCTACTCTCAGCTTTTCAGAGCAGGATTACTGTGCATTTGTGCAATCCATTGAATGTCTTTACGAAACTGATTTTAGTTTATGCAGCTCTACAACCTGGTGAATCAATCGTTGGGTCTCACCTTGCAAAAGAAGTCACTATTATTAACTGATTACTGATACATCTCAATCATTGCGTCAGCTCTTGATCTTGCAACTGAATTATCCACTGTCCCCCAATGAGGCCTTTAGACTTGCCCTAATGGGTGAGAAATAAGTGAATAAACAGGGGTACATGTATTCATTGAAGAAGAACTTGTTCGTATTAGCAGGAATTTATCAGATCAAACATTTTGGAAGGAACAAATTTAAAGTCAGCCACACATCTTCTGGCTAAAATGACGTGGTTGTAGAGCAGTTCCCTCTCTAATTTTACTGAGTTTGAGTAAATTTTCGCCTGGGCTTTGGCTTACTGACTTTGTTTTAAATATGTTTGCCTAGTCTTCCAATGCTTTCCTCTTTTAATCTCTCCCTCTAGAATTTGCATCTTATGTCATATTAATCAATAACAGTCGAAATCTGTTAGCTCCATGGTGACCTTGCACTCACAAAGCGTTAGCGTTTGATTTGAACTGTCTCAACTCCATTTTTGCGCCTGTTCTTTGAAAAAAAATAAGGTAGTGAGACTGGGCTTAGTTTACTAAGAACTAAACATTCTGTCATCCAACTAGCAATGCAACAGAAAACGAGTACATCTTTCAGGATATCAGTGAACCTCCAAAGGGGGCCTTTATAATGCGCATTTGAAATTAAGAAAAACGAAAGAGAGGGTTGATTAATATACTTAGATCATGCCAAATAAACGCATTAACATTGCAAGGTGTTATGATGGCATGTGCATGCAATTCACGAATTGTAGCAGTGCACGAAAACTCCCTCTTTTTAACCTCTAATGACTTAATAATTTGGTATATCAAGAGAAATGTGATGATACCAATAGCCCAAAGCAGAAGCTAAATTAACTTCCAGTTGCTTTGATTACCATAGTTTATAACAGCCTAAATTGATTAACTCGACAAATTTCAAATACTGTGGTAGATCGCCTTTACTTTTTGCCTAATTTAAGTAAGCAGTGGATACACGGTTCGTTCTCAAAATTCTTCGAATGCGCAGAATTTGTTAATGCATTTTACGGTACATTCCGACAAAAAATACCAACATTACAAACTTTACTATTGGTTCTTGAAATTATGTATACTGGTAAGTAATCAAAGCAAGGTAAGGCATCAAATTCTTGCTGCTGTGCTGAGACATTTCACGTAAGCGTCAAAAGTCAGATTTGGTTCAGAGCATTTGACCGCTGGCTATAAATGAGGTGCCTACATTTTTGCATTAGGAAGCCTTCATAGAATAGGCGTTCTGCGTAAGAGCGGTGCAGAGCCAAATTTGAACATTGTTAAAACTCTGTTAACAATAACGAAAATTTTGAAAGTATGCCTGCAAGCACGTTTGCCTAATTTATTTGGATACATTTACACGAGCTAATAATTTGATGCTATACAGGTTCCGCATGTTTTATGGTAAAAATCCAGTAACATTTGAGACATCAAAAGCACATTTGTCAAGATGATGAGTTTTAACATGGTCATTGAAGCAACTAAAAAATCTTAACTAAGGACGCATAATGTAATTACGGTTCAGAAAATAAATTAACATTTTAAAAAGACGTTTCACATACGATTAATGTTTTTTATTCATCCCCACCCTTCACGGCAAGTCCCAAGGACTTATTGGGGGTCCAACAGAAATACAATAAGTTACATGTTATAGCACAGAGCATTTAGTTGATTTTATTTCGGCTTGGTTTTGCGGCGCAATGGCATTCAGTTCTCCTGCTGCATCTCGTGGAGTACCTGGGATAGAATTCTTCGCAGCTGTGAGGGAGCAGATGTGTATTTCATCCTGCCTGAGGGACTTATCGTTGCTTCCTATCTTCCACTCTATCATTTTTCTCATTCTTATTCTGCTTTTCTGCTTTTCTAATTCAGTTTGATTGTTTCCTCTTCTCTGTTTGTTTCTCCCTTTCTCTGATTTCGACCGAAGGGTAACAGTTACTAATATGTCTTTCTAGCCACCCTTGAGTCTTGTATCTTTTAAGGTAGTCTATAAGAGGGCACTTTAGTCTAGGGTCGAGCATCTCTTCAGTTCTATATTCTTCTTCTCCGTGATCTTGTCTTACGTGCATTCGCATGTCACTTATTTTGGCGAAGTATCTTTGGCAGTTTGCGTAGGTACAGACAATATCACGTTGCCTTTCTCCTATCAATCTAGGTGTATAATTCTCGTCTCGAATTTTAGGGCTATCCTTTAGACCAAGTAGCCATAAATCCGAGTACTCTTGCCATGTTTATTTCGCATCCTTAATTAATTGAAGTATTCAGTTCCTTTTATGTGAAGCTTTCTTTGTTTCGGCTTTTCAAAGTTGCTGCCAAGTATGAGAAGTATCAGGCTATCTTTGTCCATCTTTAAGCTCTCCCGTAGATTCAACCTCTTAGTCGGTATAAGACTTGCCAGGTTACGCATTTGGAGTTTCTTTCGGGGTTCCTCAACAGTTTGGTCTCTTCGCAAATACAGTCCAAGTATCACACGGCGAGCTGTATTCTGTATTGCTTAAAGTCGATTGTTATCTTTTACTCTCAAGACAATGGTTGATAATCCGTAAGTGATTGCAGGGAAGACAAAATTCCCGCCAGATATGCTTTTAGGGTTTATTTGAGACTTCTTGAGCACAAAAATGGTCGCAGTCGTATTAAGTGCCTTTTTGCTCTGGCTAAGTTTGCTTTTATCGCTCCGTCTGGCTCACCGGTGTCTTGAATTATGGAACCAAGATATTCGAAGTGTGAGGCACGTCGGAATGACATTCCAGCTGCCTCAAGAGGCGTTTGGTCCTCACCGTCACCAACTTGAAAACAGAGGATCTTTATCGCTGCGATCCGCATTCCATGTTTTTGCATCGTTTTCGCCAGATGCTCTATTAATCTGACAGCTGCGACTTTGTTTGGCACAATAAGACATAGGTCACCGGCGTATTCTAAATGATTTAGCAGCCATCTTTTACCCGAGTGATTGATCATCTGAACTGCACTGTCCTTGAGTGAGGAGAAGGCTTAATTGAATATGAGTTGGAAGGTTAGGTTGAAGAGAAGTGCAACCTTGGTATCAAATCAGAGGCTCAAATATTCAGTCGAAAAGGTTTTCTACGTCGCTTCTGTAACCTGTTTGTCTAAAATTTCAATTTGAACTGAATACAAAATAGAGGATTAAATTAAACGAAATTTAGTATTTCATAGAGACCGTCTTCATGTAGAAGCAGAAATCTGAATAGGAGCGCTTCATCATAATGCGGTGTATATTTTTAGGAATTGCCGCTAGTTACACCGCTTATAGACTTAATCTAATGCTTTGCTGAAGATTAAAAATCAAATACCGAAAGTTATTTTGTCAGAAGCATTTCGCTTCTTTTTAAACAAACCTACTGAAAATTTCAACCAGCTTGTTGAATTTTCCCCTGTTTTACAAGGGAATCAAGAACATGCAAACTCCTTATGCAGCCTATTGATTCAAATGCGAAATAGAATCAGTTTTGGTTTATAACCTCACGCTAAACATATTAAATGTCCTCGAATTTGCTAAATGGAAAGTGTATGCCTACGCAGCCAAATGAATATTTGCCGCTGAATTGTATAAATGCCGCCAGGTAACCAGCTAATTACTTGCCAACTAACTGCTTGATGTATTCCTATACGCTCGTAAGTTGCTTGATGTAATGGAATCGCTCTCATCATCATTTGATTCTACAGAATAAAGAATCAGTCAATTAGCTTAACGCTGGACAAGGCAAAAATGCCGCGATGTGTACAAAGCAAAGCCTTAAATTGACTTGATGTTTGCAAAACAAATCGTAACTTGTTTAGTAAAGCATCGTAAATTTCTGTTCCACTGATTTTAGGCAGTATTTGGCGGAAGAGAATGGGTGTCTGCATAAGTTAAATAGAATAGAAGAAACTGGAACGCACTAGATTTTAACCACGTGAATTGAATTTTCTTTTAAATTTAAAACTAGAATTGAAGTAGAGAGGTTTATGGAAGACATTATTGTTTATTGCACAGTGATTTGGTAATATTAGGCAACTCTTCTTAATTTATTGTTTTGCACAGCTAATTAGCCGATTCTTTATTCTATAGAATCCAACAATGGTGAATGCAAATGCTTGCGTTAATCGGTTCAACTAATTGGACTTCAAAGAGGTGCAAATTATAAAAAGGGGTAAATTAACATGTTTCAAAATGTTGAAATCGATTTGTTGCAGCTTTGCCGCAGTCTGTGGGGTTTTCGTATGTTTAAGTGTACATTTGATCAGGAAAATACGTCTGAAAGTTGGATTACAGACTGATCATTTTATTAGATACTGTTACGGCAGATTATTCTGCCGTTAAATTCAAGAGCAGTGCAGCGTCAATATAAACTATTGCAGTATTTTGGCTTGAACTGGCTTGATATTTAAACTAAAATTTGACGAGGGTTATCATTTAACTGAACATTGTTCATTAAAGAGATGCATGATTTTGAAGGTTCAACTTAAATGTGATGGATTCTTATGGTTGTAGTCGGTGTTACTGCTGGAACGCTCCTCAAAATGTTGCCTAAATAAATTTAACACCGACAATGATATTAGCTAATAACAGAACAGATGGGTTAACGCGTGTCGGTTAAAGTGTCGGGCTAATTTGGATCTAAGTAATTGAAGAATAACATTGCCCACACTCCAATCCGCTACTTTAGCGAACCTTGCCTCAAAAAGTGCTGTCAAGTTAGTTTAGAGATTCGTCCAATCCTATTCAGTTGAAAGGAATCGCTAAAGTTGCTTAGCAGGACGTTAAAAGATTGCAAATTCATTGGCACCTTAATTATATTAAAATCATAAATGAACAAGCTCCGCTAACTATCGCTCTATTTCTAACTTTTTCTATGTGGCAGGACACTACCTTATATCTCTGTCGTCGGACTACTTTGTAACTCGTTAAATAGACCTCATATTGCCAGCAATGCAGTCTAAAACTAGCCGAATTTCTGAACGTGCAGTTTGAATTAATTTGTCTATTTGTTATTAACGGCCAAACATCAGGAATGCGTGTAGCGGAATCAGTTTTGCCTAAGCACATCTGATAATGAAAAGATTACGATCAATCACTCCCGTCATAGCAGTTGCATTTTCATGACGCTCTGATGAAACAGTAAGGCTATCCGCAGTTATTTTACAATGACGAACGTCTCAATTAGGTGGCTGGTCATCAGAAGCTGCTACATAACAAGAATAGGCCAAATGCATTTACTTCCCGTTATTTGATATCACATTCTTCATTCAAAACCGCACTGCAGGCATTAATTTTGGTGTTTTATCAGACTCAATGCACGTTGTTGCTGCCTCGCAAAAATTTGAAGCAGAATTCATACTAGCTGATGCAAAGAGTTGCGCATTTTTAATTAACACGTCAAAGAGGTACAGCACAAAGTCTAAATTTGACTGGAGAGCTTGAAGATTCTACACAACTTTTTTACAATTCCTTAACATTGATAGACATAGTAGTGGTTGAATTTCGCTTCTGCTTTTTGAGGTCAGTGCATCTGTCTGAGGTTAAGGGCATCAAACTTGTTAGAATGGGCACAAGGTTCTGAAGTTTCGTTGAAATACATTCGAGCATCTTTGCAAACGCATCAAACGCAGGTCTGTGCTATCGACATTTGTTAAAAGCAGGTTTTGTTTATACTGTTTCAAAAATTGCCTAAAAATGCGCACTAAGAAAATTTAAATTTGCTAGAAAACATGGTTTGCGACTCGTGACCTTTGGAAAAGTGTATAAAACTGTAGGAAAGTTCTGCTCAAAGATGTTCTCCTGCACTCGATTAAGCGAATAAGGAAATGTTTGCATCATCGCAGAGATCATCATCGATTCATTTCAGAAGAAATATCTGCCTTAGATGCCATCCGGTAATGCATTTGCATTTGAGAAAATCCTATTACCTTTACCATTTACAAATTTGGAAAATGATATGAAGCATGGTGGCACATTTGAAGCAGGTCTCAGTGCTCATTTAAATGCCCGTTCAACAATCTCAGTGTTATTGGCTCTGACATTTCTCATCAAGCCTGAAATCCTAACAAGAATGACATTTAAGCGCTGAAACAATTAAAGCAAATTGTTATTAATAAGTGAAAATGCTGACCTAAATGTCGCTTTTTCTCATGCATATTGCCTCTCGATGTTTGCGTTTTAACAGTTGCCAATCTTTATTGAATCAGAAAGCCTTATCGTCTCTGTCTAGATGATTGATCACTCGGGCAGAAGATGGCTGCTAAGTCACCTAGAATACGCAGATGATCAATGTCTTTTTGTGCCAAATAAGGTCGCAGCTGTCGAATAAATAGAGCATCTGGCGATAATGCTGCGTAAATAAGCAATGCGAATTTCAACGATATACAGCCCTCTGGTTTCAAATGAGTGCCAGCGAGGATCAAACACCCCTCGAGGCAGCAGGAATATCATTTCGATGTGCCTCATATTTCAAATACCTTGGCTCTATAATTCAAAGCACCAGTGAGCCAGATGGAGCAATATAAGCTAACCTAGTATAAGCGAAAAGGCACTTGACTTAACTACGATCAATCCTGCGCTCAAGAGGTCTCAATGACAGTCTGATAGCAACTCTGTTGGGTATTTTCTGCTGATTCTTTTCTTTTCTCAAGAGTAAAAGATAAAAGTCGACTAAAATTTATATAGAATTGGGCTCGACGTATAGTATTAGGATTGTATTCTCAAAGAGTCAAAATTGTAGAAAAACTTTGAAAGCAGCGGAACTTGGCAATTCTTATACAGGCATGGAAGAGTTCGAAAATGGACAAATACAGCCTTAGACTCTCAATTCTTGAGACTAACTTTGAAAATGGGGGAATTAACTGGATGTTTCAATTAATTAAAATATCGAACGAAATGTGACAAGGGTAGCTAAAGATACATATTGAAGGTTGTCACCCTTTGGCAAAAATAATAGAAAGTGAAAAACTAAGAGAGGTGGAAAGGACCACTCTACAGAGGAGAAATTGGAAGAACTGAATGGTTTATGGACAGATAGACAGCTAAGAATACTTGGATAAGGATAAGCAGACGAGGACAACGAGGTGCTGCAAGAAATGTAACTGAAGAATGAACTGTTGCTGCACCACAAAACCAAAGACGTAAATTTAACTGTTCTATGCTATGTGTACAAGCTTTCGTATTTCTGTTGTGCCCACAATAATTCAATTTGCTGCATAAATCTCGGATTGCTCTGGCGTTGAATAACACATTGTTCCTGCGTAACGTGGAACAGAAGATAAATTGGTGAATGGCACAGTTGAAGTAGATCTCAGTAATTATTCGATTGTTCCTTCAGTAATCTCAGTGATATTGGCTCTAACTTTTCTCATCAAGCCTAAAATAGTAATCGGCAGAAATGATGTTGTTATGCATAACTAAAAATGCCAAGTTCTTCTTCTTGTTTCTTCACGTTTGGGTCTTAACAATTTTCAATCCGTATTGAACTAAAAAACATCGTCAGCCCTGTTAAAACTTTTTTTGTTGCATTAATCACGAATTATAGCAAATTGTTCTTCTATGTTTGCGCAGTCCTTCAATTACGACCTCGCAAGAAATAAAGTAACTATACGCTGCCCATATAACACACCACTTTCTCAAAAGATATGCTTCAAAGCAGCTAAAATGAAACTGAACTTTTGCTATTTATACCGCACTTGAATTGCTGCTCAGATGTAAATACACCCCCTTACAGTTCAAATAAGAAGAAGTCATTTAATATTCTGATCAAAAACAACTACTGGCGCGTCTTTCTGGCATTCAAAGTTCGATAAAGTCAACTGGTACTAAATGAATGCTCAAGTAAACTGAGTGATTTGGAAAATTTTTGGCTAATCGTAAAATTTTTATAGATGATTTTGGTAAAAACGTCATGTGTTCACGCAAATTTAAGAAAGAAGGTTTCTATAGACCCAGTTCATTTAGTTTAATAAAATAAATCAAAATAACACTGCAATATGATAAGATTTAATAAAAATATCCGCTTGATAAACTGTTTATTTGTTCTTAACAGGCTGCAGTACTGAGTTCGTGTGCATTTCACGAAATGGATAAATTATGATACTGACTGACCCTTGATTGAATACTGTACGAAAATTGTTCACTGGTGTTCACGTAAAATAAAATATTTAAAATCGTTTGCCATAGTATTCAGCAGACAATTCGTATTCCTACTTTAGCCAACAAAAAGACCAATTGCATTTATTTTTAAGAAACCTTATTTTGCAATAATGTATAAATTAACTAAACTGCGTGAGGCAAATGGGTCAGAGTTCCGAACGCACCAGGTGAAATATTTCATCAAGGTTTCAGTCAACGTATGAAATCTCCTTGCATTTTATCCACAAACACGCATTAATCTCGGGTTTTAAGAGCTTCTAGGTCGAATGTGGAAAAATAGTTTTTTGCTTACCCTTAACAATCTAAGCTTATCCAAAATATTTGGAAACAAGTAAGTCGGCAATTTGCATTTTCAAAGTTGTTGAGAACTTTAATGAAGATTTGGTTCAAAGCCTTTTACTGGATGCAAATGCAACTTGCATTGGTAATGCACTTGCGATCTCGAAAAGGCGGAGCGAAATCACTCAAAAGTATGCAAATGAAAAATGACCACTTTTTCAATGCTTCAGATTAAAACAAAAAACACCTGAAAACAAACGTTGAAATTTTTTCACAATAAAAAAACCCAGTTTATACCGAACTCACTTATCTGGGCACACGACTAAATGGTCAGCGAAATCGTGGTTCATATAAAATCGAGGTGCATAAGACTCATTTGACAGAGCAGTGAGTATTCTTATTGCAATGACAACACGAAGCGCCCTTCGATGTTGCGCATTTTTCATCGAATGTAAAAATCGCGAACGCAGAAATGTAAATGCATCAGAATTGAACTGGCATCTCAAAATTATTCATTCATTCCATCATTAAAAATGTAGGATATTGTTTTTCAACTTTCTTTCTAGCCTTAGCATAATAGTTAATAATCTGACAATCAAATTGAACAACATCATATTTCACGAGCATTCGTTTGTTTGTGCAGCATTTCAGGGTGGCCATTCATGTCCTTCAATCAGCTAAAATGGGTGCGTTTCTATGCTGAAAGAGCAAATTTATCCTATAAGTAAATGTTACCTTTTTCAAATAGTTGTTAGAGTGCATGTTTGCATTTGTTTTAATTTATTTTTTTATATTTATTTTCTCCTCACCCATTAGGGAAAGTCCCAAGGACTTATTGGGGGTACAACAGAAGTGCAAATAGCTTTATTACAAGTAAGCTCGAGAGTTAACACAGAACACAGTAAAAACGTTTGTTGACGTCTTCGGCTGTCTAGTCTCTTCTCTGGCGTGACTTCGTCGTACAGGTAGCAGTTCAGATTCGTCGTGGCACCTCGTCCATCTTCTTCCATCTTCATGTCTCCTACCAGAAATCTTTCAAGATTCTGATGGAGATTTCATTTAGTGCTACATGCACGAGCATTCCACATTGCAGTTTGAGACCATGAATCCGGTTCATTATATCGTACCTCGTGTTCAAAGCTGTAAGGAGCTGTACTTCTGCTGGCATAATCTAGTTTTTATACGTCCGGAGGATGATTAGTCCTAACCGGCCGCCCCTCTCATTAGCCCCCAAAGTCGCCCCCCCCCCCCTCGGGGTTACCGGTGATCACCACGAGGAGGTTGAGAGTAGGTTTGATCACCATTTGGTTTAATATGTCTACAAAGGTGCTGTTCGATCCGCGATCAGATTACCTACTGATTGAATTTGTTCTGCAATAGAATGATTTCGTGATTTTAATGCAGGTCAGTTTGGATCGAAACTTTGTGGCTTAATTCAAACTTGCGTTTTGCACCGCTATTTTTTAACTTTTTACTTAAGTTTGAAACGTAGGTTAGTGATCTTTTAGTGCCGACTCAAATGCGTGAATCCACACTTCTTCTGCTGCTAAGATACGCATTGACTCTCAATTACCTGCCAATATGCTCCTGCATGGCAACACCGACTTTTAAAATTATTCAGACTAAACTCATGGATTCGCATGAAATACTGTGAAACTTAAATAAATAAAAAGTCTTTTTTCCATTAATGATTTAAGGCAGAATTCACACACAAGTGCAATTACAATTGCTGAGTAAATGGTAATTTGTTAATTTTCAAAGTATTTGGGGTAGTTACATTGATGGCTTTTTTCACTAATATTTAATAAAATGGACCACATGTGAGTTGAATAAATGCATTTCGAGGAACATAAGAACACTCTAATCACAGTTTAGATATGTGGTTAGCAAAAGATCAAGAAATATACCAAGACAGATATTATGACGGCTGTTTTTAAACTTAAAAGAACAGAGAAGAAAATGAAAATGGAACCAAATAATATTAATAACACAGGAACAGAAAAAGCACATCTTCATGATATTTAACAGAATAGACCGAATTTCAGACGAGTGAAGAACTTGTTGTGATGATTATTAGCTTGCATAAATATATCAGACATATTTTCGGATGGCATTAAATTAGGAACATGAGAATGAGGGCAATGGGAAAATCCTTATTAAACGCTCTTAGAATAATATAATCTGAAAATTTATTGTTGACGCGGTAGGATGCAGCTTCTACTCTTGATACTGATAAGAGTATCGGCTGACAGTATGTTCCAGGTAGGCAAATGAGTGTCTCGCAATAGCAGCTATGCACAAGGAGTATTGGAGAAGAAGAAAAAGAAGAAGAAGACAAATAAGAAAAAAAGCTACTCTTTGAAGCTCGAAATAAGCAATAAGCTCAACCCCACACAATAAATAAGTTGTTGCGGATGGCCAAAGCAACACTAAGCAAAGCAGGTATACCAATTTCGTAAAAGCATTGGTTGATCATACATAGATTCAATATAAGTGAGGTCAGTGATGCAGCAATAGCACTTAGAACATCAATGGTGACAGCTATAAAACCTGTAAAAGCGGCCAAACTTAAAAAAATATGAGCAGAGTCCCGATGGTTTGTCTTCTGAAAGCATAAACAGAACGGAGGTAACATGAAATGCAAGCATAACGATAGATTCAATTCTACAGTAAGAAATACAAGCCTTCCAGTCATGCGAAAATCCACCAGCACATTAGCCGCAAATCCGATTAACTGCAGATACATACTCAGGTGAACGTTCCCACGTCTACCTTCACTGCAAAAATAAACCTGAGTGAATGATTCATGGAGCCGTTATTATCATTCTACAACGCAGATAATGATGCAGCTAAATGTGTGAGTTTCAGATAGCAAGCTAACATAGTAGGCCGTAATCCTTCTATTGGTCATTGCGAATCGTCCACCGATTCAAGGTAAACATGTTTCACGTTCACTGTAGGCCGTTTCGTTAGACAGCGAGTCCGATCTTTCTCAATAACTAAACCTGATGAATAAATGAAAGCAACAGTAATGACAATATTAGCACCAATGGTGTCAATGTTTTTCACTGGTGAGGCAAACACAAATTGTGATATGATAGCGAATTTAAAGGCTCAAACAGCATATTCGAGTTAGGCTGCTAACAGAATTATTTATTCTTCTCGAATGATTCGGCTTAAACAAACCAAGATTAATAGCTGCTATGCGCAGGTATTGCAGCTCATAAGTGTAAACAGGAGTTTCGATGTAGTTACACTGCATTCTGAACAAAATTTCAAATTTTTCATCGTAATCTTATGTAAGCACTGAATTAAGGAATTTATGCTGATTAGTTTGCGAAAAATTTCTAAGTTATGCAGAAACGGGAGTTTCCTGGGTGACCCGAATTGATTATTGTGCATCCAGAAAAAAATTGTTTGAAAAATTTTTGATATAAATTGTTTGCGTATGAATTTTGGGCAGAAATTTATTGTCATTTAGATTTACTTGAAATAAAATTTATAAGCAGCACAACTTGAATCACCATGAAAATGCTCACGGATTGCACATGCCTTTAAATATGTGCATTTCATTTCGTTCATTCACTTCGACATATTCATTCAGCCAGATTTTACAAGGAAGGCTTGCAGGATTATCCGCGGTTGACTTGCACGTTATTTTATATGTTTCTACAAGCTGCACGAATTTTTGCTTTATACACACGCAGACAAGGTTTACACTTGACTGGCACAATTTGTAGTGGAGAAGCGATTGAGCTGTTAAGAATTTTGGATATATTTGCAGACCTCAAAGCAATCCTGAGGGCCATTAAAAGACCCAGCTTTGCATCCGTAGTGATTTATTACTTTAGGTGTTGGAAAAGGATCGAAATTTAAAAAGTGCTTAGATGATTAATAAGATTTGATTGGGGCTTTGATGTTACTGCTGCGCTGATTTACTAAATGACGATAGCAATGGCTTAAATTCATACTCTTTTACAAAAAGCAACTTTTTGTACCTGTAGACGAGCGCTGAGACAGCCAACCTCTAGTGAGGCAGACATTAATTGCCTTGATCATTTACCGAAGAACCAAACTGACTTTGATATAAGTGCGTTGTGCTGCAGGAGCAATGTGCTTGATCCAGTTCGTTGTACAAGGCTGTAATCAATGTCTATAATGCACCACAATGCAAAATGACCGATGGTGTTATTGCCAGCCTTGGAAATTCTCTCTACCATTCGATGAGGGCGGTGATCTCAAAGTAGAAAACTGATATGTTAAATGTAAAGAATAACAATTGTACACGATGTTCGTCAACACAAAATAGCAAAAGCAAAATCGTTACTGCTGCTATTAAATTAAGGTGAAAATTGTTGTGTTTTGCTTTAGTACCATATTGATGTACTTCATTGTGTTCCATCAAAATCAAACTTAACTCCGACGGTAAGTTTAAATTAGAAAGTGTCACTAAACTTTTATTGGTAGATGTTCCTCAATCACACGTGAAATGTGAATGCGTTAAGTGATGTAAATGCATTAAACGTACACCTTCTACATCTTTGTTTACTCCACCGAAATTAATTTGAGTTCAAGTTTTAAGCAGAGAGTATCTTAGTAATACAATGAATAATCAATCTAACGTTCATTTGAGAGTGGATTAAAAAAAGCGCATGACATATGCAAGTGCAAGCGCCTTACAACGCTTAAGCTCTACTAATAAGTTTTCAAAACCATTCATGAACAATGCAGGTTTAGCTTAATAATTATACAACAATTTTGGTTCGTTTATAATGTTAGTTGCTGTTTTGAATGCTTTGAAACATCGGGAGCTTAAGTTCCGATTTAGTTTCCTCAATTCTTTGCCTGAAACTTCCGGGTTTTGTTTGATAAGCATCAACCGCACTTATCTGAATATTGTTTATCCACGTATATCAGCAAATTTTAAACATTCTATTATAAGGAACGTCAAGGCAATACTACCGATATTATTGAAATTGTCAACGTGTCCAATGTCGTATTCCAGTCATTAATTTATCTTCTGTTTCACATTTAGAGATTTTTACATGTTCTCCGTTCCTATCATAACGAAAAGTGGAATCGACACATTTTGTCAGTATAAGTGATCGAAAACACAAGCGAAAATTTGCCAAGGCAAAAATATTTCCAGTCGGTTGTGTTGTCTTTTAATCTTTTTTCGCGTGTTTATTTTTTGAGAATAAATAAATAATGCAATACTGGTATGGCAATGACATTTGCCCTACCTGGAACATGGTATCATTTAATACTCTCATAAGCATAAAGCTTAGAAGATCTTCTCGACTATAATTTGCGGAGTCTGCATCCTGACACGTCACCAATTCCTTTCAAACTACAACATTCTGGTAGTCTTTGATGCTGCGTTCTAGTGTAACTACTTTAATGTCTTCCAAAGAGTACCCAGTTTATTTCATCACATTATTATGCATCATAACGATTTCATTCTTGTATAAAATTGGTCCATCCTGCTCAGCATCAAAGAGAGCAGCGTTTTTTTTCCAGATGAGTCATGCCTTGACTATTAAGCCAACACCAATGTCTGTGCTCTGCTCTAAACTCAAAAAACAGCTATTTGCGTGCTGATCAAAATTTTAATTTCATTTTAGTGGCTATAGTGCTTCAATGTTCACTGTTCAGTAGTTCCCCGTTCTGCATAGTTTTGCGTTAGTATTGCTTTCCCAACCACTTTTTTCTTCCCTGCGAAATCTTCGTATAATTAGTTCATTTTCATTGTTTAAATTCTTTGAACAGTTGCGCAATCACAGTTGTTACATAAATGCGAATCAAACCGATAGAAATGCTTTCAACCACTAGCTTTGAGTATATTTTGATCGATTGTAGAAATGCTGGAAAAAATTACTATATTTGAATGAAAAAATATCTGGAGCACTTTAATCGCTGGAGACATTCTTGATCGAACTATTTCGACGAGATAATCACTGAAGGATTCGCTCTTGAAAATCTTGACACTTCCTTTAGTTAACTTTCGCCCTATTTTCGTAATCTCTTATTCTACTTGAAGTACCGTCCCTACTTAGGTGAAATTAAGGTTGGTTTATTGTTGAGTTTTTAATGCTTGCGCCTTGCCACAGAAGTGATTGCAAGAGGTTCCCGAGTAGCATGACCCCAAGCGGTCTTGTTGCAAATGACAGCAGATTCTGTGTCTACCTTGAAGCCACTAACAGTCATGCATGACAGAAAATCCGTTCATAATATTTACTAGGAGGTAAAAAAAATTGATGCTTATGAGAATTCAGAAGGCATCTTTCCATGAAGTAGCAATTCTAAATAAAGGTTTTTTATGCTTAACTCCACCTTAACTGCACCTTAACTCCAAGGATTGACGCGTTGTATGAAATTCAATTTGCTGCTCTAGTTGTAGGCCTCAATCAGCCTCAATCTCAATTGCGATTGCGTCAGATCGTGCAGCATTTATATTTATTTGAAATATTAATCCTTACAAAATTTTGAAAACTTTAAATGTCTAATTTTTAAGCCGATTATACCTGAGGATCACATGCTGCGTTACGGTTACGTATTAAATCAAAGCAGCAAAACACTGAAGGTACCATTCAAAAATCAGGTGCGTATATGCCGCCATGGAAACATTTAACCTCTTCAATCAGTGCGCTTAAGGGTTCGATAAGGATCCACCGTTCGTGGTATTCGTACCGCATTAGAGGTGACGCTTGTTACTAAGTTCGCTCTTTTGCAATTTGATATCACTTGAATTATACACGAAAAGCCAAGACCTACGTTTCATGCACGATCCACACAACCGCATATCCCTTATTGCAGTGTATGCAACAATTTCAACTTTTGAAATTTCTGATATTAAAGGTCAGAGTTTCCAATGATGTTGTATGCATTATTCATTGCACAGCATGACCGATTAAATCCAGAGTTTCTAAGCACCTGCCGACTATTGTAATACAAGTGAAGAAATAGTACCTGCGATTAATTTGATATTGATAGCTTAATGACATTTTGTTTAAAAAAACGCGTCAATCTGTTTAATGCTTGCGTACAAGTTCAGTTAGGCACTTTTTAAAAAAACCAAATTAATATATGCTGTCTCTTGAACACACTGACTTCTCTACAATTGTGCGCATTAACAGCTTGATTACAATCTAACATATGTGTTATTGATACTAAATGTAAGGCGCAAGTGAGCACGAAATTCACTCTTTTGAAATTCGATTACAATTAGAGGAAGCTTTTGAAATAAAGTGAGTCAAAATAGCTAAAGCACCATTCTGCTGCTTAGATTTCAAAATATTCTAAGAGCCAAATATAATTACGCGTATAAATGGTATGATTTCTATATTTTTATCAAATGGTTAAATTTTATAAATGATTTATATTTTTGGATCAAGAATAAATTTTAGCCGATTTCTCTACTTCCCGCTTCTATCAACTGGTTATGACTATTCATTCTGTCAGTTATTTTAACCTGAAGTGTATTTATTTGAAATGGTGTTGAAATAGTTATGTCACTCTGATTTGCGCAAAAATTCATTTTTCATTTGGTATAGTTAAAAATGTTTACCAGACGGTCGCTATCCTCCAGCAAAGTGCTTCAGGTGGCTTATGTCAAAACAGTTTAATTTGCTTATTCTTAATAAATCAAATTTGGGCTAAATTTATATTTGCAGCATAAGGCACAGAATATTGTGCCATCAAACACCAAATTGTCTCAGTAATGAATCATTCAAATCAACAAAATAAAGAGCGCGAGAACAGTAAAATAATAGCAAAGGTTGCGAAACATTATTTGTTCAAGATAAAAGCAAATTGGAAGATCAACCCTGAATCACAGCACACCTTGTAGAGCCTACCAAAAAATTGACTTATTCCTTATCAAGAACCACACGTGAAAGACCACCTAATCGAAAAATTAACTCATTGCATTATTTACAAAATTCAACCAGTAATAAACGGCTTACGTTTGCAAAATAAAGGTTTTAGCTCATTAGTGTAAAAAACAACTTTACGCAGCGCGTCGTTTCTTAAGCGAATGCAACACTTGAACAATTCTGTATCAGGTTACCTGCAAAGTATTTATCTTAGTGGAAATGCTGCGCGAGCTGTTTGAATTATGAGCATAAGAACCTGAACTCAAGGCACAATGCATTCTGTATTGCAGCTTAGGAAATTTTATTGCTATATAAATGGCATGATCCAGCAAGTAGTTGCAAGTCTGATAAAGAAAAGTATTTATGTGATTTTTGAGTGAGTCAAACCAGACTGTCATACGTTATAGAACATAATTATGCCTTGATTATCAGCCACTTAGTACAGCAGCATGAACAGCGTGACCAGCAGTCACCCAAGGGGCAACTCTGGGGGCTAATGAGAAGGTAGGCCGGATAGGATTAAGTACCCATTGGACGTGCAAAATTATACTATGCCAGCTGAAGTGCAACTGTGTATAGCCTATTAAACTAGGGACGACTCAAATAACTGGATTAGTAGTCTCCAACCGGACTGTGAAACGTGCATGCACGTGGCAATAAATAGAATTTCTGTCGGAGATTCGAAACGAAATCTGGAGAAGTTTTTAGAGATTTTCTGCGCTTAAAAATGTCGAGAATGGACGAGGCGCCAGTACGAAGTTGAGCTGCTTCCTATACTGTGAAACCATGTCAGCGATGTGATCAGAAAACCGAAGACGTCGATTTACGCATCTACTGTTTTCTGTGTTGACTGCTGTGCGCTGCTTGTTGTAAAAGCTATTTGCACTCCTGTTTTGCTCCCCAATAAGTCCTTGAGACTCACCTTAATTGTAAAGGAATGAAAAAAGAAAAAATAAAAAAGTACCGTGCAGTGCTTCCATATGCATTACTTATTTACTTCGTAAAACTGCTGCCTCTGAATCAAACTGTTTGTTTTGAGTGGCTGGTCAATTCTAGACTAAATTTATTTGAGCGATTATGAACATAAAGCATGAGCAAGTTGTGCTTTGAATGAACGCAAGATAATATATTAAAAATGTTTCATTATCGAGCTTCAATTGAACTCTAAGAATTTCATGAACACACTTATTCTACAGAAGTTGCTCTTTGACATCGAATTCAAAAAGATATCTCAAAATTATGATGAAAAGTTGTTTGCTTCTAGTTTAGTTTGGTTGGTACATCTATTTTTCAGTGTAAGTACTCCACATGGCCCCGTTCGGCATCCTTTAAACGAATCCGATTGACTTGCAGTAACAGGTCCTCTACCGGCCTGGTAATATTTGCGTCTGGAAGGCTATTTTTGTTTGAGTCCAATTATTTGAATTATTGGATGGACAATCCACTCTCTTTTAGAGAAAACTAGCTCTTGCTTTAAACGGATGTTTGATTTCTCTCGTCAAAAGACTTTTGTTCTGGTAAAAAAATTAAATCTTTAAGGGACACTAAGATTTATTCCGCTTTCCTTTGTGAATATAAGAAGCCACCGTACTAAAGATTGCCATGAACGAAGACTGGAAGACTCACTATTCAGAAGACAACAGGTAGCAGAATGACGCTAATCGGGAAGCACTGGCTGGTGTTTAGAATCAGAAGTAGCTTATTGAAATATAATCAGCTTCTCAAACTATGGTAGATGGCTATATTATTGCTGACTGCCTGATGGAATGATTAAAATTCGCCTATCGACATAGAAGGCCACCAACAGAACATGGTACAAAGCGACCAATGTAAGCCCCCATCAAAAGCGTAGCAAGGTTTTCAAACGGCTTTGGATAGATTTGAATTATTATAAGGTAATCAAGCACTTTTTGTTCCCAATTATTGCAAAACATTCAAAAAATTAAACTTTACAGGCTATTGTAAAGATTTATTTCCTATCAGTTCAGAGGATCAAATTGCTTTAAGATGCACAAACTTCCCAAATGGTGTGATCAATGATTTTGTCTGAACTCCCATTCTAACCTGATGAAATTTGCAACCGTCAATCGACGGCAATGGGCGAAGATTAGATGAGACCTTTTAGCTGAGGTTATTCTTTATTCATGGAGTTCGTGATGACTGCACGAAATTGAGGTGGTTGTTCGAAGATCCGTTGTCGGCCAATTCGTTCCACAGTTACAGCGATTAAATGTTTCAAGAGGAAGGCTTGTGGTGACAGTTCGCTTACAGTGTGCTAGAAACTATACTGCGTGACTTATTTTTGATCCACTGAAATCCGATCCTTCGGTTTATGTTTCCTATCATATGTTGCGTCAGCTCATGATCAAGTGATCTGTTTTCCATGATTGTTCCGCCACTTGCCTTTTATGGGTCCTTCTCTGGTGATTCACTAAGGTGCCTCTTGGTAGTGGGAGATGCCTCTCTGTCAGATTAAATGAAAGAAACAGTGCTCCTCGACAAGTAATCAGCAAGAACGTTCCACAATTATCGTCAAAGTCTGATTGAATTGAAATAAATTTCAGCTGAAGGACAGAAAGGATTTTCCATACATCAAGAGTTCTACTAAAATATTTTTCAAATTGATTATGATTAAAAAATGAATTTTCTTTATACATTAAACCATTTGAGCTTTGCGTAGATACATTTATGCAGTATCTTCTTTGGTCTTGAAATAATTACAAATCAATCGTGATATGATTTCAATTATTCCAATATCCAATTCAGTCTGAATTCGCACAAGAAGGGTTTTACATTACAAATCCATCTTGAGAAAAGAAGCTGAAATGTAGGTAGTTAGCCACTTTTGTACCAAAATATTAGCTTGGATGTATTGAAGCATGAAATTTTGTTCTGATTGTGCTGGCTAGTTAAATGAGTTAATCACTATCCTAAGATGGTCCGTATGCAGCTAGAATGTAGTAAAATGGATCTCGGATACCACAAATGATATTATTTTAAGTACGGTTCTACTGCTTTAAGCATCACAAGATTGAAGTTAAGACAAGACCTATCTCGCAGTCATTAATTACTAAGAGTTCATTATGGAAGGTGGCCCTTGGTATGTTATTTATGAAAACTAGTAAAAATATATGCCACACATGAATTATTTGTACATACTGGCAGTAAGTATTAGAAGTGCTCAATGCTTTGCTGGTATTTATCTCAATATGTTTGCGAGATTCAAATTAATTAAAAACACAGTGGAACAGCTGGATCGCTGTGCGCCCGTTTGAGCTTTTGCCTATATTTTACTAGGACTCAAAATCAAGAATGTGACCTTGGAATTCAAAGCAATACTAAAAGCAGATAAATTTAAGTTTCAGGTTAAGAAAGATTAGATGCCGAAAGAATCTATATGAAGTTTTGAATGAAAAAAGTCTTATTATTGTTACGTGACGAATCACAATTGGCAGTTAGTGGCTTAAATTTGAAAACTTTCGATCTTTGACCTATTGAAACCGTGGCCATTGAAAAAATAAGTCGATTAACAAGCAGAGGCATTAAAATTATTTTACTTTCTTGAAAGCTGCGAACATTCGGGATGAAGGCAGGATCCGAAAAGTGAAAGAGCTTAATTTCTGTCGAAATATTTGCAAAGGCAAAATCTAAATTTTTATTATGGTTGAGGTACTGAAATTGCATTTTATAGCTCTATATTTCTGATTAGTAGAAAGAGCTCGAAATGTTCATAACCAAAATCAGTTTTGAAGGCATATTTTTCAACCAGACAGCGATCCAACGTCATTAAAAGTACGCGTTACTTCAGCAACAATCTCAGTTACAAATTAAAATTTTCTGCAAAATCAGTTGAAATAGCCCCTGATTAATGATGCCAATTTACTAAAAACAATTAGATCCATGAGTTTTGCAACGTAGCTAACATATATGGTTTCCCTTGCACTTCTCGCATTAGTTGGACGAATCTTAAGTAATTTTACGTAGCAATAAACAGTTATGAACTGTTTCCAAAGAAGTCACTTCAGTTATTTGATGCCGGAAACTCTCATTTCAGCGTACTTTTAATAACAGACTAATGAATTTTCCTCTGTGGTTCCCATCCTTTGATTCCTCCGTGTCATTTCGAAAATCAAACGACGGAGTCATTTAACGAAAGGCACTAAAGCGAGCATTAACAACGTTTAATATGAATTGGTGGATGATTTTAGTGGCTGCTGGGCAGTTAATTACCTACAATGTCAGCTCTCAATCTGAAAGTTTGCATTTCAGCTGCAACGATATGAGGTGATACAACCAACTTTGATTGATTGCTATGGATTATTAGGTTGTATACTATCGTAGAATCAACACGTCATTTTCCATTCATATGCATTGACTTGCCCTTCTGTGTTCATCAAGTGGGTCTCAGATTTTATGCATTTTTAAGATAACACGACTGATAACTGTAGGTAAGAACCCAAAAAAATGCAAGCGGAACATAGTAAGGACAGGCGCTAATGCCTTTAAAATACTAAAACAGCAGTTGGTTGGAAAGTACTGATATTTTTTAGGCTGAAGCACATTGAATAATTCCTTATGCGTTACCTAATATAATTTGATGATTGTCAAAACTATTGCTGATTGTAAAAAAATATTTTGCTTTAATTGATTCAAAAAATGATCTTAAAATAATACGGTTTTACATTATTCTGGCTTTAGATTTTTATTTTTAAGCCAGGAACTTCAAATATGTTAGGAGAAACCAAATTTGCAGAAACGCTAATTTGTTAAATGATCGTGTTAGTAAAAAATGTATTTACTCATTATTTCTAGCGTATCTTTTACCAGAACAGTAAGAAATATTTGCCATTTTAAAAGCATCTATCAAGATTGTTCATTTTAGGCACATTTGATATGGCTTAACAATAGAAATGAAGTCAGCACCGAAAGAAATTTAACTGTGCAATCGATTCCAGGGGATATTAATACCAATGGCTATTTAATTATTTGAACTCAAATTGATATCAGTCAACATTGTTCAACATTTCAATCGCTAAGGTATATGCTAAATATAATGAGCTTTTTAATGATAAATTTGACTTTACCATCAGGCATAAATATTATTAAATGCAAATCACACATAGACTACCGCAAATCAAATTACAACTCCGGAGTAGACAGATAGTTCTTACGCGCTAGCGTCTGTTATAAGACAAGTAGAGAAAACAGGAGTCAATGAATGATCAAAAAAACTTACTTGAAAATTTTCTGTTATTTTTTATTTTTCTTGATTCACGCTGCTCTTAAAGTACTTAATTCCTCCAAGATTCCCCTCAATTTACGCATTCGAGTAAACATTTGCATTTTTCTTTGATTTTCTCGTAGACTGCCCTTTAATTTGGAGACTCCTGATATTTTATTTGAAGATATCTTTGGAATTCCTTCAAATCAGAGGATTGTTGGTATTGTTGTCGCTATTCTTATTCAGGGTTCCTTTTCTATGGCTCCACTAAGCCATTACTAATACACCTCGCAAAGTAAAAAAACGACTTTTCAACTTTTTTGGCAAAGGTGGCTTTTCAAGTGTTTAAATTTGACTACAATTCAGAACATTTAATCATTTCGCTTACAATTAGCAAAATTTTAAGGCATATTTTTCAACCCGAAACTTCGGTTTCACAATAGATGGTTATAAGCTCAAGGGTAGATGCCTGTGCAAGCCATCTTACAATGCTTCCTTGGAAGAGCGTCAAGCTATTCAAACTGAAAGAAGTCACTTTCGATATTTTTCATTCTTAAGTGAGCCAACTTGGCATTTTTGTATTTGCTGATAACTCTGAAAGGTAAAAAATTATGATTGCTTACATTATATAGAGATGTGCATACGTTTTCGGAATGAGTTAATTAGGAACGAAAGTTAACGGACACAGTATATTCTAATTACTAATACGTTAGGCATACAGATTCATCTTAAATACGCATCGTCCTTCCAATATTATCAAAAGAACGTCATAAGATTCTAAATTGCAAGCATTTTTTGCCTACGCTGAAGCAGATTAATTTTGGGCTCATATTGTGCCTAAAAATTGGAGTTAGCTTGCTGATATCGGTGACCTCGTCGGTCTTCATCCTTGCTTGTATTTTGCTGTATAGTATGGTAAAGTTTTTAACAAAGAATAGTTAAATTGCAATGAATCAAAACATATTGCATTGAGCTTATTTCTGTCAAGAGTCTTATTTTCCAAATATTATTTAAAAGACCATAAAGTTTTTTCATTAATTCACTGCATTTGGCGTTACGAACCATTAGCAAACAAAAAATATATCTACTCAAATTATGGCCTCTTTGCCTTTAATAACTATCAATCTCTGTGCAATCATATGCTTAATATTAGCACGTTATTACGCTTAAGAGCTCAAAGTTATGTGTAGATGGCTATTCAGAATATAAAAAGGCCCTTTTTGATTGATATTTCCTTGATTATGACACCTTAGTGACATCGTATGAGATGTTTTTGCTGAGGGATCGACGCATGTAAGACGTAAATGCGTCCCCCTCTTACCTAGGAATTCCTGCTTTTGTTTAAATTATTTAACGGATAACTTGTTCTGCAGTGATCAAATGTTGCAAGAGAAAAGCCGGTTGTGGCAAAAATTCATTTGTTGTGCATGGCTGATTGCCTGATCCATCAAATTTCTTTTAATCAAATTCACTTCCATGTTTTCTCTCTAACCTACACTTTCATTGTAATCATTGTGTTATCTTACGATCTTCCAAGCCGATTATTTAAAAGCTTCACATGTTCCAACCATCGCTGGAATGTTTAAGAATAGTAAGAAATGACTTTTTTTCGACTGAATGTGATAACTCTTGTTTTACGACAATCGCTGAGCTGATATGTTCAGTATGTGGTGTTGAAATTGAACTGAGTTTAATTTTTTTATAAGCTACCAACAGAAAAGAGTGCCCTACCTTAAGACAGCAATCAGAAACAATTAAAACAATCATGCTTAAAAATTGGATCTTTCGGTTATATGATGTCAAAGGCAAATTACATAAAACATATTGGGCAACATTTTCTTCTGTTTTGGATAACTCCCAAATCAGTTTCGATGCACTTCGAAATGTATGAGTGCATGGATTCTTTAAAAATCTGCCGTGAGACAAGAAGATAAAGTAAAGGTTATCAGATACTTATACATTGAAATATTACCTTGGCCGTAACTGGTCAAATCTGCTCTCAACCTCCTCGTGGTGATCACCGGTAACCCCGAGGGGGGGGGGCGACTTTGGGGGCTAATGAGAGGGGCGGCCGGTTAGGACTAATCATCCTCCGGACGTATAAAAACTAGATTATGCCAGCAGAAGTACAGCTCCTTACAGCTTTGAACACGAGGTACGATATAATGAACCGGATTCATGGTCTCAAACTGCAATGTGGAATGCTCGTGCATGTAGCACTAAATGAAATCTCCATCAGAATCTTGAAAGATTTCTGGTAGGAGACATGAAGATGGAAGAAGATGGACGAGGTGCCACGACGAATCTGAACTGCTACCTGTACGACGAAGTCACGCCAGAGAAGAGACTAGACAGCCGAAGACGTCAACAAACGTTTTTACTGTGTTCTGTGTTAACTCTCGAGCTTACTTGTAATAAAGCTATTTGCACTTCTGTTGTACCCCCAATAAGTCCTTGGGACTTTCCCTAATGGGTGAGGAGAAAATAAATATAAAAAAATAAATTAAAACAAATGCAAACATGCACTCTAACAACTATTTGAAAAAGGTAACATTTACTTATAGGATAAATTTGCTCTTTCGGCATAGAAACGCACCCATTTTAGCTGATTGAAGGACATGAATGGCCACCCTGAAATGCTGCACAAACAAACGAATGCTCGTGAAATATGATGTTGTTCAATTTGATTGTCAGATTATTAACTATTATGCTAAGGCTAGAAAGAAAGTTGAAAAACAATATCCTACATTTTTAATGATGGAATGAATGAATAATTTTGAGATGCCAGTTCAATTCTGATGCATTTACATTTCTGCGTTCGCGATTTTTACATTCGATGTAAAATGCGCAACATCGAAGGGCGCTTCGTGTTGTCATTGCAATAAGAATACTCACTGCTCTGTCAAATGAGTCTTATGCACCTCGATTTATATGAACCACGATTTCGCTGACCATTTAGTCGTGTGCCCAGATAAGTGTGTTCGGTATAAACTGGGTTTTTTTATTGTGAAAAAATTTCAACGTTTGTTTTCAGGTGTTTTTTTGTTTTAATCTGAAGCATTGAAAAAGTGATCATTTTTCATTTGCATACTTTTGAGTGATTTCGCTCCGCCTTTTCGAGATCGCAAGTGCATTACCAATGCAAGTTGCATTTGCATCCAGTAAAAGGCTTTGAACCAAATCTTCAATTTGTACTTCTGTTGTACCCCCCAGTAAGCCCTTGGGACTGGCTCTAAGGGGTAGGGAGTAAATAAAAACCTTGGCTGTAGCAGAGCGCGAAAATTTGTGCCGATCGTGCGTAAACTCTATAACTAGACAACTCATTTGTTGCTTACTACAGTAGAATTGAATTCGGACTCCCCATAATGATTTCTTTTTAAGTAAAATTGCATTGCCTTAAAGACATTTGAATGGATGTTATGATGAGGCCTATGTTGCATTAATTATTAACTGCAAGTTTATATTGCAAAAAGCAGCTTAATATAATACATCTGCCATATATTAAAGTATTAGTATATAATGACAGTAAAAATGGAATCATCCGATGTTGTGTAACATGAAAATTCCAATTTTCTGGCTCAAGATAGATGAAGGTGATAAAGAACTCAATGAATTTTCAAATGACAAATTGGCATAAGCTAATTACTTCACATATCAAATATGGCAGTGGGCAACTTTATTTTTATCAATTTTATTCTTCTGTTATTAAATAACTAGAAAATATCGAAGAATTAGATTGACCTGAAGGCAAATGCATGACACACATTTGATATGGTGACCATCATCATAATTATCTACTTGAAGGCTGTGTAAATGGATATCACAAGCAAGACGCAAATACATAAATGTTAACTGTTTGTCAAATTGCTTGTCACATGGCACAATCTGGATTTTCTATGCGCAGTTGATCTTAAAGTACTTAACCATTTTTCTGGCTCTGCATTTCTAATCGGCTGTAAGATAATATCAATTTCGAACTTGCACTGGCAGAAGTCATGGTATCAAGTTGTGGTATTATCTGGCGGAAAAATCAAAATTTTGTCAGTTAATATTTCAGTTGCAAATCACTTTTTTTTGCCGAATCAGTTGATTTTTCTTCTGATAAATGTTGTATGCGTATTTTCAAGCCGTTCGCCCGATTTTTTAAGCGGAGTAAGAAGCTTATGCACAGTTGACTAGCAGCACTGAAAGAATTTCTCTTGTTGTTGAATTACTTTGGTACACTTTTCGACGCATGACTATCGCTTAAATATTCAGAAATATAACGCACCTAACAATAGCTTTGCCAAAGGATTTCAAATTTATAATATCACAAGACCAAGTCATCAGCTGCTTAACGCAGGTGAAAATTATTTAGAGCTTCATTTTCAAATAAAAAAATACCCTCTTTTTTTGCTACTTACAAAGTTAATTTTCTTATAAATATTATCAAGTATAAGCTTTAGGGGATACTTGATTTTATTTGATGGAATTGTCTTCAAACACAAACGATTTTTGTTTGTTTTTGTTTTAAATCATAATATTTGCTTTGCATTGCCAGTGGAAGTTCATATTCAATCGAATTCGTAAACCAAGGAAATGTTTGATGACTAAAACTGAAATCTGCTTTTATAACTCATGTTTAATGACAGCTTAATTGTTCTTTGTTCTTTCAACACTGGCTACTAATCCGTTTCCTCTAATCTTTTTATTTCACTCATAATAGATCATGATCATACACACAGAATAACAAATGCAAATGCTCTATAAGCTTTTATTTAAAATTACCTTCCGCGCAGCCAAATATTAGTGCTTCAATAGAATACACAAACGCATTTACTAATTTCAAAAATTCGCAAATATAATCATCGAATGTTTTAAAAAATGAAGAGTTTGAGGCAAAATCACAACTGTTTATCTTCAGTTGGCTGCATTTTAAGACATGTTTGCGGTTAGTTTATGTGTTATGCTAATAAGGTAAAAGTTACTTGAAAATCAAATCCAAATGCCGCCATAGGTACACGCAACTGCTTCAATCGACGTGCTTTACAGCAGCTTGATTAAGGTCTACCATTCGTGGTATTTATACCTTATTTAAGGTGACGCTCAATCGAAATTCACTCTTTTGAAATTTGATTATTTAAAAAAAAATTATGAAAGCAGCTGTTTGAATTTCAAAATGTTCGACCAGCTCAATGTAAGTGCACGCTTACACAGTATGCTTTGCTAAACATAGCAGAATGCTAACCTGCAAATAATATATAGATAACCTTTTTTACGAATCAGCTTAAATAATTTTTAAAATATAAATTTTTAAGGCATTTTTGCATCTGCTTGTCACTACAGCCTGTTCATCACAATGGGGAAGTGGGTGCTGTCTTAGGCTTTGCGATTCTTACTAGAACTGTTATGACTTTGCACAATACACAATTCTTAATTAGCTTCTACTTCTCTACCACTCTTTGAGATTAAAAAGCGTTGGCTTACAGCATGTCAGACACTACATACACGTGACCGTTAATCAGAGCATCGTTAGGCAAATTTTTCTGCGAAGGGCAGTTAACATATCCGTGGCAGTAGAATAGGCTGAATGCTATTCGTCTAGAAATTGGTGCTTTCGGATGCCATTGGGGAGGGCAAATCCTGAAGGGAGTGCTCAAAAAGCCAAATCATACTGAGCCTGTGCCTAAGCTGGTTGTTGAGGAGGCAGCATAGCCGGCAAAGAAGTGTTGGCTGACTAAGATCTATTTTGATGAATCAAGTGGTTTCAATTTAGACGTTTCTTTCAAAGACATAGGCATTTTAACCTAAGATTAGGCAAAGAATTTTAAGGAATTTTACCGTCGACTCAATGTGAGTAGCATGATAAATTAATTGCGACAAGAGAGATGATTGACTTACTTTACCGGAATGATCAGAAACGAATCGTCAAAACACTGGATAGCTTTGAAAAGTAACAAGTCAAGGGAATTTCAAAAAGTTTGTTATACAAAGTTGCACCAATTTCGAGTTGAACATATGACTGTGAAATAGATAGCACATTAGTCTCTGCAAAAGTTAAATGCAGCCATCGAATACACACGTTCGTGCTTGAAACTCCCAAGTGGTCCTAAGATATGTCGGGCATTGTTCACAAGATTCTTTTAGAATTGGGGCGACAGAGTGAACTGCGATTCTGTTCGGAAATGCCTTATAGCGTTCCTAGTAAAATGATTCATTACAAGGGGAAATAATTGTCAGTGCAACTCTTGAGATTAACTTTGGCTAAATTCGGCCCCAAGCATCGATCAAAAGCTTAAATTTAAATGCAAAGCTGCAGTCTCAAGGCATTGGCTTTTTTCCTAATTGCTGCATAGATCTCGATTTCTAACCCAGTTACTCTGCATGTCAGATGCAAATATCCTAATTTATATTTCGAAATGGCTTGACATAAAATAATTTAGACAAATAAAAGCCCCAACAGTCGGAGTAGGTGAGTTGATAATTGAACGATTAAAAGGCACAAGAGATTCCAAGCATTCCTACGTAGGCACAATTTCCCCAGTCCACTTTCAATCTATGTATCCAGGTACTTACGTCGCACCCTATTAACCAGGATGTACGAAGTTGTACTTATGCCGGCGAAATCAAAGTTTATGCTATCAGCGTATAATAATTCTTACCCGGCCGCCCCTCTCATTAGGCCTCAGAATTTGACCTAGGATTACCGGTGATCACTACGAAGAATTTGAGGGCAGAATCAATTACATTTTTGGTTTTCCGAGGCCTTTGCTTTACAAATAGGTTAAAGGAGTTTTCGAAATTCTGTGTTTTGATGATTAATTGTGTGATCTTCATCTCATTTGCTAAAACATAGCGTCCAATAAATGTATTATTTCACCATTTTGTTAGCATGAAGAAAAGAGGAATGTAATATATCTTCAGAAATAATTTTTATACTAAAGAACATATTTTGAAGTTAAAGAAAATTAAGTTGGAAGGTTAGGTTGAAGAGAAGTAGTCCCTCTTTTAGGCCTTGTCTCACACCACGTTTCATCTCAAAGTAGTCCCTTGTTCCCCTTAGTTTCCCCTTTGGTGCGTCCATCAAGGACTTTACTGAGTGAATCGTTTGCCAAGAGCAGCCTAGATCTATCATTTGGTTGATTATTGCAGCTGTAGGCAGCGAGTCAAAGACCTTTTCCAGGTCGACAAACACTAGCACTATTTTCTGCGTCTGGTCCACAGCTTTCTGTATAATGGTTCTTACTCCAAGTATAGCCTATTCGGTTGATCTTCCCTCACAAAATTTAAATTGGGTTCTTGAGGATAGTTCGGCAAGGTGGTGCCTCAAACGTTGGCACAGAATAGATGCATATAACTTGCCTAATGCATCTAGAAGGAAGATTGATCTGTAGGTTGCAGGATCTGTCTGCGATTCTTTCCGCTTGTAGATACTTACAACTTCAGCATCGATCCAGGCTCGAGGTATAGGAGTGGTCCCATTGTAAAAGTCATTGAACACTTTTAGTAGGTAGGCATTTAGACACTGATTGTCCCACTTCAATAACTTAGATCTAATTCTATTTTCGCCGGGACTTTTATGTAGTTTTAATCTATTTTTAGCTATCTCGATGTCCTCCATTGAAATAGATGAGTCTCTTGGTAGAAGATCATAATTTTTAATTTCTTCAGTGGTCCTTTCTTTAAGCAGTTCCTGGTAGTGTGCGACCAGATCTTTTGGTTTGACTAGTGTCCTTGTAGTTTGTGTATTTCATGCGGAGTTTTCCTTCATTATGTCCTTTAGCAGCATGAAGGCTTTACGAGGCTGTCTCTCTGCGAGGTATACAGGAAAGTTGGTTAATCTCTCTTCTTGATATACTTTTTTAAAAGTTTCGTATCAGGTTGTTCACCTTGTTTCTTTGCTCTTTGTACCTCATGAATGTTTCCTGATTTGGATTTGAGAGCCAGTTTGTTCTCAACTGCTTTTGTAGCAGTAGTTCTCTATCTCCCTTCCCGCGGATGGCTGCGTACCATCCGTTTTTTGTTGTTGTTGTTGTCGTTTCGTTCAGTTTTTGCCTTGTTGTTTAGGCTGCAGCTTTTTCTATAGATTGCAAGATAGATATCTTCGTATGTAGTAGTTGAAGGGTACTGAGGTGGTTCCCTTTTGAGGTGTTCCTGGTAAGTTTTCTCCGATCTTCTTATTTGTTCTATGCCTGTAGGCAGTTGTCACCATTGCTTGTGACTATTTACGCCCCCTTCAGAGTTCTGTTCTTTCTTTTCCCTAGGCGTTTTCTAATATGTGGTTTGATCTTGAGGATTACAGTTAGTAAGCAGTGATCAGAATTTGCGTCCGCCTTTCTAGAAGTTCGTATATCACTTATTAGGAATAGATGTGATCTTCTCATCAGAACAAAGTCAAGAGTAGCACCTTGCTCTGTAGGGTGGTACCAAGTCAATCTTCGAGTTGTTGGGTTCCGAAAGAAAGTATTCATCACGTGTAGTTTATATTCTTGGCATGGTCCTAGCAGCTTTAGACCGTTTTCTGTAGTGTCTTCTTGATCAATAAAGGGACCGATTAGTTTGGCACCAATGTTCCGGGCATCAGATCCCAAACTGCAATTGAAATTGCCAAGGATAATTATTTGTGTGTGTGCAGTTGGAAAAGAGTTGCTTGTAGGTTTTGGCCACAAGTTTGTAGAAGGATTCTTTAACCGTTGCGTCCTCCGTACACTCGGTCGGAGCATAGCATCCCATCAGTCCGACTTTGGCCCCTCAAATTTGTAGTGTCATTGTTGCAATTATGTTTGAGATAGGGTTAAATTCAGCTTTAATGTTCTTTTTGGCCAAAAAAGTGACCCCACAATTTGGTCTAGGGCTTTCACTGTGTCCAGAGTTGCATAAAGCGCAGTTATCTATAGTTAAGTGGCAAGATTTCATTCGAGTTTCCGTTAAGGAAACAATTTCCATACCTCTAAGAGAAGTCGCTTCAAATATCTGGCGGAGTTTCCAATCATCGCTACAGCCACGCACGTTCCATAATCCGAGTTTCAGACCATGGATCCAGGCAGTATATCGTATTTTTTTTAAGGGGCTATTCGCGGACTCTGATTGTATTTCCGTTGGCATAATATGAATTTGTACGTCCGGTGGTTCATTAGTCCTCTCCGATCGCCCCTCTCTTTAGCCCTCTGGGTTGTCCTAGAGGTTACCAGTGGTCACTACCTGGAGGTAGAGAGTAGGTTTGACCACCTTCTGTGCTGGTACCGCTTTTGAGTAACTAACCCTCATTATTTCCCTTCGTATCTTCTACTTTTGCTGCTCCCGCTAAGTTCACAGCTTCCATCTTTAGTGTAACAAAGGCTATTGCCGTATTTCTGACCTCAGCAACACTAATTACGTGAGTTGGCATTTACTGCTTCTTCGCGATGAGAAAAACTGCCTGCTTCAGTTTTCTATTGGTCATATTCACCATCTTATAAAGTGTGAGAGTAAAACTTCTTGCTCGTTTCGGAGAGTCACACAACTTTCTTTCTATTTTTGAAAACTCATTTGCCATGCTCAAAATATAGTATCGTTCATTGTTCTTATCAGCTTCAAAAGTGGAATTTCTTCTCAGCTTTACGCTTCAGAAACTGTGCCCTTCTACTTCAACAACAACCCTTCAGATTACAACGTTTCACTCGCTTTTGGTGCTGCTCTTACTATTCTATAGTTCTTGTTTACTTATTTTAATGTCTTCAAAAAAGTGCACAGTTTATTTCATTAAGTTATTATGCACTGCAGCAAGATCATTGCTTGTCTGCACTTTGGTCTAATTTGCTGAGTATTATAGAGAAGAGAGTTTCCTGCTTTCGTACCATCCGAGACTAAGGCTGTTAGTTATCACCGTTCCGCTGTTTTCTGTTATTCAAGAAAGGCTAAATGGCAGCCAGTTGCACAACATCCTTATTGCGAATCATAACTAACCAATAGCTACAATTCCAGATTGATCACAAGGATACAAAGGGCTTTCTACTTAGGTTTAAATCGGTATCGATTTCTCAGTCTCTTTCTTCTATTCTGAGAAATCCAAGCCTAGCCGATTTAATATAATTGATCCGAATTCTCTGATTGATCGTCCAGCAAATGTTGGCATTGGTGTAACTAAGATAACATGGATTCAATGCAGCTTCTATGCTGACAAGAATTTGCGAGTGTATACTCGCTGTCCTATCGAAAACTGGTCAAAATAAAGTACAATATTCAAATGGTCCAAAATTTGGCTCATTTTGATGCCTATAGACTTTCTTTACCGAACCAAGTCAATGGAAAGTTCACCGAAAATGTTGAAAAAATTTCAAGGCGCTTTGTATTTTACCATATATGTTCAAATTGGATAAAGTCTGTAAAAAATGCACCGCTTCAGATTCAATTTTATTCGCGCTATTTTTATGAAAAACTAAACATCGATTTGCATAAGTGAATATTCTACTTGATTTTGTGTTCCGTATAAGTACACCTATTGCTGGTTTGTGGTCGAGCTTTATCTATGTTTTTCTCTACGAAAAAAGGGTTCGTATGAGACGTACAGAGAGCTTGACTTCAGATAATATGGTTGAACGAACTCTGAATTCTATATCTACCTTGAAAGAAAATCTTTTTTTTGTTATTGGTGACAGCTCAGCACTAAACTGCTGAATTATTTTTACAAATCTCATTTACTTTATGTTATACTTTCGAGTTCGTCTGTCACGTTCCCAATTAACCTTCTTTTCACTTTCAACACCTTGAAAGGAATTCAACAAAAGAGATTGCCATGAAAACCCAACCACCTCACGTGCCTTCCTACAAAAGAAGAGATCAACTGCTTGTATGGATCGAATGCAATGTCCAATATTGAAAAATTTGTGTATCTGTGCTCTGGAAGGCAGATCGCTCAAAGTGAGGCTAATGCAGTAGACAATGATAAAATTGCATTTGGAGAGATTTCGGCATGGTACCTGAAATTTTATGAGATCACAATAGATTTTAGTAGAAATGAAATGATTTTGAAAAATTTGCAACTGCACATTGAGTTTTTGGCCGAAAATCAGTTTCTACCTCTTTATCACAATCTGAAATTATGGGGTGTTGGTCAATGTAATTATGAGACATGACCTAAATGACGGGACTATTTAGAGCAGTAGAATGGGCTCATCGCCATTGGTCTGACGATTGGTACATTCAGGTGCCATCGGAGAGTACAAAGCTCAGTGGGTGGTACTCAAATAGCTATAAAAGATGGAACATATATAGAAACAGGTCTTAAGAGGGGACATTGAAGTGAGCATAGAAGTGATATCTCACAAAGGTATATTATGAGGAATAGAATCGCGTTTATGCGGCTATTGCTTTCAAAAAGACCTGCAGCGACAGGTTGCATAATCAAGATTTTAGATTGAAATATATCAAAGGTAGGCCATACATTTTTTGATCATTATACAAGACAATATTATACTCCATGTAAAGACTTAATCAATGAGTTTCGAAAAATTAGCTGTTAATTTAAGTAACCTGCTACGTAGCATGATGAATCAATCTCAAAAAAAGTGGCGGGCGATCAGAAGAAACTGCCAAAATTAACAGCATAAATAGTGGAAATTTCATGCAGTCAACAAGTCAACATGCCTTTTAACGCTCTCTATAATATAAAAAACCATGGAAAGAATCCATCACCAACGCGTCGACTACACATACTTGCAAGCTGAAGGACACATACATACTTGCCAGGTGATGTATGATCAAAGTTACTAAGAAACCTGTACAATATACTGAAGTCTCAAGTTTAAATGCGAAATTGAAAAAAAACGGAAGAATATTTTCGAGGTTTAGTCTTGTTTATTCGCTTCAATTCGATTACTGCCCAAAACACCTGCGTATCAAATATAAATATTTTAATTTATATGTCAAAAAGAAATGACAATCAATAAATGGTGCAGTAGAAGTTTCCACGGGAAAAATGGGAGGTAAGGTGGATTGAAAACGGAGGATTCATTCAGTGTAAAATTCAGTCGAAAGTAGTGGGAGTCAAAAAGCCGAAGGAATAACCGCTAGACGGCAGGAGAATGAAACGGTGGGCTTATGAAGGACAAAGGGAATATGTGGGAGTTACCGGGCTCCCCACCTGACAAAACTCACAAGAACGGGAATGGTAGCCCAGAGCGAGAACGCCCCCCCCCCCAACCGGTCTCCACTTTGCTTGATTACAGCTGCTTGCCACCGCGCCCAACAGGCCGCCTAACCTCACACTCACTCTCACCACTCAATTTCTGACTTGCGGTCCTAAGTCTCTTAAACATTGCTTCTCAGTAGCAGGTCCGCTTTCTTCCCCTACGCATTTTTCTATTTTGCACCAAATGATTGCATTATTTCTTATGCAGGTTATACGTAATTTTGCAGAACAGGATTTATTGGGACACATAATTAAGCTTTTGCATGCTCACTTCAAAGGTCAAGATGAGACACGCACTAAAATTACTTTTGCATTCAATGTGATTGCCGCCATTTTGAGGCAGCTGGCACCGTATCAACAGAAGCAACGGATAAAATAAGTGCACATTTCTCTCATTAAGCAGTACCAAAATACATATAACTCAACATTTCGGCAGGCCATGTGGCCTTTGATTAATAAATATTAAGTTGTGTTGACAGTTTTAAAAGGCTGCATGTGCGCATGAACACATTTGTTTTAGAAACGGTAGCTTCGAAATTTGAAATGAGTTTTTCAGAGCAAGGCTGCTGTCGAATTTTCAGTTTAGCTACGTGTTATTTCAGTATAACAATTCGTAGATATTCATCAATTGTGATTGCGTGCAAGCTTTGCCTTTTTGTGTGCGCTATCTTAAGCAATCGAATGTTTTTAGTCGTTGCGACTCATTGTTTATTTTGAACATTTGCTCTAATCGCAGATGTAATCAAGCCACTGTGAATATATTAAACCGAACGCAAGTGCATATTTTAACAGATTGTGTGGAATGCGGATCATGTTGCTGTGCCAGTTAGATAATGGCCAAATCATTTTTGTACTTCAACGACTTTTTTCTTAATAAAGAAGGTCAGATAGTTGTTTGAAGTTAGCAACAACTTCCAGTTTTGCAATCATTCGTTCACTCATGCTATGTGTTCTCAAAGTGCTATGTATAGAGGATCAGAGTCACTGCAAAACATGCTGCGTGTATAGGCATCATGTTTTGAGTTCAGCAGATTCTGCCTATTTATTCTAATATATGCTTAGCGATTCGAAAGAGCAATAATTTGAGCGTGAGAAATATTTTGCAGATAGCATAATACAACATAATATAGTAACCAATGCTAATGCAGCAATGATCAAATAATGGCTCTCACCAAATCTTATTTGAGATTGGCCATTCAACAGATCAGCAAACGGGAACTCAAATGATCTTTTTGTCAAACTCAGGTTAATTCCGCACTACTTATTTAGGAGAATGAATGTCTACCTATATCAAGAATCAGCCATCTGACCTTTACGTGCCTTTCAGCGCAGCAATAAAACTAAAAGCGAAATTACATCTTACTAATCTTCGTGGCAATTGGGCAATATCATTTTTTCCATTGATTAGAAACTGTAAATTTACAACAAATGCCAAGTAGAATTCCATAATTCGCTTCAATATTGCCTTATGGTCTTCAAACCCTACTGAAGCTATTCCCTAGCTCATGCATTTTTCCATACTAAATCTTGCCTTTATTGCTTGAGCATTGTCAGTATGCGAATAAACTGAAAATTAGTGCATATTTTGGAAACAAACAAATTAACAATCAAGTCAATCGTGCATTTACAAAAGAGGAACATATTTAAAGCGACTTGTACCATCTCACTAGGTGTGCCCTGCAGATCCAGTTTCGCAGATCTTCCTGTAACTCATCGGTTGACTTAATATGTTAAAGCAAATGAATAAGATAAAAGGCACCTATTCGTGGAAAAAGATTCTGTTAGCGTGAAATCCCAGCAAAAATCGGTGAGCGTTTTCATGCCAGAACATTTTATTTCAAATGCGCCAAAATAACGATGAATTACTGCCCAAAACTCCTTATGTCAACAATTTTTAACCGATTATATGTATGCTTTATCATCAGCAGATATTTTTGGAAAACATACAATACATTGGATACTCGTTTACATTGAACCTTCATTTTTCGATAAAGTGAAGCTAACTGCAAACTAATCTGCATAAATTTTTATAATTAGGTTCTTTCGACAGATTGCGATAGAAAATTTGAAATCCTGTCCATCGAAAGTCCTAGGTTAATTAATGAGCTATAATACCTATATTTACCAGCTCTTTGTCTTGTTTTGTTTAGGCTGAGTCCTTCCACCAGTGTGAATGAGTTTATTCGCAACCAGATTCGAATAAATCATTTCAGCCTTTAAATGCACTTTCATATCACAATTTATACTACTTTTCATCGAATAACATAGATTTTACATTTACCAGGGAACATCATTGATGGTGATTTGCTAATAACAGTAATGATCTAGCGGTTGTCGAATTGGTAGTTTCTGTTATTGCGAAATGTCTCACTTGCGCATACGTATGTGTGCATGTAAGTGCCCATGTGTTTGTTTGTTCATGTGCGCTTTTATTGTTTAAACTTGAGTGTGCATTGGGTATTTCTACTAAAATCAAAGACTCAAGCAACAAATAAAGAGAAACCCTTAATAAGTGTAGCACCATCAAATAAATGAACACCTCAATTTGAATATATTTTTGATCAATTATTGAAATTTAGGAAAATTAAATTACTTTATTTGAATGACAAAGATTTTAAGAGCATCTTAATTACTAGAAGCATTCTCGACCAATCTATGTCGACGACATAATTGCTAAAGGCTTTGCTCTTGCAGATTTTGACAATTTCTTTAATTAATTTTTCTCGCATTTTTTGTAATCTACTATATATTTGTAGTACTGTTTCTACATGGTTTTTTTTAATTTATTTATTTCCTCCCCATCTATTAGAGCAAGTCCCAAGAACTTATTTAAGGTCCAACAGAAGTACAAATAGCTTTTGTAGCAATTAAGCACAACAGTTTACACAGAACAGTAAAACGTTTGTTGACGATTTTGTTTGCCTGGTCTCTTCTCTGGTATGGCTTCGTCGTATAGAGAGCAGTTCAGCTTCGTCGAGCCTTCTAGTCCGAATTCTTCCGTCTTTATATCTCCTCCAGAAATCAACATCCTGGCGGAGATTTCATTCAAGCCACTTGCATGCATTCCATACTCCAGTTTGAGACCACGAATCCGTCGTGCCTCGTGTACCGAACTGTAAGAAGTTGTACTTCTGCTGGCATAATCTAATTTAATACGGCCGAAGGGTGGTTGGTCTCGTTCGGCCGCTCCTCTCATTAGCCCCCAGAGTTGTCCCTAGGGTTACCGGTGGTCACCACGAGGAGGTTGAAAGTAGGTTTGACCACCTTCCACATAATAAGTTTATTGTTGTGGGTTATTTATGCTTGCCCCTTGCCACAGATAATGATTGCAAGAGGTTCCCGAATAGCATAGTTTCAGGCAATCTTGTAACAAATGATGGCCGATGCTGTGTCTACCTTGAAGCCATCAACGGTTTCGCAAGACAGAAAATTCGTTCACCATTCAGGCGAAATTTTGCGAAATTTGACAAATAGGCACTGAAAGTCTGTAACTAACTTATTTGTACAGTAGTTGTTCTGCATTATTCTGTCTCATTTCTCTCAACCCTCACCAACGAACTTTTTAATTAGAATTAACGCCAACTCCTGCATCTCAACTAGAGTTCATTGGGATCACAAAAGAAGCGCGATAATTTTTACACCAGATAGCAAGCAATAGTTGGCACAAAAAAATATGAAAATCGTTTGTCAGCGTTTCTAACTCTCTGGTCATTTTTGAAACAGTTTCGTCGTACTTCAGTTCCACTCCATGATAGCACCTCATTTATTCTCAACACTGCAAGGCGCAGGCAATCTTCATATTTCCTACAGATGTACTTTCAACCCTACATGTACGCACTTTCCGTAGTCCAGTTTGAGCTCATGAATCCCGTTACTTACGCCATATCCTGTTTGCAAGGCTGTACGAGGTTGTACCTATCCTGGCATAATCTAAATTTACACGTCGGATTCAACCACCCTTCTCATTAGCACCCATTCAAAAAAAATTGTGCTTAGGTTAACCGATGGTCACTACGATGAAATCGAAAGCAGAATCAAGATAATTACTTAATAAATAGGTTATGAGGCTGATTGGTAACTAATTGCTCGACTTGCATCGTATTTAACACGAAGAAAGTAGGAATTTAATATTTATTCAAAAATAATTATTCACCTAAGAACGTATTTTTAAGTTTAACATTGTTAACGTAGTTATTTTTCTGCTTAAATACAAAAGGAATAGAGCTATTATCGTTAATACAAGTCTGGTCTCCATGTTTTCTAGTGACCTTGCCATTAGAGATTTCAAAAACAGAAATTATTGCATACAATGCTCATTGCGTTTGCCTACTTAACCTCTCTATGTGTCCTTATCTAATAGAAATTGAAATTAAAGTCTTGCCATTGAACAAAGCATATCTTAACCACTGAAACTTGGTTATTGTTGCATTAACACAAAAATTTACCATCCTTGGCCTAACTCAAAATCCAATTGATATTTGATTCAAAAATCATAGTTTTGCTGTACAAAGATTGAAAATAGGTTCACAGTTAAACCAATTAATCATTTCCGTATTTTGCAAAACACCTTTGGATCTTCATCTTAGACCAATGTGCAGGGGAATTCCCAGGTGGAGTAGATAATTTTACTTTCAATTTCTTGGCTTTTGTATGGACGTTGAAGCACTAGCAGGTCTTACATTCTTTAGTGTGTAGCAGTTGATGAACTGAGGAACATTTTGCATTAAATATTCAAAAGTATTTTTTTGACAACATTAATGGATAAAATCTTAAAGTTTTCTTATGTTTGTTTATCTTGATGCAAGTACAGCCGCACAGCGCCATATTCGTTCATTTTTTACACTTTATTTTCTTCTTGGCAACCAACAAGGATTTATTTTCAATTCATTAGTAAATTAATAGAAATAAAAAAATCTCTTTAGGAATTAAACCTTTGTTTGATTCTCTTCTATCGGTTATTAAAATTTTCGTCATTGTGGCAGTCAAATAGGTTCAATTTTTCTGGAACTCTCTCCTTAATCTGGATTGGAAATATTGTTTAGAAAATTGCAGACCTGTTTCCTAACAATTCTTGCTAAACGCTATAGAACCAACATTTCGGGAAATCATTGCATATCACTTACTTATCCTTTTCCACAGACACGATAAATTTAGCTAGTGTATTCATGGTAAGTATGAGGTGCTCAATTACCTAGTATGTTGAAATCTTTCCTTTGATCAGTATTTACAGCACTATATATAATGTTCTGGTGAAATAAGCTATTCCTCCTCATCTGAAAAATTAAGTGATTTGGCTATTTGATTTGTCTGGTGCAGTTACGGAATCCGATTATCAACCGTACTATTCATTTTATTGCAAAGACTGCAACATATTCCAAATAAAACAAACAGTAAATTAGGATGCTCATTTTAAATAAAAATGAAATTCAAGTCACAAATTAAATTGTAAAAATCTTCAGACACTTTGCATACCTCTTAGTTGCATGTCCTGCATCTCCTATCTTTGTAAAAAACATGCGGCAAGTCATATTACTTCTTTCCCGTATGTGGATTATTCTCTAAGTCTGCAGCTTATGGCGGCATTCAAAAATAGATCAGCGTTTCTTAAAATCTTAGGTCTTATATTAAAAGTGCTGGACATTCGTAAATATTTATTACTTTCAGCGCATTCATCAACTTACCGCACAAACTGAGGTTAACTAATTTTACCATACACTATTAAGCATGTGAGGTCTTGTTTGCAAAACCGATGGCACTTAATTTTTGCCCAAGACTCAAAAAACTAATTAAAATCATGAAATCGCTAGAATAACAACCAGCAGAATCATCAGTCATCCGTGAGATATCTTAAGACTTTCCCGGATAACGACTGCTATTCTGCAAAGAAATCACACAAAAAGTCAAAAATAAGGCACTAAATTGAGTTGTGTACAGTCGTTTTTTTATCTCATAATCACTGCTCAACTTGGGAAGCTGTACAAGAATCCATTCACCAACACCACACTGCAATTGAAATCATAGTTGCTAGAAGATACATTGTATGTAAATTTCTAGTCCACTGAATCAAGCTACTTAGAGTACAGGCAAATTCCTTATCTAAAAGTACAGATGCAAAGCAGTTTATGCAAGTATACCTTTGATATAACATCTGACTAACACCAATTTTTCGGGTTCAAGCGTTTGTTACCCATGGCTCTACAGACAAATAATTTGCCTTCTTAGGCGTCTTGTACGTGACAGTACATGACAATCCACTTTCAGTTAGATATGCTTTAGAGTATCTAATTGATATTTGTGTTTGAAACGCTGAATACAATCGCTCATTTCTGGGATTAACAAAATCAGGACAACTCATAACAGGTTGTTAGTAATTGAAAGATTGCAAATATCGTGAATTTTTTTTGACTTTGAAAAAAAATTCACGTCAGCAAACGGCATTACATAAAGAATGTGTCAAAACAGATAAAAAATGTTCATTTTTGTTGACATGAGTAATGCATGTTGGTGAGAGTTGGGAGTGAAAGCGAATAATCGAGGTTCATTTAAAATGTTCAATCACAAGACTAATATTTCATGCGCAGTTATTGCAAACCCAAAATTGCGAAGTCATCTGTTATTCCAAACAGCTTTACTTTCACCAAAACTCATTTCACGATCGTTTGCGTTCCATTAACTCTTGGCACCCTCATTTACGTCTAATTATAATGAAGGACAAGCATTTTTGCATGACAAATCAAAAAAATGCTCTCTTATATAAATCTCTTTAAATTCCAATTTTGAGAGCTTCTATTTAGATAAGAGTTCCTAGCAATTTAAGTTGAAATTAAGAGCTTATCAAAATGCCTTATTTATTTTTGAATACATACATATAAATACAAGCAGATTACAAAATAAACAATCACAATTACATTGCAGGCTTAGGTGGTAAGATTTCACCACATTTGCGATTGCCTTTAAGTTTATATTGAACTTTTGATGCATAAAAGAGCATATGACAGAACGTATTATGGTGCAACACCCCTTTTCGGAGTATATGTGCTGATCATTAGGATTAAACCGAAACTCGTTAGAGCAAAGTTCACCAAAATATGACCTGCTATTTTCGTCACCTCAAAGGGAGCACATGCAAAATTTGTGCCTTCCTGAGAGAAGTAGCCAAGTCAGCAATAGCGCTCTAAATATCGCGCAATCAATGCACAGGAGTGCATTAATTCAGGAAAACTTACTTCAAAAATATGCTGAAAATATTACGACAAATCGTTATGGTGGTATTTGAGCACTTCTGCTTAGAAATATCTTGGCTATGACAGACATAATTTTAATAAACCGAAACTTTATATTTTCCTATTTAGATGGTTTTATTGTAAGGCAGTTGTTCAAAAATGCATTTCGTACACATAAAGTAAAGTTACTGGTGAATACGTCTTCCTATATTGTTGCTTTTAAGAGTCTGTCAATTTATAAGATTGGCCTAACTAGATGCAACAGGACAAAGCCATCAATACGGGTAACTACTGGTTCACATTTCACAAACACGGTGTTCCTAAGTGTCTTTCAAAATCGGTGAATCAGTCTTCTTAAGTAAATTGTCTTTCATTACAAAGAAAACAACGAAGTATTACACTGAATGGATCGCAGCAATTTTCAAACTTCATCGGGAAATACCAGGACACATTGAATCAAAGTTTCTGTCTGAGCGAGCAAAGCTGCAGAGAATCCGCAGTCTGGAATAAGTAGCCAATACCTCAACAATATCTGTGTACCTGCCTGCCCCGATGTTTCTTCGCCCATTTCTACCATCTCGTCCTGTGTAAAAGTTGAACTCCTTACTAATTTCGAATTTCCGAAGACCCGCCTTTATTTCCTTAATACTCCCATAGGCAGCTTTTATTAAGGTAAATCAATTTTCTTTACATGAAATACAGGACAATTCAAGTTGCTTTCTGCCATGTCAACAACAACCTTTCAAATCACAAAAGTCGATTTGCCATTGCTATTGCTTTTGCCATTCCTTCATTAATCAGTGCTTACTTTAATCTATCACAAAAAGATCGCTTTGTTTCAGCAAGCCCTTATGCAACGCAATAAGCTTCTTGATAGTATAAACTTAGGTTTATTAGCTCAGCATCATAAAAAAAACAAAAGTTCCCTGTTTCCGTGTTATCTATAAGCCTAGTTTATAGTTGCCATCACTAATTACTACCATCTGCACGTCAATCCCAATACTCTTAAAATCCCCATTTTATTTTTCATGAACCCTAAAGCTAACCTTCGGATACACTGCTCCAATTTTGCTCGTATAGCACTTGTAATACGAGGACGAGTTAGTGGTGTCGTGGCACTAGAAATGGCACTTCTAAACAAAAAGCATTTCGATACATAGAACATGCAAGGAATACACTAGTAATCAGAACAGGCACGCGATTTGAACTCAAAAAATATTATAGCAGGAGTTTATTTATTTGTATGTTCTATCCAGCTACTCCTCTCTTTAACCCTCAGGATTGCCTCTGAAGCCACTGTTGGTCACCAAGAGGCGGTAGAAAGTAGGATTCACCATCTTATCATTTATTTTTAATTCAAGTCCATGATTTGCTGACCCTGACGTGTAAAAAAGTATTGTGCCAGCTTGATTAAGTTACGACGTAAAACCCGGATTCATGGTTTTAAATTTTGATCATAGAACGTGCGTGGATACAGCAATGATTAGAAAATCGGTCAGATAATCAAGCAGTCTTTTAGTATGGTGTATGGAAATTGCTGCCTTAACAGAAACTCACCTCAGGTTTTGCTCCTTGTTCCTAGAAAACTATGGTTTTTTAACTTTGGACATAGTGTAAGCTTTAGATTGAATGATGTTGTGATGCAAAGCACAAATAGTCGCCTATACAAACAAAATACCTGAAAAAGGACAAACTGCCCAAGATAATAAAAGCCCATTGACCAAAAACTACATTGAAATATGTCAGGGATAGAAAAGGATTCGCAAAAAATGCCGAGGAAGAACCAGAACCCCAAATAAGTCAAAATAACAGCTATACTGCTATGTGTATGCGTTTATCTGCTGCATAAAATCTTTATATTTCTGTTGGACACCTAATGAGTTCTTGGGACTTGCCTGATTGGCAGGGATGAATACAGATTGGCTGAGGTATATGTTCTCATTTAATAAAGTAATAGTGATTTCTATGCCTTATTTTACTTTTTCTCCATTTCTTGCCAAAGAATCATTCATTGTGAATTGAAAGGAGGCAAAATCTCAGCCCTTAATGATGCAAACTGGGCAGCCGGCATTTGAAACTCCTCTTCCGGGAAAAGGATATGTTAAATTAATTACTAAAAACTGCTGAGTTACGTTGTTCTCTTGATATGAAGAGTTTGCTTCGCTACAGTTTATGCTGACTACTGCGTAAATTGACGCTTGTAATCTAGATACATTCTATTCCATCATTCACACTTTATTCGACGATTAATAAAGTCAAATGGAATCTTCATTTATAGGCATGTTTTAAGATTCTGTAATAAAAAATTCAGGACAAGCATTGCTTTGCCCAAGTGTTGCATTATTTTTGAGGTCAGTGGCAGTCTGCAAATTAGTAAAGGTAGTCTTCGAGGAGAGTCACTATGTGCTCACATATTTACTGTACTGATGGAGATCAAAGGTCGCTGTGAAAGCGTTTGAGGTTCTAATTTCTCATCCATGTCACATTATTGGATTGAAATTTAGAGCGATGAATATCCATAGTACCTGATAAAGGCATTAGTAAAAAATTGCTACAAACTGGCCTCTCTGCGGCTCCATTTTTGAATATCAAGATAGACAGAGCCCCGAATTTCCATTATGATTTAATTGCCTAGCTTAATAAATTTTGTGTCATCATAACAAGAATGACTGACAGGCATTGTTTTTCCCACTTGACAGACTTGACCGATCAGAACTTAATCACTCTACTCTTTCAGTCTGAACTGATTTGTTCATCCAGTAAAAAAAAGTAAAAATTTACAATCATCAACTTACAAAAGTATCAGAATTGACAGCATTTTAGATATTCTAAATAAATTTGGATCGGTTCTTTGAAAAATCATAATATAAGCTGTCAGTTTATGCAAATCAAAGCCCTTTTTGTTAATAAAAAGCGTTCAAAGTCTTAAATTCCTGGTTTGAATCAGCCCCCAAATGCTTTCAAATTAAGTTTAAGAAATATCAAGCAATTTTGATAAAACAAATCCATTTGAACAGTGTTGGCTTGATAGACTCCTTTGTGGTTCCTCTGTTAGTCTAACCAGGAATAAGTAAATTATCAAGAAACTGCCGTCGCCGGGTACATTCAAGCTTGATTCTGCACTCGGTATACATTTCAGTTAAATTTATTTGTTCCATTCTTGTCCGATATCGGACAGTACCTATTTTTGAAATACATTTTTAACTAAAAATGACTCTCTACAATCTTAGGGCTTGCAAGTGAACTCCAAAAACTATAGGTTTTGAAAAATCATTCCTGTTCAAATGAAAAAGGATTTGCCTTTCGTGTAGGTTTCTTTCTAGGATCATTTCTTAAATGTCTGCACATTCTCGTTGTAGAGTTGTTGTAGAGTTTAGAGAGTGCATGAAATCGCAATCGCATTAGAATTAACCAAACAAAGTGTCTGCATTGTTTTTTCGCTTTAAACTAATTTTAAATATTTGGCTGTCATTTTCTTTCAGCTCCGTTATTCCCATCTCTATTTTTACCATTCCAGTGACGGACTCCTCCAGTTTCAATCCACACTGCTGATTTACTATCCCATCGAAGTCTTCAAGAGTCCCGCTAATTACAAGCCTTTTATATCCGAACTACGAGACAAAATATTTGTATTTGGTATACTAATTCATGAGGTTGAAAATCAAGTTCCAAATATTCAAGACTTGTCTTCGGCCTGTATTTCTGCCTCTGCAGTGAATTCAGGGCATTCACTCAGTACTTGCGCTTTGTTTTGCCTGAGCATAATGCAAATCGGGGTCCTACATCATCGGGTAGATATAAGCATAACCTTAAACCCGTGGCTGAGTTTAGTCCAGACTTGCGCTATTAGTAGGTTTCTTGCCTGGTGATTAATTTGCTTGGAATATTTAGAAAGCATGTACAAGCAGAATCGAAGAGTATCTGATTGGGCCATAAACAAATGATAGGCGACATGCATGAAACTCAAATGATATTGTCCATCATGAACAGTGCATTTTCGGTACTTGCCCCCACTTTTCTGGGTAGCCGAATGTTTTATCTATTTTACCGTCTCATATTTTCAATTCGAAATAGAGGGAACGTTATTTAATTACAGGAAGTCCTTATTCGCGAATCGCTAGGAAGACATTTTGTCCAATGTCAAGCCTGCTTAGATTGTTTTGACTTGTCGACTTAAATTTTTCAAGAATTTCAACTTCTTATTGTGGAGACTTAGTACCGATCGTGCCTACTGATGAAACCTAACTTTCTCAATTTTTTGCTATTTATTTATTTTTTCGCTTATATTAAATCATTGATAATTTTTTCAATCGTGTTCATGTTCGAAAATCAATATTTTATCCTAGCTACTAATTTTTCACATTATTGCATGTGGCGTTTGGGATGCTTTATTGCCCACCGTTTTCAAGCTTCCGTTTAACGCCATGATTTTCCACCTTGTCATTACATGCCTTTCTAATGAAAGCTGACAGCTGAATAACTGAGTGATTTCGGTAAATTTGGTAAATATTAGGTCTCTTTAGAATAGTTCGTAAAAAGAGCTAACGCTGATTGCTTTTACGAATTGCAAGCTAACTGCAAAATGAATTGGACAATCCGGACAGCATCAGAGTATGTCCTGGCCATTCATTATCGAAACTAAATGGAATAATTGTGTTGGTCACTTATTAAAGTTGAGGCAACAAGCAGTCAAAAATTGTGATTTCAGTCTTTTGGAGAGAGTCGATATTGTAGAGAATCTGATTTATGTCAATGCAGAGTTTATGCACCTTCTTTAAGACTAGGCTGTTGTTTTAAGGTGCGTACGTCAACGGATCAGAGTGACAAAAAATTAGGATTGGATAGGCCTCACATTGTTCACACGGCAGTTCGACACTTTGCTTAACAAGTAAATTATAGGGCTAATTGAAGTCCTCTATATCGATAGCTAACTGCGTCACTTGCATTTTATTTAGCAAGATCCAAGAACGTATTTCAAAGGGACTTGGAATTAATGCATTCATTTTGCCGCTTAACCGCAAATAAAATAAAACCATTTTAGGTAAAACACGTCTAGTCTCAGTAGTTTTCAAAGAACTTCAACATCAGAGATTTCAAAAAATTGAATTATTGCGTACAACGCCTATTGTGTTTGCATGCTTAACCTCTCTAATTTTCCCTATCCGATCCAAAATTTGAATTTCGTCAAAAATAGTTTAAGGCTTACGATTGAATACAGTATACCTGTACCGCTGGCGTTCCGCTATTCAGATATCAATGCAAAACGTTTGCAATATTAGATTAAACTCAGAATTAAGTTAATATTTAAATCAAAGGTCAAGCGTTTGCTTCATAAAATTTGAAAAAGAGGTTCAAGACTAAATCAATCAATCACTTTCGATTTTGGGTGAGGTGATCACTTGTAATTTCGATTTCTTCGCGTTTAAATAGACGTTGAAGCACTAGCAGGTCTTACATGCTTTCGTGTTTAACTGAGGAACATCGTGCCACATTTTTTTACTCACACTAAGCCCATGGGCATTTGAAACGATTATAACTCTAGGAATGCAATCCTCCAGTTTTCCTATATTTGTTAATCTTAGTGGAAATTGAAAGGACATTTAGTTCTGTTTCCATTTTACTTATTAAGCAATATAAGAAACCCGAATCTTAGAATAAACCTAACGAATGCTTTATTTATTTCTTAATTAGTAATGTCAGTTACAATTTGAAATAACAATCTAATAAAATATAGAAAATGCTTTTTCTTATTAAAAATGGTTAACTAGCAAGTTGATGGCAAATGGATTAAATCCGATTTGAGAAAAAACGACAAAGCATTGAAAAAAATGTTTTTTTAGTTTGTCTTAAATTAATTTTTTGATAATTTGCTGGTCGAATTATGTTGTTAATAGAAATTAAAATTCAGTTTTTATGATCACTTAAGTTTTGTAATGGATTGCAGATCAATTTCGATTTAAGCTGGAACTTGAATTTTTGCACCAAGTCACTGCAATGGAAATAAATAAAGTATCGTCGTTTATGTAGGTAGTCAAATCACCTCTCGAACTCCTTGTGGTGACCACCGGTAACCTTGGGGGCAACTTTGGGGATCAATGGAAGAGATGGCCGGATAAGACTAATCACTAATCGGACATAAAAAATAGATTATGTTAGCAGAAGTGCATTTACACAAAGTCCGGTAAACGAGGCATAAGGTATATACCTGGATTCATGGTCTCAAGCTGGACTGTGGAAAGTTCGTACCGCCCTAAAGTCAGAAGGATTTTTAAAAGGGGACGGACGAGGTGCCACCCGAAGTTTAACTGCTACCTGCACATTGAAACCATGTCAGGAAAGCGGCCGGTGAATTGAAGACGCATGTAAACACTTTTACTGTCTTTGGTATTAACTGTTGTGCGCTACATGTTGTAAAAATCATTTTTGATTCTGTTGTACCCCCAATAAGTCCTTAGAACTTGTTTAATCGGATAAGATGTAAATAAATAAATGAAATTATCGTTTATTATTTGCCTTTTTCTTTTCGATTAATGAAAAGAAAAAAAACGTCATTCTGCATGCTATGAAGTACAATCTGGTATAAATGCTATACTTGATATGTATATTGTGCAAGCCTTTTCGTGCAAATGTTTCTATTTTATGACCTATGTTTCGAACATATACGTTTGAACTGTTCTAATGCTTATTTATAGTTTTTATTCAATTTCAATGTTGGATAATTAATGGTGAGTGGTGATTCAAATAGAGTATAAATAGCGTATAGATGGCACAAGAATCGGGCTGCTAAATGTGCACACCGACTTGGGAATAAGTGTGTTAAGCAGGCAGCACATGTTTATTTGATTTTTTATAATTTAAATGCAAATTAACTTGCAAACATCAAGCACCTACTTTAATATTTTGTTGCCTAAGACCAACCAATGCCACTCTACTTTTAGATATGATAAACATGGGAAAAGGCAATAATTCATTCATTTCATAAATGCAGGAATAACACTTACTGCTTCCGCGCTTGAGGGTATACTTTTTAGTCTGATTCCATGATGGTGGGCTCTCAAAGAATTCAACATCAAAATTTCCTCTGAGGAGCGAGCACGAAAAATAAAGGGAATTTTTATGCCCGAATTAAGATGTGAACATTGTTAAAGGCAATGAAAATCTCAAGAAGCGTTCAGTTTTCTGCCAGGCAGTGGTACCTCTTTCGCTCTCGACTTTCTGCAGTTCAGTTTAGGGCCAAAAATGCCATTTTTCTGATGACAGTCTAATTCTACTTTTTATTCAGATACTCTTTCTGTATGTAAACGAAATAAAATTGTTTGCATAAAATAAACACACGACCTTAGATAAGTCAATCAAACGTTGTCTGCACTTTAAGCTAAATTTAGCCTGCCTGAATCTAGAACTGCTTGAGATACATTAAGCGGGTGATTTTAAAAGAATTCAGCTTCTTGATTCAAAATGATTTGTGAAAATAGATCAACGCTACGCTTTCATTACAAGCAGTGCCCATTTGTTTTAATTTTTACAAATTTTTTATCTACATCTGTCTATTACTTGTCTGTATCAGTGTTGAAAATACCCGAGCATTGATACACCTCCAATTATGCTATTTTGGCAAAAAGTTTATTCTTGCAGCAATAATTTACACTCATCTAACTTTTCGTTATTTAAGTAAACACAGTGGATTTAATCTAACCGCTGAACTGGATCCATTCTATGAATATCAGTTGCTTTTAAGAATTAACAGTAGAAGAAACCTGTTTGATATCTACCGGAAAAAGTGCAACACTCGGTCGGTAGAACAGACTGGTAGACGTAGGTCGGCCACGGTGTCGGGCTACTTAATATCCGATTAAGTATAACTCACAGTGCTCGACACTTTAGTGAACCTTATCTTTAAAGGTGCTATCAACTAAATTTGGGAAATTCGCCAAACGATTACGATTTCATTGGTAACATAAAAAGTAAGATCAAGAAGGGACAATTTTTTCAAACATTTGTTCTATCACTTACCTTTTCCAGTTGTCGGGAAAGTAACTTGCGTCCTTATCGTCGGACAGCTTCGTAAATCATTAAATAGACCTCTTATTGCCAGCATTGCGATCTGACACTGTAACCGAATTTCCAACCATGCAGTTTGAGATAATTTACCCGTTGGTAATTAACGATCAAACATTCTTAATAATTGTAATAGAAAGCATGAATGCATGCAGCGGAATCAGTTTCGTCAAAGCGCATCGGATAAAGAAAAGATTGAGAGCACTCGCTTTATAATCCTATTCAGTAACTAGCAGTGGCGTTTTCACGATGTGCTGAAGTCTCAATAAGGCTGTTCTCAGTGTTTTCACAATGACGCGAATTTCAAATACGCTGCTGGACATCAGAGGTTGCAGCACAGTAGGAGTAGCCCAAACGCTTTTACTTTCTGTCATTCGAAAATTTACTCAAAAATTTAATTCATCTTTCGAATGTACAGCCAATTTATGCTAGTGCTATGATAATTTTTCGAAGCATTAAGGTAAGCAAAATGAGCTAAAAGTTCATAAGCTCCGATGAAATATTTGTACAAACTGGTTAAACTAACTGACTTTCTGTACTACATTAAAGCACCTCAAAGTATTTTCATAAAAACTGCATCTCACGTGAGGCAGTTTGCTTAAATGTTAATCAATCATGCTGAATGCACGTGAGGACTTGTTGCACACTTTTACTACATTGAAAGCCGCCCAGTAGGCTAGGAATTTCGTTACTAAAATTCTTGGTAAACTTTCAAAATAGTAAAATAAAGTATAACTTGAATGAAAATTGGAGCTCAACACAGCAGCTGTATTGCACATTAGTTGAAGAAGCAGTGTGTTTAACTGAAAATCTATGTAAACCAGTTTCATATCTTTTGTACGGAATTACTCCAACACCTGGCAACTAACGCAACCGAAATTCACTGGCACAATCCAAAAGGCTGATTCGCTTGTATGACCCGATAGATTTACAGCCCTTGAAAGGCTAGTTTGTTCTGTTGATTCGGTTTTTTTTTGCATACACCGAAAATTGGATTTTGTTAAATGACTCAATAAGCATACGGTCCTTTAAAAAACTCCGTTAATTCAAACAGCGTAGTTTTTGTTAACAGATTGCCGCAGTTAATCATTTAAAGTCGTGGTGTAAGGGCTGCTGTTCGATGAAATACGAGACGTTATATGGAAGTCCGTTTATGTTATTAATTTGGCTTAAGACCTACACTTTAAAATGTTTTCTTCAGACAGTTGGCAGCATACATTCAATAATTTACGACTATGAGGTTTTCTATATGAGGCGCTAAATTAAGCAAGTTCTAGTTTTGCAGACAAGAAATCGGATGTCTTGTAAAACGAATAACTTTTTCCAAGTCTTCTATAAAAATCAAATTTAAAAGCTGAACTATAAATGACAAGTCTAAGGTGTTTGATAGCAACGCTGCGTTATACCACCTCCCTCGTGGTCAGTAACTATTGTCGACATTCAAAAACTAGAAGCAAACCAGTGTTATCAGTATGCCTGTTAAAGAACTGAAATAAGTGTTTTTTATGCATTTAAAGAAGATTATATTGATACACATCGACGACCAAACGTTCCATTAAACAACTTCTCTTTCTATGTTAATTAGGCAGATATTCCTTTAGCTATTTCACTGATACACAAATAAGGCCTATTTCGATGAACAGAGACGTTCTTGACGAAACCAAGTCAACAGACTGTTCACCTAAAATGGTAACAAATTATAGGCGCCTTCTTCTCACCCTATTTGTTCAAAATGTATAATGTTTGAACAGAAACGCACCTCTAAAATTGGATAGAATAGACCTGAAATACTTCCTCAACTTGTAACTTTCCTCCGTATGTTTTATTTGAAACTCTTACTCGCACTTTGCTTAGGGACTTCTTTTATTTTTCGCTCTCACGTTAGTGCAATTAATGCAAAATGAACATGCATCATACTACTGTGATCCCTCTAGAATACACAAAGTATGTAAAGAAAGACAGGCACTTGCAAAAGCGACAGAAGAGCCACTCTATCTACATGTCACCCTGCTTTCCTGTTGCCCATATCGGTAACAGTTGCTCAATGTGATCTTCAACCCCTCAGCAAAATTGTCTTCCATAATGCCATTTTAGTGTTAAAGGCAAAGAGACAGAAGTTGAAAAATGGCTTTACCAAACTATCAGTCCCCATTGCAATGTAACCATAAGCTGTCTACTGTTCTACTGTTCCATTTTTGGCGCATATCTACGAACAGAGCTATCGTTTGCAAATGCAAGATATTCAGTTATGCGTAGAAATAACTTTAGTTTGCCAATGCTTTGTAATGCTTAAGCATTATTTTAAGATGGCGAATACGTGAAATCGATGAGGGTCAATAAACTCGGATTTATTTTAAACTTGTTATAACTGCATGACAAGACAGCAATAATTCAAATCCAGGTACCTGTTGAAGACAAGAGGGTGATATTTCATAGAGTCCTATAGCTATAGAAGTTTTGTCTTTCAATAGAAATACTGGAACAGACTGTTAGAGCATGCGCTGCTGCAATATACACCTGGCTGAACCCTTAAGGAGATGCGCAGAAACGATGGCCTGACTATTAGTTTTGCCAACCCATAGCCTATGTCTTGCTGTGCGACGAGTTTAAATTTTTCTTTAGAAATATTTAATTCATTGTATGAAGTGTTATACAATCAAGCAAAGATTCAGAGGGCCCTTAGCTTGAAATGTTTTCAGATGAATGTGAATAGCAGTTGGCTTTAAGATAGACAGAGCTGCAAAAATTATTTTTTTGCGAATGCACTGTGGTCAGCTTCATCATTCTAGAATGAAAACCAAGCGCGTACTGATATGCCCATTTAGAAAGCGCAGATAGTGTCCGGTTCTACAAACATCAAACTGCCAAAAATAACAAATCACGGTTAAATTTATTCATAATTTAACTGTCCAGCAAAACAATCACCACCTAGCAACAGCCAAGGCAAAGGAATGGGAGAAACCAAAGCATTTCTATTTGAATGGAATCAATGTAGGTGGTAAAGCAGCTTTTGAATTTCAAGAGTTCCAACCTGCACGATGTAAGTGTACGCTCACACAGTATGCTTTGCTACACTTGGCAAAATCCTATCCCGCAAGTGTTCCTATTTTGGAAACCAGATCAAATAAATTTTGAAATTGCTAATTATACATTTTTATTTTGCATTTGCTTGTCACTGCAACCAAATAAGCTTTATTCTCCCGTGCTGTAGGTGCTGTATAAGGGATTTCAGATAAAAATGCTTGCGTTTTACAAAACAATGCGTCCATCTTCTGGGAGGCAATGCGTCTCTAGAAGGGGATGAAGTGGCTTGTAACTTTCATTCACCTTATTCCCTTAAAGATTTGCCTCCAATTTGCTAATTCAACTGTGCTTTTCTTCCCGTCGCGTTTCGATTTCACGTTCCCAATTCAAAGAGAAAGTGGATAAGAGTAATGGATTAGTGATTTCTCATGCTTTGGTCCGCTTTTTCTCAATTTTTGCCAGAGAACTAGTCATTGCGCAATCGAAGGTAGCTTAAACGCCTTAGCTTTCAATAAAGCAAATTGAGCAGTCAGCATTTGTAAGTCATTTTGTAGCAAAATGCCTTAAATGGAATGTCTACTTAAATTTTCAGCATGAAAGCGGCATCAAATGTGTATTCTGAAAAACTCCGAGATGCCTGACATGCGTAAAGCGCAGCTTTACAGCTGCAACATTTGGAAGTGCTTGGAAGAAAGGAATCAGATAAAACGTTGAGCTATTTTTTGTGCAACACTCGTCACTCGTTAAATTTGTTCAAGTGTCTTCAGCCAGATTTGAATATTTTGCAGTGCCTGCCAGAACTGAGATAATGGATAAAAAAAGTGTTTGGTGGTCCTCTAAATTTATTATTTAGAGCTAATCAAATATCTCCTGGGATATTAGAATTTATAGGCTTTTGCTGAGTGAACCTGTCGAATCGTTTCTTCACTGGCATCCCATTGCACATACACTTTAATCTACGCATACTTCAACTAAACACATCGTGCTGAGTTTAGCTAAAAATTAACTTATTCCTGTCAAGTATCACATTTAAAAGGCCGCATAATCTAAAAATTAACTCACTATATCATTTACGAAAGTTAACGTGTTAGAAATGCCTAACATTTGCTAGATAACGTTTTTAGTTTGTTTGTGCAAAAAACAACTTTATGCAAGTTGCTTAGGCAGCACGTATTTTCTTCAGTGAATGCAAAACTAGAACAGGCTGTACATCATGTAATCTGCAAAATATTTATCTTGGTCGAAATACTACCCGAGCTGTTTTGAATTGTTGAGCATAATGAGCTAAGCTCAAAACATGATGTATTCTTTCGAAATTTGAACTGCCTAACTACACTGCACGTTCCGCTAATCCGTATTGTAATTCGGGAAATTTTCTTGCCACATAAATGGCATAATCCAGCGCTTAAAATTACAAGAGAACAAACAACTATTGCAAGCGCACTCATGCGAAGAACATTTTCTGCATTATTTTAGGCATAAAGACTACAGCCACACTCATTATCACTGACAAAATCAAACAAAGTGCAGTCATTTACGAATACCAAAACAGTTAATTTTACTTTAACAGCGACAGCTCAAATATACTATCGATATTCAAAAACCACATAATATCTCGAAATTTAGAATCAACTATGTTTACGTTCCAGTTTGTGAGAGCTCACGAAGTTGTTTCAACTCTGGCTTCTGTTGTTATTGTGTAAGCTCTCCCAGGGTTGGTAACAGTCACATTGAATGCACAATCGAGTTATGACGTGCCTCTAAAAAACAGTGCAGTCAGTTGATGTATCAAACATATTTTAACCTTATGAGCGCAAAACATGCTGATTTGGATTGTTTTAATGGGGCGCTTTATCATCGATCTAAAGTAAAACGCAACTGTTTGCATGAACCTATGAAAAGTTGAAAATAAAACTTGAAAAACTATTGATATTTCACTGCGCGTTTAGTTAAACCATTTATTTTGTCATTTCTAACTATACTATTCATGGCTGAAAAGAAAGCTAACGAAATGATTTTAAATCATTGCATTAATTAATTAATATGAGCTTTGAACACAATGTTATCTATTGTCACTTTGTTTCATCGCATAATTAGTCGGTATCAGAAAAAAGTTGATTAAACCTTCGTAAAGCAGTTTTCGAATTCATTTTTAATTCCAAAATTTTAAAACGCATTTGTGAAAACATTTAGTCACCTAATCCATTGCCTTAATCTCAAAGTTTTACTGGAAAAAGAACCTGCTCTTGGTTTGCAAGATCAGGTTAAATGGTCAGGCCTTTATGTGTGAAGCTGCTTGTAAAATCACTAAGGCAACTGGATTCAGTTAAATTTGCAGTTCCAGAGATCATCATCTTTGTTATAGTTAAACATGTCGTTTTTCAACTTTTAAATTAAAACATATTATGTGCATACCTGTTTGAAATTTTGTGTATAAATATAATATTAATAGGAATTGAGACCACTCTCACTGTTCTGTGTTATGAACCACAAATTTTATGAACGGAACAGCAGCAAGTTAAAACAAAGGCAAATATTTACAATGAACACCTTGGTGCAAACGTATCACACACTGCTGAAGATACCTGTAATAATATAAGAATACTTGATGGTCTCAATTCCACAAAGTGTCTTAAATGACTTAGCAACACGAAGATTATTGTCAAGCCTACCAAATATCTGAGTAGTATTAAGGTAAAAAACTTTGCACCTCCTATCAGCGCTACTTGCTGTTAAAATTGACTATCTCTGTTGCTTAACCGTAAAATAAGTCTTAAATCTCAATAATAACACATTCACTCTCAAAATTTTTAACTTGTTGGCGAAGAAATATACCATAAGTGAAATAGAGGCACCGAATTGTAGAACTGCAAAATGAGTCGAATACAGTTGCATTGCAAAGATTAGCAGTTTCAACGGCAGAGGAAGGCATATTTTGAAATAGAGTTTAATGGGTCTGCACATTTGGATAAGTAACTTGCTTGTACTCTTAGTAGCCTGACTCCAATTAATTTGTTAATTTCAAATTCATAAATGGTATTTAAGCGCCATGATGACAATTTAAGCACTTTTGAACACAAAACAATTCGATACATACAATATGCTAGGAATATAGTGGACATTTGTCCACGTATGCTACTAGAATGTGGATACAAACATTATAGCAGTGGGTGGTTAGCTCTATCCAGTCGCCACTCTCATTAACCGTCAGGATTGGCCCTGAAGTCATTTGGATTCGAACCTCGATTTCAAGTGCTGAAAAATAAATGCACGATTTTTCATTTGAATATCGATTGGATTCTGAGTTAAGACAAATATTGCAAATTTTTTTCTATTAACACATTAATAGCGATATAGATAAACGTAATTCCATCACAAGTATTTATCTTCAATTTCGTAACACAAATTCAAATTTTTGATCGGATTAAAACAAATAGGTTAATCAGAAAGCACAATATGCATGTTGCATAGCACTTTCGATTTTAAAAGCTTTGGTTTAGAGTCTTTCAATCGTTTCAATTTATTTGCGTTTAGGAGGTAAAATTAGTGCGTTTCGTGCTTATTGAGTCGAAAAAAAGCAAATTGCCAGACGAACGCAAATACAAGCAATCCCACGTCAATAGCATTCAAGCTAATTTGTTCAAAAGTAATATTCTCGGTTTTATGGAAATTATTCTACCCAACTAACAACCACTTCGTACTGACCACCGGTGACCCTAGTGGCAACTCTGGGGGTTAGTGAGGGGGTTGGTCGGATAGAACTAGTTAACCACCGGCCTTATAAATTTCGATTATATCAGAAGAAGTACAACGTAGTGCATCCTGGTAAACAGGATATGATATAAATACGGGGAATCAAGGGCTCTAACTAGAATATGGAAAGTGTGTGCGTGTAGCAATGAATGGAAATTCCTCCAGAAAGTTGAAAAGTCTTCTGGACGAGCTATGAAGGTTGAAGGTCGAGGACAAACTAACTGCTACTGCAAAGTGAAACAGAAATGGAACTGCTGCCTGTACGAGGATGTTGGGAGAGAAGCGACCAAAAAACTGAAGCCATTGATAACCATTTTTAATGTTTTCTGTGCTAACAGTTGTTTGCTATCTTTTTTAAAAATAATAGCTCTTCTATTGCACCTCCGATAAACTCCAGTTAAAATGCAAGAGTTCGCGTAAATTCTGTTCAGCACTTTCAGCTTCAAACTTCACCCATCGTCAGAGTTATGGTGGCACAAATTTTAGTTCTATGCAGTTCTTTCATAGGCACTATTTATATAATGCGGGAAAATGTTGAACCCCTTATTTAACTATTTTTCTTTCTATGACTATTCATTGACAATCTTTATTCTTTCCCAATATCAGGTGTGGATTAGCAATACCTAGACTAATGCATTTGAGCGACGATATACGTGACATGTTCTGATATCAAGCTTTAGCTGAACTGTTAGAATTATACAAAAGCACCGATTCAAAGGATACCGAGGTTTAATAGGTATGTTAAAATTTCGCAGCATCATGATGGAGAAATTTTTTTTGCAGAGATTGGGGTCACCAATCAGCAAATCTAGTTCTGTTTATCATTTTCCTTTAAAGCTATACAAGAAAATGGAATTTTATAAAAACTGAATGACCGATTCACTTACTTCTAATTAAGTTTTGTCAGTTAAGATTTGAAATAAAAATGGCATAAGACTTAGAAAATGCTTATTCCTTTTAAAAATAGATTATAAACAAATTGGAAGCGAATGGATAAAGTCAAGTTTAAGAAAAGGGTAAAGCAGACGAAAAAAATCTGTTGCATTCTGCGTCTTAAATTACTTTTTCTGATAATATGTTAGTCAAATTATGTTGTTAATAGAAATTTAAATTCATTTTTTATATTTACCTCATTTTCGTAATAGATGACAGATAATTTTAATTTTAGCTGGAAAATGAAATTTGCGCCGAGTCAGTGCATTAGAAATAAATAAGGTATCATCGCTTATATAGGTGGTCAAATCAACTCTCAACCTCCTCGTGGTGACCAGAGGCAACTCTGGGGACCAATGAGAAGGGCGGCTGGATAAGACAAACCAAACACCGGGCGTAAAAAATAGATTATGCCAGCAGAAGTACAACTTTAATGCAGCCTGGTAAACGAAGCAAAACGTTAATACCTGGATTTATTGTATCAGACTAGACTGTGGAAAGTGCGTGCATGCAATAATAAACGGTATTTCCACCAGAAAGTTGAAAAGACTCCTGAAAGTGGTATAAACATTGCCCTCCGAGGTGCTTCTTCGAAGTTTAACTGCTACCTGTACAGTGTAACATGCCAGAAGAGCAGCCGGCGAATCGAAGACGTTGGTTTACGCTTTTACTGCCTTTTGTGTTAACTAGTGTGTGCCACATATTGTAAAAGCTGTTTGTTCTTCTGTTGTAACCCCAAATGAGTCTCTGAGACTTGTCTTAACAGGTGGAGTGTAAATAAATAAACGGACTTATTGTTTATTTGTTGCCTTTACCTTTTGTATTTATGAAAAACAGAGGAAGGTCATGCTGTTGCATGCTATGAAGTACAACCTGATGTAAATGTAATATTTTCCGCGTATATTTGGCATGCCTATTTGCGCAACTGTTCACAATTTATGACTAATGCAGGAATTCCTGTTACCGGTTCCGTTGGTCTCTAGCTGTGCCAGGTCGCTGGAACAAACTCGTAGGATATCTAAATTGCTTTCTATATTCATCGACTACACAAACGAGTTTTAGCCCAAAATGAGTGCTTTTAGCGAGTACGTTGCCAATCACATTCTGTGATGGTGGGTTATATTTCAAAAAATTCAGCATTATAAATTCCACTGAGAAGCGAGTTTGGAAAACAAAGGGATGTTTCATCTGTGCCTGAATTAAATTAAGATTTGAGCGTTGTTAATGGCTAAGCAATATGATTTATTTATGTACTCTCCACGCTTCAATGCAAATCACAAGGAGTTATTTGACAGGTACAACAGAAGTGTTCAGTTCTCTGGTTACCTATCTGCCAGTTGAACAGGTAGCACTTAAACTCCACAGTGGTACCTCCTCCGTCCTTGGCTTTCTGCAGTTCAGTTCGAGGCCATAAATGCAGGTGTTCGCGTCGTTTCTCGTTTACTCGGCTGTGCAAAGTTGTAGTTCTGGTGACATAATCTAATTTTACTGTATGATTCAAATGCTATTTCTGGATGTAAAATGGAATTAAAATTTTTGCATAAATACCGGCATGACTGTAGATAAGGCTGTTAAATGTGGTCTGAAATTCGAGTTCACTTCAGCATGCTTCTACAATTAGTGGAAAGGGAATGTCACTGCCTGAATCTAGAACTGTTTTAGATCCACTGAGCATTATTTTTGATCCAATTTTGAAAAACGAGTCTTCAGCGATTAATGTAGAAAATAATTTAGCCTCTCGATTCAAAATGACTTGTGAAAATAAACTAAACAAATATATTTTGACTTGCCTTACAACTTACGTTTTAGTTAGAAGCAACATCTACTCAACGAACAATGAATTGTCCGTTTGTATCAATTTTAAGCCTTAAAATTAGTTGCAATATTTTTCCTTTGGCTCTTGTTTCGGTTTCATTGTCAGGAATCTTCTAAGCCTTTTAAGGAATGTGACGATTTCCAGCCGGAAGGATAGTCGTACTTGCAGATAAAACATTTAATGCTTGGCAAAATTAGAACATCTTGAAAGAAAGTAACTTGATGATCGCAGAATTATGACAACTTTTGAGATAAACTGGGTAAGATTTAAATGTTAAATTTATTTAGGAGCACTTCAGTGGTAACACCGACTACAACCATAAGAATCCATCATATCTAAGTTGAGCCTTCAAAATCATGCATTTCGTTAATAAGCAATGTTCAGTTAAATGATGTCCCTCGTCAAATTTTAGTTTAAATATCAAGCCAGTTCATGCCAAAATACTGCAATAGTTTATATTGACGCTGCATTGCTCTTGAATTTAACGGCAGAATAATCTTTTGCAACAGTTAAAAAGGGATTTTATCTCATGAAATGATTAGTCTGTAATCCAACTTTCAGACATATTTTCCTGATCAAATGTAAACCTAAACGTACAAGACCCTACAGACTGCGGTAAAGCTGCAACAAATCGCCGTCAACATCTTAAAACATATTAATTTACCCCGTTGGATAATTCGCATTTCTTTGAAGTCGGCAGATCTAAGAGATTTTGAAACATAGTCTTAAATTTTCAAGCAGATTTTCCTGGTCAAATTTAAATTTTAACAGGCAAACAACCTTATAAAACTGCGGCGACGCGGCAAAAAATTACCTTTAACATGTTTATTTGCCAAGTTGTTTACTTTACACCTCTTTGATGTATAAATTCATACATGCTCGTAGGTTGGATTATACAGAATACGGAATAGGATATTCAGCTGCACAAGGCAATACAAATTTAGAAGAATTGACTGAAATTTAAAAATCACTGTGTCTTTACATTTGTATAATTCACAATAATTTTTTTTTTCATAAACTACTTAACATTAAATCGAGACCTAAATTTAACTTATAAGGCAATTTCCCACGTCAGAATCTATTCCATTTCGGTTCATTCAAGAAAAGTGCGGCATTTTCAACATATGTCATGTAGACACTCGTTGTATTCTTCCGGAATTCAAGCGTTTTGTCTGAACACGATGTCTAAAGACTTGAGTAAAATGACATCCAAAAATGAATACGTGCTTGCATTTCGATCTATGGTTGCGTCGTTTGAGGAAGGATCTTTAAGAAACACACGATGAAGAAGCGAAGAAATCCCAAAATGAAATGTTTTAGTAAGTGGTGTTTTGTTTGAGCTTAGTAAAGTGAAGCAAACCAGACGGAAATACTTTTAGTTGAAAAAAAAACAAGTCTTGTTGCTAAGACTGTTCCAACTTTTAGGGCGTCGAGGACATATTAACAACCGCCTTCTTTAAAAATTCAATACCGCTGACAAATTAGGGCTCTTATCCTCAAAAAAGGCTAATCCTTGCCCTTTAATCTGCCCAATTAATCACCAAAATGATAATATTTTGCCTATTGGCAGAAAGGTTTCAATAAAGTGTGTTGTGAGTTTCAGTGCTGGACCTACTTTGTAATGCAAAGGTTTCAACGAATTCGGTTTGCTTAATTTATAGCCCACGAAAAAAAAACCATCGCGGAGACACTGAGGGACAATCCTCATCTGTTATTTGTTTTCATATAATCACCATCCAATTTCAAGAAACCAGTTTTTTCAACTCCGTTTAAATTATTTAAGGGTAACAACTCAAGAATTTTCAACTTTTTACAACTCGAGCCTTTATGTTCAATTATTTTGCAACATCTGTCTGCAGAAAAAAATTTGCAGGCAGATTTCCCTGATAAAACCAATAACACAACATAATAACAATTCATATTCTATGTAGGTCTATTCTGCTGAGTTTGTTCAAGGAAAGTGCGGAATATTCAACTAAATTTATGTAGACACTCATTTTCTTATACCGCCAAATATTGCCTTAAACCAATGAAACAGAAGAATGTACGAGAAATGTACAAAACAAGTTACAATTTGTTTTGCAAGCATCAAGTCAATTTGAGCTGTACATCGAACACGTCGTCAATGTAGATGTGCACACAGAATAAATATGAGCTAATTTCCAAAGTATTTATATTTTCTTTCAACACAATATCATGGCGAAATTCAATAATTTAAATTGGGCTGCGTTTAAAGAACAATCAATTTTAACAGCTGATGTTAGCTAAAAACCCAAGGCATGAATAGTATGGTAACAGAAAACCCTGCTCCCTTTAATGCTGAGCAGAATGAAATAAGCTGAGTACTCTTTGGAAGACATTAAAATAGATACACTAGAAAGCGTGAACCGTAAAAATGGCATCAAAGACTACCAGAATGTTGTAGTTTGAAAGGTAATTGGTGACGTGTCAGGATGCACCTTCCGCAAATTATAGTCGAGAAGATCTTTTAACCTTCACGCTTATGAGAGTATTAAATGACATACCGTTCCAGATAGGGCGAATACAATTACCATAATAGTATTGCAAAAGCAGCGTTGAAGAAAGAAGAGAGACTCATCGCAAATCGAATGAAACAGGACGTTTAATCCTACAATCAGATAAGTTAGCATAAAGGGCCAAGGAAACACCGAAGCATGTGGGTATCCCGATATCACAGAGGCAATGGCTGCTTATCTATGAATTCAATATAAGTGAGGTCAGATATTCAACAGAAGTAATTGAGACATTAATGGTGGACGATTTGGAATTTGCAGGATAAAGATGAGGCGAACTGAAATCTACCGCAAACGTTAATGAAGGCACCAACAAAATGAAAGGCAGAATCCAATGATGGGAAATTCAAGCCTCATAGGTATGCCAATATGCGCCAGCACATAAGCCAAAAACCTGATTCCTCAGGAGAACATTCCCACATATGATAGCCATGGAGTTATAAAAATAACCGATCAAAGTAACTAAATAATCCATTAAAGCCGAAAGTATTTTCTCACAATCAGAGAAGAATGCAGCTTAATTCTGACCACCACAATCATTTCTATTTTCTCTACTTTCGTTGCTAGTGGCTTTAGTTATAGTGGAAATACTCAATGCAATTTCAAATATATATAATAAAAGCGCACATGAACACACAAGAATATGCGTACTTACATGCACAAATGCATATGCGCAAGTGGGGTACTTCACAATAACAAAAACTACCGATTCAACAACCAAAAGATCAATCACAATCGCAATCTAATCTACTCATGACAGTGAGCACTTTGATGAGGGAAAATATAAATCATGATATGATAGTGTATTTGAAAACTGGAACAATTCATTCGAATCTGGATGCGAATAAACCTATTCCTTCTGCTAAGAGGACTCCGATAGTACAAAATAGGATAAAGATTCGGTAAGCCTAGGTATTGCAGTTTGTGAATGGAACTAGGAGCTTTGATGAAGTGGTACTGTATTCAAAATAATGTTTCAATTTTTTCATCGCAATCTGTTGAAAAACTGAAATTATAACTTTTTCTTATTAGTTTGCGGTTAACTTAACAGTTTATCTAGAAATGAGGGTTCAGTGGAGAACGCGTATCCATTATTTGGTTGTCTCCCGAAAATATCTGCTGATAACAAAGTGTTGCAAATGGGTTGAAAAATTGTTGATAACCGGAGTGTGGGTAGAAATGAAGGCTTAGAAACAAATCCGCGAAACTGAATCTGCAGGGCATACCTAGTGAGATAGTGTAAGTCGCTCTTTGACTCCCACCAATCTCCAATTAATTTTACATTACATTACATTTTACATTTGCAATCCACACCAAAACTTCTTGTCCCGCGGGACCTTCAATTGCACCATGTGTTAATTTTCATTTCTTTTCGGCAAACAAATTGAAAATTTGGATTTGTGTGCAGATTTTTTGGGCAGTAATCGATTAAATGCAAATGGTCTGAAAAAAACCTCGAAGATATTTTTTTAATTTTGCGCTAAAACTCAAGCGTTCAGTCGATATGTACAGGCTTTATAGTTGCTTTAATCCTTCATCACCTGGAAAGTATGCATGTGTCCTTCAACTTGCGACCATGTGTAGCCAAAGCTCCTGAAGACTTGCGCTGATGATGGATTCTTTAAAGGGTGAGTCGTATTATAAGGAATGTTGGAAGTCATATGCGGTTCAGATAACCGCTTACTCTATTGTACCAACCACAAACAACCTCGACATGTCTGAAACGCAAGTGCCGAAGGTGCTATTTAGTTAAAAGTCACACAAGTTCAACTCCAAGTCGCGGAAGCGTCACACTACGACAGAAAAGGCATGCTGCCAATAAACAAGCCTGTTTAGATGGTCTTGATTTGTTGACTCTCTAAATTTTCCCACTATTTCATTCTGATCGTTCACCACTTTTATTGGGATCAATTTATCATGTTACTTATAATAAGTAAACAACTATTATTTTCGAAATTCGTAAGTCAAGATTTTACATGGGTCATAATTTTTTCCCGTATAATGATCAAGAAAACGTATGGACTGGCTTCGATGCATTTTATTCTAAAATTTTGCTTATGCGTCCTGTCGCTACATGTCTTTTTGAAAGAAACACCCGTATAAACGCTATTCGATTACCCAAAACATGTTTTCGTGATACATCACTTATATGCCCATTCCCATGTTTTCTCTAAAGACCCGTTTCTATACGGTTCCAAGCTCTCAGGCTTTGTTCTCTCCAATGGCGTCTGAAAGTACCAATATTCAGACCAACAGCACTGAGTCAAATCTACTGCTCTGATTGGTCCCGTCGTTTGGGAGATGCCTCATAGTTATATTGACCAACACTTCACTATTTCAGACTGTAGTAAAGAGGCAGAAGCTCATTTCCTATCAAAAAATTAATGAGCTGTTGCTGTGATCTCATGAACATTCAAGTATCATGTTTATAATTTTTTCCCAAATAAATTTTTAAATGCCACGTAAACAAGCTTGACTTTAGGGAGTCTGCCCTTAAGAGCACAAGTAAACGGATTATTCAAAATTAGACATATCAGTTGAGCCACAAAGCAGTTGATATCTTCTTCTATCGGAGGGTACATGAGTTGATTGGGTCTTCATGCCATTCTCTTCTATACAATTTCTTTCGAGTTGCTTACACGTGATCTAATGAACACAGCATCGAATTTCCTACAGGAGTGGATGCAACCATGGGAGCGAAACTCGACAGAAAATGGTAGAGTTAACACCATGTGGCTAAAACACTTACAGCAGTTAATTACTGAGCTGCTGCCATTAACAGAAATTAGATTTTCCACCAAAGTGGCGATAGAGTTTGGAGTCCAGTTAACTACATCTTCTAAGCTCAAACCCTATGTACATCTAATGAAATCCATTATTCGTCGTAGATAAGAACACAGATATTGCTTGACCACAAACTAGCAGTAATTGAACACATGCGAAAACACAACACCAAATAAAAAATTCGGTTAAGCAAATTGAAGTTCAGTCTTTCATAGAAATATTGCGAATAAAATTGGCGTCAATAGAGGAGCATTTCTTTCCAGACGTTATCCGACCTGAACAAATATGCTAAAAAGAAGGCGCCTTATTACTTGTCAATATTTTTGGTGAACGTTCCATTGACTTAGTTCGGCAGACAATGCCACTAGCCATCAACATGAGCCCTATTTTGGATCATTCGAGTACTGTACTTTATTTTCGCCAGTTTTCAATAAGATATCGAAAATACGCTCGCAAATGCATGTCGGATTCACAGCAAGATACAAGCTTTGGGTTGACAAAACCAATAGACACGCGATTGCTTCTGCACATCACACAAAAGGCTTGCCAGATGTATTGAAGCAAGGCGTGCTCTGACATTCTCTTCTAGCATTGCTGTTGAAATACAAAACTTCTATAGCCATGTGATATCATGAAATATCACCCGCTTGCCTTCAACAAGCACATGCAGTTGAATGGTTACTTTTTTGTCATGTAATTACAATTAGTGTAAAATAAATCCGAGTTCATTGACTCTCATCGCTTTCCCGTGTCCATCACCTTGCTTTAGCATAATGCTTTAGCATAGCAAAACATTGGGAAACTGACAGAATATCTTGCATATCTGCTTCGTAGATATGCGCTAGAAACAGAACTGTAGAATAGTGGACAGCTCAAGGTTACGTTGCAACGGCGACTCAGAACTTGGTTAAGCCATTTTTCGACTTCTGTCCCTCTGCCTTTAACACCACGAAGGCATTTTGCGAGACGATTTCGCTAAGGGGTTGACGATCACCATGAGTAACCTGCAAGGAGACAAGTAGAAAGTGTGGCTCTTCTGTCGCTTTTGCAAGTGCCAGTCTTTCTTCACATACTTTGTGAAATAACCCACAATGCCAAGATAGATGCGGCCATAAATAGTGACAACTCTCCTTTACAGAACACTGGCACTTGCTTTGAACAGGTGTGTGATCTCATTCCTCAATAGACATTATTCTGAATCCAATTTCTAATTGGTGTCCAAATATCTTCGTTTACTTTTATGAAACTGAAAGTCTCAATACTGAAGTTGCCTTGAAATGAGACAGGAAATGACTTATTGTTCAGAAGACGATGCTCGTCGGGAAGCACTGGCTAGTATTCAGTACCCGAAGTAGCTTTGCTAAATGTAATTGTCTTCTCAAACAACAGTAGAAGTCTGTATTATTGCTGACTGCCTAATGGAATGAATGAAAGTCGTCTATGGACATAGAAGGCCACTCAAACAGAACATGGCACAAAGTGAAGAATATAAGTCCCCATCACAACCGTAGTAAGGTTGATAACCTATTTTGGATAGATTTGAATTCCTATAAGGAAATCAAGCATTTGTTGGTAAAAATATTGTGTTTTTATCGTCGGACAGAAATGAGATCTGACACTTTTACCGAATACCCACTAGCAATTAACAGCCAACAATTGTACAATAAGGCTTGAATGAATGTATCAGAATCAGTTATGCCTAAGCGCATCTGATATTGAAGAGCCTAGATGAACTCGCTTCCGTAATCCCAGTCGCTGTCTTTAATGCGATTTGGACAATGACTCTTATTATACACTGATCTCTTTTAATTAAAGATGCGCAAATGAATAGCCTTTCGATCATCATTTTCATTTTTTGGATCCAAATGTAAATTTACCTATGAATGGCTAGGTGCTAGATTTAAAATCATAACCGCGTGTCTAAGTGATCAATCCCACTACTATCAGGGGCAACACTGAAGGCTAAATAGGTGGGCGATCGGACATTGTAAATCACCCACTGGACGTGCAATTATATTATTCTACCAACAGAAGTAGAGCTTGAGTCCGCCAAGAACCTCGTAATCAGGTTACGTCGTAATACCTGGATTCATGGTCTTGAATCTGGATTGTGGAACGTGAGTGTATGTAGCAATAAATGTGAAATCCACCAGATTTTTGAAGGGACTACTGGCAGGGTTATGTATGGCATAAAATAGTTAACTTGACGTGTCGGGCTTCCTGGACCTTCCTTTGCATGGTTTTTTTCGTTCAGTCACAATTCTTTGCAGCTCCATTTTGTCCTCGTCTGTTTGTTCTTATCCATGCATAGTTTTCTAGTAGCGACCATGTATGGGTAAGCTTTATTCACAGTACAGATAGAGCAGTTGTGTTGTTTATCCTGCTGAACTGTCCTTTTTTCACAGTCTTTGCTCGTGCCTTCCACTATTTATGTTTTCTACATCGTGTTCAGTTCTTCTACTTTCTCCACTGCATCTTTTGGTCTTTTTCCCTTCTCTGTTAGCTTCTCAATTCCTGCGATTGCAACCAAAGGATGACGAATCAGAAAATGTCTTGTATCTTTTAAGGCAGTCTGTAAGAGGGCAATTTGATCTACGATCCAGTATTACTTCCGTGTTGTGTTCTTCTCCATGATCTTGTCTTTCATGTCCTCGCATTTCCTTTGGCAGTTTTTGTTAACACGTTGCATTTCTCTTATCAATCTAGGTGTGTAATTATCATCTCCAATAATAAATAGAATAAAATGTTTTAAATTTTTATGCTTACAGTATCTGGCGATGATTCAAATCGAAACCTGATTCACAAAGCAGGCCAGGGTAGCAGAAATTCCGATCGAGTTGGGCAAACAGCACAATCACCTCAATTATGAAAATAAACATAGGTTGACAAAATTGCAGGAAATACATAATCAATAATTGTTTCGCTATTATTATATCACACAAATGGGTCGCGGAAGTCCACTTCCATGCAAAAAAGCTGATTTTGTCATTTGAAAATGCAATCACCTTCCTATTCAAATGTCGTTGAGTTTCATTCTGACCTCTAGCAGGATTGACGACGTTTCGAGCTCCTTTGCGCTTGTATTATCCCTTGATTGTCCTTGAGAAAATGAATTAACATTAGGCAGCTATGAAACTTGCCGAACTAATTGCTGGATCTCGCCTTGCAATACGAGTCGCTATAATTAACTGACATCTAAAACACCTCAATCATTGGTTAGCTCTTGATCATGCGGGCCGATTTTTGAGGATTGGTTTTTCAGCCATATTTTGCTTCTAGAAAGTCTTATTCTAGCTAATGGCTGAGACGTTCAATAGCATTAAAGGTGCCTTTCTCCGTCAGATTGAATGTTGGAACCAGTGCTTTTTGAATCATAACAAGCCATCAACAAAGTTTCCAAAAAGTTTACAGGTTTATTTTTGGATTACATGAAAGCGATTGCCCTATACAACATCTATGATCTTAAATCACTTCCAAATTAATCCTTCCTTGATTTCAAATCGCCAAGAACATGGGGTTTTTACAAATTTACAATGAGGAGAGAAGTTGAACTGAAAGTAATCATCCACTTCTGCATCAGTACATCAACTTGATTGCTGCAAAGCATGAGAGTATACGCGAATTCCACTAAAAAGGTTTTCGGTGATTGGTTAGCCCTGACCTTAAGCAGTCAATCCTTGGTTTGATTGTAGCAAACATGGTTTCTGGTTTGCCATAATGTCATCATTTTAAGCACAATATTAGTGCCTTGAAAATCGCCCTGTCAATGTTGTGATAAGATTTATTTCATAGTCCCAAATTACCAAGAGTTCATATTGTTTCAAGCAGCTAGGCATGCTATTTATGCGCCGCGGTCTAATAAATTATTGGCCCCTAATGGCAGTAAGAAACGTCCGTTGATTTGCAAAGGAAGTATTTTGACTTGTTTTAGAAATGAAAACCAACTCATAGAAAGCGCAAGCAAGCTTCTGGATTGCTTTGTAACCTCCAGCGTTTTTATGCCTTCATTTTGGTAAGACTCAATACCAAGAACACACTTTTGGAATTTAGAGCATAGCCAAGAATAGGTAAGTTTAAGGCTTCAGCTTAAGAGAGATGCCACTGAAGTTAACAATAAAAGTCTGCATCAATTCATATGCCTAACAAATGGAAATCGGCAGCCAGTAACGTTAACATTAGAAATATTCAATCTCCGATCCATTACGAAACTTAAAACTTAGAAAAGATTGACATGATTTGCAAGCACTTGTGCAATACGCATCCAATAGGGAGAACTTCATCAGCTCTGTCGGCTTGAAACCCGCTAATATGGCGGTCACAAGCCAAATCCGGACAAGGAAACATTTTGTTCATTACCAAAATGCTTACCGAAAAGAAAAATCAGTGTTATAAGCATGCAGTTGAGATTAAAGTAATAAAACTGTGTTTTCTGCCTCTATCTTTCCATCCGGCTTTAGAAGCCCTCTACATTCATGGTCATTTACAATGATATCAAATTACTGCTCCAAGTCCTTCAAAAGTATGCGCCTGCTTTCTATTCGCCCACCAATTTCATTTAACCGTCAACTTATCACTATCATTTCAGCTTTCTCGTCCTCTTCATTTTCCAACTGCCTTTTCAGTGACTATTCGTTTCTGATCGGGTCTTTTAATGTGACAGTATTTTTTCCCTTTTTATTAAGATTTATAACATGTTACTTACAATAAGTCAAAAGCCAGTTTTTTCAAAAATTTCTGCTTAAATTTATGTAAAAGTTCGTAAGTCAAGATTTTATTCTGAGTTACTATTTTCTCACATATGCGCATTTGACCTTCGAGCAGCTCTATTGCCTGCTGGTATTTCAATTCAGTCTAACATCTCTCCTCTCCCAAACGACGGGACCAATCAGAGCAGTAGATTTGACTCAGTGCTGTTGGTCTGAATATTGGTACTTTCAGACGCCATTGGAGAGAACAAAGCCTGATAGCTTGGAACCGTATAGAAACGGGTCTTTAGAGGAAACATGGGAATGGGCATATAAGTGATGTATCACGAAAACATGTTTTGGGTAATCGAATAGCGTTTATACGGGTGTTTCTTTCAAAAGACCTGTGATTGCCGCCAATCCCGAGGCAGCTAGCACCGTATCGACGGGAGCCATGGATGAAATGACTGCACACTTCTCTCATTGAGCAGTACCAAAATACACATAATTCAACATTTCGGCAGGCTATGTATGTGACCCTTGATTAAAATATCTTTAGTTGTGTTTTTCCTGTATTAGGTTGATATTTTTAAAAGAGTGCACTACGATTAATTCTTTTTTTGATGAATTGAAACAATCTTGACCGAACTAAGTCAACGCGATGGTCATCGAATGCGTTAAAAAATATTAAGGCGCCTTTTTTACCATATTTGTTCTAGTTGGATAACATCTGGAAAGACACGCACCTCTATCAACTTGCGATTCCCCTAGCACTGTTTTTATGAAAACTATTCTTCAATTTGCTTAACTGATATTTTTATTTGGTGTTTTTTTTCTCACATAAGAATAATTATTGCTAGTTTGTGGTTAAGCTTTATCTGTGTTTTTCCCTACGACATAGAAGAGATGGGAGTTACCGCGTGCCTCCTAGACGCGGGGCTCCTCACTTGACCAAACCCACAAGAACGCAAATATTTGCTCGCAGCTGAATTACAGACGTGTGCCACCACACGGATTCTGCGGCAGATTTTAAACAATCGCATGTTTTTAGTCATTGCAAGTCGTTGTGCATTTTGAATGTGTACTCCGATCGCAGATTAAATTGAGCCAATGTGAATATATTAACCCAAATGCAAGTGCACATTTTAATATATTGCATGGAGTTTGGATTGTGTTACTGCGCCAGCTAGTTAACAAACAATTCATTTTTGTATTACAACGGATGTTTTTCTTGGTGAAGAGGGTCGGACAGCTGTCTGAAGTTAGCAGCGATTGCAATAACTTTTAGCCCCAACATGCAAAGCCCTTTATTTCGCAGTTTTGGACTCACTCGTTTGCTCATGCTATGCATTTTTCAAAGTGCACTACAAGTAGGATCAAACTCATTGCAAAACATGCTGAGTATGTAGGCATTGCGTTTTGTTTTCAGCTGGTTACGCCTATTCATTCTTAATTATGCCAACGTTTTGAAACAGCAGTAATTTGAGTGTAAGAAATATTTTGCAGACAGCATAATACAACCTAACATGGTAGTCAATGCTAATGCAACAATGATCAGACAATGATTTTTACCAGATCTCATTTGAAATTGGCCATTCAACTGATCAGCAAGTGGGAACTCGCATGATCTGTTTGACAAAGTCAGTTTGATTCCTCAGTACTTAATTAGGGGAATAAATGTCTACCTATTTGAGGGACCAGCCATCTGATCGATGATATGCATAAAAGATACAAGGTTCCTTTAGCGAGAAATGGTGAAAATAAGTCGATGCTACAGTCTTCGAGAAAATCAGCACAGCAATGCAACTCAAAGCAAAATTACACCTTCTAATCTTCTAGGCCTTTTGGCCGTATTACCTTGACTTCAATTCACAACAAATGCTAGGCAGAATTTTACAATAGGCTTCAGGGTTGCTGTGAGTTTTTCGAACCCATCGAAAATATTCCTTATCTCAAACATTTCCCAATCACAAATAGTGCCTGTGAAGTGTAAGCGTTGTCAGTATTTGGATAAAATTAAAATCAGTGCAAATTTCGGAAACAAGTGAATTAATATGCAAGTCGATCGCGAATTTATAAAAAAAATGGAAAATAATGAGAGGCTAATGAGAGGCTATCCCCTGCGAATCCAGTTTCGCTGATTTTTCTATAAGCCTTCTTTTGACAAATTAGCGAAGGAACGAAATGAAATGCACTGTAAGCGCGAAATTTCAACAATAAATTGGTGAGCATTTTCATGTGGAATCAAAAAAACAAAATAATAACGAAATTCTACCCAAACTTCCTATGACGTCAATTTTTCAACTGATCTGTTATATTTTGTCATCAAACATTTTTTTGGAAGACATCTAAAGAATCGGTACGTGTTCTTCATTTGACCCTCGTTTCTAAATAAAATATTTCGTTTACCGCTAAATAAGCAGCATGAACCCTTAAATTCAGTACCTTCGACTGAATATGATTGTAATTTGAAATACTATTTAGAATACAGTGGTTCCATTCATGGCCTGTAATACCTATGCTTACCAGTTATTTGTCTTAATTTGTTCAAACCGAGTTATTCAACCAAACAGAATAAGATTATTCGCAGCGGGGTTCGAATGAGATTTTTCAACTTTAAAATGCCCCACCACACTGTAATTTATATTATACTTCATCAAAGTGTTCACTGTCATGATAAGCATAGGTTTTGTTTCTATCAGTGAACATCATTGATGCTGATGGTGCCAATAACAGTTTTGATCTAGTGTTTGTTGAATAGGTAGCCTTTGTCATTGTGACCTATCCCACTTGCACATATGTATGTGTGCATGTAGGTTTGCATGTTTGGTGTGTTCATGTCAGCTTTTATTGTTTATAATCAAGTATACTTAGGTATGTGTTGAGTATTTCTACCATAATCGAAGACTAGCAACGAAGGGAGAGAAAACAATAAGAAATGTAGTGGTCAGTCCTACTCTTAACCTTTCGTGGCGACCACCGGTAACCCAGGGGCAACTCTGGTGATTGATGATAGAGGCTGCCGCATAGGGCCAATCACCCACCGGACATATAAGGCTAGATTATGCCAGCAGAAGTGCAACTTCGTGCAGCCAGGTAAACGAGGCACGACGTGAGTATCTGGATTCATGGTCTCTAACTGTAACAACTGACTAGGCATCAATTGGAAAGCTCTACAAGGACCTTGAAACACGTCTTCATTGATTTAAGTGGCTACTGGGTAGATCACTAGATGCGATATCACCTGGCTATCTGAAATTCAGCATTGCAGCTGCATCGTTTTCTACTTGTGGAATACTATTAACGGCCTTAATGAACTATTCAATCACCTTGATCAATTGAGTGTCAAACTGCAAGAATGACAAACGTGGAAATGTTCTTCTGAAGAATTGAGTTTTCAGCTTATGTGCTGGCGCATACTGGCATGATGAATAGTGATGTGGACTGAAAATCGGGACGTTGGTCAGAGTTAAGTTAGTAAGAAAAAACGTTGGAAGTGAGAGAGCTCACTGGTCAACGATTAGAAGGAAGAACAGAATGAACATGGAACTGAAATAACAGGTGGAGGTTACCGCGGGCCTTCTAGATTACTTTCCTGCAAGCAGAGGAGAAAGAGATAGAACTGCGTGGACCACCACTTGGCCATACCTCTCTGCCCGGCACCCACAGCTGATTCGCAATCACGCAGATAGTAGCTCGAAGCGATGACACCCTCCGCCACCTCCCCCCCGAGTTGCTGGATTAAATATTTGCGCTTACACGTCCAGCCGGACCATCGGTTTTGCATTCACCCTCGCTGCTTGTTTCCTTTTTTATTCTTCTATTTACTGTCAACCCATTGGGGCAAGTCACAAGAACGTATTGGCGATAAAACACAAGCACAAATAAATTTTACAACAAGTAGCACACAACAGTCAACATGGAAGATAGTAAAAGCGTTAATCGCCATTTTCGGTTCTCTGGTCACTTCTCTAGAATGGTTTCGTCGTACGGGTATCATTTAAACTTCGTTGTGACATCTCGTACATCCTCGACATTTTTAAAGCAGACAATCTGCATAACTATTCCAGAAGTCAATCCAACTTTCTGGCGGAATTTTCATTCATTAATACATTCACCCGCTTTCCACCGTCCAGTTTGAGACCATGAATCCAGATACTTACGTCGTGCCTCGTGTACCAGGCTGTACGAAGTTGCACTGCTGCTGGCATAATCTAACCCTATACGCGAATAGGTATTTGTGGCCGCCCATATTATTAGTCAACTCAGCTGCCGCTGGGGTTACCGGTGGTCACCACGAGGACGCTGAAAGTAGGTTTGACTACCCGTCTCCTAATTTTTTGCACGCTAACAAGGCACCCTATGTATAAATTCTCTAATAGCCACTCATTCTTTGATTCCATTTTTTTCATTCCGTCGATAACATTATGATTTTTTCCGTTCCCTTTAAACAGGCCTACAAAACAAATATTTAAATGAGCATAAGGACTGAAAATTTTTGAGGCGACGCTAACTCCTACGAGTGTACAGCTGAACAGATGAATGGAAAATCGAAAAAAGAGTTCAAGAGACCACAAATAATTAAGATGTTAATGAACTGTTTGTTCAAGTCTTTTAAACCAGGTTTTTGGGCCTCTTTTTAGCTAAGATCGTTATTCTTTTAGGACTGATGTATGTCCTGGCAGTTTTGTCTTCTGAAGATATTCCTAAATCGAACGACTGTTCGATTGATTCACAGCAGAAAATAGTTCGATTGCATGTAAACACTTAATCAGGTGTATTTCTACTGCTTTATCTGGCTCAGTGGTGTCTTGCTTCATAAAGCTCATGTATTCAAAGCTTGAGGCACGTCTGAATGACACTTCTGCTGCTTCAAGGGGCGTTTAAATAGGCCACATGCACCATTTCGCTTTCTGCTAAAATGTAGTCATATTTGTTGTGAAAATAACAAATTTCAATTACAATCAATTACAATGATGTTCCTTGAAAATTACTGCAACCATATTTGTACTTTTAATTATAAAGCAATTCATTAACATAGACATATTTTTCACCTAACAACATAAAAGATAATCTTTATGGGGACAGAGACTATATAATACACGAAGTATTGCACTTTGAAAATAACAATGAAAGCAGTATACGACGAATTGATCTAGCAATCATCAAAAGCTGACTTCTTGTAAGAAAGAAGTATAATGAAGTATAGTTCTGTTAATGGGTTGGAGGCATGCTGTTCGAGTGTGGGCATGCTTCACGGGTGTGTAGTCTGAACGGCACGTGGTGTGCAGTTGGGGCTCTGCTGGAGATTTGGCATCGAATATCACGCATTATCAATTTTAGTGCGATTTTGACATTTGGCCCCTTATTAAGGGTCAATGAAATTACGTGAATTTTGTGACCATGAGGCGTGCGATGAGCTTGCTCAACCCCAACAATTATTGGCACTCGTTTTTCAATATGCTGGTAAGTGGCCCACTAAATGAGCACAGCAGAGCTCTTCCACTAATTTGATCAATCACTTGCAATGCATAGAACCTCTATTTACACATCCACACTCATTGCTGATGCGCTATGCTGCGTTTCGCCACTCATCATTGCCAGCCATGACCTACAATCTGAGGTCTCCTCTAAATCACACTCTGTACATTTATTCGTCCCAGTTACTCTAACAGCAACGATGAGGACACCAGATTCTGTTTTTTAGTCTTGTAAATGTTTGTGATAGAAAGAAACAGTTCGGGAAACTGTTCAACTATAATTTTACCAATGAGTTTTGCAACTGACAAGCCCACAGAAAAATTGGCCTTAGTAATTCCTTCTAACTAAACGAGATCTGAGAAATCACCAAAACAAATTGAAAACACGTTTTAAGTTAACACTCACTTAAGCGTTAAATCGCAGTGCGAGCAGTGTGAGTCTGCATTAATAAAATGCCAAGCAGCCCAACACCTTGACGTACATATATTTATGAGTCAGTTTTGCACACTGTTTCTAAGGCTCAACACCCTACGGACACTAAGTTACTGACTGCCAGACCAAGCGTCGCTTTGTAATTAGAAACATAGTGACTTGAATCGCGAAGCATTATGTGTTTGCTTCTCTAACTTATGACAATTTTTGATTTTTCCACTAAATCTATTCTCCGTCAAGTTATGACTTTCTTGCGATTTCTATCTTGCACATTAAATCATGCCGTTTAACTATCCACCGTCTCTTTTCAGCAATTGACTTCGGTCAGTGGTCAAATGCTGTGAACCAAATCTGGCTTTCGACGCTTATGTAAAATGTCACAGCACAGCGGCAAGAACTTGATGCCTTACCATCATCATACTTGTTGTCGTTTCTGAAACTCGACTGAGATTTTCGTAACATTGTAGGCTAACAATCTTGCACAATTTTTATGAAAACTCATGATTTGAAGCACAATATTATAAGTAGTGATGAAGAATGACATTATTTCTGCAAAGTTGTAAGCGTTTGTTTAAATATATTCACTTTTTGCTATTATTTCAAAGCAAGCATTGAATATCTCAGAACTAACCGGGGAATCCACCAGCAGAATTAGAGGCTGCACATTCCATTCAACTAAGTAATCATTGTCTATCCACCGAAATTAATCTAGACTATAATCAAACTTGCCAACGGGAGCAAAGGATGTCTAAAACTGAATTATGGACCTTATTTTGCAAGATATTAAGGGAAAAAGGATGTGCCATATAAGGAATCACTAAAATCACTAATATCAATTTGTTTATTCATTCTCCACTCATAAGGGCAGGGCTTAGGTATTAACTGGGTGGTACAACATCAGTAGAATAGGTTTTCCTTCTGGTAGCTAGAAGCATCAGTCGCAAGTAGACAGCTACAAATTTAACTTTTTCGTTATGCCGACACATTTTTTGTGGACTTCTGCATCAAAAGTAACTATACCCAAAACCATGCAACACAATGGGTTTGCAGCCATTTAGCCATGCTTTAAGAACTAGAAAATTGATGGTAAAGTTTGTATTAGTAAGTTTGGTCGAGTGAGGAGCCCCGAAATAGACAAAATATAGGTGTTGGAAAGAGGAATTGAGTACCAGAAGGCCCGCGGTAACCTCCACCTCTCCCCCTTTTTTTGATTCCTCCCCACCCTTTAGGGCAAGCCCCAAGGACTTATTGGGGGTACAACAGAAATACAATAAGTTACATATTATAGCATAGAGCAGTTAGTTGAGTATATCAACCTGGTGGTCTTATCTCGGCTTGATTGTGTGGCGCAATGGCATTCAGTTCTCATGCTGCATCTCGTGGAGTACCTGGGATAGAGTTCTTCGCAGCCGTGATGGAGCAGATGTGTATTTTATCCTGCCTGAGGGACTTTTCGTTGCTTCCTATCTTCCACTCTATCATTTTTCTCATTCTTATTCAGCTTTTCTGCTGTTCTAATTCAGTTTGATTGTTTCCTCTTCTCTGTTTGTTTCTCCCTTTCTCTGATTTTGACCGAAGGGTAACAGGTACTAATATGTCTTTCTAGCCACTCTTGAGTCTTGTATTTTCTAAGGCAGTCTACGAGAGGCCACTTTAGTCTAGGGTCGAACATCTCTTCAGTTCTACATTCTTCTTCTCCGTGATCTTGTCTTGCGTGCATTCGCATATCACTTATTCTGGCGAAGGATCTTTGGCAGTTAGTGTTGGTGCAGACAATATCACGCTGTCTTTCTCCTACCAGTCTAGGTGTATAATTTTCGTCTCGAACTTTAGGGCTATCCTTTGGATCTAGTAGCCATGAATCTGAATGCTCTTGCCATATTTCTTTCGCATACTTAATTAATTGAAGTATCAAGTTCCTTGTATGTGAAGCTTTCTTTGTTTCGGCTTTTCAAAGTTACTGCCATCTTTAAGCTCTTCCATAGGTTCAACCTCTTAGTTGGTATAAGACTTGCCAGGTTACGCATTGGGAGTTCCTTTCGGAGTTACTCAACAGTTTTGGCTCTTAGCGAATACCGTCCAAGTATCATACGGCGAGCCGTATGATGTATTGCTTTAAGTCGATTGTTATCACTTACTCTCAAGACAATGATTTAGAATCCATAGGTGATTGCAGGATCGACAAAAATTTCCACCAGATATGCTTTTAGGGTGTTTTTGAGACTTCTTGAGCGCAGAAATGGTTGCAATCGTATTAGGTGCCTTTTTGCCCTGGCTAAGTTTGCTTTTATTGCTCCGTCTGGGCTCACCGGTATCTTGAATTATGGAACCAGGATATTCGAAGTGTGAGGCACGTCGGAATGACATTCCAGCTGCCTCAAGAGGCGTTTGGTCTATTTGGCTTATTTGTTATTGACAGTCAAACATTTTGATTCTTGTTGAATCTGTTGAATTGTAAAGGAAACCATGAAAGCGTGTAGCGCAATCAGTTTTGCCCAAGCACATCTGATTAAGAAAAGATTAATAGACAATCACTTACGTTTTAACAGCTGCATTTTTATGATGAGCTTTCACAATAATGAACGTCTCACTTACGTGCCTGGACATCGGAAGCTGCTGCATAACAAGACCAGGCCAAGTGCATTTACTTCCTATTATTTGAGATCACATACTTCATTCAAATCCTCACTGCAAATATCCGTTTTACTATTTTATCAGACTCAGTGCACTTCGATGCTGCCTCGGATGCAATTTTGACAATGAATTTGATTTTACACTGATATCTTTCAGCAGTTTCGGAAGTCACTGACAGTCAGCGCGTTGAGGTGTTTCTAGTGTCGGATGCAGTCGACACATTAATATAGAGTAACAAGTGCAGATGTTGGTTAAGTTATCCGCTAAAAGCAACTATAATTTGCAGTAAAATATGCCAAGTTTATTTGAATAACAACCTTGACTAGAAATACGCTCCACCCTTTAGCTCAACAGAATCTCACAAACTCTTCATTAGAATCTTAATTCACTTAGAGTTTGATCGAACTTATTTCTTACTTTTCCAGCCATCTGCCTTAATGTGTCGCCACAGTGATTTTTGGTCTCAAAGCACATTTGAATGCATCCATTGTGGACCTGTGTAGACGAAGCAGGGAGACTATCTTGGGGAAGACGGAATGAAAGGATGGAACTCAAGGATACGTAAGTGTTTCAGAGATGCAAAAAGAAGGTACTCGAAATGTGCTGAAGTCGCTAACGTGGTTACTCGCTAATGTAATCCAGCAGCACTGTGGCTGGGTGGCGGAAGCATCGGCCTATTTGGGCTTCGATTCGAGTGTTGGTGACTGGAAAGGGGCGTAAGGGTACGGAAACGTAGCCAGTGGGACCCACTGTTAGAGAATCAGTTGCTGGGAGTGGTGGGGTAATCCAAGAAGATTTACGGTGACCCACACCTCTGTCCTTACCCCCGTCTTTTATTCGCCCACCAATTTCATCTTTCCGTTATATTATCACTATTTTTTCAGCTCTCTCATCCCCACCGTCTTCCAACTGCCTTTTCAGTGACCATTCGCTTCTGATCGTGTCTGTAATGTGACCGAATTTTTCCCTTTTAATTACGATTAATTTACTATGTTACTTATATTAAATCAATAGCGAGCCTTTTCAGCTACTTTTACTGAAATTCATATAAGGGTTCATGAAACAGGACTTCGTCCGAGATACAATTTTCTCACCTAGGCACATATAGCCTTCAAGAAGCTTTATTGCCTACCGTCGCTATATTTTAGTTCAACGTCTTAATTTTCCATTTTGCCGCTGCAAGTCTTTCCAGCAAAAGAATTTGCTAAATGTCCGCACTATTCATTTAAATACATCTTAATAAGGCGTTATTTCCATAAGAGTTATTCTAATTTCCCAAACGACCAGTTTCTGGAGATACTCAGTCTTATTTTGCCTTCTGAGTTTACTTTCAGGTTCTGTTCTTCCCGATGGCATTTGAAAGCCTCTATCTGCGGAACAATAATCTTAAGCCCATTCTAGTGCCAGGACACCACTAACTGGCCTTCCTATTATAAGTTGCCTGAATCGAAAAAAGGTTAATCTAAGAAAATTGGAACCGTGTATCCAAAGGAAAGCTTTATGGTTCGCGAAAAATAAAACTCGGATTATAAAATTATCGGGATCGACGTGCAGATGGCTGCAGTAGAACATAGGCTAATGGGTAGCACTGAAACAGAAAGAGCTTTTCTTTATTATGCTGAGCAAATGAACCGAATTTTAAACTAATCAGAAACTTATGGCGACGTGTAAGAACTTGTCGAAACAAACTTCGAGCTTTTTTATGGTACATTAAAATGAGCACTGAAGAATGAAGGAATGGCAAAAGCAACAGTAAAGGTGATTAGACTATGGTGACATAAAAGGTTGTTGTTGACATGGCAGGAGGCAAATTCTGCACCATAAAGCTGCTAAGGACATTGGATTGTCCTATATTTCATATGTAGCAAACCATAGTCTGATTTGCGTCCTTTGATGTCACAAAATCCCTAAATTTTTTGTGATATCATGATACTCAAGTATCAGCCAGAATCAATAATGCTTCATCTTTATATTCACACAGTTAATGAAATCAGTAATAAATAACCATGATATAAATCAATAAATTTGAAAAAAATGTGTTTGTTGCATGATAGCAACTGACTGCAAGTCCATGATACCTCAGATTTACAGAATAGAAAGGGATGTTACTTGATAAATGGTTGGACTCCCGTGTTAATTCAAATTCATGAAAGGCTTTTGCAATCCTAGTAAAAATGAAGCTTGGTGTGCTTAGAATAAAGCACATTTTAAGCACATTTTTGGCAGAATGTAGTTACAGGGTGAATTATGATTGATTCTATACCGGAGTTCAAGTGTAACCAGATGATAGTTCCTTTTCATTTTGAAGAAAAAAATTGCACGTAACATTAAAAAAAAATAGTCTTTTTAAGTAGGATTTTGAAGCAGAATTGAAATTGGCTGATGCAAATAGTTGACACCTCAAAACACGTACACCACAAGGAGAAAATTCGAACTTAGAGGTCAAAGATTCTACGCAATTTTTTTACGATTCATAAACATTGATAAGCATAGTAGTGATTGATTTCCGCCTCTGCTTTTCGAGGTCAGTGCATTCATCTGGGCTTAGGGGCATCAAACCTGTAAGAACGGGCACAAGGTTTCGAGGTTTCGTTGAAATATATTCTGGCATCGTTGCAAAAGGTTCTCTTTCACTCAGTAAATCATAGCACCAACATCATTTTTAAAAGCAGATTTCATTTATAATGTTAAAAAATTATCTAAAAATGCGCATTAATAACTCTACAATTGGATAGAAAAAATGAATTGTGACTCGTGATCTTTGGAAACAATATTTATATATATAGGAAAGTTCTGCTCGGAGATGTTCTTCTGCACTTGATTAAGCAAATAAGGAAATGCTTACATCGACGCAGAGATCATCATCGACTCGTTGCAGAAGAAATGTCTGCCTTAGATGCTATCCGGTGATGCATGCTGGCGCATTTGAAGCGGGTCTCAGTACTTATTCAAATGCACTCCTAACTGATGGAATCTCGTAAATAATGCAGTAAGTTGAGTTTCAGTTTGTATGGTCTCTAAGAATGCGCTTCTTGAAACGCAAGCTAAACGCAATTTGTTTTGATCCAGTGCCTTTGAACTGTTTCACATTCTTTATTTATAGCCAATACTATTCTGTGATCTTCTTTTTCTGTCTTTTTTCCATACTGCCCTGACCTTCAGTCACTGATGCGACAATATTTTGAGTTTTTAATATACCAAAGCAAAAGGGAGCTGCCGAGTTTTTCGAGATCGGCAAATTTAATCCAATTTCGAGCCGCAAAAGAAATTCAAACTTAATCCTCTCTGACGCAAACAAAGAGAAGCAGTTTGCACCACGTAAATCTAAAGCCAAATCAGCATTTTCAATTATGCCAAGTGAATATTGAACATTTAAATTTAAACCCGACTATATTATTTCAACCTTTCATCCGGTTTCCCTTATGCACCTTATAATTTCTTCTTTGATAAGGAATGTCAAGGCAATACTACCGATGTCATTGAAAGTGCCATCGTGTTCAACGTCGTATTCCAGTCATTAATTTATCTTCTGTTCAAATGATCTTCCTAATAGGTTTAGGTGACATCACTTTCCCACTCACTTTTTCTTCCCTGCAGAAACCGCAACTGATTGGTTCATTTTCTTTGATCGAATTCCCCGGTTAATCACCTAGACATAGTGGAAGGTAATGAATCCGCGTTTCCATGAAATTTGCAGCCCATCGTTCAAGCGTATATAATTTTTAAACGGTGAAGTGGATTTTCATGTTGTATGATAACCGAAATGTTCAGATTGCGGTGAGATATGTGATCCTGTCTATATGTTCAAGCGCATGAGGCCATTCTTCTAGATTAGTCAACCTGGGGCTTTCCCGTAATCGGTCTTATCTGCCATTTGCATCAATTAAACTTTGGATTTCAAAGCATAACTAAAAACAGATAAATTTGAGCCTCATTCTAAGATGGATTAGATTAAGGAGAGATCTCAAAGAAAATTTCAAAAGGAAAAAGGCCCTAATTTTACTATTTAATGCATCGAAAACGGCAGTTTGTGGCTTTAAAATGCTCAATTTTTATTTAAGCACCTTCAAATCTGCTTTTAAATCTGCATTTTAAATGACAGCTAAGGTGTTGAAATTGTATTTTATAGTTCCATATTTCTATTCAGCTGAAAGAGCTCTAAATTTTCATAACCAAAATTTATTCTGAATATTCATGTAGCAACCAGCAAGCGATCCTAGCTCATCTAAAGTAGACGTTGCTTCAGCAGCAATCTCAGTTACAAATTACAGTTGATCTGCAGAAACTGTTGAGATAGCCACTGATAAATCCTGTTTGTTTTTTATAAACAAATCCATGAATTCTAAGCCTTAATACAGGATTTCTATGCGTTGAAATGTCTTACTGACGTTCGAAACAGTTTCCTCTCGAGCTAGAATCAATCTCATTAACATGGATGGTTTCATTTGCACTGCTTACATTCGCTTGGTGTTCCAGCCGACGAATCTGAAGTAGATTTACGATTCTTTAAACAGTTTGATACTGAAATTTTTGAAAGAAGTCACTTTCGTCATTGGATGCCAGAAACTCTCATTTTGGCATACTTTCGAAAGCAGAATAATGCATTTTCAGCTCTCGCTCCCGTTCTCTGATTCCTCCGTATCATTTCCACAATCGGACGACTGAGTCATCAAACGGAAGGTATTAAAGAGAGCATTAATTACGTCTAATTTGAACTGCTGGATGCTTTTGAGTGGCCACCGCGTAGATAATTGCCTGCACTGTCAGCTCTCTATCTGAAACTCTGCATTTTGGCTACATCGATATCTGCGTTGGAAGATGATAATAAAGACTTTGGTTGATTGCTTTGTAACGTTAGTTTGTATACTTTTGTAGAATGCTACACGTCATTTTTCATCATTTGTATTGAATTGTACTTCTTTATTTATCAAGTGGGTACCTGATTTTCTGTAGTTTTAAGATAACACGATTAAGAAATGTAAATAGGAATCCGAAAAAATGCAGGTGAAATTAAGTAAGAACAGGCGCTTACGCCTTTAAAATATAAAAACTGCAGTTTCTTTAGAAAGCAGTGATGCATTTTAGGCTGAAACACACTGAATAATTTCTTATGTATTGCCTGATATATTCACATGATTGTAAAAAATAACGCTGACTCTAAAAAATGGTTTTGCTTAAGTTTAAACAAAAATTGTTCTTGAATTAAGACAGTTTTACATTATTTTAGCTTTTGACTTTTATTTTTAAACTACCAACTGCAAAGTGGTTAGGAGACTTCGATCTTGCTGAAAGGCAAACTTGTCAATTGACCATGTTTGTGTACTTTGCTTCTAGCATATCTTTCATTGGAATAGTAAGAGCGATCTGCCATTTTAAGAGTTTTATACAGCTCTTATAGATTTGATTTTAGGGTGGCATCAAGCTTGATTGCAACCTATTTGATATGACTTAACAGTAAAAATGTAGTTATTCAATTGTAATAAATTGGGCACAACTTGCCAAAATTTCGAGGAAATAACTCAGCATCAAAAGAAATTCAACTTTTTGATCAATTTCAAGGGATATTAATATTAATGCTTATTTAATTACTTGAATTCAAATTGTTAGTGGCCACCATTACCTTACATTTCAATCCCTAAGATCTACACACGAACATCTGTTATAAGGAAAATAAAGAAGGCAAATGTCAGTAGATGATCAAAATACCCACTTAAAGCTCCTCTGTTTTTACTTCTTATGACTAAAATGTCACTGAGAGCACTAAATTCTTCAAAGATTCCTTCAGATCTATGTATTCAAGCATGCAGTTACCTTTGATTCCCTCGTAGACTGCTTTTGATTCGTAAACTCCGGATATTTTACTTAACGATATCTTCGGTATTTACTCCAATCAGAAATTTTTTTGGTATTTTAATTCCTATTTTGATTCTATTTCGGGGTTCCTTTCTCTTGGTTTCATTAAGCCGTTACGAAACGACACCGCGAATTACCAAATTGACTTTTTTGTCTGGTCGGCGAGTCGGCTTTCCAGGTGTTTTAATTTAACTTCAGTCATTCAGTTGACGTTACGATCGCAATTTACTAAGGAGTTAATGATCTGTCATTCAGCATATCACAGTATCCATGACAAAGAGCAGTTACATTTGCAGCATTATAAAATTTTTGTACGTAATGGTAGAAAGAAACGAAAACGTCCCTTTTTTTGCACAGCTAGTATTTCAATTTTACTGCCGAACTCGAATCAGTTAGTGCTGCTCATACTGTACCAACCATTTTGAAAAGGCGCAACCTAGCTGTTGGATTATCATGTGACTCCTGGGGTTTTTTTTTAAATCTTTGTTTTTTAGGACTCGAAATCAAGAATACAACTTTGGCATGTGGAGCATAACCAAGATGAAATAAAGTTAAGGCTTCCGTTTGAGGTGGATCAAGATAAAAAAAAAAAGTCTCGAAGGGGTCTTAAACGAAAGCTTGCAGTCAGTAGTATCATTTTTAAAGCGCTTAGTCTTGAATTTATTAAATAAATAGAAATCTTAAAAAATCACGTCATTGAGAAGGTAGGCTTCAAATGCAGAGAGCTTCTTAGTGAACTTAATCTCTTACGAGTAAAACAGTTAGCAGAATGTCATTTACCCACTTTTGTAGTAAAATATTGTAATTTATTTTTCTCAACACGAGACTGACAATAAAAAATATTATCAGTTATATTTTCAGAGGGAGGTCTGCTTAGAGAAGGAGACGGCAGCGACTTGTGTGGGGAGAACAATGCTGCCACTGAGAATTCATGAATAGGAGGCGTCGAAAAAGTATAAAAGTGGTAATAAGTGTGTTACTTAGAGTAAAAACAGAACGAACCGTTCGGCTTTGCCTGAAGCTACGGGCCTGTGAGTAATGAAAAGCATCCATGCTGGAAGCTCAGCTTTTGTGCGTGCATATGGATCGAGTCTCCACCTTAAGAACCCCTAAGAGGTCCATCGAATAGAAGAATTTCGAACCTCAAGAACTTGAGTGGTTTCCATTATGAATATATAGAGGATCACTAAGAGGACTAAATCATGCTTTGCGAATCAATGTTTGTTGGTATCTTTCATTACCTTTACATTTTCATTTTTCCGCCTGCCTGAAGTCATCGAGCAGCTTAGGTCCCTTAGAACCTGTAGTAAAACTGCACTAAAATGAAATCGTTCCTGTATTGAGACTGACTAATTGAGCAGATTTCTAATGGGTTGATTGTTTTTCTTAAAATCATTCTTCAGCAGTGCCAGAATATTTATACTTTTTCAGTAGAGAAGCATGATCTTTCGTCTAACATATTGCTTTGTATCAACAAATGTTTTTGATCTTTTCATAAATCTTCTCACGTTTTTCATAATTTGTATCGTTGACAAAACTCAATGATCATCGGTGGCGCGTTTATTGAGCATTGCAATACTAAAATTCTATCCTCATTCCAATTTTCTAAAAAATGTTGATGCTTCCAAAACACCATCACCTGACGAGGTGAATTGGCTTTAACGTGCAGTAGTTTTTATACAGAATTTCCATCAAAGTTTAACAAGTAGCTAGAGAATCTCTGTGACCTGCCCTAGAATGCAATGGCTGCCGAGTCACGTTTTTGCCAAAAACAGGGTAAAAGGTTCACTACCATTTCTGAGTTAATATAGAACCATGATAATAAGAAGGAAAGGTCAGCAATGAGAGCAGTGAACTTTGAGGAATAATTCAACCAAATAGCCTATTAAAAATTATGAAGGTGATTTCAATGATGTTTTGGACAGAATATCTTATTACAATCAGGTAGCTTGAATCGCTTAGCCAAACTGCTTCTATAAGCAAATATATTTGGCATAGGCATAGGTTCTATTTTTTTAACATGCACACTTCCTTGCAGATCAGAAATGTCTTTTCACTGCTGAAAAATCTCGTTTGTTGAGTTGGCTTTCACATCTTTGTTTGCTAGATACACTTGTTTTAGTTACAAAATGTATGCAATTCTTTCCATATCTCGTGCCGATTTTAAATTGACTCAGTTTTGGGTATTCCACCTTTATTTTTTGAGCATGAGTAAAAAAGATGATTGAGGGTGTTGCTTAGCTCAGGATAATTTGGATGATCATCAGTTAAAATGCATCATCATTTACGAACTCTTTCACTTTCTATAAAAGAAATCGCTGCCTTAAATATGCATTTTCCTTCATTTAGTTCTTTGAATTGCGGATGTCAGTGGTTTTAAAATCTCTATATTTTACATTATGTGGAGGACGACATGGAACTTTAAAATTTTCTTGGTGTTGAAGATTTGGACAACAGCAGCGTTCGATCCATCTGACCACTCATTGGTAGCCTATTACTGCGATACAAGGAACATCTTTTAAAATTGTTTACGGCTGGCCAGAAGATCCAAATATAAAATTTCGCCCTTCAAAGTATTTAAGTGATGTTCATTTCTAGCAGACTGGCTAATTAAAGAGTAAATACGCGAAAGTAAAGGGAAACGTGGGCACTCATTTTAGTGCTCCTCTGCTGCTTGCACATCAATACTTCATCTCTTCTAAAGAGCTTGAAGTCTAGTGCTCCCTCGACATTAACAAACTGAAATAAATGAGTTTGAAATTCGCAAATTCAAATTTAGTTTTAAAAACGCACTCTTCATGTTTGAAAGATCATTTAAATGTCTTTCTCATCCAACTCTCTCATCATCGAATTTTTCAGTATAATACATACCATTGGATACACCAGCAATGGAATTATTTTTCGCATTTTGAAGGCAATGACCTTCCTTCATGCGTCAGTCAGCATTCGTGAATGAAGATAACGATGAAGAGAAATGAAAACCATTAGAGAAACTGGAACCGTGAATGGGATCATTCAAGGGGCAAGCCCAACCTGGATAAATGTCTTCGACATTTGAGCGTCCATCTGGAAAATAATAGGGGCTGTAAAAAATTCGGATCCTTGATCCTTGAAATTTAATTTTTGCGAAATGTGCGATTTCGATTGGGTCCTCGTGAGGACATGTAGATAGTAGATTCTAGTACATCTCTATAAGCCTCTTTATTATATCTTAACTATCTGATGTATTGTATCGGAACAATCCACTCATTGGATTTTACTAGGTGAAATCAATTTATTGTGAGCTGACCGTTTTCTTGTTCAACTTGATACATCAGAATTTTTTCAACCCTATTTCAGTTTTACGCTCTGATGTACGTTTTACCTACTTTCCTGTGTGATTCAATCCCAAAATTCAGGCATTGTCATGCTGTCATCCATAGCTTTAAACACAAGCAACCACAATTAAGCTGAATCAGAAGAAATGAAAAGTTCGATTAGAATTAGACACTAGAAAATTGCATTTTTTCAAATCATTTGATTTTTGACTTTTGATAATGCGACCTCTACACTTATCAAGCTATCTTTCCACATTGCATTTATATAAAGAATCATGTCATCTTACAATGCATACGAAACTTGTACTTTCCTATGCATTTCCACAAATGGCATTTATGCGCGAAGTCCGACTTTCAAATTTGCAGTTTTGACCAGTATTGCTGATGAGATCACAAGACAATTTTTTTGTTCGTCTGTACATCACTGCCTCCTGGTTAATGAACTGCAACGTGATGAAATTACTTATGTAACTATCAGTAAACGTCAAAAACAGCAATATGTTAAGCAATATTAATCATTGATCTGGTTGAAAAAACGTTCGTAAAGCCCTCTTAGCAAGTCAAAACCATAAGTAACTTGTGATGACAGGATTCAGAATCATAGGGAAAGTTAAAGAGCAAACCATTTTTAAAGTACCGCAAGAGGAAGCTAGTTATTCATTGTATCAGTAATATCCATAAAGTAACAATGAAGTTTCTGCTAATTGGAGCATTATTTTAAGAATACATGAATTATAACATCTTTGATCAATTTTCGATCAACTTGCTTTTGAACTGTGGTGTTCGACCCCAGATCAAAATTTGAAGTCATTTTTTAGACTTTTTGGTAGTTTAATTGGGGTTTGATAATATAAGCTTGAATTAGGGTGTTTATTTTGATGGGATTCCATCTGTCTTTGCTTGCCTGTCTGTTGGTACAAAATATATTACTGAAAAATTGCATTCTTAAATCCAATCAGCAGCAGGCAAGTCGGCATTATAGCAGCTCAAAAATGAAACTGCTCATATTAAAGTTAGCGTTATTTTAGAGCAAAATAGAAGAATTTTGCAACACTTCTGAAAAAAAGAATTGAAAAATGACTGTAATTTATCGATTAATGTCAATAAAGCGATATTGGTCAGTTAGCATTGAACTGACACTATGGCATTTGTAGTACAATATAAGAGCATAATTTCGCCCTTGGTTTATCAAAGCAAATTGCTAGCGTTTAATAATAATATGAGAACTACAGCATTCTATCTAGTTATCGAGGTGCTGATCCTCGTGAATCATACTAGCTTACGATTGAAAAGATTCGCAAGATACATTCGGCACAAACTTATCATGGTTTAGCAGAATAAAACACACTCTACCTGAAAATGGATTAAATCTTCTTTAAATATTGAGTTAAGGATAACAGTTTAGAAGACATTTGTAAGCTTTAAGAAAGTTTTGCCTGGTGTTGAGAGATTGCATTCACTTAGTATAACCATGCATAGTTACGTAAAAGCGGTGCTCAAATTAGACTCTTATGGCTAATATCATGTGTCTTTTAGCCTGATTGTAATGTTCTATTTCGCTCTGTGCTTGAGTTCGAAAGTTCAACCTTGTTTCTGAACGCTATAAATGAGTATGCCTTTATGGCGATTTGAGCATTGAAAATGAAAGGAACCCCACTTTTGCTAACTTTGCTTTTAGTAGAGAATATTTCAAGTTCCGTCTTCTTAATCCAAAGATTGTTCGGCACCTCTGCAGATAATTCCAAGAAACTTTCTGCAGGCAAGTTATGATATACTGAGCTCAGGAATTTGTACATCTATAGAACGATGTCCAACTACAGATGATATAGGTTTCGAATGGTGTTATTTGATGAATAAGATCATGAAAAAATCTATATCTACATTAGAATTTGTTAGTTTGGACGGCAGATACACTTGGAGGAGCAGTGAAAATGTGTCGACGTGGAATACTATCTGCTCCCATGCAGAATTACCAGGCTCGATCAAAGTATTTGAGGTTTTGATACCAATGCTGTCATTTCTTCGAATGTATTCATCACTGTATGAAAACATTTGCAACTGATGCCTTTTTTTCCTGTGTTTTGTAATTTTAGACCACTGACATTTGGGAGCACCAAATGCACAGTAAAGAATTTAATATGGACCGTTTCCATGCAGAAAACAATTCATTATACAAGACAAATTGTCAATGCAACTTGCTCTGACATAGAAAGCGCCATTGTACGAGTTGGTGCTCCCGAAGTTTGTAATTCCAATTTTTCGGCAAACTTGATGAGTATTTGGAGGCAAAATCTACTGAGGCATTACTGCCAAGAAAGTGGTGCCTAATTGTCAAGTGAATCAGTTGATGTCATGACGGGTGCTGGGACACTTAATCAAACGAATCTAATTTCTCTAACATTGCTGATTTTGCTCTAAACATTCTTTTTTAACTCTTATCAATGAACTAAATTGATACTTGCAATAAATCTTGATAAGATCATTCAATAATTTCTTTTCACACCGACCAGTTCAGACAAGCCTCACATCCGCAAGAAAATGGCATTTACTTATAGTGTTAAAGAGTAATGCAGGCAACGGTTCTAAGATCAAAATTATCTAGTTTGAACCTTAATAACGGAACCGGAAGTGATATTATCTAATCTGGTTTTGCCTTTCTAAGTAATTTTTCAACGATCTATCCTACAATACTTGTCTCCACTTTAAGATGTCTCACTTGGAAATTAAAAGGACTTTATTAACTGCAAAATTACTAGATTTTAACTTACATTTATAAAATAATCATGATGTTAAAACGACACCGCAGTAAAATTTAACTTTTTAAATAAGGCTTTCCTAACGGACAAGCTCATGCTACATATTTAATCACAAAATGAGTTCGAGTATCATTTTGGAAAAGTACTGAACTTTAAGAGAAATTAAAGTTAAATTACAGTTTTGTAGTAAAACCATGGGTTTTTGAGAAACGCTTCTTATTTCTAGGCGAAAATAATGTGCCTACATCATACAATTGTAGGTTGGGTTCGTAAACACCAATTCTGCAGAAAACTATGCAAATGGCATCAGGTTTGTGTCATCGCCATTCAATGTATTGTTCGATTCTTCAGTTAGAGCAGTTGTAACAACCTGCCATAGTGTTCACTTTTGACTGTTAGGTCTAAAGTAGTCTTTTGGAATGACTTTTTGCCCTTTATGTCCTTGCCACCAATTTTCTGCAACATTTTAGGCTTTAAGCAAATAAAATTCTATGCAGATAAGATGAAATAATCGAAGTCTCGGGTAATTAATATGCATTACGATTAGAAGACTTCAAAGCAATGTATCATTCAAAACATATGTGTGCAGTTATCATCACATTGTGATTATCGGTGAATGCACCCTGTTTGATGTAACTGTTGGAGGTGAGGTACCTTCCAAAGGGCTGCAGCCCAATCTTTCATGTGTATGTTTTTCTTGTGAAACCTCAACTCACTGACATTGACAAAGCTGCAGCCGCCGTACCGTGTCAGCCAAGTTACTTAAGAAAGTGGTTTGCGGGTTTAATTAGCCTCCTTATGAAATGCACTGAACCAAATAGTGGAAAGCGTCAAGGCAGTTTACTTCTAGCTGACAATTGTATTTTAGACCAGTCTAAAACAAATAAAAAAACATGTTAAAACTCTATTAAATTTGAAGTTTTCACCTTCACTGACTGTCAAATTTATAACAATTGACAGCGCTCTTATTTCAACTAATGCTATTGCTGAAGACTTCTCGATTAACGTACTATTTCACAGCTCGAGACAAAAAAATTTTCCTTAAAGTTAGGCTTTCAAGTATGCGAATGTACGAATCACATTAAATTTACTTATATACCTACTCCTCACCCATTTAGACAAGTCTCAAAGATTAGTTGGGGTACATTAGAAGTACAAATAACTTTTATAACAGATGACAGCCAACATCTAACTCAGAAAACAAGAAAAGCCTTTGTCGATGTCTTCGGTACTCTGGTCGCTTCTCTGGTAGGGTTTCGTCGCACATATGGCAGTTCTACCTCAGTCCCACTACGTAGTGGTACTTCATCGCTCCTTAATATTTTTAAGGACAGCTAATCTTCATGCCTCTTCTAAGAGTCCTTTCAACTTTCTGGCAGTTATTCCATTCATTGCTACATGCACGCACTTTCCGCAGTTTAGGTATTAACGTTATATGTCTATCACCAGGCTGTCCGAGGTTGTGCTTCTGCTGGCATAATCTGTCCTTGCTCTCACTTTCAATACATCCAGTTAGCGGCAAATTTTTAAAAAGTGGAAGAAATCATGAAATCATCCGAGGTCGTTGAACTGCTCCTTGCTTTTTCCTTTATTAAAGTTATTAGTTGGCAAAAGATGTCTTTTTTAATCACTGTGACCGTTTTTATTTTAAATACGACTCTCACAAACTTGCATTTCAATAAGATGAAATTGATCATGTTTGCTTGATCCTTTCACCGTTGATGAAATCATAAGGGAATAATGCAAGCATACGTGTGTTGCGTCAATTTTTTACGCTGTCTTGAGCTCGCTTAATTAGGTGATAAGCCCCAATGGAACTGAATCTGCACTGCATCGAAAATGTTTGCAGGTACTTTTCTACGTCGCTACGATCGGTGGTGTGGCAGCTTCATATAGAGTCAAGTTTCCCACCATGAGACTATGTCAGTTATAATTGTTTGGGACCCAATAGTAACTGTCAGTCAGACTAACCTGTAGATCGAGCACAAATTCGACAGACTATGTGACTTAAGGCTTCTCATTAAGCATTAAACCTGAACGTTGTATCCAACATAAGTTTGGCAATATTGGGGAATCAGAATCAGCATGCTACAATGAACGGCCATTACATCCCCATTATGCATAGCGATAGCACTAACACTTGCTTTAAATACCTTATTGGGCCATGAAATTTTGTTATTTTGTGCAAATCGAATCAGTGCACTTGGGTTGTGCCAAGTTTGACCTTTTTATCTTGATGCGAATACAAAGTGTTCAATTGTTTCAGCGGCATTTCCATCTATGATCATCCAAACACTTAAGGGAAACTTATTCATTATTGGATACACTCACTGGAAAATTTGCATATCTTCAAAAGTAACATATAAGAACTAATCATTTCTCAAATTTTAATCCTGCTAAGTAGGTTTATAAAGTTTTAATCTTGGGGCGCTCTTTAAGCAACTTGTCTGCTTTTTGACACAATCCACTGTAAATTTTGAAGACATGAAGAATTGTATTTTTAATTTAATAGTCGAATATCCAGTTGGTATCTTATTGCCCAGACATTGTTTTGCAAGTATTCAACCAACTTGTGTCGTGTTCTATAAAGCTCAATTCATTTTTCGCGTAGTTCAAACTTGAAAAATAGAGATATTACGTGCCATGACCGAATACCCTTAAGAAAATAGACCTTGGATAGTTATAAGGAAATCACTAGCAGACAAGTGCAATTTTCGATCAAATTCAGTCTGCATTATGTGTCCACGATGTTGCTTATCAAACTATCTATCTTTCAAATTACCAATTACGATTGGGTCAGTTTCAAAGCTATGCTTGATTGGTATTTCGTCATTCCGATAGCTTTTACTGAGCTAGCAATAAATATTTACTGAACTCAAGTTGGTTTACTTTATTGCTTTTGAAAAGAGTTATTCGAAGCCGCATATCTCAGCGAATGCTCTGATTGTTTTAAAGTGATGAAAAAATTGCATTATTATTGAAATTAGAAGAATCATATCTGTGTTCTGTGGATCTGAAACCTCTGTGCCTGTTATGATATAGCAAGCAAAAGCGAGGTACGTTCCCTTGACTTAGAGTTTCGGGATTTATTTTCGTTCAAAAAACTGAATCACTCCTCAAACAAGACTCATCGTTTTAAGACTAAACTTTTGTAATTAGTGCTTCTGACGGTCTCATAACACGGCAAAGTTAACCAATTCTTGGCTGATGACAAAACCAGCTCAGGCTCATAAAGTATGATGAATTTCAAATTTTAAGATCTTTATCTGGATTTCGTCAGCAGATGTATATGTAAACGCAATTGCAAAAGCCCATATTTTGCCTCCGTATTCATCATTTTTAAACCATTTCTCTGCGGTTAGAAAGCCAAATGTTTACTGCTATTTAAAAGGTAGCATGTCAGAACGTCAAAAAGTCTTCTTGGCGTTTGTCAAACTCACAAAATATAAACCATAGAGTAGAAGCTAATCAACAATAAATTCTATAATTTAAGCATGTGATGTACATGATTTTGCTTAATGGCAACAAAAAAGTAAGCAATTACGTTATACCATATTTGTGAGAAGCCATGATGGTCGAACGATCTCTCAACCTCCTCCTGGTGACCACCGGTAACTTCAATGGCAACACTGGGGACCAATGAGAGGAGTGTCCGAATGGGACTAATCACCACCGAACGTACAAAATCAGATCATGCCAGCAGAAGTACAACTTCGTACAGCCTTGTAAGTAAAGCAGGAGTTATATGGCTGCATTCATGGTCTCGAATTGGACTGTGGAAAGCGCGTACAGGTAGCAGTGATTGGAGTATCCGCCGGAAAGCTGAAAAGCCTTCTGGAAGAGGTTTGAAGTTTGTCTGCCTTTACAATGTCGAGGATGGGCAAGGTGCCACTTCAAACTTGAACTGCTACCAAGGACATTTGCTACGTGTAGTAAAAGCTATTTGTATTTCTGCTGTACCCCATATAAGTCCTTTTGACTTGGTCTAATTGAAGGGGAGTATATGGCCACTCATTTTTGTAATTCCTTTAAAATGCCATCTTTCATTTGAACTCTATAAATATGAAGTACATTCTTATTTGCTTTGAAGACCTGAATATCTTCTGTCATGGAGGCCTCCATCAAATAAGTACAATGGCTTTCAATTCACGATATTAAGATTAGGTGTTTTGACCGCAATCAGAGCAAAGAAGTTAAGTTGAGTTGTATGCTATTCGCGGTTCTAGACCTAGAGTCCTTAATCAGCCCATCGTTAGTATCGTGGGTATCGTGGCGATTTATTTTCTCAGATCGAATGTTTAAACGTTCGTTTGCAGTCCTGATTTCCAGTCATTTGTTAATACTTTGATGTAAAGCAGTATCATTTGATTCTATGTAAGAAAAATCATTTGCTATTACTTCCATGCTACTTTTTTACTTAGAAGCACTTAGAAATTTTCGAGCATCATAAATTTTGACAAACTCGGATTCCCAAAGCACGCGACTTCCTACTCGGTTTTAATGAGGTTGCTACTTTTCTCTGTGGCTACTTTTTTCAGCCATTTCTTTTACATGACGGAAATCGACTTCACGAATGTTGCATAATTAGCAACTATGATGAACTACTTGAAATGTTCCGACTGCTTTGAAAATGACTCTCATTTAAAAGAGTAAAATGAACGAATTCTGCTTTGTATGGCAAAGAAATACTTCACATGGTATTATTTGATGGAATTTATGCACGAAAATACTTGAAAAAGCTGGCCTTCTTGATGAGGTTATATCCTGATTTCGACACTTTTCAAATATCATCTTTTCTTGAACGTCACTTTCAATCGAGCTTAACTAAATTTATCCCGGAACGTAACGAAATTCTAAGACCTGCAATTAAAAGAGAAACTTAACTGCCCTCAATGTTAAACAATCGCTTTTTAACCAGTTAGTGCTTATGAGAATAAGAGTCAAACACTGATAACTGATTTCGAGGTAGCCAATTTTCGAAATTAACGTACTTTTCTGTTCAAGCCTAAATTTTCATCTCCTTTCTTGGCTTACCTTACATCTAAACACTTATACAGTCTCCAGGGCATTTGATTTTGAAGGCAATAGCTAAAGTTAAAGTGTTTGCATAACCACATGGCGGAAGTTGAAAACGATGTATTAAGAATTACCGAGAGTATTTACGTCTGGGGCTGCGAACTTTGTAGGCTAAACAGTGCCTGAAAAACTGGACCGCAACAAAAGGCAATATAGGCTAGGACTCATTTTATTGCAATACACAACTCCACGGTTGACTACATAGTTTTATTTCAATCTAGTGATAAGTTGAGAAGGCCAGCACTAGTTCTTCAACTGCATAAATGTGACTGAGCATATGATGCTTTCAAACTTCACCATGAGCATAAAATCGTTTTTGCTGCTTTCAATTCTTATCAGGACCATAACCAGTTGCTCTTCAAGTGGCGCTAAAACTGATGCAATTTCAGCAGGTAGGTGTCAATAACACATTTGCATAAACGATTAAATTGACAGGACCATGTCCAGGTTCATTTGATGCGGAAATTAGTTGGGATCGTATGATCACGACAGTTACCATGCAAACTTACCACGATTTGCATTACACTACCCCAGATGGAAATTTTGCTTTCAAAATGATGGAAATACATCAAGGTTCAATGGTTTCTGCTTTCGAAACGAATTTTTGGGAGAGACCAAAGTATGCCGAGTGGTAAGCACGAACTTGTTTATCCAATCCTACATATTAACGTAAGCCAAATTATACGCACATATATGGTTTCACTTGAATATACCGAATGAATTTTATGATTTTAGGCCGATTTTAGCAAAGAAGGCAAAGCTTAGGATACCAAATATAATTTGGGAGATTTCTTTGAAGAAAGGAGAAGACAGAAGGAGACAAATTGGCTTTGCACGTATCCATGCTATTGAAGCATGCGATTTTAATAACACGAATTTGCAGGAAGCCTTATATGCAACTTGGAAGAACAATCTACAAAAGTGGTACTGCCAGGAGGAATTACGTCCAATTTGGTGAAGTTGGCAGTAATTTGGTACATGGTTGCCTTGTCGAAAATAACCCTGATCATCCACTTACATTAACATGTTCCTTCGGATCGTTTCCTTCCATTGACAATCTAATCAAACATAAAATCAGTTCAAGGAAAATCCGCGATAATGTCTTCCACACACAAAGTTAAGATAATTCCATTTCGACTGGAACCTTAAAAGCATTCACCAATATTCTCATTTGATTCTATACTGCCTCTGCTTCTTGTCATCTTAAACTCATTTTACGATTTAAAAAGATTGATGGTTAATTTATAAATGAAAACGATTGGATGATTTGGGTAATCACTGTGTAGTCTGGCATGTGGTATGAGCGTGTGGTTTGAGACCACACATCAGTAAGAGAGCAAAGTTGGAAATTTGAAGCTTGATTTGTAGGCATTTGTAGGAAACTTAGGCCTCTAAGGTTGGAAAAGATACTCATTGATTATAATTTGAAATTTTGCTGAGAGCTTAGAGACAATATCCAAATCTGTAACGTTGTTGACAAAAAAACACGTATTTTAAAAAATTAGCCACAGATTTCATAAATTTCTGTATCCTTTGAGCCATTTAAAGCAGTAATAATGTTTAAAACAGAGTAATTTTCACTATAAATGGTCTTAGTTTGCTGAACCGGTGCTAAATAAGCACAATCGTAGATAAATTCTTAACTTTCACAATGAAAGACGGATACATATTTATTTATGCGAAGTTGTGATTCTGTCACACAATATGATTGAAATGAACAACTTAACAACAAATTTCAAATTGCAAACCTTTAGGAAGAAAATGTTGGACAATCGCCGATTAGCTTGACATCATCATCTGCAACCCGATTTAAATTAATCTTGGCAAAACGCACCCGAAATCCTTATTTATTTGCCTACTGACAGATTTTTACCTGATTTTTCATCACCTCTTCTCAAATATATATTCTCATTATAAGCTCCTTTTAGATAAGATGACCAGAGGTGAGCAATGAAGGCTTCTTGGTTAAAGTGGTAGGCATAATGTGGGTGTATTTTAGTTGCAAATTTGACTTTGACCCAACAATGACATTTGAAAAGCCCAACACAGCAAGAAAAATCAAAAAGAAGACGTGGTCGTTGTCGAATGGAGAGTTTCCCTCCTTAGCTTTTATTTTAATTCAATTTTCATTCTGTTGAAAGTCCCTCAGGACTTATTGGGGTGACAACAGAAGTATAAATAGCTTTTGCAACAAGTAGCGTACAGCAGGTAACACGGAACACAGTAAAAAAGTTTGTTGGCGTCTTCGGTTGCCTGGTCGTTTCTCTGGCATGGTTTCGTCGTACAGGTAGCAGTTCAGTTTCGTAGTGGCACCTCGTCCGTCCTCTTCCGTCTTCATATCTTCTCCAGAAATCTTTCAACATTCTGGTGGAGGCTCCATTCATTGCTACATGCACGTGCATTCCACAGTCCAGTTTGAGACCATGAATCCAGGTGTTTACGTCGTGCCACGTTTACCAGGCGGTACAAAGTTGTACTTCTGCTGGCACAATCTAATTTTATCCATCCGGTTGGTGATTGGTCCCATCCGGCCGCCCCTCTCATTAGCCCCCAGAGTTGCCCTGAGGTTACCGGTGGTCAACACGAAGAGGCTGAAAGTAGGTTTGACCACCTACATATATACAAACAACTTCGACCCTTTCAATGAATATTTAATATCTATTGGTATAAAATTGATGAATGCATTTAATGTTTCCAGTGAAAGCAGAAACATGGAATTTCTTTAAATAATTTTAACTTATTTGTACGTTTGGCACCTATTAAGTCACTGCATATTCCGCATTTTCGTTGAAATTCCTGGCTGTTCAGTGATGTCTGTGATTTGCTAAATTTAATCATTTCTATACTTTAAGGATTTAATTTGACTAATAAAAGATTTAAAAATTTCTTTGTTTAATAGACTGTATTTCAATGCAACAGGCCTTGTAATACCTCGGCCTGGTTTGAAATTTCATGATTAGCCTTCCGATCACAGTAGTTCAGGCACATTGCACTGTCTTGAGGCAAAATTAACATAGCCAGGTTATCATTTTTTTATTAATTTAACATGAACTAAAATTGAAACAGAGTGAACATGTCTGATGTTCCAGAAGCAGCAAAAAAAAATATAAGCGATTCAAAGTAAATTTTTGAAAACTTATGTGGTCAGAGTTAGCAAAGACTATGAGATCTGCAATTAGAAAATTTCCTATCGTATTATAGAACAAGTAGTGTATGTTAGCAGACGAACTATTTAGTGCACCTAGTTACTTTTTGATTGAATCCCAATGATGCTCTCATTTGCATACTGAATCGTTAAATGTGCAGGTTTACAGCAATAAATCCGCAAAATTATGTATTCTAATTTCACTTCATTTTTAAAAATGACTTTTTACGGCAATGTTAATGTTTTAAATGGGATTAATGGTGTTTGAAAGAAGCTTTAACAGTGATGGCAATAGGGCCACAAACGCACAACAGGTATGCTTAACTTAATGTGAAGCCATCAGGCATGGATTTGGAGCTCAGCTAATCCGTAAAACTATGCTACTGACTTTATTTCAGTAGAGTTTCTAATTGGTAATGGAAAGTATGTCACTATAGGAACTTCAGCAAAGCCAAACAATGATTTATTTTTAATGGTAAAAAAATACTGGCATTAAATCCTGCATTAATACTTTAGTGCTTCTACTATTTTGAATCTGATATTGAAGTGGAAACCTGCTAAGACTAAGTCAAGCCAATATTCATGTGAGAGTCAAACCTGCTTATTTCTAGCGTCGGAACGAAATTGCTTCGTGGCATACTTTCATTCGTTAATCTGTTCAGTCTTGTGGAATCCAATAAACATGAATTCTGAAGACTTTACTTGAAAAGTCAAAGCACAGATTGCTCGCTATGAATACTGTTGTGCGTTTAATTGACTTTATTCCCCATTTAAAATACCTAATTTCCATTAGCTAAATTCGGCATTTCTGAATGACATATTTTTGTTACTGATGATTTCAAAGAATAAGACCGGATTTAACCTCCACACTTCGTAAGGTCAGAACTAAAACTAACATAGTTACCAAAATAATGGCAATCCGTGAAAGATTTGCTTTGAAATGCAGAAATTAGTATGTTCCAGGTCCGTACCGCGGTCCTTCAGGAAAAAAATATGTACAAGATGGGTTATGTCAAGTTGGGTCAACGGTCACTTGGGCATTCGATTTGTCATCTGACACTGATTTCACCTAGTGATTAAAGTGAGCCTCCACACTGAAGTCGAACAGCAGGTCCTCGACTGGATAGGTAAGGAGGGCGCTCACTAGTGAATATCATTATCTCCAGCTGTTTTTTAGCTAGTGTTCCTATTGTGATTAAGTTTGTCCACCGAAGGCAAAAACGCTTTCATTCAGTTCTCTGCTCCATGACAGGCCAAATGCTGAAGAAAAACGTTCTGTTTTTGGTCAGAACTTCACGGACCGAACAGAGGTACAGTCGGTGTTTCAGCTGGCTTTCTGCTGATTATACAATACTTCCGTTCTCTTAAAGCCTCGGCATTTCAAACGCAATTTTCATGAGCCCAGAAGTGGTCAACTCTTTTTTTTGGAATGAGGACATGCGGTATGCACTCATTAAAATTGAAAATCTCCCGATTGCGAATTTAAGCCCATCTCATCGAATAAGTGAGGCGTGTAAATGACAGCTACACTAACAATGCACAAAAGTCTGTTGAACTTTCATCCGCTCAAGTAATACTGCATTGGAGTAGTGCAAAACCGAAGTTTCTGCTGTTGAGCAGCACAATTTTTTAATTTATTTTGCGATCTATAAAAAGGTTCGAGTTGCATACATCTTTGACACAAGCGATCTTAAAAGAAGTTTTATTTCACTTGAGCCGTTGATCAACCTCGGTAACAATTATGGAAATTGGACTTAAAATAAGCATAAATGACTGTGATTGGGCGAAAGAACAAAACAAAAAAGGCATTCGCCTAGGATTTGAATTAAAACCTGGCGGGTGCTAGCCTACAGAGTCTGTTTAGCATTAGCTTTATGTCTAATTTGTCATATTACGGAGGCACATGACCTGGTTTTCATCACTGGAAGATTTTTTAACTGAATTAAATTTCATTTAGTGTAAAGACAAATGAATAATTTTCTTTTAAAGTATACAGAGAATCACACCTTATGCTGCAAAATAAACACACTTGAATATGAAAAAATTGATAGGTTGAAAAGTTTCCCTCAATGCATCTGAAAAGCTACGCTTTAAAAATCGAGAGGCATTAAATAATCAAAAATCTATTATTCAGGTTGAAATTTGTACTGAAACGCTAATGCTTAGTGTAATAAAAAGATTACAAAGGCTAGAAGTCCATCTTGCTGAAAATTGCGGACTTGAATAAATTTTTTAGTGTACTTTTTAAGAACAAATTTCATTTAGACTTTTATGTCGAAGTCTTGCTAGATTTGCTCGCAAGCCTAGACGACCTGTAGACAACGAACATCTGGTATGACTCCCTGCTTGGCGCGGACACCCGATCCACATGTTGAAGGCAAGCCGGGACCAAAATCGTCGAAGGCTTCCATCACCCATTCACAAGTCGCTGGATTACAAGTGCACGCCAGCACACGCAGCCAATCAGCTTCTTTCATTTCTACTCTCAACAGCAAACCTCTTAAGACTTTTACACCCTACTCATGACTTTTCAGCAGTACCTCTGTTTTTCATCCACAAGCAGGTCGCTTTCGTTTTCTCCTTCACTCTTCTTCTTGAACATTTGACCCGTTTTCTCTTCACTTCTCAGCGCGTTCTGAGAAAATTAAGCTCAATTATTTTTCGACAAAGCGAGCAGATAATGTGAGCAGTCTAACATCTGAATGGCAAACGAATTTCTGTCAATCGTCTTACTAGTAGGTATTTTTACCTTGTTACTATTTTTTTCGGTCTCAAAGCTGACTTACGTGTTCACATTGTAGCGAATGGATCTTTTCCGATAACATAATATAACGTTCTATCTTTTCTATTGCCATCTGTTTATTGAATCACTTATTAAAATCAGCGGTTAGTTTCTTTAACTTTTGAACTCAGGTTCTTGTCAAAATTCGTGCATACAGATGTTACTCGAGCAATCACTTTGTCTTGCATTATAGTCTATAATTATCTTTCAGAAACTTTATTGCGTACCTTTGTTGCAGTTTGGACTTTGTCCCAATCACTTTGGTTCATTTCATTTTTCACAGGCAAGATTTGTGCTTCTTGCAAAACTGATTAGATCAAAGTTTCATACCTTCAATCAAGGTACAGTGAAGTTTCTAGTTAAAACAAAAGATTTTAGCAAAAAAATTAAAAAATGTGCGAAATCTTGTGTACAAGTGCGAGATTTACCTTTAAGAAACTCCAGTTGCTTTATAGAATTGCGCCACTGAAAACTTTTGATAAAAGGAGGATGTGCAACGTTCGAATATCAACGAAAGTTGATTTGGCTATTCTGCTTCCATTCTGAAGTACGTGGAGGGAAATATGTAATAAACTTGCAGTTAGCTATGGTGACCGAGCTACATACATCGTGTCTATTGTAAAGCAACCGACCAATGTTGTTAAATAGATCTCATTTAATAGTCAGTTATTATTTTTTCAGTGACCTAAAATAAAATGTAGGGCAATCTTTAATAATAACCGAACTTGATAGGAGCTGTGATGGCTGCCTTCTTTAATTATCTGCATAAATTCAACTTCTAATTTAAATGCATAAAAATTAACTGTAAAATCAAATCCTGATGTCCAAAACAAGTTTTGATTTTTATGTGACCTTAAAGAACCTCTCTAGAGATTTTCAAAATCAAATTCATGTTATTACAAGTTAATTTATTAATGTGACAGTATTCACTAAGTTATTGTTTAAACAACTTCATTTGACATTAATATGACATGCACAAGAATTCACATTTTTGTATCTGCAAAGTCCCGTTTTTTTCACTACAGATCGTGGGTTTTTAAGAAACGCTTTTTATTTCTAAGCGAAAACAATGTGCTTAAATTGAAAAATATTAAATGGGGCTCATAAACACAAATTCTACAGAAAATTATGCAAAGAACATCAGGTTTGGTTCATCGCATTTCAAAAATTGTTTGATTTTTTCATTTAGATCGGCTTAAGCAAACTGTCATTGTGTTCGCATTCAACGCTTAGGTCTATAGTAATCTTTTAGAATCACCTTTTACAATTTATGCCTTTACCACCAATCTTGTGCAGCATTTTAGGCTCTTAGCAAATAAAATTCTATGCAAATGATATAAAACGCATTAAAGGCTCATTTAATGAACACGCAATGCGAAAAGATGACTTTGCTGAACTATTACATTCAAAATATGTGCGTGAAATATAGTTCTTAATTAAAAAGCGCGTAGTTATTTTTGTATTGTTACGATTGGTGAACGCATCTTGTTTTAATGCCATTGCTGGAGGTAAGGTTCTTTCAAAAGGACTACAGCCTAAACTTCCATGCCTGTATTTTTTCATGAAACTTCAAATCATTGAGCTTGGAACAGCGGCAACCACCATATTAAGTCAGCCATGTTATCTAAGGATGTGGTTTGCGGGTTTAATTAGCCTCCTTATGAACTACACTGAACCAAATAGTGGAGAGCGTCAAGGCAGCTTTTTTCTAACTGACAACTGTATTCTAGACCAATGAATAATTTAGCATTCCTACTATTTGAATTAAATAAAAAGCACACGTTAAATTTTATTAGATTTGAATTTCTCACATTCACTGATTGTCAAATTTTTAACGAGTGACAGCACTCGTATTTCAGCTAAGGCTATCGCCACCCTAACTAGCAGTATATAAGTAGATCCCACGGTCACCACGAGAAGGTTGAGAGAAGGCCTGACCACGTTTACATTAAATGAAGGCTTGTTCTGAAATTCGCAACACTTTTTAGAGACGTTTTCGATGTTTCAGGTTCATTAGAAAGCCTTTTAGGATTGCTTTGATAGTCAAACTTTTTATAACGTTTTCTTTGAATTTTAATTGCAAATGTTACTGCATTAGTCAAAAGAAAAAAGAAATAGTAACGCAAATGATTTCAGAGATCACGATATAATTTTCGCTTTCTTACATGCAAACCACCTTAATAACGACACATATAGGCCAAAAGTAGCATAGGTTGAGATATAAATTATTTTTAAGAATTTTCAGCTTGTTTAAATAAAACATCTGGGTTAATCCCAACAAAATTTGACCAAGTGCGTCGACAATGCAGTTTATTTGGCAAACTTGAAATATTTCATATATTAACAATACGTCAAGCCTTCAATCAAATTCTTTATTGTGCATTCTAAAATTGGACTTGCTCTAATATGAGTATCAGTGATTGTGTCCGGATCGACCACGATTCGTAGAGTTTTGAAGACTTTAAAGTTAAAACCCTCGGTAAATATTTTAATTATACCAAAATTTTAAATTTTCGTTGTTGTCATTGTTGTTGGCATTTGAAATAACAACGCAAAGCCAATAATTATGCAAAACAATCGATGCCAATTTGGATTTGCAAAATAATTTTAACTTTGCTAATTCTGCTCGATTCGACCATCATAAATTTGAACAAACTCGGATTTCCAAATCACGCGATTTCGTGCTCGGTTTTAATAAGGTTGCTGCTCGTCTCTGTAGCTACCTTTTTCAGTCATTTCTTTTACATGACAGTAATCGGCTTCGCAAATTTCGCAAAATGAGCAACCATGATAAACTAATAGGAATTTTCTGACTTCTTGGAAAGTGACTTTAATTTAGTCGAGTTAAATTAACGAATTGTGCTTTGTTTGGCATAAAGATACTTTGTGTGGTATTCTTTGATGGAAACCATGCACAAAAATATTTGAAAAAATTGGCCCATTTGATGAGGTTACATCCTGATGTCGACACTCTTCGAACACTGGCTTTTCTTGAATGTCACATTCAATCGAGCTTAACTAAATTTACTCCAAAATGTCATGAAATTTTAATATCTGCAATTGAAAGAGAAACCTAACTGCCTTCAATGTTGAACTACCCCTTTTTAACCAGTAAGTGCTTGTGAGAAGAAGTTTCAAAAAACTGATGTCTAAGTTTATGGTAGCCAATCTTCGAAATCCAGTTAGTTTCCTGTAACAAAAATAAATTTACATCTTCTTCCTTTACTTTATTACATCTAAACACTTATACAACCTTCACTTCGTCCAATAATCTTACATAATTGAGTATTTTTCCATAGTTGATTAATACCCAGAAAAAATGGTCTCAAATAAATTTTAATACTGGGTAGCAGCATTAGATTTAATAGTGTTAGGTTGCATTTCACACTGCAGTTGCTGCTTTTATAGTGCTATAGCTATAGATTTAGCCTTTATTTCAAAATATTTTCAGGCATTCCGAACATATTTGGTGGTTCATTTACTATTAAAAGCAATAGCTTAAGTTAAAAAATCAGATTGTTTGCATAATTACATGAAGAAAGTTGAAAATGAAGCTTTGAAAATAATCGAGAGCATTTTTGTCTGGAGTCGCAATCTTTGGAGGCTAAATAGTGTCTGAAAATACGGACCGGAACAAAAGGCAATATAGGCTAGACTCATTTTATGGCAGTACACAACTCTACACCCGACTAAATAGTTTAATTTTAATCTGGTGAAAAGTTGAGAAGGCCAGCACTAGTCCTTTAATTGTATAAATGCGACTGAGCGTATGGTGCTTTCATAATTTGCGATGAACAGAATACCATTTTTGCTGCTTTCAATTCTTATCAGGACCATAACCAGTTTCCCTTCAGGCGAACCTAAGACTGAAGGAATTTCAGCGGGTAGGTTTCAATAATATATCTGCGTAAACGATTAAATTGGCAGGATCATGTCCAGGTTCATTCGATGCGGAAACTGGATGGGATCAAATGATCACGACTATTACCATGCAAACTTACCACGAATTGCATTACACTCCCCCTGACGGAAATGTTACGTTTGAAAGTGATGGATTTACATAAAAATTTTTTGGTTTCTGCATTCGAAAGGAACTGCCGAGAGAGATCAAAGTCTGTCGAGTGATAAGCACAAATTTGTTTATCCAATCCTACACGTTAGTGTAAGTCAAGTTTTACGTACATGTATGGCTCTACCAGAATAAACGGTATGAATTTTATAATTCTAGGCCGATTTTAGCAAAAAATGCAAAGTTTAGGATACCGAATATTATTTGGGAGATCTCTTTGGAGAAAGGAGAAGACAGAAGGAGACAAATTGGCTTTGCACGTATCCATGCTATTGAAGCATGCGATTTTAATAACACGAATTTGCAGGAAGCCTTATATGCAACTTGGAAGAACAATCTACAAAAGTGGTACTGCCAGGAAGAAACACGTCCTCTTTGATGAAGTTGGCAGTAATTTGGTACATGGTCGCCTTGTCAAAAATTACCCTGATCATCCACTTACATTAACATGTTCCTTTGTGTCGTTTCATTTCATTGACAATCTAATCGAACATAAAATCAGTTCAAAGAAAATCCGCGATAATGTCTTCCACACATAAAGTTAAGATAATTCGGTTTCGACTCAAACCATAGCAGCGTCCACCAATGTTCTCATTTGATTCTATACTGCCCCTATTTATTGTCATTTAAAACTCATTTAACGATTTTAAAGGACTGATGGTTAGTTTATAAATGAAAACGATTGGATGATCTGAGTAGCTACTGCATAGTCTTGCATGATTTGTTATAAAGAACATGTGGAATGCGACCGCGCATCAGTCAGAAAGCAAAGTTGGAAACGTGAAGTTGATTTGTAGACGTTTGTACTGAAAAGGAATTTAAACTCATACATGAAACTTACTCCTCTAAGGTTGGAAAGGATACTCATCGCTACTATTTTAGAATTGGCCACGAACTTAGAAACAATATCTAAATCTGTAACACTGCGGACAAGAAGCACATATTTTTAAAAAAATTCAGCCTCGGATTTAATAAATCGCTGTGTCCTTGGAGCCATTTAAAGCAGTAATAATGTTTAAAACAGAGGAATTTTTCACCGTAAACGGTCTAATTTTGCTATACCGATGCTTAATAAGCACAATTGTAGATTATTTTTTTAACTTTTACAATGAAAGACACATAGTTATCTGTTCAAAGTCTTGATTTTGTTACACACAGTGATTGAAACGAACAACTTAACCACACCTATCAAATCACTAACCTTTGGGAATAAAATGTTGGACAGTTACCGTTTCGTTCGACATCATGATCTGCGGCACAATTTAACTCCATCTTGGCAAAACGCACTCGAAATAATTTTTATTTGGCTACTGCCAAATTTGTACCTGATCTATCCATGATCTCTTCTCAAATATTTATTCCCATTATGGGTGGTAAACGAAGAAAGCTTTTTGGTTAAAGTTCTGAGCTTCTTTGTACTGAACTACAAGCTAAGCATAATGCAGAGGTTTTTGAATGGCAAATTTGACTCTGACGCAGCAATCTTACCCGAAACGTCAAATACAGCAAGAAAAATTAAAGGATGGAAAGTTTTCCTCCTTAACTTTTATTCTTATTCCATTTTTATTCTGTTTATCTTTTTCACGCTTTTTTTTACTGTTTTTCATAATGCATATATATTTGCAGTGATAAATAAATATCACTGAAGTGATAGTAGGACAGGAAATGAAGATTATCTTGGGAAATCCAGCTATCAAATGGTAGTTTAAGCTCCCAACCTACACCTAGTTTATTTGTTCCGATTTACCTCCAGGGACTTTGTCATCTGACATCGCATCCGGTGAAAACATAAATGAATATCCTGAGCTGCTATTCCTACTAAATTTCATTCATCAACATGTTTGGCATCTAGTGAGTCAATGCATTTTCCGCATCTTTGTTTAAATTCCTGGCTATTCAGTAATGTCTGTGATTTTCTGACCTGAATCGTATCTATATTTTAAGGATTTAATTTGACCAATACAAGATACAAAAAGTTCTATGATTTAGAGACTGTTTTTCAATGCAGCAGGTCTTGAGTAGCTAAATGTTATTTTATTCTTTTTTTATCTATTTAACATGCATTAAAATTGAAACAGAATGAACATATCTGATATTACAAAAGCAACTTAAAGTATTTTTATAAAACTAATGCAAAAAATATGAACGAATATTAAGATTCATTCAGCGAACACTTTATATAAGTGGTCAGATGTAGCAATGGCAATGAGATCTGACCTTTTGTCTTGGGTCAACAATGAAATGGCTAAAAAGCATGAAAAAATCCAATGTAGAATCCAATTTTTCAACAAATTTTAATGCACTACATATTTCCTAGTATCGGTTTCGTTCAGGCTGCACTTCTCTGTGAAACTCAAATGGAGTATAATTTCTATGCTTTATCGGCTCTCATTGAATTCGAAGGTTGAACATTTCCGAACCTTTTTTCATATTTCGCAGAGCTACGAAATGATGAGAAGGCTGATCGGAAATGTTGAAGGACTTGAAAAATAAATGTTCTCTTGCGTGGAACCTAACTTAGTATAAACATGCATAGTTACGATAAAACAGTGCTGAAACTGGACTCTGAAGGCTAAGGTCATGCATTTCTTAGCCTGATCATAATGTTCTATTTCGTTCTGTGATTAAGTTCACAAGTTCAACCTTATTTCTGTACGTTACTAATGAGTCTACGCTTATGGCGAATTGTGCATTAAGAATGAAAGGAACTTCGCTTTTTCTAACTTTGCCTTGTTAATTCAAAAACTGTCCGGCCTTTTCGAAGATACTTCTAAGAAACTTTCTGCACTCAAGATATGATATATTGAACTCAGGAATCTGTATATCTATAGAATGATGCCCAATTTTTCCTTAAATTTTTATAATTTTTTTTTAAATCCTCCTTACCCATTAGGACAAGTCCCAAGGACCTATTGGGGGGGACAACAGAGGTACAAATAGCTTTTATAACAAGTAAGCACAACAGTTAACGCAGAACACAGTAAAGACGTTTGTTGACGTCTTCGGCTGTTTGGTCTCTTCTCTGGCGTGGCTTCGTCATACAGGTAGTAGTTCAGCTTCGTCGTGGCACCTTGTCCATCTTCGTCCATCATCATGTCTCCTACCAGAAAGCTTTCAAAATTCTGATGGAGACTTCGTTCATTGATACGTGCACATGAATTCCACATTCCAGTTTGAAACCAAGAATCCAGTTAATTACATCGTACCTCGTGTTCCAAGCTGTAAGAAATTGTACCCTGCTGGCATAATCTAATTTTATACGTCCTCTCATTGGCCCCCACAGTTGCCCCCATGATTACCGGTGGTCACCACGAGAGGTTTGAGAGTAGGATCAACCACCATTGTTTAATGATATCTTCACTCATCCTCAATGGGGAGAAGTAAGGAAATTTTCGCGAGTCAGGTGCGAAGGTTGAAATGTCGCATCTGGGAGAGAATTTATACTCTCACATGGAAAGAGTTTATTTTGTCATCCCATCTTTGTTTGAGAATAAATGCACAAGGCTGAAATAATGAAGCATCTTAGTTATATGTGTTGAAGATTTAACTACAAGGGGGCTTTCCAATGCACCATAACCTATCTTTTGTTAGTTCGTAAGCACCCAAAATCGGATGTTTTTCGCATCTGAAATTCTCCGCATTAGATTACAACGATTCCATCTGCAAAGCTGTGTTATTTCAACTCCTTTAGACAATAGTTGCATGCAGTTTGCAGCATTTTGCGAAAAAATGTCTAGTTTAGCTCCTTGCTTAGGCTAGTTCATGGACTTAACTAACTAAAGTAGCGGCTACTCTGTCACTGCTTGAGTCAAACCTATTGGAGTGGAATCGGAACGCTTCTTTTTATTTGACTTCAATGCAGCGCTTACAAACAGCTGTTGAATTAAATGGGAGCACAAGTGTTTGAAAACAATCAGCTCAAACAATTCCTACCACAATTCGTTGCTACAGGTAATCAAATCATTGTCATTTATTATTCCATGTAGAACGGGTTTGCAAAACTAAACAAATAATGTTAAAATAACAGTCGAATGCAATGAACTCTCAAGGTGCTGCTATTACGATCGCACTGAAAGAAATGTATTAATTCGCCATGTGGTAGCTTTATCAGAAGAGCAAATAGGAGCAGGTATCATTATTTTTTTTAAAAAAAATACATTTAGTTATTACCCTTTGCATATTTTCTATGTCAGATTCGAATAGCGTAACAAATGGAATGAGCATCTCAGTTCCCTGAAATCTTTACTTTAGTCCTTCGTCGTTTGACTCATTTACTCGCCTTCGTTTATTCAATGAACAACGCCGACAGGTCTGGGAAATTGTACACGCATTTAAAAACTTTTTGTAATGAGCGATAGTCGTCTTTTTGCTCTCTATCTGCAATCAAAGCTAGGTTAACCTTACCACTCAGACATAGCTGGATGACGACCGCTTGACCTTAATCTCTAAAGGTTAGAAGCTTCAAAATCCACGATAACGAGTTTGCTGTGAGCCAGTAAATTTTTGGTTCTACACCACAATATATCACAGTATATTCATATACCTTTACTTCGATGTTCAGTTCAGCTGACATTGTTCAGATTCGAATGTTCATTACCTAATACCATTTTCTGTTTACAAGCTGAAGGAATTTATAGCAATCTGTACTACAAGATAAAATTCAGCCATCGAGCCATTATACAACACTCCTTGCAAAAGTCCTGCTATTCTGGTCGATGGCAGGGTCAGGATGCAGAAGTTTTCAACACCACCACCGAAACTCCCCAACCATATCGCAATACGTCCAGACACCTTTTCTCGAACATAATATGTGAAAACTTTATCGCTAACTAGCTTAATGCATGAGGTCATTGTTTTCTTGCATTTGCCTAGGTGTAGAAAGCTCTCGGTTTTCATTACAATGCAAATTATTGTCCTTCGTGGAAAGCTAAATTTAACCTGTTTGACTGGCATCTGGATCCTTTCAGAAGGAAAATGTAAGATAATTTTTTTCAATTCTAATGATCATAGGCTAGAAGGGCCTAAGTTAAAGAACCAATCTGCGCATTCTGTATTTTCAGATTATGCCGACTAGGGCATTTTTTCCTAGAACAAGTGCCAAAAAACAGTTATGAGATCAATTTTCAAGCAATGTTATTTAATGTTCAAGCGAGATTCTATCCGAATTCATGTACGCAAGTGGAACCAATTGAGAATTGTCATGGGTCGCACACCAAGTGATCTGATTCGACCTGAGTACTGCCGATTCTATTGAATCTATCTGCCACATGAAAAATTCCAAATGAAGTCATAATCATGCGGCTTCTACACTGGTTAAAAGAAACATCTATGTGTCTTATTCCAACAAATTTATGCGTGTCTCCGCATATTGTATATACTTGCTGTTATTCCTTCTCTCAGCGTTCTTTTTATTGCAATGTTACGGGTTTAACACTTCTCCAAGGTACTATTTTTGGATATAGTTTTTAAACATCTAGCCACCGATTGTCGAACTGTGATATTTCGTGTAAAGAATATTAGCCAATGTTCGAGCTACATTTAAACAATAAAAAGGCCATTTCTTAAGTATATGCAGTCACGAGGAAGTCATGAAAGTCTCCTAAGCTTGGTAGGCCTAGTGGCAACTAGGAGTTTTGAGTAAGGTATACATTACCAGATTAACTTTGGTCTGATTAGAGTAGATTCTAGAGCTGAAATAGATGTGAGATATCCTCAGTCAAAGAGTTAAAAGATGACGAACTGGATGGTGATCTATGTGTTCATTGGAGAGTACAGTTTCAGAGAGGTCTTTGAAAAATTGGATACTCAAAGCTAAACGCTAAATAAAAGAAAAAGAAACGCGTAGAGTTCTATATGTTTGGACATTGAAACAGTTCCGGGCATCAGACATTGTTAAAGTTCTATACCTTATGTGAACTTTGAAGATTGCAAATCAAGTGCTTACTGACCAGGGAATTGTATTGAACTCAGCTACTGTTTATCGTTCTCATTGTATTTACCCTTGAAAAGCAATTGGTCAATTGAAAGTCTGCTATCAATATACCTTCTCTATAAAAGCCTTAACGGTAACGATATACTGTTTGTTGAATCAGTCAGGATTTCAAATGGAACGTAGTTGAAGCTTGTCAAACGACAATGAATTAGGTCTATTTAAGCTCAGAACCTCATTTTGGTCAGCAAGCTTTCAGTCAAATTGATGAATGTCGGTGAACATTTAGTGTTTTTACTAGTAATACATGCTCAGCGACTTGTTCATACTTATATTAGGGTCCAGTCTAGACTCACAGAGCTCAAATTTAAAAGCTACCGTTTAAAAGGGGAATATACAATTCGTTCTGTGCCCCTTCGCCCCAAAAGAGCTTTTGCTTTGTTTTGAATGCATAACCTTACTGAACCAAGTATGTATTACAGTTTTTTGGCTAAAACGGAAGAATGCCAAGAAAGCTATACATCTTTTACATCTGATTTTTATTAAACACTTTATCTTGTTTCCCAGACCTCGGATCGAAATAGAGAGAGTATAGTTATTGCTGTCACCTAAGACACCAATGAAAGAATATCGATATTGTTATTGTGTTATAGCAAATGCAATCACCAAAGATGCTACTTAAATGAAATATGACTTCAGGCCTCTCAGCTACAAAAAAATGTTGCTACATGCACACGCTTTCCGTAGTCCAGTTTGGGACTATGAATCCATGTACTTACGCCATGCCTCCAAATTCATTACTTTTCCCAATTGATGGAGTATCATTTTTTTTAGTCACATTGACATTTGAGTCTATTATTCAGGGACGTCCCGCAGATCTCATTTTGCATCGCAGTTCTCAGCCATCATTCATAACTACAAGCTTCTATTATTTCATTACATTGCGCACTGCTGCATTACTTCATTAACACCGCAAACCCTCAACTAGATAATAAATGCGAATAGATGCTGCTTAATGCTTTGAAAAGCGAGCATAACTGTTGAAAGTGTGACCTTGTTTTGTGCCTTATGCAAACTGCAAGATAGGTTATATTATACCTTTTTTATAAAAAATATTTAAATTCAATTATAATTGCGCTTTTAATAATTCGAGACTTCGCACTGAGTAAATTAAACGGCCAGATTTGCGGTTTCAATATGTATTTTAGGTCATTCATGATTGAACTTTTATTTCGATATTAAGTCCCTAACTTTCCCTAAATTGTGTCTTCAACGACCCGTTCATTTAGTTTCCTGATGCACCTATCATCTTCAAAGTCGGAATCAACAAATGAACCTGCATTCAATTTGTTTAGGTGCGCTCTTATCATTTGGTTACTGCAATTTTGTCAATTAAAACTATGAAGCCAAAATAAACGCTATCATAGGCAACCATCTTCTGAAGGTGTGAACTCAATAGTCGATGTGAATTTTTGGTTCAGTCTCTTCTTTCCCTGACATCTCAGACCTCGGAAACTTTTTGGATCCACATTTGAATCGATATTATTAGAACTAGGTAAAAAAAGCCGAATCTTTCGTACATTATTTTAGTTTAAAATGCAACTGTAAAAAATAACAACACCTTTTCATCAACACCTGATATTCGTTTGAGTTGATCTGAAAAAGTAGTTCCTGGTAAATGTTTCGGTTCTGAGTTTTCTTCGGTAATTAATAATAGACAAATCTACAAAGATTTAAAGCATTAATTGTTCAAAGGCTTGAGCGGCTCTGAAGAAATCGCATTTAAGAAGGAATGGATCCATTCAAAATAAAAAATCTCGTGTGAGGTTCTGCTTTGATTGGTCAGAACATACAGCTTTTCTTTGAGTATCATTCTCAAATGTCAGCTTCTGCCACAATTTCAATTTCAAATTGCTTCATCATTTTCGAAAACCTCTTCAAAATAATGTTTTTCTACTCTTTCCTTCTGATCTCCAAGCCTTTCAATGTCGTCGCATAATGATAACGCTCAAAACTACGCACTCAACATGAGGAATCCTAACTCGGTCGCCCCCCCCCCCCCCGCCCCCATAGACAAATATTTAACCATGCCATTAGAGCCAAAGTTGATCTTGTGTATAGCGAGAGTATTGGGTATACAGAAAATATTTGACAAGATCAATCTGATTTAATTTTAGATAATGATTTTCCAGAATTCTGTTTTTGAATTCCAAAAAGCGTTCGATGGATTATTTATTCTGGTGAACGGCAGTACATACATGCTTTATAAGATGCCTGCGATTGGCTCATTTTTTAACATTTGGAGAACGTTCCTGAGAACCATTCGTAGAATAGATTGTTGGATTTCAACTACTTTTGTGACCGGGCCTCAAACATAATGAAATAAGCCTATTTGATGCAGGGATACAAATCCAGCAATGTAGAACACAAGCCCTCGATGGCCAAACTCAGTGATGCGAACACGGTGGTATAAATGGCAGCATCAGCCTCGAAGTGCAAAATAACTGATCAATAATCATGGCACTATTATTACAAATTGACATCTGAATAGTGTTAGTGCCCAGCTGACCTGATTTTTCCTATCAGCCACAAAAGTAGGAAAGACTGTCTTACCTTAAATTAACTATGATCTACTTTATTTTATAAAATAGGCCCTTTACCAAGCTCTAGCTGAGTCGGAGGCCCGAAAAATAAGCAAGATAGGAAGTGGAAGTGACCACAGTTCGGCCAGGAGTAATCATTAGAAAAGTTAATTTTAAGATCATTCGAATGGGAGCTCTGACTTTTGATTTTCCCATATTTATGTGCAATATCATCAGTACAGACGTCTTTCTATGAACAAGCAATAGGGGAATTTTGGTTAAGATTTAGGTTTCACTTTAATACCCTTTTTAATCTGTCATCGCAATCGAAACCTATCGGGATGACTAAGCAGACAATACTCCTGGATGACGAAGAAAAGTGTTGAATAAGTCCTCTGTTCAACGATAGCTCGGAACGGGTGGGTGGACACCGAGCTGCGATTCAGTAAGAAATGAAAAGATCTCTAAAAAAGTTGGCGCTGGAAAATCTAAGACTGTTCGCAGCAGGTATCACCGTGAGAGAATGGCATGCGAATGGGAATCAATTTTTCGGCAGAATGATTCTATTTGGATCCATCGCCTATTTTTACGAAGTCCGTCTATTATTTTATCAAAAAGTCTAAATTTCGTTTTTGGTAACTGCTTATAGAAATTTCGGTTCTGAAATTCGGCTTGGAAGCCTAGCTGTTTTGGGAATCACAAATTATGAAAATGCTACTCACCAAAAAAAGTGCGGAATAATTCCTTACATTTAGATTAGCAAAAACACACGTGTATATTTGTAGATTCTTAATAGCGTTTCAGAGTACATCGACTATTTTCTAATGGATAAAAATAGTAATGTGTTTAAGAACCAAAAAAACCTACACTTATTCTGAAAAAACAATTGATTTCGGAGGTGCATTGATTTCTGAGCAAAAGCCTATGATTGCAATAAAAATTCAAGCAAATTCGCATTTAAGTCAGCATTCCTTCGAGTGTGTACAGATCCATAAAATCTGTTTGCGGCTGTTCATAATTAAATCAAAGGTCAAATAAAACTGCGATTCGTCCACTTAGCTGGATTAAGGTAAAAAGCGCTCAAGAATCTTACCTCATTTGCAGCTTGATTTCAAATGCTCGGCGGCTATTTTCTAGGACAGCTGTGTTGTTGACCAACCTAAACTAATTGGGCTTGTAAAGCAGACCATCTGAATTAAAAAATCTCACTAAATATCATATCTTTAAAGAATTTAAATTTGTTACTTGACCATATTATAAGCTTTTCTTCAGCGATCCCATCATGGACGGGATTAGAGGGATCCATTCCTAATAAATTCCCATTATGTTATTTCTGTATTCTTTCCGTTTTATTTATTATTTTGAATTGAAGTAGTATGATGTATAATGTTTCTCAATTATTGAACGCATAGTGTAAGTGTTGCCTACTTAGCTTTTGAAAATATTAGGAAATTTTTCACTCGGAGTTGCCATTGACATGAGGCAGACATAACGCGACACCTCGAAATTTCTTCAGCGAAACCGGTTTTGGAGTTCAACGATCTTATTGCTTAAGAAATGGATTGTATTTTTGCGAAACTATGACCGAGACCCAACAATATTCAAAATACATTCGGAAAATTTGAGAAAATAATTCGCATTTTGCTAACGAGCATTTACATGAGTAAAATGATAAATAATTTTGTCTACGTCCAATAAATATTGTCAATTTGCGGCGAAAATTATTTTCACTTTTATGGAAACGACTGGACACACGAATGATTTTTTCCCATTCTTTTGATCCTGAAGTACATAAATCTGGATGGATAACTCAATTGCTGAGTATTGTGAAATGATTCACATTTATTTTGTGTGTTCATATAAAATAGCTAATAAAGTAATCGCTAAAAAACTCTTAAGAACAATTAAAATAATTACTTCATCATAACTCATTTATTGCTTTCGAGTTTTTTCAAGCATTATTTCTGACATGCATTTGTTGTTTATACTAGCCAAGTCTATTATAAAAGTCAGCACCTATCAATACGTCGTTATTTTAAGTTTTCCTTCCGTTTTATCCCAAAAACCCTAAACATGCCAGATGAAAAGCGGTTTGGTAACATGGTTTTTTTTAAATAACTGCTTTAGCAAATGATTCTTTTAAGCCATTTGTCCAGCATGTGTATGCGCACTTGCGTCACGGATGTAGGTTTAAACTCATTGGCCATTCAATTATTTTATTTAACTGCAAGGTTTTCACAACTTTTAACTTTTATGACTCATATATTGCGCTTCTTCATTTTAGATGAAAAGTCAAATTTATTCTTTTCACCTCTGAGCATCTACTCCAGTCTGTCTTTGGCTCTTTGTGGAGCTTCCGGCGAAACTCATCATGCAATCGCCCATGCTCTCTGTGTTCGTAGTGAGCATTTTGCAGATTATGAAGCAACCTTGAGACATCTTGGCAAGGAATTAGATGGTATTACCGCGGAAGATGATCTTCATACCCTTGTACAAGCGAATGGCATTTTTATTGATGCCGGTTTTGAAGTCAATCGGTTCTTTAAGGAATATATTCATAAATATTTCCATGGAAAGCAGCAACGTCTTGATTTTTCGTCAAATTCTGAAGATGCTAGACAGTGTATCAACCAATGGGTTGGAGAACATACTGCTAGTAAAATCAAAGAACTTATGTCCAGTGGCTCTATTGATAGGGACACCAAAATCGTCCTTGCAAATGCCATCTATTTTAAAGGTAAATTGTTTCATGTCTGGTTAAGTTCAACTAAAATTTTCTGTCAATTTCAGGAACTTGGATGGATGTATTTTCCCGTGAATGCACACATGACGCTCCATTTTATACTCTCTCTGGAGATAAAATTCAAGTTCCAATGATGACGAAGAATGGCGTGTTCAAAACGGCCCATTTTTCCGATCTTAAGGTTACTTGTGTCAAAATTCCTTTCAAGCGGTGAGTCAGGAAGCATTGGATCTTGGTTGCTTCAGTAACCATTTTTTTTAGCCATATTTTTGTGGCCGTGTGCTGGATCATTATATATTAACAATAAAAGACAAGTTTATATATTTTTTTTGTTTCTTATCTTATTTTTAGCTATGAGATGCTGCTGACTGTGCCTGATGAGAAGGCCGGCCTCCCGGAACTGTTAGCCCACCTCCTGGATGAACATCATTATAAAAATTTCAAGGAAATTTTTGACCCTTCGCGATACACCGAGGATAGAATTGAACTTTATTTGCCAAAGTTCAAGCTTGGCACTAATTCAAAAAGCTTGGACTTGAAAAAACCACTGGCTTTAATGGGACTTGCGCACATGTTCGATCCACATAAGGCTGGTTTTGAACGTATCACGACGACGACTAAACTCCACGTCACAACAATGGTCCACAAGGCCATGATCGAGGTTTGTCATCTTAAAACACGTTATTTGTCAAAACTCACAAAATTCAGTCTAAAAACTTCATACAGACAATCGGTTTCAATTTAGCACTTCTAAAATGAAGTGCGCCTAATCCCTTCCTTTTAGGTCCTAGATCTACTTTTTTATCGTTGTCTCATCATTCTGTGTTTGATTTCTGTATTTTTCATATCAAAATTGTGATTTTTTCATGTTTTCTTCGTTTTAGGTTAACGAAGAAGGAGCGGAAGCATCAGCAGCCACTGGGATGGCCGTTACAGCAATGTCGCTTGCTCCAAGCATTGTTGCAGATCATCCATTTCTCTTCTTCATCGTCACCGACTCTGGTTTCCCCTTATTTGCAGGTCACGTGACTAACCCACTGGAAGAATAATTAAAGCAATCGGTTCCGTCGGCCAATCACAAAACGACTATCTGATTGACCGTGCCAAAAGCCCCCCTCCTTTGATGAATGTATCCCAATTCCTTTAGTCTACTCCTAGCTTTTCTTGGCATTTTTTTCGACCTAGTAATGAATTTCCCAGGTTAATTTTCATGTTGAATCTGATAGTGTGCACCTCGCTTTTCCACTTTCGAAATATCGGCTGAATCAAGAGTCCAATGTTTTTATTTAATTTAAAGATGCAAAATCTTCATAAATAAAATCTAAAATTGATTCAGGGCTTTTCAAATGTACGAAAAAGCTGTTTTAGTCCGCAACGTTTGCAATAAATAAGGCTCATGCTAGTCAATACTGAATAACCTTTACAAGAAATGACCATTTCAAGACAGCCAATAACAGTCGGCCAGTAGAGGGTTGGTTACAAGTTACCTGTCTAGTAGCAAAAGTTGATTTGTCCTAGCTTATGATCGGAGAAGTCTCCGGTATCCAACTAGACACTTCCAGTGGTCTCAGTGAAGGTGGACCTTAATCAGGTTTAAGCTGAAAACTGATGAAAACACGAATTTTGCTAGGTTGATGACAAATAGAATCACGCAACCTAGATGGAAATGTACTTTCCAAAGTCCTAGTTTTGGTACAACTATTGAATTAAGCTGTGTGTTTTAAATTACGTCTTTAACTATTGAAGTTCAAAGGGATAGGCCGTTTTACTTTTCAAGCTGTCCACGCTCGACCCTGATTTCTTGTAACCTTGAAATGTATCAGCTGAATTCTAGTGTTTTATTCAATATATTTGCGTGAAACCTCTACTTAAAATTATAGCATGGGTGCAATGAAAAAACAAATTATTTTAACCTTTCGCTCCGATTGTTTAATTTCTCGCTCGGAAACTACGATTGTTACCAGCTTAGCATTGCAGACCTTCAAAGTCGAATTCAAAAGCGGATTATTTAATTCATTCTTTTCACATATCTGCAATTTTAAATTAATATAATAGAAAAAAACCTCTGAATAAGAGAATAATCGTGTATTAGAAAATTTCAGTCATATTTTTTTGACGATTGAGGTATGCATCCTTGTGCTTGAGAGTTGACTTGCACACCTTTTTTTCACTCCACTCTCATCACGGTGAGAATGCCAATCCATTGTCCTGTTGATGTATAGATTCTAGCTCTCTGTATCTAATCATTCCGATATCAATTCTAAATATGTATTTGGTGAAAAATCTGGATGAAACAAATGCGCCGTAATCTCTTAATACATCGTAAACCCCAAACATGGAATAAAGCGACATTAGGATGTATCAGTTCAAATACGCTTCTCTTCATTTCATTTAACTTATTCAAAAGGCTTGGGAATGCTGTTTTACAGGTAACATAGGATTGATTTCATTTCTATCTCGTAAGTACTACACTTTTCGATGTCTTTTAGGAGTTTTTTAATTTGCTTTAAGGAATATATAATCTAAAAATGATAGAAATGTCTTAACAAGAACTCGATTGTTTACTGTCAAGATGAAGAGTTATTAATGTACTATGAAGATCCATCATAGGTAAAATTTCATTTGCAGATATCAACGAGAAGCCAAGTGATGAAGAGTTTGAAGGCAAATTAAAATTGCAGTCAGGTCAAGTATGCCATTCGGTTTCACTTAAGAGATCCAAATTATCTTACCTTAATGTTACTAGGTACGTATAAACGCCTCACTATAGACCATTAGTCATGGTAATTACTAAGACTACTGTGCAAAAATTCTAAATTTGATATACCACAGAAAACGAACCCAGCATCTAGCTGCAGAGATCACTTCGGTACATTGGCCAGCTTTCATTAAGCAGCTCACACCTTTGCATTTCCCTTCCAGAGATATAATATAAGCTCCATCTTCGAATAACCATCTTACTTGCGTTCGACCTCTTTTTGACTCCTGTAGCGCACAGATCACCACCAGTCTGGAAGAGATGAAAAGCCTTTACTCTAAGGTTGTAGAAGAACTAGGTATTTACTATTGGATAGCTCCAGAGTGTATCAGACCTACTAAACCGTCGCATTGACTGGTTAGTAACAAATGACTACTCATTTTCAGTCCTGCGTAGAGACCTCATTAGCTCCCAGATCCTACTTACTACTGTATGGACGCGAGCGATACAATGAATGGAGTGGTAGACATGCAATTGAACCGGTGTTGACGAAAATTCCGCCATCGGATTCAGAAACGGTTCAGTAGAATCGAGCAGACAGATCTGATTCCAGGTTTATTTTAAATATCTCATTTCTCTTTGTCAAAAGCAAGCTTATCACAATCGGACTGCAAGAGCCCTCCTAAGGACTTGCTCAGTGATTCTCATTACAATACTTTGGCATAATTCCTAACGATTTTTATGATAAACACCTTGTTTAAAGCTATTAATCAGCAGTTCTATTCTTCGGATTAAAAAAATTACTGCCATCCTGTCACTGGAACCAGAATTTTACAGGTTCAAGAGCAGGTTTTTTAATGCATTGGGAAACTCTGGGGATTATCTTATTCCCCCATTCTGTGTCAGACAGCCGAGCATTCCTTCAGTCACGGCTGATTGCACCCTTATCCAGTGGAGTTTTCCTTGATTCAGATTGGACCTGTCTATTGGTGCATCCGCGTGATTTTAAAACGATATCAGTTGCTCCAATTTCAAGCCACTGTTTTAAAAATATTCGATATCTGGCTTTCATAATCTTTTTCAATAATAATAATAATAATGATGAACAAGTTATTCATAAATACAGCGGGAATATTGAAATTGTAATTAAAGCTCTTATTTATATATTGCGATACTATGCATTGGCATGCGGGACTTCAGAAAAAATCAAAATCATTTTTAAATTGAGCTGTTTTTTTTTCTTCGAGTTTGGAGGTCATTTTAAGCCAAGTTCGTGCTAATGAAATACAATTGCACAATGCAGATCCTGCATTAAAGTTCAATTCACACCAACTATCTGGAAACGACTCGCGGCATGGAAGGAGTTCTAGTTCAAGCCAGATCGTGAAACAGTGGCTCACATTATTTGACGTTTTACATGTAATTCCCTAAATTTGACTAAACGCGAAATCGCAAAATTTGTTTTAAGACACCGCACTATTACTTCAAAATCAGATTGTGCAAAATAGGTCTCAGCATTTCGAATTATCAAAACAAACCCGCGAATCGTCTCTTTTTTTCACTCATTGATGTGTTGCGTGTGGCAATTTGAACGCCTTCATCGACGCGAGTTTTATCTCTAATGGCTTGGAAGAATTCTCAATTAACATTTTTCTCATTTTAAAACTTCTTGATAGCTATTGAAGATTTAACTGTCAAATAACAGTGAATGTTTTATGATATTTCAATGAAACTTACAATTATTGCATAACAGTGAGCATAATCTTTCGATGTGGCACATCTGTGTGAATGTCTTTCAAGCATCCTTTGGATTGAATGCCATCAGTTGAGAGAGAATGACTAACCGCTTTGCTTTTCAGTCAAAGTATGTCCTTAAGATTTGTATATGGTTTTACAACGAATTTATGTGTGTGTAGAAATCTTCTCTGATACATAGCTGGACTATTAGAGTACATATAATCTACATGTATTTCTGTATCAAATGATCCACGGAACGGAATCCGAATGAGGCCTGATGGTCACACATGCATTCCGTTGCCCGACTTAGAGTAGCTCCCAAGTTAAGAAGTCCAAAATAAAAGCAAATTGAGAATTGTTCGTGCTAAAGAGCATGAGGGAGACATTTTCATTGAGGAAGATGGTCTTCAAAAGACTCTTAATCACATCTTACCGCTCCGCAAGTTTGAGTTTATCACTTACATTATTCCTCCCGTTGCCCTTCTACGCAATTCGTTCCAGCATTACCTCGCCTTTGTCTCAATAAACTGTGAATACTGGGCTCCAATATTGCTAACTTTATCTGCCATGCTGTTTCCTAATTCTTCTATTTGATTAACCCATTATTGTGAGACTATTTAAGATGATTGTAATTCATTTTCTTCACTGCTGGTGAAATAGGTGTGCAAAACTTCAACAGAGATTAACCCTTTCCTTTCAGACTAGCCATAAGGCAGTAGATTGTGGAAATTTTCACTCCTCATGTTGAGCTGGAAAAGCCGAAACTACGGAAGGGAAATTCTAGTTACCACATTGTCAATATACCAATATAGGCTACTAAGCTCAGTTTTTCCTGCTTGCTAACACTGTTGCAAACTAGTGGAACTTGCAATATTCTCCATAACGTAAAAGAAATTTTGTGGTATTCCTCAATAAAAGTAGTCTCAGAGACTAGGAGGTGTATTGATGCTATTTCTGAGAAGGAAACTGAGAGGGGGTCATGGTAATGGACTTTAGGAAGCGAGCAGTTAAAACAAACTTCTTTAAAGGTCATGTTATGCAATATGTTTCTACATAAGGAGGAACTCTATACTCTTAAAACTGGCTTTTTCTATGCAACTCTCCTATAGTGCATTTCTGAAATTTTCTCCACTGTCATTGAAAAAGTGAACACTGCATTTTTCGGTTTAAATCTATTTTTGGGCTATCGAAGGAATGTCTAGAAAGAAAATTTTCACTTCTTATCAGAAGCATAGAAGTTTTATGACAGACAGTTTATTAAACAGCTTAAACTTTCCACCATCCTCATTTTCATACACTGATTGCAAAAATATCCCCATTTCGTTTATTTATTTAACAATGAAAGGTAGACTAATTTGATCCTCTTTCATTTTTGAAACCTGAAACTATTTAGCCTATGAACATCGGTGCTTCCTGAGCCGCTTCACTCCGAATGAGATGGGTATCAAAGAGTTCACAAAAGTTGAGCTCTACCCATCTTCCAACAGTGACAGTTCAATGCTGTTTCAGTAATTTAAAATCAAGTTCTTCTGTGATAAGTTGGATGTGGATTTGTTTTGAGATTGCGTCATTGTTTCATAGAATTTATTGGTCATTTTATGTGTGATTCTATTATGCTGTGTCTGCACGTGCATCTTGCATCTTTACATTTCAAGTAGGTCTTGCTTGCGATGTTCTAGTCCTGAGTGGATGGAAAGTTTTTGTCTGGCAGGAAAAGTTATTCATTTGAAAAACATTAGCTCTTAAAACATGAGAATATCTTTCGGTTCTTTGCCATTTTTCTAAGGAAAGTTCCAGTTGAAATTCGGCGGTGTTTGCCATCTTTTCCAATGCCTACCCTCTAGTCATTATCTTTCGCATTTCTCAAGACTTTTCTTGGATCAAAACGCATAAATTAACTAGAATTCTAATTTTGATCATCATTTGTCTGAATACCCTCCTCACTGACCCATTGAGCCCAACCTTAATTTTCCATCATACCATCGATCCTGTCAAGCATATTAGCTTCAATAATCACTCAAAGGATTATTTATTCTTTGTTTCCTCTGTTTTTGACTATCAAACTATTACTTGTCCGAAATTTTTCGCAGAAATCATTGAACGAAACTGTTCAAAACTCAAAAATATCTGTGCCTAGACATTCACCAAGGTATCGTAAATTACACTTTTGAAGTTAAACTAAGGTCCCGGTCTGTCTGTTCATGAAGACATGCAAAAATAGACATCATAGATTAAATTTTAACAGAGCAATAAGCACTTAATATACAAGATTTCAAGTTGATTCATTATGAATCCGACCCTACATATACACAGAATTAAAATATGAAGAATGTAATCTACAAACTTCAGGTTTTGAACATTTATTTTGTGTATCATGTTAAATCAGAACAAGGACCTCGTCTTAAACATTATAGGAATTATAGAACTATCATATTTAATTCAGTATTTTGTAAAACACACGTGAAATTCAAAACATATTTAATCCAACCTATTTCTTGAATCTTGGAAACGGAGCAGGTTTAAACAAAAAAAATTATTGCGACATGATTATATGATAGATTTTTGACATTTAAATTGCGCCATTTTCTTAAATGCTGTTAAATTGAAATGAACACAATTTCGAGGACCCAAATTTTTCGTATGTGGATGTCATTAAGGTCCAATGTCAATTTCTGTCATACGCCGATTGTTCTGCGTTTCCATTTTAAATTTATCATTAAATTTATCAGGTTGTTTATTTTATGTTTTAAAGTACATGAAATCGAATTCTCTTCGGCATATTATTGTCAAGGGAACTGATTGAAATAACCAATCGGTTTTGTATAAGAGTGGATTTAGTGTTGGCACTCCGTGAAAGCTCAAGCAAATCACGTGCCGAGCTTTCTACGGAATGGCATCTCGACACGATGAGCAGAAATGATTTCGATGCGATCTCAAAAAATATCGGTGTGAATGGCTATGGGTCCCTTTACTAAACAGGCACTCATCGATATCCGTAAATACGATTTCAGAACCGATATTTTGGGCCAGTCTCAGAACCTGCTCAAAAGAAATCAGTAAGTGTGTTCCTGAGCAGGCTTCCAAAATGAACGCAAAACCCATAATAAGTGGCCCCGAACTTACTGGTTTGCTGTCGGCCGCATGCTTTGAAGGCATGGTTTTTGGGGACTAGTTCAGGGGCAGACGCTAAAATGATTCGCAGTTTGTATCATTCGAAACCTTACGATTCTTGATTATTTGGATGTGTCTGTTAACAGTGCCAAAGGGGTTCCAACAATGCATGTAGATTCAACTCACCGGTTAGTGCTTCACATTTGAGGATTGTCTTTGATTGCCTTTATTTACTACTTAAGTTTGTTTCAGTACAAATGTCTATTTATCTATCTCTCGCCTTGATTCTACCGGAAGCCAATGAAGGACTACCAAATCTCCTATAAAGTCTTTTGATGTAGACAGCAAAGTAGTATTGACTTGGAAGGCGGATTTAAGTTAACCTCTACCAAGCTCAGACCTATCAGGAAGAAAGTTCCTGTTTCACGGTGACACCACCGAAAGCCTGGATTCGACATGTTTTTTATTTTGACATTCCTGCGTGCAAACGAAAACGTTCGTACTTAGATTTCGAGTTTTTTGCATCATGCTGTGACTGAAATGCTTCAAGCGCCTCAAATAGTTGGTCCTCAATTGAAACTTGTTATTTTCAGGTTTAATTAATTAGTTTCTTGTGTGACATGAATTACTGCTCCATTTCCGCAATATCAACGTCTGTTTCTTGGCATTTTCCAGTTTGAATTCATTTCTTGGCTTTTTTTCGAATGGCGCATTTGTTTTTCAAAAAACTTCCTCCAAAACTCATAACTCATCAACTTGCAAAGAGTCCTCCTTTGTTATAGCATTGAAATTTAAAAGTAACTTTGAGCTTCTTGAGCTTTTAAAGCATCTTTTGAGTCGAGTCATTTCTTCCCGATAGGAAGGCTAATCTTTCAGTGTTGGCATTGGAAAAGAAAGTGCATTATTCTTCCTCTTTCAAAATAAATAATCCATTAGTACTTTATATCGGACAGTCAGCTCGGGTGCTTCTAGAATAGCATGTATCTAAGCGAAAATTAAGAAGGTACTTTGATGTGTTCATCTAACTCCTAATGCAAATGATCTTTTTCTCGTAGTTGGATGAGAGATTGCAAGGTTTCTTTCATTTAGTTGAAGAAAATGTCACATAATTTGGCATCTTTTTATTCACCCCAGGATTTCTACACCTACTGAGTCAACTGGCACTTGTTACTGAGAAGGATTCCTGCCTTAGAAATTTTCAGATGTAAGTTGTACTCCTGTCTATTTGTTTTTCATGCGCTACTGAAAAAACTTATTACTTGAGCACAATGTACTGCCAGAACGACAGAGTAAGATGTTATTTGTAACCGTATAAGGGTTTCTTCGCTTCAGTTTGATACCATCTGATACACCATTAAGGCATTTATACTCGAGGCTGCAACTCACGATTTAAACACTTTGTTCATTCAATAAGGCGTGCTGAGCCGATTTAGCAAGCTAATGTTGTTCTTCAGAAGGCGTCCGGGATAAAGCGACAGTGCTGAATCGCAGCTGTAAGGCGCAAGAATAGTTAGAGTTCATTAAGTGTCGGTTACTTTACAGCTTCGGGACTGAAATGTATATAAAATTCTGTTCTTGCGAATCTTGCCACTACTATGCTAATTTCTCCAAGATGAAGTAAACCCAGACACCTACAACACTAGCACATCATGGGCCCGGAGAGAATCGCTCCCCGATTCCCCAAGTCTGTTCATTCTTCATGGTATATAATCAGATCAAACAACTTGGTGCCTTACAACCAATTTGATAAAGCTCACCTCAATGAAAGCTTAATAAAAGTGCATAGCTTGCCCAACTCAACGACCTAAATGTTAAGAGAATGGGTTTAATCTATTGTTTTAACTTTCTCATTACGAAAGAAACTATACTAATTTGACCATCTTCTGTAAAACTGTTAAAATCAACAGCTGTAATATGCTTAAACCGATGATAGAGGCCGACGGATGCCACAAATGTTTCAATCTATATTTAACCGTTTCAATTTCTCTCCATTATTTTGGAAAATAATGATTTCTGACATCTGATAATGGCGATTCTAAAGCCGATTTAGATAAACCTGAAGAAATTTTTTAAATAGGCAAAAAATTCTCTTCCCAGACGCCATAATGGAAAATCTTATTTATTCTAGATAAATCATGATACTATAATTGGAATTAAAGTATCTGCCAAACTGTTTGCTCCTGATTAATCAAAAATCTGCCAGAAGATTCATTTAAATTTTCCAGAACGATACCTTTGCATCTTGATGGCAGTGATTTAAAATCAAGAATTCGTAAAAAAGCAATTCGAAAATATCCCCGATTTGATATACTTCATTTCTACACCAACACTGTTCCCTTTCGTATTAATCTCTCCTTATTCATGAAAGACAATCTAGATTTGCTTCTATCACTCTGTGATTCGAACTTCGTCTACTGATAAATGTGACCTGTTAAATCGTAATGAACTTATTTAATTCAAGATGACCGAAATCGAAATTTGAAACTGAACGACCTATAGGAATTTTTTAACATTGGCTTAATTATGACGAGAAAGATTTGCTTAATAAGTATAGAGCCACTTGAATAATTGGCCTGAAAAAATTGTGAAGAGAAAATTAAATAGAGTGCGTTTGTTCATTGTTCTAAAATTACGTGTCTTTAATGATGGGGATGACTTTCAATTAAACTTGAAAGGAAAATAGTGGAAACAGCTAGCGTTCTTGAATAATAACACTTACGTTTTGAGAGTTAAATGAACCTACTCTGTACTGATGCGACACCTTATTAAACTCTTTTAATTACTTCCAGGGTTCGCATTGAGTTTCCTTTGTATTCAGCTGTTAATTGAAATGGTTTTAAACCGACAGTGGCATGTGAAGGGGCTTATAACCAGGAATGATCAAAAAGCTTCAAGATAAACTTATTCAAGTTCAATGCCATTTATAGATTTTAGTTAATGAGACGCTAATTTATTACTGAATACAAGGAAATCAGCAGGAGTGAAGGTCGACTGGCACCAAGCCGTGGTCTATATATTAAAATGATTTTAATTTCTCCAAAATAATAAATTTTTTCATCATCACTGTAATTAATTTATTTATATGTTCATCAGCCGTGCACTTTTGTGTGCAAAATTTTTTTCAATTCACTATCATCGCGAAAGTGAAGGTCATGCCTATCGGGCAAATGTCTCATTTGTGGCGTAACTTTGGTTTCTTAATAGGTGTGAATGTATTCTGAAAAGTGCATTTTGATTGCATCGAAGTCTTAACCGAGAAATCATATTTGTTTTTGCTAAAGATCTCTATAGATTTATTTAGAAGGAATGTTGATCCCTGTTTTATTTCTATCCTTTAATTTACAGTATACTGGCTTTCATCATTTTATCGTTTGGTTGGCGAAAATTTCCGTGCCTTCCTGTGATTTGTCTATGGAATCTTGTGAAAGTGCCTATAATTCATGTGGTGTATTCCTCAAGGCCTTATATGTTTACTTCGACATGGATATTAATGTTGATTTCGTTATTGTAGTTCTGGAAAAGTCCCTAAATGAACTTCCTGAAGCCAATGAAATCAAGGTCGAATTCGCGGCGTCTCAAGGATTCACAAACGTTCACTTTTAAAAATTTATTTCTTAATCCAAAAAGGTCGATTCTGGTCCTGCTCTTCAGTATTTGACGTCAAGCCCCGAGCTCCACTTGACGTCCTGGCGTTATTTTTCCCAAAGGCACCATTCCACGTCCGTCATTCACGATTTACCTTCAACCGATTTCGGAGACATCATTTTCATATAATAGAAAAATAGTAAGTACCCTACTTTTATTTGTGAATGTTTGTGATAACTTGTAAGTATTTCCTATTTGCATTGTAGTAGGTGCTTCGGTCGATTCAGAAAGATTGCGCATTTGAAAACCTTAGGTTATTTAATGCTGACTGCGGTAGAATCCTGGCGCATTTCTTGATTCGATGATTGCGAAAGCCGTGTGATAAAATTTTGTTCAAAATGTAAATCTTAAAATGGCAAGTCTTCTTATTTCTCGCTGCCTTATTTATTTGCCAAGTTTGCGTCTTGTCTATGCTGTTTGTTGAAAGTCGCGCTATTTATTCTCAATTCTTTGATGAGTTTTCATGCCATAACTAGGTATTATTGTCCTTTTTGAAACAATATAATAGGAGATTTTGCAATTTCGGGCTTTATCAACATTACAAACTATGAATTCTATGAAAGTGAGAAAATACGTTTCTAGCCAACTGAATAGTCGAATTTCCCAACTTTAATTTATCTTAGTTAGGTAAGATTTCATCCACACGAATAAACCGTTTGCCAGAAAACTTTCTTAAAATACATATTGAACATTTTCACTTTCCATGGGTACAAATTGCCGTGGGTGAATTTTTTCACTTAACGCATCTGGTCATAATCCACCGTCGTTAAGTTAGCCCGACTAAATACTGTTAGTTATAGACAATTTTTACTTTTTAGTTGGTCTTCCCGCTTTTCTTCTAACTCTTTTCGAATCGAGTAAGCCGGTTTATTTCGCTTCTCTTTTAAATGCAATGCACTCTAGGGACGCTCTGATGGAATCGCACTTGCCGAATTTCAAACTCTAAATTAGCCAAACTGGAAATTTTGGATTTGGACGCAGTGTTTAATTGAGCTTGTTTAGATTTCATTTACGGCACTGGTAGCGAGAACACTTATGTGTGCCCATGGTTTATGTAAGCGTGCGCGTATGTTTTACATAAATAATGCCTCTACTAATTTCATTTAACTAGAACGGGTTTCGCATTTCAAGGTGGATGAAGGGGTACCTGACATCGCAGTAGGAACTGCGATTGCCACAAAGAATGTAATGTTAGCTTCTAGCATCGTGGCCCAACGCTGAACATCTACTCATTGTTTTCACTTTCACGGAACCGAGCATTCCAGTTGATCCTCTGAACAGTCATTTATTCCACAGTTTTTACAGCACTATTGGCGGTCTTTGATGAACTGTACGTTTTTGTTTTTTTCGGTTATGGACGCCTTTCTTTCTACCAAAGATGAGACTTACTCTTTATTTTGTAATTCGTACGAGTATATGAATGCCGACCCAGTAATCAAATCAACATGCTCAGAATGTGAAAAGAGATGTCCAAGTATTTGCTGATCTGATTTGTAGAAGTCTGTTATTTCACTGTTCTGGAAATTCATGATCACTATCGCCACTCTTCTATCAAACTAATTATCTAATCGTGGTAGTAGGTTTTAATAGATTACTGGGAGATACGGTTTAGCCAGTCTCATATTATTTTGGTTCTTGTCGATCTGATTCCAAGGTCGACAGATCACAATGACATTTGGCTTAACCATCAACTGTGCAAACGATGGGAAACGGCCTTTAATTCAAAATGCCGCTTGGTTCGAAATCCCGAGGACAAATTGGTCGAAAAATGAGGCTGTGTCGGAGTATAAAATTAGTCGATCTGAAACCGAATGTAGGAAAATAATTAGTCTGAGCTGAAGAGGAGCTACAAACTTGCTTGGTTGTTTAATTCACCTATACATCTCTAGAACTCTCCTACTTTTATATGAACCACACGTTGGTATAACGTAGTGTTACGGAGTGATTAAAAGCGCATAAATAGGCATTTGAGCTAGTTCATGAATACGGTCCATTAATGTTTAATAGCGCCTCGCTCCATAAGAAGCTGTCATTTTTCAGCATCGAATATTCCTCTCAAAACTACGCTCCTTACAGACCTCCATGAGAACTAAGGCCAGAGAAAACTACTCCATGATATTCTTCTTCGCTTCGGTAGATCTAACCTTCTCAAAGAATTTTATTGGGCGGACGAGGTCCAATACCTGGCAGAGGAATGTGATGTGGAATGAATCAGACATGCAGCTAGGTAGATTAAATTACTTCTGCGTCAAGCTTTCAACTAAATAGCATAGCTCCTATCCAACCCGTCCAACTATTCATGTTATGAATAACTTCTAATTTGTTCTTGCTAGTTCAGTTTTCAATAGTCAGTGGCCACAGTCGTCTGTATACAACGAATCAAAGCTTGTTTACTCATTAAATAGATTGCTATCAGTTCTTGATTTTGCCTTCTTAGCTCATCTGAGTCTCTTATGACAGATGAAAATCGAGATATATTTAAAGTATTTAAACAGAAATCGAAATAAATGCCGTCTGAAAAGACTACGAAAGGCATTGGACGACACAGTCATAAATCACACTATCCATGGCCAGTTCAACGAAGCCATTCGATTGGCAACCGAATCACAAGTTCTGCATAACAGCCATCTGGAACAAAAGAGGTTGAATTTGTGGATGGGTTCTGAAATATGCTAAACCAAACACAAACTTATCTTGTTGAGGTATAATTTTGCCAGAGTGGGCTATTTAAAATTTGGCCTCATAAATTTGCAGTCAAAGTTCTGCATCCACCCAACATATTATTTTTTCACTTTGATAATGTTTATGAATACTGTTTACAGATGAAACAACTAGTCGAAATCAGGAATATAGTACTCCGCATCTCTATTTAAAATATCATTTCATCGGGTTCAGTCTGGAGTACAACATGTGGCTGCCCTGCGTGCTCATTAGTTTGCGCTAATTATGAACTTGAATGATTTTTCGGAGTTGGAATAAAGATGAACTTCGTTTACATGTCAGTAGTATCAGGTTTCAATTCTAATACATGTCTGCAAGTTGGATGATCAGTTATTGGTCGATAACATAATCCGTTAGCTGGTATTTTAACGTAGAGTTGAGTAGGCTTGCCATGGTGGTAAATCCTACTCAACCTCCTCGTGGTGACCACCGGTAACCCAAAGGCAACTCTGTGGGCTAATGAGAGGGGTGACCGGATAGGACTAATCATCCACAGGAAGTATAAATGTAGATTATGCCAGCAGAAGTACAACCTCGTACAGCCTGGTAAACAAGATACCACATAATTACCTGGATTCATAGTCTCAAGCTGGACTGTGGAAAGTGCGTGCATGTAGCAATGAATGGAATCCCCGCCATTGAGGTTGAAAAAAACCACTGGAAGAGGTATGAAGATTGTCTATTTTTATCAGTGCCGAGGACGAAGAGGTGCCACTACGAAGTAGAACTGAAGTGGAACTGCTACCTGTACGATGTAACTATGTCAGAGATGTGGCCGGCAAATCGTAGATGTCGATAAATACTTTCTTTGTTAACTGTTGTGGACTAATTTTTGTAAAATCTATTTGTACTTCTGTTGTACCCCCAATAAATCTATGAGAATTACAGTAATGGATAGGGAGTATATAAAATAAATAAAAATGCTAGCCGTTTTTAAGAAATGTAACCCTGAAATTTTAATTCTTTAGACATTCTTATTCAGATATTATGTTTAGCGTTTCTGAACAAACTGTCATTGATAGCCTTCATGAGATATTAAATGTTGGTCAATTGTATCGAGTTGAAAGCTGATTACTTAACCTTTTAGGGGTCTCTTTTAATACCCAAACGACATCTTTCTATCTAATAGACAGAATTTCATTTTCACTGTAGTGCTGACTGTTTAGCAACGGGGTTACCAATCCAAAAATCTCTTTTGCGTCCATTTTTTTAAATAACCCCGAGGCTGAAAGGTTCTCAATGTACTACGAAGACCCCATACGCGGAAATTCCAAAGCATGATACCTCGGCTGGCTTTCGAATAGCAGCAGGCAACCCAGCGCTAAAGCTAATCTCTACTTTAGCTGCAAAGGGAGACAAAACAACTTCTTTAAGAAGTTAGTAATACTTTGGTTGGATCTCGGATCAAGTTTTATAAGTCGTAACAAGATCGCTTAATTTCGAAGATTGCACACATTTAAGAATCAAATGACTTGTTTTTATCTGAAATAATTTTCATTAAGTTTTTTTCGTAGAGTTTAGGTTCACTTGCATAGACCAAAAAACGATTCTAGTGCCACTCGAAACATTTTGCTTGCTTGGCATTTCCATGTATCTACTAAATATGATACCGTAACCCTAGTCAAAATTTCTTCAGCTGCAAAGGAAGGTCAAATGGGGTGTACTCAATCAGAAAAGGTCCAGAATGCTCTCTATCTCATGATATTGAGGATTATTATCCTAAATGAAAGCCACATTTGTCATTGTTATAATTATTAAATAAGGCTTTGAGACCCTCGCAAAAGCCAATTTCAAAAAGAAGAACATAGAAATATAATATGGCATCAATAAAAATTCATAGGTTTAATACTGGAAATTGGGTGAAGGTTTCACAAATCAGGACAGGTTTAAAAGATTGTCATTTAATCTCGAAAGCCAAAAAAGAGAGCCATTTAACAAATTTTCGTCACATTTATACAAACAGTTTCTTGAGTATCAATTCATTTCATGAGCGCCTGATCCAGAAATCGCGGATCTACCCTCAACTTTCTCGAAATATGATCACTGGAATTAACAGACAAGCCTTTAGTTAAAGTAAGGGTCATTTTGAGCAAATTAGGCTGTTCATTCTTCGTATTCAATATTTCAGTCAGCACAGCAATATAATTAGTTCCTAGTCGAAGAGCATCAATTTTGCTAAGGCGTTGATCAAATGAAAAAATATTGAGACATCCACGAAGGTCGTCTAGTGCATTATTCAGGTCATGCATTCGCTTACGCTCGCGATTATTAGCACGAATCCGACTCAAACGCATTCGCTCTTCATTTTTTTTGACTGGGGGCCTCTTCACTCTATAGTGCCATTTCTTTTCATTCTTTTGGTGGATGATCGGTGCATTCTGTATTGACTGAAAGCAATCTGTGAAAACAGTGAAATGAAATCGGCATTGTAATGTATAATCGAAAATAAGAACGACTTACGTGCAGTTGAATGTCTGTCAACGATGTATGAATCGATGTTTGGCTGGAGGTCAGGGAAGGATGATCTCCTCTGTCGATGTCCTTCATAGCTCGAAAAGTTTAAGAGACTATCGGTCGAAATCGACTCATGGTTCCTGTCAGATGTTGACTGATGCTGATAGTTCTGCCCATTTTGAGTTTCGTAATGGATTGAATAAGTGCCATAGCTTTGTGGAAGTATTCCGAAATCTTGCGTTAGGCTTCTACAATCAAAATAACGAGGTGTGTGGTTATTGTCAAAGTTCGCCATTAGTAACAGAGCTTTAATAGAGCTTCACCTAATATACTTCTTTGTGTGCCATTCCATTGGTTGGATGTATGTGTATAAGGTAACCATTGGTCAAGGGTTAAAACTCCACTTGTTTATTGGTAAGAATCTAATCAGAAAGGGGGATTAGACAAAATTGGTGTCTACAGCTCATGTCCTGGTAAAGAACCAATTATTTCCAATATGCGATTCCACTATCAAACTACTCTTTTAAAATCGTAATGCAAACTGAAAAGGAACTATTAGAAGACAGATGGCGTGCAAACTTAACGCATAATATCTGGAGTATTTGAGGTCCTCTTGCGACGAAGTGATCTTTCAATAAGTCTATACAAATTACATAAATTGGCGATTGTCTTAATCTTCCGAACTGATGTTGAGGTCCATAACTAAACTAAGTCAAGTTCTATGGATTAGGGTGAACGAGCGGATTACTGAAACTACTGTAAAGGTTCAAAATCGTTACTGTGATCAGGATGAAGGTTTCAGCAATGCTTTCTTACTCGGTTGTAATGAGTTGTGTGTAGAAACTTGAATTTAGCAGTTTAATTTGGCAATGTCTTTGCGAATTTCTTTCTTTTTATAACTTATAAATACTCAAGGCGTACGTACCTTCTCACAGTATTTCTCGAAGAATTCAATATTATGCCGGACAAACAAATTTCTACTACGGAGCAATATTATCCCAATTGAACGCTTAATAAATACATATGCCGGAGACTTTGTTAATTTAAAATAAATGGTTTTTTTTTTGTTAATTACATAGCCGATGATCCACATTTACAAGCAGTGGTATGCATCGATAATGTACCGGTCGCCTACGAGTCTGATTCATTGGACGACTTTGGCTCGAGATCCATCACTATTTAGAAAGAACACTTACTTTTCCAGAACATCGACAATTAATGGCAAGGCCAAAGGAGTCGTGTACAGAGGTCACCCTCCTTAATTTCAAGTCTTCGCCCCTAGACATTGATGAACTATCACTATGAGAATTGAAAATAAGCTTCATTCTGACTACCTTTGCTCCGGGCAACGCATCGAATATTATTAATGATATGGTATCTTTAGGGTTGTCGTTACTAAGTAAATTTGTTTGTTTTCATCCATTCTGCAGTTTTTTTTTCATGACTCGTAGTCACTGGACACTGGTCTGTGGACATTCCAAGTTTCGGTTTGAGCATCGGTTTATTGAAGTGGATAAATCTTCTTTTCATTCCCCTAGAGATTAGTGCATGTTCCAGAGTAATCACTGGTATTTGTCTGTACCCACTACAACCGCCTTTCCTTGTTACTTGCCATGCTGGTGTTAAAAGCTGGTAAAATGCCCTACGATATTTATCAGGTTGACTACAAATTTCTGAGCAAATTAATGAATTTTTCCACTGATTTAAGATAGCCGCCTAGGCTTTTTTACATTCACTTTGCAACTTGGGGCTCAAATGAGAATTCAAGGAATAATAGAAAATCTAATGTAGTAAACTGTTGAGAAACGAGTTTCTACCTAGACCTAGAGGCTCCATACTCATTGAGAATCCAGTTGAGATATTTAAACTGTTACATGCATTATTGGCTCGTAAAAACTTCAGAATTCTCAACTTGCCGGTCATTAATGGACCATAAATGAACCAGCAACCACCCCAATTACTGCATAATTGAACTTTAAGTTTGCATTAAAACTTGGTAGTTTATGAAAGCGCTATAAACTTCGCTTTGATACAGTATATTCTCACCCCATAAGCTACTCCTTAACAAGCTAACAGCTAATCGCCAAAACACGATTTCTTACGCACTTCTTGTCAGTTCTAGAACTCACGGTTGCATTCATCCAGGCACCAGATATAACAGGCGAGTAGTCTGAAGTACAAACGAAAATAGAAGCTTACTTGAAGGTCAGAGTGATGAATTTATTATTTCTAAAACATTTATTTTTGAAGTGCCTATTCTAATACTTCAAAATTGGGCTAAGTTACATGGATTAAGTAAATGAGCATTCACTTATTCTCTTGCTGCTTCAGTACACTGGTACAACTGCGACTGATTAGATTGTCAACACCAGTGTATCACGTGAAATCAAGATGAATGGCAAAACCAGAAACACTCTTCATTTGCCTTTAGAAAGTGACCAAGATAATCAATTGTCCAATGAGGATTCATTTTGACCACCCCTAAATAACACATTACTGATAGATCCTGGAATTCAGCTTAAACATACCTTTCTAATGCTTACTTAGAATATGTTAACTGACCTACCTGTCGAACTAACCTATCATCTTGGATATTAGGAAATAAAATGAAAGCAAGTGGGGTGATTTAACTCGAAATCAAACTTAAACTGACACCGTCCAAACCGATAAGTCATAAGAATCCCAACCTTTTCAAAGCATAAATTAGTGCATTTATAATGCCATAGTCAAATTGGCAATAAGAGAGACCGGTGTTATTAAACATTTTATCAGTAATACAGCCAATTTTTAAAAGCAAGATTCAGATGTAGTCATTTTTTTATATCCGAGCTGGCGAAATGGTTGTTAGTGCATTGGACTTACCAAATGGCATAGGCGTTCATCCGGTGATTGGAATGATCTTCTAAGCAGATCGACAATGGTTTACAAGGTGCTAAAGTTGTTATAATTGTTTTCATCGAGTAAATATATTATATTTGTATTTTAGTTAACAGACAAAGCGTTCTTTCCAACGCAGACGCCGTTGCTTGATTCCACTAGGCTACAGATCGGTTCCCGTAATTGAAAAATCTGACACTTTGAAGAGGTCATTTTGCTTGTGCGAGTAGTCGATACCTGAGATACGACGGCGCTTTCGACCACAAAGTGCACTACAAGTCCTGAATCAGTGAATTTCCCTAAAACTGTAGTAAGTATTACCATTATAAGAAAATTCGTTGCATAGTACTTCTCATCCGCTTACTGGAGCTTGGCCATCTCCGGTCAATTGTGCTTGTTAAAACATATTATAAGTAAGAGGTTTATTTTTTTAAGACCACCTTCCCACTATTTTCCAAGACAAAATTCAACAACTTTCTTAGAAACTAATACTACTGTGCCATCTCTTAGATTGTAGGTAATATTGGGCTACGTTTAACTAATTTTAAAGGCCGTAAATGCAGATTTTGGAGAGTTTAAGCTACGGTGCATCAATCGCATTGTAATATTTGGCCGGTTGAATGATTTAGTCTGCAAATTAAAATGTCAAATTTATGATTAAGCAAAGGAACCGATCCAAAAAAATGCCGTTAAACCCAGTAATTATGAAGCATGGAACTATTACCAATCTCTTATCATGCCTGAAACATTACGGAAAGGATCATGTCGAGTTAGCGGGCCGATGTGGTGAATGATAACCCTAAAAATGGCTCTAGTCACTCAAAAGACATTGATTGTTAGGCCAAAAAATTTAAGAAAAGGCCAGTTAATAGAATTGCAAAATGATTATATCAGTTTTATATGGATGCCATTAACCATAAGAATCATTTCATAGGCTGCTAATTCGTCCCTCGTACTCCAGGTTTCAAAACTCTTATACAAAGAAGCAAGGCCATTCAAGCAGAAATAGCCAACAAATTTATCCGTCGATAAGGCTATCATAATTTACAACTCAGTGAAACATTCTATGGAGTTTCATTAGCTGAGCAAGTCATAAAATACCCCAGCAACCTCAAGTTGATTACCACCACAGCAAAGCTTTAGGCGTGTATTTGAAAGGGACATGTTTTCGTTTCCGTGGCTACGACTGCAAGTCACATTTTGCTAATCGGACTGCTCTCTCCATAAATCACCCTTAAAATAACCCTTTAAATAACGGTATCAATAAAAGGACTGTATAAACGCCAAATGCTAGTGTTCGTCGTAGCTACTGAGTTTCAATGATCGTTATTGCGTCAAGGCGATCCTGGGGTAGAAGTTCATCATTCAAAGTTGCTTTTAACGAAATCAATGCGATTTGGTGAATCTTATCATTATTGTCCAGATTCATTTGCTTAACACTCGAGGGGCGCCAAATAACTACATGGTATACTTTCATCTGCGCACGCATTCTGATAAGCCTTCTCTGTATGATAGCAACCCATTCAAACTGCGTACTATCGATAATGAGAGTTCTGCCAATGGAATTTCTCTTTCTGTTGGAAGGCTCTTCACGATACAAAAAGCAGAGAAAGTTCATCTTAAACGGCAAAGTCACACATTAAAAGCATTTCTACTTCTTATCTGACTTTTCTCAGTGTATACAAAGCGTAACTTTACTGACCCCACTATTCTTGAGTAAGGAAAACTTCTAGTTTCAGTGCCAGGGATCTTTGGTTAATCAATACTACTTAAATTGTTGACAGTAGAAGTAATGATAGAACTGCACAAATTTTACTGTTAGGATGACAGAGGAAATATACGAGGTCTAGATTAGGTTGGATTCACTGCAATTCAAAGCCGAATCATCTATGGCCAGATTATACTAGTGGCATTATGCAGTGCTCCATTTTATCATTTAGTGATTTTTGTTTGGCTATTCATAGGAAGAGATCGAGCGTAGAGAATGCAATAGGAACTTCACTAACTATTGTGATAAATTAAACTGAGCATCTTTTTTGAAACGCTCTTCAAGGCAGCCTAGTAACGCGCAGAATGATTGTGAATAATTTCTAGGCACAAAAGCTTTTGTGGGTCTCAAATAAGTTTAATTGTTGTTCTACACACTTATCAATGGAAGTTTTGAGTACAAACCAATCGCTAAACACCCCATTTGGCACTGATTAATCAAGAGCGATCTGCCCTGCGGATGAATGTGCCTAGTTCAGCTTTCTATGTAGATTGCGCCGCTGAATAAATAAATCAGTAGTAACCGTAATCGAATTTAAAATTCATTGCCAGCTATTTTTTTTGGAACCTTCTTCTATAAAATGCTAGCTTTTATCATGTTCGCGTCAGATTTTATCAGAGCATTTCAGAGAAGTCATAAATTTGTTCATCGCCAAAAGCTTCAAAACTTGTGGAAATGATTGGATTTCGCTGATTGCTCTTGAGTTAATAGGCATGACAGGTGGCCAGGTTTCCATCATAGTTCCGCTGAAGTGGAAAGATCGGAAACTAAGCAGTCGCCACAGATGAGTGCTTCGCAATCATCAGCTACTCACCTTTCCGTCCCAGAGGATAGATGAGAATCAAGTTGTCAAGTGCTTGTTTGTTGAAAACCTACCTTGCAATGAAATGAAGTTCTTATTTGATATCGGATCGAATTCTCGACAAACAAATAATCTTGAACATTGCCCAACCCTCTTGTTACTTAGGTGCTTTTGGACTCGAAATAAATTCGAATTTTCCCTACTCTCAGGTGATATAATCAGATGAATCTTTTCCGCTACAAGTACGATTCATGCCGTCTTAGTCCTAAACATTTCTGATTTATCTTAACACCTTCTCTGACGTCCTTTATGACTCCTCCGAAATTCAAATCATCGTCTAGCTCAATCTGGTGTTATTTGAACTGAGGACCTCACACTATATTCCCATGCTTCATGCGTCGGTTATACGTTGCTTCTTTACTTTGGAAGGGCACGGAGTCATTGCCGCCAAACTGACGTTCGTCAATTCTGTCAGCCAATTCGTGCACGGAAGTACTGATGGTATATCACTGCACCATGTAAAAATTGAGGCTACCGTTCTGATGTAGACCTCTGGCACTTTTAATTTTAATTTCTTTATGCTAGCCATAAATCGTAACGTGGGTGTTTCAGTTTAAGATCTGATCTGCTGACTGCCTACCTCACAGAACATCCTTCCTGCTTTAAATGCTGTGGTTTCCTCCAACTGACAAATGACGAGGGGAATGTGAAATAGATCTCTGTATATCAATCGGAATGGAGTCGTTTAGGCTCTTCACCAGTCTTTTAGACTTAAATTGGATTCTTGTGTTTATTTTCTGGTAAATATTAAGTTAAATGACCCAACTTCACTTTCGCATAACTTTCGTTTGCTCATAAACAACCACTTTGTCCTAAATGGATTGTACTATAACATTAAGAGCTCAAATAACTCGTAAAATTACAAGTGGCATATGGCAAAAGCACTTACACATCATGTTTAATTATTATGGCAGATCAGATAGGTTAGTTAAGGTTAATTCCAACTTTGCTTGTAAATGCAAGAGCCCTTAAAAATGTTTTATTAGTGAATTGCCTTTCTTTGGATTTCAAAGAATGATTCGATGGAATCGTCTTACGGTCCTAAGAGTTATTCACAATCTTTTCGCACTTGGATTTTTTAACAGTGATCTATTAAGGGCTACTTCGACTGCTTGGAATTCGAATAGAAGGACTTCCTTGAAATAGCGAGGATATTTATTTACTGTTCACAGATTATGACTGCCACTGAGCAAGTGGATAGATCAAAGAGCCTTACCATCTTTTTTTTTAGTTTCTACCTACCACCATGATCTCCCAGCTGCTAGGATCATAAAGAACTGCTACGATCGGAGAAATTTCTATAATCGGAGCCTCTCTACTGTCGTAGGCAAACTTTTTACGATGTGGCTAGGCGATGAACATTTCGATTTTGTCCACGTTAGCTGACAGTTAATACATGAACTTAGATTAATGCCATGTTATAGCATCATGAGGAGATGCGGTTGGATTCAAGTGATTGTCTACATCTACACTCATCTATTTAAAATGCCATATCCGTCCTAGCAACCATCTGAGTGTTTATGTGCATTATGTTACTGGGTATTTTCACTTCCAGTCTTCCAATAGAGATAACGTTTGTAGTATGAATAAACCTGCTACACTGATTCGCACTGGACCGCTTGGATGATAAGGGGAGAATCACCATGATAATTGGATGACTTCCATTTTCATCTTACCCTTTTCATAAATTCGTAGTCTGGTGGCAGTAAGCCGCGAAACTACTAACACACGAGGTATTGTAAGTGCGTGATTGGGGGACATTGGTACTTTTCCACCAAAAGTTAGATGCATAGCCATAGGCTGAACGAGTTCGACACCAGGTGTGCAGGATTAAAAACGGTGGGACAGTTGACTTTTCCCCTTCATAGGCTACCCAATGACAGAAGGTAAATGTAGATTGATATAAGTGCTCGCTTAGAGGCTACTGAAGTTACATTCCCACATGCCCAGGTGCGAGTGAGAAGACGGGGTGTAAAAATGCAAAAAAAAAGGTGGATTAAGGAAAGCTGTGAACTGAGACATAGACTAGGAGTTTGTACTAGGAGGTAGGATCCAGCAGTTCCCCTTTGCACATTCAAGACCTTAGAGTTTGAAGGGAGGAAAGGGTATGAAAAATCACACAAAGTCGGATGTTGATTGATTAACCAGAAATACATCTTGTCAACCGCTTTTACCATTCTAACAGTTCAATGGATATCTCTACAAATGTAGATGTTTCTCCTTTGATAGACAGTAAAAGTTCTCGAACTCGGGTAGGATTGTGTCCATTGTTGCAAGATTTTAGATCGTAATTTCACTGTGCGGTTTATTAGGTAGTACCTCAATAAGACTCAGTTGATTTGAACTTGATTTTCTATCGATTATCATAAAGTGGTTAAGAATTTGAGCTAAGGCATTTGTTTATCCCCGAAAACTCCATCGGATGCCGACGAGAAGCTGATTAGGAAGGATTCTAATTGGTTACACTGCATAACCTTTTCCCATGTTCAGGTATGGGCTGGATAAAGAGGTCAAAGTTGAGATGATCCCTGTATTTCCGCCACTTCTGCTTCCTTTTGATCAGAATAGTATGCCCAGTTTTACCTTTAAAGCGATAACTTAGTGTAGTTTAGTGTTTTACCAAGAATCACTTGAAGTTTATTTGAAGGCTTCCAGAATCAATGAAATGGAGGAGGTTCCCATTCATTTCTTAGGTGGAGATCTGATTTGCGTAGGCTGACAGAAGTCTACAAAATTAATTTGCTACCTCAATCCGTCAAGAAACTGGACAGCATCTTTTCCCAAGTGCTCTAAATATAATCTTTCAACTCGAAGATTTTGATGCATTTTCGAACATTACAACTAGAGTTCCCGATTAGCTACCTTCGACTGGACTGGATTTCCAGTGTTTTGAATATAGGCTTTTAAATGAATGCCACTTTACCCTAGCAATCAAATAATGGAAGATGGTGATGCTATCCTAGAAACGTTTCTTCGTAGAATTCTTGAAACTTTCTTTCAACAACCGAAATCGGTAAGATCACACATCTCAACACTTCAAGAAGCGCAAGAGGGACGGATAAATTCATATTGCACCCAACTTCTGGAGCTACTAAAAGCCTCGTTTCATAGATCTTAATCATTGGTCATTTCTCTCTTGAAGCGTCAGCCACTTTGTAATCTCGACTGGTACTTTCAAGGTGATAGATGGGTGTCGATGATGGAGTTTAGGAATATAAAAAGAATTAAAAACATTAGACACAGGTGGAAGCGTCAACTTAATATTAGTTCAAGAAATGGATAATTTCTGTGCCACGTGGAGGGCTGCTTTGGTTCTGCTAACTTCCTGCTTATGGAACGAAATCGTTGGCGGATATTATGGAAGAATCATCCCTTCTAGATTATTTGGGGCTAGAAAGAAACGTCATATTCAAGAGCTGGTTAAAATGACCTCACAATGGACTCATTGACCGTTGGAGGATGAATGTGGATGGAATTCTTGAGTAGTCAATGAGGAAGAAGTTTCACCATCCTCGTGCCTCAGACTGAAACTACAGCAGACAGTTTATAATTTATGGTGATTCAAAACTCAGAAACGACTAACTGAAAGATGAATCGAGAAATGACAGATTAATCAATTTTTATTAAAAAGTTAATAATTGACGAGACTATAGGCATCTGGGAATCGTTCTGACAATCTCGAATTGCTCTGAACAGCTTAACCACTTTTCTTCGAGTCTACGGAATTCCACTGATGGCTATTATATGAATTCTTAATTTAAGTGTCCCCCTTTAAACTGTGGTCGATTCAGGTTCTCAAGCTTGGTTTCTCAAATCCTAATTTACATCCAGTTTCACCTATATTTAAGGTAGCGAATGGGTGAACAGTGACACATTTCACTGGCCAAAGTTAGGTATGTTTTACAGAGCCCAAATATGCATGTACCATTAAATCATTATTAACATTTCAGATCTGCTTGTGTTCAGCTGATCCACATTTCAATTATCAACATTTTGGTTTTTTTATTCATCTCCATCCACTGGGCAAGTCATAAGGACTTGTTGGGGGTAAAACAGGAATACAAAGAGCTTTTACAGCAGTTAAGCACTTATAGCAGTCAACAAACATAGCAATAGAATAGTTAAATTGATGTCTTCGGTTCCCTGGTACTTTCTCGGCATAGTTTTGTCATGTAGGTGACAATTCATTCTTGCGGCATCGTTGCGGCATCTCGTCTGTCCTCGACACTTTTTAGTGTCGTTTAGGGTCGATGGACCTTTTTCGTCGTTATCCAGGTATTTTTTTTCTAATAGTCGACCATCTGCGCTTTACACAACAGTAATTTATGGTCCCTTTCCTACTGGGTTTGTGTTTTTCGCAGCCAAGATAAGGGCAGTTGTATATTTCATACTGCTAGATATTCCTTTTCTCGTAGTCGTTTGTCGTGCCGTCCATTCTATCTTTTTCCTCCATTGTGCTTGGTTCTTGTATTTTCTTTACTGCATCCTTTAGTTGGCTTTACTTTCTTCGATTGAGACCGAAGGATGACAAACCTTAAGATGTTTCTTAAGCCATCCTTTGTTGTGGCGAAACATATGTGGCAATCTGCGTTGATACAAACAATATCATGTTGACCCTCTCCTATCGATCCAGGTGTATAGTTATCATCTCGACTTTCTAGGCCTTCCCTTGGATGAAGTAGCCATGATTAGAATGTTAGATTGAAAAGAAGTGGTTCTTCTGATGAGCCTTGTCTCACACCACGTCCCATCACAAAACAGTCCTTTGTTCCCTTCAATTTCCCCATCGGTATGTCCATCAAGGACTTTACCGAATGGACCGCTTGCCAAGAGCAGCCCAAATCGATCATTCGGTTGGTTATTTCAGCGGGTCAAAGACCTTCTTCAGGTCGAAAAACATTAGCACTATATTCTGCTTCTGATCCCCGGCTTTCTGCATAATGGTTCTTACTCCAAGTATAGCCTGTTCAGTGGATCTGCCTTCCCAGAATCCAAATTGGGTTCTTGAGTGTGTTTCGGCAATGTGGTGCTTCAAACATTGGCACAGAATGGATGCATATAACCTGCCTAATGTATCTAGAAGGAGATTGATCTGTAGTTTGCAGAATCTGTCTGCAAACCTTTAAGCTTGAAGGCACTTACGACTTCAACATCAATCCAGCCTCGAGGTATAGGAGAAGTCCCATTATAAAAGTCATTTGAAACTTTTAGAAGGTAGGCACTTAGATCCTGAGTGTTTTATTTCAGTAAGTGAGATCTATTTCCATTTTCGCCGCCACTTTTGTATAGTCTTGATCTACTTTAAGCTGTCCATATCTCTTGGTAGGAGATCAGTAATTCTGGCCTCAAACAGTTCTTGGTAGCGTATGACCAGATCTTTCTTTTTGCTTTCCATGAGGAGTTTCTCCTCATTATATCCTTTGAGATCGTGATTGCTTTTCGAGGTTCTCTCTCTGCGAGGTATAATCGAAAGTAGGTTAGTCTTTCTTCTAAATAAGTTTGTTTAAATTTTCGAATCAAGTTGTTCACCCTGTTTCTTTGCTGTTTGCTCTTTAAGAGAGCTGCTTGAGATGGGTTTGAGAGCCAGTTTGTTCTCAACTGCTTTTGTAGCAGGGGCACTCTCTCCCTATCGCGTATAGCTGTACACCATCCGTTTATCTTTCGCTCAGCTTTTTGCCCCGCAATTCTGGCAGCGACCTTTTCTTTAGAGTCCAGGATAGCCTCATATTTAGTTGTCAAAGTGTCCTGAGGTTGTTCTCTTTTGAGATATTCCTGGTATGTTTCCTTCGAATTTCTTATTTGTTCGAGGCTATATTTGCTTTCGACTCTTTATGCCCTCTGTCAAAGTTCTATTCTTTCCTTTTTTTAGCCCTTTCTCATGTTTGATTTGGGCTTTAGAATAGTTTTTTTAAGCGGTGATCACTGATGGGTGTGACTCAGTATATTCCTACTTCCTATTATTATCGTCAAATATTAAACCACGCTCCGATTCTAAGTAATTATGCAGCAGTTCGCTAGCTGCTTGATTCGACTCTTTCTTATCTCACAGATTGATTATAATATTCTCCTAATATTATAAGCATTTGATTATAATTTTATAGTTGTGAGAGACTTAATTGCCATTTCAAATATTAACCAATTCCTGTTTTAATGGTATCGAAATCGAGGAAATAGGAATGGATGATTGCCTCTAGTTAGGTCATGCTCGATTCACTATCGAACTTCTTACTATCCGGGAGAAATCTTTTGACCGATGGTTAAACCTTTTATCACTTCTGATGTGGGATCTAAAAGGTATAATCCATCGAAATTTATGCTGGCCAAACTTGAAAAATTGTAACATCAATAAAATACGATAACTGTCATGGTAGGTCTTGGTCGAGTTCATCATCCAATGTGAAACTGATGGAAATCAAGAAGAGTGTATCTCAGCAAATGAAAAATGATCCTGGATTCAATAAAGAACACTGTAAAGCAATTGTCGATTAAATGTCAGTGACCAGTTTGGCTGACACCCGCTCATGGAGCTATGTGTTCTCATATGCCATGCTTCCCATGAATGGTATTCTGGAAACTAAAAACATAAATACTTGATTAGGCAGTGTGAGCACTACATTAATCTTTTCATTTACTGAGTTACTGAACTCGTCATCAACTGCAATTCAGAGCTTAACAGATAAATATAATTATCACAAGATCTGTCCTATTGCCTAGCTTTGTACCTGGACCTGGTAACTTCAAATGCTGCGGTCGCTGTTCAACTACTCAAGGTCATTTCTACTCAACCTTGCCTTTGAGCAGCTTCCAAAGCAGGTTTGCTTCATTCCTGTAAACCGAGTCTTCAGTTATTGGCCACTGGTTTGTAATGTAAGGAACGCCTAATTAAAATAATCACACCTATCAAAAACAAACTGACAGTGGATCCAAAATGATTCAATCTCATAAGAATTAGAAAAAGGTCACCAGCTGATGAAATCGGAAGTAGCTCACAAGTATTGGAACCTAGAGGTATAAATGGATTTCACGACTGTATGGTGAAATTCTGCAAATGGCAATGACCAGTGTAACATTGACACACCAACATCAATCCATCAAATGGGATTCTAGCCGTCGATCAATCTGCCTTAGCCAAATTACAACCTCCTGTCAACTCGATTTTGCCTATTCACATTTACGATTGCTTACTGAATTCTGCCCTGACATCAGTCCTTAAAGTTAGGTTTCAAAAGTTCTATTCGAAATAAAATCAAAGGTTTTTCCTAAGCAAAAAATTTAATACGAAGTTCCGGTATTTTTTTAGAGAAAAAAGAACCGGCCACAAAGGCAGACGATGACAAGAGTATGAGTAGTCAACCAAAAGACCATTTGTCTGTTGGATTCACTTAATATCCAGTCTTCCCGAGGTCAGCATCGCCAGACCTCAATTAACAGATTGGGCTTGCATAACTCATTTAAATGGTTATAATAATTATTGCAGCGGTGAGCGAATTTTAGATCTCTTCAATGAAGATTGTTTTGAAGATTGCTAAACATAAATGTTCAATGCTGACCAAGCTGCCACTCACGTCGTAGTGGATGAAGTTAATCAAATTTCCCATTATTATCAATCCAAATTGTGTTTTTCTCCATATTTGGCCATAATCTCTTCCCCCAGTGGATGGAATCCAAATCAAAAGTGACCCAAAAAGTGTTACAATTGACAAGGTCGCTAATACAAGCAGATTGTTTTAATGGCAAAGAATAAATCTAGCATAATCAGACTGAAAGGTAGGTTGAACGCCATCTCGCCGGAGGCGACCCATTTTATCAGAGATGGCCTCCAGCCATTTCTTCACTTTTGTCTTGAGCATGTTCACAATCGGGGTGGTTCAATGATCCTCAGGTTGCTGTCGTAACCAAAAACTGAAAACTTTCAATCCATTAACATTTCTTGCTTTCCCATTTTCGTCTCTATGACATCTTACAAAATCCCAACGTATACCATGATTATAATCGTTTTCCCAAATTGGCTTGGTTTTGAAATTGGCTTGAGATATGTTGAATTTAAGGTTCAATTAGGGACTCCAGTCTCCAGCTCCTTGTGGATATTTGGAGTAACATAAGTCAGTCCTGCTAACTAGTCAGCTATCTGGGTTAAGAGACTCTTTTGTATGAAAGATGAGTGAAACCTAAGATTCCCAAATTAGATCGTACCATTAAGGAGATTAATCTTTTTTTCCATTATGGCTCAGTCGCAAATGTCAATATGAAATTTTCCTTTTAAAAATATGTAGGCCATTTGATACCGAAATTCAGTCAATTCGAAACAGCTCAAATAGTGTTTGGGTTTTCTGATGTGGACATAAGGAGCAAGAAACTCGTATTGTGTAACAGGGAGGAACAACATAACAAAAATTGTTTGGAAAAATGCTTTTTTGGTTTCCAAACCCATTTTTGATTAAGGTCAAGATCCTCTATGTGTAAATCTAGGGCCCTCATGAAACCTTTACATTAAGAGTCGACATTCCACTTCCAGTTGCTCATATGTGCCATTCATTGGCGAAAAGAGCAGTTTGAAGATGTCAGAAGTCTTTGTCATCTTAGAAATTTTTGCCACGAACATATTGAAACCATTGCGTTATGATAGAAGCAACCAGCAAATCAGATGGCTCGAGACTACATATTAGAGAATGTCCACTTTTCGAAGAAAAAGACAAATTAACTAGACTATCTTTGTACTTGTGGCTGTCAGTTAAGGCTGACATTGATTTGGAGCAGCTTCATTGCAGTTTTAAGCACGAGCTTGGAAATGGTAATAGAGTGTGGAAGATCTTACCCAATCAATTTTTTGTCCAACTCACATCTGCACATTGGGAAAGCGCAAGTAAATGGAGTGGGCTTCACTCATCAGCTTGAGTCCACTTCACTTCCCTAATCTCACGAGAAACTGCCAATGGGATGGTTCACATTCCTAATTCTTTGTTTCTGCACACCTGGTGTCTACAGTGTCATTATTCATTTTTGGCTTCTGATTGGCGGTGTAGTTCACGCGCTTTATTAACAAAAACCTTATTCAAGTTGAACCAACAGTAAAGAAACGGAAGCGATCCCTCACTCAACTGCAATGGTCGCCGTCAGTATTTTGTTTGAGTTAGTAAACGATTACAGATCGTCTATTTAGAGTGGTCTGGTGCTGTTAAAACCGATGCGTTTGCAATGGTTTCAGTGAAATCAGGAGATTTTACAGATTTTTTTACACAAAAAAGCTATTGCTTTCCACGGTGAGTCATTTTAATCTTCACCTCTTGAAACTCTTATGCTTCCCATTGGCTGAGTCGTTCGCCCTAGCTTTTTTCTTCAAAACTATTTTCCTTGTGGCAATTCCTTAAAAACAGGTATGATTTCCATCAATTACCTGTGCAGAGCTCACACATAACCGAATACGAGTGTGAAGTGACCGAATCATTGGATCGGGCAATCTGAACATGGCCAGATAACGCCCATGATTTCAAAACAAAAACTTGACTTAAAATCAGGTTACTAATTAGATTTTTAATGACCTCCGGCTATCTTACGACTTTAATCCAGGAAATATGCCTGATCATGATGAGTAAATGAACGGCGTTTACTGTTGAAACTTTGGATTTTCAAATTCTTTTGACTAGATGCCTTTAACAATCTCGATCTCATGGGTATATATTTTAAGTCATTTCAATGAGCCTTGCATACTATTAGATGCTCGGACTCTGCACTTACAGATCAACTGCAATCCTATCTAGAACCACCATTCATTCAGAAAATCTCTGCAAGATAACACTTTTAATTACATTCTCAGCAGGTCATAATTGGAACACACAAAATTCTAGGGCTGAAAATCAATTGTTTCCAGTGAATTGAACCGACTTAGTGGTCATCAGAGAGGGCAATAATAATTGAGAATATCAATATATGATGGCAAAAAATAGACCGAAATAGATTAATATCAATTGTTATATTCTGTTTGGGCTATGCATCTTTCTAAGGGTTTCAAATGGATAGACAAATTCTCTCCCTGTTCATCTACTAGCGGTTGTATCAACTAAACTTTTCAGTAATAGTTACATCACAAGGAACCCCTGATCTTATATAGAATTGGGATGAGCTAGTTATTTTTAACATTCATGACGTTAATATCAATCAGTAACACATTTTCATACTTATTATTGTAGCTGAATATCGCTTAATTGAAATGCATGCGTAAATTCGCCATTGGTGTATTGATTTTGGCCAAAAAATAATGCATTTATGGTCTTTAAATGAAATTCTCAGATATGCTATTGAATTGCCTTTTTTGATTAAACCATTTTTCATGCGCCTTTATGATCACTGGAAAAGTTACGAGACATCGTGCATTGCTAATGTCTCGGCGCGCAATCTAATAAAGCATGAATGCGATTGGTTATTGCCCTCAGATTTGCGACAATTCGTCTTTGCTTACTTGATAACGATTGGCTAAGATACTTCTATCCGTCTTAAAAAAATTTCTTCCAAAGTCTAAATGATAAAGACAGACCAAAAAACGGCCTGATCATTGGTTATTAGAAATACTGTTTTATGAATCTAAGTTAGCAAAGCCTTGGTAAATTAGATGTACGCGAACAACGACCAAAATGAAATAAAATCTTCATTTTATCTCAGCCGCTATCTCAGCAATCACCGTAAATAGGGCAGAGTATTCAATCTTATTATTTGATAAAAGACAACTTGAAGGAGAACTTCTTTAATACAGCACGCTTTGGTATTTTTAGCAGAAAAAAATTAACAAGATTTCTAACGCAATTTTTCCATCCTCAAGGTGTTTCACTTGATGAAAATGTTCGTTCCAGCGTTCGTGAGAAAAATGAATTTTTCTTGGCACCTCCTTAATTGAAAAACTCATTTGGTCATCCCCTTGTTGATCAGCGCTGTGGTTATTCCAATCATTGGGTATTCTCCAATGCATTTCAAACCATTGTCTGATGGACTGTTTAGTAAACTTAAATATCCAATTTCAAGTGTTTTAAAGTAGAAATATATTTAGTTTTTCGTTAATTATTGAATCTAAACTGGGCATGGAACATGGTACAAAATGGCAAGTTCATCATCTTGTATCATATACGTACTGATTTTCTCCATTGAGAATTCGCTATGACATTGCCATGACACTTTCAATTGCACTTGTGGACTTCACTGAATTTTTTCGCTACACTATGTCTAAGCCTAGCCATGACGTCCCCTCGATTTATTTCCACAACATTCACCCGTTGTCTTAGTAACAGGCTTTCATTCCACCTTAATGATTAATTGACTAGTTGATTGAAAGGATAGTTCTCTAATGAACGCAGGCTAAAATTGGGTTAGAAGTCTTCATAGGAAAGAGGAAACTAGAGAGTTTCAACGGTTACATTCTATCTCCAGCACATGGGCACGAAAGGGGTCTACCGTAGGACCGGTGGGTTCCCACGTCCCTTCATCCTCTATTCGACCATGATTGAGTACGTATAAATATAGATTTTAGTGCCCGCTTCATAAAAATTTAAGGGGACAAGGGATCTCAAACATCTGCCACGCGAAAAGCCAAAGCTCAAACTCGCGATTGGTTGATTTCCCAACAGATGGTCAGTGATGTTCTTACTTTCCCATCCGCCTGATCAAACCATTTTTTCATGGCCTCCCATCATTTCGCCCCCCAAATCTGATTTTACGTCACGCTAATTGCGTAGTTTTGATTGGCTATGAACTGTTTAGCGAGTTAGGAACAGTAAATATCCAATTGTTATTCAGAATTGATTTGTTTACAGGTTTATCGATTAGTTCATTTTGTGAGTTTAATAAAATTTCTCCTCAATAATCCTCCTTAAAGCTCCGACATTTCATTTACTTCAATCTGATTTGATGGGAGCTAAATGGCGCATGGAAAATAACGAGCACTTATATGTTGCCAAAAGCTATCTATGTTATGGATCTGCGAACACATCAACTAGATTAGTTGTCTGATTTCTTAATCATCCCTTCCAATACTTAATGATGTCGATTTTAACACATTAGAACGCATTATTTAAAATCCCACAAAATTAAAGGATGGTTAGTACGCCACATTTCTGGCCAACACTAGCAGCCTTCGGGTGATCCGCTTCCGCTACAATGTCCTTCTAGCTCTATTCGCTCAACCATTATGCTATCGCAGGATTTGAGAAGGCTCTGGGAACATAGAAGTATGGCACTCTGCAAAAACTGAAATCTCGATAATTCCATTTCACTTACTCCTCTCTAGCGCCTAGCATGGAAAAGTTGAACCGGCCCATGAAGTTACACTTGTATGTTTGCAATTAACCAGAGAATGACCCCAGCTACGACATACTTTCCAATGTTTATTTAAGCTATAAAAACCCGTAAACACAAAATGTAGGTGCTTTCACCATATGTCACTAATAATTTTATGATTACGAAAGATGAAGGCACGTTATTCAGGCAGTTAATGTTAATTTTAAATTATGATCCTGTTCATTGTGGCGTAAATGTTATTTACCCACAATATTTGGTCATAAATCATACAAAAGCAGTAGTTTCCTAACTATTCAGACTGGAAAATGGTTGCATTACTTTTCGTTGATCCAAATTTAAAGTTTTGAATCTTTCACGATAGTTTTTTTCTGACTAAAAATATTATACTATTTGATTTAAGTGTCTTTTCGAACGAATTTAAATCCTTCACTTTATTTCAAAAAAGGTGTTAAGACATAAATTTACTCTAAATAAATCATTTAAAAATTAGCCTAACCGATAAGTTATTTGCTAAGGTGGAGTTAATCATGAATGAGTCCACCTTACCCACGACAGTTTATGATGTTTGAAAGTGGCACGTAATTTTTGATTTCTGAAACAATTTAAAACGCTCCATGGTGCTGTGGAGTGGAGTAACGTATATCCATTGACCTCTGGCTCGCTAAAGCATCCCGGCCTGGAATAGCATTCCTATAGTCTCCCCCGGTTGGTGACGGCGTGACCTGTCACAGTGAGGAGATTCTATCAGATGTGGACAATATTCATTGGGAGAAGGGTCAAAATCTTCCCGGTGCGTCAACGCCACAATCGAGATAGCAGATAGGAGATGGAAGGGCTGTCTTTTGAATGGGGCCATCGTCGGCAACTTCGTTCTGGATAAAAAAGGGACAGCCAGTGCAATCGTTGTTTTTCAGTGACTCAAAATCACCCACATATACATAATCAAACGATGTATGGATAATAATTCGTAAAAATTTCTCGAACTTTGTCCAAGAACCGTTTGAATTGGGACAATTCCTGGCAAATAAATACTAAACATACTGTGTACCTGTGATGCGCTGGCTAGAGGAAGAACGAAGGCTGTCCATCGGTTAATCTTCCCTTTACCGGTATAAGTGAAATTAGCGGTCTCTTTTAATGTTGACATTCTTGATACGCCTAGCTATTGCCGATATCCAAGTTGTGCCTGCCACATGAATACATGCTACTTATTTAGTGTAGTAGGTATTAAGTGAATATCGATTATATTTAGCATATTTCGTATATTCTATTGCGCAATTATTCAGAACAGGGTTTTTATTTTTCTTTTGGACGTTTTATCCTGTCGAGTAAGTCTCAGTTCCCATTTTCGGCTGAATAAGTAGATGATTGGCTGTGCACGAAATGGTTCGATTACCAATCAGGAAATCCATTTTTCACCCACTAAATCCATCTAAAATACACCAATTTATGTTAGTGTTCCTTTCATTAAGCAAAATTTAATCCTTTGATTATTGTCGATTGTGTATATTTACAAAAATAGCTTTTCACATTTCCGAAGAATAATAGACAGCGTAATGCAAAACAATCTGATTCCAGAGTTAAAGATAACAAATTCCCAGGAAATCATTCATTGAAAAATCCATCTGGAAATCGGATATCATGGAATGGATAGTAAGCAGTTTGCCCAGGGGGAAAGAAGGCGTGGCCTGGACTGTAATATCCAGACTCTCCAACCGCTGAACCGGCATCTTGAGGCTTCAGACTACCGTTGGAACTGTCATCGCAAACACTTGCTCCACTGGTCCCTTGCTGACTAGTCCGTTTCTGTTGCATTTGTAGAAGCACTCTCGGACTGACTTTCAACGCTCCGGCTACCAAATTGGTTGTGTTCTGGGATAATCCCTCGGTTAATGTTAAGGCCATTTTCAGTGAATCAGGTTGCGCCTCACAATTTCCAACGCTATTATTACTCTCCAGAATATCAGTCAATGCTCGAATGTAGTTTTTAGCCAGTCGCAATGTTTCAATTTTGCTTAATCGCTGGTTAGATGAGAACAGGGGCATCCGTTGGCGTAATGCTTCTAATGCGTGGTTCAAGCCGTGCATACGGTTGCGCTCACGATCATTAGCTCGAGCTCGGCGGTTACGCATTCTTTCTTCTCTTTCCTTGGTAAGGGGCTTCTTCTTTGGACCTCGACGCTTCTTACGTTCAGTCTGTTGTTCATTGATTATTGGCACTCTTTCATTTTGATCATCGAAATCTGTCGACGAAGAGAATGAACTGATTAAATTGCATTTACTTATTAGTAGGAATACCCTCTTAGGCGTCACTATTTGGGGACAGAGATTGAGTTTGATGGGTACCAGAATGCTCCCACAACCCCTCCCCTTGCGAGGAAGTTTTGAGCACCACCGAGAAGCCTGTCCCTCTTCACGTCAATCCGCCCAACTTAACGGTAGGGAGGTGAGGGGGTGAGCACATCTGCCGATTCAAATTTGCGCCAGCATCATGGCGGGAAAAAACCCTCAACATATGGCGCTACGCGTCTGTTTGTTCTTCGTTCGACCACCAGTAAAGCTTCCTGAGAAATATTTCATGCAAATCATTCCCACTTGTCTCATGTCCAGTACTCTACTGCGATTGGTTAATGGGCTTCCATTTCACTTAAATTCAAGCTAAATTTCGTAAAATGACAGATTTCTTGTCAGTATTTTCTACCGAATTCGATTCACTGATTATGTTTTTTTCTAATTCATGTAGTCATCTACCGATTGTTTGCATTTTCGTCAACCGATGTCAATAAGAATAATATATCGGTTGTTAAGTAAAGATTAGGGCTCGTAATAGCTTAAACAGGTTGAAAAGATTCATCAAACGGAAATCTACAAAATGAGATAATTGATTGTACTACTTACTTTCAAATACATTTGTCATTATAAAGCATTAGACGAAGTGACTCAACATTTGAGGGTGAATACAAAAATTTTCTACGTTCCACCTGCTTGATTTGTGGACACCAAATTGTTATCATGAAGAAGAAGCGGCCCTTTTGAAATGGACCTCTACAAAAATTGCAAAGACATATGCTAATTAATTTACTATTTAACCAAATGCGACTTTGCATTCAGTAAAAGGATAGAAAATTACATATTTTTCACCCTTCAAATAAACAAAACAGTACAATCTGTACCTTTTCAATTGAGTCATGAGCTTAGGAGTTGATAATTATGTTTCTTATGGTATGCTTAGGGGAGCCGCCTTTCGGTGTGTAATTCTTAGCCATCGCCTTCAGTGCTCTGGTATTTGAATAATCGTCAACAGCATCTCTGGAGTTCGTAGAAATCAGATGGAATTCTAGATCAAAGAGGTACAAATTTATGCTATGATTTTGAAGACATCCGTACGAAAGTTGGTGGTACTATCACTTATCCATGGAACGATTTATATGAGTCCAGTGTGAGGGGAACGCATGAGGCCCTATAAGGTAGGGTGCAGACAAAGACGATAAAGGAATGATACATCGTAGGGATGGCTCAAGGGGCGATTTCGCCAAGATTCAACTTATCGGAAGTGATTATCAAGGCTCTTATCAGTCTGCCATGCATTTTTTTCCAACTCAAGCAGTTGCAACCTACTTTTTTACAAGATTTCAAAGAAGATGCATTAAAAAGGAAAAAAATTTTCTTCACTAACAATAAAAAATTTTCAGATTTATCACATTTCCAGGTAGACCGTTTGCAAGTTAACAATCTAATGGAGTAGGTTCTTGAAGTCTTCACTTAAGAATTTGGTCGAAGGCCAAATTAAACAAACAGCTCACCATTTACGGAAATACTCGGAGTATTCAGGGTGGTGAAAGCTGATTGGTGACTCATGGCAGCATGAATTTGATGAGGTTGGAAATGGTAGAAGGTAGGAGAACTCATTGATCCAGAGTTTGATTGATGGGGATTTGAATGTTGTTGAAAGAGAACATGCTGATGGTGTTGATGATGTAGCACTGCAGCTGAACTGACGCCGTTGGATTCGGAGATGTTTAGAGGATGAAATGAGCCTGCAGGATGGAAGCTCCCATAATCTGAAAGTATTGAAGAGCTGTTGTTGCTGTTATTCGCCATCTCTCATACAGTTATTTCATTATTGTGCTCAAAGCTCCTCAAAGGAGGATGCGTTGGTGGCAAGTTCTCGCAAGGCACGCTGGTTAGTTAATGAAACATATGCTCTAAGTGATTGGTCCGAGATAATGAAGCGGACTCAGGGATAATTTTGCGCTAGTCTCTGATTGGTTGAAAGCTGAGTTCACAAATAGTGCGCAACGCAGACGAGATTTGGTAAATTGATCTAAAGTTAATGCGAAATTTCATTGTTTTTTTTAACTAATCAATATTCATAATAACACAGAGAAATTTGGGGAACATTTTCTCTTCGCCCTTGCGTACCGCAGTGAGACTACCAAATAAACTGTTTCGGTATCATTCCTATGAAGAGTATAGGTTCATGAAGTCCTTATCACGCGGGAATATTCCAGAAAGTAATCAAAGTTGGACAGACAGATGTATAAAAATTTAAGTCATATGTTAACTTCACTAACGGTAAGAATGTATCGCGAATAATGTTTCGGTCTTTGAGATGAATTACTTCATCATAATCAAGTTAAGCTGACTTGTAACTTAGTTCTCGTCCTTTGTATAGAACTGAAAGAGTCATTTGGAAGATCTGCAGCTCTGCTCTAATGCCCAAGAGGCGTAGCACTCCGTCAGTTAATACAAAGATGTTATATAGGACTACTGATAGGGTGGATAACAAAGCCTATGCATATTCAGGGAAATAGTCTATCATTAAATTGCAGAGTGTGCTTCCTAGATTGTTTCAGTGCTCTATTGTCAACATATAACAACTATAGTAAGCGCATAGAAACCCCACTTAAACCTGGTCGTCAAACAATCACCTTCAGTGGTCACAACGTTCCAGTAGTACCTATCCTTCAATTCTCAACATAAATTGCCATCCAGCTCCTAGATCGAATGCCATTTAACAGATTTATAGGAAAAAGGTTCGTGACTTAAAATTAATCCCCTCGACCTCAGCATTCCAATCAATTCGAAAGGTTGATATTAGAAATATATGGAGATAAGGGTTGAAGTCGTTTGAGATCGGACATAATATAGTTTTATCAATTTCAATGGGAAATACGGGTTTCATATTATCACAGGACTTAACAGATAAAAACAGTTCATTCCCTTCGAAATTTCGTCAAAAACTTCGGCTTGAATTAAATATAGCCCCAAAAATTTTAAAAAAAAATGAGATTTTCAATTTACTAACCATTCCCTGAGAAAAGCTCGTAGAACTTGAGCAGATATTTCTGAAGTGCTGAACCATTCAATCGTTTAAATCCTGATCGATTCAGAATCGAGATAAGTTTTACATCGAAATCGATGCTTCACTGTTTTCATTTCTAGCCTCACTCTATAGGCAAACAGACCACGTGGACCAACTTCATCTGGCTTTGGTCATAAATGAGTAAGTCCATGGAATGACCTCGATCTAATGGGATCATGGAGGTCACAGTAGATGCTGATTATTGATAAGAGTAGAGGATATTATTTATGGCGCATGGGCAGTGAACTCATCTGATTTTAAAATCGCCATTCAATTGAACGAACCTCCTTTTTTCATAAACTTACAACGAAGCTCGATTCAGATAGGGAAGAATAAGTAATCCGCATTTGTCCATTGCGAGACTAGCACCTAAGCAGTAATCTGGACTGAAAACTACCCATGTCACTTCTTTAAGGCCATTGAAGTGAATACGTAAGTCGGCCTCAGAAAATATACTAAATTTGGGTTCCATATTATAGTTAAGCATAAAGACTCACAGAATACCTCCTCTAAATAGCAGCAAATCCGAGTTAATGAACACATCAACATCATGATTTCCCGCTTATTTTAGCTATTTCAATTTCGGCAATATGGTAACTAGCCTTGGCTCCTCTTAGATCAGGTTGAGACAAATACCTTATCTTAAAAGCAGGTGGTCAAACCTACTCTCAACCTGCTCGTGGTGACCACCGGTAACTCCAGGGGCAACTCTGGGGGCTAATGAGAGGGGCGACCGGATGGGACTTATCACCCTCCGGACGTATAAAATTATATTATGCCAGCAGAAGTACAACTTCTTACAGCTTGGCAAAGGAAGCACGATGTAAATAACCGGATTCGTGCAAGTAGCTATGAATGGAATCTCCGCTAGAATGTTGATTTCTAGAGGAGATTTGAAGATGGACGAATTCGGACGAGGTGGCTCGATGAAGCTGAACTGATACCTATACGACGAAGCCATGCCACAGAAGAGACCAGACAAACGAAGATCTCAACAAACGTTTTACTGTTCTGTGTTAACTGTTGTGCTTAGTTGCTATAAAAGCTATTTATACTTCTGTTGCACCCCAACAAGTCCTTTGGATTCGCCCTAATAGGTGGGGAGAAAATAAATAAAAAATAAATAAATCTTAAAAGCACAGTACTTAAACTAACCTTTTGTTCTATTTTTGCTGATTACAGTTGTGGCAAAACTCAAAAAAGAATTCGAGAACTAGCCTCATAGTGACATTCATTGTTTTCCTGACAGTTCAAGTCAAATGATCAGTGCAAAATTGCATGTCCCGCTTTACATCGAAGCACACCTTTACAGAACTTTATTCCTTCATACCTTCACATCTTTATTCCGCCATGCTTCTCTTTCACCACTTGGAGCCCCGACAAGTCTTCAGAACTTGTCCTGCCATAAGTTTCAACTGTACATTCCCTTCGAGAAAGGATGGGTTCAATAAATTTTAACAAAATGGCGTGCCGTCTTAGGGTTTCAAGGTTGACGATATTGGAAGTACCTTACTTCTGAGAACAGACCTAAAAAATTCAGTAGAAAAGAAGGTCAACTCAAGATCCAAACTGCACAGGAATATTTGTTAAGACCTTTAACAGCAGTGGCAACTCGTGCTTCAGAATGACTCTTTAAGGCACAGCCTATTATAAGTATGCACATTTGTTTGATTGCTGTAAATGCTATTAAAGCGGTCACTTTGATTAAAGAGCTTACAGGGTTGTTTACTTTCTTGACGAGATTGCTGTTATCCCGTCGTATTGGAAATTTTGATAGAATTAAACACTTAACCACGTTTGATGAAGTGCGTTTCAAAATATTTCTCAACGGGCTCGTGTCTGACGTGGTCGAGTATCAGTTCACACCAAGACGATTTACTCAAAGAGGTCGCCCGTTAAGATGCACTTCGAAATGGCGAAATTTCATCATTTAATCTGAACTTCCATCATAGTGGAATCTAACTGACTTGGCACATCTACACCAATTAGGTCTACGGATAGATCACACCTTATAATGACAGTTTTTTTTGAGACCGTATCATCTTAGCTGAGGTGACGACGATCGGTTTATAAGTCCTACGGCTCCATCAAATGCATGAAACTTTGCGTTGTTAGATTATAGAGAAGATATCTGTCTCTGCACTTGAAAACATAATTCTATCGAAAGTGAGATCTCTTTAAGGGATCTGACGGTGGATTTGAAACATTAATAATGGAAACCGGTGCTTATCTTAAAAGTTAAAAAAAGGTAGGTAAAGTACTGACAATTTATTTGCACTTTTATTAAATTAAAACTTAATCTCACTGCGATTCAATGTCGGTTCAGTATGGTTCACACAAACTACATAGTCTATTATGATCAACCGACTCATTGTATGTACAAAATCTGTACGTCATGGACTTAATCTAGTTGATCTTGATCCATAACGTCACGAGATTGCGGAGGAAAATGAGCTGAAACAGTGCAACTTAATTGCTTGGCGTCAGACAGAGATGGGTATGATTTTCGCCAAATTCGTACTTGTTTGCCATCACTTGGTGCTCGACTTCCCGACACATGTACAAAGCACTTGTTACCCTAGTAACCATCTGTTAGCTTACTGCTGCTGATTCATTGACTGACTTAATGAATGTATATTGGGGGGGGGAGGGAGGAGGGGGGAGGAAGGAGGGGGAGGGAGGAAGGTTGGGAGGTGTTGAACCAATTATTGGGTCCGGAATCCACTGCACCTTCGGTGCATATTTTACGGCTATCCGAAGTTAACGGGATTGGACGAATTTTTGACTTTGAAGTTGGATTTTATAATAAATGGCATGTCTTTAATAAAGATGAAATTTCAATTTATTCTGAGGAGGGGAGAGAATACAAGTTTCTCCATCAGTAGTTGCTATGAGTTAAACCCATAATAATTTGATTAAAACAAATATAAATACATGTTGCCAGGTCATGTAGGTCAGGTAGGATCATGTCTATATTGTTTTTTTTTCTGTTTTTCTGAGACTTCATACTGAATAGTGTACTAAAAGAAAGTCATCTTTAAAAATAGCCCTAAATGGGTACAATTCAATCAATCAGGAAATCGCAAACGACGTCTAATTAATTTAAAATCGGACTTGCCGGCCAGTTTAAAGCCTGACATGTCCAGCCAGGTACACACCGATTCCGTGATGGGTTTAGAGGATCGGCATATGTTCATGGCCCACCTCCTCTCACTGATGCTGAGATACCCCCGAAGGAGTGGGGTTAGGACTGAGGGATAATTTGAGCATATTTACATACTTCTACCTCAGCGTCATTTGAGACCATCTGTTGTTGTCTACAGTACGCGCTTATAAGCAATATTTACCCATTCACCCTATCCATCATGTTGAACACTGAAGGGGAGGGGAAAAGATTCGTGGATCTTCTTTGCTCCCCCTATCTCTCCTTAGTATACTCAAATCACCCATGACGTTAACTGGCAGATGGTCCGAAGTTCTGAATGGTATTCGATGCGTTTTTTTACAGATTGGAGGAGAAAATATGAAAAGAAACTTATTCAAAGCTGAATGTACAATCATGTCCGCACCTGTGAAAATCAATGAGAGGGACAATCGATACAGCTGGCTGTGTTGCCTGCTTTGATTGCATGCGTGCTCCTAATCTGATTGGTATAAATATTTGCAACTTTGCGTTTTTACCTCAAAAACACTTACGAGAAAGTTCATTATAATGACCATTACAGAGAAAGTACTACACTTTGGATTAAGCTTAACTTAAGTGAGCACAAGAGTTACGTGGTTGTCATTTGCAAATCATAAATTAATGAACTGGCCAGAAAGAACTCATTGATTAAACTACTTATCCGTTCAGTCACTTTTAAAAAAGTGTGTGCCGGAGATTACGTCTGGTAAACGTCGGATACGTAGTGTCAATCCACTGCACAGTTAGAAGGATTTACTTAGGCTTCCAAAGCCCGACAGACAAACATTGAGGTTCCGAGGGCGCAAATGCCTTTGGTGAACCTGATTTAATAGATAAGAATCAAGTTCTTGGCGTCTTCACTTAAGCTGAAGAATTCCTTCGGAGAGAAAGCTATTGGAAATGGCGATTTCAAACAGATTAGTTTAAATAATGCAATGACCTTTCAGGTTTTACTAATGATACTTGTTCCTTGGGAGAGAAGCAATTTTATGACTTCCAATCCATTTATGTTTTCCCCTGCTGCAGTCTTAGAGCCCGACAACATCAGCTTAGAATTTGCGAATCGCACATTAATTATGACCCCTCAAGCGTCAGGTTGCTCCTCCCTGTTTTTGTCTTAAAAGAATCTCTTCAAAAGTCTCTTTCATTTATTGCTACTATAAAAATATAACAACAAATGATTGCGTGCTTGTGATAAGCTTAATTTAGTCATATTTTACGTACATTATTTATTAAAAGTATAACCACAAAAAAGGCAATCATCTTAAGCTTTTACTAGTATTAAGTACTTTTTTGTGACTGGATCATGATGTTGCATTTATCTTGACTGTGCACTTGTTAATGACATAATAAGAATTAATCTCTGTCAAATCATCAGAGATCTACACCTGTAGAACAGACTAGAACAGGTGATTGACGAGTTAGTGGTATGAAAAAAAAACGCTGAAACGTTGACTAGGAAGAGCTGAAAAATGAATGATTATCCTCAAGTCTTAAAAAGTTATGCTCATTGAGAATTTACAAAGGTTACTACTAATGCCATGGTAATATAACTAGTTTAGTTAAGAAAATTTGACAAAGTATAAAAATTCACCCTCCATCGCCATCCTGAATGAGCTAGCTATTCGTTTGAAGACTTCACTTCAACAAATTATGCATTCCTACAAAATAAAATAGACAGGAATGACGCATAGTTAGACTACAATGCACACCAACTGTCAGTGCAGATAGGGAGTCATTTCATTTTTTGACTAAAAGTGAGTTAAAATTGGCCTAGCAACCATGACAGGGACACACTTGGCAGTTTTTTTAGGAGGCATGACTTTATGAATATTTAATCAGGTGTACCGACTGCACAGACCCGCATATTCAAGGAGGCGATGAAGGTTCGTCATTCGGATTGTCGCAGCTAGAGGTGTAACTGTGTGCGCGTCACCCACTCACATAAATAATGTATTCCACCATAAGAGTTTTGTTAGGGAGAATGAAGAGAAGTAAAATATAAAAAAAAATTGTACGTTCCTTCCCTTAAAGGTCAGACGTAATCCTCGACTCATGGGCTATAATAGACATATAATCTGAAGTTGTGGTCACGAATCCCTCCGAGAAGTTTAGCGATTTATGTGCCGAATGCGTCAACAATATACATTGCTTTTTTCGTTTTACTTTGGTCTTCAGTACACCATACTTATGGTGGTTGAGTACGAGCCTAGAATGTTAATCCTAAGATTGAGAAGCGGAAGAGATATGAGTTTTGTGGTTCTCGTAGTAAAGTTTTTATAAGGAATGGCTTGGTAGCGGTAAGAAGACCAGTCCTCAGATCGGTTGAAGTAGACAACCCACGGTATAATTTTGAAACTGCTCAACAATGCTGCATTTAGGTGATTTCGTCTTTCTCTAATTAACATGAATGATACTTAATCAAGAAGCGATTTTACAAGGCAGGTTCGACCTCTGCTAGGCTAGTTTCCATAAAATGCGTTTTCGTTTCTTTGTACTATCGAAAAATAACGCCGGTTCAATTCGATTAGCCACTTTTATCAGCGAAAACGAACAGGAAAGGGGAAAGCCACTGGCCGTTGATAAACAAAAGCTGTGGTAAAATGTGCTGAGGGAGCTAGTATTTTTAAATCTGATCATCGTCAATTATCCAGGGTTATCTACTCGCATTGAAACTTAAAGGAACTTTTGAAGCTTAAGATGCTGTGGTCACAGTCAAAAGAGCACTGAATCTATTGGCTGATAGAAAAATTACACTAATAGGCTAAAGTCGAAGTGTCCATTGAATGTGGACAAGATGGCTGATGAAATAGTCGGTTTAGGAGAAGCTAATGAACTTTGATGAGAACTATCGTTGAATCGCTTCTGAAGAGGTACGAACGGAATGACATCTGTGGTCTGTTGACTGTTTCTTTCCCTTAAATTGTTTCCGTTAAAATAACAGATCTAGTTATTAGGCACTACACTTTGTAATCACCACAAAGTTAGAACATTTCTGAAAAGGACATCTTAAATAAATTAATGCATACATGTAAACAAACAAATTTCCGGTTGTATCACAAAGTGAGGCACTTGCCATTTGCAATCCCCTATAATAGTTAATGATTTGACATTCCTTTCCTGAGAATTGAGTCAAAAAGCCCCACGTAATAGTCATTATGATGTCTTCAAGACTCACGTTCGTAATTACTGGTGCCTGCCATTCATCTGATATTATTTAAAGATGAAGTGTTGTCGTTGGGCGTATGTCCACCCACTACCACTAGTTACAATTTAGAGTACGAAAGAGATATCTTGGTCTGGCAGTTAAGTCACCTGTTCTGAGAGTTCAGAGCATTCTCGAGACAAAAATTTCCGAAATTTTTATCTTTGAATTGGTGTTTTACCTTGAGAAATACTGAAGTCCTCACATTTTGAGCTAAATTATGATGCAAACAGTGTCAAGAATATTACACAACACTGATCACACGTAGTATTACACTGCGAAGTGAATGATTTGTTCATTTTCGTGGGAGTCACCCTGACTAATCCGATAGCTACTTATTCTTCAATGCATTTCAATCATTCCTACCCAATTTCGGCTATCTATTTGCGTCTGTTAATGCCGCTTAAATTATCGCTTGGTGAATTCGCACCAAAATCCGATTATGCCAGGCTTTGAATATTTCCACTCCTTAAATGTACAATACATTTTTGTTAATCATAACATATTCATTAAATTGTTCTGGTTTTGCCCCAGCTTTGATTTCCACATAGACAAACAATTTTGTCATCGTCATCATCACCATGCCAGAATAACTTACGAATAATTATAGTTTCGTCCAATTTAAAGAAACGGGTTCGAGCAACATATATTGTTGTTAATTACTGGATCATTATGAAATAACGTTCTTGTGATCTTATTTCTGTTAATCAGGTACGTTGAAGCGAGAATGCCAAATATGAAGACTATGGCCTACTGAGTACAAAATTAGAGTTGAATCCAGCGTTTGAAAAAAGATAAACCACTCACGCTATTGATGCCATGTTGAAATGAATTTCACTGGGCCGACTTAATATAACTATCGATAGGAAACCAACACTTGATAATAAACTAGAAAGTTAATTAAAGTAGACGTATATGGAATAATCCATAGGACTGATAGGCAACGCTCAGTCAGGCACTTAGGGGAAGTAAATTACAATTATAAGGCTTAATAATAACCCAATTAAGAAAGGCTTGCTTATGTTAGGCAATAATTTAAACTGAAATAAAAATGAAATTATTCAATAGGTGAAGTTTGTAGGATTAAAGCGTACAGCTACTGTAAAAAAACGGCCTAACTCCGATAACGTTTGAATTGTTTAAAGCATTATTTAAATGTCTAAGCGGCCTACATAAGCCGGCGTTTTTCTTTAATTTATGGTGATGGAGAATGTTTTTCTCTCCTTCGCCGGGAATCCATCTTTTGTTGAAAATGGAAGCTTTCCAGGTAAAAGAATATTCCAAATTTATATATTTATCATGGATTAAAGCGATCGTTGCTTTTTAACTTACATTACCCAGATGAGATAAAATTGCTATGTTTATAGGCACAGTTATTCGTAAAGATTTTTTTTTTGAATCACCCAGTTCAGTACAATTTAAAAATATGTATTGTAAACACAAGTTTTGGTTCGATATTTACTCAAATGTGCTTTCATATCGAATACGTTATCTATTTCCTGTTTGTCTAAAATATGGCGTAGACTCTCGCCCTATAGTATCGATTCAGATCAACCAGTTTCCTTCCATGCCGCTACCTGAAATAATTATTTTTTTAACGCATGTAGGCTGCTACTGTTCAATTATTATTGTAAGGAATAGAAACCATCGAATTTCGCCTCGATAAGTGTTACTAATGAAATAAATTAAATTTATAGTCTGTCGCTATCGAGAAGGTTCACTGGATCAAGTCATAAATCTGCTATGGTCAACAGGTTAGAGCCATTAGTAAAACCTAACCGCTAACTGCCCTCTAACGTTTCCAGAATTGCGTCCCTTCTCCCCTCCCCCCACACACAAAAGCAGGAAGGAGGAGTAGCCAAGTTATCGTGTGCATGAGTGCTTAACAACTACTAAATTAACTTCGCATTAGTCCTAATGACAACTGCATTTTCTCTTCCTGCTTTAGTTATGGTACACAATCACCCCTTTGCTCCTTGGGGCAGTTTTACTGCTACTGCTCAGCCGACTTCAGCTAATACTCTTGTTGCCGCTGGTGCTTTTGCTAACGCTTCTACAGGCTCTGTTGCCACGACAACGTCCACAACTACAGCTTCCAGTTCCTTCATGCGCAACTCCGCTCAACCCACTATGGTCCAGCCCCATCACCATCTACACTACCAACATCAGTTTCATCTCCAACAATTTCAACAGCATCAACAGTACCTCGCCGCGGCCCGTCAACAACAGGTACAAGCTCAGCAACAGCAGCAGCAGGTACAACAAGCCCAGCAAAGGGTCACTTTTCCCACCTTCCCTGCCGCCCAAGTGACTTCTGTCTCTTCTCCGAGTGATCAGGAAACTAAACCGAGTTTCCCTCCTCCTGTAACCTCTTCAAGTGCTGCCGCTACCTCCACGGCGAATGGAACCGGTTCGAAATCTGCCGCTTCTGCTGTAAATCCGGCTCCTGCGACCACCACCCCTGCCGCTCTGCCACAAATCCCGGAAGATCTTCTACTTAAACTTGATCCCTCTTTAGCTGATCAGAAGCCTCCCGTCGATCCGGCGGTGGAGAAACCCTATCAATGCGATCAGTGCCTGAAGCGTTACTCTGGAATGAAGTCATTAAAGAATCACAAACTCACTCATAGTGATATCCGGCCACATAAATGTTCGTTCTGCCAGAAGGCCTTTCTTCGAGCAGACAAGATGCGAATGCATGAAATCTCCCATCTGAATGTCAAACCGTTTGAATGCGCCACTTGTAAGCAGCGATTCACCCGGTCGGATAAACTCAAAATCCACCATCGAACGCATACTGGCATTCGACCCTACGCCTGTACCTTCTGCCCTAAACGCTTTACCCGATCGGATAAATTAAAGATCCACGAGAGAATCCACACCAAGATCAAGCCATATGAATGTATCCACTGTGGCAAGTGTTTCGCTCGATCAGATAAACGACGACTGCATGAGAAAACGCATTTATATGGGCCCCGACCGAGGACCAATAATGGTTTGAGAAAGTCCAGGTCTGCTGCTGCAAATGCTTCTGCTAGTTCTGCAGTCTCTTCGGCGTCTTCTGCAATCTCTGCCAACCCTCTACCTGTCTCTGGATTCGGATTCTTATCAACCACTCCTGGAGCGGCCACAACAACCCTCTTTGCCGCGCAGAATTTTCCCATTGTTACTTTAAACCCGGTGGTAAATGGAACCCCTATTGTTTCCAGTACTCCCACCACTGTTGCCGCATCTTCAAACGCTGCGGTATCCACTTGTAACATTAATAGTAGTATTGCTGACACAACTGCTGCTGCAGCCTCTTCGACCTCTTCTGCAACAGCAGCCGTAGCTGCGGCTATTACAGCCTATCCACAATTCGCCCAACAGATGCATTATCCCGTCTTTATGACTGCTAATCCCCCTAACCCCACTGCTTCGTTTGTCTGTGTTGGAGGAAGCGTAACATCCTCTACAACTCCAGTGACAACTACTGCTGCAACATCTGCTTCAAGCAGTGCCACTTCAACTGTATCCTCTGCTTCTGCTGTGACGAATAACATCGCTGCGGTTATGGCGGCTGCTGCTCTTGGACGACAATTTCAGACCTCACAAGGTGTAACGGGTAGTCAAAATATGATGACCCAACCGTATGCACATCATCAAATGCATCTGCAGAGTCAGCAACATCAGCAGCAACAAGTTGCAGCGGCTGTATACTATCAGAGACAGCACCAGACTCAGCAGCAGTACGCTTATGCCGCCCAGCAGCATCAGCAGTACCAACAGCAACAGCATCAGATGGTTCAACAACACCCTGCTTACGCTGCCCAACAACAACAACAACAACAACAACAACAACATCAGCAACAACAGCAACATCAGCAATACGCTGCCATGCTCCAGGCACATCAACAAGCTGCTCACATGAGACAGCAGGCTGCTGCGTTTAGTTTCTTCCCCTCCAATCGAACGGCTGGTGCCACCGCACAATTTGCATTCAATGCTGAGCAGCAGCAACAGATTCAGCAGACTGCTCAGGTTCAGCTGCCGCAACAGCAGCAACCACAAGTTCAGAGCCCACAAGCGGCTCAGCAGCATCAAATTCTAGCGGCTCAGCAACAGTATCTTCAGCAACAGCAACAGCACTATGCTCAACAGATGGCGGTGGTTGCTGCTCAACAGAGAGCTGCTGCAGTGGTGGCGGCGTTCTCTTCGACAACTGCAACGGTGACGTCAGCTCCTTCGACACCTACGGCATCGTCTACTACTTCAACCACGGCGACAGCTGCAGCAACGGCGACTGGTTGAGTTGTGTGGAGATTATTCCACCCTCTAGTTCTCCTGTGTGTCCTACCCTCCGTCTCATACTACTACTCCAACATTTTCTGTATAGCAGAAGAGCATTTACTTTTAGTGTTTAAGTGAGGTGTGTTTGTAGGTCTTCGATCTTGCCAGTGTTTGGGATGTTAGAAAGTGTCTGTCTGGATGTCTGTTCATCTTGAAGTGGAGTGCAATATGAGCCCACGATGTGTATATAGTGGACCCCTGCCCCAGCTTTTAAAGTGACCCTTCGCGCGTCATGTTTTAAAAATCGCCAGGCCCACCTCCCCCAATGACTTGATATTATTGTGACTACCGCGATTATTGTCGTAATAATGAGCACCATATACATACATTGTTATTTATTGACTGTGGGTTTTAATAATATGGCCCGCTTGCTTCTCCCTTTCCTATGCTATGTTGACATGACCTATTTCTACTTCTTGTTCTTCATTATCATGGTGTCTTGAGTCAATTCACTAGCTTGTGCATAAGTTTAGAACCTCCTTTTTTTCCTTTGTTCACTTTTTCTTCTCACCACCCCCACCCTTTGACCGGTAAGAACGTCCTTCTTGGTGTGCGCTTGTGCCCACGATTTTTTTTCCTATTAAATTACTGTGCGATAATGTGTCAAATGAATCGATTAATATTTTCAAGGGAGATGACACTGTATTGTAGCGAATTGAGAACACAAAAACGTGGTCAATGTTGTTTGGAGTGTTTTGAAAGCGAGATTAGGGTGCGAAGTTCTCATTTATTGGACAACCATTTTGTTCTCCAGTGTCAATCTGGTCCGTACGCTTCCTTTCTAGAGCTATTGATTGTGTTTTTGATCAACTAGTGTGCTTTAGTCGGTCGTTCGGTAGCCTCCGTGCCAAAGGTATTGTAGTTCATTTAGAATCTACAACGTAATTAAGTTAGGCCGAATAATGTAGGCACTACCTAGTGTGCGAAAAGAAGTTGGTGAGGCTTCGCGAACCTTGATCGAGCAATTTTATACGGCTATATTGGAGTCATTTGCCACAAGGTGACGTGGCCAGAGAATAGCACTTTCAAAATTTTTGCTATGATGGGGTATTTCTAGCGAATTAATGAAGTCTCTTAGCAGTTTCGAACCTGGTGCCGACTGACTTACTGCTACAAACTACGCCTCGGTCTCCATCGGGATGAAGGAACGGTTAACGTTGTCATCGAGGACAAAGGAGAAGATCCTTTCGAATGGGACGGAAGTCATAGATATTAGAGGATAGGAGGAATAGTCACCCTAATTACCAAAAACCCCCGCATCCTACAAAATCAGGTGTGGGAGGATTATGCTCTTGACGGTTGGACTTTGGCGCCGCCTCACCTTAGTAATTAATGAAAATGCGCTTGGCCAATCATTTTCTAAAATCATTTGGTGTTGTTTTGCTAGGCGCTGTCATCATAGTTCTAACCAAGCGAGTGTCTTATCTTTTTTTTTAAGTTCGGTTTTCTTCATATCAGGAAGGTATCGGTAGTAACAGCACACGTTATTCTGACTATTTAATAGGAATTTTGGGGTGAAGGAAGACAAAAAGAGAACAGGGCGTTGGGGGGGAGGGAGAGGGGAGATTGAAGTAGAAGAAAGTATGGTTAAAGAGGACCCAATCATGAGAAAGCTTCTTTAATATCAACAGACCCAACCACTATATTTCTACACAATCGCATAGCGCTCGGGATGGAAGTTCACTTCTGTGGAGAATTTTATTGGTTCTCCATTAACATCGGAGGCTTCTGTCACCTAAAAAGAAAGAGGGAGCTAGCAGATATGATAATTCTAGAAAATAAGAGACTTGAATATTGTCTGAAATTTCGATTTAGAAACAATCGCATGCCTTCTAGATGGACTTTGAAAGGTTCAGCAACAAATCGCATGTAAAACAATAAATTGCTAACTAGACATCGTCAAGTATGTCAACCTAGACTGACGAAATTCACTGCTTCACTTGATTCCTTAATTCCAGCCTTCATCATAAAAAATAACTTACAAGCTTAAACCACTAGTTTTTCAGCAAATAAACATAAATTCTTCAACCAGATAGCTGACGCGCCCATAGCCAAACACTTTCCATACATTACATCAAGAAAGGACAACCTAAAGTTCTAGGTTGAATGATTCCTGAATTCTTCCGGAAATTTTCTTGAATTTTATGGTCCTAATTTCAAGCTTTTCAAATTACAGATCTGTCTCAGTCAAGACTAAGCAGAGGTTAATTTAATTTCATACAAATTTTCGGAGATTACACAAGAGAAAGCTACCTCAACACCGCAGTAAGATTTCGAAGAGGTAAAATTGAGGTTGAGAGGGAAGAACTGATCAGCTTTGGAGTTCTTGTCTTTGCGGACTGTGAACTCAAGAGTGCCGGTGGCGTTGTCAGCATCCACGAGGGGTCTAGTCCAACGAAGTTGGCAGTGACGCGCATCCACTTCGTAGTCTCCATCGCACTTACTCACAACGGGTAGTTTTGGGCTTGGTCTGGCTCAAAGGGATATAAAGAGATTTCGTTAAAACAAAGACACACGTCCAGGACAGCTAAAGTGACATAATAGGTGGAGTAACATCCCATATAAGTCAATAATATTGTCAAAATAACTGATCAAATATTTGAGACTCTAAGACCTCTCAACTACAACCTCCCACCTAGCAAACTATGAATGTCTAATGGCCTTTCAAAACAGCGGAAGGGTGACCTTAGGAGCCGAAGACATTAGGTTTTAACAGCAGACAAATGCTTAAGATATGGGCGTCGTCCTAAAAAATAGGAAAAATCCCTCACAACAAAAGCAGTGAAGCAGCCTACCGGCTCAAGACGGTGCGAAAAAGGTCTTAAATGACAGAGGAGAACGTCTTCGAGTGGAGGATTGTGGAACTACACCATTTAAAAAAGCTAAATTTCGTCTGCCGGAGATGGGAGATCCACACCGATCAGGAAATGAATCTCTTCGATTATCACTGCATACCTAGTCAGAGCCTTTATCCCATTTTCGCACTCAAAAAACTGAAAACCGATAGTCGGTCAACAGGTCTTCCTGACAAAGACTGGAATGCATAAAGTACAGAAAAGCGGAAGTCGACTCACGGTAGAGGTATCGTGATGCATAGGTTCTGCAGGGACAGTGAGGCATCCTGCAAGAAGTACTCAACAATCACTTCAAATCCACCTGTGACATCAGCAGGCCAGCAGTTGATGAGAACAGGCAACGCTGCCTCGTCGTTGGTCTGAGCACGCCATTTGAGAACAGCCACCTCCTTACCTACCAAGAAAGGCTTGCCACCAGGCTTTATCGCCAGCCAATTGCTCGACTGCAAAGCAGAAGAAGGGATTAGCCATTCAGTGAATACACTGCTTATGCACTACTGATAAAAATACAAGTAGAATTCCCAGTGGTCAACTGAGAGCAATCGAGAAAGCACACATTATTTACTACTGATGATAACAAAAATGACAATACTTACCTGGAACGTGGGTTTGTCGATGTTGGGATGCGTTTGAAAAGAGGCTGGCGGATGCTTTTTAGAGGCAGCAGTAGCGCGAGATAAATCGACGCGAATACGAGCGGTCGTGGAGCGATCATCGCCAGCACGGACGTGGAGAATTCCTCCGATTTCAAAAGATTCAACACCGCCGTCCCGATAAGCCTGGGCGGTAAGACGCTCCTCAAGTCGAACGTGAAGGCTAGGCAGTGGGGGATATGCAGAGTAAAGGGAACTATCACAAATAATAAAAGACGAATTGCAAACCTGACCATCAAGACAAATGCTCAAGTTAAAATCTAGTTTGAAGTGGATAGTTATTAGAGCTTTACGAACAGTATACCAGGAAGCAGTTTACTTTCTATGAGTGCCGGGAATTAGTATTTGGAATCAAGAGCCTATTCCTAGAAAGGCCCTGCGTCGGTCGCCTTGTGGTACATAATAGATGTAAAGATCTTTCGGTTTTGATAAAGCCACGGATACTACCGATCTCTTGAAAGACATGAAGTGGTGATATCCAACAAATGGGAAGTCCAAGTCGCTTTGGCGGCTCATAATCGAGCACCCAACAGATAATCTGATCTAAATGGCTGTTAGTAGCCATCTGGTATACAAAGGTCAAATGAAAATCAGCACTAGTTTAGATTCTGACAGAATAGATCGAAATGACAAGGAAGACTAAAGTGTACTTATATTAGATATTATCTTCCTGTTAGTTCAAGCCTGGCTAGAAGGGAGCAACGCGTAAAAACGAGACATGCTATTAACCAGTGATCGATAATCTCCACTTTTCTACCTTCAGCTTCAGAACTTTCATATGTCCGATAGTTTAGATACAGATGAACCTAAAACGATCAAATTTCCATTTCCAGGTCGTAGTGATGTACGAGTTTCGGTTGAGTACGGACTCAGGATTTAATAACCAGAAACCCTAAAGTTGGTTAAGACGGTGGTAAAGAAATGCACCCTGGAGATTACTCACTCTCGCATAGCAACACCAGAAGCGTCAATCAGTCCGGCTTCGGGAATGGTCGCAGCAACACCAGAAGCAGGTCCTTCATTGCGCAGCATATCCGTCAATTTGTCCATTTCCGATTTCATTTGACTACCGCCTAAGTGCATACCACGACCGCGTGCTGGCCCCTCTGGTTCACGGCTGGACAACAAAGGTGTTGAGTAGTCGTCTGAAATACAATTTTTAAGTAAAATCAACCAATTAATGTTCTTAAGGTGATGTGGTGGATTGGCTTGAATTTTACGCCCGTTTACTAAGGATGACTTTTAGAACAGTCCTAATCCAACAGTTTGAACATTTTTGGATTCTCAACTCGTTCAGCGATTATCAACTATTGAACTGCTCAACACTTGGTCAATTCAAGTTAAATTTACGAAAGTGAAAACTCCAATAAGAGGAATCTGAAACAGAAGTTTGATATACCATCACAACTAAATGCTAACAACACATGTTATATGGGCATTCATGATAACATCAATTGGACCAATAATTATACCATAAGCAAACAGACAGAAATCAATAATTATGCTAACTAAATAGTACGGAGAGTATTCTATTAAGATAATCATTATGATAGGCTGTAGAATATGCCAATTTCATTAAACAAGACAATAGAATGTGAGCGACCATGGGAGAGCCATGGTCTAAAATAGGGACTCTTAAGAAAAAGCACCATGGATACACAAATAGAAACAGCCATATCGGCAATTCCATCATTAAACGAGAAAAAAATACATCACCATAAGCAAATAAAATGGTTATTTTTCTATGAAGCCAGGTATGCGATTCCAATGAAAAGACAAAACGAACATGCAAGGACAAAGAAACATAAACTGGAATGGAAAAAAAGTCCACTGATAACTAGATTAAGTCAATGGAAGGAGTAAACCAAAAATGTCTAGCAACTAACCAAGGGCGATAACTTACCAACAGAAGGCTCAACACTAGGTCCAGGAGAGGCAAAAGTTTCTGCACCAATTTTCCCACCAGAAAAGTTACCATAAATCGAACTAAGTGGAAGACCCTGTTTGGCAGCTGCCTGGCGGGCCAACTCTAGCTCACGAGCTTTGCGCTTCGACAATTCGCGCGCTTCCTGCATTTGGTTTTCGCGAACAGCGTTGAACATCTTCTCCTCATGGGAATCCATCTCTGTGAAGGTGCGAATCTGACTCAAAGTGACACTCTCCCGGTAACCAAGAGCAACGATCTCATCAAAGGCGAAGATGATTTGGAAAGCGTTTTCGATAATATCCGAGGCCTCTGAACCTCGAGCATACTCAGGAATCAGCCGGGCGAATAGACGAAGGGTCTCAAGATCCTCCAGAATGTTGCTTGCTTTCGTAGTTATGAGAAGTACATATAGCCTTTCAAGAGGCTGATATACGTAACGCACCGAGTCCGTCTCAACAAACGTATGCTGTTTGCCTGGATAAAAATTACTTGTTTATTCCAACGAAAGAGTTGCGTACCTGGATCTGCAAGTTTGGGGAATGTGGCGATTAGTCCCTCAATGCGGGATTTTGTCATTTCAACAAATTGACGGGATACTAACGCTATTGGACACGAAAATAAATGTATAAACTGGAACAGTACCTTTTCCATCCTTCGTGCAAACCGCAGCTGCAAGTAAAACCTAATAATAGACTTGATAAAAGTATGTTTTTAAAAGTACCATGATGACGCTGGAAATTGCCGTGTTACGTCGACACAAAACGACCTCAACGGAACAAACCTGCAGGCTTGCCACTAAGAATATTATCGATGATGAATGCATAATTTTTTAATCTGTGTGAAGCTTTCAGACCAGTAAATAAATAGACGTGAAAATGTGATATTCTAAAATTATTTAAGTTAAGAACCTTGAAATTTAAAAATGGGCCTCTTTATCCAAATCGACCAATTGCACTGCCATTAATTTCACTGTTTATTTTTCATCATTCTCTCAAGATGCCTTTAACTGATTCATAAACCACAAAAATGAATTGTATATTCAACTGCCTATCATTGCATTTGTGAGGTTGACTGGATTTGCTCATTTTGTGGCTGAATACAGCAGAACAGGTAAAGCGAAAATCCTATAGATCTCATGACGTGATCAATTTTGCAAGGGGATCCTACTACCGAAGCTAAAGTTAACCAACTTGGGCGGTAGCGAATTTTACGTTCTATATTACTAAAATGACCACTGAATAGGTACATTAGGGACTGACCTTGGCAAGCGCCAAATAGTTCTGTTTTTTTACGTACATTCATTTAGTTAATATGGGTTCATTTTTATTTGTGTGGGTTAAATATCATTATCTATTCATATTACCACGTTGTACCAATCCACTGCAATCATTAAACAGCATTTCATTGGATATCCAAATGTACTAGAAGCTGACATTTCAGTCACCCTTATAGCCAGTCTTGCTCTTTCGGATTAGTCCAACATAGATTAGCTGTTGAGAGTTGATCGGGAGGATCAAATGACAATTGAATGCTGGGGTATTCATCTGATCATAATGAAAACCCTAGTGGCTCCCTTCGGACCTTGGATGAACTTCTCCACCGTTGGGCTTGCTTTCACGAAATTAAAAGTCGAATATTTTAACAAATATGGACCGTGATTTGTCACTTTTTGGCTGAATGTTTTATTATACGATAGGCGCAGGACACGATTTGATTCGGATTGCATTGACAAGAATTTAATTAGTCAGTTCTAAAGGCTGGAGTCTCTGCATATTTTTTTCGCTTCAAGAGCAGGGATTTAGGCACCTAAGCTGAATTTATGTTTTCTGTTTGAGATTGTGTGTCACGATGTATTCTTAAGCCCTGCCTCTTAAAATGGTGCGTTTGAAGCAGTTGTAGTCAAAAAAATTATGAGTTTGGCGATCAAACAACAGGAACATGCAACTCAAAATTAAAAATTCTTAAGCAATATTGTTTCAATGAACATTCACAGTGATCGACTGGTTGTAAGCATTAAGTCAAGCGTTCAACTTTAATATATTTCAAGTCAGTTGAAATTTATTCGCATAATTCTTTTAAATCAAATAATTTTCGTTTTTAAGCGTTACCCGTATAATTATTTGTCAAACCTTCTACGCATGAGTCCAAATAACGTAAACTATTGGTGTGCTCGATTGTCGTCGCTATATGGGCTGATTAAATACTCCGACTGGTTGGTCTCTGTCTTAAGCTAAAAATGGCTTTTGGCAACGATGATCTACCTCGCCTAGTTAATTTATTTGACATCCAAGTTCCATCGTCTAACCCGCCATCCCAGGTGTGCATCCCATCACTCTTACAGAATACTCGACTTGGCCCTATTTTATCGTCCAGTTACCAGGCCCCGAAATGCCAAACTCGCCGTTCTTTTGGCGGTCTCTGTCGTCAATGTCCTCAATCCAATCGATCCCCAAGAAACAGCCGTCACCCTGGTTTTTTTTCCGAATTAGTGATTTTATAAATTATTTCCAGGCTTTTCCAAAGGTAACCGTCATGATTCCGACTCAGCCGTGCATTATTGCGACTTGTGTAAAATCACTTGCGTCGGCAGGCAGTCTTTTAGTAGTCATTTGGCTGGTCAAAAGCATATGAAGAGGGAACAACAGAAGCAGCCCGTATGTGTATTTACCACCTTTTCGTTATTTTTAAGCTTTTCCCCTTCCTTATGTTTGCCTTTTTGGTCCCTAATGGGACCAATGGTATGCAATGGTATTTACTTATTCATATTTCATACTCATTAATGACAGTCGTAACATTGATCTCGCAATCTAATATCTTAGATGAGGAATTCCGAAATCTGGTGCCCAGTTTACAATAGCATTTGTTCTAGCTTCAATGCATTTAAACGCCTGTTTGGGCCAAAACTCGAAAACCCACTCCCTGAGTTGTGAATTCTATGCCAGACTATCATCATCTTTGAGTTCCGTTAGAGAGATAATAAACACAAAGAAAGTTCGGATGAGCTTGTACTCTTGGCCACAATCTACTTTTTCCTTCCGCCTACGATGTCTACTTTGGTAGAAAGATGTATATCAAAGGAAGGGCGTATTTTTCCGTTTTAATTCAGTATTTTTCTGACATGCCATCATAAAGCACGAACAGTGATATCGGTTTACTTTCTTCTTTGTACGGTAAACGAAAATATTTTTCTCACTACTAATAGTCAAAAAAACCTTGTTCATATACGCATCTTTAATTGGTTTTCATCACATCTTCTTTCGAACCATTTGTATGATGAAATCTGCTATCGATAAGCTTTATATTGTTAAAGGCCCTATATTTCCTTTGTGTTTGTGTTCATTCGGTTACCTGACCATGCGAATCTTAATAGGCTTGTATTAGGTTTGTTTTATTTGCGGGCCATCCAAGGAGTAATCCAATAATGAATGGCTACGCCTATGACGAAACTACTCTGGGTTACGAGGTCAAAGGGCAAACTTAAGCCCACAGTTGCCCTTCGATTTATGGCTTAATCTTGGCATCTTGTTTTACAGGTTTTCTGTAAATTGCAGGCACATTCTCTTGAAGTAATCAGCCGCTGATGTCGGTTTTGAACCGTGTTTTCGTCGGTTTTGAGGACTAATACTCCATATGGAACCAACTATTTAAAATGATTTAATTTTCATAATTCTAATGTTTTCACCATTAGGAATTTGGTTTATTGAATGATTTTCCTCCTAAACAAATGTTAAAAAATTGATTCGTTGCTCTAAAGTATTTAGATCAATTTATTTCCGACTCGTGCTAGAATTCTTTCAAAATTGCATCGTCACTGTTGTATAAGTTTTTGAGGTAGTGGTTGCTTTATTTTTAATTGTGTTACTTCCTATCTTTTTTACCATGACTCTTAAACTAATTCCAGTTCTTGTTTGTTTTCAACCTCTTGTTTCGTTATAGACTACCGAAGAAGCCATTAATTCGAAGGAGGTTACATGTACCATATGCAACATCAAATGTTCCAGCACGGAGACTTATAATGCTCATTTGAACGGTAAACAGCACGCTAAAACAATCAAGTTACAGAAGGCTCGTGGTTGTGAAGTTTCAGATTTTCAACCTCAATCCTCCAGTGAGTTCTTAGGTTCTACCTCTCAGATCATAGAGTCATAATATTTGCGAATTTCACTCTATTTAATGTTTCAATCCTGCTGAAATAAAATATCTCCCAATATCTACGAAGAGAAGGCATCTTGGAAATATCGAGTCTCTCATATGAAAAGGCCTTGGTAGATCAGTATTTAATCCGCATAGACACCGATAATCAAGTTCACATTGAGTGAAATGTTAACCATTTCTTTCCTCAAAAGCGATTAGGTAGTGTTTTTTAGTGCTTAAAGTAGAATGAAATCAGTTTAATCAGAGTTCGTCTTGGATTAAGCCAAAATAGCAGTGGTGGTTGATAAGATGAATGCAGAGTTTGTGCCGAAGATTACTCTTACTGGCGGATGGAATTTGGCATTTCAACTAGAAAGAAAAAAGGGAACCAAGTTAATCAACAATAAATGTCTCGGTTTAGCACTCTGCTAAACTTAATTTTGCATGAAATATAGAATGAGATGGTTCTGTTCCACACAACGGCCTTTAATTTTTTTTCCTCTCTCCAAAATGTGGATCTTGTTGATGCGTCTTAATTCCTCTCTAACTAGAGATTTCGCATTTGGCTTTCTCTTTAAAAAAAGATGTCAAAAGAATGGGTGTTTCGAGAAAGATATGCGGTTCTGAATTCATGTGAACGACCTCAATCCTCAGACACCTTAGTGTTATGGTGACGGATAAATATCAATTTCCCGATATTTTAATCAGGGGGGTATGCTGTAAATAGACTGGTAACAGTGCCTATATGCATTCGCATTTCTAAAAATTTCACTTATAGACAGAGCTGGAGCTAAAAAGGAATCTTCGGTAGCATTCCTAGATTAATCCTCGTTTTCAATGTCCTTATTGAAGCGGCTAGCATCATGAAACTCAAAGTGCGCAATTGAAGTTTTTGGAGTACAATAGTTTTCCTCCAATAAGCTTATTAAAATTTGGTCCCTAGTCTGCATATTTTATTCAAATCTGGGCTTTATTTGCTAAAGTCACTTGAAATGCATTTAACTTATCTTTTTCTTCGCATAGATCAACCACCTAGGCCTTCCTCGCCCATCATCCCGGAAAATTGTATCACATTGGTAAGAAAAGCAGGTTGATCTTTTCAGATTCTCATAAATGCTGGTTTAAGTAGTATAGCTGTTTTCTGATTTTAGTTCAATTCCGGCAAGGGCACGCACTATTCCTGCCGTCTCTGTAATTGTGTCTGCAACAGCTTACAACTGAAAGAAGCCCACATAAAAGGCAAGAAACATCAACAAGCTCTGCGCAAACTCAAGTCCCCTCCTTCATCATCCACGACATCATCTGCTCACTTTAAATCCGAACCCGAGCCTTCAACACTTGGCTCTGATGTCCTCACTGAAAAGGTTGTGGTCAGTTTGTTAATAATTTATTCATTTCATTCAAAAGGATATGTAGCTGTCAGTTTTCTGGAATTTGCGAGTTGGGATGATGGAGTTCGATGACTTCTGTTCTTAGCTTTCACCATGTAATTTCGTTTTCTTTTCAGGCTTAAGTTGGGAAGCACGCGCCTGCTTTCTCTTAATGTTGTTTACGTGATCCTAGCAGTGATTGGTGCTAATTTTCCTTCTATTCAGTGTGTTAGGTTAATGGCTGAAATCCGTTAAAGCCAAGCTGAAAGCCTCTTGAGACGGAGGTTTTACTGGATTCTGATTATCAGAGAGTTAAGGCTGATAGTAGGGGTTGAAACACTTAATAACTGGGATTGCTTTTGGTTGATTTGTCTAAGTCATGACTTTATATTTATATTTATTGGTTCTTTATGAAATACGGTGACCGGAACCTCGAGGACCTTGCAGGTCTGTTTTGATTTGAACAGGAGAAAAAGTGTCTTATAGAATTAGGTTGTAGTACTTGTATCGAATGTATTGTAGGATAAAAGAATTAGATGTGCAGAAGAGGTTGTAAACAAAAATATAACGTTAACAATGGAACAGCTAGTCTTCATGAACATTAGAATGATAAAATTACATGTATGAGTCAGTCGATTAGCGAGTAAAATTAGAAAATTCTTTTCATGTCCTCGTAAGGGTCTTTTTTATCCACTCAGATGCGAAGCCTTTTATAAACTTGATGAGCCTTCTCATAATGCAGACTTACCAGACTCTTAAGCTTATTGTGAAAAAGTCGTTGCAGGGTATCAGTTTCACAGAGACCAATTAATCTGGCCTTTATGAGGTACCTACGGACCCTTCAATAAAGGATGGAGTCGTATCATTTACAACTTGACCTTGCCAGGGTTATTGGTCAGTTTTAATTTAAGTTTTCAGGTATTTGAAGGATATGCCACTTTGTATTCTCTCTCCAGTGCGCAACAACCCTAGATCCGCTTCTCCTTCAGTGTACGTCCAGATCGTGTTATCTTACTCGCCAGCTGCTTATAAGTATTTGTTTAAAAGCTTTATTTGACAATCCAATGAAGCTACCAGTTCCCATATAAGGGTCATCTATATACTCGATGTGTCCCGTAGTCCATTCTCCACTTGTACCTGGGTTTAACTTGAGGTGATCCACCCAAGAATAAACCTCTAGGTATCTACTGAGAAATCAAGCTGAAGGGGTAAGCCATTCCATCTAATCCTAGCGATATATATTGCACCATGGGTCAGTTGTAGTGGGTGCATTTCTAGGTACATCTTCTCGGCCTCATTTTAGACATCGTTTGCAGACAGTTCACTCTGCCAAGAACCGATATCGTCTACATTGGAGCCAATTTCAGTCTCGTCTTTGCCATCAAGAGCCAGTAGGCCCCAATTTCCCCCTAGTGGGTACACTCGTCCCCCAGCACCTTGCATGACCTCCATGCAAACTCTTATCAGCCTCCCCCCTCATCTTCTTGCTGATGAACGGTATATGCAAACAAAATTGAGGCATATTGCTCCTTCGAAGGAAGAGAATGCGGTAAATCTACAGCTTAACGACACTTCAATCATCATTGCTATTGTTTCAGGCTGATTTCTGCTTCAGTTGCTGACCCTGGCTGTGGATTCTATCAGCGCTGCGCTCCTTCAGATCTACGTAGCTCGCGGTGACAGTGATGAGACTCCAATCTCTCCTGTGGACACCAGTCAACCTAGTGGTGTCTTTTTAGTGGGTCCTGCAGCCATCGGACTATTGCTGGGGGGCCAACGGACCGCTGACATTGTTGTGGTCTTGCGAGAACCTCCCTTATCAGACTGTGTCGCCGAAGTGAGGGAGGAATTAGAGGAATTGCTTAAGGTAAGCGAATCCTACTCCACAAATTCATGAAATTTAGGAGGCATTAGGGTTGTGGGTTGATGCCTAATACAATCTTTTTATATCTTATCGAGGATAGCCTTGTGAATTAGTGTGGTTATTCGAAGTCGTGATTTGACTAATTCTGATTGCACAATTTAATTTTACTTTGATGTATTGAACCTTGTATGGTTGCAGGACTAATATGGGCTCTATGAAGTGTTTAAGTATTTGAAATGTTTTGTTAGAGTTTAAAGTGCAAATTTCGCTAAACTCAGACTTAGCAGATGACCCATGTTCGACACTAATCCAGTAATTGGAAAGAACAGACGTATTTCTGCTTGCTGGCATACAAAGTGCTGGTCAGATGACAATTTCTCAACCTGTTCACCTGATGATCTGAGTTAGGATCTCGTGACAAATTTCAAAGATGGAGGACCATCACCAGTCGCTCTTAATAATGTGTTTGGAATTCCCATTTACCTGATTTCAATTTTCTCCCAAAAACGGCACTCTATGAACCTTTGCCATATGTTCAGACAGTAACAAAACACATGGGTTGTTAACTGAAATTAATAGAGTTCAAATGGTAGAATGTATAAGCACAAATTAGACTTAGTAAAGGATAGGCAGACGACTTCTCAGCTCGTGGACATGGTACTCTTTTGTCTCCCCTGCGGAGATAAACGGTGATGATTGTAGCGTTGGTCAGACCTATTTAACCACCGAATTGGCTTAATGGTACCAAAATTGACGGCAAGAAGGCAGGATTCCTCAAGTTATTTTCCAAAATTGTTCACTTAGCATCAATTTTCACTGAAGGGTTCTGCATCAATTTGGTCATATTGGACTACTAGGATTTGATTCTCTCATTTAGTATTTGAATGTTTTGATTATTTTTTTCCGACTTTTCTGACTGGATCTTATAAATCTGAGTTTGATTGGTAGTGGTGAACAGTCCGAACCCCGAGAAAAGATAAGTAACTCGCGTGGCCAGAACGGTTTGAAACGGTCCTAACACCACATCCTTTTGTTATCAAACCAATAAGATGTTAATGTAATTTTTTCCGTTCAACCGATGACGTAATGTACGCCCTTGGTATATATCATCAACCATATCTACGCGCTTGCCTCTTCGAAGTTGGACGACATCGTGCTGTTGATACTTTTTAGTAATACTTGTTAAATCCTCATCGGGCCTCTTGTCGTATGGCTCCATAAAACGTAAATACGTACAGTTTGTTAAATTTGTGACATCTGTAATGCATAGAAATTTCGGCTCCCGAATTTCCCCTTTTTTTTATCGTAGTACAATGTGCTATGAGGTTAGCGGATGTGTGCACATTCAACTCATCAGGGGCTACGTTTTCTTCATCCAAAATTATTAGAATGATCACCCATGCTGATTAATGCTGGTCTACTGCAAAGACTTGTACGAATTGGCGTTTCTACATCGAAGAGGCACCAAGCTACGTTCCTTCTTCCTAACAAGAGTCGGAAAACTGTCTAACTTGGGCTATGCTTTATGTTATGCTGTATTGGGGAAAATGCTCGAGAAACTTGGAGGGTTTAAAAATAAGATCATGTTTTATAATTTTTAAACAGCTTAACTTATTGGAATGAAGAGTATCAGATTTTGAGGAAGGAAATTAGACGCGTTGCGATAGTTGCTGACGACGTGATGATAATTTTTGACGTGCCGCATTAAAAAATGTTGCAGTGTCACTGTTTGCAATCTAGAAATATGTTAACTGTTGAAATTTCCGATCGGCAGGAACTAATAGACTAATTCCAATACCTACTGTTGACTGAAAACTCCATATATATTTCTCTTTAGGACACGTCCAAAGACCATCGTGTCACCATTGCTGAGGAAGGAGCTCAGTTGATAGTTAAAGTAAGTCCCTTGCCCGCATCTCCACAGCATAGCATCTCTACAGAACCAGGACCTTCACAGAGAACCATTTTTACCTCTGAAAACCTCGTTGCCACCATTCGAATCCGTCTCGCGTCGCCTACTGCTCCCGATTCTGAGAGTGAGTTTTATGAGGCGTTTTTCTAAAGAGTTGGAAAAGGACGAAGTTTTGCCTTGTTAACTTCCTATAATTACTCATTCATCTAATGCCAGTTGACAAAGTTGAAATTATGCTTATTTTTCATGGAGATTCTCATCTGAAAAATGGAAAAGGTGACGGATCCACTATTTCGTTCGCTAACCTAAAACAGGCACTGGCTTAGGTAAAGACGTTAAATACCAGACATTTCAACGCGAATCGCCAACTGTATGCCCATTTGTAGGCAGTAGTTATTTTTATCATCAAAAAATCCTATGCCTTCCTCTTCTCTTTCACGTACAGCTCGGGTACAAATCATGGAGGCCATCGATTCGCCTAAGGCATCCGTCTGTTTTGATCCAATTGCCGAAGTAAGACGAATTTCCTGGCTTCAGGTATACAGCTGAGATAATTGGCTTTTGACAACCTTAAATTTGCCTCCTTTATATCGTTCCATTTTCCCCACACAGAATGCACTATTTAATCATCCCGACAAAACCTCACTGCTAAATGTTGCTCGTTTGGTTCGTTGTCTAGTTCGCGACTCACTTCCCATTCCATGGGGCGAATTCCCCGACTACGCAAGTGGTTCCTCTTACTCCTTTTAAATACGTAGTTTATTAATATTTATTCGGGCTATATCCCTCCACTTTAGGTACTACTAATTCTGCTGACGCGATTATCCTTCACGGACTTACCACCACCCAATGCCTACCGGAGCACATCTCCACAAATACGCCCAGGTCTTCTGTTTCGGCGTCTTCTTGAATGCCTCGCTACAGGTGTTCTCATTGGCCCAGACGGCGAACTTGCAAGCTTGCCCGACCCACTAGGATCGGGCCTCCTGCTGTTGGATCAAATGAAACTGACTGATCGCGTGACTGTCACCTCGGCTGCACAAGAAGCACTCCGTCTAGTGGCTTTCAGGCAAATCTACAGGGTGCGTTGAACTGTTTGCTCATCACTAATTTTTCCCACTTGAGTCTATTTACCATTTTCTGAACTTAAAGCTTCTAGAATTGCCACTTCAGTCGGCAAGTGAATGCAACTTAGTACCACTTTCACTCCGTCCCTCTCTATCTTCCGCCGTTTGCTGTGTGGTTCTAACCGAATTATTTTCATTCGACTAATTTTGAGGAAGCTAAAGCCTTCGGATAGAAGCAACAATGGGAAGCTAATGGCCTTATTTTCAGTGAATTGAGCAGGCCATTTCGATGTGTCAAAAGCGGATAAGCATAGGCTGGCGAACCCTTTTTTTTCATGAATATTTCTGAATGCCGTTAGCTTCTAGAAATCTAACTGGTAGATCACTGTTCTTGGAAGTTATTCAGCCATGAATTTAGGGGAAAAAATGGTTGACATTTGATACGGATTTAGAATCACCTATCCAAGTGTGGGTGAGTAGGTAGTTTTCAATTAAAGTAGTTCCAAGGTACTTCCTGCCCAATTAAAGGTTTTGGGGGACATTTATCCAATGTGAGTTTGAGTTCATATTCATAGCCTTGGTTCTACTATAAAAGTTCCAACCGTAGCAAAAAAGAAACTCTTGAAATCGCTCTTAAAATACTTGGATCCTTTTTCATTCATTCATTCATTCATCATCTTCCATAGCTTCAAGGTAGTCATCCGCGAAAGGTAGACTCTCACCTTTCAGTATCTTTTTCAGCTCTTGGATTTGCCAAAGTTTGTGCCACCAAAAAACGGGGTCAAATCTCCGGTTGCAGAATCAGCAGTGATAGCGGCGACCGGAAGGCGGAAGCTGAGCAGTGTATTGACTGGGAACTGTTGCGGCGAAAATGGTGGCTTTGGTGGTGAATTCTCACATCATCCTAAAAAAGATGGTGATAACCATTTACCCCCTTTGAAGGTTTCCAAGCTTGAGCCCTGTCAATCTCAAGGCAGCAGGAAAATTGGAGAGGAAACGGCCATTCAAGATTCACATGCGACCAGTTAAGGGAGAGTCAAATAAATTTTCGGCGTTATTGTATTACACAGTATGTATTTCTGTACGAACTTAATGTAGTAACCTTAATCGTTAATCTCAATATAAAGTGGTTTTCTCATTATCAACCGCTAGTAATACAGTTGGGAATGGGAATGCTCGCTTATCGTTTGCCATCTACATGAAGAAATTCTCTGGTAATGAAACGAAACGACTTGCATCTCTAGCTTTCGCAGTTGATTAGATGAAGTCAAGGATCGGAATTCGAAACACTTATGAGTATTATCGAAATAACCCAGTTTATAGCTTCTTCCCAGTTGGTGGTGCCCTTATCGTGATTGGAAATTATCATTTTGCAAAGGTTTATCAGTTGTACTGATTAAGTCCTTATTGCTCCGGGTTGACGTTTCGTGATTGATGTGCGTGCTTTATACCGACCAGCTCTGCCCCTACGAAGTCTGTTGAATCCGTGGCTACAGACTTGGAAGGCTTCTCAATTGGGAAAGGGGCAGTCCACTCCTTTCGCTTTTTGTGCTTTTCTCTGCAGAAAATGTCCAGATGGTGCGATTTCTTTATGTATGCCCTGTAGTATTCCGCAGTCCATTTGTCGAATGGCCTCCGCGATTTTTCGACCGTCACTCTATTCTACTCTCTTGAAAGATCTTTGGCATTGAAGGCCACCACAGACTACTTCTCGTCTCGAACACTCGATTTACGTGGGCATATAATTGCCTCAATCAACTATTGCTAACTATATGCTTAGATTCCACCTATTTCGGTCCATCTAAAAAAAGCTATGCCTGGAAGACCTACGCTGTCTCTAAAGGCAACATTAATGATGCACTTCAGTTTGAGAAACCCAATCTCCTAGACATTGCTGTAGTCATTCTTCTCTCGGATTATGCTCCTAAAGAGTCTTGCGAGGAAACTTCTGAAAGAATCTGGTAGCCACTCACAATCATTTGCCCTCGGAAAGTCTTTATTCTGTCAGCGGATCCAATTCTTCACTTTGATTCTGGCCACTTTTGCAGAAGTGACTGTCTTTCCATACCTCTTAGATCCGATTGTCGTACCACTCGATTTAACAGGATATCTCTAAATCCAAGCATTTCGCTAATTATTACTTAAATCACCTAAGCAGCAATTACTATCAGCTTATATCTAGTTCCAATTGCTCAAGTAGCTGAAATCTCCAATTTTAAAAACAAACTTTCGAACAAAATAGGTGCAGATATTGGTAACTAGCCATGATTCATTCCATCTTGATTATAGCCCGCATTTCTTCAACACTTTTGCCGCGCAGTTGTTCAGCTAGATATATGAATGTGGCTTCCATAAGTTCGCCAAACTCTAGGTAGTGGGCTGTTTTCATGAGATCATAAAGGAGGGGACGGCGATTCTCAAAAAATTCTCTATCCACCTCACCCAATGTCCAGGTCGGTTTTGGTCCGTCTTTATTGACAATATTTTCAAAGTGGCAGTGGGCATGAAGCTTGCAAAAATCGACAATTGCCTTCATGGTATCCGAACTAACTAGGTTTAATGGTATGACGTCGTTTTCGTTATCGAGTTGCACATTTTCATCTAGGAGAATGAAAGTATTGGACTGAATTGCGAGGACTTACTGTCATTCAAACGACGTAGTGAAGGCATGTATTTGAGAAGATCTGCGTCCAATTCGATTTCGTCTCCATCACAAGTTTTGACTTTAATCCCAGGCATTGCGTTGTCAACGGATAGAGTTTAATCGCAAAACTTTCGACACTGTAAATCAGATATTAACTCAAAAAATGACGAGAGCTCATGTAAGAAATTACAACGCGTCCGATTGATTTACTAACTAAAATATTTTTCAAGGTCATCGATGGATAGAATCAAGTCGAAAATGCGACTTGTACAATTTAGAAATGACATTTCCTGGGATGAGGAGCATTGATTGTTGTTTAGGAGGAGGACAACCGCAGTGATGAGATTGTGTTATTGAAAAGCGGTGCAACCTAGTTAATCTCAAAATATCTTCTCGAGTCAACGCCTGTCCCAACATTCTATACATTCACATTATTGGTATGTGTAGGAATGAATTGGAGGACCATCTATGAAGTGAGCTCACAGTCACTCGTCGCTACCCAGTTAAATCAAAGAAGCAAGAGTGTTTTGTGCCCATATCAAGTACTTCAGAGGCAGGATTTTGGCTGAGTAAACGTAGATTTCGGAATGGTCGCTGCAGAGAGATGTGGGACTCGAAAGGCATTGAATAGCTAAATAAACCTTGTTAATAAATCCAAGTTGTCATCTACCATCTTCGGTATGATATAAAGCAATCACAATGTGTAATCACATAAATAGCAGATTTCGAATTAAGTGAAAAAAAGGATTCAAAACAAACTAGGTGTTTACCTGGTAATTGAAAAACACGATACATAGTGGTTGGCTACCTGATAGGACGGAAACCATGAAGGATCTCACAGGAATGCTGCAAGTGGTACGCCCCCTATCGTAGAATTCCATGTTGGATAGAACTGACTGAATAGGAAGTCGCTTCTCGCATTGTTTAATTTGGGATGAGATTACGCCAAAATTCCTTTAAACTGTCTCGCCAAAGTTACCTCCCTAATTTGTTAGCATTTTCAACATACAGACTCAAGAAAGTAGGGTTCACTTCTATTCATTGTTGGGCCTGGGTGTTATCAGTTAGAGACCAATACGACTGTATGTTGCTGAGGTGACTAATTACAGGCAGAAGACCGATGGTTTGGGAATAGAGCGTCAAGTGGTTCTAGATGTAATACGCAAATAAGCCATTTAACAGGTATATCTACACCACCCGTCACACCCATTAAATTACTGCTTTGAATAAAGAGGCGTGGACGCTTGTTTCCTAAAGTCAGGTAGGTTTGTCTCCCCTAATTGACACTGGAAACCCTACTGCATTTGAACAATCCAAGCCAGAATGTAAAACCGGATTCCTGTGCCTCACTACACCAACTTGTCTAAGCAAAGAAAAAGCGTGTCTGAAAATATGTAGTGAGTGTGAGTTCAATCCCTCAATGTTACTGGAGGTGGCGAAAATGCAAACAGACCGACATTCGACAAGTTGAGGAAATGAATTTTTAGCATCCTCATAGAGATGCATGCATTATAAATAGAAGTATTCATGTAAATCGGATCTTGCTAACCCATATCGGAGGTATTTCCTTACACCGATTCTTCAGATGGCACTCAGAAAGGAAGCTTTCAATGGGGATTCGACGATGCATGCACTTCAAAATTTGCCTTCCCTAAATACTCCTAAGCAGGCAGAGTGGTCTAAGATACAAATCAATTCACCGGAGGTCTTATTAGTTGAGGCCTCTGTGCCACGAAAAACTCCAACTACCATCTACAGTTAAGATTCGACACCGGTTTTCTGGGCTACTCTCTTGACTAATCTTATATCTGGCAAAGTAACATCCCACGATCAGAGTGAAACAGTTCACCATAGTTTTGTAGCATTTGTACGATGCCTGTAAGCTCGAAGTAATCTCCCATTCAAGGGAGCGATATTTAGCAGCCTGAACAGAAAAGGCCATCAATGAGATCAAGAACGGATTGACATTCGATTCTAGTGGAATCGATCCGCAATAGTGCCCTCCGGTATCTGATCCAGTTTGCCCATTCTGCACTCATTAAACTCCTGACTCGAACGCTGAAATCGATTAATCGACTGACTTCGGGCTGCTGAAGGTACGGCCACGTACTTAACGTCGCTGGGTTGAATACCTTCCTACTCACTGCTCAGACTGTATAATTACATTCCACAATGCTTAAACTCTCAAAGGCTCTCTCTGAACTCAAATGCGCCCTGTTCATCTCCAAAGACCTTACTGTTGGTTGCCGTTGAACACAAAACTGTTGAGGAGAGAGAGAATATTTCGCCCTGTTATTTCGAGCTGCCACACGCGATTTCAGCAGTTCACAAGTACCCATAAATTACGGAATGTTGAAATATTCACTTCATATGCATCAGAGAAATTCAACATTGCAAGGCATAGCAGTGAAGGAATTGCAGAGAAAATCAAAATACTTAATATCCCTTGATGATTTCATCAATAGTTAGAGTGTCTATTTGGTCGCGTAAGTACAGGCAGGCGGCATCCAAAATGTCGTTTGCGCCTAATGTAGATGCGGCTTGGATAATGGGGCACACAATATCTTGGTAGTCATCGAAGAAACTCCTGACCTTCACCGTCACTGACCAGTTTTGCTTCGGACCATTCCTCAAGACAAAGCCCTCACATTCACAGGATAAGAGTTCTCCATAGTACTCAATCATGGCAGCCAGTATTCTTGCACTCACTGGGATAGGGTAGGGTCTGTTGCGAGAAAATTGGCAGGCGTCGGACTGATCTTCAAGGACTGCAAGAAAGTGTATTCAGTTGAAATCGGGATGGCGTTATAAACTGAGATGAACAATACCCACTTCGCTTAAAGTGTTCTATGCGAGCCGCGATCCTATCGCTTATGTACACTTCATATTCATCGGAGGTTTGCACGTATATAGGCATCCTGATCCGACTACTCTGATTTCCAACGATCTTTCAACGCCCGTTCCAGTTCACTTTGATGCACCGAAGTGAACTGGACTCAGAGTGAGTGACACGCACGAATTCTCACACACCACACGCAAAATATCGATCAGTTGATTAGTTTACTCGCGTTGATCGATTTTTCCTGCTAATGATCTCACCAGCTGTTGGTCGGTCACCTGCATAACTTCAGGTCAGGCAGTTAGTCGTTCGCACATGTTCGTGTTTTATGGCGGCACTTCCACTTCCCCCTCCACTTCCTCTTCCACTTCTCGTCCTGTCCACTTTGTGTTAAGAGAACTGCACAAAAGACATGCCGTTTAAAAAGGCCATTGTGGTGGAAAATTGGTAACTTCCAAATTTAACCTCCTACCATCTAACAGGCGATTCAACATTTCCATCCATCTATCCATCAATTTAACTATATATATATCTACCTATCAATCTATCACCTCCATCGTGAAAGGCGCTTCTGGCGTGACATCCGACCCATAGTGTCTTATTCGGGTGTGTTTTCAATTCTCAAGACTACTTACAACCACCCTCCACTTAATCGTGAAATAAATAAATAAATAAATAAATGAGTCGCTGTGTCACGTTGCATAAACAGGATTTATAGCGAAAACATGCATCATCTCAAGATGAGAGATGTGAGTTGCTTGCATATTCAATGCTTTCATGGCAAAATAAAATGGTTGGATGTTTTACAATAGCTCTTCAACCTCGTCCTGCGTTATTTTGTCTACTGCATTGCGTAGGTAGATGCACACGCCGTCCAATAGATCTTGAGCCTTCAGTTGCGTAGCACTTTCTAGCAGATCGTAAATGATATCTTGACAACCATTGAAGAAAGTCGTGGCTCCTCGCGTAATTGACCACTTGTAGCGCGGTCCGTCCTTAACAACGTGGACTTTGCATCTACGGTCCAAGAACATGTCATACCAGTTGATGATTTTGGTCATTATATATTTGCTCGGAACGGGTACGAGGATGCATTCTCGATCAGTAGACCCGATTGAGCCAGATCTCGCAGTTACATCTGCAATGCAACATCATCAGTCAATGGGGGTTCTGATAATGCAATGCGTGCACCTACATGTGGTGGTCGAAGTGAAGTAGCCAATGCGAGACGCAACTTCATCACTCACTTCCAATTCAGAATTGTCCATAGTTCGAACCAATGTAGGCATCTCAAATCGACTTATCTCGCCAACTTACTTGAAACTGGCAGTAACTGAAAAAGTAGGAGCTACTAATTGAATGTGCTTTAAAAGTGATCCCTTAACTTGAGTAATATTGAGTAAAGGCAGTTATAATTTCGAGGTCTGTTAGTGCATCGCCCTCGTTGGTTGCAAAAGTGATCAGGTGCGGGGCTGGACGGCTGCACATTGTCATTCAACAGACGCAACGATCGAGCGGCTAATTACCTGCTTCACTCTGATTGGTGCGAACCACTAATCACTTGACGATTTGGCTGAACAACCAAAAACGTGACACGCCGATTCACACACGTGTCCTTTTGAAAGACGCAAATCAATGTTAGGCTTAAAAGCGCCAATTCATCCATCCTATCAGCATCGTCTACTTTGGATTTAGGGAAAAAAACTCGTTGAGATTGTGCATCAATTTATCACAACTGTGCATGGCAGCCGCATCCAGAAGGTCGTGATACTCCAGTTTTACTTCCAATCTGGACTAGAGCTAGGAACGAGCAGCAATGAATAATAACTGTATACACTATCTTCAAAATTTCGAATTCAATTCGATGATTTTGCATATTAATCGATTTTCGCGAATATATTGCGAGAAGTCATTAGCGTTCGACGCTGATTCCATATTGGCTGAGTGCTCTCACGAACCACAGATCTCCAACATTCTATTCCATTCACGTAAGCAGCGAACACCTTTAAAACACACCAATTTGTGCCTTCACTAAACACATGAATGTTTTGATCCGAATCGGTGGCATCATAATATTCACATTTTCATCAGAATTGGAAAATATTCCTGTTTCTGAAAAGAATGACTTCTTCCACCCGCCGTCTACTATCGAAAATGAAAGCCAAGTGGATTCCTTCTCACTTCAATGCATTTCAGCCCTGCCCAACGCAACGAGTATAATCGAGAAGCTATCCGAGGTCATTTCACACCTCTCCTGACATGCCTACTCTGGGTGCCCCACTTGCCCAGCTACTCCTCACCAACTCAGACTGCGAGACATCCGCTTCACGCCTCTCACAGGCCACCGAGTCTTCAAGTATAGGCCGGTGTTTCCGCACTCTTACCACAAGGCATTTGACGAACATCCCAATGACAAAATTGTCCTGAAAAATCACCCATAGATCAACAAATCGTAGGCATTAAACAATCCCTTCAGTGAAGGTGCATTCTTCGCACATTCTCATCACACCATGTACAATAAGATAGTCAAGCTGGCCACGCTGATGGGACTGCGGCTAATTACCGCAGCTTCAATGTTAGTGGCATTGCAATGAGTTCTACAACACATGAATGCATCGCTTAGATGAAGCACGTCGCATGTGAGCACGATTTCACAGTAATGCCGGCTTCCATACACGCCGTTTGGAAAAATGAATAGGGCAGTGGGGTCACAAACTGACCTCCAGAACAACTTGTCCCTTTAAACGCCTCATGCCTCATGGCTCATGCCTCATGCCTCAAGATTTAGCTCTACTTCACAAATACGGCTTTCACATGCAAACTCATGAGACGAATTAACCCTACAGACGACACAAAACTCAAGAGTGCTTTTTAAGTGAGCTGACTCAATAGCACACCATGGCTCTAGATATGTCATTTAGCACTGCCGATCCAGTGCTAATCGTGACTTTCAAACTACTTAAACAGAGGACAAGCACTGCCTTCTATGTCAAATCGCAAATCAGAAGCCGCCTTCGTGGATGCAATGGAATTCCATTAACACCCAACGTGTCTTGCGCTATCAACAAACGCAAATGCAAACTCCTGTTCCATTCTCGTACTTCCATTCGACCTCATCCACTCCGTGCATGGGTATGGATACTAATTTCTTATCTCCCAAGTTGAGGCGCTTTTCACGTGGCAAATCAGCCCTAGCGTCGTCGTGGCAGTCAATCACAGCACCAACACAGCACCAACGCAGCACCAACACAGAAGGCGGGAATTTGTCCAACTTGATTAGTATGCTTTCCAACAACACGCGATGTTCGAGTGGTGACCAAGTGTGTTTCTGGTCAGAGGAGATTTTTAGAAGAACCGAGTTTAATCATAAGTGCTTCACTAAGGTATGGGGGTGTCGGTAACCGCGGCTTTCATGTCCGCTCGACAGCAGGGTTTATGGGGAGTGAAGAGCAAGTCCGATTTGCACACACCAGGCATGTGGCTTGAACTTTAAGGTCACACACACATGTAGGTCACTTCAAAAATGAATTCAAGCTCACTCGACCGTCCCCACTGCAGCCTGTTCTGTCCTGCCCTGTCCTGCCCTGTCCTACCCTGCCCTGCCTGCGCTGCCCTGTCCTGATAGGCCACCACTGAGAGCTGATGCATGCAGTGGTGCTTTGAAAACCACTTGGCTCAATCCTACATTGCTCTATCATTCACAACGCTGGCTTCCACAGGTGCATCACGGAAACCAATGAAGAAGGCCAAAAGATTCCACATATGGAATGACAGAGACCCGGTGCAGCTCTTACAATGTGTTGCCAATACCATTCATGAGTATGTGCAGAATGGTTTGTCCTCCTGATGAAGCAATCACTTTGCTCTTCTTTTAGATTGGCTCCATCGCGGCAAATCCAATTGAGGGATGGTGAATTCCATGTGGACGACCGAATACACGTGAGCATTGTCAAATGCAGTTACGATTCGCGAAATGTAGAAGTGTGGTATGTCAGTGAGGTAAGCCTGCGCCCATTTTCATCCTCAACTGCAGATGTGGTCGTGAATTGAGTTGAATTAGTTGTGCGAATGCCCTCTCTTTGTCTATTTCAGGATGAGGATCTCGCCACGTGCATATACGACAAGTTGTTTGAGGATATGTGAAGTCCACTGATGTGGAAAGCATGATCAATAAAGCGTTGATGACAGCAAAGTCGAGGTTGCAATTTGTGGCGGCAGTATCCATGAGTGCTTTTGTAAAGAGAGGAAGCATGTGTCAGTAGTTATTCTGAGCACAGAATTCACCACCGCCCCCACCACCAACACCACCACCTGCATCAGCACCACCACCTACACCACCTCCACCTCCACCAGTATCACCACCTACACCAGCACCACCAACTCCACCAATTTCGCGGCATGACTTTCATCTTGCAGCAAACACTTCCTCTATTCTTGTCAACACTATTCTCACCTGACATCTTCCCCTTCGCCTCGATTTTACCTTCCAGTACTTCTCTTCCAAACTGTTCCCCAATTTCACAGCCGACTCACTGCAATACTCAAATCGCGATCCGTCTAATGAGGAGACATAGCTAACTTTTCCATTTCTGTTCTGAAATAGCCAAAACGAATTGTTAATTTTCGGAGATGATGTAGCCAGTCAGAGTGCACATGAATGGCAAATGATTGCGAAGCCTGCACTACAGTGCGCAAGAGACAACCGAGGCAATGTTCGCATAAGATTATTTCTGCTGAAATTGTAGATAGCACACCACATGCTTTCATGAATCACGGGGAGGAGAGTGGAAGTGCGCGTATTTGCAGTACATAGCCTTGGTTTCGGTGTTAGTGGAGTGATTGCTTACGACGATGACGATGGTGTTGTGGATGATAATGGTAGTTGGTGGTGGCGTTTGTTTTCGGTTCGGGTCGTCATTGTATGCGAGTGGAAGACAGAGGCTTTGGAGGAATATTTGGATGATCAAGTTGAGGAATGGTTAATGGCCTATGGCGCGGCATATGCTGGGAGGTGTTTACTGGGTCATTTATTGCCACCACACCATCCTCAATCGGTCGGTATCAAATGGCCCGAGCGTTGTGCCCATGTTTGCGCTCATGCATTCCATTGCAGGTGGTGTCGTTGAACCGCCTGTATGTCTACGTGTGACCACTGATGTTTCACACTGCTCGTAGGAAGAACTCGTAGAGGAGAGGAACTGGCAGAAACAGTTAGTCGTGATTTGAAAGAATTGTGTCTTCTCACTCTCCCTAAATTGCTTGAATGCACGATGCTTAAAATAAAGTCAGTGTGAATTAACAATATGCTTATATCGGCTTTCAGCTCCTTTCGTAGGAATTAGGCGTACCTGTGTGCTTGCTCTGGTAGCTTTTTCATGTAAGCTACGGTTGATGAGACTTTGGAACTCCTCGAAAGTGTCTGGGGATTGTCCAGTCTCACACCATTCGCTGAGTGGCAGACTCAAATATGAGAGATTGGCTGTAGTGCGTCACAAACACCTTCTATTTCAGTTGCGATAACACAATTCGCCTTTGGTTTGTAGTTTAATGAGGGCTTTTATGACAAGTGGAGAGTGCCATGCTTAGTGGAATCCGCATGATGGTGAGAAATCTGAAATGAGAATGTGCAAGGGTGAACGCATACACAATAATCTCAGCTCAGCCGATGCGTTTAGCCAATAAATGCAATGTTGCGATCTGAAAGGGAAGGTGAACAGTGTTGATCAAAACAAAGTTTGATGGCAAAGTGATCATTTTCGCCTTCCAATCTGTCGTTATCAATAGCTCTTATGATCCACCAATGCGGTCGAATTTAATGGCATGAAGCGCTAATTGTAATGTAGTAGTAGTGGTAGTAGTAGTTGTTGTTGAGTGGATGTATTTCCGTGGTTTGGCGTATGCAGTAAAAGCATTGGTCTGTGCTGTAAAGCAAGTCCTCTTGTAAAGTCTGCAGCGACTGCATTATCGCCTACTGATTCAATGCAGATGCATAGCAGAGAGCTGAACTTTGCGATTGTGATAGTGTATAGATGAGGAGAGAGTAGACCTCTCGAGGTGGTGGCTGTTCGAGATCGTTTCGATTGCGTTGCAGAGTAAACGCACACAATTACGAGGACGTAGGCAGGGCCATTCATTCATTCATTCATTCATTCATTCATTCATTCATTCATTCATTCATTCGTGACGGTACTGCATTTTGAGATTAATTTCACTTGGCATGCCAATCTTGATGAAGTAAGTGGTGGATAGTGAGAAACATAGAGAAGTCGCGTTGTCGAATGTGGAACTAATCCTCAATAGAACTCCGTGAAATCGGAGGATAGAGTTCTCCAATTAACTCACCACTTTATTATAGTAGAAACATTGACAGGGACTGCAGTCATATTGTCTCTACATTCTACCAAATCTTATCCTCTTCCAGTATCGCCAGTATCGATGCTTTCACACTGGTACTTTTGCCAGTCTCCTCTAACACATAGTATTTGCCTAGTGACCAACTACGACGATTCCTGAAGAAGGAAACAATTCATGAGTTTGTGTCAAGTGCTATGATTTGAGTCTGTCCACCGTGTCTGATGCGTTGACAGAGATTCTGCATCAGAAGGCTGGGTTCCGGAACTATGTGGCGATATTGCAGGCAAGACGAGAACCAGAAGCTGTTCAAGGAGGAGGCAGTATGCGATACAGTCATGCAAATATGAGCTTTGCTCGACGTACGCCTGTGGTGGCTGATGAGACTAGGTCGATATCCTTAGTAGATGTGAACCAAACAAGAATGCTCAACCTCGAACTCGATTCTTTAGTCCAGAAACAGTGCCCTGTTTGGCAGTTGTACTTTTTCATGATGAACAGCAATATTCGCAGACATCACAATATGATTTCTTCTGGTAATCCTGATTAATCTCAGTGAGGAATCAAAAAGTTCACTTTCGCTAACTCGCGCAACAAATGAGAGATTGGATTCACATTCGCTGCCGAACTTACAAGCACACTTTTGCTTACATGATTTTGCATTTGAACTCTATCACCTCCGATTACTCCACTATGAGCATTTTCAATAAATGATTGAGATAATCGAGCGCAGTAGCTTTTCCAGTGTCAAAAGAAGCTAAACACCCACTTTTAGTAAATAAACATGCACACCTATCTACTCAAAGCAGTGATTCAATGGATGTGACGGGTGGTGTATATACACCTGTTAAACGACTTGTTTGAGTATCACATCTGAAATCAGTTGACGCTCTATTCACACTCCAACGGTCTTCTGAGGTAATTAGTCACTTCGGCAACATACATTCGTATTGTTCTCTAACTGATCACACTCAGGCCCAACAATGAATAGAAGTAGACCCTACTTTCTTGAGCCGTCGGGTCAGTGTGTTGAAACTTGGAATCTGGATTGGCGCGGTTGGACCTCTGCCCAACGTCTGTCAAATGAATGCCAAATAACCAACTATTCATTAAGTGGGAGACCGAGAACGGCCCAATGATGGGCTCGATCACGTCAGTGAAGGGGTGTGTTCCCGGACGTGAAAATGCGATCAAAATACGGAGGTTAATTTGGGGAGACAGTTATAAGTATTTCGCATTTCTGTGATAACCTACCAGTCATAGCCAGTGCAGTTCATCTACCAAAACAAATAGGTAGTAGAATGCCACTGAACTTTGTTAAATACATCTATTTAAATGCTTATTCCTTTAATGTTATTTAAATATTAAATGAGTTTGATGATGTTTCCTTAATCAGATCAGATTTGCTCACTCCACGGCAGTTCATTAAAGTGTGACTACGTATCTTGAAATTGGTCTTCAACCCGTGACTATTGGTACTGCTTCATGACACTGGTCAAGTAATAATTCACATGATGCTTTTCACTAGACGTGCTCTCTGGTGAAGTTTGTTGCCATGACTATTCTCATCACGTGACCACGTTTCTCACCGTCTTTTGGCAATTCCTTTCGCCTATCCGTTTCGCGAATCGGAACCTAACAGCAGTCACTTTTCCATTACCACAATTCACTATGCATTTGAAGAACCTCATCTAGTAGATACCGTGGACCAAAAGAGCCCCGTGACTGTCCAAACCGGAGCAGTGCGCCATAAAGTACGTATACTGGCTAGCACAGATACTAAGCCAATGAAAAGATGGCACATGCATGAAAAGCGTGTACCAACCACCAGCTATCTGGACGCCCAGTCTACTGTGCAGCCGAGCCAGAAGTTGGAAATCGGCTGAACTGACGTTCACTCAACCTGACTTAAGCTGCTGTTTCGGCGGCAAAATCTACGTAGATGGTCATTCCAACGAATCCAGCTATGAAGTGAATGATAAACTAGCGATATTATTTGACATGCGTGGTACCCTTGTTGATGATTTATTACTTGCTCGAGATGCCATTAGTGAAAGGGATTAAGCAAGTCTAATCCGCGAGGCTCAAAGTTACATTATTTGGATCGCATTTGTGTCTAGAAACTCGTGCGCTAATGTCAATTCGTCGTCGTATTTCCTCTGGTGGACTGTTATTCAAGAATGAGTGCAGTGGAGCCTCTTGATGGTATCGTGGTCTATTTAGCCACGTGTTTATTTCTTTTCAGACTAACCCTTCAGAAATCCTCTTTATGCTGAAAGCCGTATTTACTCAAGCTAACGATAGTTGATTTCACGAGCACAAGCCGAATTTGGAACTCTACCAATTCGAAAATCTTATGAAAATGAGTCATTTTAACAAGGGACATTTGGTTAAACTTAGTAAAATTACCTGGAGTGTCAACTTTAATATTTTCCAAAATTAACTTAAATTTCAATGCGTAAACCGCCTGCATTTCAACTAACTAACTAACTAACTAACTAACTAACTAACTAACTAACTAACTAACTAACTAACTAACTAACTAACTAACTAACTAACTAACTAACTAACTAACTAACTAACTAACTAACTAACTAACTAACTAACTAACTAACTAACTAACTAACTAACTTCATGTTTGAATTGTTCTATGAAGCTGTTTCCGTTGCTTGCAGAAATAAACTCTGAGTTATGATATGTCAGCTTGATCATTTTCGGCAGTTTTTCACCCAAGTTCTTAGACCGAATTCTCCAAAAGTTATTGCTGATTGAGCGAACCCCATAATATTATGGGAGACACGTTTGGAGAAGGATAATAGTCTCATTCGATTCTACGCCAACAGAGTTCAGGTCTGTGTGGCTTTGAAAAAGTGACGTTCGGTGCTTTGATGTGATTTGACATTAACGAAGCGATAGTGGTCGCAAGGATTGAAAATACACTTTTTGGAAATACTCATGGATTGGGTTTTGATCGCTTCATTTCAGTTTGGTATTCGAAATAAGCATTTGATTCGCAAGGACGCCTTTTACTCCCATTGAGCTGTCGAAGCCCAGGACAAGTTCAGTCCATGGTATCTACTAGATTAGGTTCTTCAAATGCATTGTGAATTGTGGTAATGAAAAAGTGACTGCTGTTGGAAATGGAACTATTTTAATAGATTAGTGACCGACGCCAATGCTTTATTATGAGCTAGGGGGCTTATGATTGGAGTTGCCACTGATTTGGCAACTGCTTCATGGCAGTGTTTCATGAAAGCACTTAGTAGAATCTGCTATGCTTTGCGATGAGCCTTCTCGCTGTATTAAAGATAGCCGTGGATCTATGGATATCGCACAACTTACTTCTGTTGTAAAAAGGTCAGAGTGGCGGTTCGTTTCTATACTGAACCAAATTAATGTAGTCTCAACTTTACTAAATAACTGACAATTCTTTAATAATAGTCACAATAGCACAACTTCCTGCCTGGTCTCATCAACGCCAAGGATGTTAGCCATCCTCGTTAATATGAAAATCCAACTATTTGAAAGATGTGACTGTTTATATTGTACTTTTCCCAGTGTGTAACTGCTCTAGGTTCATTCTTCCTCAAACGCACAATCAGACTGCCTTATGTGATTTGCTTGAGGCCTCTATTAGACAAAACGCTAATTCCTTTGAAGCCCTGGCTACCCAGCTGAGGTCATGTGCACACTGGATGCTCTATGAGCTTTAAATTTGTGTGATTCACCGAAGGTGACCTCATTAAATGTCCGCTGCTAGGTCAACCTAATGTAGAGCGACTCTTCTGGTGAAATATGTCGCATTCTGTGTTGTGTTGAGTCAGTCTTTTAGAGTCAAGAAAGTGCCGGAGTTGAGAAATATCTGACACTGTGCCCAATGTTACAGAAGCAGTTCAGATCTACTAGAAACTGCAGAGCGATGAACTAGAAGAGCAGCAACTACTTTTCAGGATGTTCAAAACCAGGAGAGGTGGCTTTTCAAGTGGGAAGCCCAATGATTGCCTAACATGTGGACATGTCCTCACGGAAACCTTAATGAGGCAGTCAAGAGTTCCAACCACGTCAGTTTCCAATTTGTCAATGATTGGAAATGCATTAAGCTTACTGGTTCTATCAAAGAAAAGTATTTTCCTTCAACCACTCAGGTAATTCATCACTTTTGCCACTCATGTTCGTAGGGGAGGATCTTCTCCGTAAAATCGCGCTTCAATATAAGGAGATGGCCTCTTTTTTATGCGAAATGAGACAGTCAGGCTTCAATGGTAAGTTTGCTGCTCAACACAAGCACACAAGTTAAATGGGCTCTCCCGAGTGACAATAATCCTTTTAATACAAACTTGAATACTTTAACCCGTAGTCAAGTTGGAATTCGCTTCACTTTGATTCATTATTGAAACAGCGAAAACTCCGTTGGTTCGGATAATCTCCGTCTCAGACACACTCAGAAAGTCAATCTATGGCTAGCGAAACCATTAGGATGTCCACTTCCAACATCGGGACACTAACCTGATTGGCGGAGTTAGTGAGCAGTTATGTTCAAATCAAAGACCTCAGGTATGCGAGCTGATCATAACCTCAAATGTTAGGAGATGGAGCAAAGATTCTAAGCTCCAACCGTTGAAGTGGACTACAAACTGTACTTTTGTAATAAAAAATCCCCAGTTTAACATGGCGTCATCCAACGTGTAAAGAGCCAATGATGGGCCTAGTTTTAACATCTCAACTTGGCTTGACTACCTCTGACCGCTGCCATATCGTCTGGATTGTTTGAATGAAAGAACCATCGCAGTAGAAGTCCGTTTGAATTCATCGCAGTTGGAGAATTGGGCAATTCATCTAAGGAGCAGATCTGATAAGAATCAGCCTGTTCACTATCAAACAATGCCTGCTCTAATTTTTCTAATCCTATCGAAACTATGACCGCTAGAAAAATTGCTGAAATTCAAAATCATGGATTGAGAAATGAAGGACTTGTGTGTATAAATGTCCTAAATTACCCCACGCAGTCATTTACTTAAAGAAACCTTGTCGAGCTCCAAACCCAGAATAGCCATTAGCACTACTTCATTAGCCAGTTTCTATGCTACTCTCCTTATGGCCTCTCGCATTTATCCTCTGTCCCAACAAACTTGTTTCATGGACAGATCCGATCATGGAACAACTGGTTCACTCTTAAGCCAAAATACTGAATTCTAGATAGCTTGGTTCTACTAGAATAAGCTGCGATCTCACCGGGTGGGGAAGCAGGATAGGCAAAATTCTATTTGAGGTCATTAACTACTATTGGCGCATCATCTGACGGATCTAGCGTGATTCGAGAGATGTAGCGTGAGTGGCAAAAGTGATGAATTACCTGAGTGGTTGAAGGAAAATACTTTTCTTTGATAGAACCAGTAAGCTTAATGCATTTCCAATCATTGACAAATTGGAAACTGACGTGGTTGGAACTCTTGACTGCCTCATTAAGGTTTCCGTGAGGACATGTCCACATGTTAGGCAATCATTGGGCTTCCCACTTGAAAAGCCACCTCTCCTGGTTTTGAACATCCTGAAAAGTAGTTGCTGCTCTTCTAGTTCATCGCTCTGCAGTTTCTAGTAGATCTGAACTGCTTCTGTAACATTGGGCACAGTGTCAGATATTTCTCAACTCCGGCACTTTCTTGACTCTAAAAGACTGACTCAACACAACACAGAATGCGACATATTTCACCAGAAGAGTCGCTCTACATTAGGTTGACCTAGCAGCGGACATTTAATGAGGTCACCTTCGGTGAATCACACAAATTTAAAGCTCATAGAGCATCCAGTGTGCACATGACCTCAGCTGGGTAGCCAGGGCTTCAAAGGAATTAGCGTTTTGTCTAATAGAGGCCTCAAGCAAATCACATAAGGCAGTCTGATTGTGCGTTTGAGGAAGAATGAACCTAGAGCAGTTACACACTGGGAAAAGTACAATATAAACAGTCACATCTTTCAAATAGTTGGATTTTCATATTAACGAGGATGGCTAACATCCTTGGCGTTGATGAGACCAGGCAGGAAGTTGTGCTATTGTGACTATTATTAAAGAATTGTCAGTTATTTAGTAAAGTTGAGACTACATTAATTTGGTTCAGTATAGAAACGAACCGCCACTCTGACCTTTTTACAACAGAAGTAAGTTGTGCGATATCCATAGATCCACGGCTATCTTTAATACAGCGAGAAGGCTCATCGCAAAGCATAGCAGATTCTACTAAGTGCTTTCATGAAACACTGCCATGAAGCAGTTGCCAAATCAGTGACAACTCCAATCATAAGCCCCCTAGCTCATAATAAAGCATTGGCGTCGGTCACTAATCTATTAAAATAGTTCCATTTCCAACAGCAGTCACTTTTTCATTACCACAATTCACAATGCATTTGAAGAACCTAATCTAGTAGATACCATGGACTGAACTTGTCCTGGGCTTCGACAGCTCAATGGGAGTAAAAGGCGTCCTTGCGAATCAAATGCTTATTTCGAATACCAAACTGAAATGAAGCGATCAAAACCCAATCCATGAGTATTTCCAAAAAGTGTATTTTCAATCCTTGCGACCACTATCGCTTCGTTAATGTCAAATCACATCAAAGCACCGAACGTCACTTTTTCAAAGCCACACAGACCTGAACTCTGTTGGCGTAGAATCGAATGAGACTATTATCCTTCTCCAAACGTGTCTCCCATAATATTATGGGGTTCGCTCAATCAGCAATAACTTTTGGAGAATTCGGTCTAAGAACTTGGGTGAAAAACTGCCGAAAATGATCAAGCTGACATATCATAACTCAGAGTTTATTTCTGCAAGCAACGGAAACAGCTTCATAGAACAATTCAAACATGAAGTTAGTTAGTTAGTTAGTTAGTTAGTTAGTTAGTTAGTTAGTTAGTTAGTTAGTTAGTTAGTTGAAATGCAGGCGGTTTACGCATTGAAATTTAAGTTAATTTTGGAAAATATTAAAGTTGACACTCCAGGTAATTTTACTAAGTTTAACCAAATGTCCCTTGTTAAAATGACTCATTTTCATAAGATTTTCGAATTGGTAGAGTTCCAAATTCGGCTTGTGCTCGTGAAATCAACTATCGTTAGCTTGAGTAAATACGGCTTTCAGCATAAAGAGGATTTCTGAAGGGTTAGTCTGAAAAGAAATAAACACGTGGCTAAATAGACCACGATACCATCAAGAGGCTCCACTGCACTCATTCTTGAATAACAGTCCACCAGAGGAAATACGACGACGAATTGACATTAGCGCACGAGTTTCTAGACACAAATGCGATCCAAATAATGTAACTTTGAGCCTCGCGGATTAGACTTGCTTAATCCCTTTCACTAATGGCATCTCGAGCAAGTAATAAATCATCAACAAGGGTACCACGCATGTCAAATAATATCGCTAGTTTATCATTCACTTCATAGCTGGATTCGTTGGAATGACCATCTACGTAGATTTTGCCGCCGAAACAGCAGCTTAAGTCAGGTTGAGTGAACGTCAGTTCAGCCGATTTCCAACTTCTGGCTCGGCTGCACAGTAGACTGGGCGTCCAGATAGCTGGTGGTTGGTACACGCTTTTCATGCATGTGCCATCTTTTCATTGGCTTAGTATCTGTGCTAGCCAGTATACGTACTTTATGGCGCACTGCTCCGGTTTGGACAGTCACGGGGCTCTTTTGGTCCACGGTATCTACTAGATGAGGTTCTTCAAATGCATAGTGAATTGTGGTAATGGAAAAGTGACTGCTGTTAGAAATGGAGCTATTTTAATGGATCAGTGACCGACGCCATTGCATTATTATGAGCTAGGGGGCTTATAATTGGAGTTGTCACTGACTTGGCAACTGCTTCATGGCGGTGCTTCATGAAAGCATTTGGTAGAATCTGCTATGCTTTTATGCGATCCTATACACGCCTTTGCTCAACTTCCACTGTTAAATGATTTCTCTGTTCAGAGAGCAGAGAGCGTGGATAGCCAATGCGGCTTCTGATCTTGGTGGTCGAAAGGCTTTTTCGGTAACCAATAGGACCGGCTTCGAAATAGCACTGTCCACTTTCGGCACATTTCTCAACAACATGCCTATGAGAATTCACTTATATGGTGTTGAAAATGCTTCTGGTTACGAGGAAAGCGAAACTGACTTTGGATCGAGTACTTCATCAACAGGAGATCACTGTTTTCTCCATTCACTTAAAAATGAACTTGGCTTTCGCTTATTTGAAGAAATCATCTTATTCTCTCGATTGTTTACAAATGCTTAAGAAGAGCAAATGTTTTTAAGAGGCCGAATGGACATTGCGAGCTAATGCTCTTGCTGAAAGTAAAAGAAATACTAAGTTCCATTGAGTTCTCACCATCGGACAAACATCAACTTATGGCGACTTGACTGAAACGCAACGGTAAAACTAACTACTTTTAATTCAATGCTACCAGTCAGGCTAAGCAGTCTTAACTTGCTTGCTTCCCATTGAAATGACGCAAGTTCGCCACCATGCTTATCAAGCTATTGAGCAATATTTTTCGACAGTGCCGAAGCAACAAACACAAACTGCAGGCGCGTCTGTCTACTTGAGCCTCTTGATGGCCTTCCTTTCAACGTAATGCAGAATGCCTTAGGGATTCTAAAACTGTAATTTTTAACAGTTGCGAGTCAGATAGTGACATATCTCATCAGGAAAATCTGACAGCAATATTCAAGACCTGCACATAAAACACGAACTTGAAGTTTTATTCCCGTTTTGACGCGTATCAACTGTACGACTTCAGTAAGTTGATTGGCGAGCAAAAGAACGCTTATCTCATTCCTCACTGAAATGTGACTAAAATCAACCTTCAATGAGATTTCTTTTTATTGTTCCATGCTCTTTCACCTCGAACTGTTTGAAGTCTCGTGGTAGGTCAGCGTCACTTGTCATACGTTCCTTTTCCCATATCGGCGAAATAGTTTCTCCACGCCAAATCGACTTAAGAGTACCAAGACAATACAGAGAGTTTTGACGATTTCGTTTGAGCGTTCGCCCAAAGTTCGACATCACGTACACAAATGCGGGGTGTTAAATTGTGTGGGGTTAAATTTAACTCACAAATTTTGCTTCTCTTCAAAAATATTTCATTGGTATCTGGGCCTCTAGGAGAAAAGAATTAACTAAGAAATAATAATAACTCAATAATTAAAATAAAGTTTTACTTTTGCAACCGTATTCTATCCTTAATTACATTTTCGCGTAAAAATTAGGAACATTTTCCAAGCGTTGTAGATACACTCTCAGAAATATATTAGAATAAACGACTAGTCAAATAGAAGAACAGTAGCATAATTTGTTAATTTTCAAGCGTTTTAGTGATCGTGGTACAATCGGAGAATTACTACATGTGAAAATGGTGAAGTTTGCAGTGTATTATGGTATGTCAAAGTTGCTTTTTTAATGAAGTGATAGTGTCGATGCAAAACTCGAAAAGGCAGTTTTAATCAAAGTTATAATAAGGCGGGTTAAAGACTTCAAATAGTGCTCTATAAGGTGTGGGAGGGATAACAAATTTAAGGATTTTTTTAATAAATTGGAACATAAACTTGGCATGAGCAATGCTAGGGAAGCCACCCAATCAGATTGGTGCCCTGAAGGTGTTATATCGATAGTGCGGGGGATTGGCTACATTATCACATCAGGTATATATTCACCGCGATATCCTTCTCAAACCATAATCGATTCCTTTAAATACATTCCTAACCATGAAACATATCACCGAATCTTACATTAGCTGGCAGCATGCTTGGGCAGATAAAATGCGCCTACAAAGGTTCACTCTCCTTCGTGATTTCCTCGCTGAAACCTTCGGTATGATGACCTTTGTCGCATTTTCTACCGGTCTTTTCGCTCAGGCCAAGATAACTTCTGGAAGCTTGGGCACGCTAATGGACCTCACTATCGGTCGTGTTGTTGGCTGGGTTATTGGATTGTCGATAGCCGGTTCAAGTTCCCCCGGCTTATGTAATCCCTGTATAGCCTTTATGAACATGCTAGTTGGTCGAGTGGATCCACTTCGAATGCTCGTCTTCTGGTTGGCCGAACTGATTGGCTCTATCCTCGGAGCCCTCTTAGTTATGGCCATCTACTACGAAAAGCTCGAAAGTTACACTGCTCAATGTGGCAATGGAGAGCTTCTAATGAATTGTACTGGAGACATATTTGTCAGCACTGCAAATAACTCAATCGGTTCGTTAGTCATAGGTCAAATTATCATCGGAATTTTCACTTTCGCCTCGGTTATGGCAATTCTGGACAAGAATATTCGAGATCTAAACTATTTTCATGTGATCCTCTACCTCACTATACCTCAATTTCTGCTGGCTGATGATTTCATGGTTCAGTCTACGTCTATTTTAAATCCAGCTTTTGATTTCGGTGGACGAATTGCACTAGCTATGACTGGTAGGTTGCCATAGAAATGAAAATTCCATTTCAACTATTTCTTCAAATGAACTTGGCGGATTTGATCATATTTCTAGGTTTTGGATCAAAACCTTTCACCTACATCAACCATTCCTTCTGGGTGTTCTTGATCATGCCCTTTGTTGGCGCACTTCTCGGTCTATTAACATATGAATTGTTCATTGGCATTCATTTGCCAGGTGCCGGGCAGAGGTCCGACTACGAGGAGCGAGATCCCACGTTAGAATACGATGACTCTAGAGTCAAAGAGAGCCATTCCGTATATTGATGTAACTATCTGAATGCATATTTTGTAAAATTTATTGAATTCCCGAAAATAAAGAAATCAGTTCATGCATAAAGCCTAGTAAATATGAATGCCTCTATTGGTTTGTGCGGCAGTATTGCGGCCAGAAACGCATTACCCTCATCGAAAAACACAAATTCGAAAGTATTCCATGTGCAACGTTGGTCGATAAGCGCATGAACACATAGGCGGTCAACAAACATAGAAACTGTAACACAGAGAACTGAACCACAGGACAGGAGTAGGCGTCAAATATCAGTTTGGGGGGCCTAAGTAGATATTTCTGAAATGAAAAGTGAGAGTCGGCCGACCGGTGGCGTGGAAATTGAGCGCCAAACGATTCTAGACGTCATGATCAGACAGGTCATTTACGAGGTGTTTCTGCACCACCCGTCACACCCATTAAATCACTGCGTTGAGTAGATAGGTGTGTATGCTTATTTACTGCGCTCATAGTGGAGTAATCGGAGGTGATAGAGTTCAAATGCAAAATCATGTAAGCAAAAGTGTGCTTGTAAGTTCGGCAGCGAATGTGAATCCAATCTCTCATTTGTTGCGCGAGTTAGCGAAAGTGAACTTTTTGATTCCTCACTGAGATTAATCAGGATTACCAGAAGAAATCATATTGTGATGTCTGCGAATATTGCTGTTCATCATGAAAAAGTACAACTGCCAAACAGGGCACTGTTTCTGGACTAAAGAATCGAGTTCGAGGTTGAGCATTCTTGTTTGGTTCACATCTACTAAGGATATCGACCTAGTCTCATCAGCCACCACAGGCGTACGTCGAGCAAAGCTCATATTTGCATGACTGTATCGCATACTGCCTCCTCCTTGAACAGCTTCTGGTTCTCGTCTTGCCTGCAATATCGCCACATAGTTCCGGAACCCAGCCTTCTGATGCAGAATCTCTGTCAACGCATCAGACACGGTGGACAGACTCAAATCATAGCACTTGACACAAACTCATGAATTGTTTCCTTCTTCAGGAATCGTCGTAGTTGGTCACTAGGCAAATACTATGTGTTAGAGGAGACTGGCAAAAGTACCAGTGTGAAAGCATCGATACTGGCGATACTGGAAGAGGATAAGATTTGGTAGAATGTAGAGACAATATGACTGCAGTCCCTGTCAATGTTTCTACTATAATAAAGTGGTGAGTTAATTGGAGAACTCTATCCTCCGATTTCACGGAGTTCTATTGAGGATTAGTTCCACATTCGACAACGCGACTTCTCTATGTTTCTCACTATCCACCACTTACTTCATCAAGATTGGCATGCCAAGTGAAATTAATCTCAAAATGCAGTACCGTCACGAATGAATGAATGAATGAATGAATGAATGGCCCTGCCTACGTCCTCGTAATTGTGTGCGTTTACTCTGCAACGCAATCGAAACGATCTCGAACAGCCACCACCTCGAGAGGTCTACTCTCTCCTCATCTATACACTATCACAATCGCAAAGTTCAGCTCTCTGCTATGCATCTGCATTGAATCAGTAGGCGATAATGCAGTCGCTGCAGACTTTACAAGAGGACTTGCTTTACAGCACAGACCAATGCTTTTACTGCATACGCCAAACCACGGAAATACATCCACTCAACAACAACTACTACTACCACTACTACTACATTACAATTAGCGCTTCATGCCATTAAATTCGACCGCATTGGTGGATCATAAGAGCTATTGATAACGACAGATTGGAAGGCGAAAATGATCACTTTGCCATCAAACTTTGTTTTGATCAACACTGTTCACCTTCCCTTTCAGATCGCAACATTGCATTTATTGGCTAAACGCATCGGCTGAGCTGAGATTATTGTGTATGCGTTCACCCTTGCACATTCTCATTTCAGATTTCTCACCATCATGCGGATTCCACTAAGCATGGCACTCTCCACTTGTCATAAAAGCCCTCATTAAACTACAAACCAAAGGCGAATAGTGTTATCGCAACTGAAATAGAAGGTGTTTGTGACGCACTACAGCCAATCTCTCATATTTGAGTCTGCCACTCAGCGAATGGTGTGAGACTGGACAATCCCCAGACACTTTCGAGGAGTTCCAAAGTCTCATCAACCGTAGCTTACATGAAAAAGCTACCAGAGCAAGCACACAGGTACGCCTAATTCCTACGAAAGGAGCTGAAAGCCGATATAAGCATATTGTTAATTCACACTGACTTTATTTTAAGCATCGTGCATTCAAGCAATTTAGGGAGAGTGAGAAGACACAATTCTTTCAAATCACGACTAACTGTTTCTGCCAGTTCCTCTCCTCTACGAGTTCTTCCTACGAGCAGTGTGAAACATCAGTGGTCACACGTAGACATACAGGCGGTTCAACGACACCACCTGCAATGGAATGCATGAGCGCAAACATGGGCACAACGCTCGGGCCATTTGATACCGACCGATTGAGGATGGTGTGGTGGCAATAAATGACCCAGTAAACACCTCCCAGCATATGCCGCGCCATAGGCCATTAACCATTCCTCAACTTGATCATCCAAATATTCCTCCAAAGCCTCTGTCTTCCACTCGCATACAATGACGACCCGAACCGAAAACAAACGCCACCACCAACTACCATTATCATCCACAACACCATCGTCATCGTCGTAAGCAATCACTCCACTAACACCGAAACCAAGGCTATGTACTGCAAATACGCGCACTTCCACTCTCCTCCCCGTGATTCATGAAAGCATGTGGTGTGCTATCTACAATTTCAGCAGAAATAATCTTATGCGAACATTGCCTCGGTTGTCTCTTGCGCACTGTAGTGCAGGCTTCGCAATCATTTGCCATTCATGTGCACTCTGACTGGCTACATCATCTCCGAAAATTAACAATTCGTTTTGGCTATTTCAGAACAGAAATGGAAAAGTTAGCTATGTCTCCTCATTAGACGGATCGCGATTTGAGTATTGCAGTGAGTCGGCTGTGAAATTGGGGAACAGTTTGGAAGAGAAGTACTGGAAGGTAAAATCGAGGCGAAGGGGAAGATGTCAGGTGAGAATAGTGTTGACAAGAATAGAGGAAGTGTTTGCTGCAAGATGAAAGTCATGCCGCGAAATTGGTGGAGTTGGTGGTGCTGGTGTAGGTGGTGATACTGGTGGAGGTGGAGGTGGTGTAGGTGGTGGTGCTGATGCAGGTGGTGGTGTTGGTGGTGGGGGCGGTGGTGAATTCTGTGCTCAGAATAACTACTGACACATGCTTCCTCTCTTTACAAAAGCACTCATGGATACTGCCGCCACAAATTGCAACCTCGACTTTGCTGTCATCAACGCTTTATTGATCATGCTTTCCACATCAGTGGACTTCACATATCCTCAAACAACTTGTCGTATATGCACGTGGCGAGATCCTCATCCTGAAATAGACAAAGAGAGGGCATTCGCACAACTAATTCAACTCAATTCACGACCACATCTGCAGTTGAGGATGAAAATGGGCGCAGGCTTACCTCACTGACATACCACACTTCTACATTTCGCGAATCGTAACTGCATTTGACAATGCTCACGTGTATTCGGTCGTCCACATGGAATTCACCATCCCTCAATTGGATTTGCCGCGATGGAGCCAATCTAAAAGAAGAGCAAAGTGATTGCTTCATCAGGAGGACAAACCATTCTGCACATACTCATGAATGGTATTGGCAACACATTGTAAGAGCTGCACCGGGTCTCTGTCATTCCATATGTGGAATCTTTTGGCCTTCTTCATTGGTTTCCGTGATGCACCTGTGGAAGCCAGCGTTGTGAATGATAGAGCAATGTAGGATTGAGCCAAGTGGTTTTCAAAGCACCACTGCATGCATCAGCTCTCAGTGGTGGCCTATCAGGACAGGGCAGCGCAGGCAGGGCAGGGTAGGACAGGGCAGGACAGGGCAGGACAGAACAGGCTGCAGTGGGGACGGTCGAGTGAGCTTGAATTCATTTTTGAAGTGACCTACATGTGTGTGTGACCTTAAAGTTCAAGCCACATGCCTGGTGTGTGCAAATCGGACTTGCTCTTCACTCCCCATAAACCCTGCTGTCGAGCGGACATGAAAGCCGCGGTTACCGACACCCCCATACCTTAGTGAAGCACTTATGATTAAACTCGGTTCTTCTAAAAATCTCCTCTGACCAGAAACACACTTGGTCACCACTCGAACATCGCGTGTTGTTGGAAAGCATACTAATCAAGTTGGACAAATTCCCGCCTTCTGTGTTGGTGCTGCGTTGGTGCTGTGTTGGTGCTGTGATTGACTGCCACGACGACGCTAGGGCTGATTTGCCACGTGAAAAGCGCCTCAACTTGGGAGATAAGAAATTAGTATCCATACCCATGCACGGAGTGGATGAGGTCGAATGGAAGTACGAGAATGGAACAGGAGTTTGCATTTGCGTTTGTTGATAGCGCAAGACACGTTGGGTGTTAATGGAATTCCATTGCATCCACGAAGGCGGCTTCTGATTTGCGATTTGACATAGAAGGCAGTGCTTGTCCTCTGTTTAAGTAGTTTGAAAGTCACGATTAGCACTGGATCGGCAGTGCTAAATGACATATCTAGAGCCATGGTGTGCTATTGAGTCAGCTCACTTAAAAAGCACTCTTGAGTTTTGTGTCGTCTGTAGGGTTAATTCGTCTCATGAGTTTGCATGTGAAAGCCGTATTTGTGAAGTAGAGCTAAATCTTGAGGCATGAGGCATGAGCCATGAGGCATGAGGCGTTTAAAGGGACAAGTTGTTCTGGAGGTCAGTTTGTGACCCCACTGCCCTATTCATTTTTCCAAACGGCGTGTATGGAAGCCGGCATTACTGTGAAATCGTGCTCACATGCGACGTGCTTCATCTAAGCGATGCATTCATGTGTTGTAGAACTCATTGCAATGCCACTAACATTGAAGCTGCGGTAATTAGCCGCAGTCCCATCAGCGTGGCCAGCTTGACTATCTTATTGTACATGGTGTGATGAGAATGTGCGAAGAATGCACCTTCACTGAAGGGATTGTTTAATGCCTACGATTTGTTGATCTATGGGTGATTTTTCAGGACAATTTTGTCATTGGGATGTTCGTCATATGCCTTGTGGTAAGAGTGCGGAAACACCGGCCTATACTTGAAGACTCGGTGGCCTGTGAGAGGCGTGAAGCGGATATCTCGCAGTCTGAGTTGGTGAGGAGTAGCTGGGCAAGTGGGGCACTCAGAGTAGGCATGTCAGGAGAGGTGTGAAATGACCTCGGATAGCTTCTCGATTATACTCGTTGCGTTGGGCAGGGCTGAAATGCATTGAAGTGAGAAGGAATCCACTTGGCTTTCATTTTCGATAGTAGACGGCGGGTGGAAGAAGTCATTCTTTTCAGAAACAGGAATATTTTCCAATTCTGATGAAAATGTGAATATTATGATGCCACCGATTCGGATCAAAACATTCATGTGTTTAGTGAAGGCACAAATTGGTGTGTTTTAAAGGTGTTCGCTGCTTACGTGAATGGAATAGAATGTTGGAGATCTGTGGTTCGTGAGAGCACTCAGCCAATATGGAATCAGCGTCGAACGCTGATGACTTCTCGCAATATATTCGCGAAAATCGATTAATATGCAAAATCATCGAATTGAATTCGAAATTTTGAAGATAGTGTATACAGTTATTATTCATTGCTGCTCGTTCCTAGCTCTAGTCCAGATTGGAAGTAAAACTGGAGTATCACGACCTTCTGGATGCGGCTGCTATGCACAGTTGTGATAAATTGATGCACATTCCGGAAGTGCAAATTTCTGAGCTTTTGAAGCATCTTCAGCATCTTCGAAACCTTTTGGAAAAGTGCTCTTCGTCGTTGTAAATGCTATACTTTCGAAATTATGAACCGATATTTGTGCTTTTGGCTGCAATTTGCGACAATCTTCTGACGCACCTAAGAAACATTAGGTTTATGCGATGGCAAGTTAAGAGGCTTTGGCAAAAAATGTATCTTATAAGAGACAGACTGCATGCCAATTGCGCGCTAATCTTTATTAGCGTGGAACGATTTGATCCGAGGCAGCATTGCACATTGTGCCTGGACGGCAAATAACGGCCAACTTGTCAGAAGCAACGCTATGGCGATTGAGAAACAGATTGTAAATAAGTGGGTTTACAAGTTGGCTGTAAAGCCAGATGGTCTACAGCTCGACTCTCAGACGTCTCAGATACGTAAGTGACTCGATTTTACTACATCAGAGTTGAGACATCATTTCATCACTGTGCCAAAATACGGCATGTCAAGTCAATCAGAGAAGTACAACTTGGTTATACTTCTGTATTGACAACAAGTGGCCGCTACTGAATGACATGCATTATTACTCGACCAGTGTCATGGTGCAGTACCAACAGTCACGAACTGAAGACCAATTTCAAGATACGAAGTCACACTTTCATGGACTGTCGTGGAGTGATCAAACCTGAACAGAATAAGGAAACATCAAATAATATTGAAAGATTAAGCATTCAAATAGAAGTGTTTAAAAATTTTCATTGGTATTTTGCCACCTATTTATTTTGGTAGATGAACTGCACTTGCTATGACTAGTAGGTTATCACAGTAGATCTGCGTCCAACTCGATTTCGTCTCCATCACAAGTTTTGACTTTGATCCCAGGCATTGCGGTATCAGCGGTGTAGTTTAGTCGCAAAACTGTCGACACTGTAAATCAGATATTAGCTCAAAAAATGACGAGAGCTCTCGTAAGAATCGAGTCGAAAATGATACTTGTATAATTTAGAAATGACATTTAATGGGATGAGGAGCATTGATTGTTGTTTAGGAGGAGAACAACCGCAGTGATGAGATTGTGTTATTGAAAAGCGGCCCAACCCAATTAGTCTCATACATTCGCATTATTGCCATGTGTAGGAATGCCTTGGAGAACCATCTATGAAGTGAGCTCACAGTCACTCGTCGCTACCCAGTTAAATCAAAGAAGTAAGAGTGTTTTGTGCCCATATCAAGTACTTCAGAGGCAGGATTTTGGCTGAGTAAACGTAGATTTCGGAATGGTCGCTGCAGAGAGATGTGGGACTCGAAAGGCATTGAATAGCTAAATAAACCTTGTTAATAAATCCAAGTTGTCATCTACCATCCTCGGTATGATATAAAGCAATCACAATGTGTAATCACATAAATAGCAGATTTCGAATTAAGTGAAAAAAAGGATTCAAAACAAACTAGGTGTTTACCTGGTAATTGAAAAACACGATACATAGTGGTTGGCTACCTGATAGGACGGAAACCATGAAGGATCTCACAGGAATGCCGTGAGTTTATTATAACTTCATGACCAGTGCTACTGCCCTATAAGTGGTACGCCCCCTATCGTAGAATTCCATGTTGGATGGAATTGACTGAATAGGAAGTCGCTTCTCGCATTGTTTAATTTGGGATGAGATTACGACAGAATTACTTTTAACGGTCTCGCCAAATTAACCTCCCTATTTCGATGGCATTTTCAGGTTTGGGAACACATCTCGTCACTGACGTGGTCGCGCCCATCATTGGGGCCTTACTCGATCGCCCACTGAATGCCTAGTTGGTTATTTGGCAATCATTTGCAGACGTGGAGCCAGAAACCAAGCTTCAACATACCGACTCGACTGCTCAAGAACGTAGGGTTCACTTTTATTCATGGTGGGCCTGAGTGTTATCAGGTAGAGACCGATACGACTGTATGTTGCTGAAGTGACTAATTACTGGCAGAAGACCGATGGTGTGTGAATAGCGCGTCAACTGATTCTAGATGTGATGCTCAAATAAGTCATTAAATAGTTCTTTCTGCACCACCCGTCACACCCATTTGGCCCATACCTCGATGAACCACGTGTGTAGATGTATTAACCAAAAGACCTCCTTTACTTGAAGCTCATATTGAAATACGCAAAGATGAATTATTTAGCAGATAACGGCAGAAGTGCACTTTCTCCAGGAGCAAAATGGGATGTTTTCGAAGCACTCAAGCAGTTGTATCACAACTATTAATTACGTAAACATAATACTTGAAAGTAGTATTCCCACTGCACACTTAAAAGTTACCATGCATGTATTTCTTTGTTCATTTGTATGGCGATGTCGTAGCCATAAACGCTTTAATCTCATCACTCGTCACAAATTCGAAAGCATTCGATGTGCAAATATTAATTGGAATGATCGATTGCACTTATCAATGTTGGCCTTTAAACTGGCGATCCCCAAGCCTAGAAGCTGAAATATACCAACCAATAAAATGAGAATAGAGTATGGGGCACTCCTCTTAATCGTGGGACTTGAGCGCTGTCAGTTCAGTTCAATTCTGCCTTTAAAAAATGACTAACGGCTGTCAGCCGACCGATATCGTATGAGTAGATCGCCAATCAGTTCTCGATATGACGCTCAAATAAGTTGTTTGGGTGGTGTTTTCTGCACCACCCGTCACACCCTTTTAGCCCATACCTCGAAAAACCACGTGTGTACATATATTAACCAAAACCTCCTTAACTTAAAGCTCATATTGAAACACGCTAAGATGAATTATTTAGAAAATAAAGTCAAATTTTATAACTTAATTCGTCAATATGCACAAGCAAGAACTTGTGTGCAAATTTATCCAACGCGTGTAAATCCTATTTCTCATATGCTATGAGAATTAGCGATAACTTAAATAGACTTACGACAGAATTGAAACTGGGAATATGAATATTTTGAGTAGTCATGGGGAGTATGCGAATATTAGATTTCAAAGTCAAGTAAAAGGTGGTTGGGAACTACAATATTTACTTCAAGGGTAAGCTATTAGGCAAAGGAGACTTTCATAAATTCAGAAGTTCTCGTTAAGATCTCCGGAAAATATTATGTGGCTGCATAGCATGCTGCCTTGTTCTTCAATGGCGTATGGTTTTCTTCGTGTTCGCAGTATTACCTCATGGTTTTTGAGCCTAGCCTTCTGATCGAGAAGCTCTATCATCTCATCGAATCACAGCACAGCTAAAGATACCTCAATTATTTCATTTTGCAGATTCTGCCTTCCTTGGCCACCAGGCAATTATTATGCGTGGAAGGCTGACGTGAATCAAAGGCGATGCCGATAGAGGTTGAATATTTAGTAAAAAGTAAGTGATCCAATATGTGATCGGTGTTATTACTTCCACAATAATAAAAATTTGATTGAAACGAAGGTTTTCTGTGGTCACTATTCGCATCTGTATTGTTGGAAAAAAAATAACACGAAACACATTTATTCCTGCATTCATGAGTCTTTTGGGTTCTGTAAAAACAAGTTGTGAGGCTTTGGCATAACATATGCCCTCTGGGAGAGGGATCACATGATCCTCACGTGCTTCTAGCCCTCCACTTTTAACGATTTGATTCCAGGCAGCATTGAAATTTAGGCTTGACCAACAAATAAAGCTAGGTTCGGATCGTCTTCACAGCAACTGCACCAAAATTCATTCAGTGATGCTCATTAAGTTCAGCATGTCATAAAAATTACGGAAATTCAATTTCGTCAGAACTATTTTTTGACAGCGGATCGCTGCTTCTGCAAGATCGTTTTCATGCTCCAGTGTGAATGGTCGTGGATGCTAGACCCATTACTAGATAAAAAGTCAAACATTCATAGGTTGCCATTAAGGAAACCTGGTTGGGCAAATGAAACACGACCAGAAGTATGATTAGATTAGATTCGTGGAATGGCGGGCTTTGACCTACAGAAGTGACTGATATTTGACTATCTATTTCATCATGTTCAAAGAGCAAAGATGAGCGATAAACCCATGGTCTGAAAGAGAGCGAAATTATCATTTTCGAAGCAAGACCTATTTTTAATGGTGGCAGCGTGTAGAAATAACTTCCAACTAGTGATGAGCAATTTCACATTCGCAAAATTGACTCCATTTTGTAGGTTTCACTTCTACTCATTGTTGGGCCTGGGTGTTATCAGTTAGAGACCAATACGACTGTATGTTGCTGAGGTGACTAATTACAGGCAGAAGACCGATGGTGTGGGAATAGAGCGTCAAGTGGTTCTAGATGTAATACGCAAATAAGCCATTTAACAGGTATATCTACACCACCCGTCACACCCATTAAATTACTGCTTTGAATAAAGAGGCGTGGACGCTTGTTTCCTAAAGTCAGGTAGGTTTGTCTCCCCTAATTGACACTGGAAACCCTACTGCATTTGAACAATCCAAGCCAGAATGTAAAACCGGATTCCTGTGCCTCACTACACCAACTTGTCTAAGCAAAGAAAAAGCGTGTCTGAAAATATGTAGTGAGTGTGAGTTCAATCCCTCAATGTTACTGGAGGTGGCGAAAATGCAAACAGACCGACATTCGACAAGTTGAGGAAATGAATTTTTAGCATCCTCATAGAGATGCATGCATTATAAATAGAAGTATTCATGTAAATCGGATCTTGCTAACCCATATCGGAGGTATTTCCTTACACCGATTCTTCAGATGGCACTCAGAAAGGAAGCTTTCAATGGGGATTCGACGATGCATGCACTTCAAAATTTGCCTTCCCTAAATACTCCTAAGCAGGCAGAGTGGTCTAAGATACAAATCAATTCACCGGAGGTCTTATTAGTTGAGGCCTCTGTGCCGAGTTCAGTCTCTACTCATGGCTAAAACAAACTCCATATACCATCTACAGTTGAGATTTACTTCAGGTTTTCTAGCCTCACTCTTGAATAACCTTATAGCTGGCAGAGTGAAATCCCACGATCAGAGGGATCAGACCTCGGGTTTCCCTCATCAATTAGAGCATGCAAGTTCAAGGTACTACGCCTTCTACGAATGTTATTGACCTGAATCCAGTTGAAGGTGATGATTTTTTGAAAGAGACGAAGGATTCGCTCCTTGTGATAATTTTATCGTCGAAATTACGGCAAAACAGGCAAAATGACTGAATTCTAAAAAGGTTTAATCTGCGAAGAAATGCGGGCGACCGATATTTTAGGCGAGTTCAGTGAGAGAATGTGTAAGCATATATTCGGAGAGTTTCGTAGCATATGTACGTTGCCTGTAGGCTCGAAGTAATCTCCCCTTTAAGAGAGAAAGTATACCATGTGCAATGATCCGTTAGACTGACCAATGTTGGTCGATAAGCGCATGAACACATAGGCGGTCAACAAACATAGAAACTGTAACACAGAGAACTGAACCACAGGACAGGAGTAGGCGTCAAATATCAGTTTGGGGGGCCTAAGTAGATATTTCTGAAATGAAAAGTGAGAGTCGGCCGACCGGTGGCGTGGAAATTGAGCGCCAAACGATTCTAGACGTCATGATCAGACAGGTCATTTACGAGGTGTTTCTGCACCACCCGTCACACCCATTAAATCACTGCGTTGAGTAGATAGGTGTGTATGCTTATTTACTGCGCTCATAGTGGAGTAATCGGAGGTGATAGAGTTCAAATGCAAAATCATGTAAGCAAAAGTGTGCTTGTAAGTTCGGCAGCGAATGTGAATCCAATCTCTCATTTGTTGCGCGAGTTAGCGAAAGTGAACTTTTTGATTCCTCACTGAGATTAATCAGGATTACCAGAAGAAATCATATTGTGATGTCTGCGAATATTGCTGTTCATCATGAAAAAGTACAACTGCCAAACAGGGCACTGTTTCTGGACTAAAGAATCGAGTTCGAGGTTGAGCATTCTTGTTTGGTTCACATCTACTAAGGATATCGACCTAGTCTCATCAGCCACCACAGGCGTACGTCGAGCAAAGCTCATATTTGCATGACTGTATCGCATACTGCCTCCTCCTTGAACAGCTTCTGGTTCTCGTCTTGCCTGCAATATCGCCACATAGTTCCGGAACCCAGCCTTCTGATGCAGAATCTCTGTCAACGCATCAGACACGGTGGACAGACTCAAATCATAGCACTTGACACAAACTCATGAATTGTTTCCTTCTTCAGGAATCGTCGTAGTTGGTCACTAGGCAAATACTATGTGTTAGAGGAGACTGGCAAAAGTACCAGTGTGAAAGCATCGATACTGGCGATACTGGAAGAGGATAAGATTTGGTAGAATGTAGAGACAATATGACTGCAGTCCCTGTCAATGTTTCTACTATAATAAAGTGGTGAGTTAATTGGAGAACTCTATCCTCCGATTTCACGGAGTTCTATTGAGGATTAGTTCCACATTCGACAACGCGACTTCTCTATGTTTCTCACTATCCACCACTTACTTCATCAAGATTGGCATGCCAAGTGAAATTAATCTCAAAATGCAGTACCGTCACGAATGAATGAATGAATGAATGAATGAATGAATGAATGAATGAATGAATGAATGAATGGCCCTGCCTACGTCCTCGTAATTGTGTGCGTTTACTCTGCAACGCAATCGAAACGATCTCGAACAGCCACCACCTCGAGAGGTCTACTCTCTCCTCATCTATACACTATCACAATCGCAAAGTTCAGCTCTCTGCTATGCATCTGCATTGAATCAGTAGGCGATAATGCAGTCGCTGCAGACTTTACAAGAGGACTTGCTTTACAGCACAGACCAATGCTTTTACTGCATACGCCAAACCACGGAAATACATCCACTCAACAACAACTACTACTACCACTACTACTACATTACAATTAGCGCTTCATGCCATTAAATTCGACCGCATTGGTGGATCATAAGAGCTATTGATAACGACAGATTGGAAGGCGAAAATGATCACTTTGCCATCAAACTTTGTTTTGATCAACACTGTTCACCTTCCCTTTCAGATCGCAACATTGCATTTATTGGCTAAACGCATCGGCTGAGCTGAGATTATTGTGTATGCGTTCACCCTTGCACATTCTCATTTCAGATTTCTCACCATCATGCGGATTCCACTAAGCATGGCACTCTCCACTTGTCATAAAAGCCCTCATTAAACTACAAACCAAAGGCGAATAGTGTTATCGCAACTGAAATAGAAGGTGTTTGTGACGCACTACAGCCAATCTCTCATATTTGAGTCTGCCACTCAGCGAATGGTGTGAGACTGGACAATCCCCAGACACTTTCGAGGAGTTCCAAAGTCTCATCAACCGTAGCTTACATGAAAAAGCTACCAGAGCAAGCACACAGGTACGCCTAATTCCTACGAAAGGAGCTGAAAGCCGATATAAGCATATTGTTAATTCACACTGACTTTATTTTAAGCATCGTGCATTCAAGCAATTTAGGGAGAGTGAGAAGACACAATTCTTTCAAATCACGACTAACTGTTTCTGCCAGTTCCTCTCCTCTACGAGTTCTTCCTACGAGCAGTGTGAAACATCAGTGGTCACACGTAGACATACAGGCGGTTCAACGACACCACCTGCAATGGAATGCATGAGCGCAAACATGGGCACAACGCTCGGGCCATTTGATACCGACCGATTGAGGATGGTGTGGTGGCAATAAATGACCCAGTAAACACCTCCCAGCATATGCCGCGCCATAGGCCATTAACCATTCCTCAACTTGATCATCCAAATATTCCTCCAAAGCCTCTGTCTTCCACTCGCATACAATGACGACCCGAACCGAAAACAAACGCCACCACCAACTACCATTATCATCCACAACACCATCGTCATCGTCGTAAGCAATCACTCCACTAACACCGAAACCAAGGCTATGTACTGCAAATACGCGCACTTCCACTCTCCTCCCCGTGATTCATGAAAGCATGTGGTGTGCTATCTACAATTTCAGCAGAAATAATCTTATGCGAACATTGCCTCGGTTGTCTCTTGCGCACTGTAGTGCAGGCTTCGCAATCATTTGCCATTCATGTGCACTCTGACTGGCTACATCATCTCCGAAAATTAACAATTCGTTTTGGCTATTTCAGAACAGAAATGGAAAAGTTAGCTATGTCTCCTCATTAGACGGATCGCGATTTGAGTATTGCAGTGAGTCGGCTGTGAAATTGGGGAACAGTTTGGAAGAGAAGTACTGGAAGGTAAAATCGAGGCGAAGGGGAAGATGTCAGGTGAGAATAGTGTTGACAAGAATAGAGGAAGTGTTTGCTGCAAGATGAAAGTCATGCCGCGAAATTGGTGGAGTTGGTGGTGCTGGTGTAGGTGGTGATACTGGTGGAGGTGGAGGTGGTGTAGGTGGTGGTGCTGATGCAGGTGGTGGTGTTGGTGGTGGGGGCGGTGGTGAATTCTGTGCTCAGAATAACTACTGACACATGCTTCCTCTCTTTACAAAAGCACTCATGGATACTGCCGCCACAAATTGCAACCTCGACTTTGCTGTCATCAACGCTTTATTGATCATGCTTTCCACATCAGTGGACTTCACATATCCTCAAACAACTTGTCGTATATGCACGTGGCGAGATCCTCATCCTGAAATAGACAAAGAGAGGGCATTCGCACAACTAATTCAACTCAATTCACGACCACATCTGCAGTTGAGGATGAAAATGGGCGCAGGCTTACCTCACTGACATACCACACTTCTACATTTCGCGAATCGTAACTGCATTTGACAATGCTCACGTGTATTCGGTCGTCCACATGGAATTCACCATCCCTCAATTGGATTTGCCGCGATGGAGCCAATCTAAAAGAAGAGCAAAGTGATTGCTTCATCAGGAGGACAAACCATTCTGCACATACTCATGAATGGTATTGGCAACACATTGTAAGAGCTGCACCGGGTCTCTGTCATTCCATATGTGGAATCTTTTGGCCTTCTTCATTGGTTTCCGTGATGCACCTGTGGAAGCCAGCGTTGTGAATGATAGAGCAATGTAGGATTGAGCCAAGTGGTTTTCAAAGCACCACTGCATGCATCAGCTCTCAGTGGTGGCCTATCAGGACAGGGCAGCGCAGGCAGGGCAGGGTAGGACAGGGCAGGACAGGGCAGGACAGAACAGGCTGCAGTGGGGACGGTCGAGTGAGCTTGAATTCATTTTTGAAGTGACCTACATGTGTGTGTGACCTTAAAGTTCAAGCCACATGCCTGGTGTGTGCAAATCGGACTTGCTCTTCACTCCCCATAAACCCTGCTGTCGAGCGGACATGAAAGCCGCGGTTACCGACACCCCCATACCTTAGTGAAGCACTTATGATTAAACTCGGTTCTTCTAAAAATCTCCTCTGACCAGAAACACACTTGGTCACCACTCGAACATCGCGTGTTGTTGGAAAGCATACTAATCAAGTTGGACAAATTCCCGCCTTCTGTGTTGGTGCTGCGTTGGTGCTGTGTTGGTGCTGTGATTGACTGCCACGACGACGCTAGGGCTGATTTGCCACGTGAAAAGCGCCTCAACTTGGGAGATAAGAAATTAGTATCCATACCCATGCACGGAGTGGATGAGGTCGAATGGAAGTACGAGAATGGAACAGGAGTTTGCATTTGCGTTTGTTGATAGCGCAAGACACGTTGGGTGTTAATGGAATTCCATTGCATCCACGAAGGCGGCTTCTGATTTGCGATTTGACATAGAAGGCAGTGCTTGTCCTCTGTTTAAGTAGTTTGAAAGTCACGATTAGCACTGGATCGGCAGTGCTAAATGACATATCTAGAGCCATGGTGTGCTATTGAGTCAGCTCACTTAAAAAGCACTCTTGAGTTTTGTGTCGTCTGTAGGGTTAATTCGTCTCATGAGTTTGCATGTGAAAGCCGTATTTGTGAAGTAGAGCTAAATCTTGAGGCATGAGGCATGAGCCATGAGGCATGAGGCGTTTAAAGGGACAAGTTGTTCTGGAGGTCAGTTTGTGACCCCACTGCCCTATTCATTTTTCCAAACGGCGTGTATGGAAGCCGGCATTACTGTGAAATCGTGCTCACATGCGACGTGCTTCATCTAAGCGATGCATTCATGTGTTGTAGAACTCATTGCAATGCCACTAACATTGAAGCTGCGGTAATTAGCCGCAGTCCCATCAGCGTGGCCAGCTTGACTATCTTATTGTACATGGTGTGATGAGAATGTGCGAAGAATGCACCTTCACTGAAGGGATTGTTTAATGCCTACGATTTGTTGATCTATGGGTGATTTTTCAGGACAATTTTGTCATTGGGATGTTCGTCAAATGCCTTGTGGTAAGAGTGCGGAAACACCGGCCTATACTTGAAGACTCGGTGGCCTGTGAGAGGCGTGAAGCGGATATCTCGCAGTCTGAGTTGGTGAGGAGTAGCTGGGCAAGTGGGGCACTCAGAGTAGGCATGTCAGGAGAGGTGTGAAATGACCTCGGATAGCTTCTCGATTATACTCGTTGCGTTGGGCAGGGCTGAAATGCATTGAAGTGAGAAGGAATCCACTTGGCTTTCATTTTCGATAGTAGACGGCGGGTGGAAGAAGTCATTCTTTTCAGAAACAGGAATATTTTCCAATTCTGATGAAAATGTGAATATTATGATGCCACCGATTCGGATCAAAACATTCATGTGTTTAGTGAAGGCACAAATTGGTGTGTTTTAAAGGTGTTCGCTGCTTACGTGAATGGAATAGAATGTTGGAGATCTGTGGTTCGTGAGAGCACTCAGCCAATATGGAATCAGCGTCGAACGCTGATGACTTCTCGCAATATATTCGCGAAAATCGATTAATATGCAAAATCATCGAATTGAATTCGAAATTTTGAAGATAGTGTATACAGTTATTATTCATTGCTGCTCGTTCCTAGCTCTAGTCCAGATTGGAAGTAAAACTGGAGTATCACGACCTTCTGGATGCGGCTGCCATGCACAGTTGTGATAAATTGATGCACAATCTCAACGAGTTTTTTTCCCTAAATCCAAAGTAGACGATGCTGATAGGATGGATGAATTGGCGCTTTTAAGCCTAACATTGATTTGCGTCTTTCAAAAGGACACGTGTGTGAATCGGCGTGTCACGTTTTTGGTTGTTCAGCCAAATCGTCAAGTGATTAGTGGTTCGCACCAATCAGAGTGAAGCAGGTAATTAGCCGCTCGATCGTTGCGTCTGTTGAATGACAATGTGCAGCCGTCCAGCCCCGCACCTGATCACTTTTGCAACCAACGAGGGCGATGCACTAACAGACCTCGAAATTATAACTGCCTTTACTCAATATTACTCAAGTTAAGGGATCACTTTTAAAGCACATTCAATTAGTAGCTCCTACTTTTTCAGTTACTGCCAGTTTCAAGTAAGTTGGCGAGATAAGTCGATTTGAGATGCCTACATTGGTTCGAACTATGGACAATTCTGAATTGGAAGTGAGTGATGAAGTTGCGTCTCGCATTGGCTACTTCACTTCGACCACCACATGTAGGTGCACGCATTGCATTATCTGAACCCCCATTGACTGATGATGTTGCATTGCAGATGTAACTGCGAGATCTGGCTCAATCGGGTCTACTGATCGAGAATGCATCCTCGTACCCGTTCCGAGCAAATATATAATGACCAAAATCATCAACTGGTATGACATGTTCTTGGACCGTAGATGCAAAGTCCACGTTGTTAAGGACGGACCGCGCTACAAGTGGTCAATTACGCGAGGAGCCACGACTTTCTTCAATGGTTGTCAAGATATCATTTACGATCTGCTAGAAAGTGCTACGCAACTGAAGGCTCAAGATCTATTGGACGGCGTGTGCATCTACCTACGCAATGCAGTAGACAAAATAACGCAGGACGAGGTTGAAGAGCTATTGTAAAACATCCAACCATTTTATTTTGCCATGAAAGCATTGAATATGCAAGCAACTCACATCTCTCATCTTGAGATGATGCATGTTTTCGCTATAAATCCTGTTTATGCAACGTGACACAGCGACTCATTTATTTATTTATTTATTTATTTCACGATTAAGTGGAGGGTGGTTGTAAGTAGTCTTGAGAATTGAAAACACACCCGAATAAGACACTATGGGTCGGATGTCACGCCAGAAGCGCCTTTCACGATGGAGGTGATAGATTGATAGGTAGATATATATATATAGTTAAATTGATGGATAGATGGATGGAAATGTTGAATCGCCTGTTAGATGGTAGGAGGTTAAATTTGGAAGTTACCAATTTTCCACCACAATGGCCTTTTTAAACGGCATGTCTTTTGTGCAGTTCTCTTAACACAAAGTGGACAGGACGAGAAGTGGAAGAGGAAGTGGAGGGGGAAGTGGAAGTGCCGCCATAAAACACGAACATGTGCGAACGACTAACTGCCTGACCTGAAGTTATGCAGGTGACCGACCAACAGCTGGTGAGATCATTAGCAGGAAAAATCGATCAACGCGAGTAAACTAATCAACTGATCGATATTTTGCGTGTGGTGTGTGAGAATTCGTGCGTGTCACTCACTCTGAGTCCAGTTCACTTCGGTGCATCAAAGTGAACTGGAACGGGCGTTGAAAGATCGTTGGAAATCAGAGTAGTCGGATCAGGATGCCTATATACGTGCAAACCTCCGATGAATATGAAGTGTACATAAGCGATAGGATCGCGGCTCGCATAGAACACTTTAAGCGAAGTGGGTATTGTTCATCTCAGTTTATAACGCCATCCCGATTTCAACTGAATACACTTTCTTGCAGTCCTTGAAGATCAGTCCGACGCCTGCCAATTTTCTCGCAACAGACCCTACCCTATCCCAGTGAGTGCAAGAATACTGGCTGCCATGATTGAGTACTATGGAGAACTCTTATCCTGTGAATGTGAGGGCTTTGTCTTGAGGAATGGTCCGAAGCAAAACTGGTCAGTGACGGTGAAGGTCAGGAGTTTCTTCGATGACTACCAAGATATTGTGTGCCCCATTATCCAAGCCGCATCTACATTAGGCGCAAACGACATTTTGGATGCCGCCTGCCTGTACTTACGCGACCAAATAGACACTCTAACTATTGATGAAATCATCAAGGGATATTAAGTATTTTGATTTTCTCTGCAATTCCTTCACTGCTATGCCTTGCAATGTTGAATTTCTCTGATGCATATGAAGTGAATATTTCAACATTCCGTAATTTATGGGTACTTGTGAACTGCTGAAATCGCGTGTGGCAGCTCGAAATAACAGGGCGAAATATTCTCTCTCTCCTCAACAGTTTTGTGTTCAACGGCAACCAACAGTAAGGTCTTTGGAGATGAACAGGGCGCATTTGAGTTCAGAGAGAGCCTTTGAGAGTTTAAGCATTGTGGAATGTAATTATACAGTCTGAGCAGTGAGTAGGAAGGTATTCAACCCAGCGACGTTAAGTACATGGCCGTACCTTCAGCAGCCCGAAGTCAGTCGATTAATCGATTTCAGCGTTCGAGTCAGGAGTTTAATGAGTGCAGAATGGGCAAACTGGATCAGATACCGGAGGGCACTATTGCGGATCGATTCCACTAGAATCGAATGTCAATCCGTTCTTGATCTCATTGATGGCCTTTTCTGTTCAGGCTGCTAAATATCTCTCCCTTGAATGGGAGATTACTTCGAGCTTACAGGCATCGTACAAATGCTACAAAACTATGGTGAACTGTTTCACTCTGATCGTGGGATGTTACTTTGCCAGATATAAGATTAGTCAAGAGAGTAGCCCAGAAAACCGGTGTCGAATCTTAACTGTAGATGGTATTTGGAGTTTTTTGTGGCACAGAGGCCTCAACTAATAAGACCTCCGGTGAATTGATTTGTATCTTAGACCACTCTGCCTGCTTAGGAGTATTTAGGGAAGGCAAATTTTGAAGTGCATGCATCGTCGAATCCCCATTGAAAGCTTCCTTTCTGAGTGCCATCTGAAGAATCGGTGTAAGGAAATACCTCCGATATGGGTTAGCAAGATCCGATTTACATGAATACTTCTATTTATAATGCATGCATCTCTATGAGGATGCTAAAAATTCATTTCCTCAACTTGTCGAATGTCGGTCTGTTTGCATTTTCGCCACCTCCAGTAACATTGAGGGATTGAACTCACACTCACTACATATTTTCAGACACGCTTTTTCTTTGCTTAGACAAGTTGGTGTAGTGAGGCACAGGAATCCGGTTTTACATTCTGGCTTGGATTGTTCAAATGCAGTAGGGTTTCCAGTGTCAATTAGGGGAGACAAACCTACCTGACTTTAGGAAACAAGCGTCCACGCCTCTTTATTCAAAGCAGTAATTTAATGGGTGTGACGGGTGGTGTAGATATACCTGTTAAATGGCTTATTTGCGTATTACATCTAGAACCACTTGACGCTCTATTCCCACACCATCGGTCTTCTGCCTGTAATTAGTCACCTCAGCAACATACAGTCGTATTGGTCTCTAACTGATAACACCCAGGCCCAACAATGAGTAGAAGTGAAACCTACAAAATGGAGTCAATTTTGCGAATGTGAAATTGCTCATCACTAGTTGGAAGTTATTTCTACACGCTGCCACCATTAAAAATAGGTCTTGCTTCGAAAATGATAATTTCGCTCTCTTTCAGACCATGGGTTTATCGCTCATCTTTGCTCTTTGAACATGATGAAATAGATAGTCAAATATCAGTCACTTCTGTAGGTCAAAGCCCGCCATTCCACGAATCTAATCTAATCATACTTCTGGTCGTGTTTCATTTGCCCAACCAGGTTTCCTTAATGGCAACCTATGAATGTTTGACTTTTTATCTAGTAATGGGTCTAGCATCCACGACCATTCACACTGGAGCATGAAAACGATCTTGCAGAAGCAGCGATCCGCTGTCAAAAAATAGTTCTGACGAAATTGAATTTCCGTAATTTTTATGACATGCTGAACTTAATGAGCATCACTGAATGAATTTTGGTGCAGTTGCTGTGAAGACGATCCGAACCTAGCTTTATTTGTTGGTCAAGCCTAAATTTCAATGCTGCCTGGAATCAAATCGTTAAAAGTGGAGGGCTAGAAGCACGTGAGGATCATGTGATCCCTCTCCCAGAGGGCATATGTTATGCCAAAGCCTCACAACTTGTTTTTACAGAACCCAAAAGACTCATGAATGCAGGAATAAATGTGTTTCGTGTTATTTTTTTTCCAACAATACAGATGCGAATAGTGACCACAGAAAACCTTCGTTTCAATCAAATTTTTATTATTGTGGAAGTAATAACACCGATCACATATTGGATCACTTACTTTTTACTAAATATTCAACCTCTATCGGCATCGCCTTTGATTCACGTCAGCCTTCCACGCATAATAATTGCCTGGTGGCCAAGGAAGGCAGAATCTGCAAAATGAAATAATTGAGGTATCTTTAGCTGTGCTGTGATTCGATGAGATGATAGAGCTTCTCGATCAGAAGGCTAGGCTCAAAAACCATGAGGTAATACTGCGAACACGAAGAAAACCATACGCCATTGAAGAACAAGGCAGCATGCTATGCAGCCACATAATATTTTCCGGAGATCTTAACGAGAACTTCTGAATTTATGAAAGTCTCCTTTGCCTAATAGCTTACCCTTGAAGTAAATATTGTAGTTCCCAACCACCTTTTACTTGACTTTGAAATCTAATATTCGCATACTCCCCATGACTACTCAAAATATTCATATTCCCAGTTTCAATTCTGTCGTAAGTCTATTTAAGTTATCGCTAATTCTCATAGCATATGAGAAATAGGATTTACACGCGTTGGATAAATTTGCACACAAGTTCTTGCTTGTGCATATTGACGAATTAAGTTATAAAATTTGACTTTATTTTCTAAATAATTCATCTTAGCGTGTTTCAATATGAGCTTTAAGTTAAGGAGGTTTTGGTTAATATATGTACACACGTGGTTTTTCGAGGTATGGGCTAAAAGGGTGTGACGGGTGGTGCAGAAAACACCACCCAAACAACTTATTTGAGCGTCATATCGAGAACTGATTGGCGATCTACTCATACGATATCGGTCGGCTGACAGCCGTTAGTCATTTTTTAAAGGCAGAATTGAACTGAACTGACAGCGCTCAAGTCCCACGATTAAGAGGAGTGCCCCATACTCTATTCTCATTTTATTGGTTGGTATATTTCAGCTTCTAGGCTTGGGGATCGCCAGTTTAAAGGCCAACATTGATAAGTGCAATCGATCATTCCAATTAATATTTGCACATCGAATGCTTTCGAATTTGTGACGAGTGATGAGATTAAAGCGTTTATGGCTACGACATCGCCATACAAATGAACAAAGAAATACATGCATGGTAACTTTTAAGTGTGCAGTGGGAATACTACTTTCAAGTATTATGTTTACGTAATTAATAGTTGTGATACAACTGCTTGAGTGCTTCGAAAACATCCCATTTTGCTCCTGGAGAAAGTGCACTTCTCCACGAATCGCATGTCAGTTACTGAGGCATTAATGATTCCGGCTTTCTGATAAAATCAAAGTGACGGATCTAATAGCCAAATCAAGAAGAGGACTTTTGAGACCAAATTAGTTTCAGATTTGAATGTTCAACATAAATGGCAACCCAGTCGGATAAATTTTTTGCTGTTCTAACTACTGTAACAAATGTTGGAGTTGAGATTTTTGTTTATGACACAGAAGGGAGGAAGCACAAACATGAGCCAAGCCATTTAAAAACCCGCGATAAGATACGGTCCTAGAAGCAATGATTAGCCGCAGTGACACTGCTTGAAAACATGCCTGTTGCTTGTTAGTCGCTGTTAATTTACACAATTAAATAGAAGGTTTAGATCATCATGGCATTCTCCATTCATGTCAGAAGGAGAGTAACCTCATTTCTAATATTTACAGTAAGGACGTTGCTTTCCGATGGTAACACGGTCTCTTATATTCTTACTTGTCGTAACCATTTGAAAACAATCGAGAGAATAAGATGATTTCTTCAAATAAGCGAAAGCCAAGTTCATTTTTAAGTGAATGGAGAAAACAGTGATCTCCTGTTGATGAAGTACTCGATCCAAAGTCAGTTTCGCTTTCCTCGTAACCAGAAGCATTTTCAACACCATATAAGTGAATTCTCATAGGCATGTTGTTGAGAAATGTGCCGAAAGTGGACAGTGCTATTTCGAAGCCGGTCCTATTGGTTACCGAAAAAGCCTTTCGACCACCAAGATCAGAAGCCGCATTGGCTATCCACGCTCTCTGCTCTCTGAACAGAGAAATCATTTAACAGTGGAAGTTGAGCAAAGGCGTGTATAGGATCGCATAAAAGCATAGCAGATTCTACCAAATGCTTTCATGAAGCACCGCCATGAAGCAGTTGCCAAGTCAGTGACAACTCCAATTATAAGCCCCCTAGCTCATAATAATGCAATGGCGTCGGTCACTGATCCATTAAAATAGCTCCATTTCTAACAGCAGTCACTTTTCCATTACCACAATTCACTATGCATTTGAAGAACCTCATCTAGTAGATACCGTGGACCAAAAGAGCCCCGTGACTGTCCAAACCGGAGCAGTGCGCCATAAAGTACGTATACTGGCTAGCACAGATACTAAGCCAATGAAAAGATGGCACATGCATGAAAAGCGTGTACCAACCACCAGCTATCTGGACGCCCAGTCTACTGTGCAGCCGAGCCAGAAGTTGGAAATCGGCTGAACTGACGTTCACTCAACCTGACTTAAGCTGCTGTTTCGGCGGCAAAATCTACGTAGATGGTCATTCCAACGAATCCAGCTATGAAGTGAATGATAAACTAGCGATATTATTTGACATGCGTGGTACCCTTGTTGATGATTTATTACTTGCTCGAGATGCCATTAGTGAAAGGGATTAAGCAAGTCTAATCCGCGAGGCTCAAAGTTACATTATTTGGATCGCATTTGTGTCTAGAAACTCGTGCGCTAATGTCAATTCGTCGTCGTATTTCCTCTGGTGGACTGTTATTCAAGAATGAGTGCAGTGGAGCCTCTTGATGGTATCGTGGTCTATTTAGCCACGTGTTTATTTCTTTTCAGACTAACCCTTCAGAAATCCTCTTTATGCTGAAAGCCGTATTTACTCAAGCTAACGATAGTTGATTTCACGAGCACAAGCCGAATTTGGAACTCTACCAATTCGAAAATCTTATGAAAATGAGTCATTTTAACAAGGGACATTTGGTTAAACTTAGTAAAATTACCTGGAGTGTCAACTTTAATATTTTCCAAAATTAACTTAAATTTCAATGCGTAAACCGCCTGCATTTCAACTAACTAACTAACTAACTAACTAACTAACTAACTAACTAACTAACTAACTAACTAACTAACTAACTAACTAACTAACTAACTAACTAACTAACTAACTAACTAACTAACTAACTAACTAACTAACTAACTAACTAACTAACTAACTAACTAACTAACTAACTAACTAACTAACTAACTTCATGTTTGAATTGTTCTATGAAGCTGTTTCCGTTGCTTGCAGAAATAAACTCTGAGTTATGATATGTCAGCTTGATCATTTTCGGCAGTTTTTCACCCAAGTTCTTAGACCGAATTCTCCAAAAGTTATTGCTGATTGAGCGAACCCCATAATATTATGGGAGACACGTTTGGAGAAGGATAATAGTCTCATTCGATTCTACGCCAACAGAGTTCAGGTCTGTGTGGCTTTGAAAAAGTGACGTTCGGTGCTTTGATGTGATTTGACATTAACGAAGCGATAGTGGTCGCAAGGATTGAAAATACACTTTTTGGAAATACTCATGGATTGGGTTTTGATCGCTTCATTTCAGTTTGGTATTCGAAATAAGCATTTGATTCGCAAGGACGCCTTTTACTCCCATTGAGCTGTCGAAGCCCAGGACAAGTTCAGTCCATGGTATCTACTAGATTAGGTTCTTCAAATGCATTGTGAATTGTGGTAATGAAAAAGTGACTGCTGTTGGAAATGGAACTATTTTAATAGATTAGTGACCGACGCCAATGCTTTATTATGAGCTAGGGGGCTTATGATTGGAGTTGTCACTGATTTGGCAACTGCTTCATGGCAGTGTTTCATGAAAGCACTTAGTAGAATCTGCTATGCTTTGCGATGAGCCTTCTCGCTGTATTAAAGATAGCCGTGGATCTATGGATATCGCACAACTTACTTCTGTTGTAAAAAGGTCAGAGTGGCGGTTCGTTTCTATACTGAACCAAATTAATGTAGTCTCAACTTTACTAAATAACTGACAATTCTTTAATAATAGTCACAATAGCACAACTTCCTGCCTGGTCTCATCAACGCCAAGGATGTTAGCCATCCTCGTTAATATGAAAATCCAACTATTTGAAAGATGTGACTGTTTATATTGTACTTTTCCCAGTGTGTAACTGCTCTAGGTTCATTCTTCCTCAAACGCACAATCAGACTGCCTTATGTGATTTGCTTGAGGCCTCTATTAGACAAAACGCTAATTCCTTTGAAGCCCTGGCTACCCAGCTGAGGTCATGTGCACACTGGATGCTCTATGAGCTTTAAATTTGTGTGATTCACCGAAGGTGACCTCATTAAATGTCCGCTGCTAGGTCAACCTAATGTAGAGCGACTCTTCTGGTGAAATATGTCGCATTCTGTGTTGTGTTGAGTCAGTCTTTTAGAGTCAAGAAAGTGCCGGAGTTGAGAAATATCTGACACTGTGCCCAATGTTACAGAAGCAGTTCAGATCTACTAGAAACTGCAGAGCGATGAACTAGAAGAGCAGCAACTACTTTTCAGGATGTTCAAAACCAGGAGAGGTGGCTTTTCAAGTGGGAAGCCCAATGATTGCCTAACATGTGGACATGTCCTCACGGAAACCTTAATGAGGCAGTCAAGAGTTCCAACCACGTCAGTTTCCAATTTGTCAATGATTGGAAATGCATTAAGCTTACTGGTTCTATCAAAGAAAAGTATTTTCCTTCAACCACTCAGGTAATTCATCACTTTTGCCACTCACGCTACATCTCTCGAATCACGCTAGATCCGTCAGATGATGCGCCAATAGTAGTTAATGACCTCAAATAGAATTTTGCCTATCCTGCTTCCCCACCCGGTGAGATCGCAGCTTATTCTAGTAGAACCAAGCTATCTAGAATTCAGTATTTTGGCTTAAGAGTGAACCAGTTGTTCCATGATCGGATCTGTCCATGAAACAAGTTTGTTGGGACAGAGGATAAATGCGAGAGGCCATAAGGAGAGTAGCATAGAAACTGGCTAATGAAGTAGTGCTAATGGCTATTCTGGGTTTGGAGCTCGACAAGGTTTCTTTAAGTAAATGACTGCGTGGGGTAATTTAGGACATTTATACACACAAGTCCTTCATTTCTCAATCCATGATTTTGAATTTCAGCAATTTTTCTAGCGGTCATAGTTTCGATAGGATTAGAAAAATTAGAGCAGGCATTGTTTGATAGTGAACAGGCTGATTCTTATCAGATCTGCTCCTTAGATGAATTGCCCAATTCTCCAACTGCGATGAATTCAAACGGACTTCTACTGCGATGGTTCTTTCATTCAAACAATCCAGACGATATGGCAGCGGTCAGAGGTAGTCAAGCCAAGTTGAGATGTTAAAACTAGGCCCATCATTGGCTCTTTACACGTTGGATGACGCCATGTTAAACTGGGGATTTTTTATTACAAAAGTACAGTTTGTAGTCCACTTCAACGGTTGGAGCTTAGAATCTTTGCTCCATCTCCTAACATTTGAGGTTATGATCAGCTCGCATACCTGAGGTCTTTGATTTGAACATAACTGCTCACTAACTCCGCCAATCAGGTTAGTGTCCCGATGTTGGAAGTGGACATCCTAATGGTTTCGCTAGCCATAGATTGACTTTCTGAGTGTGTCTGAGACGGAGATTATCCGAACCAACGGAGTTTTCGCTGTTTCAATAATGAATCAAAGTGAAGCGAATTCCAACTTGACTACGGGTTAAAGTATTCAAGTTTGTATTAAAAGGATTATTGTCACTCGGGAGAGCCCATTTAACTTGTGTGCTTGTGTTGAGCAGCAAACTTACCATTGAAGCCTGACTGTCTCATTTCGCATAAAAAAGAGGCCATCTCCTTATATTGAAGCGCGATTTTACGGAGAAGATCCTCCCCTACGAACATGAGTGGCAAAAGTGATGAATTACCTGAGTGGTTGAAGGAAAATACTTTTCTTTGATAGAACCAGTAAGCTTAATGCATTTCCAATCATTGACAAATTGGAAACTGACGTGGTTGGAACTCTTGACTGCCTCATTAAGGTTTCCGTGAGGACATGTCCACATGTTAGGCAATCATTGGGCTTCCCACTTGAAAAGCCACCTCTCCTGGTTTTGAACATCCTGAAAAGTAGTTGCTGCTCTTCTAGTTCATCGCTCTGCAGTTTCTAGTAGATCTGAACTGCTTCTGTAACATTGGGCACAGTGTCAGATATTTCTCAACTCCGGCACTTTCTTGACTCTAAAAGACTGACTCAACACAACACAGAATGCGACATATTTCACCAGAAGAGTCGCTCTACATTAGGTTGACCTAGCAGCGGACATTTAATGAGGTCACCTTCGGTGAATCACACAAATTTAAAGCTCATAGAGCATCCAGTGTGCACATGACCTCAGCTGGGTAGCCAGGGCTTCAAAGGAATTAGCGTTTTGTCTAATAGAGGCCTCAAGCAAATCACATAAGGCAGTCTGATTGTGCGTTTGAGGAAGAATGAACCTAGAGCAGTTACACACTGGGAAAAGTACAATATAAACAGTCACATCTTTCAAATAGTTGGATTTTCATATTAACGAGGATGGCTAACATCCTTGGCGTTGATGAGACCAGGCAGGAAGTTGTGCTATTGTGACTATTATTAAAGAATTGTCAGTTATTTAGTAAAGTTGAGACTACATTAATTTGGTTCAGTATAGAAACGAACCGCCACTCTGACCTTTTTACAACAGAAGTAAGTTGTGCGATATCCATAGATCCACGGCTATCTTTAATACAGCGAGAAGGCTCATCGCAAAGCTATGACGCTTGTGAATAGAACCTCTCCTATCTAATTCTCTAACGCTGAAGCTCCTTTCGATTCATTTAATTTCAGTAAGAACAAAGAAGATGGTGCATATAATGTCATAGCTCATAAACATCGAACGGGCAATGAAGGACTACTTTGGTAGTGCCTGTTAATCCTGCATGGAATGCTCGAGCATGAGGCGTATCTTGCTACTCGTCATCATAAAGCTTTGAAATGAGCAAAGGCCAGCAAACTCTACTTCATCGAACAAGATGAAAAATTCATCCATTCATGGTTATTTCCGTGGTAAGTTTTCAGGAGTAGTTTCACTTATAATGAATGAATGGTTGTATAGGAAACAAACGCCGAGGGCAGTCAATGGAATGAGCTATTGAACGCAGGTAGTTTTGTTAATATTCACGCAATTGATGTTTATTTGTGCAATTGCTACAGATTAGAATTCAACATAGCCTAGTCCAGAGAAAAACTTTTTGAAAATTAGAATTAATTCAGATTTTGGTCTTTGAGAGTTCGTTCGAGAGCTATCACTTTAGTTTGTTTTTATATAATCTGAAATATAAGCTTTGGCATCCCTCGCAATCAACTTATTGAACATGAAAGATTCTGAAATAAATTGGATTTTTAGGTACATGTTACTTATGTTTTGTGGGTACCATTATTCATTCCTATTTATATGCTTAGGCATCGGTTGCAGAGCTTCAATACCAAAGTCATTTTAATCAAGGGTTAAGTAATATTATTTGTATTACTATTGATTTGGCTGAAGGTTTATATGCAAGATACGACCATCGCTGAAAGTCAGAGGGTCAAGAAGGAATTCTCCTTAGACAGATTTTACGTCAATGTCACAAAACTATATATACTGTAAAATTTGCCTTCCCAGTATATCCTCCGGCAACTCAAATGCATTTAGAAAAAACGTTGCTGTACATTCGAACGCTTTTTTCGCTAGGAATGGTTTAATTCAAGGATATAGGTTGCTGTTCCAGACCCTTCTAGTCAGCAGAGAAGGAAAGACAAACTCCAGTCGTTATAAATTACTATGTTTTGATTGAAATGTTGCACACAGAGTAATTTATTGCTTGAGAGCGACTTCAAACTGAAGATACTGCTTAATAAATTGCTAGAGGAAATGTTGCAGATAATAAGGAAAATAACTAATAAGGGAAATCGAATTCCAAAAATAGTAAACTAAAAAGAGAATTGCGCAATTCGTGTGAAAACAAAAACAAGAACGAAGGCTGAATATCGTAAACTAGGTCAATGATTTGAATGCAGCAAATTGGATCGGATTTTACCACATCAATTAATCGCGCATGTTGTGAGTCCGTAAGCGGCAGAATCCGGCTTGCGGTGCGTCACATTTATAATAGAAACGTATATTCACGGACAAAACTTTAACAATCGGATTGGAAAAATCATGGCTGGATATATTGATAGCGCAAGAAGACCCAGATGGTGACCCCAAAACACCTAGCTGAAATGTTTAGTAAGATATTCTCAATTCTCGCCCAGTCACACAATGACAAGGATCGGCTCATTATTATACGCAGTGTCACAGCGATTTCATTGCAAGTTAGTCTTACGCTTCTTAGCCGTTAGAGGCTATTCTGCGTAGGTCTGGACCCTCATCGTGCCCTATATGGTTATTTCCGCCCTTACTTTTTCATTTTTTCATATCAATTGAAATGAATAATGTTTGTGCTACTTGATTCTGTGGCATTCGACTCCAAGACTGCTGGAGCCGTCCATTACTCTACTTTTCAGAAAAAAGTGCTGATGGGCTTGTGGGTACTCATCTTTCATGTGCGTTTTCCAAAAGGTACTATAGTCAAACCCGGAACGTCTGCAGACCGACCATGAGTTGATGAACCAAAACCACAAATTGGAGGCGAAATTCAGAAGGCCTATCATTATTCAGGGATCACACATATCTGTGAATAAAAAAAATAACATCAAATGCAGGAGTTGCGTTCAGGCAGGAGCAAGAGGGTAGCTTAATCCATCAGTTGTCGGTTGAGACGAAATGAAAGGCAGGAAGAAGCCAATAAGCCATCGCTTGCCCATCACCTGTTCCAGATTCCTCCGCCAACCGAGGTCAAAGTTCATGGGGCGCATGTCAGCATCATTACAACAAATTTGTGAGGGATTCTTGGCATTACCGATGAGAACTTCTACACTGGTTCGGTTATGGAGGATCAGACGCATATGGTAGATGAAGAAAACCGCCATCGCTGGACCAAGGATAGCACACAGGGAAGTCATTAGACAAAGAAGGAATTGTAGACCAGAAAGCCAGCCGATGATAACAAATGGTGCTGGGTTGATGATACTGAGCAGCATCTGCCATGTAGACCAATCAGGATAAACGTGGCGATAAACATAGAAAAAATTGAAAACGGTTGCTACGAGACAACAAATAGAGAGTTGAATGAGGAGATGCATAAAGAACTTCATATTGGCCAGTCCGATACATTGCGCTGAATATGGGTATAGTGTTAGTGAGTAATATAAAGAGCGGAAAAATTGGACATGTAGTATCTTACTGAGGAAGGTGCAGTGGTGGTCGAAGCGAATAACGCAGACGTCACAGTGTCGGCAATGATGAGCTCTTGGAGGTCGGACGGATTCACAGCGGATGCAATAAGACCAATCAGGCCCCGAGCGCTGAGCTAACATTAAATTTGCAATCGATGAATCAGTAACAATTGTGAAGACTAAATTAAAGAGAATATTTAGGAGAAAAAAACAGGCGAGTGATAAGATAACATGGTAGGATAGAGTATGCCAGCCGATGATATCGAAAATGACGACAAAACACTCAAAATAGAAAATCGAGAGTATAAGTATGAGCATCAGGAGAGTAGCTATAAGACGCGTTTGCCTCATAGGAAGAACTTTTAGGGACGAAATTCGTCGGATTAACGCTTTCAGGACCATTACAAGATTATGCATAATTTGAGTTGCAGAAAAACAAAATTTTGATCACCCGAAAATAGGATTAGCAGCTGTTAAGTACTCTGAGAAAGTTAATGAACGACCAGGCAACAGCCTCAACGATGATATCATACATTGATGGAAAACCCGCTCTTCAGCCTCAATCGTTTGCATTATTGCTAACTTAATAAAATGTTTCGAACTAATTTTTAAATAGTTCGTAACCCAGAGTTCAAAAATTTTTTGTAATGGAAATTTTCAGATTGTATAAAGATTTTCAAAACATTAGTGCGTTCGTTACATTTGTCAAATTGAGCTGTAGGGACAAATAATTTTCATTTTGCAACATTTTATTAAGTTCGCATCCGTATGGTTTCAAATTTTGCAATATATGATAAGAAGATTACCTGCCTATAAAAATCGCCGATATTCAGGGTATATCTGCCTGTAACAATCGCTCCTTATTTCCGCGTTCGCTTTTTTTCGGTGGGCTTAATTACTGTTCGGTTAGTTAATTGATTGATTTCTATCTAGATGATGTTTTATATCAAATTTAATTTCAATACGACCGATGTAGTTTTATTAATTTTTCGTAGGGTAGTACCATACATGTTACAAAAGATGTGCGTGTATAACATCGATAGCTAAACTTGTTTCAATAGTATTGACCACGTCAGACTTTAATAAATAGTGGGACAGGAGTAGGTTTATTATTATTTTGCGAAGTAGGTGGTCCCAATTCACAAACTTATTTTAAATGCAAATTTATATCTCTTCTGCTTTGTCTGGGTTGCTGACATTTCCTTATCCCAGCAGTAAGCCTTCATATAACGCTTGTAATCTGCTGAACATGTAAAATTCACATTTGTTATATTCTTTTTTTAATAGTTGCTCAGTTCGGTTATTCTAATAAAAAAATGAGATTCCGTTTCCCGAATCGAATGAATTTAAATAGCAATTAGGACGTTGATTTCTAACTTTTAACCGCATGTCGAATTTTCTGTCGGTTCATACTTGCTTCTAATCCATTTTTTCATCGTACATAGTTTTGCTTTTTTGTTAGCACACCTCTTTAATTCTTTTAGATTACCAAGTTGTCTTAATTAATTTAGTAAGTGGCGTATTTGTGACCACTTTGATCCGTTTTTAAAGTAATTATAAAGTATAGTCACTTTCCGCCTCTATGGTATTTTCCTGCTTTTGATGATGAATAAGCGTGTTGTCTATATATTTGAGCACCATACATTGTTGGATAATGTAAGAATATTCCTGTTTTATTAAGACTTGTTTTGTTATAGTTAACTTGCTACTGACGTTTCTTAACCTAACGTTACTCTTCTTTAGAGCAACACTTGGTATTAATAAATTACTGAATTTTAATATACTTTTTATTTTGATGTCATTCACTCTTTGTTGACGCATTCACATCATACTTTGATCCTAAGCTGTTGCTATTTTGTTTGAAACCCATATAAGAGTAAGGAAGTCAGTTTTGCTTTAAAATCTGACTTTTTGCGAATTTTATTTTATTTACACGGGAATAGAAATTCTTGCCAATCCTGAAATTGGTTCATAAGTATAATTTGCAACAACTGCATTTGTTGGGAAACAGTGCATTTTTTTGTGAGCCATTCCATGGAATCTCCTTTTTCAATCCAGTTTTATTTGACTCTATAGTCATAATGTCAGCACCACCACCACCCGCACCTCCTCCGCCGCCGCCACCACCAGCCGCGCCCCCGCCGCCCTCGCTGGCAGGAGGCGGTCATGGCGGTACTCCTGCCTTCCTTGCGGATATTAGGAAGGGTACTCAACTCAAGAAAGTGCCAGATTCCTTGAAGAGTGATCGTAGTGCCGCTCTTACTTGTAAGTTTCCTTCAATTCATTAAAAATTTATATGGCGTGGCATCTCATTCAATGTCATTTTTTGCGTCATTTCTGTGGCTGCATGACCTTTCCATTGCTTTTGAGTGGAGTCTACTAGTTGCTAGTCTAGTTATATCGTCACTGCCATGAAAAAACTGAAAATTCGTATGCGTGGTCATCACACTTGACTGCAGATTCTTTGTAAAATGTCACTACACTTTCCACGCTCATGCACTCATTGTGCACCAATATTCACAATGATTATAATTCTTATACGTAATGCTGAAGTAAACCATTCGTTCATTCATCATTAAAAAAGAATGTGCATGCATAAACTAATTGTAGGCCACTTCTTGACGATTCGTCTGCCTTGAATTCATTTTTTAGCCAATCTTGCGCCTTCCGTTACTTTTTACTCAAGTGACATAGATTTTGTAAAAACCGGCATCTGTGCCACTCAGAATAACAGTCTTTAGTATTATCTGAAAACGATGAAATCTCATCGATCATAGTTCAAGGATAATCTCCTGTCATCGAAGTAGTCAACGATTTTGATAGATTTTCGCATTTCTTCTGGTTGATGTGGATAGCTGGGAGCGTCATACCAGTGTAGAGGCCATTTAAGGTTCTGGCTCTCAGTATTGAAAAACCCAGACCTACCTTAATGAATGCCGAGTTGTCTTAGAAATGGTTGCGATGCTCCCTGGCATCCATTGTTAACCTGACTTCAATGCATCACTTTCCTATCCACGAGCGTCTTTTCGGTACTGGCGTTCTTGATTTAAACTATCAGTTTCCTTTCACTTTCGCTTGCTTCGACATAAAATCTAAATATTTGCATCTTTTTATTGGCTTCCTACTGTCTCCATCTATAAAGTCAATTTTTCTGCGTTAATTCTGCTCATTGGTTTATTGAAAGTGGAATCATTTACCAATTCTTAATCATGACTGGAGCGGGAGAGAATGAAAATGGAGATTGGAAGCGATGAAAGAAGGCCGGATAATCAATTCATAGAATTCATTTTTAAGAACTGTTTCAGGTCTCACCGCATTCGTTACTTCTTTCATCCTCCACTAGATGACCGCCTTTAATCTGCCTCTTCAACGCCTCCTAATTTTAACTATTCTCAGTGTGGGCCTGTGACTTGGACTCTCTCTGTAGATCAGACGTGCATAGGGAGTGTTGGTTATTTACGCCTTAACAGAAGGCCATAATCTCAATGCAAAAGGGTCGAGTCGGTGCTAAAGCCCTTAATTGCTAGACTCAAAATGCGACTGTGGGGTCGAAATAGAATTCAATACATCTTGCTTCAGTGGGAGTATTTCTTAATTTCTTGAAATTTCTTTATGATCGTAAATCAAAATCACTTCCCTTCTTTTTTTTATAAAAAAAAACAATTTAATAACATTTGGTTGCGTCATCCTTTGACTCACCAAATGCCACAGGTTTAGCATCTATCACCGCTGGCCCATTTGTGAGAATGGACCAATGTTGGTATAAATGGAGGTTTAATCATAGGGGTTCCTTTCCTGAAAACTTTCCAATGAGCGTTTCGACAGCGTCGACCCACTTTCACATTCAAAGCTTCTGGAGATTACATACGTCTTCTGATCACCACATAGGTTTTTTTTTAATACAGTGGCATATATTACCGTTTTTTTGCAGTAAGTTATACACATGTGGTCAGTAATTAAGGCAACCAGTTTCAATGCGTAGTATTGCTAATTTGGTCTTTTTTCTTCAATTTAGTGGTAACATAAAGGCCATCCACTGTTTCTGCTTCATTCAGACAAATTTTTCTCCAATTTCATTAGTTCAAGATCGAATCGAATGTTATCCTATAGCATATTAGGGGAACTTATTTTCCTATGATATCCACGTTTATGACTGCTCTTTACGAAAAATCACTTCTAATCTTCCTTTCTGTGACAACCTTTAGTCTTCCAGCTTGTGTAACTTATTTCTATTTTTATCAGGCAGCCTCCAACGGTGGAGCAGAAAATAAACAACTGATCTTCGCACTGTTCTTCAGGCATGAGAAAATAAAGTTGCCAATCCGATTCACTTGACGTAAATGACTGAAATCTTTTGTTATTTGGTGCACCGTTCCTTTGATTCCTTTTAGTTTATATATGGTCTCCACTACATTAGTTCGGTGATTTCGACGAAGGTTCTGTTTCGAACTACATCCTCATCAATCATTCTTTTGACCTACCATCCATTACACAAGTCGTCCTTTATTGATTACTATTTTCAAGACTACCGAAGTTCTCCAAATCCAATTATTTAGGACTTTTCTTAACCACTGGCTGACCGATTAATGTAGTAGGAGTGATTTTTCTTTTGAAATTCTAGCGAATCCATTGGGGATGAGGGTGGGTGTTTCCGTTTCATCGTATTTTGTGGTTGTTAAAAACCTCCAGAATCCTATCTACCATTGCTGTGCTTTGCTAGCGAATGTAGGTGAGACTGACACTCAGCTAATTACCAGCCTTTCATTTGAACATCTATTTACCCCCAGAGAAAGGACTTGTCTTATCGTTACCAGGGCTGCTTAATTTGAATTTGCCTTTTTTTCAACCAAGCTGGAGGTGGTGTTGTAGGAGCCAAAGGTGGAGGCGATGGCGGTGGCGGTGACATAGGAAGGCGATCCGGACCCCCCATGGGTGGTAGTGGCAGTGGCACTGCAGTACCCTCTAATGCAGACATCAAAGCCCGACTCAATGCCATGTTTGGCGGAGGAAGTGCCCCTGTACCCATCACACAGGTTGGTGTTGCTTTCTTTTGATGGATTTGTCGCTTTAATCGAATTTGGGATCACGTCACAGGTAATGTAAGGCATTTAAGCTTTCCATGCTTTGCTAGTATAGGTTGGTGGCCTATCAATTTACAGTTTATTCATCGCTTCACCTAGTGGTTTAGGCTTTAGTCATTTCGTAGTTTAGTTAACTCATAAATCTGGTCACCTAGAGATGACTATTTATCAGTCATATGACACGGATTTGAAATCGGTGATTAAAATGACCGTGCACTTTGGTTATAGAAAAGGGTGTTTGAGATAGCCGGGGCGCTCCGTGAGATGCCTTCATTCATCTAAGAATTGAATAGGATTTTTTTTTCAATCAAAACCTGGATTATTTTTTATCATTCATTTTGGAGACTATGCAATCTACAGTTTCTTGTTCTACCCTTTTGATTGTGTCTAAATATCCACTAAATGTTTGGAGTATATGCATCCAGTTGTCTTATAAACATCTCGATTGAGATGCTCCTCTTTGACCAAACTGCCACCTTCCATTATTTTTCAAGTACTAATTTTATCACCAGAAACTTATGCTGATAGAGTAAATGGTTTCTTTCAGACTTTACCTTTTGTAACGAATTCTTCATCCAATTTAAATGCAATTAGAAGATCGATTCAACTTTCAAATGGTAAGATATTAGTACCTTCATAATGATTGATTCAATCCAACACTAGTTTTAATAATGAATGATGGCCCCTTTTTTTAATCAATCGGAGATTCTGAGAATTTTTAGACCGTCATTCATCTTTCTTCAAGGGTTTTTCTTTTCTCCATATTCGCATTGAGTTCTTGCAGATTAAGTTATTTTGCGTTAACTTTTCAGGTCTAGCAAGCACAATTCATTTCCTGAATACGGGTTAACATGAGACTTTTTGACCTAAAGGCGTTTTCGTGTTCGAAACCGAACTTATGCAGATAGCAATCAGCCGAGCTCTTAGGCTAGCCTTTGTGTGGTGTAAATACGCCAGGTTATTATTGGCATACTCTCCTAATCTGCGCCCCCTAAAATTATTCAAGACAAAATCCACATTTCTTCAAATTTAATCTCCTTGCAATTCATTTTGGCTCCTACTTTTACTTTTTGATTGAGCTTGAGTGAGTTTACTGTGTAATAGCATGTGCTTAAATCATGTGCTCTACATTATTTCCATTTACTTGCCGTAAAACAATAGTATGGTGGAACATTAAGACATGATGCTCATTTGTTTATATATACTGGAGCTGCTTACGAGCAGTGTCCATAAGACTTGTTTCATAGACGCTAAGGTGGTTTAAAAATGACATGTATTCTGATGCAATCATTCCATTATCTCTATCTCTGGAGGCAGTGAAATAGCTCATAAATCGTCCAAATGCTATCATTTTGGAATCCTGGGCTAAAGCGATTGCCAATCTATTAATCTATTCGACAAGCTCAAGGTGTACTAGACCCACTATGCCAATTAATACTTTCACTGTGCGTGTTTACGCGGGAGCTATTTTTAGCTTCAATAATGGCTCTACAATTATTTCTTCGTTTAGCTTAGTCTAAAAAGGGGATCTAGAATGGGATGGCAAACTCCTATTCTCCGTTTGAATCAGTCTTCTAAATCAAATTTGTTACAATGGTCAATGAGTGAAATATTAGCTGAAAACCGGGGGTCTTAGTGCAATAACCACTTCCCACCAGACTTGAGTTCGAATGAAGATAATGCCGGTGGTCATTATTTTTTAGACATCTATATTAATTCTTTCTGATCTCATTTTCTACTCCAGAGACCTCGTCAGCACTAGCGACTTAGCTTGCGCTTTGTACTTCCCCTTTATATGAATGAGAAGTGTGGTCAAACACATGGCCTTCGTTTGTGGTCATCACGATAATAGTTTCGTCTTTTAAAGGTAATTTTCTGTTTCCAAGAGCTTTAAAGCTGAACATGACCTCCAAATGGATGCACGACTGACACACACCACTGCGTCTAGTGGTGTGCGGAAAACTGATCTCGATATAGCAGTTTTAAGGTTCATATCAGTGTTCACTTGGGCGGTTTAATTCTCCTTATATTTGGCATTATACTTGGCCCCTTTTTCTGATATCTGACAATGTCTTTTTCCCCTCCATTTCACTTAATCTGGCAAACAGCTACTTCTTATTCTTAATGATCAATTTCGATGTATTCGCTGAATTTTTAAATACATAAACTACTCAAATAAACAAGCCTTGGTTTTTTGTGCATATAGCCCAAACCACCGCAGCCGCAAAAGAATCCTCCTCCTCCTCCTCCTCCACCACCACCGCCACCACGTCCATTCTCTCACTTAGATATGAACTCCACAGCCCCTTTGGCAACTCCAGTTCCCACCTCACAGCAGCCACAACCCCAAGTGCCGAAGCCGAGACGTGAGGCCCCTCAAGTTCCAATACAGGTAATATGTTAACGTCCACAGCGCTTCTCTTCGATCCTCAGTGTTAGATTTGCGCATTGGTAGGTTGCTTGTACCTCAATTTCAATCCCGGACTCTATGGTTTCTTATAGAGTACCTTTGACGGTTCTCGTATGCATCGACCTAAAGCGCAGGTTAGTTGGGCTTTCTCGCCACTTCGTTCATCGGTCAAATTTGAACACGAGATTCTAGTTCGGCGTGCCTGTTTACTTTGTGCTTGATTTCGCGCCTTGATTGCCATCTGTATGTCTGTTCTATCATATACATGGGTCCTCTTTACCTCGTGATCCTAAAGTCATTCGCCCTTGCATTCAGCTGGCACTAGATGCTCTTATTAGCAGTACAGCCATATTGTATTGAAAATTTATTGTTTCTTGTCAACAACCAAAAATTATTTCATATAGTGCTCAGCGGCATTATCTGAGGCAATTTAGACTATTGGGTGAGGGGGAGAGGGGAAGCATTATTCAATTTCACTGCTTTAAGGTGTTGATAAGATTGGGAAAGACACTTTTTAGACTGTGTTTGGTTATATCTTTCCTTGTTTTCAGCTCTTTACCACAGTGTCCTTCAAATATTTGAGGTTCCTTAGACCTTATCTGAGAGCCTTTCGATAGAGGGATTGCGCTAGATACCAGTTTTTCGAGGATCGAAGGGGAAATTAAGACTTGAAATTACCCAAGGTGGGATAGTGATCTTGTTCATGATATCGGAGCTTTTCTAGTCTAGCTGCCTGTAGTCACTTAATGACAGGACCAGGACTCCTACAAGCATCAAACGATTATGCTGTCCTCGGAATACTTGAAGTCGAATTTACTCTGAAATCGGTGTCATGAAGTTTTGCAAAACTTCTATAGAGGTTCAGGTCACTTCTTGTGTCGGCTTTGGCTTAAATATAGTCTTCGACATCACCGATCTCATTATAACCACCTAAGCAGGGGTTTTTCGCCAATAGCTATTTCATTGCTTTTGCCCTGCTTATTTCGTATTCGCTTTGTTGCTTAATACCATTTCTGTGATTCGATCTTTTTCTGCATATTCGAATATTTTTACTGAATAAATTTGAGTAGGCTCTGCACATGCATGCTCATTTTTGTAACTGAATCCTCCCTTAATCCATTTACTAATCGATCTATCGTATGCTACTTATACGCTTATTTAGGCGGAACGTTTTGTTTCAGGTGACTTTGTTCATTTATTTATTTATTTATTTATTTATTCATTCTGGTCTTTATTGGAGGAAGAAATCAGTTTAAAAATTTCTCCCAGTTAGAAAGGAAATAACATATAGGGGCTAAAATATGATTTTAAATTAATTACAGTTTAAGTTTAAAAAATTGAACAATTTTTTAGCCCTCTGTATTCCTAGGTATTGAAATAAAGTTCTTGCTTACATACGGTAGGTGATTCCCTGCTACGTATTAGTCTCTTTTTCGGGTCTTGGCAGATTACATCTCTTGCATAGACGCATCTCGCTTGACCGATGTAAATTCTTTATTGGAAGCGCATCAGCTCCATTGTTCCCACTGAGAGACGTTCTTTTTCATCGCCTGAGGGGTACTTTGGATCCTCCATTAACTGTTATGGTAACTGGATGTTTCTCATTTCTCTTGCTGGCATGGTGTTCTCCCTTTCTCTAAAAGTACACCTAAAGGTTAAATGTTTTTGAGGTATTGGAACTCATATTTATGGCTTTCTTAAGCCTAAAATAATCCTGCTAGGTTTTTGGAGTTTTTTTAGTGTTGAACATTTTGAGAGGCCATAGAGCACTATTGTTTCTGCTTTGTTTATATGTTTATTACCCACTATTCCCTGAAGCATCTGCATGTTCTAAAGTCTCTACCAATCTTTCGTCTGACTATATCCTTTCGTCCATTTCGGATGGTGCATGTTATTTAGACCTGATTTAAGTAGACTGCGTTGTTTCGTTCCATTATGATAATTTCTTTCGACTAGCCTTTTTCTTCTAAGGCACCACGACCACCATCTTCAGCAGTTTACAAGCCAAGCTTTCAAGGGGCCAATAGCAATAGGGTCCCTCCTAAATTGCCGGCCCGAGATGCGGACCCCTGGGAGGCTAGGTTTCATTTTCCCGACGAGGCTACATTTCCACCTGTTCCGGAGCCCTATCATGGAAATAAGACCTTTGTCTACTACCGCGCTAGTTCGTTTTCATTTACTTCTTCCACACAGAATCCTTTCACTCCATTCTTGACTTTCTCCTTTTATTTTTTAGGTGGAGATGATTTGTGAAACTAGTGGCAGACCTACAAATTCTTTCACACGTCCATAAAAACCTAATAAACAGTGCCTTGTTTTCAACATGTGTTTTCAATTTACTTGTATTGATTTGAACTGACTCCTCTGTTATTTCATTCATCAGCTCAATGTTATTAAATATTCTTATGAACCCTGTTTTTTCTTAAACCCTTTTATGACGCATGAAGAGAAATCAAGTGACTCAGGTAAAGCTGGAAGGGTTTGTAGACGGTGCCAGAACTGTCCCATTTCGCTATCACAATGCTTTAAGTCACATGCTTCGCTACTGTTCAATCGGCAGTTTTCATGCATATGCATCGCCTCCCGACACCCTGCAACTGAAGTTGCGAAGTTGACCGATATCTTGATGTTCAAATTTGCGCGTGATACTGATAAGACCCTTCTTTCATGGTTCTGAGTAGTTGGCGATGACTTGCGGCTTCATGACATCAGCCTTTTGCGCTATGGTGTCTGTAATATCGATGATTACAGTAGATCAAACTCTTAAAGATAGCTAAATACTCTTGCCCGCCTTAGCCCATTTGGTATTGAGTTGAGCGTAGTGTTTGCTTACCTTGGGTTTTAATGCACCATTTATGAAAAAAAGAAAAAAAAAATAAGTATCCATCCAAGCCGTTTTGCTCTGAATCATTAAACTAGCTTAATGATATTAACTATGGTTACTTGTACGTATGACTACGATAATTAGTCTGCAATTGGTAGTTAGCTCGTGAAAGAACCGGTAGATGATATAAATGGAATTGAGCATTTGAGTGTGAGAATGATAGGGGGATTATAAATCCGTAAAGATGAGGACTGAAAAACTCCACACTCTTGCTTTATAGCCAAAGTTGTTTAGCCATAGGGTTATAGTTTTCAACTGGGAATGTCCATTATCTCAATTGATATTTGATGTGAAATAAGGCATATCATATGGAGTCTAATAACGCGACTTACTACGTTCAAATAGATACGATGTTCTCAGTAGTGGGATAGCCAGAAATATTATGGAAGAAATACTGCTCATGGTACCTAGGCACTAGGGCCTTGGCTAAAACTAGAACTTGATACACATTTACTTAAGTAATCGGCCACAGTCTATTAATTAAATCTTTTCTTGAAAGCTATTGTTTGAATATTTGCATTAATGTTCGTCAAAGTGCATCCATCAATGAAAATTATAAAGTTAATCTACTGATTAGCCGAAAAGAGTTGAAGGCTCAATGAAACGCGTTAACAAAAGATATCTAATGCTGAAGCAAAATGATAAAAGTCACTATTATAATAGCGACCCATCTCCTTCCAGGGACGTATATAAGGCACTGTTGCGAATAGCCAGACTCATCCCACAAAACAACTGTGAACACTAGCTTAAAAACCCTAGCTAAAATAAATTTTTTCCGTGGGGACATAAGTTTACTTCATAAAAACATTCGGTCAAAAAAATGTATTTATTTACCTTGTCGGCAGTAGCTGATAGGGCTTCTTCATGAAAGTTCATTAGCAATACGAAATTAATAAACGATAGAAATTAGAACACATTTTACACAATTTAAATTTTTGAGAAATTAATTTCCAATGTGTTCCTTCTAATTTTATAGGTACTGCCCATGATATTAACAATAGTGAGCGACGGCTGCTCCTTGGTTCAACAGGCTAATTCCATATGTTAGTTGTCTTCAGTTGGAGTTTTAATTGGCAAAATGGTAAGGAATGTGCAATTTTCGCATAATAATAGCCCATTTTTAAGTCTACTGACGCATTTGCTACCCATATCGCTTTGAAATCATTTTGTGTTCCTTATTTTCATTTAATGATTTTTCGCTGGGATTGTCAATAAGGGGTTACTTCGAGGCACTTTTCTGTGCCTAGTTCCATACTATACACTACAGCGATGATTTTAAGAAAAAAACAATTATGTTAATTTATGTTGAATTAGCTTTGTGTCTTAGTACCCTAACTTCGATTATGACTTTTTTTGCAAATTTCATAAACAATTTGGGCTTAATAATTAAAAGATCAGAATGCCAGCCTAGTTTTAAAACCTAATAACTATTTATTAGCTGTTTATCATCATACTTTTCTCATTCTTTCCAAACTGCTGAAACTTTTCAGCATCTCTCCGCATTGGTAGGCCTTGTTTCTATTTTTAGCTCTTTAAAGCTCAACTTTCAGTCAATTGTATAAGTAATTTATGTTCTGATTGCCTTCCAGTTCGGCGATAAACACCATCCTCAGATGGAATCTAACGTTAATTTGACCAGCTATCTTCTCACAAAGAATGCATGGAAGCGAAGGTGTGTTTCCTCATTTCCACGTCAGCACTGTGCACTTTACTATCCTTTGTTCCTATTATTTTTTTCCAACAAAGTTTTGTTAAAGTTAATTTTGCCTTAGTGACAGTGTTCTCAGAACTATCAAAGTGGATGAGTTGGCAAATTTTGCTTTCAGGTTGACTAACTTCTAGTTTTCATACGAAATAAAACTGATAGTTTTCTCTTTACATACGTATTTTTCTTTCATTATTGCCATCATTTATTCCCAGTTACAAAAGAATCCTCTCGATTGGTACCCAGGGGATAACCACTTATCGAAAGGAGGATTTCCGCGTTACAAATCAGGTCTTTTTTATCCCCACCTCTTACTTAACTTTTGATCGATAAAATTGATTGCATTCATATCGTTTTTCAGTGGCTCTATAAGGAGATAATCTCTGTCCGGCCCGATAACGGCACCGTAAAGGCTGGCAACTCAAACGGAATTCAGAAATTTACTTTAGTCGCAGAAGGACCGGGTGGTCGGAAGAATATGTTGTTCCTCTCTGAATACCGCACAGAAATTCTAACTGACGTGCTGGTAGGATTTTGTTAACTGCTTTCTCTCAGTACTCTGATAATGATGACCAAATCTTCCCCCTTACCTAGTTATAGAGTGAGCCATCTACTTCAGAATGCTATTTATTTATAACTGCTTATTTTTTATAGCGGTTTCGGGGTCTGTTCGTGGAAAAATGCCGTCCTAATATCGTAAGCCCCTTTTTAAATAGCTTTCTTGTATATTAAAGTCGTCTTAAACGATTTAATTGACCTTATAGCCCACAATTATCGCTAACTGAATACATTGGGATATATTTAAAGAGCTTAATCGCTTACGAAATATCTATCATTTCCTGTTCTTCATTTCTTTTAGAAAGTTCCAGGCATAAAGATCACCTGGTCAGAAAAAGAGAAGCCAGTATTCCTTGAAATAACCCCCATTTCGATCGACCAAATCGATCAGTCAAATGGAGCCAGAGTTGCCTGCTACACCTACCGTGACATCAAATACATTTCCTTGGTCCGCGATTATATATTTAAGTAATGACCTCACTTGTAAATATAAGTAACGCTTATTTTTTACTGTGTAGGTTACTGGGTTAAACGGTGCCTTTGCGATTGTTTGTGGTAGCCAGGAACGTATTGTAAGACCTTATTGAAGAACATTATAATATTTTTAGCATTTATTCCGATGCGCTGATCCAACGGCCCTCATAAATGCGGCATCTGAGGCATCTGCAATGTATCTAGGTCTGGTTCTTAACCGATCGCCATCTCCATTGACTTTCGAGCATTGCAAGGAGTTGCGTCTTGGTCCGATCGCCTCGTAAGACTATAACTCGATATTTTATTGATTTATTGCGCAATAGACCAGAGAACATGATATCAACAGCAGAGTTCGTTGTCCAAAAACTGTCACCGTATCGTTATGGAGAGAATGCTGCTCCTGTCTCCAGAACTCTTTGTTTGACAGAATGCCTACTAGTTGAACGAGACCCAATTTCTTATCGGCCAATTACAGCTCAGCCTCTGTGTTGTGTATGTGATTTCCATTTGTCCCCAATTATTTTGAGATACTGAAATAAAGCATTAAGATTTGGGTTTTTTCAAATTCAGGTGTTTGCTCTTATTCGTTCTCGGCGAGAACCCCAGACCTTGAGCATCGAGTATACCAGTGGTAAAGTACACAAGTACTACTCATCTGATAGGTAAGTTCTCTGTTTGAATGTTTAATTAATACTATGAATGTATAACCAACCCCACTTTTCTCCATAGAGATTCATTGCTCTGCACCATCCTGGATGGAGTTCGAGCTAGTGGTAACCAGTGTGTTTGTGTTCGTTCCACACCATCGCGTCGACATCTGCGAATGCAGCCTACTTCGGTCCCATCCTCCGAGGAAGTAGAGTCGGTGCATCTAAAAACTCTGCGTCAGCCCCCGGGTTAGTGACTTCTTAATATTCCACAACTCTTAGATATTTGTATCATCATTACCTGTGGCTTTAGTTCGCTGAAGGTTCATGCATTTTTTAATCTTGCGTTAACATTTAAACACATTAAAAACCGTGAGATTGTCATTAAGGTTCATGGAAGTAGTATTTCCTTCTTTTTGTCTATCAGGATCCGTTGTGCTTCAAATGTCAGTCTTCGAATTTATATTAATACTTCAAATTATCGCTTATTTCTTTTACAAAGGACCTGAATGATAAGTAGAGAGATACTGCACACGACCGTTAGGTACACATGGTTTTATCGCTGTGTCTAGTCCGGTGTTTTTGAGATTGCATAGAATGACGCGTCTGAGCAGCGAATTATAACTCATATGATTATGAGCATTCGTTTGTATGATGAATGACTGGGGACCTCAATATAATTTATAGGACGCATTCGGTACTTTGGCAAAGGGTTTTTAAATTCTCATTAATCACGTAGTTAATATGCTGAGGAGTAAAAATGATATTCTGAGCTTGGGTCTATAATCATCGCTTAGAACTCCTAGCTAATAGATGGACCACGTACAGAGATTCAAGACTACTTCCTCGTTTGCTTTACTGCTCATTGTTACTGTGACTGTGTGGTTTGTACAAAGTATTTAATGAATCACCAAACTTCACCATGGCTATTTTAGGATTTGATGCTTATTCGCGTGGTAGTAGACATAAAGTTAATATAAACGAACAAGTCTTGATTTCGTTCATTCATTTGTAATGCACATACTTAAACTTCTAACATGATATGTTTTGACATCCTATCTGGACGACTTCAAACGATTAGAGGAGAATAGAACGAAGTGAAATTGGTATTCGTTTAAATATTTTTCATTCATTTCGCCTTTTACTCATATAGCCTTGAAGGAGTCGTCTTGGCCAAAGCTGGACTTTGTAGGTCTTGAAGCAGTGGGTTTGATCTTCCGAAATTCGTTTTCTTGGTGATGGATTCTCTCATGTCCGGCATAATCTTTTGGTTAAAACGATCAATCATGTAACCCAGGGTAGAAAGCGACCAAGGAAAACTGGAGCTCGCAGCTGTATTTAGCGAATCATCTTGCATTGAACTGTGTTTAATCAATCTATGTTTGTGTGTTTGTTTGTTTACATAGAGTGCATATTGGTAGTGCGGTAGACAGTCGGTAATTGAGTCAAACAGCCTGTACATAGCTATAAATTTTCGTGATATTCGTGAACCCACCTTACTCATTAGATGGATGGACTTCGAAATCCACCGGCGCCTATTCAGTGATTAATATTACCGCTCATAGTAGATGGCCAGTCTTGAGGTTCTAATTCATGGGGATTATCCATTTCTAATTCAATTTTATAGAAGATGTTTCATTCTGGGAAACAGTTGAACGTTTCAACGCCAACGTCGCTTACAGCGGTTTGGTGCATGCTGTTAGTCAAGACGTAAGTTAGTCACGAACACCAATATTTTCATTGAAAATGACCTGTTCCTATTGGATTTCTGCTATTTTCAGAGTATTTTTGCCGAAAAGAAAGAAAAGCTCATTAAAGACGCTCTTATTATTCTCCTTACACGGTGCAATTCGATTCACTCTCCGATATCGACTGTCAGCGATTTCGTCGGCCAGAAAGGTTTGTCCGCTCGAGAGATTCGCCTCCAATTCGAAGAGGCTAGATTTCAGGCTATTCGGCGTCTTGTAGCCTCAAAAGCTGGTTTCGAATCCTTCACACAACTATCTGGGTACGAATCACTGGCAAATAATCTGCTACTTGTATTTCATCAGTAGTTCATTATGTTATTGATTTTAGTGTTCGTGAAAATCTTGGTTTAGCCGTTGTGGCCGCATTGGCACAGAATGACGACGCATTAACACACGCAGTAATTGATACTGTGAATACATTAATGCAACCGATGCACGATTCGCCTGATTTGAGACAAGAGCAGTTGAATAAGGCCTCAATCATGTCCAGTGTACCCTTTATGCGGCAGCTAGTCAATTTATTTACTGTTCATGCGGTGCGTCTCTCCTTCAAAAGCCATTTTATTTGAATTAGTTCATTATGACTGTTATATTTGCATCTTTTTAGCTTCGTGGTACAGGGTCGCTAGTGATCGCAGGCCTGCTGGATTTCTTCACCTATGCTCTCTGTCTTCCCTATTCCGAGACATCAGAGGGCCAGTCCTTTGAGGCCCTTCTTGCTTTAGTCGCCTCTCGTGGCCGTGCACTTTTTCGCCTATTCGCCGTATGCTACTCTATTCATTCGTGTTACATCTACTTATTAGCCATATTAATAATTGATTAAATTATTTTATAACCAGCATCCTAGCTTGACGATCGTCAAAGGCGCTGGCTTGGTGATGCGGGGGTTGATTGATGAGGCGTCAGGGGAACTCGTGGCTCAACTCCGACAAATGGCTCTTGTTGAGGGAGCCCTTCTGCAGCATATTGCCATCGCTTGTTTCACAGCCACGAACACATCCACCGCTGATCCACGAAGTCTCGTTCTGAGACAGATTAGTCGCCAACTGATTGCTTTGTGGACAGAAAATAATGCTCAAGCGCAGGACCTCCTAAAAAGGGTTTTTGTAGGTCATCTTTGATTAGACTGCGTTGACTGGTCATCTCCCTTTTTACCTTTCCTTTTCTCCTTCTCTTTCAGCCTGAAGGTCTGCTTTCCTTTCTAGAGTCTTCTGATCCCCCACCAGAATCCGAAAAAGACTATCTTTTCGTTCGAGACAATTTCCAACTCGCTCAGGTAAGTAAAATCTGCTTGTGGCTCTACTTATAACAATAAGTAGCTGGCTAAGTCTTTTTTTTATAGGAGCACGTTTTAAGGGTTCAAAGCAAGAAGTCCGAGCCGTTGTACATACTTCAAGAACGCGTGGATAGCATTTTACAGCATTGGCGGATCAAAGTTGGTCTTACACCACGGAAGGTAAGTGTAAGTTTGGTTTAATTTTTGTATGATTCAGCCCTCTACTCCAAACATTGAAGATAAGCCAGTCTCTCTACGTTTGACACGGCAAATGCGAATGAAATTGGGTACACCGGACACCCAAGTAAATGGGAAACCGGATGAACCATCACAAAATCTCAATTGGCCCCTGTTTTACTACCACTTCCAGCGCGATCATGCCAAACCCGATTTGATATGGAATCTCAGGGTTAGTTCGTTGAATATGGTCATTCGAAACCCACATGCCCACCATTTTTCAAGTGTCGTTTAGTCGCCCTAACTTTTACTATAAAATGTGCATAGCTCAGCTCATAGTAAGGCAAGCTTTGAAAATATTCATGGCAACTTCAAGCAGAAGAACAAAGCATCAGCTTTAAATTATTTACGATTGCCGCAGCCATTTTAATTAATATTATTCTAGTTTATATTCGGATTTTGGCCGAGGAAAATGATGCGAATCCTGTTGATGTCTTCCGTCAAGCGATTCTTCAATTGACGTTCTGGAGGGATTCATTTCTTGTGCGTGTGTGTGTGTGTGTGTGTCAATGAACGTAGTAAATAATTCTATGCAGTTTGGCTATCGACAGTACGTCTTTTTTTGTATTGAACCTTTTCAGAAATCCCAGGATCTTCCACCCAGAGATGTCATCCTTCTTTATCTAAAACTACTTTCACATTAGCCTGGATGGTTTGTATTGGTTATAGACTCGAGACGAACTGAGGGATGCCATCGAAAAGGAGATGAGTGAATATCGTCGTGAAAGCGAATACTTCTCTTATTCACGACTGGAAGAAACAGACAGCATAGATACACTTCAGGATCCGGAAGCAGTTGAAAATGGCGATACTGAAATCGCAGTAGAGGCTTCAGAAGCCACTGCTTTAGAAAACCCAATCGAGACGCTTGCACGGAAAGAAGTTAAAAAGACTGATAGTGATGAGGAGGTGGACCCATCATTTCAAACAGACGCATCTTCTCAAAAGAAGAACCCACTGGAAAGACAGGTTGAACGCCTACTAGCTCAGGTTAACGGAGTCTCGTGGAACCACTCAGAATTTCGAGTTAGATACCACAGTCTTGCTGCAGAACCCAGAGTTGGGAACTACTTTCTCCGACTCTTACTTGAAGAGGACAAGCGGCTTGCTTCAGCAGACCCAAACGCTTCTGATGATGACACATCAAAGATGGGCTTATCAAGGATAAAGAATAGGTAGGCAGAATGCCGGCTTTCTGCAAATTTATTCTTATTGATGCTTCTATTACCATTGCCTTCTTTTCCAGCCGAGATTTCTTCAGTGAACTCTTCCGTCGCTATCTTCAATACACTGCAGCTCTGGGCACAATGAGTTCAGCTACTGTCCTTGGAGGTGGAAGGCTTCCCCGTGGTAAAAGGGGTTTCCGTGGAGGTAGGCAGGGCAGTCAGTTGCTTTCAATGCGTTGTCTCTGCTTGAATGCCATGACAATCGTCTATGGGAGGTGTAGTGGTGAGATCGGTGCAGTCTCGGATATCCCTTTGTTGGTACACCTTCTGGACCGAACACCGTCGGCCGCTGAACGGGACTGTCTGATTACACTGCTGGAAAAGTTGGTTGTCAACAAGGTTAGTTTGTCCCCGAGGTGGTTAGGATCTTTATTGTGGGCACTTCAAATAACATGTACAACAGCTTTTGATCACTTATCTAGAATTCGTTACGTTATGCAGTAAATTTCATCGGCTCCAAGGGAAATCATGAGAGTAAATTTTGATACTTCTCTTCATTTCATACTATTGTAAGGTGGTGTATGAAGCATTGTCTAGCGCACAACCACTAAATGTCGCGAATTATCGAGTGGAAAGTCTTGGACGGAGAGACTGTTAGATGAAAATTGTGGGAAAAAATTACGTACTTATTATGCATATTCTGCACCTGAAGTCATAAACGTGTATCGAAGATTTTGTCCTATACGCGGTTTTGGAGACCGCATACGGTGATTTCTCCAAGTAAAGAAGCAGTCACAGAATGGAACGGAGACTTCTGGAAAAATTGTCTAAAAAGTCCCCAAAAGTGCTGCCTAATATATTTGCTTGTATTCAATTATATCCTAGTTTATAATATTAAGTTTCCTTGCAGTACAATGCGGACGAGTTTCTCGAAGCCGATGGCGTTCGAGTTATCACTGACCTGGCCTGTCTCTCACATCTCCACACGTCACGAGCACCGGTTCCCACAGCTACTAATATACTCAAAGGTGACTGTGAAAAACCTGAAGATGCTGAGGGTGGAGGGGCCACCCAACGTGAATGGTGGTACTGGTGTGCTAGAGAACCCAAGGGATCTTCTGAAGGGCCATTCACATTTGCAGAAGCACGTCTTTATTCCTATTTTTTTACCTGTACTGCGGATAGCGCTATCCCCATCTTTTATCTCCTTTTTAGATGCGTAAAAAGCTCTCAGATGGTACGCTAGCCGGAAAAACGTACGTGTTTGCTCAGGGTCTTGATAGTCAGCCACGTTGTCGTATCGAAGGTGTTTTTGTCGATTTGGAAGGCGAGGCGGACGAAGAGGCCAAAATTTTTGGAACCTCCAGTTTCGCCGGATTTGGTGCTACCACAACTGCTGCTGTTAACGCCTCCGCAAAATCACCTTCTGCTTCTACTCTTGGTTGGATGCCTGCCAACAGAGTAACCCAACTTCGATGGTCTGTCCCTCGATTGCTCTACGATGAAGACTCTGATGACTCGCCTGATGCGGAGGCCCCGACTGAGAACAATGGAGAGAAGAAAGAGGGTGGTGAAGATTTGATCGCGAAGCTAGGATTTAGTAGGGGTGCAATGTTGGATCATACAGCTCTGGCGATCCGATGTGTTGAAGTGTTGAGATGTCTCTGTGAAAGCAGTGCTTCTAGAGACGAGGCAACTGGTGGTATCATCCGGCCACTTCCACGGCCTAGGAGAGCCATTTCTAATCCCATTAACTTGCCACATATTGTACAGGTGATAGCAAATTATGTACAATTAATTAACCCTGTTCTTCCTCGATTACACTTTCCCTTTTTCTTCTCCAGCTTCTGTTGACCTTCGACCCGCCACTTGTGGAACGCGTGGCCAGCCTCCTTCTTCATGTGGTAGATCAAAACCCCTGCCTCCCACGTATCTACCTAACTGGAATATTTTTTTTCATTCTTATGTACACAGGAAGCAATGTTCTACCTATTGCGCGTTTCTTGAAAGCCACTCATCTTCTCCAGGCTGAAGAGACTTCGGAGACTGGATTGCCTTCAGTATTGAGTAAGATCCTTCCAGAAGCCATGATTGCATTTCTGGAAAATCATCCTCCTGAAAAGTTTGCGGAAATCTTTTTGGGCAACTTCGACACACCAGAAACAATTTGGAACCAAGAGATGCGGTGTGGAAGCCTTAACAAATTACTGCTTATAATTTCGTTTATCCTTCAATGGAATGATTTTTTACTCTTGTAGACGGTTCATGATATCAAGGATTGCTGCGCATTTGGCCGATTTCACACCCCGATTGAAGAGCAACGTTCGTGCAATCTACCATCATATCGGCATTCCACGAATTGTTTATTCACAGTTGGAGGGTGAATTATTTTGTAATCGGTACTATCTCCGACATTTCTGTGACACAGCACGTTTCCCTGATTGGCCAGTTAAAGACCCTGTTTGTTTGGCCACCGTTTTTCAGAGTCGATTTCACCATGGGTTATATGTGTTAATGACTTTTTTCCCCTATATAAGATCGCTCTTCTTCGTGACATCTTCGCACTTTGGCAAACCGAGATCGAGAAGAAGCCTTCAAGGATTACCTACGAGGATTCATTGAAGGAACTCGGGTTAGATGCCTGTCAGCTGGACGAGTACGCTCCACGAATTAGAGGAAGCATCGTTGGATTTGCGCCCTAATCTCTTTTAACTTCCATCTTGCAGGTCCAATCAGGAGGCAAGCATTCGACGTGCTTACTATCAGCTTTCAATGAAATACCATCCAGACAAGAATCCAGATGGTCATGCTAAATTCCAAGCCGTGAAAGCAGCTTATAACTTCCTCTGTGAACGTGGTCTCCATTCCGATGGGCCCAATCGTAGACACATTCAACTTTTAATTCGGTCACAGAGTATCATTTACTCACGTTACCGAAAAGGTTTGTTTCTTTACTCTTGCTGATGTCTCAGGATTTCAAAAGAGAAGAGTTTTTATAACACCTTATTGTCTTCCGATCATTACCATGACGAAGGAGAGTATCTTGGTACCTCTGATTGACAACCTCTCAGATAGACCGTTCATCAATAGACCAGTAAGGTCGGTCATTCCAGTGACATGATGAGGGCCTGTGAGTTTTGGACTCTTATACTACGTGCCAAAACCACGCCCGATAAGTATCAAAATCTGGAAAATATCTGCCGAAAAGTACTCTACTCTTGCATAGAATCTCTTACACCATTTCGCGTTTGCTATAACTGATCAAGTTTTTGTCCATTCTGTTCGCGTTAGCTTCACAGGTTTTCTTTGGCAATCTCTTCTATACTTTATTCCATGATATGAGGTCGATGTTCCGAAATCCTGAAGACCCATTTTTAAAAGAGGGATTTACCTCGTTTCGTTTTTTCCAAAGTCTTTCCTGGCAAGCTTTTCTTAAAAAGGCTTTGCTTCGTTCTCGTTTAAAAGGTTGAGTACTTTGTACAATCACTAATTTTGCCATCTACCACCTAGTAGACGAAAGGAAAGATTTCTTTCAACATTGCTTGGCATTTCTAAAGTACTGCTTTTGAGACTTGGATAGGCTTTGAACTTTCAGTAGCCAGATCTTTTTCTATTACTAGAAGTCCCTTTTTCAATTATTTGGTCGCCTGTATTAAAATGAGATTGATTTAAATTACCTCCAACATATACTCAGCTTTATCATAGTACATTATGCTTATACTTTAGAGCTGACTCCGCACAAGTACCCCGGCTACCCGGCTCTCATTCGCACTATTAAAATGGAAGTTGAAGATGAATCTCTCTTCCAAAGTAGCAGCGCAACAGAACTTCTTTCTTCATCCACCGAATTAGCCTACGAGACGGTCGCCACGAGCGCACTTAATGCTGAAGAACTCAGACGGGAAGGTGGTTTCCAAATCCTCCAGGTTAGTCATCATCGTACCCCATAGTTTGCTTTTTGGTTTCAGTAATATACTTTTCTAATTTAGGATGCATTTACTCGATGTGCAGCCTTGCTCTCGCTAGACGATAGCTTGAATAATCAACTTGCAGTTAGCGTCTGCTGCCACGTCACAGGATTCTTCACGGTTTCTACCAAGTTTCCTCCCTCTAGGGAGTGTATCCACGAAATTCCGCAAACTGTTCGCGAGATCATTCGTCTTTTATACTATAAGGTAATGATAATTTCTCATTCCCTCCTGTGTTGATTAAATGATCGAAGTAGCATTGATAAGTTCGTTGCATGTTGTAGAACTTATCTCGCTTGTGCTGTCAAGCTGCAGCTTGCGCGGGTGCTTTTTGTCAAGACTTTTGGCTTTGCAACAGTGTCCATCAGAGCGGAGGAATCTACATGCTTCTTTATCACGTTCTAGGCTATGATTTCACCCTGGAGGAAAGTGGAGTTGAAGCCTCGAGCAATACAAATAAACAGGTAAAAGTTCCCCCTACTTGTAGTGACCGAGTAACTATGTTTTTGTAATCCATTCTCGTGCAGATCACGCTAAATCAGCTCTCCTTGCTTTGCCTCTGGGCATTGGCTAGTCTCCTGAATTGCTTCGCCTCCAGCCAATCAGGAAATGCCGAGGAATCCACCTCAGTGGAATCAATCCTAAATCGCCTTTTGACACCTCATATTACACGGAAGCTATTAGGCCTGGCTAGGGCAACCAAGCCCCCCATCCCCGTGGCTAATGTTGATCTATTCCTCTCCTCTTTGTTTTTGTCCGCTGCTTCAGACAGTGGACAATTTCTTCGACAGCTGGCCAAGTTGTTGACTACAAATAGCGCAACCCCCTGCTTTATTTGGGATAACCAATGTCGAGCCCAGCTGACTGCTTTCTTAGAAGAACAGGTCTCGCACTTGGTGAAAACGGTAAGCTCTCTATTGATCCGATTTTTTTACAAAAGGGATTTACAGCATTAGTCTGATAGGTGGTCATGTCTTATTGGACTCGTCTGGTTTACTTGTAAACGAATCTGCGAATTAGGGCGTTTATCTTTCAAGTGAATTAATTATGCAATAATTGTAGCTCCCTCGGGGTTCTGTCGCATTGACTCGATAGCTCGAGAAGCCATATTTCTGCAAATTTAAATGCGGTCTACATTACATAGCTACAGCGGTTCGGAAACGTTTCTAAAACCCTGTTTTACTATAAAAATACCAAGCCTTTGATTAAGCATTCTTGCTGCCGTTTAATTGGTGATATATCGCGTTGTGGAAGGCTTGGGAAGGTGTTCTCTAGTTTCATGTTACAACCCATACCTCTATCATCAAGGCTGGACAACATCGAGTCTTGGGTTATGCTGGCTGAGTCTTTTAATACTCAGAGTTTGAACACTGGTTTCCTTTGCTGAAGCCGAACAACTAGATTATCCGACGGTCCAAGTTTCATTTTTAAATTGGAAGTATCATTATAGAATTCACTTGTTTATGGTAATACTGAATTGATGAAGTATTCCGACATGGGCATTATGCTTTCTTCTACTCCAATCTTTTTCCAACGAAGTGGAGTACTCCCGTGACACTGTTGAACTGCAAACAACCAGATCATGAGAAAAGGGGGAAGTCAAGATGCTCACAAACGGTTCGTTCCCATTGGTCACCTAGTGATGGCACAGCCAGGCACGGTCAGGGTGGTTCCGACTGTGCATAGCTGTACCAAAAGCTTCTTTTTTTCAGCTAGATTTATCCTTTAATGAAACACCTTTAATGGATAGGGAGCCCTACCGTAAATTGGAATGTTTAGGAATGAATGATAATATTGAAAATGCGTTGCTTCATTGAAAAAAAAAGAACTTTCGACACTCAGGCTTGGGATCTCTCATTCGGCAATTCTTTCCTGAATCGGCATTAACCAGTGTGGTTAGCCATTCCAATCACCGAGCATTCACCGAGTGGCTTTGACATCCGGTGACTCAGACGCATGCACGACCTCGACATCTCAGTCTATCTCATTTCATCTTCAAAGTCTCGTGATCCACCTGGTTTGCTCTCAATCGTTTCCACCAAATAAAGAATGACGTCTACCTCAGATACGATATTTTCCTTATTTATTCTTGACATTAGTCTCGACCTAGTTCATGCACCTCGGTGCTCTTCAAATTTAGGACCTTTCATTGTGTATTCACTGGCCCTCAGCTACGTTTTATGAAAGCACTTCATGGTTGTGTGTATATTTGAAAAGAAAACAGATTTTTTTGGTACGCTTAGCGAAGTGGTTTATATAATGATCATAAATCTGATATGGCAATCGACTTTAGCCACTTTGTAGTCGCGCACTAACGAAGTTTTAATTTAATTTTTTTTTAGGGTGAGGCCGACTTGGATGCGGTGAAGTCCTTCGAGCATAAGACCTTTCAGGGTGAACTCCTAGTCGGTGAAATCTTTGTTCGCATTTTCAACAAGCAGCCTACCTTCCCTATCGATGTAAGCTTCCAGTTTTTATTTGAATGTGTTTCCTGTTTAGTTAACTTTGCACATTTAAGTAAGTAGAAAATTAGTTCATGAGTGTCTTTTAACCTTTAAATAATACCTGTAAATAAATAGAATAGGCCTTTTGAACCTATGTTTATTTTACGGACTTACCATTACTTAAGCAGTGGTTTAACCAGTTTAGCGGATCTCTATAAATTCCAGGATTAAATTCAGCCTTTTCGTCAACTAGAATCCCAAGGGCTTTGTCATCGATCTGCTGCGCTACCTCAAGCAAGAGTTAGCCTTACTTCCGCGAGCACCTGATGGCCTCCCAGCCACTACGAAACGTGTCAGTTTTATGGAATCGGCTTTAGAAGCTCTTCGAAACGTTATTCGCAGCTATGCTGGTAATGGGCTTCGCTGTCTTCTGATAAATGATTACACAAACTGAATTGAATTGAACAAATTTTTTTCAAAGGTGTTGAGCTTCAGTGTATTGGCCACTTTGGCATCCTTTTCGACATTCTCGAGCTGGAAGGATACGTAGATATGAAATTGAGGACTATCGAAGTGCTCTACACTGTTGCGAAGAATCCGGAATGCCTGAATGACATACATGCTTCGAATCTTCTGGTCGGTGCTGTTATGCTGTTCAGGGCCTTGCCTCTTGGTTGGTTTCATCAATTCTCACTTTATTCATCCCTAAATATTTTCGAAACAACCCGATTCCGTCGTTTGAAAAAGTTCATTCCTTAGGATTCAGTTTTCCACAGATCGTTATTTATATGTCTACTGATTTTTCCTTTTAACGATAAAGCCTGGGAGTTAACTGTAATGGAGCGTGTGCAATTTGAATCTCGAAGAACTGCATCTCTTTTTGTGTCGAATTTTTAAGTTTGGTGTGATTTTCCGATCAGGGTTTTTTACTTCCTCATCTAACAGCCCTTCCTTCGGCACAAAACTGCCAGGTTCAGCATTTCGTAAACTTCAAATGGTCAGAGATTACAATGCCTTAAGATTGATTTTACGGACATATTTCGGACACTTAGCGTATTTGCTTACTGTATTTAGGGTATTTATCTATTTGGAGGAGCCGTTTCCATTTGCCGCATTTCGTAGTTTAGCAGGAAGACAAAGTAGTTGTGACTGACGTGTTTACTCTCTACCCATTAGGGCAAGTTCCAAGGACTAATTGGGGGTACAACAGACGTACAAATAGCTTTTACAACATGTAGTACACAACAGCTAACACAGAAGACAGGTTCTTTGGTCACTTCTCTAGCATGGTTTCATAGTACAGGTAGCAGTTCAACTTCGTAGTGACACCTCGTCCGTCCTCGACATTTTTAAGGGCAGCCAATCTTCATACCTCTTCCAGTCCAGTTTGAGACCACGAATCCAGGTATTTACATTGTGCCTCAATATCAGTCTGTATGGAGTTGTACTATTGCTAGCATAATCTAATCTCATACGTCCGGTGGGTGATTAGGTCCATCCGGCCACCCTTCTCGTTAGTCCCCAGAGTTGCCCCTGGGGTTACTGGTGGTCACCACGTAGAGGTTGAGAGTAGGCTAGACCATTGCTGACAAGCGGAAAAAGTCTTTTCCTTTTGTATGGACTTATCCACAATGCTTTCCTCTGATATTAGTGGCTGTAAAATAATTCTAAAGTTAATAGTAGCCAAGACAAGTATAACTGCAATGCAGTAATCGCAGTGAAAAGCGTTTGAAGACAAAACGCTTCGGGAATTCGGAATGTTAATACACTTAGTGGAACTGAGAAATTCAATATTGTCTGAGTGTAAGATATCAATTATATGCATGTCTGATCGGTTGATTTCAGTGTTTAGTCTTTCGTTCGTCATACTCGTTCCAGCGTAATGCCTACATTTGCTATTACGGCAATACACGTCCACGATTTCTCGTTCAGAAATCAGTTTCGCAGATGGACATTTACTGCATTTTTAAAGTAGTTTACAAAAATCAAACAGTGTACTAACAACCATTTAAGGCATAAGTAAAAAACAAATAATTGATGGAGCCATAGAAAGGAAAAAGAGTCACACTGCAATGATTTGAAATTGTGCAGTTAGTATTCGTAATTTTACAAGAAACATCGTTTTAGGTGTCTTTGTTATGGTTGTATGGTGCAAAAGTAGTATTTAAAAGTCTCTTCAATATCTGAGATCGGAGAGGCGTACTCGCACCGATCGTTAGCGAATGTAATAAATCTCGTCTTTAGCCTACATCGACATTATTTCTTCCAGCCCTTGACAATGGCAAAACAAGTCTATATTCGGTTAGAGGGGCATTTCTGTGTAGGTGGGTTTCAGTCTCAGTCCATTGAGCACTGAGATCTACGTTCTTTTACTGGCCAGTTGATCTGCGTGATTAGGCGCTTTCAGCAGAAATGCTCGTTCCAAAGTTCTAGTTTGTTTGAGTTCCCTTTTCGGATAGGCGGAGTGATAGATTTCATTCTCTGCTTTTCAATGGCACCAATTAAGACTGGTGGACGCAGTAAATGGAAAGATTGCAGGCCCACAGGATTAAGCAGTGCTCTATGGCTGTTTTCGAGGACCTGCTGGAATGTGCTCAGCTGTCCAGGCGGTTCTCTCACATAGAGCTGGCCTTTGCCTCCACATTCTGCCATATTAATTTCATCGAAACGCTTCTTTACTGAAACAAAGATTTGAAAAATAGCTCCACAGAATTTGTCGGATGTTTATTGACCTGGTTCGCCAACATGGAAAAGTCTAGTTACCGATATCATGCGGTTGCCAATATTTCAGTGCACACTTTGCATGAGCTAAGACGCTGAAGTTGCGACCTCGTAAATACTGCTTTGCTGCCTTCAAGGCCCGTGACCGTTCATATCTTACACAACTCTATCATTCTCTGCACCCGAAACCGGCAACTTACAAAGATATCATTCTTTCTTTCTAGCACAAATACCACTATTAGAATTTTTCGCTCACGTGATCGCATTGAATGCTCTTCTGAAGGAGCTGGTCTACGCAGGTGGTCTAATTTATCTCCTAGAGGCCATAACTACTTCAGAAGTTCTAGAAGTTCGTCGTGGAACTGCAGATCTCTTGAGCAGATGCCTCGCTAATGCTCAGCTGGGTCGACGCATTCAGGCTCTTTTGTGTCAATTTTTGCCGGCTATTCTCCCTGAGACGATAAAAACAACACCAGAGCAGTTTTTGTCTCTTTATGACAGTGAGTTACTTCCTCGCTTTGAATTTGGAATTCACAACCGCTTACCAAAATTCAATTCTTCCTTTCTAGCTGATCATCTCAATCCAGAATTGATCTGGAATCAAGAATGCAGAGACCACTTGACAGAAGCAGTAATCGACATGTGCAATCGGTAAGTAGCTTTTATTTCTGTTGTACCCCCAATAAGTCCTTGGGACTTGCCCTAAAGGGTGGGGACGAATAAATAAAGCTTCTTCTTGTATTTTCCCAAGTAGTAAGAATGTACGCCGCTTAATGAGAAATGGAAGTGTTCAGAGTATCTCATTTATGTGCACGTCTTCACATCCTACTGCTGCCAGTCCCACCCAGACGACAATCCTCCTTTTGTCTGGGCACCTCCCATATGACTTAAATATTTGCTATTATCCATGAAATGCCTTTACCCTCAGGTCTCCGATTATCTGGACCACTGAAACTACTTTCTTTTTAACCACAATTTTATCCTTCAGATTCAGTCGTCAACAGGAGAAGAATCGATCTATTAGATGGTCCCTCCCAGATGCCTATGCAGTCTCCTACGCATCTGCTATAGCAGAGACCCTCCGAGCCCACAGTCTCATTGAAAACAGTAGCGATAGTCCCATTATTGCTGATAACGTTATTTGCGTTGGAGGGGTCTACCTCCAACTCTATGTAAGTCCAGCTGCAGGCAGATGGATGCTTCGGCAACCTGAAGTCTTTCTGGAGGCCCTGATGACTAGACTCCTCGAAAGTTTGAATCGGAGGTCTTCAGTAAATGGCCCGCCTGGAATGCTCTGGCTAATGAGTCGAGCAGTGCTTAAATTGTTGAATGATCGACCGGGACTACTGGATGGACTCCCGAAAAAGGGCTTCGCTCACAGAATTCTGGATGTCTGTCCAGGAGTTCAAGAACCCGAGGAAGCAAAAACTTGTGCACTGCTGATAAATGCCATGTCGGCTAGCAAGGTGAGCTTGTTGGATGTTTCACTTATTGTCTTTTTAACAGCTGTGTGTGGGTGCGATGATCGAACGAGAGACAATTGTTGGCTACCGACACATTATCGATTACTGTGTGGGTGAGGAAGTCGGCACAATGGGCGAGACACTCTTCAACATTTTTAACACCACCGGCTGCGATCCTCTGGTTGCTCAAGTAGGCATCTTATCTGAACCCTTGTTAACTTCTACAGCTCGTGTTGTCCGTCTGTTATTATTTAGGCCCTCAAATGTGATTTGATTGACTTTCTGCTGCAAACACTGCAACGTGGACTTCCAGTATCTGTTCGAGAACCTGGTCAATGTCGTGCCTACATTGTCAAAGCTATTAAGGCCATGCAGAAGAATCCTCTCTATGGCAACCAGGTGCGTTTATATGCTACTAGTATTTGCTTAGCAGCTTCTAAAACACGTGATATTGCGTCCCGATTGTTCATATAGGTAACAGCGAAGTTGGATGCAGAGGGTGACAGGTGGGCAGAATTTCGCGATCAAAGCCATGCGCTCTTTTTGACTAATGCACCTCAATCCTCCACGGTGGCAGCCGCCTGTTTAACAGCCGGGGCGGGTGGATCAAGTATGCACGTCGGCTTCCTCACAGGTGGTCCAGCGGGAACGTTGAATTCTTCACATCCTACTTCCATTAATTCGGGCGTGCCGACTGACGATCATACATTTACAGGGAGTAATATTGCATTGGGACCAGGAGGGGTGCCAATCGCTCCTCCTCAGCCACGACCTGGAACGTGAGTCTCCGAATCGATCCTTCTTTCCCACCGCCATTTTCGATATGAATTGTACCTTCATTTTTTTTTCACTTTGTGGGTGCGTTCTTGTGCGTGTTTATTAATGTATGATTATACTTTTATTGCTGATTTATATAGATCAAAGCAAAATTATAAAAAAAGCAGATAACTACGTTATTATTTGCTTGTATTCATGAATTTAAGCGAAGGGGTTAATGAATTCATGGGTGAAAATAATGAGCATGAGCTTCGTTCAGGTTTCATGCCTGCCTGAAATCCATTAATTTATTAGCGTTATACGTTTTTATTTCGTAAGCTTCACATGGTCAGGGATTACAATGCCTTAAGATTGATTTTACGGACATATTTCGGACACTTAGCGTATTTGCTTACTGTATTTAGGGTATTTATCTATTTGGAGGAGCCGTTTCCATTTGCCGCATTTCGTAGTTTAGCAGGAAGACAAAGTAGTTGTGACTGACGTGTTTACTCTCTACCCATTAGGGCAAGTTCCAAGGACTAATTGGGGGTACAACAGACGTACAAATAGCTTTTACAACATGTAGTACACAACAGCTAACACAGAAGACAGGTTCTTTGGTCACTTCTCTAGCATGGTTTCATAGTACAGGTAGCAGTTCAACTTCGTAGTGACACCTCGTCCGTCCTCGACATTTTTAAGGGCAGCCAATCTTCATACCTCTTCCAGTCCAGTTTGAGACCACGAATCCAGGTATTTACATTGTGCCTCAATATCAGTCTGTATGGAGTTGTACTATTGCTAGCATAATCTAATCTCATACGTCCGGTGGGTGATTAGGTCCATCCGGCCACCCTTCTCGTTAGTCCCCAGAGTTGCCCCTGGGGTTACTGGTGGTCACCACGTAGAGGTTGAGAGTAGGCTAGACCATTGCTGACAAGCGGAAAAAGTCTTTTCCTTTTGTATGGACTTATCCACAATGCTTTCCTCTGATATTAGTGGCTGTAAAATAATTCTAAAGTTAATAGTAGCCAAGACAAGTATAACTGCAATGCAGTAATCGCAGTGAAAAGCGTTTGAAGACAAAACGCTTCGGGAATTCGGAATGTTAATACACTTAGTGGAACTGAGAAATTCAATATTGTCTGAGTGTAAGATATCAATTATATGCATGTCTGATCGGTTGATTTCAGTGTTTAGTCTTTCGTTCGTCATACTCGTTCCAGCGTAATGCCTACATTTGCTATTACGGCAATACACGTCCACGATTTCTCGTTCAGAAATCAGTTTCGCAGATGGACATTTACTGCATTTTTAAAGTAGTTTACAAAAATCAAACAGTGTACTAACAACCATTTAAGGCATAAGTAAAAAACAAATAATTGATGGAGCCATAGAAAGGAAAAAGAGTCACACTGCAATGATTTGAAATTGTGCAGTTAGTATTCGTAATTTTACAAGAAACATCGATATAGATAATTGCCTCTCAATAAAAATTAAACAATAAATACTTTGATAAAATTAAAAATTGAAAACGAAACTTGGAAGGCATTTAGATGTTAGCATTTCGGATTTATTTTGTTTTAATTGTTTAAAATATTTAATGAACTAAGCACAGAGCTATTCATTCTCGTTAATTCGTCGTTGGGCTTCGCGGTATGTCTTACATGCTAACGCATTTGACGAATGGTTGGCAGGTGGATCAGGCCATTTTATCCGAAGAAGATAGGGTTGTTGTCATCCGTTTCGGACATGATTGGGATCCTTCTTGCATGGTTATGGATGAAACGCTGTTTCAAGTCGCGGAAAAGATTAAAAATTTTGCTGTTGTCTACCTTGTCGATATAGCGCAAGTTCCTGACTTTAACAAAATGTACGAATTGTATGATCCCTGTACTGTTATGTTCTTCTACCGCAATAAGCACATAATGATCGATCTCGGTACTGGCAACAATAACAAGATCAACTGGGCCATCGAAGACAAACAGGAATTTATCGACATCGTGGAGACTGTCTACCGCGGTGCACGTAAAGGTCGTGGTCTTGTAGTTTCTCCAAAGGATTACTCAACCAAATATCGGTATTAAACTCGATGCTGGTTATCTGACTACATGTAAATACACTGTCGTTTCGTAGAACTTCTTATAATTTCTCTTTCTATTGGTGGTTTAATGTTTTAATATTTTTGGCTTCTAAGATTTGTTCGTAGGATAAAGGATTTTGGGTCGCATGTAATTTTTTTCAGATTGATCGTCTGATTTAATTCTTCTCCTTACAGTTTGAGGTTCACTGCTTCTGCTTTTTATAGACTTCCATTTGATATTTTTAGCTCCTACTGATGCTTTGTTTGATGATTTGTTTTGCCTAGTAATTTTATCATTTGTCTGGACTAGGTATATCCCCCATACCTTCAAAGCTCATTTTACATGAAAACAATCCGTGTATGCTCTTTGGCTACTGGTATTTAAGGGCGCTTCACTTCATTGATTCTTTTGTTTATGCTGCTGTTTTGAAATCTGGAATACCCGAACCAAATGATGTTGCGCTTTACTTCAAGCGAGTGGTGGATTTGGAGATTTATAGTGTCCTCAGTAGACTAGTTAGATTTTTTTATGGTTTCTTGTCATTATTTGCCTAAAAGCGAGCTTTACGCACAGATACCCAACTTGTTTGTACAGTTCTGATAACTAGGTGAAGTAAACTTCGTTTAGCTGCTTTCACTGCTGTGGTTGCCTTCTGAATTGAATTTATGGGTATCTGGACTAAGTAGATATTCAGTCTTTATACCACTGATGAGTTCAGTTTTATTGAGGGCTTCAGTTTTGGATAATTTATCTGCTATCTTCAACAAAGAAATGCGTGCGATAATGCCGTGTTGTTTCGCGGTTGTGGGGGTGCATTCATTAACATGATCCTAAAAGGCGATTGTAGATTTACACCTGGTAGAAAATGCTATTTTGGAATCGCTCATCTAAGAGGGAGTTGATTCAAGAAATCAGGCAGCTCACGTATTTAAATAGTTCATTCTTTGGCATCAAGGTTTTTTGGCCCTAAATACGTTATTGCTGTTTTATGATTGGTTACCGCGACCGCCATCCATATGTTCGGTCTATCGTTTAACGAAACGAGGCCTGATGAGGACCTTTTTTTTAGATCAGCTCTTTACCTACTACAGAAGCAAGCCTGGGTGATTTGCTAACTACTTTTAGAGTAATTTCTGAAATCATTGTTTTAATGCCAATTCCTTTGCACAGATAATTAGATGTCCTTCACCAGCGGAACGGATAATACTAAAATCTGGTTCGAGTTACTGAAAGCATGCTTATAATTTCACCTTAACTCAATAGTCCCGCTCACTAGGGACGTAGAAGTGGGGAGGTTACTCGAAATACCAATCTCAAGGGCGATGGTCCTTCTCTTCCAGTCCTTGCACCCCCACCCAATCCGTAACATCCGCTTCTCCAACAGTGTTTCACTAGCCCATTCCGCCAAGTTATGCGCAGAGTCATGGTGAAACAATCCGACAACTGCCTCATCCCTGTGCGTTTGTACATGTCACGTATCAATTGTATTTACGTTAAGTCCAAATGGCCTCGTCTGCCTGTAGTCAGCGTTCACCCCTCAGTGCTTTATGCATTCAACTACATCCAACTACAATATCTCCCATAGATATATATGGCTAAAATGAGGAAACGTCAGCTCATAGCTTTTATTGAAATCCCACTCCCTTATATGAATGTAAGTATTCTCAGAGTGGACGTATCAAACTGGAATTACAGCGTTATGTTAAGTGTCGACACACACCCTATCACAAAAAAGACGAGAAATAAGCCCACACACACAAAGCAAGGAGGAAGAAAGAAAAGAAGTGGAAACCACAAATTGTCTGGCACCTCGTTTCATTCGCCGCGTGGATCCACGGCGCTCTGCGATTCAACGCCCTCGACCGGTGACGAATTCCGTTTCTCACGACGGGCGTCCAAACGACTGGAAGTGGAACAGACGGATAAGCACAATTCAGTTGTTCATGAAAATGACTATAGCCAAACACATAGATCTGAAATAAAATTGTCGAATCATTTACGAGACCAGCTCTGTCGTGTCAAAACTATACTTCAACGTCTAGTGAACCACAGATGTTGCAGCTACTCAGACTCGGCTAGAAGGGTGATTTTAGGTCTAAATAGTAAAGAAGAAAAATGAACTCCGATATCTCCATGGCAAAAACGCCTCTGCGAACTCAGAACTCTCCGCAAAACCTAAGCTATGATACCGTTGAGCAACGATTAGTCTCCTTGAAAGATATTTAGTGAAGAATGTTCCATAACTGTCATAATAAATGTTAGGTCCGAACAATCCAAGCTGAGGCGAAATAGCTCTTACGCTTTGAAGGAGAGCATATTTGGGTGGAAGGTCCTGGCACCAACCCACTAATGAGAAAAAAAGTGCATCGGCTAAGCCAGGAAGGTTTGTCATCCGACAAGATTCAAGCAGCGCCAATCATTCAGTAACCACTGGAGACCAGAGTAAACACGGGAATTCGTACGCATGTCAGGTGGAGGGTTACTTTAAGACCTTTACGGGCTGGAGATCGCCCAAAAGACAAGAACGAACTTATGGGTAAGTGCTGCTCCGCATAGCCTGCTGAAACAGAAGAGTCAGAATATTGGTAATATTGGTATTAACTAATTTATGGTATTTTCCAATGTCAATTCTATAGATAAGCCCACAAAGCATGTCCCGCTGTTAGTTGAAGCGCATCTAAACCCTTTTTCTAATAAAGGCTGGGATGATTGAAAAACCATTCCAAAACAGCTTTCCACAAGACGGCTCATCCACTTGTGTGACTTACCAGGAATACCGCCAAGTTATTAGACCAATTATAATGCTGAGACACTTGAAGACTGTTACTCCACCGAGCCAGGCGAATGGTAGTGTGTGGATGTCGTATTCCAAGCAGGCACCCTCCAAAGAGGCCAACTTTATCGCAGAGAGAAGCAGAAGATGCGGAGAGGACTGACTATTACTGCTGTTCAGATATGACTCGCACACCAGTTGCTGAGGCAGTGCTCGAACGCGACAAGTGCGGTCCATGAGAGCACCAAAGTATATTGGCGTAGGGATGAAGGCTAAAATCAAAAGCAAAATATCATGCCTACCAACAGATTTTAAATAACACAAGTTTTAAACTAAAAGCTACTTGATGAGTATCTCAGTAGACCACCGAACTGACTAACCAAGAGTTCTTGCGAAAAAGACCTGCAGACCAAGGGCTGCAGTTCCATCTTCTGGCTCTACACAACTCAGTGTGACCACATTGCTCGGATTTTGGTTGACACTAGTGAGGAAGATTGTGAGAAACGTGACAAGCAAGAAAGGCACGTAGTTTGGACAGAAAGGGCTACAGACACCGCGTTTCGTAGTTCCACCGATTCCACTGCCAAGAGAATGTACGCCTTTTCGTACCAAACTGCTATTGGTCACGCAATTACAGTTTGTGTAGACCTATGGTGAAAATAATTTAATGAATGACTAATAACTATTTATGTATCACAAGCAGACAACCCTCTACCTCGATTGTTTTACCATGCTCGCCAATTTGGTAGCTCTGATTAGCGCATCCGGCCAGACAAGGATTTAAAAAAGACATCTGGTGCTTCCTATGGTTAACTCCTAATACGTCTCTGTTGTCTACGGACTCCCAGCAGACAGGATTGTAGTCGGAAGCGAGGGGACAGGAGAACTGGGCAACACTACGTCCAGCATGCCCATTATGATCACTAGGTATGCGACACACGGCGTTACAAGGAGCTGTAAGGTTGGAAGGATGCTGCAGGAAGGATCCACCGAAGCGCCAGTTGCTGAAAATGAAATGGAATATTTGGAAAGTAATCTCGGTTACGGGTAGCTAGTGCACATACACTCAGAAGCGTCAAGGTAATTCTAAACGATAAAACAGTGACCTGGTTGACGACAAATATTAACTGTACCTTTGATCTTCAATACCTCAAATTTTGGTATCGGCAACATGACTGTTGTTCACATTAGCCAAACTAAACTTTCTGGTTAGATAAGCGAAGAATATTTAACCAAAAGAGTAGTCAGGTCGTTGCAATAAAAACGAAGACACTTGAACAGCAAGCGCGATACCCATTTGTAAAAAGCATGATAACCTTTAACATCTATAAATTCAAATTAGAGAAGCAAAAATTTAATCAAGGAAAGCAATTTATTTGAAAGGTTAGAGGAAAAAAATTAGTAATAGTAACGATAGGAAGTAAATGGGTTTCTAAGATGACACCAAGAAAAAAAAGAAGGCACAAACTAAGTTGTGGCCCAGATAAATCAAACCGAGCACAAATGAATCCTTGGTGGGACCAGTAACTGTTGACTGGGAAGCCAGACTTAATCCACTAAGGCACGTCGGACATAAAACTGAACCTCGAATTAACACATGCAAGGATAGAGAAACATAATAATGATGAATACATGCGAATATTCACTGAAATTAAGGATTGCTTGGGCGTTTTAAACTGAATCGCCGCGGTGAATTCCAATATATACAAAGGCGCCATTTCTGGGTGCTGAGAGTCCTACAACGGAGAAAGGCGATTGTGATTGCTTATTCCGGATTACTTCCAGTAATCCTTAGAGAGATAGGCTAGAGAAAATCCTCAGATAAGCTCTACTGGCGTGTAAGAAGGCAATGAAGACACGAAAAGACATAGCCAACCACTCTTTGAAATGCAAGTCGAATTGCCTCATGACCAATATATATATATATATATATATATATATATATATGCCCAAACACCTGACATAAAAGCTTCTTAAAATGGTAAAACAGTTTTGAAAGCACTTACGGCTCGCCGTCATATGTGGCAGTTACTCCGGCCATCTGGTTGGCCGAACAGTTGAGGCCTAACATTAGTATAAGCACGGTCGCTAACGTGGAGAAAAGCGGCACTAAGGAGGCGAGGAGAGTGTGAGTAATTGACGGTCGGAAGTGGCGCATCAAGAGGGCCCCCGTGAGAACACCTAGCACAGCGCTAGGTACCACAACAGCTCCTAGAAGAGAGGAAACACTTGTAGAGTGCGTACCAGTTAAATCGATCTCAGGGTGTCGACTCAAGAAGTCCTCTCACCAGTATGAATGCTAGCCAAATGAGCTGGGACTCGAAACTGCGCCTGCAAGTACTTAGCCGCATAGGTCAGATAAGCTGACACAATCGTGTTCTCAGTTACTGTAGTAGCAGTCACTCCGAGCCAAATCGGGTTAGTCACCACTCGTCCGAAAGTACGCATCCGCCCTACTCCACAAGACATTAAATGGAACACACTTTTGAGGTAAATATAAACAGTCAAGAGACATGCCTCGATATTTCCTGGAGAAATTCGCTCTCCAACGCAACAATGAGAATATAAATCCCTTATCTCGACGACGTTTCGATGGGGATGTCAAAAAATCTGATTTCGGGGGTGCTGGGAGCGAAGGTATTGAAGGTGGTTGAGGACCCACTGACGGTTGCTGTTGAGAAGTCATCTGAAAGAGTATCCCAACACCTCTTTCTCCTTTAGAGGCCTGACGTCGATGAAGTTTGTACTCAACTTCAGGACTGGGCGACGAATGGGAGGATCGTCGTGGTTGCGAATGCAGCACCAAGGCCTCACTGGCCTCTGGAATAGTTTCAGGAAAACGACCGGGAAAGCTAGAAGGTGGGTAGGCCACATCACTCACGACTAGACCGTTCACTTTTTCGTCATTCTTGGGAATGGAAAGCTAAAGAGGAACAATGAATGACATCAAATAAATATTAAAGAGTAAATAAAGCACATAGTTAATGGTTAGTATGCCTCTCCATCACACATAAGCGTTCATTTCGTTCCATCAGCTTCTTACAAAATGAGATTCATAAGGTTATTGACTTAAGGACTTGATATTACTCGACGGTTACAGCTCGAAAAACGCATATGAAATCATAAAATCAAAGGGATATAACGCACAGAGTAGCAGAGTTAAGATACGATAGGCAAATAGATTGAAACTGCCCTAAATACCTCTAAGGTAAGGCAATTAATAATTCCTTTAAGACACAAAACATAGGACCCCAGAAAAAATTCAATCAAGATTGGTGATTTTAAGATAAACAATGTCCACTCTGGACTGGACACTTTTGAATAAGAGTACTGCAAAGACCATTTATAAATATACTACTGCAACTTCACGTAAGGCCAAAACAGAACGTTTTCAATCTATAATCTCCAAAAAATGGGCTTTGATAAATTCGGTCACTCCGGTCTAACGAAGAAAATCTAGTCTACGGAGGCCTCTAAACAAGCCAAAGAACTCGTTTGCAAAAAAGGGTAATGAGAAACAGCGGAAGCTTTAACGTTTGATAGTCCAGTACTCTCATAATAACTGCTCGATCAAATCGGAAAATCTCAGAGACGAACGATGTGATTAAGCGAAATCTAACTCATGCAAAACTCTTCGCTACAGTAGCGAAAAGCGAGCAATCGCATAAGAAACAGCCTTTCGAAAAATTATCTATCAAGAAATAAGCATTAAGCAATATAAAGGCTTATAGGGTCCAGGAATGATTAGAAATAGATAGCCAGTTGACAAATTTGCCATAAAGAACCGGATATTGAACAAGCCAACACAGCATATACGTGCTAGTCATGAGCCGGCAACTCGAAGTAGTAGAAACCCAACCTAAGAAATACAGACGGGGATGGCAACGCGCAACTGAGATTTGGATACCACCTATTGGATGAGAGCCGGGTTTTTCTCATTACTTTATTGAAAATAAATTCAGGAAGATCCAGTGAAAATATCCCTGTTATACGAGTTTCTTGAGTTTTCAATCATATCAACAGCCCACGGAGGACAGACTAGCCTTAAATGGGAAGTCTACCAATCGCTTTTTTGGATTTTCCGGGAGGATCTGCGGGATTTAGGTCAAATATCGAAATTGTATGCAATAACAAAGTGGTTGAACGTGAATGATTTATTCCGGTGCCGCATTTGGCTATGCATTGAAGAGTTAATAGACATTTTGGCCAACGTATTGTAAACGAGATTTTATAAACAGAATTGCTTGAACAAATGCGGCAATTCGGTCGGTTTGAACTAATGCAGAAGCAAACGAAATTTCAATAATTACGAACCTAGATAACTTTCCGTAGTCTAGGTTTGGATGGATACTAAATCAAATAAGCAAAGACGGCACTTCAATGGCCACAAGGGAACTAGATTAAAATAGGCCACTGGATCATGAGTCTCCCACGATGTGACATTGCATGATCGTGCAAATCGTTAGATCAACGGAGGTGTGCATGACTACTGAAATCCGTCTTTATTCTTCCACGTAAATTCCATGTTAACTGTTTGAAGCACTCAGAAAGATCGTCAAGACCTATTCTGTTGAGCTTATAATATCATTTTCACAAGAAGGGCTAGAACTACGGCAAAGGCACTAAACAAAGAAACATTTTTCTCCAAACCTAAGATTATATCCCTAGAAGCCATCTCTTTCTGTGGTTTTCTACAAACCGACCCTTGGCTATCGAGACTGCAATGCTAACACAAAGTAAGCAATTTTATTTTACAGATTAAAACTGTTTTACTAATTTCATATGAAAATCATATAGAATACTTGAATTTACTCTAGGGAATAGTGCTTGCAATCTAGTTTTCAAAGATACACATGTGGCAATTTATTTATTTAACTTTATGTGTACAAGGATGTGGTTTGCAGCAAATTAGCCATTTTCAGCCAACATGAAATTCGACTCGATTTTTCTTCAAACTTTTCAGTGAAAAATGTAAAATTTTGACCTAAAAAGCACAGTTCGTTAAGGACATATATTTTGAGGATATTCGGATGTGGTATGCAAGAGTACAGCTATTAAAAACTGTTCCATACATTTGAGTTTTGTCGCAAGGAGTGCGCATTACCATTAATAAGAAACTCAGTAATACATGAACAAGTTCAGTGCAACTTGTGCTTGTCAATGTCTAGTGAAGACATCCTGGGCGCAGTTCATCCCTGTTATTACTTTAGTTGTATATTTATAAATTCAATTTTAAAAATGGTACAATTTTAACTGATATTAACCTCCCACCACCTAAGTGAGGACAGTAGTAATCACAAATACATTTTAACGAATCGACGGAAGAGGTGAAAATTAAATCAACATTGAAGGGAGCTTCGACAGTGTATACTCCAAGTAAGGATATATGTAGGAGCCATAGGAGTTGTAAACGTAGTGGAGAATGCGTCGGTGGTACCTAAAAGGTAGGGTTCTAATTGGCAAATAAATCGCTAGAATTACTATATTTTTTAACAACTGGTCAAGATAAGACAGATTTGGGGTAAATATTTTGAAGGTTTCATTTTCAGATAAGTGAACGAAATAGGATGCAATCCAATTTATTGTTGAAATCATCTCTAATTTTCGAATATGAGAATGCAAAACTGTCTTGAAAATATCGAAATAACTCAACATTTTGTTCAAAACAACGCGTAAACAAACATCCCTTGCGATATGTTAGAATGCCGAGATCTTGGGTTATATTCACAAATGTTTCTGAAGTGAAGGAAGATCTGCATACCAGATGGTAGGACTTTACGACCTCTAACGTTGAAAGTCTAACATGAATCTGCGGGTGAATTTGACTATGAAGTCTAGATAGACCAGCGGTTTGAAAAGTGTTTAGAGAATTACACGAATTCTAATAAAGCACTTGAAGTTCAAATTCTACCTGGTTTAAATGCCAGGCTCGTAAATACTAGTTTGGGATATCAGAAAAAAGTGAACCCAAGTCATATGTATTTAGAACTTCCTAGATGATATGGACTCTAGGTTCATTGGTGCGCACACTCAGTGATCGGGGTGATCCTACCACTGGTTGAACAATGACCCACAATAAAGCATAGTGGGAGGGGGTAGTCAGTTAGGATAAACGATATCAGCAACAAACTAGGTCGATAATATCACAGAGATCGGGATATCAGTGTCAGTAGAGGATGGTACTTTGATACAAACGATTTGAGGTAGCTAATGAGCACGTGGGCGGTCTATCTGGGGACAGTGCATTTTTCAGGGACAGCGAGTCGATTTATAAATTTAACCCAAACAAAGTTTTAACTGCAGCACATTTTTATACCATTAATCCTAATATTATACGTGACAGAATTCATCAGACAGCATTCATGGTCTTTAATAGATTCCATTTGGGGCATTCAACTACCTTCCCTATCTTTGGCTCGAGAATTAATGAAAAAAACTGTGACCGATTGTGCGATTGCAATAAAGAAATTTCCGGGGATACAACAAAGTTCGGATCGTTGGTTAATCTACTGGCACAACAAAGAACCAGAAGCAGTGTCTTGATCTCTTATGTTAAATAGATTACAATTGCAAGATGAAACGAACATATAGTTGGTGACCATTTACCTGGAGCCGGAGCGTTAGGAACACAGCCAGTGTATTATGACAATGTCAACTAACAACTGAAATATGAATGCAAATGTGCAGAAAGCAGCGCACAAACAGAGGAGGCCAAGCGTGGCCAATTAAAATGTCAAAGCTCACTTCCGATCAATCAATTTAGGAGACGAGTGTTTGGCAGCATTCCAATCATTCAAACAACTTGGCTTTTTCATTAATCTCCTGGTTTACTATGTAAGGATTTTGAGTTGACTGACAACTAGGCCGGCTAATTTATTGACAGAAGAGCAAAACGTACATACAGACAAATTTCGAACTAAGTAGATACTTATCTACTTTTAACGGCGAGGATTCGAGATCAGAAATGAGAGGAACTAGGCGGTGATTGAATCGTTGTTTTGGTCCTCATTCCAGCAAGTACCTTCATAGACAGCTGATACCGCGGTCGCGTATATGTCCGACTAATCAAATGCCAAGGGTTCAGAGTCCATCGGCAGGCATCCCGCAATGGGAATGACGAGCCAAGAGGTTGAGCCAGTCCTCAGTCAAAGAGATTCTAAGACACTCACTTCCTCACCAAGAGAGGAGTTCAAATACACTCCTTGGGTTAAATACAAACTAGATAAGGGGACAATTTAAAGAACGACATTCGATACTTCAACCAAGAGATCGGAATTGAGCATTAAGAAAGAAAACACACTCCGTTTTTTTGGAATTCGTCGCTCTAACTAAATAAACGATAATTGTCTGTCAAAGCTAAGACATGAATATCGATTTCTTTTTTATACGCTCCCACGGTCAAATAACCTGTCACCAAAGCTGTTAAATAGGTGCGCTGAAACGAGACGCCTAGAATATGGCACAACGGGAATTACAGGCATCACATTGCAGATAAATAATTTATGCACAAGCTAAGGCTAAACATTAATGTTTGCGGTAAATGTCCTGTGCTTTAATGTTCCCTCAGAAAAACAATCTGACTTACCGCAGTCGTATTCACTGGAGCTAGATCCTGCGATACCGATATCCCTTCCTCACTGTCAGACCCCTCATCGGAACGTGGTGGAAGTCTCTTTGGAAACAGGAGAACAGGAATAGCAGGAAGACAAGTAACCACCCCAAAGATGACCATTCCCAACCACCAGGCACCAAGCCACGATTGGCTGTAGACATCGAGTTGGGATGCTGAAGGTGGTTGAATAGAGGGCGCATCGATATAAATCTGCAAGAAAGCTGCCCCTGTCATGAAACCGAAGGCTGGACCCAGACCAGCGCTGCTGTAGAGGAGACCTATATGGGAGAAAAAGCAATGACCTCCGAAGAGTAAGTTAATCGAGAAATTCTGCTCATGCTGTCAAAATTATGTCTCCTGAAAGACAGGCCAATTCGAAAGAATTAATTTGCCCATCTCGGTATTCACTAATCGAATAATGAAAATATTTAATCAATGGGGAATCAAAATATCGTTTTTGATGGGCTTTCATTCTTTTCATTCTGTTTTTGAAGAAATATTTCTATCCACAAGTGGTCATCGCACAATCTTCCGTTTGAAAAAAGGATTAAGATCCTCTCTCCCTATCTAGGTAGCGTATATTTAGATAACCAAGGCGTGCCATGGGTATTCTTTAGTCCATCCTGATATGAAACCAGCCAACACGAGGCACGCACATCAGTCATGAGTTTCCAAATTGGAGCAATAAAGACCTTATCAATACGACCCGCGAACCTTGACAAAATGATGCCGTTCGGTCTCGAGAAGCGAGGCTAACAATCAGTCAATCAGGATGCGTCACAGCCCTCCCGACATTAGCGACTGCGCTTGATCAAAAGTTTGTGTGCAAATAGTTTTTTTCATTTTAATTATAAAATTGGGTTTCCTCGGGACCATCTCCAAAGCATCCTGGCTCTAAGAGCATACAAGAAAAAAGCACACAATAATATCCTTCACAAGCTCTTCTAAGCATTTTTGATAGGAATCATGATCAGTAATGAGATAGTATCACTTTGAAAACTATCAGAATTCATAAATCCAGAAAAGTGACTATCCCCACTGACTAAGGCCTGGTTTTACCTTCTTCGACCGGTATTTAACACTAAAAAGTGAACGTGAATAAAATATTGAGAGTCACGAACAATTGCTACTCTTGAACCCTCAAGCAATTGGATAAAAAAAAGCGCGCCGTTACGTCTGACCGTTTTCAATTGTTGGGAGTGGAAACGAGTTCAGAACTTGGGAGTTTGCCGAATTTGTCCTAATCCACGTTCGACAGCAACTTATCAAGTAGGTGACTGCTTGACAATCTTCCCAATCTATTCCAATTTTTGAATGGCTTCTATGATTATAAAACGGTTTTCAACAACCTAAAGCATAAATGACCTGTAAATTCTTAGTTCAAAGATTAGACTGAAAGGTACCCTCTTTTTAGAGGACGTCATTTGGACAGAGAAAAGTCCAATGCAAAATTTTCCTTTATTTACCAGTAAAGTCGTCATTGAACGAAAGCAAACTACCAATAAAAAATCATGATATTTTTTTGATTTCACTCCTGAAATTGCAATCATGGTAGGGAATCATTTTACTAAGAAAAACTTTAGTTGTGAGCTTTTTACCTGTAGATGGATTAGCCACCAAAAAAATTGGAAGTCATTATACTAAATACTAATCATTTGCAAATGAGGTAAGAAGCGTTTGAATAATGCATACTATCTGGGAAATTTTGACTTGCAAGATCAAATGCATAAATCTCCACTTGAAAATGGCAAAATTTATCAAATAGTAACTGGAATGGTACAATTTCCCGACAAAATAATCTTTTTCAGTGACTAATTAGGCAAAGCTAACAATAACGAATTCGGCGAATTTCACTGTTTAGCTGTAGTGGCAATCGACGATTACAGATTTCGATATGTCATTTAAATTAAAAGAATTTTAGGCACCAAAAAGGCATTTTTCTAAAAGAATCACGTATGTCTGCTAATGTGATTTCAAGGACCATTTACACTGGTTAAATGTCAGTCTACAATGAGTCCTAGATCAGCAGAGTACCACAACACGCGAGCTGCATAGGCCTTCCGGTTGAGGTTACTCTATGACGCAAAGTGGTTCTAAGGTCAAAAAAGAAGTATAGAAGAGAATAAGAGCTACGAAACCGGAGGCCACCGGTTTTCACAAACTACTATTCTACTCCAATGGATCAGGCATTTATCGAAGGTATCTTGTGACTCTCCTGGGGAAGGAGAAGGCACATCGGAGCCTCCTATAGTTTAAAATCGCATACTTTGTCATCACGCGTCAACTAAAGCAGATAGGCCAGACCAACGGTGCAAAGATGTCCTGAACTTCCTTACCTACGCCCCAATAAGATACTTTCCCTACAATAGACTTGATAAAACAAAAGCATTAATATTTATTTGTGCTGATTCAGCTTATACAACCCCGAGGAATAGCGTCAATACTAAGTCAGCCATCCCAACATCACTGAGTCAGCAAAGGAGTTTGGCCGAACACCGAATCCTGGGATTAGACGAGGATCGTTCAGGAAGAACGAAAAGAGTTGGGACAACAAAGGGAAAGCCCCAAAACGCGCGCGATTTGATAAATCAGGATGGATTCGATAGATATGTAGGATGATGACCAGATACGTATCGCTAGAACAGCTTGCTGTGCTAAACGAGTTACTTGTCAGAAACAGGTACAGCGTTATAACGAATTAGCATGTACTTAAGAATCTCCAATCCGTCAGGGATACCTGTTTTAATTACAACTGACATAGAGTAAGCGTTGTTTGGATCTAAATATTCACAGTACTTAATAAAATGCTCAAGTTTGACAGATAAGCTTTGGTGCATATGACAAAACATTAACATTATTACCAATTTAATTTAGAGAAATAACTCTGATAAAAACTCCGTGACTTAGAAGGAGCAGTGTTGAATGTAGGCCCTTCATTGAGCTCCCTCTTTAGATTACCAAGCTTGAACCCATTTAGTGAACGAAGCTATTTCACTACCCCTGCTCAGACATCGTGAATATAGAGGCATTTTTGAGAGCAAAAACAAGCTTCTTGGATATGTATTAGTGAATTTATCCTCCATGGATCTTCACCGACTCAGGTGAAGCATGGAAACTTACCCCACATAAAATGGCAGTGAATAACAGAGATTAACTCTGAAGACTTAGGAAGCTATAGACTCTTCGCTACCGCGATTGATATACGATAATTCCGCAGCGGTTACTTCTCTATAGAGTCCCGATCAACCTTAATTCACCAAGAGCAAGGTGGTACAGAGACGTTTGGAACCCCTACTGCTTTTTAGAGGAAATATCTTACACCCTACTGAAAACGAATGAGTTTCCCAAATATCATGGAACAGGCAAACGTAAGACCTTCCCGTTAATCATGAGTTGTCCAAATCCAGAATGCTAAAGATGTAGCTAACATGGCAGGCAAGCCTCGAAAACGCTATATCGACCCCGATAGGGACACAACACCAACTGAATAAGAATAGCAACGACTGTTTAAAGGCTCTTATTTGGAAACGCTTCAAAAGTTGATTTGAAAAAAAAACGAAATTCCAAGAGTGGAAATAACTGAATTCCATATCTTAATTTGCATTTACACTCATCAGCTTTGATGGCCAAAATGGGACTCAACAAATCGACTTTTATTCTTCACGTAGATATTTCAGGAGTTAAAGTTGGAAAAGAGGCTTTTTCCTAATCTTACAGAGGATGACGAGGGATTCATCACCCTCACTTTCTCAAAGAGCCGCATCAAACATATCCAAACAATAACTAAAAATATAAGCCATCCCTAGGCAACCTCGAAGAACCAACAAATCAGATTTAGTTCATTATCCAATCCAATACCTCACAAGTTCTGCTAGAATTGTCAAAACTTCATCAATTAGATTTGCCGAAGAGATAAATTTGATTCTTGATTTCCATAGCACTCACGAAAGTGTTCAAAATTTCGCTCTACTGAATTTGTAAAGATTCTCGAAATAATGTTAAGACTACCCTTAACTTTGTTCGTTGAGGGCAACAAACACGCCTCTGTTCAATCATCAAATAAGTAAGAAATGCAGTGAATAGTGCTTACCGGAATATAGAGGATACTGTTCAGGAGAGAGATTATCCCAGAAGAAAGTCGGCGCCAGGACAAACAGGGAACTTGATCCAAAGCCCGCCAGAGCCATGGCGCAGCAGAATACTGGCAACGCTATAGTATAATCTGAAGCAATCACTGCCTCCTGACCAATTCTTAATAGCGTTACTTCTGTCTGATTGCAATGCGATCGGTCGACAAATGGCGGGGGAAGAGCGGTACTGCTCACATTCTGTGCTAGTATTGAACACAATGCCTGACTACCGCCACGTTTGTTTCGCATTCCCATTACTTTTCCCGGGTTATAAGGGCCCGAAAGCCAATGAGGTAGTGCGAAAAGTCCGAACCCCGCTCCAAGGATCAACCCCAGAGCTCCAATAATACGTGGGCGATTTGTTCTTGCTGCATTGACGAACGAGAAAGCTATAGTGGAAAGGACTGATGTGACTTCATAACAGCAATACATATAGCCCACTTGACGAGAAGTGAGGTCAAACCGCCGCTCGAGGGTAGTGATTATACTACTTAGGTAACCGGAAGATACAAGGGATTGGAAAAAAGACATTGCACAGAGGGAAATGAGGAGAACCACACTTGTAGCCCAGGGTTGGAGGCAGGAGATTAGGCAGGCGGAATCTTTTTCATCTGATGGAATAGGTGTGGGAGGCGAGATCGTCTTATCCACGTTATCGCTCCCATCGGGAGGAATCGATGGAGGTGGCGGGGGAGGCGATGAAGGTGGTGGTGAATGAGCTGCCTACAAACGAATCGATAAAGACCTTTAGCAACCTTGATTAGATCGCTGAGACTCATGAATCTGGATGAACTGCCTCGCTTTATGAGCTAAAGTTGCGCAACTTGAGAAGCCAGATACACATGAACTCTGAGATTTTCGAGCCGTAAATCCCTTTGAGAAACTTCACCTCTAAGGTTCAGCTAAGTCGATCCATGCTATGTGCTTCTCTTCATAAGTTGAGGTTTGTAAAAAAAGAAGTAGGAATCAGCCTGAAATTTGAGTGCTTAACATCCCATTGCTCCATTACTAAAAATTCAATCCGGAAGTTTCAAATTAGTGCGATAAAACTCCTAGGTAATGGAAATCGATATCTATATCTTCCAAAGGTGAGGGGTCAGAGTAATAGGGAGTTCAAATCAGTAGGACTGAAACTGAGCGAGTCTCTTTTTAGCTGTGGATGAATGAATAGAAACATAAAACACAGTCACCAGAAGAGAAGCTTTGCGAAATGAATCCTCTTGTGCGTCAAGTGGGAAATTGTTTAAAAACCCAAAAAAATCTAGAGACGGCCAAACGGAAATATGCAAGATTTCAATTATTTTGATCAGCCAACCTTTTGGCGGCTAGACAGGTCATCAGGATAAACTCTACAATTAGTTTAGTTAGCAGAATAAACGGGTTCACAAAATGTAATAAATTTGTCTTCGCGTACAAGCCGAGCGCGCGAGAATTTGCAATGGACCGTTAATATTCGAAATTTACATTTGAAAAATCGCAACGACCAAGTAGAAAAGTACTCACTGATCCTGTCTCAAGTCTCGCCACGCAAATAACCGATTCTAAATAGTCCAAGAGACTAGTTTTTTGGTGAAATGTTAGAAAACTTAAATTATATTTTCTTGAATCTTATTTACTAGTAATCGGCCCATTCATTAAATCATTCTGATCAGTAAAGTCTAATTCACATGAATGCTATTTGATTTTCATTGTGAAAGCACTTTTCCTCAGCTCGAGTACTAAGGCATGCGCATGTGTGCAAGAAATAAGGATGACATTTTAAACGATCCCCTCTTTTGCCAGGCTTGAAATACTCGTTGAAAGACCGCGTTCAGGCTGCAGAAGGCTTGTTTTCAGTAGTCTCACTTTCTTGTGGGGTTTGAATCGTTATATTTCATATCTCTTCCGCAACCATAAAATTGTTATGAAGAATCTGACACCTTGCATTAAACTTAGAGGTCAAAAACACTCAAGCATATTAACATCTTGGATGCATTTTTAATTTCACTACATTTCTTCAAGAGTATATTAACCAGACGCATAACAAAACGAAGTTTTGACATTTTTCTTTTCGCTCATTCGAAATGGCATCAAACGCTCTGAAAAATCAACTCAGACCCACAGGTTATTAAACTGTAGCTTATGGTTCGGAGTTTAAAATCTTCAAACACCTAGATCAAAGACAATTCTGTAGTGATTGCGTATGCGTGTGACTCGGCAAGAGCAACGAATTTGAAACCCATTGGCAGGCATGGGATCACACTTTTTAATGCCGGTCTGCATGGAGATGTCCAATTTGGAGATGCGCATTTATGTAGAAAGTAATGCTAATCAAATCAAACAAGATCAGTTAAGCATTTACCCAGCAAATGTTATCAGTGGCTTGACAGAGACTCAATATTATCTGAACGGTTATAGTTGCAATATTTCACCATTTGAAGTACAGTCAAACACAACTGATTTGTTAGCTCGTAAACAAAAATAAGATATCCACAAATAAACACCAAATTGTGACACGATTCACCTTAAAGCTCGTTAATACGAGCATTAAAGATGAAATGATTCACGATTCAACGAAACGTTTAATATGCTATCGATAGAGGCAAGCCGAATTCCTTTCGACAATCGACCATACTGAGAAGCAACAAACAGAAAGCGATGCGTAGGTAAACAACTTTCCGAATTTCAGCACCTTTTTCACATGAATAGTTAGCTTACAAGGTACAATGACATGAATAAAACTTACCAATGCAGGAGTAGTAACGCCCTCCCTCTCATCAACCAGAGTAGTGGAGCTAGGCGGAATGAAAAGGGGTGGCGGAGGTGGGAAATAGAGGTGAATCCCAGGATCTGAAGCGTTTCGACAATGCCCTCGTACCTTTGAGACGGCTAGCCTCGAGGGTTTGGATACCCCAAGGGGGGTTGGCTGGAAGATGTGTGGTGAGGTCGCAGAAACTATGCGTCGATGAGCCTTCCGAAAGGCTGTGGGACGAGAGGAGGTGGACAGTTGGGGTTGGTGTTGAGATTGAGAGTAGTAGGATGGAGGATGCATACAGGCGTAGACGTAGTTCAACACGCTCTTGTCCCAATCGATTAGACTGGTATTCGAAGCGGTTTTGGAACCACTGCGACTCCTGGGTAGAGGAGGGCTATTCCAAGTTGATGAATTCATCTGAATGCGTTGAGAAAATCGTAAGCCAGATTATTTGATATAATTAAGCGTTTTTAAGATCAAGATCACCTAGATCGTTTATGTCAGTCAATACGAAAAATGTTCTGTAGGCAAAAATGATCATGTTAAACTAAGAGTCAAAATGAGACGATTTAAAAAAATTCAAATAATTAGATCTAAATGAGTGAAAAGCAGGCGTAAAATGAAGATAAGAGAATAGGATTAAGGTATGGCATTGATATGCGATTCTGCTGAAATAATCGCAAATTATAGTTGAACGATACAAAAGTAACTGACTAAGATCAAGAGCAAAAATGTTACATACGCCATAGTAACTATCAGAAGGAAAATTTTAGGCAAACCTAATTAAAATATAAACAATACTGAAGAGTTTTAGCATAAATGTAAAGGCTCAAAATACGCAAATGTGAAAACGAAGATTTCATACTCACGATGCATAAGGCACCCACAAGTGACAATTTCAAGAAATTCAGAGAAAAATCAATCAACTTACCGTATACCTCTCATCGACCAAGAGTTAGTACACTGGGACGATTGCATCTGATTCTTATAAGAACGCGATGCAACTGAAGAAAGCATTCAGACAACGCGCTTAAATTTAGAAGTCACAGATAGGTCATCCTGATCGTTTTGTTGCAGTTATAAGGATAAATCAAAATTAAAAATTAGCAATATATTTAAAAACAACGCTTTTACCAAAAGAAAACACACAATTATACATACATGATTTTGACTTTATTCCAACGCTTACTAGATTCCGTGAGGCAAATTGGCCAACGTACTTTAACCAAAATCATCTATATTTTTTGGTTTATTCTTCAACTTAGAGCTTCGGGGAACTATTAGCTCGGTTGAGCAACCAACTTATAATTTTTCGATATGATATAAAGGACCGAGAGTTTTGCTGTGTTCTAAAAGTTTGTTGAATTTAAAGTGTACTAATATGCCGAATAATGAGTTGGTTTCTTGAATTTATCTTATGTTCTTTTGGCTTTAAATAAACTCCATACCTCATTTGTAACACTTTTTGGATATTTTTTTCTTATCTAATGCGGTAACCCGGACGAGCGAAGGCTCAAACTTTCACAAACCCATGTTCTGCCATTATAAGCATCAGAAGCTGTTTCATTTCTCTTTATGCATAAATGGAAAACTGCTGAGTCTGTCATTGCTGAGCACATAAATAATACTAATTCCTACACTAAAAATTTTATGTTCTTAGAAAAAATTTTTATTTTGCACTCTTCACCATCCCTGATATTTTTTATGAGGGTCCAGTCAATTTTTGGTACCATTAAATTAAAAACAGCCAGAAAGTGATGAGATTTAAAAGAGCCGATTGGTGAGTGCGAGCGGAAATTGAGTCAACAAAATGTTTTCTGGCCGGATTCATAGAATGCCTATCTGAAATGCGCTTTCCATATACTCAGGATTTCGCATTTATTTCCAAATTTAATCACCTTACAGAATTGACCTTCTCATCTGTTACTTCAGTGAATGGTGAAGAAAGCGGTTAATTATAATATCCAATAGTAAAAAGTCCTGGCATTGAGTTAGAGTTCTTGTCAATGTACGTAAAATTTATTATTGTTCTAGCTAATCTATCAGCAAAATACGTCTGATTTTAGCTTCCTTTAGGGAAAAAAATTGGTGTTGAGAAGCACGGAGTTAGCTTAAAGCAAAGCCTGTTATGTATCAACCAAGTGTACGATAAACACCGAGTATAGAAGTTCTTTCGGTTGGGGTAGAGTCAAAGAGTCAAATAAGTGCATGAGCAAGATGAAATTTGATATCTCCGAATAGCCAAGTAATCATTTAGAAAGTTGTTTGTAAAGGTAAGGCAATCTAAACTACAGCATGCTGAACGGACCCACGTTTTTATGATCTCATTGAAAATATTCTAAATTGATTTTTTTGACAGCAAAGAGACTAACCTCAATTTTCATTCTGATAAAAATTCAATGAAAACTTAGGTGCGGTATTTATGGATCAACTTCAGATAAGGCAGCGCATAGTTTCGCAACTTGACCTTAATCCTTTATTGGTCTGTCTGTAACCGCCTGGATAAACGGTGTCATCGTGTTAATGGCGGTCGCTCATTTATCCTGGAACAAGGCGCTATTTTCTGCCATATCTCCATCGAAGTTTACTTTACGTGGGCTTCAGTTGGCCTCAAGAGGTGATTTCGAACCCAAGAAACCACCACCGTTTGATTTTCTCAGCACCGGTTATCCACAATGGCTTATGTTCGATAACACAAAACATCGCTTCACTGAGAACACTAAATTTATTTGCGTGGAGGGAAATATCTGTAGCGGAAAGGGTCATGTGGCCAAAAAAATTGCTGAGCATTTCGGCATGGATTATCATCCCGATCCTACGGATGCTGACATATTCACTTTAAAGAATTACGATCCTCCCATCGATGTGCGAATGCACAACACAATGCTTCCTAGAGAGGCCCAATACTTCACCACGGAAATGTTTTGGACCACGCCTAATTTACTTGAGCAGGGCAAACCCATATATCTTCAATACCAATATTACATCAATCGTTATTGGAATTACCTTAAGGCACTCTGCACTCTATTTAATACAGGGAAAGGTGCTGTAACAGATCGTAGTCATTTCTCTGATCTTGCTTTCGCTGAAGCTTTGCTGAAATGTGGTTTCATCTCTGAATATGGTAAGTCGTTCTATTAGCACTTGACCTTGTACGCAAGGTTATGACTGGTTTAGCTACCTCCATGCTAATACCGCCCTGGATTTATGGAAACCGCATCTCATTGTGTACATTAAGGCTTCTACTAATCAGCTTCGTCAAGAAATAAAAAAGAAGGGCATTGTAAGTTTTCTTTTTCTTAATTCTTGACTAATCCATCCAGGACTGGCAAATCAACGCTATTAATCTCACTGACGACTTTTTATACGAATATAAATTAGCTTTGGAGTCCTATCTAGAGAAAATGTCGCGTTACTCCGAGATCTTCGTTATTGACCGAAGCAACACGGACATCAATAATGACGATGAACTCCTCATTGTTGGTTCATTTGATGCATTGTCTCTACTAACTTTATATAAGACCTTAAGACGTGCTTTTCGCATTACAGATCATGGAAAGATTGACCACAATCGATTATGAGGGCGAACGCCTTATTCGAGATGATTACAAGTTCCTCGAATGGAGAAATGGTTTATTCAATGAGCGCGCTGCATCCTATCATCGGCAGAAGTTAGTGTGCTTCTTTGAGTTTTACCTGTCGTTTTATATTAAAAAAATGATTTTTTCAGGTTCTCCTCCGTAGGTCTGAAGTTCATGTCTAGGTTCAAGAAATTCCACATGCCACTAGATTTAAAGGAAGGCGTTTACCCTTTTGATGCTAAAGAGATGCAGTATCATATTTACCGAAGAGTAAGTTATCCTAGTCCTGATCAACTTTCATATTCTGCATGGTGCAGTTGTTTCGAGTTTATTTTGCGAACAGATGATTTGAACAAAGGTTTTTAACTGCAGGATCCGAGACTCAAGTACGCCCCAGGCTACGACCCCTCGAAAGATAGTATGGCACGGATCCTCTTTGACCCCTATGTAGAGAAGCGCAATTTCCGTAAAGACTGGCCCTCTTTCTTCCTCACATTTTACTAGTCAAGTATCTCGACTTCAGGGCCTGTGAATTTATAAATCAGTAAAACCTATCCGCCCAAATTACTACCGTTCACTGCCCACCTCTTTCCTAGAGAAGTATACTGTTGGGAGGAAAATATATAGATGCATTTCTTTGTAATCTAAAACGGTCCTTTTATTTCCGTTAAAGGCCAAAACCAGAGCATGGACATGAGTTATAGGAATGTGAATCTTTACAAAATTATAAAATAGCGTGTCTTCATAGCTACGGGGAAGGCCATCGCTCAGACGGCATACCGACTAGCAGAATGTCTGCGTTCTCAACTAACGCGACTTCATGCATTGAAGTAGCGGCGATTCGGATGTCCCTCTCGGTGGCATCTACAGCTTTCATACGGGGGTAGCCTAACAGAACCCCAACCGGTATATAATATCCATGAGACCGCTTGAATCGACTTATATTAGAGCTGGCTAAATAGTGCCTACTGTAATGGAAAAGGTTGCGTTAAACACCGCAGCTTGACTTACAGGAAGTGTCGTATGTACTGTTGCTTATTATTGAATAGAAAGTACAAATCGCGGGCTATGTTAAGAGTTGCGTAGGCTCGCCCATCATCTAGAAGGCCACAGGCTGGATGAGGATCTGTCAGGCTTGCATTTGGAATCATCAAATGCAGCAATTCCCAAGAAATTACGGTAGGAAAGGTCGCGAGCGCACCTGCGTCCATTGACAAGTGCTGAAGCAGCATTAGTTTCATTCTTTTATAGCCACTGGTTTTCGCATCTAATTGGCCACTTTCAAGTTGAAATTGCGATTAAGTGGAATAAATCATTGATTTGCAGTATGCACGTTGGGGTTTAATTACAGTTCTTTTTAGTGAGTTTAATTCAGTTTTCATGTCTGGAGTATTAGGGCTCAATTAGTGGTTGCAAATAAGTCGTCTTATAAATATTCTCTCTAATTCAGAACTGTGGACAACTGAATTCAGGAGAGGTTCTCTTCAGCTACCTTTAGCACTTCTACAATACTCGGACGGACATTGAGGATGTCCGATAACGCTTGAAAGTGAATAGCTGCAAGCGTATTGGTTGGGGAGAGTAAGTGGTAAGCCCTATCTGAATAATTCAATTAACTGCGCTACCTGGTTAGATTTCCGATGCAATTTATCGGGAAAAACGGGAAAAAAGTTCGACAGTTATTTAATTAAATTGCAACGAAAGTAGTGCGCTTAGGAAGAAATCGACGTTATTTAATGGAATTGAAAAAAAGTGCACGCATCAAATTATTGTCCATTTCTTTAACCAGAAGATTTTAGACTGATGACTGATTGACAAGGGCGAATCGCAACTTCATCGTAGTAGAAAAGAGATTGAACACTTAGTCCTCTTTAACTGATCAGAATAAATTGGAGAATGTTTGATCAAATCGCTGCTAAGGCCATTTTAAGACAGACACCATCACCTATTAATCGATCTTTGATAGTTTCCAGCTACTTCACTTAAACAAAAATCTGTTAGTGCTAAAGCTTCTGGGACAAACCTCACCTGAAACAATTGTTTTAGAGGTAGAAACTAAGGCAAAGAACGCCGTTATCGACAGAGGAAACGAGATGTTAGTTTGCACCAAATCGCAAACTAAAAGAGCTACTGCTTCAGATTTTGCAAGCTAAATTTCTGAGATTCGCGATGCGGCTTGCAGGTTACGCTTGATGAGTTCTTATTCAGATGTGCACGAAAATATGCACCAACAGTCCAGTCTGTTAACTCTGGACTGCCTCGCTTACGCAGATGAAGAAGTGGTAAAATAGAATGAACTTCCAGAAAACGAGTGGCGAATCAGATCAACTTCAATAGAGTTCGCCGTTTCAATGAGCCATGTGAATCGCTAGATGCTGCTAATTGACCACTGAAGCCTTTGATAGGAGGAATTTCTGGTAGTTTTGGGAGGCAACTTTCTAGGCTGTGTATGAAAAGACAAAACCGAACACTGATGCTGAAGCGGCTTAGGGAGTGGATGTGAAAAATAACAGTGCCTTTCTAGTGACTACAATGATAGGCGCATTTGTCGGGAAAGACATCAGAAGTGTGAGGAGTGGCTGATCTAAAGAAGGCATAGTTGTCGGAAATGCTGTCTTTTTTCAAGATTGGAACAAATTGGTGTATGGCAAAAAAGCTACGATACCAATTAGTTTTTTTGTTGTGGCAGTCCGATGCAAATTCTCCATAATCACTTCGATAAAAATGTGTTATCAAGAGACGATCATGAACCCTACCACTGGAGCGCGTGATCTCCGTTGGAGCATTTATCCCTCGGTCCGTTCTAGGCAACGTTTAAATTATTGTTATTTACTATAACTTCTAATGTTGATTTAAACGAGTTCGCATGTAAATCGCCGACCACCTCGCAGATCTCGTTTGATTTTGTCTGGGTCAACTTTCACCTAGGCCTCAGAGCCACTGAGTCGTGCCGACCGATAACATGGCAATAATTAATAAGATCCGTCCATGAAAGACTGGAAGAGCGCAACCTGATACCGAAATGAAAGCGAAGAAATGCGCTCATTTTTGATTATCAAAACTATGATATCTAATCCAAATAATCGCTTAAATATATTCTAAATTAATTGATTATAGTAAGAGCGGGGTTATTGGACTTCAAAAAACTGAAGCTCTCAGCAGAGACGCATATTGGAACACCCCTTGTCAATACCAATATCTTCACTGCCTATATATGTCTAAATGTGTAGTGTTGTATAGTCAAGAGTGATATCCTCTCCGAATTCGATATTATATCAGTGGAGCACGATGTTTTTGTTAAGACGCAACAGAGCAGGAGTTCTGAGAACGAAGCATAAAATAATTTAGGATTTCAGCAGTGGCTCATTGGTGTATTGATGTGAAACCAATAATTGCTTAACGGTAGTGGTGTATTATCACCAAAGGAGAAAGTTGATTACTGTGAAGACAATCTTGATTAAGACAAGCATCTCGAAGAACTTCATTCGATAAAAATTTGGAAGACTCCCTAGTTGAATAAATTAACTTTTTTCGAATTTCTTGACAACTTCATTGGGGTGATCTCAATGTTTGCACGAACTGATGGAAATAAACTTCAGAGAATAGCGAATTCGATGATTGCAAATTTTGAACTCCAATGACTGGCAAGTCAAATAGCTGGAATGTGTAGAAAAACCAGCTGTTGGTCCGCTATCGAAAGGTATTTCTATTACACTCGGCGAATAATCCTGTAAGAAATCTCGTTTCAGGCTCTTTGTCACAAAATGCGAAATGAAAACGACAAAAGAACTTATTATCAGCAGAACCTTCATGAAGAAATATGATTGATTGCAAACAAATTGGAGGTTCGCGTTGGGAATCGATATACATCGAAAAATCAAGGCAATGCGGTGATTTCTACAACGAAAAGAAGTAAAATTAAATGCTTGTAATATATTTTACTGCAAAAGTCCTTTCCAACTGTAAGTCTACACACCTTGAGTTGAATGGCGCTTTTAGAAAAGCACTGCTATTCGAACAGCACACTAAGACTTAGATATTTCAGTCTTCTAACCAGCGCAGACTGAATAAATGCAGAAATGACCAGCAAAGAGGATTGCCAAACTGTCTCGAGTTCAAGGCTACTGCTGATATTCGTTGAAGTGCTAAATCCGAGTTGCATAGCGCATTTCCGCCGAGTCTTGCAGCGTGTACATTCATGTCAAGCAAAACACTATTTAAGCAAAGGTCAACACGCATTCGAGTAATCGTGGTGAGTGATACTAGAGCTATTAACGAAATCTCAGAGCCGAATCCGATAACTGAAACGCGCATAAGGAAAGTCAAATGGCTGTAATTACCGGACCCACTCTTCGGAGCATGATGCCGAACTATCCAAATGATGTCTCAAAAATGGAATGTGGCATGCTGGTTGGCGGCAAGGCCTTTGCGCTAAGGGACGGATCAAGTGATGAATACTTCTTGTACCTCGACCGACGCAGTTATGTTTTGCACTTCGCGTAACTATATTCGGAGCCTTAATTGCACCTTGGTTTCTAGGCACCAATACGTGTCAATAGACTACCTGAATAGTGATTCTCACTTAAAGGACTATTACAACCGATTTGGGGGCGTTCCTGTTAGTGAGCTGCTCAAACTGCCGCGTCTTGCAGCACTTTGCGTCAAGCGTGATGAAGTACTCGATGCAATCAACGGTAGTATTCAGCTTGGCCTGCATCAAACATCGAAAGACCTGGTTCTTTATCGATTTGATACTGGTACGTCAGTGCTGTTGGTCAGGAGTCTTCTTAACTTTCATGCAACTCTCGCAACTGTCAGCAGCACATTGAATAAGCTTATCTTGCGATTTAAGACCATGCAGAGTGATATCGAACGCAGAGAGTTTCATATATCACCTTCCATCCCATCATGGTTTTTCCGCTAGATGGAAATATTAACCTAGTGGTAGTCATTGCATGATGTGCATAGCCTTTGTTACTCCAACCGAAAGCCAGTTGCTCTAAAGCATGTGGTGCTTTGGATATTGAAAGTGACACCTGGATAACATGATTCTAAGTGGTTCCACGTACGTGCTTTCTCTATGGGTACCGCATAGCATCCATCCTTCACAGTGTGCTGATGGTGCATGAGATCTCCTGTTTACAAATTGTTCATCGCTGACTTGGTCGTAAGTTTACCTTTTCGTTAGTGCAGCATCTAGCTAGACGTTATCCGGTGAGCGATGTTTGAAAGACGTCTGGTTGACTGCAATCCACTTTGTTGTCGACCGAATTGACGATTGAATGCTCCCTCAATTGTAGTTGGTGCAGTGCCATTATGTGGCAAAACGAAGCGGCTTGTGAACGGCGAAGAAAGGCAGCCAACGATGAGGAGACGCAGGAGAAAGGCGCGACGTAGGCAGAGACAGCATCGACATCAACGTCGACAGCAGCAACAGCAACAGCAACAGCAACAACAGCGACGGGCGTCACAATAGCAGGACTACGGCTAGTAGAAGCACAAGCAACGTAGGCAGTGACCACATTTCTAAATCGCTCGCACTTGTCAAAACAAAGTCAGTTTTTTGTGGTAATCTGGTGTACTGACTGGCTAGTAATTGCTGTGTGCAATGAGCTGAATGTAGAAGGAGTGTAAAAATAAATGCGCTTGTATCAAATTTGTGCCTACTTTGATAACCAAGCGGCTATCTTACCGGTGGGGGAACATTGAAATGTGGGAATATGCCTAAATGAAAACACAGGCATACAGCACCCGACTTATTACCAGTCCGAATTCGCTTCGCTCTCGGCCCACAAATCCATATAGCTCCACCTGTTGAGCTGTATCACGGAGCACAATCTTCGGTCATCTTTCTTTTGAATCAAAATTTTTCTTCATTTCGGGTACAGATTTGCATTTCGCTTGTGTTCCCGACGACGTGAAATGTGAAATCCATTTCTAGAAACAAACGAGTCATTGAAAACAATTCCGAACTCGAATAATTAATGTCATATTCAATAAAATGCTCTCATTGTTCGAAACGATTAGCCAAGGGCTTGAATTTGAAAGCACTTTATTATTTTGCTTTGTCAACAGCGTACAAGTCTTTTGATCGGCGCTATCGGCCAGAAAATTTCAATCTTCATTCAAAGCTTTTACATGACAACTCTCAGGGACCTATGATTGATTATAAAGAGGCTGTGGATACTTTGATTCAGTAGGTGCTATAGTGGATACCTATGCTACCGTGTCAGACTGGATCGCTGCAGGATCATTAGAATAAATGCCGAGTGAATGCCAGTGTTTCAAATCTGAGAGTTTGGAGAAAAAGGGGTGTTTCTTTAGAAACTGGAACCAAATGAAGACGATGTTTTATGGGGAAATTCGACAACAGAATTACCCATGTTAAACAGACCATCCCCATCCAAACATTTAAAGCTTTGTTACCTGCAAGAATAGACACTGTGCAATGAGTAAACCAATAAATTAGTAATACCTATGCATTATTTGTAGCTGATTTCAGGTTACCAGTCTCTGCTTTGATGCACCATCCAGTTAATGAATCAATCGTTCCTCTTTGATTGGTCGAGACTGTCGAATGGTTTGCTCAATGAAGTTCAAATATTTAGTAGAATTGAACGGTTATTTATTTGCAATGATTGCCCACCCATTTGCGTCAGTGTTATTTACACCTGGGAGGTGTTCTAATTCGGTGGTCAATCCCCATTCAAGGGTGGGTACTTGAAATCCTCATTTGCGAATTTTGATCCGTCTGTATTAAAGATTTGATTTGAAAATATGCAGGCGAGTTCGTACAATGCTACGCGTCTCACACGGAGTTTATCATTAACAAACAGTGAGCAGCAACGATAAGGAAGTTATCCCATTGACTTGAAGGTATTGACCGAAGTACACATTTGTATTAGAAGAAATGGAAGAAAACTGAGCAAAAAAACAGTTTATATTGTGAACTGATTACGGGGAATGCCAATTAGCTTTGCTTACTGTTTATGGGAAGTTATGTAGTAGATGGCCATTATTCAAGAGCTGGAAGGGCTTATGGCCCAACTCGAGCTGGTTAATCACAAATAAGGAAGATCAAAGAAGGGAAACAAGGATGTCATTCTGATTACACCTATTCGGCATTTCAGTGGCGGTTGTGGATGTGGGGCTTTTTCCACTGTACAATTTTACTGCAGCTGTTCTGACTGCATCGAGGCATTCGATAAAAATTTCAGAGAAAGAACAACAGGCACCCCCATGGCTTAAAGTAAAGAGCAGTTGTGGTGAATCGAACAATATCCTGCGTTTTATATCCTGTTTAAATTAGTTGAGTAGAAACCACTTTAAACAAAAAAGCACCGCCTTGACCACGATTGTGGTGCCTTATTGAAAAGTCTAATCATCGTTGCAAAACAACGATAAGAGCATGTGGGCTTTCGAAAAAAACCGCAGTTTATAGCACTGAAGTAGGTGCTGGTAAGTATGAGACACCTCATAACGTTTGACTGCAGGGCTGAATCGGCGACTGTGATGCGTTGACAAATTGTGCTACTGGAAAGGCATTACTTTCGTTCTCAAAATTAATTATCAAGAGCGTTACTGCTGTACTCGAGTGAACGACGAATATACTTGCCGTTGATTTGGAAGAAATCGATTCCCACCGTTGAGTAGACACCCGTACCTTTTGGAAATAGGGCAGTCAAACTGATTTCGAATCAAATCTACTTCTCTTTCTAGAGATTAATTGTGAATTGCCTATTCATATTAATTTAGGTGAGAATTACGGATGACATTCAGACGTACTTTATAGCAAGTGTCCTGAAAAATCGCCCTTCTCTAGTGCCTGCCTTTCAGGCGTGGCTGATATCACAGAGGCGATTTCTCCGAGGGCTTACACTCATTTCCTAACAGCGATTCTGGTTCACTCCAGAGCATCTGATCTACCAGCTTCTGTGAGCACAACGAGGAACCCAGCACTTCATTTATATTCCCACTTCCACTAAACTGTTGCACTGGTTGAAACAAATTGAAGCAACAGTGTTAAGAGAGGCGCTGCAAGACGCGAGTTGATGAGGAGTCAGTTGAGATTGAATGTGGAAACAACAACGATGATTAAGCAAACACGAGAAATGAATGTCACATTAGGGGCATAGCATCACAGACATACATTTGGGATTAGCGTCGGATTGCACCCTAGCAAACATTAACCAGCTGGGTGAGCGAATGCCTTGTGTCGTTGAAACAGTTTTGTTGTCAGCAGGGTAAATGCACAAACAGCAAGAGGCCGTTAAGCAACTGCAATTCTCTTTCGTTCACAAAAGTCTTTCCAACTTTCTGGCGGAGGTTCCTTTCATTGCTACATGCACTCGCTTTCCGCAGTCCACTTTGAGACCATGAATGCAGGTATTTACGTCGTGTCTCGTTTGCCAGGATGCACGAAGTTGTACTTCTGCTGGCATAATTTAATTCTGTATGTCCAGTGGGCGATTCGTCCCCTCCGGCTACCTCCCTCTTTGGCCTCCAGAGTTGCCCCACCACCACATACTGATTCGGTTTCTACAAAAAGATAGTCATATTTGTTGTGCAAATAATAAATGCCAGAAGCCATCAGGACATTAGAAGTACCTCTATCACGAATCGAGATTACAATACATGAAAGACTTAGCATATAAATTATTGAATTAACGCAAACCAACACTTCATTTAACGAAAACCCGTTACTAGGTGATTCTAAATCAAAATTCAGTGAATGACTACTGCTTTTCATGAAAATAGTAACTCGGGCAAAATCTTGATTTGCGAGCTTTTATATGAATTTGAGTAAAAATGGTTGGAAAATCTTGTTATTGACTTAATATAAGTAACATATTACACTAATCGTACTAAAGAGGGAGCTGAAAGAATAGCGATAAAATGACGGAAAGATGGAATTGGTGGGCGAATAGAAAACAGAAGTAAAGGAACGGGTGGGGGTCAGCCTGCGTCTTCCTACGAGAACGCCACTTCCAACAACTGGTCTTCTGACTGCCTCAAACCTTAGGAAACACATCCCAAAGCGGTCATAGTTTCCGCCACCCGGCCTCCACGCTACTGGATTACAGACGCGAGCCACCGCGCCCAGCCACTCGCAGATAAGTCCTTTTACCTATTCTTACTGCCCGTTTCTCCTGTATGACACCCTTCGAGGGCCCTCTACTTATTGCTTCTCTACAACACCTACGTATCCTTTAGTTCCATTCTTTCATTCCGTCTTCCCCGAAACAGTCTCTCTTCTCGCTCCATACAGATCTACAATGGATGCACTCAAATAAGCTTTGAGAGAGCAAATTACTGAGGCGACACACATTTATGCAGACAATCAACTAAGTAGAAGGTTAGCATTGAGTTTAACAGTGGAGCGTTTTTCCAGTCAAGGTTGTTGTTCAATTAAAATCTGTACATTTTATTGCAAGTAGTATTTACTTTCAGCAGACAACTTAACTAACAGCTATACTTGCTGCTCTATTTTAATGTGCCGACTGCAACAAAACACGAATTTCGCTAGACATTATGCAGTGAGCGATGTGTGAAAGACGTCTGGTTTACTGCCATCCGTTTTGTGGTCGACATGGGTAGACAACTCGTAGCGAAACCGAACTGACGATTGAATGCTCCCTCAATTGTTCTTGCTGCAGTGCCATTATGTGGCAAAACGAAGCGGTTTGTGAGTGGCGAAGAAAGGCAGCCAATGATGAGGACACGTTGGAGAACGGCGCGAAGTAGGCAGAGACAGCATCGACATCAAAGTCGACAACAGCAACAGCGACAGGCGTCACAATAGCAGGACTATGGTTAATGGAAGCATCACAGACACACATTTGAGATTAGCGTTGGATTGCACCCTAAAAAACATTAACCAGCAGGGTGTGAGCGAATGCCTTGTATTGTTGAAACCGTTTTGTTGTCAACAACGCAAAGGCATGGACAGTAACAGGCCATTAAGCAACTGCCATGCTCTTTGGTTCACATAGGCGGATACAGTTTACAAAGTGGAGGCGACTCCGAGCACTGGCTTGGAACGAAGTAAAATGAAGTGAAAAGAAGTGAAGGGAAGTGAAGTGAAGTCCAAAAGGTATGAAAGACAGAGTTAGAGGCAAAAGGTTACTTTCATCCAATCGTTGCCGAGAAGAAGCCCTATTGGTGAACTCAGTTTCTGTTATGGTTGGTTCATAATGTGAATCCGGATATCCAACCGCTAATACACCGAATCTGATTTCCATTGGTTTATTCAGCAAAATGCCATTGGTTATGGCAAGAAGCATTTCCGCTTCGCAGTTATTTCTTCGTTAATGCTCAGTTAAGCAAGTCTTATTGTACTGTTGTACTATCAAATAGGGGAAAGGCCATTGGCTTCCAGCGGTAAACGACAAAACTGGTCAAATTACTTAATTACGTAAAAAAGCATTTTAACTGTATCTTGAATTTTCTGATCTATTTCAGACCTTGTAGAGATTTGAAAGCAGTGAAATTTAGCTGGACCTTTATGAATGTAAAATGTTCATTCATAGCATCGATTGATAGAATCTTTAACTGATTATTAACATGACGAATATAGAATTTGATTGGTGCGTCACGTCACGACAGAATTCTTAGAATGCTTGAGAAATATATTAATATATGCATATATATACATATCAGTCGCCGTATTAAGCAACGATTCCAGATCAAACGAGTAACTCCATTTAGCATCTATTAGGCCTTCGCACATATTCGATGTTACAGATAAATTGTTGCACAAAAACATGGCCACAGCCGAGTTGAGTTGCTGAGTTTAATGTCTTCAGACGGTGAATCGACAGATCATTACACAGTCTGCTACATATTCGAGGGTTTTTGTGGAATCCAAGTCTAGAATTTGCCACGGTCAGCACAACCAGGCTGTCACGCACTGGGCTTTAAGTAAACGCAGCCCCTCTGTCGTACACATCATACAGTTATAGAAGCGGCAGATGCAGTTTTGAAGTGAATATAAATACACGAAAAGAAGTTCAAATTCTATGGAAGACAAGGATGTACGCAAGTGGTTTCTTTCGTCCAATCACCGTTGAATTCATCTGAGCTGTGGTTGGTTCCTTTTGTAATCCCGGCTATCCAATCGCTTTATATACCAAATGTGATTCCTATTGGCTTATTTATCAAATAACCGTTGGTTATAACACGAAGCATTTTCGAACAAGGCTCTTCATTCTTTTTCTGGCTAATAATTGGTTAAGCACGTTCCATCGGAATATCATGCTACCAAATATCCGAAATGCCATTGGTTGGTTGACTGATGTAGGTATCATAGAAGTCGAAACATTTGATTCCGCCAATATATTATGTTAACTTCTCTTCATTTTCTTCCGATTGATATCAGACCTGTTTTTTGATGTGTGAAAGCACTGAATGCAAATGATAAACATTGGCGTCAAATTAATACATGTTAACGCTTAGTTGCAACGACTAATGAAAATTTCTGAGTAATTACTGCTAGTATTTGAATGAAGTGAAGTCAAAATTTAAGCACTGAGAAAATGTATATGAAGAAATTGCGCTGATAATTTTGAATTTTTCACTAACTTCGATTATTATTTTGACATGTAATGTAAATTGTCGCACGAAAAATTTCCCGAAATATATTTAAACGCATACAAATGATCTATATTAAAAGAGAGTATTCGATCTTTCAACTACGATTGAATTGTTTAACTAACACATTGCTGCACTTAAGTTGATAAACTAGTGATCTACTGGATGGGGTCTTAGCTATTGAGTTCAATGTCTTTTGATGGTGAATCGGCAGTTTGTTGAAAAATAGTTCGAGGATTACCTGGAATTGAGGTCTAGAATTTGACAACACACAAGCGACCAATGCGAACGTCGTTCTCGGATGAGCCAAATGTCATCCAGAAGCATGCAGAGGTAATTTTCCAACAAACTACTTTACCAAGAAACGAGGCTACCCATTGTTGACAGCACGAACAAAAAAGCAATTTGACATGATCCGCTTTGGCGCGGTGATGGAGCGATAGCCCAGAATCACTCGGTTTGAGCGTCTACAAGAAAGATTTAAACAAGGATCAAAAAGAGCTCAGCTAATCAAGGACACCGATCTAAAATTCAAATTGATTGTTGGGAGACGCCTTCCCTCAACACAAACTTTATGTTTAACTATGGAGCCTGTTAGTGCAGCATTCTATTCCCAAATGTAAATTGCAATCATGGTCACTCCGTTGACTAACTCAATTGAAATTGGATTTTATAACTGAAATTGTAATTTATTTTTGTTTTTGCAAAAAACTTTTTGCCATTTCTTTCATTGAACCTTTTCAGTTGGTTCCTGTGCAAGCATCAAATATTGCCGAATAGCTCGGAGCGCTTATTTATTCTCAGCCAAGGCTTACGACCTTTTAAAATTGTTGAAAAACAAGGTTAACTTGAGATACCTGAAACTATCATCTAGCTGAGGGCACTCATTTTTCAAACCTTTAAAACGCACAAGAGAAGAAGCCGTCATGTACTTCATGAAGCCGTGTCATCGTTAGTTGGTTACTGAGACTGCTGTCGAACTCTTCGGCTTCATCACGTAGTTACTTCGACGATAAAACATTGACCTCCGATGAAAGTTCCTTCGGAATAAAGGTCAGCAAATGGGAAATCTCGTGAATAATGCATGAAATGTACTAAAGGCAGTTGAAAATATAGCCTTAGCAACAAAGGCAACGTAATATGAAAATATAAAACTGAATAAATGCATAGCAAGGTATACAGACAAAATGTTTAGTGAGCCCTGAAATATTATTTTAAAATAAATAACAAAGCTGCACAGCTAACGAAGTGGGAAAACTAAACTTAAATGGCTCACATCTCAAAAATAATAAGATTTAATGGATCTGATGAAGGTATGAAAGCTCTTTCAGGGAAAACCGACCATTTTATTCATCAGATTCTTTGATGACCAGTGAAAATGTGATAGAATAAAATATGTTTAATATCGAACCTAACGTGCACACATTCAAGAAAAAAATATTTGTCCAAATTAACAGTCTTATCCAACAAAGGTGTTGTAAGATATCAGAAGCAATGGAAGTTTAATGATAAACACAAAAGCATTCATTTTTTATTTACATGAATGCCTTGAAGCTATGGGCAGATCACGAACGAAAAGCAAGTGGAGTTATCCTCTTTTACATAACCCGCAAGACAGTTCATCCGTTTAGGAGTCGAGTGCTCTCACATCAGCATTTCAATCAGCCCCCAATCGCATTGTCAGTGAAAGAGATCTTTTGTCTCAGAGTACAGCCCAATAAGGCTGTAATTCCTCGATCGTCTAAATCAACATTTCATCAAAAGTATGCGGAGAGGCAGTCACGTCTTCATAACCAGCGCAGACCGTCTCGAGTTCAAGGCTACTGCTGATATTCGTTGAAGTGCTAAATCCGAGTTGCATAGCGCATTTCCGCCGAGTCTTGCAGCGTGTACATTCATGTCAAGCAAAACACTATTTAAGCAAAGGTCAACACGCATTCGAGTAATCGTGGTGAGTGATACTAGAGCTATTAACGAAATCTCAGAGCCGAATCCGATAACTGAAACGCGCATAAGGAAAGTCAAATGGCTGTAATTACCGGACCCACTCTTCGGAGCATGATGCCGAACTATCCAAATGATGTCTCAAAAATGGAATGTGGCATGCTGGTTGGCGGCAAGGCCTTTGCGCTAAGGGACGGATCAAGTGATGAATACTTCTTGTACCTCGACCGACGCAGTTATGTTTTGCACTTCGCGTAACTATATTCGGAGCCTTAATTGCACCTTGGTTTCTAGGCACCAATACGTGTCAATAGACTACCTGAATAGTGATTCTCACTTAAAGGACTATTACAACCGATTTGGGGGCGTTCCTGTTAGTGAGCTGCTCAAACTGCCGCGTCTTGCAGCACTTTGCGTCAAGCGTGATGAAGTACTCGATGCAATCAACGGTAGTATTCAGCTTGGCCTGCATCAAACATCGAAAGACCTGGTTCTTTATCGATTTGATACTGGTACGTCAGTGCTGTTGGTCAGGAGTCTTCTTAACTTTCATGCAACTCTCGCAACTGTCAGCAGCACATTGAATAAGCTTATCTTGCGATTTAAGACCATGCAGAGTGATATCGAACGCAGAGAGTTTCATATATCACCTTCCATCCCATCATGGTTTTTCCGCTAGATGGAAATATTAACCTAGTGGTAGTCATTGCATGATGTGCATAGCCTTTGTTACTCCAACCGAAAGCCAGTTGCTCTAAAGCATGTGGTGCTTTGGATATTGAAAGTGACACCTGGATAACATGATTCTAAGTGGTTCCACGTACGTGCTTTCTCTATGGGTACCGCATAGCATCCATCCTTCACAGTGTGCTGATGGTGCATGAGATCTCCTGTTTACAAATTGTTCATCGCTGACTTGGTCGTAAGTTTACCTTTTCGTTAGTGCAGCATCTAGCTAGACGTTATCCGGTGAGCGATGTTTGAAAGACGTCTGGTTGACTGCAATCCACTTTGTTGTCGACCGAATTGACGATTGAATGCTCCCTCAATTGTAGTTGGTGCAGTGCCATTATGTGGCAAAACGAAGCGGCTTGTGAACGGCGAAGAAAGGCAGCCAACGATGAGGAGACGCAGGAGAAAGGCGCGACGTAGGCAGAGACAGCATCGACATCAACGTCGACAGCAGCAACAGCAACAGCAACAGCAACAACAGCGACGGGCGTCACAATAGCAGGACTACGGCTAGTAGAAGCACAAGCAACGTAGGCAGTGACCACATTTCTAAATCGCTCGCACTTGTCAAAACAAAGTCAGTTTTTTGTGGTAATCTGGTGTACTGACTGGCTAGTAATTGCTGTGTGCAATGAGCTGAATGTAGAAGGAGTGTAAAAATAAATGCGCTTGTATCAAATTTGTGCCTACTTTGATAACCAAGCGGCTATCTTACCGGTCGGGAGAGTGAAGCAGTTGCGGAATATGCAAGATAGTATAAATGGAAACGAAATACATTTGTGAAAACAAATAAATAATCATTAATGCCTTCAGAAAAGGACCAAATACATTGATCAATGAATTCAATACATAATTACGATTTTTGACCTGCGCTCCTCATTTTTAATACCGAACTTTAATGAACCGAATTACCTCAAGCATGATTTTAAAATTTCTTTGTTGCCTTACCTTCTTGAAACCGAAAAAGACACTTCAGTTTGGGCTAACGGCCTTTTATTTCAAATCGGGGATAGTCAGTGGTAATTAAAGCCCTTTTAAAACGACTGTTAAAAATCTACACAGACTGTAAGAAGATTGTAAAATACTTTTAATCCGCATTTTGCACATGCGATTCTTTCAATATTGACGACATTGTTTCGAAGAATTGAAAAATATAATGAGTGGATTTCTATGCTTGAGGCACTACATAATTGGACAGAGGTCGACTTGTGACATCCGAAGATGATCCCGCAACTTCTTGAGCAACTAAGAATCAGTGGAACCTATCTCCATCAAATAAACCTCCATCATCGAAGAGTCTCGAGTTTTGGAGGGAAGCTGATATTCATCCCTCAAATACCCGGAGAAAGCTAAGTATTTGTTTTGAAACCGGAACTAAATGGAAATGATGTTCCATATTGAAATTTGACAACAGATTTACCCAAGTTAAACAGACCATCCCCATCCAAACATTTAAAGCTTTGTTACCTGCAAGAATAGACACTGTGCAATGAGTAAACCAATAAATTAGTAATACCTATGCATTATTTGTAGCTGATTTCAGGTTACCAGTCTCTGCTTTGATGCACCATCCAGTTAATGAATCAATCGTTCCTCTTTGGTTGGTCGAGACTGTCGAATGGTTTGCTCAATGAAGTTCAAATATTTAGTAGAATTGAACGGTTATTTATTTGCAATGATTGCCCACCCATTTGCGTCAGTGTTATTTACACCTGGGAGATTTTCTAATTCGGTGATCAATCCCCATTCAAGAGTGAGTCCTTGAACTCCTCATTTGTGAATACTGATCCGTCTGCATTAAAGGTTTGATTTGAAAATATGCAGGCGAGTTCGTACAGTGTCACGCATCTTACCCTGAATTTATCATTAACAGCTATTGAGCAGTAGTGACAAGTAAGCTATTCTATTTGGCTTGAAAAACAGTCTTACAACCCATTGGCCTTAAAGGAAGTATTTCAATAGGAATGGGAAGGTATTCGGGCAACAGTGGATTTGGTGGAAAATACCGGTTAATGTTTATTTCTGGTAATTAAGAGTTTGGCAAGGTTTTGACTTTGATTAGCACCCAGGAGTGGCTATGTTCTTCCTCATGCTTGTTACTTAGACCTACCAAAATCACATTTGAGTAGTATAATGAAAATTACTAATGACTTAACATAAGTGTGCATTGCTGTTGGGGATTAGATCTTTTTACTTAAAATAGAGAGTTTCGCATTATTTTGCCATTAATTAATAAACTGGAATATTTGTAGCCCAATGGGAGCTGGTTTCGTCCTAATCCCAGTGACTTTTACTGCTTTGAAGGTACCCGTTCTACATGCCCTTTTGTGACTGCAAATATATGAAATATTCGTTTCTCCAATTCGATACATTTTCTCTGAGTGGATTGAGGGTTCCTGAAATCCAAGGTGCATTCTAAGGAAAGTATGGGAGAAAGGGGCAATATTTTTAATATGGCCATCTATCCTTATTGGTCTGATTAATAAAAATTTCCAAACATTGAGCAATTTCATCAGTTCAAATATTTCGAAGTGAATGATCGTCTTAACTACCGACTTGAATTTTACCATTTTAGTCGAATCACATCATAGTAAGATTTCAGTAAGATGAAATGCAAGATCACGAGTACCCGAAATGTAATATTCGGTATTTGCTTTTGATTTATTCAATGTTTGTATTGCTCTTTTTGCATTGAACTCTTTTGGAAACCATAAGGTGGTGTTGTAAACTGCCGATTATATCAAATTCTCGCTGTAACTACTGACAAAAAGTGTCTTTGCATTGTTCTTTTATTGAAATTGAAAATTTTAGTCCACTCATCAATTTTAAGATTGAGACTCTCATCGCTTGCGTTGAAGATATTTTAAATGCACATTTTTATTCCGACCACATTTACAGGGCTTCCCCTATGGGCATCTCATCTCATGCAAAATACCAACTGGGTTCCATTTGGTCGCCTTTATTTCCGGTAGACTCCAAACAACTCCATCTCAATATGACATATAACAGCAGAAACAAATGTCAGTAAATATTTTGAAATAAATAATGTCCGTTTCATCAGTTTATTTTGTAAAAGTTTGCCCAGTTTTAGGGGTAAAAGTGGGCTGGTGGAGTAATTTCCGACTAAGAATGCAATGCTAGGGAACAAGGCTGACCGGGATTATTATGTTGCTTTTAAAAGTCGTCCTGAATTTGTGGCAAGTTCAAGGACATTCGGTCGTCATCCTCATACCCTTGTGTGCTTTGTTTTTTTGATGCATTTAACTATTTCGAAATTCCCAAAGACTTATCTGCCTCAGAGGGGCTAAATTTGACGATCCGATTTAGTTCCAATACAAAAACACATTCTCATTTCGCCCTTTGCTGCATAAGAGCAGAACCACGAGACAGCTCATATCATTATGGTGGAGAGACTGGCTTAGCTGTGATTTGTTGAAAAATCTTGCCACTCGTGTTTTCTAGCATGACATTTCTTGTGTTTCCAAATAAAACTGTCAACGGCGTTTCCTCTGTACCCAGGTAACTTTCGATTTGGAAGTACTTAAATCCCACTCTAGAACAGAAAGTTGCGCCCATTTTCAGAATGACTCAACCCAATTTTGGTTCAAACTCCACTTCACTTACAGGAAATCGTGTTATAAGTATCCTAGCCATATCCATGAAAGATGTCGAAGCAACTACTATAGAAGATGCGGAAATGATAAATTCTGATAGCCTAACAACCAGCTGACTAATGCGATTTTACTGTACTGTTCCGTCAAGCACACAGACTTATTTGCCTGTTCTTCTCAATTGGCATATGAGCAACATCCGCGTAGACTTTCAATTAAATCAGCCTCGGCTGAAAAATCTGGCTAGCTCTTTTGCCGATGAACCTTTTGCCTCGTACCGCAGAGGGAATTCACTTCTCTTCATTTATCAAGCAAGCCGACTTGGAACATCAAGCACGAACGATGTATTGACTTACCAAATGTGATTTCAAAACACATCGTCTCGTAGATATTAAACGACTACCTCAGTCCGAGAGGCATATCGATGCCTCTTCTGATAGAAAGAGAAGACTAATACGTCTTTGAGCACAAGCTAATATAAGTTATCATAAGTTCATATTAGTTACAAAGGGATATACAAAGAGCGAATTATAAGAAAGCCAAGTATTTTGTATGCGTAACTTTCATTCGCAAATCGGCTCACTTCATACAAACATTTTAAATTCTTTCTGCCTCAATACCAGAAAGGAATAAATTGAGGTGGCACCCTGTAACTTCTAGCATAAGCATTTCTACTTTGCCGAGCCTTTTTTCTTGCTCTGGTTTCAAGCCATTGCTTTCTGTATACGCCCCGATTCATAAGAACTCTTTTGAGCCTAACGGCAATTCCATGCGAGCAAATTTCCAAACCGACAGAAGTGTTCGCAGCAGTTCCTAGATCACACATAGCAGAATTACATCGGGTCTTACCGATAGCAATAGCTTCTCCCTTAGTGGTCATAATTACCACTTCATCTTGCATATTAATTCCTGCGGAATAACGAAGAATCCCTGACACAGTTAGCTGGGCTCCATAGCATAAAGCAGCGACTGCCGAATCCAATACCATAATGCGTTTAAGACCAATCAGTAGTCTTTCCATTGGCATGATTGCAGACCTCAGATAGCGCTCATCCTTTTCTTTTTCATACAGCCACTGTGCATCACTTAGATCGTGAAGGGTAGCCAAGTTGTCGTCTTCCGTTAAAATGCCAGATTTGATTCGCCGAGCCTCTTGAAGAATACCAGAGCGACCAACCAAAAGTCCAATATGAGAACAGAGAGTTTTAACGTAAATACCGGCTTGACAGTTAATTCGTATTAATCCAAGTCCGCTCGAACGATCATATTCTAAAGGTTCAATATATTTTAGATTTCGAATCTGCAGTTCTCCAGATTTTTTGCTTGAAATGATTTCACGCTGGAAGATTGGACCTTGCATCAAGCGACAAACTTCCTTTAATTTATTAAAATTGGGTAGAGGTGCATGCATGTGTATCAAGACGACATAGCTCTTGTCTGCATTTTGCTGCCACTTAACCAATCGTGTAGAATCGTTTATGCAGACAATGAGGCAGCCCGACACTCTGGAATCAAAAGACCCGGCATGCCGCGTTCTTGTTACTTCTAATATACTTCTTACAAATCTACACGATTGTTGTGCTGTCGAATTTAGTGGTTTATCCAAATTCACAAATCCATTTCTGCACAAATGGAAAAAAAAAACAAATAAACGTTACCCAATGTAAACATCAATAGGTCGCTTTAGAGGCTCATAGCCTTCTTCAACCTGTCCCGATTCAGTAGCCCTTATACACAACGATTGGAGATTCTATGCGATGAAATAATTTACGAAACAAATACCTCAAGAAGGAGGGCACCACTGGTAGTAGAACTTGCTTGAGGGTCCATTGAAATGTTCAAAGAATTTTGAACTAAGTAACTTAGGTATTCTAGTAGTGTTCAATCTAGTTGATTTCAAAACTGATTATCAATCGTTGGGGACTTTAAATTTTTAAATATTTTTAAACTATTACAAGTTAGTAAATAAAATGTCTAAACAGCTGACATCTAAATAAGGTAGTCTCCTCTAAGTGTTGCGACACATTTCAGGAACTGACATCTTCTATGCATTTGGTTTGAAAATAAAGCCTTCAAAATTTGAAATTCAAGGCATATGGAGCTTTCATTAGACATGTAGCTATTATTCTTAAATGATCCTATAAACTAACTGGATCCCTGCTATGAGATGGCCACCATGGTGCCCATATGGTAGGTTTGTAGTAATCCGCGTTGAGTTGGTACCGTTACTCTGGTAGTAAAAGTCAGAACTTTAAGTCGGCACGTGTATTTGGAGTTCCGAAATTCCTAAGCCGACATTTTGGGTATCCATAAGGAAATTTCGCTGAATCAACTTAACTAGAATAAGCCTATTTGTCTTTATGGGATGAAAGAAAGAGGACTATATTTTTGTAGGGCTTGAATAGCATGAAATTATGAACATGGTCAAAGTTATCAAGCAAACAAGGTATGGCGACTCAACTGTAGAGATTTGACGGATACAGATGTAATTACGAGGGAAGGAAAGGAGCTTTGAGCTAACCAGGTCTTGGACAAAAGTATATCAAAAGGGATTTTTTATTTGAGCATCCTATTTTTGGGTGCTTTTATCAGGCTAATTGCCGTACTTAGAACTATACCGAAATGGAACGAGCTCGAGCTTGTCATCAGTAGCCAATAAACCTCCGTGGCAATAATTATCATACATCTGCCTTTGTAAACTTCAAATAAAAGGAATTCCCTCTTTCTTCAATACCCTTCTCAGTGACAACGTCAACTGGATTCGACGAATCTAGTGACCATTTTAAAGTGTAATGTTAAAGTTTCTTTCGTTTGACTCTTAGATGAGCCAAGGCGATCAGTCAAGTCATGTAATTTCAAATTCCAAACACGTCTTTCATTACCCTGAATTCTTTTAAAATATCATCCCATCATCATCCCAACAACATATTGTTGTTTGAAGTGAATATTAAATGCCATAGCTAATAAAAAAGTCCATTTGTTAGTTAAACAACGCCAGAGGTGACGAGTTTTTATAGATTCGTCTATTTGAAAAGCTTTATATGAAAGATACTTTATCCGTATTACAGAAAACTTTGGAAACTCTTTGTACCCTAGACTATGAAGGAGAGGGAGATTCGAACTTTGCTAGGTCTACCTTGAGCTATATTTCTCCGATTCCCAGTAAGATCGTAGCTTAAGTTTACCTGAATTATTCAGAAAGTGCTCAAGCATGGACTCTCTAGTCACCACTGGTTCTAGTGGAGCCTGCTAGAAACTTTCACTGGTAAAGTATTTGAGCTTGAATGACATTGCCCTCTCGACTTATAGTTGGTATTTTTGAAAACGAAGTCATAAGCATAATGCCAGGTTATTCAAGACTCCCATTAAATTACACGCAAATGGGATCTCTAGGCAATGGGGCCATATGTTTCTGGATAAGTTCAAAAATTCATTTGTCAACCAAGTCTACATTGAGGCAGGTAAAGAATAACATCGAAATGGAAATAAATGAACTCGGTGGATAAGTAGTGGAATGTGCACAAGCACTCAAAATTTAGTCCTGCTTGTATTAATACCAACAACTGACCGATATTACAATTGAACAGAGAAACTACAATATATTTGTAATTTAGCATCAAATATCAAGCTTTTGCCTCTCCGTGACAACTAGGTTGTGCCCTGGTATAGTTTTGGAACTTGTTAGGAAACGATAAGGTCTAGTTTACCTTCTAATCCGTCGCTCGGTCTAGATAGACATGCCAATATTACATCACCATATGATGTTGTAGCGATGAGAAATCCCAAAAATGGTGAAGCAAACTCCGAAGGAAACAAAGTCTCAAAAGGAACGAGAAATCGAGGGTCTGCTCATATGCACACATATGAAAATCATCTTTAGAGTCATTGAGAATGTATCCTAATCGAGGGGTTCATTTGTTCTTCGTTGATGCTAATAGAGTAAGTCTCATTTACTCCTGAGCATGTCTGGTATCATGGAAAGAACAGACCGGATGTCAAATTCTAGGGAAGCTTTACTTAAACAGCTACCGTCTGTTGTCAGGAGGGAGATTCCACCTTGCTACTGTTTTTTGATAGAAATTTCCTCACACAGTACTAAAAGCGAATAAACTTATTTTTAAATAGGCACTTGGATTCTATTTTGTGCATCCTAATTGAAATGCGAAAAATTAATTTCTAACCCAAAATATTGGGAGAGAAACAATTAGAGGAATTCTTTCTAGGAAAACTCAAAGCGCCCTACTTCTAAATTTTAACCAATGAAAAATAAAGTCGGAAAACTCGACTTGAATGGATGATAGTAAATGACAAGTGGAAACCGCAACCAGAACAAGTTGCAAGTGTTATGTTAACATTTACTGGCAATGCTAACGAACCTGGGTTGCCTGAAAGCGGAAGATTATGCTAGCCCTATCCAATGAACAAGTTCAACCTTAAACAAACCAATAAAAAAACCTATAACACGTTTATGAGCACGGTATAAAAGAACGAGAAGTCCCGGTTTTGCCGTTAAGACTTCAAACGCTGAACAATGTGCTCATCCTATACGAGAATTACCTGGGAAGAATTAAAAGCGCTAATGCCCAACAGCCAAAGAATGACAATTAGACCGGACTGTGGTATGTTGCTGAACGGAAATGCCTTTGCGGTTGCTAGCAAAACAAAAGACTCTTATCTACTCTTTCCAAACAAACGTGCTTACGTGTCTCATTTCGCGTAGGTTCATAATTCATCCAAGAAGTCTGTTTGCAGACATTTTCAGGTCTCCATGAAGCGCCTAACAAGAGATAAACGCACGGAAGATTTGTATCTGGAGAATGGCGGGGTGAAGGTAGATCAAATTCTAGGCACCCAGCGTTTGGCTACACTCGGAATAACTGAAAGGGAGCTTTGCGAGGCTCTCAGTGACAGCAGCATCTGTTTTATTACCCACTCACCTACTGCTGGATGGATTGTGAAGAGAAATGACAATCGTATGCTGAACTTCTTAAATGGATCTGAACTTATTCCTAACATTTTAATCCCCCAGTTTCTTTCTTCCATTACAGTCATTGAATTGAGGGTCAAGAGTAGGCATGATTTGCAAAGAGAAGAGACTAAATAGATAATCTTCCGGATGTCTCTGTTTTCTACAAGGGGATGTGCGATGGTATTTGCTGTTATGAGATTTGATTGCATATTAGAGTGCATATTGCAGTGAAAACATCAAGCGAGGCTTAATGCTACTGTATAGTTGAAGATTCCACCGGAATATTGAGGGTCACACGAATAAAAGTGTACTTCGTTGACATGATGTTCCGCCTACGTGCAGACATGTTCGATGATTACACCTTTTTTTATTCTGATCGCAATAGCGTTAACCAAAATAACTGTTTCTTTATGGAGGTTATACGGTTATGTAATAGTACAGAAACATGTTGTTGCTAACATGGTTACAAAATTCATCGCCTCATTTCACAATGATTAGCAATGATCTGCAGAGAGGTAGTCGAATCTGAAGTCTCCAGTCAGGGAGGCACCACGGTTCTGCCTGTCTGCGCCTGAAAAAAGTTGGATAATAGTTGCCCATGATATAGTTATGGAGTTATAGAAACAGAATGCTACTGCAGGAGTACCAGAAAATTGATAAGATAGAGCACTTTTGACTAGACAGATTTTACTGAAAGCCACAATTTGAAAATTCATGGTATAAGGCTGTGCTATTCATGGTTGTTCATTCTCTCTCATCATAGCACTAGTCAAATAATTCTACCATTTATTCGAAAGTTGCAAAAACAAGGCTTTTGCAATTTGATGGCTGAAATTTAGGATTGCGGTAAAGTGAATACTTCATTGCAATGAATTGGTAATAACGCAAGTCTGCATGGAAGAATAGCTTCTCCCAGCTCTAAGTATGGGGAAGGAGAAGTAGAGTAGTCACTCCAATCATTGGTTGCTCCTAGGGAGTATCCAACACTTATCGCTTGATGAATTCAACGTGCATGCCAACGCTCTACTGTCAGCACATTACTTCAGTTACCTTTTAGTTTTAGTCAAATGATGGACTTGAATAATGACTAACTACTGTAAGTGCAAATAAAATCATGAAAGCAACCAATAGTTTGAAACATTAGGAATTTAACATGCCCATACCAAGACCACATAAGCTGTGTGTGCAGAGATTTGTCTAATATTGTGTTAGATTTTGACAGCACTGTTTAGCCCCTATATTTATCGCTAGTCCGATTTTTGCGGTCTCAGAGGAGAAATTAGTTCCTCTGAATGCAAGGCCCTAGCAGACTAGTCTTAACTTGAAGTGTTGGGTTGATCACGATTGTACTTGCGTATCATTTAATTCATCGAATGCAGGGGGGAAGGACATACTGCAAGCATCCTCAAGCATTTCAGACATGCCCAAAGAAATAGGAGGTGTGTTTCGACAAGCCCTGACTGGAAATTTCTAATAAGGAGGCTGACCAATTTCAACTAAACGCAAGGTCAGAATTTGGCAATAAAATCTAAATACAATGGTCTGATTGTTTCATAATGCAAGTCGTTTTCCCTGGCACAATATCCTAATTGAGTTAGGATATTAGGTTTTTTTTCAAATACGCTTTTTTTTTGCAACATGACTAAGGAATTCGCATGTACCACTGTTTACCTTTTTCGGTAACTTTCAGTAACTAGTTTTTCCGATTCTAAAGGTGTTTCTCTAGACTGAACTTAAAAAAAACCCTGAAAACACCATCAAATGCATCAGCACTAATGTCTGGTTCTTAACAGTGGATTTCAGAACCATGAACATGCACATCCAGACCAAATATCTCTCAAGGGTAAATTGTTCAGTGAATAGTCAACTTTGGTATGAGAAGTCTTTTTTATAAATTTGCAAAACGATAACAAAAAAGACATGAAACCCAACAGAGTCGACTGAAAATAAGATGGAATTCGGACAGTCCAAAAGAGACCTGTGCTTAAACTGAAGAAGGCCGGGGAACAAACCCAAATTCCAGTCGTAGAGAATCATTCAGACATGGTCTGAAAGAACATCCTCCTGAATCCCACATATCTCTATTTCCAAATTGCGGAACAAATGAAGCTGCACACCCTCTATTCAATAGTCATCCTAATGTACCAACTGCATGAATTCTCTCGATCTATTTGAGGAACTTCTAGCCTTATCATAACAAACACACACCACCAATACCTGGAGTTTGCGGATTGAAGTAGACTGTAACATTTAATGGCTGTAGCTAATGCAGTCTATGTGTCGGCAATGTAAATGCTGACAGAGAAGATGAGCAAAATTATTGTTTGCAAAAGACGCTGGAGCAGGGCTTGATAAACAAGGAAACAAGTCTTTAGGATGTGTTATGAAGTAAACACTACTTCAAGTTTACTTAACCAGGCTGTAGAGCATTCCACAATATAAATCAGGGCTTTATAACGTATGTCATTCTAATCTCGCGCTTTTTTATGGGATCGCTTCGTGAAATTCTTAATCGACATTTTCAATGTCGACGCATATCAGCTGCAAAATATTTACTTTAGCATTAAGACAAATTTTGGAGGAAGTCTATGAAGTTAATACACCTTGTCGAAGATGGTTCTCGTGGTTGACCAAGTAGGATATAATGATGGTCTATGCATTATTGCCCATTCAATCACTTTTTCAAAGGGGTTCTCTAAGGTCTAGACATTTTCTCCGGAAAAAATCAATATACTACAACAATGCGTTGAAGTAATGCTACATTCACCGACCTATGGTTCAAATTTATAGGAAGGTGTCTGAATTTAGAAAAAGCCTATACTGGCATATCAATACATGATCCGACTGTTTATTCTGGGAAAATTGCAGGACAAAATGACTTGGCCTAGGATAGAGGGTCATTGAAGCCATGGACAACTGACAGGTTTGATGTCAACTAGAGCAGATCATAATTCCGTTAATGGGGCATTCTAAGTTCGAAATTAATGTTCGAGAGACCTTACAAAGATTGTAGGATTCATAGCCATATATTGAAACTTTTTAATAGGAAAATTCAACAAATGCCTTCATTTTATTATATTATTTTTATTGTTTTTAAAATTTAAGGCCAAACATGGATTTGTACTAGCTTAAATATGATTTAAAATTGAGCGACATTTCACTTCAAAATTTATTAGCTCAAGTATAGCATAAATTCAGCCACAGAGGATATAAGCGTATGGTTTGAGCTTATATTTCTCATATTTCATTAATTTTTATATTTAGACTGCACCAACAATGGCGTCGACTTCTGCACCAGGAATTGTTATAACCAGACCTGACGGCTCGTGGCCGCTGCTGCTTAAAGTAATATTGAAACCTCTAATTTCCATTCACATAGAATATTCTTTCGCTGAAATGCAAAGATAGGAAATACAAACAGGAATCAGAGGGCTTCGAGCCATCTAAACGTCCAATCGACAAATATATTGAGTAAGTTCTGTTATTAATTTGATCACTTTTTTTTTATCAAGGCATGGATTCATTAACTTGGATAAGCCTCGAAATCCAACTTCTCATGAAGTTGTTGCCTGGGTTAAAAAGAGGTTGGATGTAAGAAAATGTGGCCACTCGGGCACTCTGGATCCATCAGTTACGGGGTGTCTGATCGTGTGCATTAGTAAAAGCGCTCTTTTGTTGAAGTCTCAGCAGAAGGCAAGCAAAGCCTACGTCGCGGCTATCTCACTTTCTTCGCGACTGTCTGGTATTGAAGAGCTGAAGCATGTTTGCAGATCATTCACAGGATTTCTATTTCAACGACCACCACTTCTTGCTGCCGTCAAACGATTTCTACGAGTGAGAAAGGTTAAAAAACTGGCTGTCTTAGAATACAACCGTAAACAAAGTATAGGTCTTTTGAGGGTTGTCTGCCAAGCAGGAACATACATTCGCACTTTGTGCAATCATATTGGAATGGCCGCTGGTTGTGCAGGTGTCATGGAAGACCTCCGTAGGGTTAAGTCGGGCATGTTTACTGAAAAGGACAATATGGTTACCATGCATGATATTTGCGATGCCAAGTGGATCTACGATGAATCACTTGATGAAAGCTATTTACGAAGAATCATAATGCCGATGGAAAGACTATTAGTGAAATACAGGCGCATCGTAATTAAGGACTCGGCTGTAGGTGCTATCTGCTATGGTGCATGGCTTGCCGCTGGAGGTATTCTCTACTATGATGAGCTCATCCGCAAACATGAGGAGGTCGTTCTTCTGACTACAAAAGGAGAAGTCGTAGCTCTAGGTAATCATTTATCGGTCTCTGTTGGATGTCCATTTATTTTTAGCTGTTTCAAGAGTTCCTGGCACGGAGTTGGGGACTGAGGAACAAGTAATGGTGGCGAGACTCAACAGGGTCATTATGAGTCGAGATACCTACAAAAGGCAGTGGTATGAAACACAATCCTACAAATTTAGAAGACGCCTTGAAAGCTTTGGGTTACTACCAAGGCGGTCTGAACAAGAAAGACGAACGTGGCTACAATATGGCTAGTGTCATCCTGTTTTGAGATATCTTAGCCTGCAATCCATACCCTTCAAGCCCCATCAAATTTTGTTTCTATTTTGCTTCCATCGTGTTTCATCAAAGATTGTGCTCTGCTAAAAATTGTGCAAAAAATAAAGTTAGACTGTGTCTACAAGAACTTCTTCCCACTAAAAGACCTGTCTTGATTGTGATTGCTCTAATCTGCCTGACACCGAGGCGTGTTTAGTTTTTGAAATTTCTTATAATAGATTATTTTTTCAAAATATACACGGGTTTTGGTGGGTTTGGTGAATAATCAGCTGCGTGGGGAATTAAGAACCGTAGGATTGTTGATTCGTGTCTTTTGAGCTTAGCGACATTACCAAAACTTTATAATCTATTCCGAAAAGAAGAGTTGAAGCAATTTTTAAGAAGTGTTTAAATTTCAATCAGTTCTCCTTACGGTTATCAAAAATTAGAGAGATTAAGCATTTCTTGTCAGACGAAAAGGATGGGATTAGCAGATACTGCAAATCATTCTATTTGAATAACAACTTTTCTCAAGAGTTTGGTTTTCTTGTCAACCGCAACTCCACAAATGGCTCATCATAACGAATGGCTCTGAGAGCACAAAAGTCAGTTAGCTCTGACCTAGCAAATCACCATCGATATGTACAGGTTAGCTTCGACGAAAACAGGCTAAAGCTTGCAGTCAGAAACCATTGTAGTACCACTTCGAAAGGTGGTCAAACCTACTCTCAACCTCTTCGTAGTGATCACCGGTAACTCCAGGAGCAGCTCTGGGGGCTAATGAGAGGGGTGGCCGGATAGGACTAATCATCCACTGGACATATGAAATTAGATTATGCCAGCAGAAATACAACCTCGTACGGCCTGGTAAGCTAAGGACAACGTAAAAACCTGGCATCATTGTCTCAAACTGGACTGTGGAAAGTGCGGGCATTTGCAGTGAATGGAATCTCCAGTGTCGAGGATGGATGAGGTGCCACTACGAAGTAGAACTGAAGTGGAACTGCTACCTGTACGACAAGATTATACCAGAGATGTGACTAGTAAACCGAGGACGCCGAGCTGTCCAGCTTGACGCAGGCAAGCTATCGTGAACTACCGCTTCGTGGCAATAAGTACATACAGGCCCAAATGTCATGCTTCTAAACAAGCATCAAATGATGTACACTTTTTGATAATCTTTAAGCAAAAAGATCTGCTTCTTAGACTCAGTTAAGAGATGCCATTTTTCCAAATGCCTCTACAATAAATGCTGCTGATCGGAGAACATTGAGATCCGTTTTCCTAGCACTTTTCTTCCAGTAAATATGTTGCGCATATAGATAGCAAATTTTCTGATCCTTTTATTTCGAAAATTTTATTTGTACTTAATTTAAATGTCCTGTTCAAAATGTTGATTAATCCGCAGTTGTTGGTACCTATCCATTTATTTCACACTTATCAACGCCCATTTTTACAATTGTATTTCGATTAATGCTTTGGCGAAAATCAGAATGCGAATGATCTCAAACCGCTTCCACTTCAAGTGACTTTTTGTTAGGCGTTATACGGATGGTACAGAGGAAAAAAGGAATAATATCGTTTATTTCGTCGGCCTTTAGGTAACATTAAAGAGGGTCCAAGTTGTCACCTCTCCATTGCTATTCAAGGCAAAATTATTTTCCTCCGGTTTCTGCATTAATCGCGTCCTTAGACTGAGACATGTAAAATAATATTTCGTATATTGTTACTACTGGGCTGGTTTAGATTAGGTACCACAAGGACAAGTCGTGCGAATCCAAGCCTGGTGCCATGTGCATGCAAACGTAAGCATTATTGAAGTCCGCGAAAATTGCCTAAGCTGTCGAAACCGATACTCAAATATTTAGATTCCATACTGTATTTCTGAGAAACACTTCCTAAGTGGCGTAGTTTTAGAAGTCTGCTCTAAAGTTTTGTATTGCCAGATTGGGTGCTTATTAATCGTGAAGGATTATTGACGAACGATTGCCAAGCCTTAAAACAACTCGTAAATGTGTAACTCTTTGAAGTCATTCTCTGCAGATGGAATCCACAGCAAGCCCTGGTTTACCCCTCATTTGACGATTACTGACAAGAAACTTGTTAGTGACTGGAAAGAAAATAGAGAGAGAGTAAGAGAAAAAAATTCTTAGGGAGACTAAAGGAGTCGATTCAAGAGAGCTATTAAAAATTAGTTATTGGTGGAATAGATGAGTGAATGCTCAAGTAGCTAACAAAAAGCCTCTTGAATTATGCCAGATGTCTACGAATGAAAGTTTGGTTGCTGGCTGATATGCTACTAATAATGCAGTAGGCAATTCCGCCAAAAACATCCGACAACATACATTTCAATCAAAGATAGTAAAAATTGTTTTAAGACACCATTATTCGTTTTGCCCGCACACTTCTTAGATGCATTTGAAGCGTAGGATTCCCACGATTAAAAATCACCAAGAAATTTGATAGTTTTTACGTTTCTCTTCCGAAGAGCAAAAGTTTCTCTCTACCTCGGCGGATTTCCTAGGCAATTATTTGCAAGGGACCATAAATAAAATTTGCATAAACGAGTCAAGAGCTTCCTTAAATATCTTGAAAGCTATCGAGAGGAAAAAACCTTTGGTGAACCCTTGAGATACGTTTTCCAGGTTTTTTTAATATGGAAGCCCATCACAGCTCCTTTTTTTCCTGCCTAAAATCTCTTGCCCCATCAGGCAGATTTATTTTTTTATTTTATTTGCTCTTCACCTATTAGGCCAAGTCTAAAGAACTTATCGGGGGTGCAACAGAAGGGCAAACAGCTTTTACAACAACTAGCACACAACAGTTGACACAGAAAACAGTAAAAGCGCTTATCGACGTCTTCGGTTCTCTGGTCACTTCTCTGGCATGGTTTCATCGTACAGGTATCGGTCCAACTTCGCAGTGGTACCTCATCCGTCCACTACACCGTTAAGGGCAGACAGTCTTCATACCTCTTCTAGAAGTCTATTCCACTGGCACAATCTAATTTTATATGTCCGGTGGGTGCTTAGTCCTATCCGGCCGCCCCTCTCATCAGCCCCAGATTTGTCCCTGGGGTTACCGGTGGTCACCACGAGAAGCTTGACAGTAGGTTTGACCACCATCAGGTAGGCATACATTTCCATTTCATAGGATCAACTTAGTATGCACCAAATTCCGATTTTTTCCTAAGGTTGAGTGATTTTCACATTCTGAATTGAAAATTGAAAATAATAAATAAATAGCCTAACCAAGGTTAGCGGACACATTTAAGTTCAAACTTTAGGTTCAGTGCCATTGAATTCCACTTAAATGAAATATTCAATCCCGCTGAATTTTCTCGTCAGTTAAAGGATATAACTTGGCGACCGCTTAACGTTTCATTGGAACTTCTTAATTTTAAGCCTATTGGAATTCAATTAAATTTAAAAAAAATTTGAAATAACACGAGTTTTTGATCAAATAGATACCAATGACTTGCAACAGTGTACAAGATCAAGACGGTGATCACCACAACTGAGTTTTGTTATATATGCTTTGGCCTGAGTCGTAAAAAAGTATTTTTTCACCATTGTAGACTGCCTCAAAAATTCACATTACTAACAAAGACAGCAATTGTCAAGTGAGTCAAATGCACTTTAAAAATTAAGTTCAAAAAACCAAGCGCTGAATATTAAACGACTAGTAATTGGCATCGAGAGTTTTAAATATTCAACCACATATAAGGCGATTTTTATTTGCAGATTGTCGAATAGTCGGTACTACCGGAACCCTTTATCATCCAAGGCAATGCGTTGCTAAAGGTCATCCATCGTCATGTAATAAATAAATTTAATGACGATGCTCACTACCGACTCGTTTGAATAGAAACGATTAATTACAGTTGAATCCATAGCGCATAAGATAGGTAGAGAGACTGAAATAGAAACAAACGGAGCGTTAGCGTTTTGGAGAAGTTGTTTGCTCAAACCAATCGGTTTTCATTCTCTCAAGGACACATTTCAGCAAGAAAAGCTTCCATTTGTTACGAACCAGGCTAAAAACAAACTAAACCTTTAGGCTTTCGGTCTCTTAACTATAGTAACATAAAATTTCCTAGCATGAGCGTTGATAAGCTCAGATACGTGCAAAGACAGAGTCTTCATAAGGCGAATTATTTTTCTAAAGTGCACTGCTTCCCTCTTTTACAACTTCAAAGTGGAACCTCGGTGTGCAATGCGTAAATGCTCGAAATTCACTGCTTGCACCCATGATTCCACTGTGGCCTTTTCTACTCTTGCCACGCACAAGCAGTCATTGTTCATAAATAAAATATTTGTTTTAACATAATTAGAAGTTCTTTATTTGTTTTCCGAACAGACAGAGCCACTGAAGCTTGGCAGGGACTTTTCGAGTTATCACATACATTCATTTTTTAGATGGGTAGTCAGCCCATGCACGAAGAATCAGCGTTTTTCATGTTATTAAAAAACAGTTTTAGTTAATAATAAATGCATGTTGATTAAGATGGTTTTAAATAGTGGATCCAAGTTTGGATGGATAGATACCAAAATATTTCAAGGGTGGATAAAACAAAAATAATATTGAATTCAAACTGAAAAAAACCTTAACACTGAGCACTGAAAACATAAATGATTCATTAAAAATTTAATAAATGATAAAATATTCAAAACTAGTGCCGAATTTTACGTTTGAAAACTGCTAGGATGTATTAATTTGACTTAAGAGACTTTTTTATAAGAAAAATACTTTCATGAATTTTGAAGATAAAATAATTTTACAAATTTAAGTTCTTATATGAAAAAAACTGAATAATTATTAATGAAACTGTTTTTCGAAAAAAAATTGAATTCTTCAAACAACAGGCGTCCTTCACCAATAATTGCGAATGGATCACTTTCTTATTAGACGATCAGAAGTCATATTTTTGTGTACTGTATAATGTAATTAGAATGCTTTACACAAAATCGCACAATTCATTTCGTTCGGTCCCCATTTTTTCAACTAAAATAAAGAAGAATGTCTGTGTCAGCGGTGGGAACAGTCCTGACTCGGTCATCCACTTAAACCTTTGCTGACTCTTGTACATCATAGTGCCTTAAGCTTTAAGTTGGCCAAAAGTTTTCTCAAATAGCAAATGTACAAAATAGGCGTATTTGTTAGTTATCCTACGATTTGGATTTAGAACTTCAGAATTTTACTAATTAAAAACGCCCCTCATTTCATGCACGGAACTGTTCTTCATAACCAGTCGTCAAAAATATAAAAAGTGCGACAAGACTTCGCGGGAAAGCCCTTCAACAAATCCAGTTACAATTAATATTAATAAACTAAAAATGCTTGTTTTCGTTGTTAATACGCGTAATTTCAATGAGGGAACTTATTAATTAATTGAGACGAAATTACTTTTGAATTTTTTCGTCTCAGTCGAAAAACATTGGAAGCGAACTCTACTCTATACACTCAATTTATTCATTCCATTGTTAGTCCATACAGAACAAAAGAAAATTTCAATGTGAAACAAACAAATCTAACTTTCTGACATACTGTCCAGTGGAAATTTAGTAAGCTTTGAACCTGTTCTGAAATATCTTGAAGAGGGATATTAACATCGAATTCCATTTATTTGCTGATGTCAGATAAATAAATGTATAGAGCGAATTGGAATATATTTTCTTGATTCATAACTCCAAAACAAAATTATCTAGAAAGAAATCAGCTAAGAAGTTCTTTAAATAGTTTTCCTCATTTTTGACTAATAATTTAATGTTGTTCTTAAATTTCGTTCTTCATCACTTTATTGTAGCCACTGCATCGTTAAATTTCCCACTAGACTTTGTAGTTAAAGAAAAATAGCTGAAATTCGGTTTTAATTTTACAAAAATGAAGAGGCTCTTCTGTGATGCCATTGATGTGGTTCGACGAAGCAGATCTTGTGCATACCATGCTACTCAAGCGTGTGGATGAGTCTGCTCTTGATTGATGAAATGAGTGCTTCAAAAGGTGAGTCTTGAAACTGTTAGTAGATCGAAATGACTTCTATGACGAGGTACCATTGATTTGTTGAGCCGTACTTGCTAATAGCATGAGCGAATATGCATTAGATACTCCGCAGGCTGCTTTTTACAATAAATAGGAAGGCATTATTTAACTGTGTAGTGATCTATCTGAAATTCGTTGAACGATCTCTTATACACTTTGGTGTGGAAATAACTAAAAGGTTAAGCAAAATCTCACAATTTTTAATCGAAAACGTAGTGGTTGGACAATGTATTCATTTTGCATTTTGCGCTGGAGGAGTCAGTTAAGTCTCTCATTGCAACAATATTTTAACTGGTAGTGAATGCCTCAAACAATGGGGCACTGACATGGATGGGCGGAAGCACTTGTCGGAACCTTCCAGATTAATTGCGATAGAGAAAAATTTCGCTAGAATCCTGTAGGGTATGGCATTTTGAACCCCTTGACAGTTTTAATCCATATTAAATCAACTAGATTCTATTTGAAAGTAATAGGCAAAAAGGTGTTAAAATCTTTCTTCATTAGTCTTTTCCTTTTCTCAATTTATCTATTTTTAAGTATTCAGTGTTCGATTACCTTATACAAAATTGTATAAATATCACGTCCAAGTCCTACAGCTAAGTAACGTTCTCTGTTGAAAACAGGGTAAGCTGTAACGTGTATTTTCTCCGAAATAACTGTGTGAAGTGTAGGGAAATGGCGGATCAAAGTATGGCGTTTTACAATTTAGCAAACCCTCGGTGTTATCATTCATATCTTTTTTTCCTAAGCTACCGCAAATAAAGGCAGGCCATTTACTGCTGAATTTAATACCTGTGTCACTAAAAAAGAGTAAAAATAACCGTATTTCTCAGCGACAACAATAATTTTTAATTGTTTGAGAGTTCCATTCCTCAAACATATGAAATATCGACATTTTTGAGTAAATCGGTGAAATTAGGCAGTATTTAGCCTCGATTATTGGATCAATCTGACATTTAATTTGGTTTCAAACGTCTAAGTATCCCCTAATCAAGGTTCGCTTTACCGATTCCAATTAATTTCAGTAGTATCTAACGAAAATCCTTTGGCGATTTTGTGAAGTATTTGCGCATTTATTGATAACCAACAACATCTAAATGACATAATAATACAAATTAAGATGGCTTAAGTAAGAGAGCCAGATTTTTGGTTCTGACAATAAGATTTTCGCTTAGACTGCTCTTTAGAAGCATATTAAAATATTTTAAATTGGAAATTTTCATTGCTAATATTTTTGATGGATCTAACTCTATCAGCGCTAGATAAAAATTGAAAATGGTATTGTTTTAGCCCAGATACAGGAAGCATCTACAGCAATGAAAAATCATTAACACAGCAGCTGTCATGGTAACTAGTAGATGAAAGGGGACTTGGTTCAAAACACAAGACGGTAGATTTCAAACCAAGATGGATTCATCAAAAATTGACAGATATTGTTAGAGATGGAACAAGTCTTCAAGGCTGCGTTTCTGACTTTCCTATTTCTGTACTCACCTACGTAACAGATTTGGATGCAGAAGTATTATCAAAGTAGACATCATTAGTGCCTTAAAATGGAGCGCTGAAACATAATTTCAAGCCTTGAGAACTATGAAGGATCATTTCTATGTTTGTGAAAGATTTAGATTCCTTCATATCGCTTAGAAGGTTAGATACTGCCCAGGAACCTTAAAAATGGCTAGCGCAATTTTAATGCTACACTCATCAAGAACATCGAATACTTTAATATTGAAAACCAATTGGAATCCGTGATATTATTCCTTCAAATTAGTTCAAACTTCCTGTAACATTTTTTGAGGTTGTTTTCCCATATTAAATTAAAATCGAAATCGCTCATCCGATCTACTACTAGGGAGTTAAAAGCAGTACTGGAATGCCAAGACGTGAACAATCAAAGCGCTTGATAATATTTTGGGGCAGAGTTTGTGGAAGGCAAGTGATGAATGTTCCTAAAAAAAATTTTTTAAAGGTGCTACCTGGCAACCTAGCTCAAATCAACTCCTCAAGAGCATGGGGTAATATGCTTATGTAAACTAAACATTTATCACTACATAGCAATATTTTAGTAAGAAAATTTCCTATTCATCTTTCTATAAAACAGCCTATTCTTTACTGCATTCACATGCCAAAAATAAAGTTGCTGAAGTGAAATCGGTGCCCAAGGTCTGTTTGAAAGCTATAATTCCTAGACGAATCTCTTGGATTTTAAACTCAAACTTTGTGGGTTTACGGTTTACATCAAAAATACTTTAGCAACATTGCGTCCCCAATTATTCAATAAGCTTAACTTTACTGAACAATTGATTACTTAATTTTTAACTGGCAACGGTCTTTAAGCAACACTTTACAGGCTAAAATGGCCTACAAATGCCTTGTGTTATAGTGTACGTATTTGTGTGGACGAATTTGCAGTATACTTCCGAATTTGTAGCTCATTCCAAGTAATTATTCACTTCTGATGAATTACAAAACTCTTTTTTTCTTTTCGCTTTGAAACATCACCTAGGAAACGACGTAAAATTGAGTGAATCATACATCACGTATATATATATATATATTATGAGTATGCGCTTAAAAAATATTATTTTGTTATAATCATATATTATAATGCATCATAAATAACAATATATATATATGTTGTGATTATATTGCAAAATCATTACTTAGTATACACGTAATATATAACTAAGCATAATACAAAAAAGGCGATACCATATAACGAAATCTGCAACGTTAAATTAAATTATAAAACAATAAATAAAACCAAATGTTATTGAATGTTTAAATTTATACATATATTCATATATTTATTATATACACCATTATGTTGCTTGTATTCCTCACGTTGCACGTTTACCATAACGGATTTTTTTGAACCTTAAAGCTTGCGTTGAGATTCTTCTTATCTCTAGAATAAAATTTGAATTTTCATTTACTGTAGATTCAAGAACGCACAAAAAATCGTTACTTTGATTCACATTTCATTACTTGTGTCTTTTATTAGGTAAAATCTTTACAATGTGAAGAGCATATGTTACTTGGGCTTTAGGAAATTTTAGAAGATTTAAAGCTCGCTCTCAATCACCTGTGGTCCTGATTACTTGAAGCCAAATTTTCCTTTTTGGGCTATAAAACAGCTTAGGTCTCTTTTTCACAATACCTTTTGCGATTATTTAACAATTACAACTTTGTTTAATTTACCTACCTATGCAGTGTTACTTAGAAGTTTAAGTAGGCAGTAACTGTTGAATTCATCGATGGCCCAGACTTCTGCCGGACTAGGTTGGCGTATATTGTAGAAGTTGTACTTTGATACCTAATTCTCTATGATTTAATATGGGAAGTCACTATGTTTAGCCTTTGGTACCTTTTGTGGATTTTCGTTGACACAAATTACACGACCTACTAGGACTATCGAATAGACAACTAACTGCGTTACTTCAAGTATTGAATCTACGCTGACGTCCACTTAAACACATTCTTTGACGACCACGTTTCGAAGGATGAGTCTTTGCAGCCTCATTCAAAATGTAATAATAGACTTTAAGAAAATTCATGAATACATTTCATCACGGAAAATGAAATATTACGTCAAGGTGGTTACATATACTCTCAAAATCCTTGTGGTGATTACCGGTAACCCGAGGGGCAACTCAGGGGGCCAATGAGAGGGGTGGCCGGATAGGACTAAGCACCCACCGGACGTATAAAACTGGATTATACCAGCAGGTGCACAACCTCGTACAGCCTGGTAAACGAAGCAGGGCGTACATACCTAGATTCATGGTCTCAAACCGGACTGTGGAAAGCGCTTGCATGTAGTAATGAATGAAATTTCCGCCAGAAAATTGAATAAATTTCTGGATCAGGTATGAAGAGTTTCTACCTTAGCTGTACGATGAAACCATGCCAGAGGAGTGACCAGAGAACCGAAGATGTCGATAAACGCTTTTACTGTCCTCCTTGTTAACTGTTGTGTACTATATGGGTGGGGAGTCAATGAAAAAATTAATTACGGCAAGAGAAACTTAAGACGTACGTTCGTTTAAAAGAAACTCTAAAAAATTCAATACATCCCAGTTATCAGACTGATGGAGCCTGTGGCACTCATGAGAAATGGACATCAAACAAACACATACCGTCCTTTATTTCTTCAACCAGTTAATTATTTCGGCATGCTTCTCCTCACTGCATTAATTGGTGCGTTTCGGTGTAGAAATGGTTTTAAATAGACCATGGCAATTCCACTGGTAGATTGCATTTGAGACCTAGAATTCTGATGAATTAGCAGTGATGAAGTGTAGAATATTGACATGGTTTCTAATGTTATCGAATTCACGTCACTTGTGATACTGTTTCAGTGCTTTGAATCTTATATTCCGAAATCAGGCCTTAAGAAATTAGGAGCTTGGTTTTGACACAGCGTCCGGCTTATTAAATACCATGGGTTTGCGTAAGAAAAATGTAGTGGCTAAAATAGTCAGCAAAATCGCAGGAAACCTAAAACGAACGAGCTATAACGATTCTCCGCGCAGCAAATTGATGGTCCTAATCTCTCTGCGGTGCTATAATGTGGTATTATTTCGCCATCGGCAGAGCTAGAGTTAAACAAGGATTTGTCATGCTTAGAAACGGTCTAGTACATGCTTAATTTGACAACAATGAAGGCTGTCATCAGTTATCCCTCTGATTTGTCATATTCACTCATTTTAAAAGCGCAGCTGAATTGATGATATTAAGTCCTCAGCACCAAGTCTGGGCTGCAATCTTTGAGAAAAGTGCAGTAGCTAAAGTGCAATGGTGATCATAACCAATTTAACCAAATCATTTGGTCCAACAATGTAAACTCAACTAAAAGTCTCGTTTGCTGTTGTACAAAGCTGTATTGTTCTGCCCTGACGATACTTAACAGAAAACGTTTAAACTTCAATATCAGTCTCTGAAAACGAAAGTCTACTGAATAGGCAATTTCAGCTTAAAGTCAGTAAGTAGATACAAGATAAACAACTTTACGGATGGTGGAGCATTTATTTATTCACCCAAACCCCAAGGTTGGATCGGTTATTAAAGTATTGAAGAGAGGAATGCTTCAGTAAATTTAATGAACTTTCTAAATTAATAACGAAGGTTAAATGGGGATGGAACTAGCTTTCCACGGCGGGAAATTTCGTTTATTGTTTAGAACACGTACATTCATTTGAAAAAAATAAACAATGCACGAACAGAAGTTTTTGTTTAAGGAAATGTTTTCTAATTCAAATTCGGAAGATTAGGTTACCTCGACCTCTCCGATTACGCAAATTTCGATTGGCCATTCCATGGTAAATAAACGTTAGGAGGCAACTTCGAACACTTTAGTGGTTTTAACCCATGTCAATTAATGGGTTATTTGGGCACGCAAACAGAGGCATTCAACACGGAATACCTATCATAAGATGCTTTATTTCGTGAATAAACAGTTTGTCATGTTGTTTGGATCAATCAAGCAAGACCAAGAAGAAATTGACCGTGCAGAAGTGATCCCTAGCTCTTTACTAGGATGAGACAAATAGTTCAAACTAGTTGTGGCTATTTTCGTGTCCTCGGGAGAATAATACTATCCAAGAGTAATTTTCTCTTTCCAGAGATGGCGGAAATGAAGCCAGATAACTCAGACGTTCCTGCTGCTAAATTTGTCTTGAGGATAAACTATATACACTATTTGGTCACCTTCGAGTCAATTACATCCTTGAGATTGGTCCAACAAAAGCAAAAGCTATAGCCTAATGGAAGTGAATTCTCGACAAGATAATGATTTACACTAAAAGCCATAAAAAAACTCGTATTTTTTGCTCAGTTACAAGCTTGATAAGGTTGTTATGATTACTTGCTTTTGTGTCTGAAATAAAATGGGACTCACCTCTACATATTCAACTGTTATTTGAGCTTCTATTAAGACTATTTAGGATTCGCATTCAGGCAATACTTTGGATCTCGACAAGTTGTGAAGACGTCAAAGGTAACTATCCCATCTGCTGATGGTACATCGGTCGCGTATACACTCGACTTATGACACAGATTCAAAACTAGTCACAAATGTCGAAATCATCATTCACGATGATTGAATCTTGCACTAATGCTTCTCAACCAGATATCTTACAAAGAATAGAGCATTATCTACAAGGCAATAATAAGACTATCCCGTCCATACTTCAACAATCATCTTAAATTTGCTTTATGTAAATAAATACCAGTCCACAAACTAATCGAATAATTAAGAACAAAGCTGAATTTCCATGTACCTTATTTTTCAAATATTGAGATTCTTCTATTGGATACTTGATGGTGGATAAAATCAGTTTCCTGATTAGAGAAATACAGTTGCATGCTCATTTATGGATTTAATAGCAAACGCCCGAAACTACTTAAGCTTCTGCAATTTTCCTAATAAATTCCATATTCCATTGTAAGGTGTAATTAATCCAAGAAAGTTGTCAAATCTGAGGTTAAAATTTTTCATGTTTTTGTAATAAATTTGGCCTCATCATTGTGGCGTTTCCATGTTCTGCTTGTTTACAATACAATTTCATTGATAATTTTGATGTCAACTTCTATTGAGTCCATAAACAAGGTTTAAGCATATAGGAATTTTCCTCTTGCCATGTTGGCATATTTGTTATGTCCATTAAACGGAAGCTCATTTTGTAGAGACTATGCAGGAATCTGTGTACCCAGTCTTAAAGTTCATTGGTGCATATGCACATGCCTGTTTCTATTTTAAAAGTTTAAATACCATTATTAAGTGCTCGTTTGAACTGAAATCGATTGAGAAGATGGAGTATTCAGGCTATTTGGAGTTCCTGCATCCCGTAATATGACTGAGCGTGATCATATCGAGCCCATTTATCATAGTTAGTTCCATGTTCTTGCGCACAATTTCGAGAAGATATAGAAAATTCCTTGATATTAGGCAATATATGCAGACAGAGAGTGCCTAATCGTGCGTAAGTTTTGGTTGAAACTAGGCAACTCCTATTAAGTGGTCTGTTTTATTTTGCTTGGAGAGCAAGGAAACGTCGGTCGTCAATTGGAGATTTTTTAGATCAGCGGAAGAGAGCACTGTACAAAGATGGTGTTGCTCACTAAAATGAGGCATTAATGGGATCTCCAATTAATCTTCCAGGTGGCTGAATGCATTTAGAAATAGTCTGATTGAAAATTTTTCAGGAAATGTTTCGAAAGAGAGTCTGTATTCAAATGACTGATCTTTTTCCCAATAGCTTTTACATTCTAAACCCAATCTAATTACATTTTTGTATGCTACCTATGGATCTTGTGTTTTGTAAGCTCACTGCATGTGCAGAACTTCGTCAGGACTAACCTTTTGCAAAGTTTTTCGTATACAATGCAAGGAATCTTAACTAATACCATCAAAGTATAAACATTAATGACCAACTGCCTAAAATTGGCGTTAGGATGAGCAGAAGTTTGGCTGGCAAGTTTTTGTAAGATTATTTTATGAATGAAGCCATGAGATTTCACAGCTACTGGTTGTTATTTATAGTCGCAAAATGTGTGATTCAGCTCATTCTTATAAATAAATAATCATGATGTAATTGGCCAGTCAATTCAACCAATTAGATTCCTTTGACGATCGTTCAACCCAACAAAATCTTAGCGCTTGATGACATTGTTAATGAGCATTTGATATTTTCCGAAATGGTAAGTTCCGAGCATAACTTATTCTAAAATTATTTGGGCCTAATTATAACTACATTAATTGATAATCACCAATGTAAATGTTTATTTAATTTAATTAATGTTATTGCGCGAAATTTATTGTTTGTTTAAGTATGTTAAGGCATGGTCGCTTAAATTTAATTTTAAAACGGTACAGCTATCTGTAGTATTTTTCAACCACCAATCCTATGGCCAAAAATGGCTCTGTAATGAATAAATATATTACTTAGCTGGAATCAACAGTCGTTTAGAAACTCCTTCTGCGCAATTTGTGGTATAAAAATTGCAGGCGCATTTGATTCAGTGCATTGTATCAATTCATTGCCCATTGGCGCACGTAGCATGGATAAAAGAACCACAACACGTATTTTATTTGGCCTGAAAGTGCTAACTACTAATCCCTTAGGATTGATATGTTGGAGCACTCAGAATTGGCGAGACTGTAAGATAATCTTCTGTCAGAGGAACTTCTCATTTAGTCAACATCTACCTCTCTCAGACTCCCCAAGAGATAACAATTTATATTTCATGCGTTTCTGAAAGGCTCTGTATTACTAATACCAGCCATTCAGTGGTCCGGGTGAGATTGACCCATATTTTCTAGCAAATGAATAAAGCCATGTTTAGAGGGCTACCATTTTCAGATAACTAATACAATAGCCTTTCGATGAACATTTCAACTACTGAAAGCAAAGCAGAGTTTGCTGTACATATGCTGTAACTATTCCTTTTGTAGCTGTTCTATATTTATGAATATTTGTGAAAACGATTGTTATTACCGATGGATTTTTTCTCTTTATTTACTCCCCACTCACTAGGACAAGTCCCAAGGACTTATTGGGGGTCTAACAGTAGCGCACAACAGTTAACACAGAAGACAGTAAAAGCGTTCATCGACGTCTTCTGTTTTCTGGTCACTTCTCTGGCATGGTTTCATAGTACTGGTAGCAGTTCAACTTCGAATTGACATCTCGTCCATCCTCGACTTTGTTAAGGGCAGACAATCTCCATTTCTCTTCCAGAAGTCTTTTCAGTTTTCTCGAGGCGAATTCATTCATTGCTACAATCAAGCGCTTTCCGTAGTCCAGGTTGAGATCATAAATCCAGATGTTTACGTTGTGACTCACTTAACAGGCTGTACTAGGTTGCACTTCTGCTGGCATAATCTAATTTTGTGTGTCCGGACTCCCCTCTCATCGGCCCTCAGATTTGTCACTGGGGTTACCAGTGGTAACCAAGATGAAGTTGAAAGTGGTTAGGTATCGATGGATAAAAAGTTGGCCTACCAACTAAATTTATTTAGAGGGCTAAACTAATTTCCAGAGTCTAAAATGTCATTCAGCCTCTACTTACCTCTAATTGAGCTCCTTTTAAAGATTATACTCTGCTTGCATGTTCGACTGAAGTCTAATTTTCTGACGATTACTTCTTCTTTAATGCGAATCCTCTTCAACTGCTACTCGCACTTTTTATCATGAATTTTCATATTAATTTCTGCCTCCTAAGGAAGTGGTAAATTAGACACTCCCCACACGGTATTTGTTTTCCTTAGCTGACAAATCCTGTTAGTAAACAAGGGAGATCTTGACATAGTGATGATTAATTAGACGAATAATCATTTCATTAATCCACCGGTAAATATCATCAAAGCAGTAATCCTTAGCCGGACTTTTCAACACTTAGAGGTGAAAACTTTCATCTAATATTTTATATGAATTCTAGCTGAATGTGCTCTGTTAGTACGTTTGATGGCTTCAACACAATGACTAAATATTCTGAGTTGTTTCGCTGTAACTTCATACCAAAAGCAATACCATCATGCGGTTTATTAGTATGACATTTCCGCTTACATCTTATGATTTTGTTTTGAATCAGAGCATGATGCTCGCGGCACGCTATTTTTCATGTCCAAATCGGTTGGTTCTTAATTACAGTGTTCCATTTTTTAGCTACCGAAGACTATATTAAACAATCGATATTTTAAAACTGATTTGAAAGTTTATAAGGGCCTAAGATCATTTTTGCATGAACTGACCACTATCTGTGTTCACTGTTTGGTCAAGTTGGGTTTATTCCGCATGTGAGCACAAAATCTGCATATATTCGCCCACCTCCACGAACATTTGATTGACTACATCAGAAGCCTTCTTTGTAATTTATCAATTCATTTAAGATACTACTAAAGTTACTTCAAATCGAATAGTCCTAATATGAATTTGAGTCTGAGTCTTAACAGATGAACTACTTGTTCGTCAGCATAAAGCCGCGGAAAATTTCGACGTACCAGTTTTTGCCACCAGAATGCTTGATTTCGGTTCATGGCACTGAATATTACCTATCAGACTTGGAACCTTAAAATGATGCGTTCCATTAATGTTTTCTTTATATTACTATCCAAGATGCCTTCTTAAAATGCACTTCTTGAGTTTTCAGCAAGAATGTCTACATTGGTTGATCCACATTTGTCCTCATATTGAAGAGCGAGGTCTTAAGTTTTCTGAGCTACCAAGAATAAACACGAACCATTGCTGTTTTCAAGTCTGCAAGAAGTCTTAAATCGCTAACTAACTAAGGAGCATGCTTTATGCCTCGTTATTTTATCTGCTTGGGTGTCTGTTCACTCCTCTGCATTTGAGTATCTCAAAGTTAAATAAGCTTTAATTCTATCGGAATAAAGCGTTTAAGGGATGCGAAACGCAATAAATATAAATATTCTTTCTATTAAAGAATCACTTTGGCTTTGAAATTCATGCTACTATTATCACTGCCACTTTTGGCAGCTTGGTTAAATGTGCTTCAGCTTTGACATTGGAGGAGGCCATGCGAAATCCCAAGGAGAATATTTTATACGACACAGAACCGTACAGTAGGGCTTATCAAGCCGGTATGGGGTGCCTTGTCGTCTACGGCTCCCTAATCCTCCTATGTTGGTCTATTGCTTTTGGAGCAAAGTTCTGCGGAGCGCAGCCAAGCCGAGGATCCACAGCGTGAGTTCGCCGTCTAATCAATTCTCTTTCAGTAATATTTTTCAATGATATTCAAAATTAGTCGCTTCTGAACTGAGTGTGACTGTGAACAAGATGTCGCTATGCTCCGATGTAGCAGATTAGCCTTTTCCATTTAAAAGCATTCATTAGGTGATTTTCTCAATTTTACTGGAACTTTCAGCCGACTTATGTTCTATTGGCATCGTATTTAAATTTTTTAATAGCTAAGATTTAAGGCATCGAAATTTATCAAGAACGTAAAGCATTCTAGCATGTATTTTCATTTTTAGGTAAAAGAGCATAAAAAGTTGTGTCTAAATGGGCCAGGCACTTCTCTGTAATATAAGGCACAATTTTATCTTTTGTTTGCCTTGAATAAATTGTGTAAAGAACGTGCATCTTCTCTGACTTACCGAGGATTTAATCGGCAAAATGTCATAAGTTATAGTCGAACATCAGAGCTTGAATGAAGACGAGCAAGAGGATCACAAGGTAATTTCTAGAATGGTGCTGATATGGCGATAAGTTACCAATAACGTGACGATTGCGTGGATAATTCATGAGTTGAATGACTTTCGAATGAAACCGAGTGAAATGAACGAGATGATTACAGAGTTTTATCTTTTGATGGGGGTAGTGAATTAAAACATCAGCATGGTTAACTTCTCGATTGATCCACTAATCTATACTTTCCAAAGATTCCTGGTGCCTTTCAGACGTAGAACATTCAGCAGAAGGAAATGTTCTGGACAGTGATGTCCACACACTTAGTGCCATACTGTAAAGAAAGTGTATTTTCTCCTTAATCTCGCTGAGATAGAGTGGCCACTCCAATCACTGGATGTGCGTCAAAAGAACACCACACCCGGCGGGACCTTGGATTATTAGGCAACTTTTTATTGCCTTCAAGCCATCGATAAGTTATAAGAGGGTCCATAGCTTCTTTGCTTAGGCTAATACTTACTTCTAGCAACATCAAAATCTTTGATACTGGGTGTCGCGAAATCGATTCAATGTTGTGGCGGTGCTGGAGGTTTAAACTGAGACCCTGACTGATTGACAGCGCAAGCACGATTCAGGCGTTCGACTGTTCAGAAACCCAATACAAATAAAAAGAGACCAATCCTTCTAGGTCTAGTCATAAGAGGCTAGGTGTCAGGTAGGGGCTAAGTCAAGGTTGTGAAAGTCCCCACACGCCTCTTCCAGGCTAGGAATTAGATTTTGAGGGTGTCGCAACTTATAGTAGACATTTATCGACTCATGAGTGGGTCTGGGTTTGGGTTAATACTAAAATATATTTAAGCTAATAATTTTCGACCAACTCTTCTTGCCTACCTCCGATACTTCAATGGCTTCAAAGTCATCATTAACACAATTAGTTTAGCATGCATTGAAGTACGACCCCTATTCCACCGAAACAGCCACACTACATTTCATCAAAGTGTATTTCGCGCATAGTCATCCAGTACGAACAGCTACTGGATACTCGAAAGCATACTCAACGTCTCCCTCATTTGTTCATCTCTTCTTCAACAGCTGTCAAACCGACACGCAAAATCGACCTATAAGGAAAGAGCCGCACAATGTGTAGTTTCGGAAGGAGGGGAAAAGCCATAGAAAGAACCAGGACCGCAGAGGCAGGCGAGAAGTGGAGGGGGCGAGGAACGCGATAATAACGAATGAGTTTCTTCCCACCCACTCAGACACGCTCGTACACGAACACACAATGTGGCAACACAAGGAGGGCAAGGAGGAGAGGGGGAGAGAGGAAGAGAGAGGGAGAGAGAGAGGGAGAGAGAGAAGGAGAGAGGGGGAGAGGAGACCGGAAAAGAAGCAAGCACAAACACAGTGAGGAGAGGAGAGTTCATATTAATAGGTAATCGGTAGGACACTGGAGTGTGTTGGGCACAGGAATACAAAGGGAATTTGATTTCGAGGTGTTTTTGTGGCATTGTTGGTATTTGAACAAGAGTATGAGGTGGCAGTTGTTGAAAATTGCTGAAATATGTCAATTACATTTGACGCAAAAAGACGCTATTTGAATCGGGAACGTTGACGCCGGTTGCGGGAACGCCTGAAGCAGGAGCAGCATCTAAAGTAAAAGAATATTGTTTGACTAAAGAACAAGATGAATAAGACATTCTAAAAGAGAGATCGAATTAATCTAAGAGTCAACTTTGGTACCACTTAAGAGAACTTCGCCGAGAAAATGTCAGTTTACCATTACTTCATTTCTGCTGAAACCGGGCCCCAAGCAAAATAAAATACAAGGACGAGCATACCAATGGAGGCCAAAGCGTTTTGAAACTCCGATTCTCACCCCGAACCATCTTTCGCTGTATCGCTATCTAAAAGCCCGTATGGGTTCGCCTTACTTTGGGTTAGCAGAACTGATGGAGGAATAGGATAAGAAAGTGATGCTCTGCCTCTTATCGTACGTTGCAACTACGAAAGAGCACAAACCTCCAACATTCAATGATAACTAGGAAGAAGCCTTGTATTAGACAAACCGAGTAGAAAAAAAAGAAGACATTATTAGGGCAAATAAATTTTGGGTGTAAAATCCTACCAAGACTATCTCAGCCTCATCAGCCATAAAGTCGAATATTTGCGAGGACAGCGAAATGCAACAATGTTGCCTGCATGCGGTTGGTTACTGAAAACAGGGCTGGAAGAAAGCACAACCAGAGGTGCAGATAAAACCAAATGCCGTGATGAAAGTTAGAAAGATATCCCAGGACCATAAAAAAAAAAACCAGGAAAGCTGCAGGTTTCATAGCGAGTTAGAATTCATGCATATAAACTTTGATTAACAAAATCGATTAACAACAGCAATAAGGCGAACGCATCCACTACGATAGATACACCGATCTTTCGCGAGATAAAATTTGGAGACATTTGTTTGCAAAGGACGACAAAGACAGTGTAGTTGGTGAAAAAATAGTATTCAAGTACTCAAGGATCAAATAACCACCTAGAAGCGATGGGACAAAAGGAAATCCGTCAGCTTTCAGACTATGGTAGGATAATTTTAATCCAAATCTAAAAGCCTTAATTAATACTCGTGACGCTGATTTGAGAAACCCTGACTTCACTCAACCGCTAAAGTTGACCCAACAAGACCAAGCGAAACTCTTGAGGGGTTAGCATAAAGTGGTTCGATAAGCAGCTCTTCCACTATCGTTTAACTCAATGAAGCAGACTTCCATGATAATATGGATGTACCTACTGTTTCGATTATTTATCTGCTAACTAACTTACCCACAAGCCTGTGAACCCGAGGAGGCGTCACCAGTAGCAACTGCCCCACCATCAGTATTTTTATTTGCGGAAGTGGCCAAGTTCAATTGAAGCTGTTGAGGTGGTCCGGCCACAGAGGATGACTGTGTGTTCACAGCGGATATAGGATTATGGGAGTGATGGGAATAGCCAACGGGGGTTGCAGTAGAAATAGTCGGTGGTACCTCTGCGAGAGGCATGTCAGTGGGCAGAATTGATTCGCCGCCCAATAGCTGCTACAATAAAATGGCGAGAAAACTCATTTTGATGATGAGATAAAATATTACTACTTATTTTACATTCAGTAAAAAATTACTTGATCATCACCGTTGGTTTGGAGCCTCCGTTGGGGGTCGGCGGGACGATGATGAGCCGCTGATGAGTCACCGCCGGCAACCGATGACCAATATGAGGAGTTGGGGACAGGAAGTTGGCTGGAATGACCTGCTGCGGCAACGGCAGCGGCGGTGGCGGCGTTTGAGTTCATAGGATCGGTCGAAGTTGGTGGGTTGACTGGATTTGTGGGCATATTATTCTGATGTGCCGATGCACTGCCCTAAGTTTTGAATAAACAGTAAGATTTTGGTATGCATTCCTCGAACCCTAGTTTAATTGGCAAATAACAGGCCTTAAGATTCGCATCACATGACTCAACATCTAATACGAATCAAAGTCCGATTTTGAGTAAGTCAATCTGGAGTCAATGGCACATATGCATACCACTGAGAAATTAAAGTGGTGAAGACTTACGCGAGGAGCACCGGGAAGGGGCCGATAGCACCAATCGAACTGCCAATCGATTTCCCATCGTTGGCGTTTCATGAGATCTGTGAATATCCACCGCAGATACTCATAATTTGGCACCTCAAAGAAATCCAAACTTCTTACGTAACGCAAGTACGTTGCCATTTCTATAATGCATTGAGAGAAAAACAGGAATAAGGTGACTTCAAACGAAGACAAGAGAAGCCAAGCAGCGCATAGAAACAAGGCATTGATCCACTGCTCTCTCGTTACCTCTTATGATCAAAATTGTAAAATCATTTCAGATTAAATAGAGCCATTTTGGTCAACAACAACAAAATGATTATTGAGAAATTCGCAAAGTTAGTGCGGTGTATCCAAGTGCAAAGAATGCAAGATTTTAATTCCTAAAGGTAGCGGCTTCCTTCATGTTGAGCAAACTAACAACGAGTGCGTAAAGTTGTAAACAGTGGGGGAAAATTTTGGAGCAATATCTAAAAAAAACATTTCAAGCCCTGACAAAAAAATCAAAAGGTGAGAACAGAGAAGAATAATTTGATGAAGGTTGGCAAAAGAAACAAAATCTCTGTGTGGCCGGGAAGCTAGGTGGGCTGTCCATCGAACAGAACTAAAAATAAGGACAATATTAGCAGGGGCCACAACTACTCGAAATCGCAGATGGGTTAGCGAGTTTTCAATCACACGAAATAAGCCAGAGTTCAGAAACAAAGTGTTATTTAACAACCTAACAACGTCAGGTAGGGAAGTTTGGGAGCGTTTGACGAAAGAGAATATAGTGAAGTGGATAAAAAATAGGCACTTCCTGGGCTCCGCTGTATTCTTCTCTCTTCGATTCGGCTATCAAACAATAAATAAATTTCTAACGATGACAGTGTGAGAGACATATGTTCGAGTTGGAAAAAAACTCCCTGGAGCACATTTGGATATGAAAGACGTCTGAGCTTCGTCCAAGTTGGAGCAAAACGGTCAGTGGACTAACTTGGAACTTGGATCACTTTTAAGACCGTCCATGCGTAAGGATGGAGTCTGTTAAAATATAACTGTGGCAGTCTTAATTCCCTGTTTCCCGTTAGCAGCTAAATCGGTGCTATTGGTTAGTGTATCTCGACTTGTAGCGATAATAAAATTGCCGGGCTGAAATTCTGAATGCAGAGCAATTCAAAGGTCGATACATTTTAAGAAGTAGCCATGTAAAAAACAGGCAATAGCCAATAGTTCTCCTTCTAGGAGACGCCAGACGCTTTGTAGACAGTCACAACAGCCGGGGGAATAATTCAATAGATGTTTCGGTTCAAAAAATACTAAAGCTGTGGGCAATATTTTAACGCTGGATAAGAGAAATTCAACCTAATGCAAAAAAAGCTGTTCAGTGGAAAGTTGCCACCAAGAAATATCTTGTATTAACGAGAACTGAAAGGTCGATGTAAGAGTTTGATCAATCAAGATTCAAACTGAACAAAACCCTGCTGAAAATGGGGAACTGAATATGGTCGCCGAAAGAATGCCTTTGAAAAGAAACGCAACACGTGGAAGGTTGTTGGTCCCCATAACAACGAAAAGGATACCCATCCCTTTGGCAAGAAAAACTGGAATAATATCAAGCCAGATTCGATGCACCTACTTTCGAAAAAAAATGAAAACAGGTCCTTGGGCAAGTCTTCGAGACTTATTCTGCTGTTAGATTACGAATGAATAAATACTTATTTTCATTTCCCACCTTGGAAGCTGCCAAACCTGTGAACTATTCCGGCACTATTTTTTCCTAACTGTAAAACCAACGATTAAGAACATACCAAGCAAAACCAATGACAATGCAATGGACGACAATCAACCCCGTCAATCCAACTGAGAAGAAAAAATGGTTTGGACAAGTGGTAAATGTCTTCCCTTGGATCAAGATATATACATTTGTACGCGAACTCATATCACTATGGCCCAGGCATTAATTTGTAATCAGAGCTTAGCAGTGTTCCAGCTTAATGCCATAGTATGACTACAAAGATTGAGTAGTGGCATTCGAATTAAGGGAACCGAAAGGAATAAAAGAAAGGTCTATGGGAAAGCTATGCTTGAGAAAACCTCTGACCGTAAAAATACGCAAGTCTACTCTGAAAGCCATAAAGGTTTTGGACAGCTTCAAAGTGTTTAAAATAGATGGTGGAAGGAAATTTGAGTGGCAAAAAAGAGAACCAGTCGTTAGTCAAAAATTGGTAGAATTCCAATGCATGGCCACTAGGCAAAGTGGAATAAAGGAATGACACTCCAGACTTGAAAACGTTAACAGTTAGGTAAACAAGTCCTAAGTTTAACAAAAAAGATTAGAACTGGTCATCCTCAGAAAGAGTCAATAGGTGGTGGGCCCAATGACCTTATGAAGGTGTAAAGCAAATTTTGGCAGATTTAGTGGTATAAATGAACTCCAAACACTGATTTTACACAATTACTCGACAAAGGAAAGGCCGAATTAGATGTCCTCATAGGCGAAGTGGACATTCTCGTTGAGAACTACAGCAGAAAAAGGTTTGAGCAAAATATTGCTGTCTTAGTGTGGAGGGAAGTAGGCTGAAGAAGGCATTTTCGAGGTAGTGTATTCGAAGGAGTATATAGGAATGAGACATTGCACATCCTAAAGACTAACTACTTTCAATCTCATTTTTCTAAACGTTCTTTAGAATCCACGAACCCAATGAACACAATCTATTATGAAAGGTAAAGTAGAACTAACCTGGATAGCCTTGACAAAGGACCTCAATAGGAGTGGCGCACTTAGTGTCACCAATTTTTTGGTAACGTTCACGAAGATTGTCAGCTTTGAGACCTTGCCAGGGGAGACAGCCACGAAGGAAGTAAAGAAACATATGACCCAAAGCCTCGAGATCGTCGCGGCGTGATTGTTCTAGTGGAAAATGGTAAAAGGAAAAAAAGTATGCAAGGTTAACAAGAACGGAAACCGAACACTAAATGAAGGACTACAAAAGAAATCCTCAATCAGACACCAGTAAGGATGATGCCTCTTTTGAATAGATCTCTGGAAGAAAGGAAACCGTAGGTAGATGCCTAAAAGAGAGCGATAGTGGACGCTACATTTTCGCAACAGGATTGTTATAAGAAATTACGTTTCAATCATCTCCCTCCCCTGCTCGCCCTCTCCATGCTCCCGTTCTCCCCCTCCCGATTGTTGGAGAAATTTAAATTATTGTGATAATCATTTTCTAGAGAAACGGCTATAAATAAACACAAAATGATTTCAAAGGAGATAACGGAGTACTTTGAACGTCAGCTGTGAAAGTTTTAAGTGTCTACGTACTAACCGAACCTTTGTCCCAACCACGCATGCAATAGACAAATCAGTCGATAGTGAAAAGGCGAATCTAAAAGTGCGAAAACTGACAATCCAGTTGCAAAATTTACCCAAGGAGTCTGATTTCTAGCAGTCATCTTAAAAGAATTAATATATTACAGTTGTTTTATAAATTGGGAGATGTGTAGAAAACAAAAACTAGTGGATACATATCTTCAATCTTGTGCACTGAACGACGTGAGCAGAACGTTCCATTCTGACATTGACTATCTCAATTAGTGAAACAAAGCGTTTCAAGCCAAAGTATAACTTCTCGTAGTGTCGCAAAATGGAATCGTTCTCTTATTAATACTTGAGCCATGACAATTCTGAAAACATTTGTACAAAGTGTGCTGATCAAACTTGAAGGACGCTAGGCTGGTATTTACTTGAGAACAAAAATCGAGATTCAAAATAACTGCCTAGATAATCGTCTCATAAATTCAACCATTTGATGATCTACCATGATGTTCTAATGAAACTCTCATTAATCCGAACAATCCGATGGAAATTGGAATCGCGTGATTCTGTATTTCGAAAATGAAAATTAAGCAAGTGTAGAGGAAAATTATTTTCAAATCATAACGAACCTTTGCCGAGATGAGTATTGATGCTCATATAACGAGCAGTGCCAGTGAGACTTTTGTGGTCCTTAAAGGGGATGTGTTTACCAGTGTCTGCGTCTATGTATTCTTTGGCTAAACCAAAGTCAATCATATAGATTATGCGATGTCGATCGTAGGACTGTCGACCGATGAGGAAGTTCTCTGGTTTCACGTCCCGGTAGATCAAATGATGGGAGTGGACGTACTCTATTCGTTGGAGCTATTTTGAATAAAGAAGTTTTTTTAACAAGAATAATTTTGAAAAATTGCCTTTTATGTGGAAAAAACTTAACCGAAGCTACATAATCTGTCTAGAAACCGGTCCTAACTTAGGTGGATCAGACAGAACCCAGTTTTTACCGGATCATATTGTCCTTAAAGAAGACCAGGGAACGATGAATAACAAATGCATCGGCAAAATCTAAATTGATAATAGCAAAACAGGATAGTTGAGAACTACCTTTCCCAAAAATATGCAGGGAGTCAAAAGTAAACAGTCGAGAAAGCCTCGGAACAGCTGCAAGGGTGGAAGTTAAACAGGAAAGACTCACAAGCTGGAGGGCAATCATGATGACTGTTTTGAGAGAGAATTGGCGATTGCAGATTTCAAAGAGATCTTCTAATGAAGGACCGAGGAGTTCCATTACTAGGGCATTGTGCCGACCCACTGGACCAAAATAGTATACCATCGGGAAACCAACTGGAATGAAAAATCCACAAATCGTAAGTTTTTAGTACCACTATTCAATCTTATTAAATACTGGTTGTAGCAACTGCGTGGATTTGTTAGCGGGGGGTAAGAGCGAAACCCCTTAGATACTGGGAACGCTATTACAAAATAAATGCACTCTTAATACTCTTAGATATAGTCTAAACCAAAAACGACAGTGTTCTCGAGCCAGTTTTCTTAGGTGATTTATTCAACCAGTCCCAATGAGTGCCAACATTCTTCAACTATTTTTAGAACCAGTTCTACTCTATGGCTTCTCAGCAAGTCCCATATGGGTTTAGAAAAAACTGAGAACACATGAATTCTGGCTTGCAGCGAGAATTCCTCTAAGAAACTTTGCGGTCTCGATTCCCTGAAAAAGACTAAGACTGATGGAGAATGCAATAGGGAAGGGGGGGGGGGATGAAGAAGTGTTAAACAAATTGAAGCTTGAGGGCTTGGTAGCACATGGCCGTCAAACCTACTCTCAACCTCCTCGTGGTGACCACCGGTAACCCCAGGGGCAACTCTGGGGCTAATGAGAGGGGCGTTCGGATGGGACTAATCACCCTCCGGACGTATATAATTAGATTATGCTAGCAGAAGTACAACTTCTTACAGCTTGGTAAAGGAGGCACGACGTAAATAACCGGGTTCGTGGTCTCAAACTGGACTATAGAATGCACGTGCAAGTTGCTATGAATGGATCTCCGCCAGAATGTTGATTTCTGGAAGAGATTTGAAGACAAACGAAATCGAACGAGGTGGCTCGACGAAGCTGAACTGCTACCTATACGACGAAGCCATACCAGAAAAGAGACCAGACAAACGAAGACGTCAACAAGCGTTTTAACTGTTCTGTGCTAACTGTTGTGCTTAATTGCTATGAAAGCTATTTGTACTTCTGGTGTACCCCCAATAAGTCCTTGGGACTTGCCCCAATAGGTGCGGAGAAAAATAAAAAAAATTGCAAAATAAATTGGCAGAGGCAGAAGTCTCTCTGGGTGGAAGATGCTTACACCACCCGACTTTCAGGAAATGACCTGCGCCAGTCAAATCTGAAAGACGAGAAAAAAGGGATGTTGTCATCTGCCAAGACCAGAGCACGACTCCGGTGCAGCGCGAACGAATATACACATGAGAAATCAGCAATGAAAAAAATGAAGCCGCTAAAACACCTTTCGCATACCAGGTGGTAGTTCACTTTAAGTCTCCGGTTTCTAAGACCATATCTACAAGGTCATCGGCTATTCCTTCAACCGGAAGAAGGGAAAATGTTAGTCAACAACACCCTAAGAATAAAGAAAAAGCGGAGAGGAGGTAAGAGCTTAAAGTGATGCTTTGATTCCCAACTGTTTAGTACACCAAAATGATCCCAGGAACTTGATCAATTATAAGAGTAAATTTATTTCAACAAAGTAAACAAATAGGATGACAATGTGAACGATTCTCTGCCTTAACAATCACGAAACGATTTCTATCGGCAACACAAGCTTCTTTTCATGACGCAAACGGGAAATATAGTAGTTTTAATCAGAATGAACACTGTAATGGAGCCAGAAATCAAACAAGCTTCATTCAAAGGGAATGGTGTGACGATCAGCAAGACAATCCAATCAATGAAAGGCTCATACGGGTCTCATCGCCAGTAGAATTAATCAATAGAAGCTTTTCTAGGCTTCGCCCTCACATGACTTTATTGAATAACATCAGTCTTCGTCTGGTACCGATGTGAGACTCTTGCTCACCTAGTCAACACGAAGGCAACGGCGGTAATAATTTTCTTTTATTAACTATCAATTATTACGTCTGCCAAGATTTAAGGACAGTATGTAGGGATACCAATGGGGTTTATAATGCCCGAATTCTGTGATTGGTTCAATCGTCTGAACAAATGCTCCCTTCCGCTATACTTCCTCCTCGACTCGCAGGTTATATATAGCCTTCAAAAGTGACCACCCGAAGATTCTGAAGTCTCTTCATCTTTGATTGACCGTCTCGTCAACTAACCCATCCTCGTTCGGCGTTCCCTAATCGGGCTAAGATCATCACTGAACTGACAAACTATAATCTTTATCTGTTCCAGAAATTGAAAAATCACATTGATCGGTTAGCACGGAATGGCTGGCTGAATGAGACTGAAGAATAGGGGATTGTGTTCGTCATTACAAGAGGACTGACTAATAATATCGATCTGAACCGGTACTGGATTTGAGATGGGTGATGGAAATCAAAGAGGGGAGTGAGTCAAATGAGACTTCTTTATATGCATGGCTATGCCTACCTCTTGTCTATCAAATCACTCGTTTCTTAGGTCAAATAGAATAGTTAAACGCTGAATTCTAAAAGCCAATTGGAGTACCTACCGAGCTACTAATAAGATATTCTTGTCCAAGGGTAAAGGCGACCTACTACGTGAAAACTATGAGGACTGACACATTCTAGGCATGCTGCATGATTCACAGTCGGCATCTGGTAATAAAATCACAACATCACACGTCATTAAGCTTAGTCAATTCAGCCCAAAGGCGTTAGTCGCAAGCCTCTGGTGTGAAAATCTCAAATACCAATGCGATTAGCCAAATGCGTATATTTCAATCAATAGTGATAGAAAGAAGTTAATTTTAGCTGCCATTGTATGCTAGCGTGAAAGTAGGCCATGGAGAAAAGCTACTATTGTGCATTATCGACAAATACTCTTGGACTAGCTGCAAATGAAAATTCAAAGACGGTCAAGTCAGCCAATGAGAAACCAAACAAATGCGAAGAGTAGCCAATAGAAAACTGACACTTGTAGACTGATGTAAACAAATCAGCACGCTTGTGGCTCGGTGGGTCCAGATACAAATTGATGAAGAAATTCTCGGGATGAATGCTAAGCACATGCTTATCGCCGTTACCAGTAGGAGTTAAGTTACTTAATGAGGAATCAGCAGACAATATCAGAAAATAGAAGCTACTAGGAAAACATAAACTAGATTCCTAATTATCAAAGATGCGATATCTAAACTTGTACATAAAAGTTTGTTTAAGACCACCAGGTGCAGACGAAACAAGAAGGCACTGGCGAAGTAATACTCTAAATTCCCGAGAGAACAATGTATTCCACAATCCTGGAAGAATCTAATTGATAAATAGCGGATGGAGATACTAACATTATGACCATCTTTGACTTGCTACGCTGGCAGTAAATTTGAATTGTCAATAAAACATTAGCCTATGAGACCAACCAGTCATAGAACCAGGAAAGTAAAACGTCACCTATCCTGAAAATCGGCTTCACAGATTCTTGATGACTATGAGTCTCTGTGCATTTCGAGCCGATGAAAAGAAAAGAACCCATGATTATCTGGCTTCTAAAAGGGAAATCCGGAAGATCAACGTAAACAGTGCTGGCGTGAGGCGGAATGAATCGACAAATGATAAAAATGACTCGAAAAGAAAGGCTCTCGTGTGTCAAGTGAAAAGTTTACTCAAAGCTGGTAAATTTCCCAATCGGAAAAATGAAAATTGGGTATTAATCAATAAGGAATGATGGGTAATCTTATCAGTTTGGGCTTTATTTCCAATCTAGATGTGATTCCCAAATAAGTTCTCAAGCCGTTTTGCTATTCGACGGAGCAGTCATTTTTGGTAATACCAACAGCGATGAACAAACGAATGAGCGCTATCCTATATACAAAATATGCCAAACCTTTGCATGAAAGTAATCAGACTGTCACGCCTCACATCTTACAGATCACGCCATCCTAATGAAAATGAACTGCAATATTTAAGATCTTAACTGTTTTTCAATTGACACAAAGAGCACTCTTCTCATACGCCTCCTTTCTGCATGCATCTAATCAAAATTCGGCCTCAAATTTTCAAGGTTAAATGGAAAACTAAACGGTAGAGTTCAGATCTATATTTGACTGTTTGCTCACCTTTCGATGCTCATGCAAAAGAGAAACTACGCATCGCGAAATGCGGAGGATAATTCAAGTTGAATTAAGACGAACATGGCAACAACGGTAAACGAACATTTTCACCATCAAAGAAGAGTTAAGTGTTCTGGAAATCAAAGAAAGAGCGAGCTGTTTTAGTGCAAAATGAACAAAAGGCGAACAAATGAATAGAACAATGCTGACGGATTAAATTTGCTAAGGGACTTTACACAACAGGACATCGCCAACTAAGGTCAACGTCAAAATTTTCGAATTTCAGAATAGACGCGGACTGAAAATATTTTATTTTTGACAATATCATACACTTAAGCTCCGCCCTGTAGGTAAATTTAAAGAAAGCCTCCAAAACTTGTGCCACACCAGAGCAATAATTATGTTTATGTGGCGAAATCGGCAAGATACTAAATCGGCGATGGATACGTAGCGACTGCATTGTGATACTGCGGGGTTGGTTACTAAGTTGCGCAAATGAAGCTGATATTACTGTTACTATCATAGCAAACTCTAGATCTAAGCTGAGACATAATAACTCAAGAGACTAAAAAGAACGTCTCTGGGACTACTATAATTCTAGGAAAAGACAGTTGAACCTAAAGGCCAACACAAATGAGATACAATGAGTCAATAACCAAATTACATAGGGCTCAATTTTACGGTTGAGGAGACGAACAAACACTTGATAAATGGCCGTAGTTACGATGACTCTCAAGAAGTGAATCATTTCGAATCTGAAGTGGAAGGATACTCCAAAGTGCAAAGACTAACCAAATGATACTCATGTCTTGCCATTTGTCGCCATAAAACAGAGTCGCGAGACTGCTACATATTTTATCTTGCTATCAGAGTAAGTATAGAATGCCTTTCTTAATGAAGTCTGGGATGAACGGGTGAATTCAATTGTACAGAGTAAGAACTTGAACGTGGGCGGGGGCACCAAAAATTTGGATTTAAGCGATTCATGCCAGTAGGATTTCACTCTCAAACTAAACTAAACTAAAGAAGTCCAGTTTAGCATTCAGAAAAGCCAGATTAGTTTTGAAGTACCGCAGTCTGTGTGGGTCAAACACACCGAGCTTCATTAAACGCACCATTTTAAAAGGTATCAGTGATCTTAGGAGCGGTGATGATGTAAAGTTGAGAACGATCACTACTGAAGGCGTGAGCACACAGATGCGTTTCACTTTTTACTCGCCGACTGCACCGTTGGCCAGTCAGTGGACTGCTTCGGGTCTTTAAGTTTCTCTCAGCGAAGAAAATCCACTATTTTTTTACAACTCCGCTTGGAAGGACAAGCTTTGTTCTGTATGAAAACTCCTAGATGAGCAGAGAGACTACCTTTTAAAACTTTTCTTCGTCCATAACTAACCCTTGACGCTTAATTACAGTTAGGATGTGAAACAAAAAAACAGACTGAGTTCATGTGATGCACACAGGCACAAATAAAGCCAAAAATTATTGCTCGATTTAATCAATTTTTACAGCCGAATCCATTTCGTGTATTCAGGTAACTGATGTGAAAAAAATGCCGGTAAAAGGAAGTAAACGATATCTCTGATAGAAGTCGCATCCATTTAGCTGCCTGCCTAAGACGGGCAGAAAAGAGCACGACAGTGGAGAATGAATCTACTCCGAGGATTTTGGCGGTTCCAAACCGCACCATTATAAAATAATTTAGAACCAAAATTCAGTAAAACAATGCTGACTATCTACAAATGTTTGCTGAAAATCAAGAAACATCCAGCATTTTAGACAAGGGCACCGTGTTCCGAATGTAGCGAACCCCAGATAAACCCTAATGAGCCCCAAAGATGTGAGAAGACACTGAGGACGAGGAAAGGCATAACCAATCGCAACCGGAAAAGTGGGGAAATACGGGAGGAACTCGAGCCGAGAGAAACTTAATTCAGCAATAAAAAAAAGGAAGTAAATCCTTATTTTCCACAAACTCTCCTACTCTTGAATTCCAATATTGAAAGCCATAAATTCCCACCCATTAGTACATATGCAGACTTGCCTCAATGAACGTAATGGTATAATGAACGGATTATCAAAGCTAAACACCAAGGAGATATTTTCAGTTATGTAAATATAACACCACTAAACAGAATTTATGCCAGCTCCGGACGACTAAAAGAAGTGCACTAGAGAGTAATGCTCCCATTCGCATGAGAGTTGGTCATTTTTCACAAGTTTATTGCGCATAGTGAGTGAATTTTATGATTCTCGCAATAAGCGCACTCATTGTGAGACAGCCCCATCGCTCGATGATTTAGCTTTTCATCCAGCAAAGAGAATCTCTGATAAATGTCATCTAAATTAAGGATGAAAAACTTTTGAAAAACGGAAGCAGAAATGGAACTCACCAGCATTACCAGTCTGCAACATACGATAGAACCGATATTCCAAATGCAACTGCGGAGCCCGTGTTTTCATGGGCTCCAACTTGATGGCCACATGTTCGTTGGTGTAGAGATTTTTACCTGTAAAGCAAGAATAAAAACGAAACAATGTAGGCTGTCTAGTGTGTTACAGCACTAGGGCTAAAAACATTCAGAAAGTTTACTCTGTGCTCTGGAAAACTGAATGACTGAACGCCTCGTAAGTACCCTCATAGAAGTTTTGCTGGTTAATCAAGTTGTTTACGTTGTCGAGGCACACACTTCAATTTAATCACGTCTCGTAAACAAGCAGACATATTTGATTACCAGCGACATATTAGCGAAAGAAAAAAACTTGTTTAGAGGCACTTTTTTGAGTGCAACGTTAAGCCATATATCAAATTTTTACTTATGAATGGATAGACCGCTAAGATCGTTTAAACATCGGAGCATAAGCTAAATGAATATATTAAATACTACGCTGAGATAGGGAAACATGATTCATAGTCTTCACATTCCAATGAAACATGAAAAAACCTAATAATGAAACTCAAATAAGTGACTCCCAAAATGCTATATTTTTGCAGTAAGACCTTGGCCATTGCATTTCCATCAATCTCGAATACCGTGAATTAGGGATCCAAGCTACGGAAAAGTGAAGAAAATGTTGGACAACATAATTTTAGTAATATAGAGACCAAGCAATACCAAAATATTTGTCTACAAGGGGCCTGCTTACGTTTTTTTCTCCGAGTCTGCATGTGCTAACAGACCATTTGAACAATACCAGAGTTTAAAGTCAAATACAAAATCTACCCTATAAGCACGTATAGTTGCCAACACCATCGGCAGAGAGGTCAAGGTCAAAAACAATGACTCATCTAATGACCTCACTACAATACTAATTAACCTGCGCAGATAACAGCATGAATTCTTATGGTGACCATTCACACGGAAATTTATTAATGGGCACAGAAACAGTTGGTTAGCAGAAGAAAGCTAAATCACAATGTAGTCTTGCGTATAAAAAATGATGGTATAGAACTGCGCGGAAGCGATGTCACCATAATTGTTTCACCGGTAATACTTTGCAATAAGCAAGCAATCGGATAAATTGTATTAGTTACAGCTAGAGGAAGAATGCTTGGATCTATACGCTGGGAATGAGTCATAAGACATAAGGGCAAAGTGAGGGGAGGGGATATGCAGGCGTAAAATTTAACTTTTTACCGATCTGTGAACATGCCCGTTTGCCTTCGTATGTATATGCAGTTGTGTGTGTATTTTGGCAAACAGACAAGCCCGCGCATATACATAAAGCACACAAAAGTACGAGGGCAACGATGAATCAGAAATCAACTTCACTCTGACTGAAACAAAACAAGGTTACTACCAGAAATCAAAATCTATGTTTGTCCGAGTGGTTTACCTATTAAGGTGAGCTATGACCAGCGATCCAATAAGCAGATTTACTTGGCAAGAACAAGTACTGTACTTCTTTCAGCAATGTGAAAACTGCTCGTGACTATAAAAAGGGCAAAATAGAAAAGCCACAATGTGAAGGAAAAACGGTAACTAATGAGATGCATGCTTAAAAAACATTCGATTCCAATCACAAATCAAATAACGCACACAAACACAATTTAATCAACTGGGCGTAGAAAATGGTGAGAGTTCGAAAAAACTTATCCATATGTTGAAGAGATAACCTGGTATTCAAACAGTGAAATAGCAGTGCAGACTGAGAAAATAGCGAAAACCGAGGAGGAGGAGGAGGAGAGAAATAATTTTCTGTGCCTGGACTTTGGTACATGCCTTCACCATTAGCGATTAAATTAGTAGCTAGCCCAGTACTGCTGAACTGGATAAAAAAGGCAAAATGAATCCAAAGGAGCGAATTAGAATTAAACGTTCAAAATTGCAGTAGACGTAGACAAAACTCAATTTCAACAAGTGCATGACATGGTGGTTAACGGATTACAATAAGAAACACGCAAAAATATATTGAATGAAGAATAAAAAGGAGAGAAATGAATGAAATTTGCTGCATTAAATTTGAATACCATAAACTAACCCAATCGAATTTCACCGAAATTTCCACAACCGATCTTTTTTCCAACGCGAAAATTGGGACCAACAAACAGAGAATTGGCATCTCGGGAGGAACGAAGACCATCTTGTTGATGATTAGAGGACATTTTGTGATAAAAATTGAGGTTTTATTTCGAATATGTTCCAAATAATCATATACTAATAACAGGTTGAGGGAGTGGTCGGCATGCTCCGATAACGACAAGTTTCAGTGGTTTGAGCGATTTGAAATGCTCGGAGGGAATTAAAAATCCATATAAAGCAAAAAACCAGGATGAATCTAGTGCGAAATGACAAAGACGGCGAAGCAACACAAACTGTCCATGTTTGACAAAATGGGCCAATTAGTTTACAGTTATGAGTTAGCTAAACAAATGACATTAAAGGCGACAATAAGGAGGGTTTTTAGGAATTATCTTTCGATATAAAACAGGTGCGAGGGCGAAGGGATGAATTTAACCATTAAAATTTCAGCCATCACATGTATTTTACTCGACAAACGATAAAACCTTCCTAAATTTTTTAACTGGTGCAAGAAATTATTATTGCTGAGCTGTAATTATTTTTGCCAACACTCTTACAAAAAGCAATCTTTTTAAGTTGGCATGCCGCTGTTGCATTCGATTAGCTCTTACTTCTTGCTTCAACTGTCAAAATCAAGCGTTCACGACCGTTTGAAAATGAATAAGAAAATATCTTCTCAGGTCTTTTCACCTTTATTTTTGTTCAATATTTCTATGAATGCAGATCTGTGATAAATTATCGATGTCGGCTCTGAGCTTCTGAGCGGAAGATACTGTTTGCCACTGGTATAACAATTAACTTTGAGTTCTGCGGGCACTTGTATTAGTTAATTGGTTTCCATTCTCGTTGGAATAAGCTCATTTCCCCCCTTTTCCATTTGATATTGCTTGAGGCGGAGAAAATGAGCTTAGGTGAATTAAAAGCTTATCTGTCAAATTAGCAGTTTTAATATAAGACTGCAATGCAGTTTACTAATAATTCTATTCCTTCTTTCCGGTCACTCGGGGTCAAATTGATGAGTGAAAGTTTTCCCTAAAGAAAATTTGTCACTTATTCCAAGCGAGAAGTTGAATAGTTTTCTTCTTGCCCAATGTGTAGCAGAGGGTTAAGGAAGTACATTTTGAAATTCAAGATATCATTATTCCCTTCCGCGCCAAGAAATTTAATTTGATACATGCGATTTCTCAAAATTATAATATTCTGCAACGTGCTGCAAATGTAGCCGCCAACATTATTTGACCAGACGGATTGATTTCCATTTAGCGTAGAAGCAAATAATTGGGTATTTGCAGTTGAAGGTATGGTGAATAATTAGAAATTGGATATATCGTTCTATCGAAATGGAGCGTAATGTACAGTGCTGCAAGAATCATCTTGAAACAGCAGCAAATCAGATCGATTACACTATGCACGTGCTTTTTACTGGTCGTTGAGTGAAGGAGAGGAAGCGCAAAGTAAATCTTATAACTAAGAACACAGGTTTGTCGCTTGCGTCTTCAAAATAATTTGCATATAAATGATTGCTTGCGCCTCAGCTGATGCGTATGCGGCACGTTATTTTCATTTAGCCAGTTGAACATATGATGCCAGACATGTAGTTAAGCTCATACTTAATGCCTACAATTAAATAGCTGATAGAGGATGGTTCTAGCGAAGTTCAAGTTTCATTATATGGTTTTATCCACCAAAACTGTTCAAAACCAGTTTAGGCCGGGGGCAAGTTACTTGGGCAATTGTTTGTTTTATTTCGGTCCTTCGTGTGCTATGAATTATTTTAACTAGATTAAAATCAGAGTAATAGAAGATTAAAGCATTTATGAACAGATTACAAGCTAAGAATATAATAATATCACCACAAGATTTCAACCAAAACGTTTTGTCTGGCCACAATGATCCAGAAACTGCTTACGAGAATTTCTGCATTTGATTTATCAAAAAAGAGTCCTATGAGCTACCATCGGCTGTGAGTATTTCAGACTGTTATTCAGCTAGTAAGCATATATTCTTAGTAGGGTCATATAATTAACTTAGCCAAGGATATCGGGAAAGAGTCTTTTGTTACCTTGTAGTTCTGATAAACTTGGAACTGTATGACCATTTCTTTGCGATTTTGTTCTTTCGATTTCTTCACTTCGTCAATGAAAACATGAGCATATTACTTATCATATGTGGTCTCTTTTTTCCTGCTCCTAAATCTCTCAATAAATGGTGGTTCATTTTCTTTGATACGCACACATGAAATGTGAATTGAAACTTTGTATTCTCTTTTTTTAAAAATTCACCAGTTACTTAACATAACGCCTATTATCAATTTTTTCCCAATGAAAGTGTATTAAAAATTATTGCAATTAATAGGTCTTCTATGATCTGCAATTAGGTGATGTTATCATGTTGGCATGACAGGTTGATTACAACTAGAACACTTCCTATGTATAGATTGTAAATTTATTTAACAAGCTCTTACCATCTCGGAACAGCCCTACGCCGTCTACGCGGAAGTAAAAATTCATTTCAGTGAATTTGAAGTTTCCAGATTGATTGGTTCCAAAATCCTTACCGCGTACCAAATCTGGCTGGCCTCCATTTAACATGATGCAACGAGAGGCAAAAACTCCTGCACTTATTGACTCCACGAACCAATATCGACTTCATAAAGTACGACGGCGGATCAGCAATTAAACCTAACACTTAAAAGAGTGTTTAATTATAGTCCATTTATCCGTGGGAATTTGTTTGAGTTGGATGTTGTCTCACTCATCATTCTCATCGCAAGTCTTCATCACTTCGTAAATGAAATAATCATTGTGCCACTCGCATTGTCAACAGTTACGACAAGGCGTATTACTTCATTACGAATAGGCCTTTGTATCAATTTTCCTCACAAATTCAGTCCTGGGGCCTCTAACATGTGTTCTTTTGCTGACTGACGGATGCATAATTTAAAAATAGAAATATCGGAACATTTTGAATCATTTAATGCAAAGGCATTAATATTGAAATGACCTGGAGGATCAGTAAAATTCGAGAAAAAATATATCTAAAAAATATGGTTCACACTGTTTTCCGTTTCATCCACGCTAAAGATTTTTAAAGACATGAATAATTCAAATGCTATCCACGGTCATGTATAGGCTGCGTTCAAGTATTTTCACAAGTTATTGGACCTTTATTACAGAAAAGAGAATGAGAGGTTGAACAGAGATGCCTTACACCTATATTTACACAAGCATAATTTCCTCTTTTCGACTAGGCTAAGGGCTCGAGGAATTTAGACACGAAAATCACAATGTTACACACTCTAAGCATAGTTTGCATCAAATTTAAGAGTAATTAGGGCTGAACGAAAATTAGAAACTTGTTTAGTTTATAAATATTCATAAATAGATTAATTTTGTTTATATTGTTAAGATTTGTTGAGCTTACTTTGTTGATCGGCTGTTAGAGCCGGCAGGTTCATGCAGAAAGAAATGGGCGAGACCTGGGAAGCATTAAATATTAGCTCTGAGTGCCTAAAAGGAATCAGGCATTTGGGTTTTGCCCGGCCGATGCCCGTCCAGTCCACGGTAATCCCCCTACTTTTGAATCGTAAAGATGTTGCAGCAGAGGCTGTCACAGGATCTGGCAAAACGCTCGCCTTTCTTCTTCCCATATTGGATATTTTATCTAAGCGTCAAAATAGATGGAAAAAGCACGAGGTTTTTTTACAGACTTTGTATAACTATCTGAAAGTTCTGATTATTACCCAGCTTAAATAGATTTTGGCTTGTTTTCAGATCGGAGCACTAATATTATCTCCTACTTATGAGTTAACTGTTCAGATTCACGATGTACTTACCGTTTTTCTTCAGTTCTTCAAAAACAAAGATGGGTAATTGGTTGATCAATAAGCTTTATTATATCGGGATATTATATTTGGACTGTTGATCGATTTTTCTGCTGTAGATCACCCCGTTTCTCATCATTAGTCCTAAGTGGGGGTGCTGCACATTCGAAACGTCTGGACGATCTGCGTTGCCTTCAATCAGATGGAGGTAATATTATGGTTGCTACACCAGGTCGCCTGGTTGACTTGGTTCAACAGGCTCCCATTTTTCTCGGACAGGCTGCCAACAACCAGACTTTCAATCCACTTGTTCGTGGACTTCGCTCTTTGGACGTGCTTATTCTTGATGAAGCTGATCGATTATTAGACATGGGATTTGAGCCTCAGTAAGTGGTCACTTACATTACATTACATTACATTAGGGATAGTTGAGAAGATATATTAGTGGATCATGTTGACAGATAGTTTTAACATTCGCTTCACCACATCCATCATCATTCATTTATCTTAGCCTTTCTTCAAAATAATGAACTTTAATAGCAGGGCTTCAAAAGATCCAAAATATATAAACTAGAGACGGACAAATAGCTTGTTCAATCTAACTTCCATATTCATGTTGTTTAGTTGAGATTGATATTTGGATTCTATTAATTGGTTACCGGTTTCCGGTTAATGTTCAAAAAGATACACTTCGATGATTCGATCTTTGCACTTCGTGAGATTTCTATTCAATTTTCTCTACTCGTATCTTTTTCTTTCTGGTCATTGTTATTCTGAACATGCATGAGGGTTTCGACTTACACTTGTTTAAACCCCTAAAACATCTCTTATTGGGCGAATCTCTTCATCGGAACAATACTTTATATTTCTGTTATTTTGAAGGATTCCATGTATTCTTATTGCCGTGCTTTACATCACGATCCTCGGTTTGTAGCAATGCGATTGAATGATTATTTCAGAGTTGTCGGTATCTGCTAGAAATATGACCTCCGGGTATTTGTTCGTTCGGTTCATTTCTTGGGTTGAAGATAAAAAAAGACTTGCGAGCAAGACTTGTTTCTGCAAGAACTTGGATGTCGATTCCCTTTCTATCAGTTGACTAGCAAAATGTATCGCAAAGTTAATGAACGTTCCTGCTGAAGCCTATTTATGGTTTTTAAATTATTTTGCATTTATCCAACCTCTTATCCAATATCCATATATAGCCTCCGTTTATGTCATATCTATTTTACATTAAGGTTGAACACTGTACTTGGAATGTTACCAAAACAACGCAGAACTGGTCTCTTCTCGGCCACGCAGACGAATCAGTTGGACGATTTGTTGCGGGCGGGTCTGCGAAATCCTGTTCGTGTGGTGGTTCGCGAAAAGGAGCAGTCTTTAACCAATGAATTACAGCAAAGGACGCCCTCTAGCCTTGAAAATTTTTATCTGGTGAGTCGACTAAGGTTATTATTCACGTAGGTCTTAAAGCAACCCTTCGTTAAGCGTGTAAAGGACATCACTTAAATTGTGTTTAACCTCAAGATTAGTTGATTGATATATTTTTAAGATCTCTTGTGAGGGAATTTCATCGCTTCTATTAAGCTAAAAGCCCTTATATTACTGGAGGCTGCTCTGCAGAACTTCTTTGTTCATTTAATTTAAGAATTGTCCTTATGGCTGAAACCTGAGTGATCATAAGTCTACAGACAGCCAAAAGTAGAAGTATAGTTTAGACTTTTCTGGAGTTAATTGGATTCGTAGAGAAAGACCGTCGCTCGCTTAGAGTGGTCCTATTTATATAAAAAATGGTACTTATACAAACAAAATCTACTCTAACGTTCGGCGGTATGTCTTCAGAGCGGATGGCTCTGAAGCGAATGCTCTGTGTTCTTAAGTTGCCCTCCACACATGGCGATTTCTTATCCGGAGTTGAACAACATCGCCTTGTTAAGACTCAAACGATGCTGGATGCGTTCTTATCGGCCTGGGTCTATACAAGTCACTGCTCATCTCAATATAGGCCAGAAGAGTAGGAAGTTTTAGCCCTGATAATGAGTGAAATTACAGTATTCCTCAGAACTGTTATAAGGCATTCAGCATTGTAATTTTCACCTAGACGGAATTCACGTTCCTTGAAGCAGAAAATTCCTAATCGTATGATCTTCAATGTTCAAGAAGTTTTTTTCTGGATTTCGGCTTGTATAGGTGCAGATGGTTTCTTTATATTCGTTTAGACATTCAATTTTTTTATTCATCCCCACTCATTGGGCAAGTCCCGAGGACTTATTGGGGTACAACAGAACTACAAAGAGCTCATACAACAGCTAGACACTTAAACATCGCATAGAACAATTAAGTTGTCTTCGGCGCCCTGGCCATTTCTCGGCATGGTTTCGTGGTGCAGTAACAATTCATTCTTCGGTTACACTTGCAGCGCCTCGTCGTCCTCGACTGTTTGTTCTTATCCAGGTGTTCTTTTCTAGCAACCATATGTGGGTAAGGGTTATTCGCAGCCGAGATAGAGCAGTTGTAATGTTCACCCTGCCGGGTCGGCTTTTCTTAGCAGTTTTTTTTCCTGCCTTCCACACTATCTTTGTCCTCCCCTTCTACTTTCTCTACTGTAGTTTGGTCCTTCCCTCTTCTCTGTTGGCTTTTCACTTTCTGTGATTTTGCGTCTTAGCCACCTTTTGAGTCGTATCTTTTAAGGTGTTCTCTAACAGGGCACTTTAGTCTGTGGTCCAGTATCTCTTCAGTTTTGTGTCCTCTTCCATGATCTTGTCTTAAGTGTCTCCGCACCTCCTTTGTTGTGGCGAAACATCTATGGCAGTTTGCGTTGGTACAGGCAATATCACGTTGCCTTTCTCTTATTAATCTAGGTGTGTAATTATCACCTCGACCTTTGAGGCTTTCCTTTGGATCAAGTAGCCATGAGTCGGAGTGCTCTTGCCATATTTCTTTCGCATCTTCAATTAATTGAAGAATCCAGTCCCTGGTATGTGAGGTTTTGTTAGTCGCCCCGTTTTCAAAGTTATTCTCAAGTATAGGGAGCATCAGGCTATCTTTGTCCATTTTCAAACTCTTCCATAGGTTCAACCTCTTTGCCTGTATAAGACCTGCCAAGTTACGCATCGGCAGCTCCTTCCGGAGTTCCTCGACAGTTTTGGCTCTTCGCGAATGCAATTCAAGTATCATAAGCCGAGTCGTATTCTGTATTGTTTGTAGTCCGTTGTTATCTTTCACTCTCAAGACAATATTAGATAATCCATAAGTGACTGCAGGATCGACAAAAATACCTACCAGAATTGCTTTCAGGATGTTATTGAGACTTCTTGAGCGCAGGAATAGTCGTAGTCGTGCCCTGACTAGGTTAGCTTTTATTACCCCGTCTGGCTCACCGGTGTCTTGAATTATGGAGCCAAGGTATTCGAAGTATGAGGCACGTCGGAATGACATTCCTGCCGCCTCGAGGGGCCTTCGATCCTCACCGGCACCAACTTGAAACCAGAAGGTTTTTATCGCTGCAATTTGCATTCCGTATTTATGCAGCGTTATCGTCAGATGCTCTATTAATCTGACAGCTGCGATCTTACTTGGCGCAATAAGACAGATCATCTGCGTATTCTGGATGATTTAGCACCCATCTTTTGCCCGAGTAATTAATCATCTGAACCGCATTGTCATTGAGTGGGGAGAAGTCTTCATCCAATATGAGTTGGAAGGTTAGGTTGAAAAGAAGTGGTCATTTTGAGCCTTGTCTCACACCACGTTCCATCACAAGGTAGTCCTTTGTTCCCTTCAATTTCTACATCGGTGAGTCCATTAAGGATTGTACCGAATGGACCATTTGCCAAGAGCAGCCCAGATCGATCAATCGGTTATTTATTGCAGCTTTAGGCAACGAGTCAGGGGCCGTTTTTAGTTCACCAAACACCAGCGCTAATTTCTGCTTCTGGCCCTCCCTTCGCAGAATCCAAATTGGGTTCTTGAGTGCGATTCGGCATGTTGTTGCTTCAGGCGTTGGCACAAAATGGATGCATATAACTTGCCTTGTGTACCTAGAAGGAAGATTGATCTATGGTTTGCAGCATCTGTCTGCGGACCTTTACGTTTGTACGAATCAATCCAGGATCGAGGTATAGGAGTGGTCCCATTGTAGAAGTCATTGAAAACTTTAGAAGGTAGGCATTTAGATTCCGAGCGTCCCATTTCAGTAACAAAGATCTAATTCCATTTTCACCGGGACTTTTAGCTGTCTCTATCTCCTCCATTGAAATTGGGTAGTCTCTCGATAGAAGATCATAGTTTTTAATTTCTTCGGTGGCTCTGACCTTAAACAGTTCCTGGTAGTGTACTGCCAGGTCTTTCGATTTTACTAGTATCATTCAGGGACATGAAGGCTTTTCGAGGTTCTCTCTGCGAAGTATACTGGAAAGCAGGTTATTCTTCTTGATATGCTTGTTTCCATTTTCGAATCAGTTTGTTCACCCTATTTCTTTGCTTTTGAGATGGATTTGAGAGCCAATTTGTTTGTAGAAGGAATTCTCTGTCTCATTCTCGCATATGGCTGTATACCATCCTTTTTTCTTTAGCTCAGCTTTTTGCCTCCCTGTTTTGGCAGCAGCCTTTTCTGTAGCTTTCAAGACATCCTCATATGTGATTGTCAAGGGGTCTTGAGGCAATTCCCTTTTGAAGTTTTGAAACGTCTAATGTTTCGTAATATACAAAGCGAAACTTTGATTCAATATGAGCAGTTGACCACGCAAATCAAGTCTTAACCAATGTTTAGACAAGTGGCAGAAATATTATGATATTGTTATGGCATTTGTACTTCATTTGAAGATTAGCTCATCACAGAATAAACCGTTTTAAAACTATGAACATAACGGAGAACAAGCACCCCGAATCAAACCCACAACACTTGAAATTTTAAAATGGTAAATGGACCGATTGGTTTGGCGCCAATGTTACGGGCATCAGAGCTCAATCTTCAGTTGAAGTCGCCAATGACATTAATTATATGTTTACATTTAGAGAGAACTAACCTATAGGTTTTGGCCACAAGTTTGTAAAAGGATTCTTTAATCATCGCATCCTCCATGGACTCGGTCGGAGCATAGCATCCCATCAGTCCAACTTTACTCCTCCAATTTGGACTGTTAGCGTGGCTAGTCTATTTGGGACAGGGTTAGATTCAGACAATATACTCTTTTTGACCAGAAAGGCGACCCCACCATTCGGTATAGAGCTTTCACTGTGTCTAGAGTTGAAGAAGGCGTAGTTATCGATATATAAGGAGCAGGATTTCATTCGAGTTTCCGTTAGGGAAACGATCTCCCTACCCCTACCAGAAGTCTCTTCAACTATCTGGTGGAGTTTCCATTCATTGCTACATGCACGCATGCTCCACAATCCAAGTTTAAGACCATGAATCCATGTATTACGTCGACCCTTGATTAAGAGGCTCTTGGTGGACTCAGGCTGAACTTCTGCTGATATAATAATATGTTCATGCGTCTGGTGGGTGATTAGTCCTATCTGGCCTCCCCTCTCTTTAGCCCGCAGGGTTTCCCCTGAGGTTTCCAGTGGTCACCACTTGGAGGTAGAGAATGGGTTTGACCACCTTAGCCATTACATTTTTCTTGTTTGCTCCCCACCCATTAGGACACGTCTCAAGGGCTTATTGGGGGTACAACAAAACTACAAGTAGCTTTTACAACAAGTAGCACACACTTGTAAACACGGAAGATAGTAAAAGCGTATATTGACGTCTTTGGTTCTCTGGTCACTTCTTTGGGATGGTATCATAGTACAGATAGCAGTTCAACTTCGTAGTGACCACTCGTCCGCCCTCGACATGGTTAAGACAGACAATTCTCATACCACTTCCAGAAGTCTGTTCGACGTCCTGGTGGAGATTCTATTTATTGCTGCATGCACCCGCTTTCCACAGTCCAGTTTGAGACCATGAATCCAGGTATTTACGCTGTGGCTCGTTTACCAGGCTGTATGAGGTTGTACTTCCGCTGGCACAATCAAATTTCATAGGTTCGGTGGGTGATTAGTTCTATCCGACCGCCCCTCTCATTGGTCCCCAGAGTTGCCCCTGGTTATAGGTGGTCACCATGAGGAGGTTGAGAGTAGGTTTGACCACCTAGACATTCAATATTGTTTTTATTCCTCACTTTTAACCGTTCTACTCAGATTGTTAAACCTGAAGACAAACTTCGCGCTTTGGTCACATTTCTTCGAAGTCATGCATCCACCGAGAAGATTGTGGTGTTTCTAGCTACCTGTGCAGCTGTGGATTACTTTGCACGTCTTCTTAAAAATGGCCTCTTGCCACAAAGCCAGGTACCTTCGGTGCATGCCCTTCACCGCAAAATGCGCAATAAACGTATCCCAGAATTTGGCAAATTTCGAACTGCCGAACGGTAAATCAGTCGACTTTTACGTTTAAATTATACTTTGGATTAAAAGGTATCTGAATGTGTATTTGTTCATTGCAGGGGCATTCTGTTGTGCACTGATATCATGGCTCGTGGAATTGATATTCCCAATGTAAATTGGGTTCTCCAGTGGGATCCTCCTTCCGTTGCCAAGTACGTTCACTTAAACCTCTATGCTCATAAAATCAAGCCTGCTTGAAGCATTTAAAACACCTTTCATCCTTTTTTCTTTCAGTTTTTTCGTACACCGCTGCGGTCGAACGGCCAGGTGTGGGGCCGCCGGTAGAGCGGTTCTTTTTCTGGCTCCCAGTGAGGTCGCTTATGTGGATTTTCTTAGAATAAATCAAAATGTAAGGTCTCCATTTAAATGGTACTCGTAGTATCACTGTCAGACCAGCAGAGTTTTGCCTACTTTATTGTTCTGTTCCAGGTCATTTTGGTGGAGCAAAATCTATCTCAACTTGTCGACGCTTCCATTTTGAATGAGTTTTCGAATGAATTCATTCGTAATAAGGTTCAGAAGATCTGCCTTAGAGACAGGCGAGCCAAAACTTACTTTTCGCTTTTATATGACTCAGCTCTTTTTGATTTCATTCAAATGCACTCAAACATCAAGGGCGTTACGTTTCATTTAAGGCTTTCACCCGGCTATCATGTAAAAATGGAAATGGAAATGTCTTATGTAAACGAGGCTGGCAATGAAACTGGCAAGGCATAATATTTCAATAAGTATGTAGCTTGTGTTTGGTGGTCGCTTCACCAGTTTTCCTCAGTTAAAATGTACACAGATCACTTTGAAAGTGATGTTGATGCAAGTCATTGGTTGAGATAAGGCTAAAACCAGGAGAATCTTCATTCGGCATAACGAGTTTCATCTGTTTCAGCATTTAGCTTGAGCATCAAGAGCAGTTGGACGCTACTTCTTAATAATTTTACCTCAGACTAGTTATCATTATTATGGTATGTTTAAGTCTTAAACAATTTAAGGAGCTCCTATTTTTTGCAGGGCTTATTATGTCCAAGTTCTAAGATTTATTTTCAGAGTCATTCCTTTGGAATACAGCTAGATGTCTGGAACCCAGTTAACTCTTGTTAAGAGATCATTGAACAACACAGAGGAGTGAAGCAGCGGTACGCCTTAGAACCTAGTTGTTGAATGAGCAGTTCCTTCCTCGTTTTCGAGATTTCCATTTCCAGATGTAAGAAAGCAATCGTTTTCGAGGACCTCTTTGTAATTTTCCCCCTTTTTTAGGCTCATGTACGAGAAGAGTGTCAAAGCCTTTGTCTCGTTTGCACAGTTTTACCGCAAACATGACTGTCAACTACTATTCAGGATCAAAGGTATTTTTCAGTCTTGCTCACGCGATGCACATCCAGTTTCTGAATAAGCCTTTGTTTTTATTTCAGATTTGGACCTGGGTGCTCTGGCAAATGCCTACGGTCTGCTGAGAATGCCCCAGATGCCCGAACTGAAGGATACCCAAATCAATAGTTTTGTTGCCTCTGATGTTGACCTTACAAAAATTAAGTATAAGTGAGTTTGAATTAGCTCCATTGAACGTTTAGCATTCATAAATATCATTTTATTACAGGGAGAAGAGTATTGCTAAACAGAGGGAGTTAAAACGCAAATTGTTGGAAGAAAATCCACCGCCCAGATTCAAAAAGGTTCGTTCGAGAATGGGCTCTCGAGATTGTTGCGATATGTCATTTCAGATTGTCGTCATTTGCAAAGTTCAATCATTTACCGATTGCTATTTATGTATTACTATAGCTACCAAGCAATCAGACTCAGATGTTATTGGGCCTAGTGGAAAAAATGATTTGTGCTTTTGGAGCTAGAGGGGCAGTAGCAAAGACTGACGTAGCTAGAACGGTTCAGAGACAGTGTCAAGATTGATGGAAACAGGGCTCTTTAGCTGTTTTTCACTGTCGTATTCTTGCATCTGCATCTCAAAATTTGGGAGACTTTGAGTCGTCTAGACCTTCGAGTCATGCTTCTAGTTTTGCTATTTGTGTTTGAGGTGTGCGGGTTGACCAACTGCCTAACAGCAATACATGAACCAGTTTTATTTTCAAATTAAGTTATTCGCTAGCTGTCTAAACTTAGTGGGATTCCTGATTGATATGTTCCTGTCTTTTCTGTTCAGTCATCGGCATGGTCTAAAACTAAAGAAAAAAGGTTGAAGCGCGCAGCTCGGAAGCAGAAAAAATTAATTAAAAAAGAGCATTTGACAGCTAAAATGGCTAAGGATGAAAATGCATCGAGTGTTGCAGGCAGAAAGCGTCCTACTAGTGCCTTGGATGCCGAGGACGCTGTTGAAGACGATGCGGATTCCATAGCTGAAGACTATAGGAAAATAAGAAAGTTGAAAAATCGCAAGGTAAAGGGCTAGATCTGATTCTATCGTTCTAATTTAAGGGTTGGACCCTTTTCAACTTTTTCTATTGTTTCAGGTCACTGCTGCTGAACTTCAGGAATTGGAAGATGATCAGCTTTGTACATAGTAAAATTTGACTTCTGCAGGACTTGTTTCTTGTTTTTTTTTTCTCGATAGATTGGGCAACTACAGCCTTACTAAGATTGTGTTCATGCGCTATTCTTATTCAATGCATGTGAAAAGCGGGCAGGCGATAGAGACTCAATTCACAGGATCAGGGATTTAGCCAGTCCATATCAGGCCCGTTTATTCGGGCCTTTTGCAATGGAGTGCAAAAGGCTCTTAACGACTGGTATACCTCGGAGGGTTTTCGGAAGTATGCACCCGAAGGCAAGTGGAGAATATTTGTGAGAATAAAACACGGAATCAGGAAAGTGTCTGACTTCGCGGAGAACCTTGTGTAATTGGCGTACTCCAACTGATCAGCCTTCAGTTAGAGACTTCCAAAGCAACAAGTTAGCGGTATTGGGGCAGCTCTCAAAGACCTCGGCAATTTTCACCTGATTCTCGTGGTAAGGGATTCATCGCTTGATCACATGGAATCAGCCGAAACTGGTTCACAGATGCGCTCTTGATTAAAGGTGGAAATCAAAACTAGACGAGAAGTAAATCACTGCTTAGGGTTTGAGTGGGTAGTCTGTTTCAGGCATAGTGGCAAAGTTGGTACCTTGATGTTTCAATTTAATCGAAAAAGTTTCTTTGATAAAATGAAAGTCTGATCAAAAATTCGAATACTGCTCTTCCAGCAGGTTACTAAAGTAATTTCAAAAAAAATTTAAACGTGACCATTAATGTTGTTAAAACGACATTTTTCTACAATATGCAACCGCCAATTTGACTCTCCAAGTAGTGCAGTAACATTATTGCCATATTTAATTCACAATTTAATACTCACCTAGATTCCTTCAAATCAAATGATTTATAAGCCCTGCATGTCCATTAACGCCTTAGCATCGTATAAACTTTGAGTTCCCTCAAATAAAGCGGGAATTCAAGTGCAAGTGCTGAATAAATTATAAATTGTCGTCTTTATCAGCATCGATGAAACAAACAGTGATTAAACACAATAAAAAGCAGTCGAAATGAAATTAAATAATCTATTTAAATCCACAATTATTATTTTTAACAAAAAACGGAATTCTCAGAAGCTTCAATTATATTAAAATAAAATTGCGTTTAAGTCAATCAATGACATGTGATAAAGAAAAAACGCGCAATTTGCTAGCATTTTTTATAGGGCGTCGTGAAGGCAGTTTCAGCGCTTCTTTAATCCCCAGAAATTTAGTCTTTGAAACTCATAGCCTCAAAATCGATAATGTATAATCATCTCTCTTAAATATCAGTTAGGAACACTTTGAATATTGGAACTGTGGATATTCAGAGTGCTAGCAGAATCCGAACTGTTTTCGGAAAAGGTATATCCTTAGATTGAATTTGTTTGTCACTGTATCTAGTATCCATACAACATTTGTAGTGTTTTCGTTTCAATTTAGACTTTTTTAACCGGTTTTTTCTGTATAATGCTTCTATGAATTAATGAGATAGAAGATAAAAGCACATAAATTTATTGAACATTATCACTTTAAACATAAGAAATCCTTGAGGTGTTTCCCCTTTCATCAAGTGCTAGTTATAAATGACGGCCGTTAAGGTCAAGTTTCTCTGTGATTTTCGTGCTCATCAATAAGCAACTGTTTTTGGCGCAAGTCGGTTCATCGGGCAACCAGAAATAAAATATGCTGGAGAGTTTCCTAATTGAATAACAATCTTAGAGACGAGATATAACGCATTAATCAAATCTTCTCTACAAAGTTCACTCCAGATGAAGTTCCGCTTACATTCGCATTTGCTTAGCTTTATACGAAGAACGAAATACATAGCACCGAAGGTTCTGAAATATTTTTATCCACCTAATGACTAATGAAATCATTTTAAACTAAGTAAAGTTCGAGAAATCATACTCCTATACAATCTAGAACCGTGATTTATTCCAGTTAAATCGGAAAGCAGTAACTTACACTTAAAAATAGATTGAATTCAACTTTTATACAAACTAAAAAGTTTATACCTTAATGTTTCAATTCAATCGAAAAAGTGTCTTTGATAAAATAAAAGTCTGATCAAAAATTCGAATACTGCTCTTCCAGTAGGTTACTGGAGTAAAATCAAAAAAAAATAAAGAAGGTGACCATTAATGTTGTTAAAACGACTGAACTAAAAGGCAACTTTAAGAACCATTTTGACATTAATTTTCTTTTCCATTCGGCGGTAGTAGTTGCACTGAAAAGATACATTTTTCTACAATATGCAACCGCCAATTTGACTCTCCAAGTAGTGCAGTAACATTATTGCCATATTTAATTCACAACTTAATACTCACCTAGATTCCTTCAAATCGAATGATTTATAAACCCTGCATAGTCCAATAGATCCAGTGTTGAATTCGCACGGCAATCATTTTGATTTTACTCCAGTTCTATAGGATTCAGTAAATATTTGTCTTACCTATATAGATCACTAGCTTAATTTTATGAACTTTTGTGAACAAAATTATAAACATAATTAAATAGAATCCAAAGCATTCATATGTTTTTATAATGCATTTTTTGGTTGCTTTCCCTAGTAATGGTATTGCGAAGAACTAGCGAAATTCGCTACAGATGTTAAACGTGATGGGAATGTATCGACTGCTGCTTAATATAATATCTGAAAGGAAATTTTTCAATTTTAAAAATGCTTATAAGCATTATGATCCTTAAATTGGTACCTTTATGCCTGAGAATAAATGATATGATGTCAATTATGCATGGTAAATGCGATTCGTGCGACTGTAGCGCAATGAAGGTACAGTTAGGCATGCAAGTGTAAATTGAATTTCGCTAGCACAAAATCTATTTTAAATCCATACTGAAAATTCGCTTCTGAAATGCTCTTTGGATCCTTATTAACTATTGCTAAACCTTGTAGTGCAATATTCCGTGATATAGACACGTATGACATGCAACATAGAAACATATTTAGGCGCAGCCTTGACATAATGAAACTGAGAACACTAACTTCCATGAACTTCTGGATTTCCTTTGTTTGCTCTTCATTTTGAAGATTTTATGACTTTATAAAACAGTACGTTTGCTCACTTTTTATGTGAATTCGTAAGTTATATTTTATTGGTTTCATGAGTGGCATTTACAGATATCAAAAATTTATAGGTAACAGCGGCGAATGGCATTAATTCAATGAACTAGATGCGTGATATCGCCGTATTTTGGTCTGCAAGGGGATTTATTAGAGGAAGAGCAATTTTACTTCAATAAGGTCATCATTGTTTACTCATTGGGCAAGTCCCAAGGACTTATTGGGGGTACACCAGAAGTACAAATAGCTTTCATAGCAATTAAGCACAACAGTTAGCACAGAACAGTTAAAACGCTTGTTGACGTCTTCGTTTGTCTGGTCTCTTTTCTGGTATGGCTTCGTCGTACAGGTAGCAGTTCAGCTTCGTCGAGCCACCTCGTTCGATTTCGTTTGTCTTCAAATCTCCTCCAGAAATCAACATTCTGGCGGAGATCCATTCATAGCAACTTGCACGTGCATTCTATAGTCCAGTTTGAGACCACGAACCCGGTTATTTACGTCGTGCCTTCTTTACCAAGCTGTAAGAAGTTGTACTTCTGCTAGCATAATCTAATTATATACGTCCGGAGGGTGATTAGTCCCATCCGACCGCCCCTCTCATTAGCCCCCAGAGTTGCCCCTGGGGTTACTGGTGGTCACCACGAGTAGTTTAAGAGTAGGTTTGACCACCTCGTTGTTTACTATAATGTTGCCGGCGAGAGTCACATGAGATGTCGGATTGCGAAATGATATATTAAGTGGTCGTTCGATGGCAAAGCTTCCACCAAGTACAACGGTGGGTCTGTGGAAAGTTATAAACGCAAAATGAATGAATGATGAATTAAAGTCAATGTTAGATATGCATTAACGACTGCTCTTAAAACTCCTGATTATAGTTCGTTCAGCGGATCTCACTTCTTTGACTTTACCTGTTCAGCTGATAAAGGGAGAGTTGAAGTGAAGCTTCTGCTAGTGACCATTTTGTCCTCTCCTACTACGAAATATTCCGACTCACTTTTTCATTGTACACCATTAGATTTCAGGAAATTACTCATTTCGCATTCCCATCAGACTTGGTCTGCTCCGAAATGCGATTCTAAAACCAGCGTCGGTCAACATTAAATGAATTCGCACTTTGAAAAACGATCTATTCTCAGCGATCTATAAAACGCTCAAATGAGTTTTCCGACTTTGATCCGTAGAGACCAGTAGTTTGTTCATTTTATGACTTTCATCGTAGATAGCTTTCAACAACGATGATGATGGAAAAAGCATAATTGCTTTCTTACTGTAAATACAGATGCTGAAGACTAAAAAGCAGACTATTGTGCATTGCCAGCACCAGTAACGATGGCAGAACCCCAAGATTGGACATGCTTGTGACGCAACTGCAGTAGAAAATTGCAAGAAGCTATTCAACGAATGAATGAGTCGTGTCTCTATGTAAGCATATCCATCACCGACAACGGTAATGTCAGTTACTACGCTGTTCTACATTCTCTGTCAGTGGATAAGAGGCGATATATTTAAACCTCCACTGTCTGATGAGTTAATTACAACTACGGTGACTCAGGCTCGAGTTTTTAACTAAAGTGCGGAACTATTTGTACACATTCGTTTGTTTATGAACCTCGACCTGATTTTAACATCTGTGCAAAATATACCATATTTATGATTCTGGCTAACAATGGACTTCAACGACAGCACTCATACACTATCAATCGATTCTTTTGATAGTGCTGCTGTATAAAGGTTTTCCCTAGTATCATTCAAACTATAATCGATTGGCCTCTAGAAGGTATTAGAAATATACCCAACTCCAATTGATATTGATTTCCTTATAACATGAAATGCCGAAGGTCAAATAGAGTTTATTTTCAAATCAGTAATTTATTCTGGCTGTTAATCGTTTGTGCTTATTTACAGTAACTACATTATAAGTTTTGAAGACCTATATATGCTAATGGCACGTTCGAATTAATTATCACCTTTTAATGAACCTTATCAGATCCTGCTGTATGACAGATAGAAGGATCTTCTTCACTATGAGTAAATAGGTAGCAACCCTGAAGGAGTCTACTTGCCATGCTTTGAATTCGTTAGTCTTGAAGCAGCTTTCCACTTAACTTAAGTTAGATTTAATTTCTAGAGGTTGGATCTTATTCATTCCTTCATAATCTCACCAAGACTATTAGTCTTACACAATAGGATTTAATTTTGCCTTTTTGATAGAGCTGCTCTAAATCGTTTCTTGGAAGTGTGCTGGTCTAAGGGTCAGTTGGACCTTCATCGCAAAACGGTGTTTGATTGGATGAGAGCGGTTAATTAATAATTAAACTAGTTAGAGAATTTCAATTAAACATATTCATTTAGGCTTTGAACATCAGCGCATTCTGATACTGCGTCCAGTCTTCATGAACATACCAATTTTAATCCCAAGTTATACATTTAATTTTCAACAAGAATGGTGTGGCTCTGAGATTCATTCCTTTAAGCAAAAGCGGCATCTTTCTTTTAGATCCACACACAGGTTAGAATTCACAGAGGGTATCAAACGGGCCTATCACCAACTTCCTTGTCTGTGTCAGTTGAGAGCCTAGGAACGGATGCGATTTCAGTATAACAGATTCGGGGGCATTCTAAAATTCTGATGTATTAAACTTTACAAAAAGTAGATATTTTATCATGTTCATTTGCGGCTCAGCTAATAACTGCAAGTTCATGTTGTTGACCGATTTCGAACTTAAAACACCTATTAAGTCTGCTTTATAGGGCAGCCGATTCGTAAAACAAGACAATGCGAACATGTCTGCGAGTTTTGAGTTTATTTACATGACCCTAAACCTGCCTTCACAGCCATCTTTCCCTCAAATAAGTCTAACAAACACCCCTTTTTCCTACCAAATAGTTGATTATTCAGCTCTAAAGAAAATACTACGTGCTCACGATTCGTACCTGCTTTGCCATGGTAATGGTCTACTTTTCCTGATATGCGTTTCTGAGTAGATGGTTTAGTCCACTAATAGGTGAATTGACATCAGCGTGAGGCCTTTCTCCGTTTTGAAAAATCTTTCAGAGTATCCGAAGCATTGAAATCTACGGAGGTTGTCTAGATATTCAAATGCAATTTAACGCCATTCTGGTCCAAGTTTGCAATCAAGAACTCATGAATTCATACTTAATAACCGTCTAGATTTTTTTATTCCTCTCCACCCTTTAGGGCAAGTCCCGAGGACTTATTGGGGGTAAAACAGAAATAAAATAAAGTTACATATTATAGCATAGAGCAGTTACTTGACGATTATCAACCCGCTGGTCTGTTCTCGGCATGGTTGCGTGGCGCAATAGCATTCAGTTCTGCTGCATCCCATGGAGTACCTGGGATAGAGTTCTTTCCAGCCGTGATTGAGCAGATGTGTATTTCATCCTGCCTGAGGGACTTTTCGTTGCTTCCTATCTTCCACTCTATCATTTTTCTCATTCGTATTCGGCTTTTCTGCTTTTCAAATTCAGTTTGATTGTTTCCTCTTCTCTGTTTGTTTCTCCCTTTCTCTGATTTCGACCGAAGGGTGACAGTTCCTAGTATGTCTTTCTAGCCACCCTTGAGTCTTGTATCTTTTAAGACAGTCTATAAGAGTGCACTTTAGCCTAGGGTCGAGCATCTCTTCAGTTCTATGTTCTTCTTCTCCGTGATCTTGTCTTACGTGCATTCGCATATCACTTATTCTAGCGAAGGATCTTTGGCAGTTAGTGTTGGTACAGACAATATCATGTTGCCTTTCTCCTACCAGTCTAGGTGTATAATTTTCGTCTCGAACTTTAGGGCTTTCCTTTGGATCAAGTAGCCATGAATCTGAGTACTCTTGCCATATTTCTTTCGCATCCTTAATTAATTGAAGCATCCAGTTCATTGTGTATGAAGCTTTCTTTGTTTCGGCTTTTTCAAAGTTACTGTCAAGTATGGAGAGTATCAGGCTATCTTTGTCCATCTTTAAGCTCTTCCATAGGTTCAACCTCTTAGTCGGTATAAGACTTGCCAGGTTACGCACTGGGAGTTCCTTTTGGAGTTCCTCAACAGTTTTGTCCCTTCACGAATACAATCCGAGTATCATACGTCGAGCCGTATTCTGTATTGCATGTCAAGATTAGAAATACAGTTCCACCCAACTTAAAGATCATAATAGCGGAAGAATCTGATAATATCCCTGATAAATCCCAGTTACCTCCTGTGTTATTATCTCTGAGGAGGTAGAATAGAAGTGTTATGGGATTGCTGCAATAAAACTCAATTGTATGAAAGCTATTTTACCCCACTGATAGATAGAGCTAGACAGGGTTTCATCTTTTTCATTCTTTCATTTCACAATAAGGTTCTGATCCAAGGTTTACAAGCTAATGAAGAGCAGTCCATTTGAAGGTAACGGTTGAACCAACAGTATTGTAATAATTTTCAAAGATGACGACCAATTTCGACAACTCCATATTGGTCCAATATATAACTATTGTGTGATTACGTATTTATTTGAACCGATTGTTCACCCAAAACTGTTTAGACTGAAGGTCATTTGCATTGTCTATCAAATGCAAATAAAACAGCGTGCTATTAACCTGTACATTTAATTACTATCAGGACGTAAAGGAAATGTTGATAAAGGGACACACATTTTGGGCCCTGGCATGTCTTCCCTCGCCTAAGTCCTACTTTTTTAAAGTGTCCAAATCTAGGGCTGCACGTTGCTAAATTCATTCAACCGACCTTCAGTTTGATTCTGGTTGGTTCGTTGCAAATCGGCCAATCATGTACTCAATTTAGCTGAGCTCACTTATTTTAAAGGTGAACTTTTGATTGAAAGCGCATTTTAACGTTTTCCCACTTACGGCATGGTGCGTCCACATTTTAACATTTATTTTGGCTTTTTTGAATGCGCTTTTAATTGTAAACCCCTGATTTTTCGATGCTATTGTTTCGTTCGAAGAAGGAGCCATCGATATCTCCATCAAATGAGACTGTGTAAATGTTCCTTGGAATTTGCGGTTGTCTATTTAAGTCCAGGAGGGTCATTTAATGCAGTCTTTAGCAAAGTCAACTCAGACCCCTTCATTTTTGATTTTTAACCCTCTGCGTAGGAGAAAAAAGCAAATCAGGAAAATGTATGGCGCCTTCGATTTCAGTTAGAAAATGAGCCGATCATGTATATTGTTTCCCGCTATTTGAGCCTTATTTGTGACATTGATAGCTTCGACATCCAGAAAACTATTTCATGCCAATTCAGATCAAAAGTCCCGACAATAGTCTTAGTTTGATAGAGTTCTGCTTCAAGTTATCCTTGCAAGTAACCAAGATGGTCATCTAACTTTATACAAACTCCTCATTTTGAATTGTCTTGTTTAGCCATTTTAAGCCCAAATGCGATTTGGGCCTAAAGTGGCTTTATTTTTCATCAGTGAAATGCTGACCGGTTCAGCCACTTGATTGTTTTAATGAGACACCATATTCAACAATTTTTTTGAGTCGTTCTGCTTTCGCAGTGTTTGATTTATCGATTCCGATTTGTGTATTTGCATTTGAAATTGTGATTCATTCAGTAAACATTGACCTCAAACACTAATCTAATATTCAAGTTCAAAATCAATTCAAATGCTTATCATTATTTGATGGCATAAATCATAACTTATGTTTACAGAGTTCAATAATTCTCTTGTGAGGTCAAATCGTGACCTCGACCGTGTACCCAATGAAGACAATGATCAAACCGATCACTTAATCCGACTGAATATCGGCGGTAAACTAGGATTGTATAATAAACACCGAATGTGGATTATAAGTACTAATAGTCCGATTCCTGATTAGGGCTTGTTCCAGCGTGTGTTGAAGGGAACTGTCTTTCGATTCTACGAAATGTATAGAATATCGTAAGCCTTTATAGATTACAAGCCTTTATTTGATCGAGCTTTCTCAATTCTTGTAAGCGATCATATTATTCATTGGATGAGTGCCGATGAATGTCGAACTTGCACCATCAAATGAATCAGGTGCGTGCGTGACCCCTAACATGGCGCTCCAAACTTATCTTACTTTTAGAACTTGTTTCTTATCATTTGCTCTAGTCACTGATGTAGTTAGAACTGCTATGATTGGTTTTATCTGCAACTTGGATCTTGCACTTTTAAAAGCAATCTTCCACTTGGGTATCACGTTTTATCAATGTTCCACATCTTTAATACATCATTAGATGCTGCTTTATATCATTTGTTTATTATTTTCATTAATTATTTAAGCAAAGCATTAAAACACAAAATTAAAACGTTATTAAACGTGATGTGTGCCCACCAAAATTTTCAATTGCAGTGCATTAAACGGAAATTTTTAGGCTTTCTGCACCACTACCATCCTGTGATGTTGGTTTACAAACAATAGGTAAACGGTTTTATGGCGTAGCAACTCTGCGCTGCCATCTAATTTTGAGTAGGGCATTACTGCAAAAAGTGTTTTGGCTTAAACTGATCACCTTACTAATCATGGTGACCGAGACCTAGATCGGTCGTCTCGTAGATTGAGTTGCTTAATCATTTTAGATGAATCCGTTCCATTGATGCCTTGGTAAATAGGATTAATTAAGTTGGTGTAATGCGTTATTGAAGCATTTTCTACGGGTTCATTGAACGAATATGGTAAGTCAACTTCTCAGTCGGTAGTTGTTCCTGCAAGACATGTGTTTTGCAACAAATTCGGAGCACTGTTTTCCGTGATTATCAACTGCTGCTTTGTACTACAAAGGATCTACATTCAATTTCGTCTTACAATACCATTGTTTTCATGCTGATTCGGCTTCATAGATCGTGCTTGTATTAGGGTCTGTGTTGTGAATTTTGTTTCCACGTACTTCAAAGCTCTTTAAGCCTCTCACATGAGAGACTCGCTTTTAAAATTACCTGTTCAACTTCCTTTCAAGTTTCAAGCAAATTTAGCTTTGATATCCTTGATTATCGTTTGTTTCATTGACTACGGTGCGATTTTATCCAATTTTATTCGCATTTATGGTAAAAACTATGCAAAAGTCATCTGATATTGCTCAACTTACTTCAGTGAGTTTTAATGTGATAGAATTTCCTCTTTGGGACACTTGCCACCTTATTCGCCACTTTCTCCAATTTGATCGGTTCAACTTTTTCCCTAACCTTGGAGGAGGCTATGAAAAATCCCGAAGAAAATATCTTGTATGATACGACACCGTATAGCTTGGGCTGGGAGGCCGGCATGGGATGTGCTGTGACCTACGGATCTTTGACGCTACTCTGTATTTTCCTTGCCATTGGGGCCAAGCTCAATGGAGCGGAACGCAGGCGCAGGGCGACAACGTAAGTTACTACCTATCTTTGCATTCCAGAATTCAACCAGTCTGGTTCTTACTGGATTTGAATTTGAAAGCAATTATTATAGCTTTTGGAGCAACTTCAATCATAAAATCAAGTTTCTTTGGTCTCGAGCCACTTAATTTCACGTTTAACATCATTTACATTATTGGGAGTCCTCTTCAAGTTTTTTTGATATGCCTGAAATATATAGCCAAAATATTGAATTCTCTGAATTAAAGTTTGTACATCGGAGTTGAAGGTAGAAATACCATTTTAAATAATTGAAACTATCAGTGTTTTAGTGCTAAATTTATGCTAAAGGCAAAAGTTGTAGCTCCAATAAATAAAGAATTTTGTTGTTTTTCGCTTATTAAAATCGCTTTGTTTAAGTGAACAAAATGCAAGCGTAAATTTTAAAAGCTGCCATCTTGTTTATTTTTGCGAATGTTACAATTTAGTTGCAATGGGGATTGTGATTATGCAATTATAAGGAATGAAAATAATAATGCTGACTTTTTTTTAATTCAGAGTGAAGATGAAGAAAATCTCGGCTTAAAATTTCTGGATTTTAAATTGACCATCTGTCTTTAATATATGTGGAATATTCTACTTAAATGATTTTTTAAAGAAATCTTTTTTGTCCTCTAGTATAGATACAAGGGAAAATATGCCGTCGAATTTGACTAGATAGATAAAAACATACTAGGGGAAGTATCACGTCCTACTCATTCAGTGGAGAGCGCACTGGCAAGGCTAAAGCGTAATATGCGGCAGCATCAAGTCAGTGATAATTCCTAACCCGGGACCGGAACCCCCCAGATGAACATGGAGATTTTATGAGCCTCCTCGATGGAACGTGTAAACTCTTTATCTCTGCAGTTGTCACAAAAGATTGTTTACATTTCTCGAGCAAAAAATTTGTTCGAGGTTGTAAATCTGTAAAGATCTGCCTTTAAGTTCTCCAGATACACCTAAGTATCGCGAGGTATGGCTGTCGATTTCACCCAAGTCTGATAATTTCGATTTGGATCTGCGAATTGCAAATGCTCTAAACGGCCACAGGATGCGGGATGCTTGAGCATTTGAATGTCCAATTTTTATCTCTACTTAGACTGACGGGAATAGTTCCCTAGAAAGGAATTTAAACATAAATATTTTAATGGCGATCCAGGAATCCTCATATTTTTTTCTCCTATCAAGAACTGTCGCATTATGCATAAAAAATTGATATTTATTGATGGCTTCATAAAGATCCTTTTGAAATTCTTTTAATGAAGCTGTGCGTCTAGATGATCATTTCAGCCGACTGATCAATGAGTGTCACTTGCGTGGTGCAACTTGACTTGATCGAGTTATTAAAACTAACTTTGCACTCATCTTTATCGATGACAAATTTTATCAGCGTAGTTTCTTTACTCAACAAGTGAGGTATCATTAAGGGGTCAAAGAATGAATTTAATAGCTATTATAAGCCTGTTTCGATGGCTATGTTATTTCCTAAAACAGGAATTGAAGTAAATGTGGTATAAATGAGTATTACTGGTTATGCGCCTTTATTCAGTTTGATTCAACTTGATCGAATCCCAGCATTTCATACTCGTTTGAAGTTACTGGTTTGAGTTCACTTCCGATTCGCTCATCCACCTCTGAGCATGATCTATCTTCGCCTAATTACACTATGTCCTTTTCAAGCTCGTTTGTATAACCTACATTACCGTAAAATGATCACCACAAGGGTATTTAACCAAGTATCTAGGTACCTGAATAACAAAGTGCAGATATCGTGTCGAGAAATTCGTGGACCGGGGTCGGGGTATACGAAGAAATATTACACCACTGAAGGCGCAAAGCTCAACCTAACTCTGCTACCCTTCCACATTTCGCAAATCAATTCCAGAAGTGCTCCTGAACAACCTCCAGATTTTAGTGTCAAAGGCACATTTGAATGAGACTGAAAGAATAAGAACTGACTAGCGATTTAAATATCAGGGGTGAATTCGCACGTATAAGGCGCGCAGGTACAAGAAAGCGTCTTTCCTTTTAACATGATTATTTCGCGTTCAGTAAACCCGTGAGGGGTAATATTACGAAGATTAAGTTAGAGGCACCGAGATATAAGAGGAATGCTTAGGGACGAAAATACACAGCTGCCAGCATCTTTTTTTTTCAACTGAAAATCTGCTCATTTGCATTACAGCAACAGACTTGATTTAAACAAGAACTGTATTGAAAACAATCGACAGTCAACATGAGAATAAAAAATATGTTGGAATTCATAAATTGCTTCTGATATCCAGATACATAGCAAAGAAAATACTTGACCAGCATTCGACCGAAAAGAGCTGTAAGTTTAAGACTGTCCGGATCATTCAAACCTTTATGCAAATGACAAGCTGTCTGTGTATCCTACGCCTGGGTAATGTATTGTGTGGTGCAGTTCTGCTCGGAACCGCACCGATTTTCAGTTGGAAAATGTGATTAGCTGATCGTCCTGACTATGAATAGACCATTTGGATTATGGTACGGAATTTTTCAGCATAAAGCACTTGCGTTAAACAAGAGCTAATTATCTGAGGCCTGGAAAACATGGACCTAATCTGTGTAGTTTACAAGTTTCGACTACATAATGTCGTCAAACTTCAGATGCCCTTATGCTGATGCATGAATGATTTACGGCTTTAGGGCATTTCACTTGAAGCCGTTCGAAATGGTAGAATTTAAAGTTTTGTATATGAATGCCTTCTTGATCTAATAATAGTGGAGTACATCGAGTTAGGATCAGTTTCAAACCGTTTTAATTATAAGTCTGGTCTATCTCGTGCCATTGATAATGTGATCACTTAGGACATTACTGCCATCCCGCCGTCTGATATAGAACAACTACTACCTCGCATAAGTTCAGTGGAAGTTGAAGCCTAAAGACCGGCCTATAGGCGTTGGCTTGTTAACCTCTGAACGGCACGCGATCCTACTCAAAGTTTAAGCAATCGGCTATTCCTGTTTGATTTAACTTGCCTTTAAATATATGCGTTTGATCCTTACCATGTTAAAATTGTTCCATGCTTAGCAAATAAAAGAACAGTATTTTTTTCTAAGTTAATGGGTTATAGAAAAGTAATGCCTTGCCGCTGCTTTTAAATAGTAGTTAAAGAGTGGGTTACCCTACAGTTTCATAAGCTTTATAATTCTTACGACAATAGTATTCCCTGCGGCATTTGGTCAGAAATTTACAGGCTCTCTGTTTAAGATGTGCTAAAGGTCGTTAAATACTTGCCAAAAAGTGTTGATGGTCTGGTTTGAAGCTGTTAAAATGCATTTTATTTGTTTTATTAGGGCACATTCAAGTAATGCAATTATTTAGGAATGCGATCTACTTTACGCTAAATAAGCCCTAGCCCAGGGTTCTCGTCAATGAACGCATAGAAAATGCATCAGACTCCCTGATTGATCATTTTTTGATGCTTTTAGAATACCTTCATAGTTTTGATCCATTTAATACTTTTTGCTTTATCCCCCTTTTCTCTTCAATTACTTAAGTTCAATCTTATTTTACTTGTTCCCCACCCATTAGGACAAATCTCAAGGGTTTATTGGGGATACAATAGAAGGACAAATAGCTTTTACAACAAGTAGCACACGATTGTAAACATGGAAGACATTGAAAGCGTTCATCGACGCCTTCGGTTCTCAGGTCACTTCTTTGGCATGGTTTCATAGTACAGGTAGCAGTTCAACTTCGTAGTGGCCCCTCGTCCATCCTCGACATGGTTAAGACAGACACTTCTCATACCACTTCCAGAAGTCTGTTCGACTTCCTGGTGGAGATTCTATTTATTGCTGCATGCACCCGCTTTCCACAGTCCAGTTTGAGACCATGAATCCAGGCATTTACGACATGCCTTGTTTACCAGACTTAAAGAGGTATCACTTCTGTTGGCATAATCTAATTTTATACGTGCGGTGGTTGATTAGTTCATTCCGATCGCCCCTCTCATTGGTCCCTCGAGTTGCCCCTGGAGTTACAGGTGGTCACCATGAGGAGGTTGAGAGTAGGTTTGACCAACAAGATTTTCATTTTACACTGTAGTCTTGAACGCTGTACAAGGGTCAAGATTAATCCGTGAATCAGGTATTACTGAGGTTTTGGATTCCACCTCGATAGCAGCAGAATTTTTAAGGTACTGGGTTTTCGAGCGAACACGACTTGGAGGCTGGGAGTGGTACATCAAGCTCTTATTCTGACATCCTTTCCCGGTGATTAGAATTCGGAAGTCGGTTGGTGACTGAATCTCTTCGACTAGTCTCCTCTCGTTAGCCCCACAGTAGCCCCTAGGGTTATTGTCCATCGCAGTATTGATGTTGCGAGCAGGACGGACTGTGGTAAACATCACCTTTTGATTGGCTAGACCACAGGTAATCCAATTCTCACTTCCCCCTTGGTCTACATTTGTAATACCAGCCTGCCAAGTGGATGAATGCTGGCAACAAAAAAAGCCCTTAGCAGGTTTAGAAATGTTTAGCTATTTCTTGCCAGCCCCGCCAAAGGTTCAATAGGTTTAATTAATAAACAAGTGCTAGCATGTCCCCATGGTGTAGCTAATGAGAAAAAATCTCCTTTCTTCGAGCTTAACAACGATTCGCGTAATGGCAAGAACTGAAACGGATGCTAGAAGAGAACACGATGTATGAAGGTTGACCAACTTAAACTAGACTTCGGACTGAAAGGTGGACGCTGTGCTCTATGCAGGACATTCCAGCCGGAGGGATTAAAAGCAAAGTGTATTGAAAGTGGCTGTGTTTTCTAATGACTTTAGAACTTCCAAACATTCCTTCCCCCCTTTAATCTTATATTTAAGTATCCCAGTGTACTATCGTTTAGAGAAGAAAAAATGGCTTTCAATACTAGCAATAGGGCGAAACTAACGCAAGACTATTTTTAAAACCTTTGCAAGTGACCATATTTGGTGTTTCCTCCGCTTGCCAAAGTGAGGGCCAACTGAAAACTCGTTTATCTACAAGTGTAAACAATTATCCCATAATCCAAGCCCTACACACAAACATGGAAGGGCCAAATTCAGTAAGTGTGGTAGATTTGAAATTCGCCTCCTTTTTAATGAATCAGTTCTGACAAACGGGCTTATTTTTGTTATTTTAAATCTAGATTCCATAATTGTGCTAAATAACCATTTTTAGTACATATTTTTCCAACAGCAAACTAATTTCAAACTCAAGATTTCCATGTATGTGCTGTTTGAGGACACATCGCATGTATCGTCTTGCTTTAATGAGTGGGCCAATATGGATCATTCAGTTTGTTAGAAAAAGAAGCTTAAATAAGGATAAAGGCACATCAATGACTAGAGGATTAACATTTGGCAAAAAACAAACTGTAACAAATAAAATTTAGTAGAAATTAGCCAAAAAACAGCTAATTCCCATGAGTGGACAGGGCTTGGTATTAACAAGATGTTTTGTCCAATTTTCAGTCAATTAGTTCTTTATTTGGGGTTTGGAAGTCCAATGGCCAGAAGTGGAATACATCGAGTACTTAAACAGAAGGCAATTCTCAGAGAGCCATTTTTTCTTTATGCCTAACAGATAATTTAGAAGATCTATTCATTAATTGCCTAGATTAGTAAGGTGGGTAATGTATACAGATGTGGTTGAGATTATCCTGTGAATTGAGGTGTGACAAGAGTTTGTGGAGTGGAATTAGCCATATAAGTGATCACTCTCCTAAACCCATTCCAGCCAGCTTTCCATTCATAGGTATTCTACATTAGGCACGAAGCACAACAAAACTCTGTGAACCCTTATGCTGACTTGAACATAATGGAACTATTGCATCCTCAAAGCTTAAAGCGTAGACCCAAACCCGAAACCCGAGGAAGTATGAAAGATTCCTTATTTCAGCAGGAAAACAGCTATCGGATAAAGAATTCTCAAGAAACTGAATAAGTTGCACATTGACTGGCAGGTCATTTCAAACCATTCAGTAATTAAGGCTAGCTGAAGAGCCATCTTCAGGATGGCCATCCGAGCCTTAAACCAGAAGTATGGGAACTAAGCATCACCCAGCACAATCCTCAACTATGGCAATTCATTTTTCTGTTAAGTTTTAATGTCCGATGAGGACCTGCTTTGAGGCACAGATTTGTAGCAGTACCAGAAAGTAAGCCAAAACTTGTCGTCTTTTATTTTGTTTACTACTAATCAGCAATCACTTTTAATTAATTGAATTTATTTTTATTTAACACTATTGCCGACGCTATAATCTGTGACCAAAACATTCACAATTGGTTGAATTTGGAATATCACATCATATTAGCCGCCAAAGTTGAGAATTTGCGGCTGAATAATTTAAATGTCTAGACAGAATAAGCATCGGCAGTTAGATGACCCCACCAATAGCGTATATTATTATCAATTTAAAGGCTCATATTTTCGAGCTAAAATCATCTCATATATAATATTGTTTAATAAGACTGCATTAGAGATCCATGCCTAAAGACTGTCATTTGCTACTTTTAATTCTGACACCTTCTCCAGGCATGGTGCTGATCCACTTTAACTGATAAAGCATCATGGCTATAACCTGAAAAAGCTCTGGCAAGAATATATGTATAAATAGCCACTATTACAAATCTGGTAGTCGGGCTGGATAGTTGTAGCGACGCCCGTTAACTGTATAAAAGCTACTCATTTTAAATGTTGGGGCCTGACGTTGGGAGGAACCTTCAAGCACGACGAAAGGGTTAGAGGAGTTTATTAATCAACAAGGCACAGATTTTTTTCGGTTTACATGCCCATGAATAGCATTGATTTACGTCCCTCTTCAGTGAGCAGTCAGAGATGCAGCAGAAGCTTCATTGTCCAACATTCACCTCTTTGATCATCTTATTCTTGCCGAAAATTGAGGTACACGGAGTACCCTTTACCCAAATTTCATCCAATTTGAGAGCCAGAGACGCTAATTTTTCTATGTTTATTGAAAATTAATCCACCTTACAAATTCTGCCTTCTACTGCACTCCGAAATGGGTAGATTGCATAAAAGAATAAGAGAAAAACGTTTGTTTACTTAAGCTGCCTTCAGCTTATTTATTGTGGAACATTCAAACTGTATAATTACGGATATTTTAGAAGTTGTGATTAAGCGGGAAGGCCAAATACATTTGTTCAATCATGTTAGGCACACATACTGAGGTTCAGGAAGAAGGGAAACCTGCAAGAAGTTGACAAACACTCCAGCATTAATCTCTTAGTTGACATAAAAGAAGCTTTAAGTAATTAAGTAACAATGTTTCAGACCTATTCAGATTTTAATAAAATGAAAGAGCACCGCAAAAGAGAAAATATGTAGAAGAACCACTATCAAGAAACGTGATCCTTCGTTTGCCGGGCGAAAATTTGCTTCAAGATCACCAATAACGGCTAGGATGAATAAACGAATGGATGGATTGATGGATGGATGGATGGATGGATGGATGGATGGATGGATGGATGGATGGATGGATGGATGGATGGATGGATGGATGGATGGATGGATGGATGGATTACTCGATCCTTCTGACTAAAAATGGATTAACTTAGAAACTTTGGCAACTTGGCTGTCACCTCTTTTAGCCCCTCATTTCTTTGTCCGTACAAAAATTTACGCTGTTTTTACTTTAACCGATAAGTTTATTGTTGTGATTTGAGTCGGATTGGTGAAACGCTTATTGCTATGACCTGAGTAAGTTGAGAAGATAACTGTTTTTGGAGAATAACACGAATGCCTTATATTGGATTAAATTTCATTAAACAACAGAATTACTGAATATAAACACGAACAATGAATTATCCAAGGTGACATCATCCTGTGACAGGTCACTTTTCACGAATAAGATTTACAGAGCTTGTTTGAAAATTAGACAAGGAAAGTTAGTAGATTTTATGGCCCCTAATTGGCCAGCTTTATCGCCTGATGATATCTCCACATTATTGATAACTTGACAAATCTATTATTTATTAGAAAAATTGGTGAAAAATCTCCGAAAAGTTGAAAGAATGTGATAGGTTTCAGAAACACATAACGCTCTATATGAGGTATTCTTAACCAGCCCGTAATATCATACAACTTGCTAAGTGCTTCATTCACTGAGGGCAATTAGAAATTAGCAACCTATTTTGAGTCTGCCGAAACGGAGCAGTGGAAATACAACATTCTCGATAGTCTAAATTGCGTCGTAACGGTCTTCGGTTTGCTTTATACTAATTTTGAAACAGTAAAAAATGAATGCATGGACTTTTGCCAAAATTATTATCTTTGCCCATTCGGTGGTTAACTCTAAAAAAGCGTTTTCGCCCGCATATTTTACACTCCGAATTTGGTCGACTTTGGAGAACAGGGCTGCATCCATCCAACCCCGAAGTTGGAGGAGTCTTAAAGTGTGTGCTTCAAAATGATTGGCTCAATGGCAAGTTGCATCTAAACTCAAGCGATTCTCCACTTTTAAGGTAAGAAACGTGATCCAAAAGTTGCGTGAAGATGATCACGCTACTTTTTTGCGTACTAATTTCAACTGAAAGATCAGGCATTATGCTTGACCATGATGAACGGTGAACTTCCAAGCTACTTCCTATGCTTTTCTTAAACATTTACCAACTTGATTTGAAGATTCAAGGGAACTAAATTTAAAAAAATGTTTCGATTTTATAAATTACAGCATTTGCATTGTAAGACAAATGTTCTTCTCTTGGAATAGAACAGTCTTATCAAATCATCATCACTGCTAGTCTTCCCCAGAATGCATTCAGACAATTACGGCTCCAACGCCATTACATTGGTTTTTCAAACTCAAGCTTTGCAGGGAAAGCGTTTTGCAAATCTCTTACAGAGAAGCTCCTGCTTGATGATTCCTTCTATAACAGCATAAGCTAGCTTGGTTGGAAATTTTAGCCACTAAATGTATCCAAATGAAATTATCTAGTAAGCAAAAGCCAAAAAAATTGTCATTTGAAATCCATTTGTCTCCACATTTTTAACCATCCTAACAGCAATCCGATTTCATTGACTGTACGTCAGTTAGTTGTACATGGCAATTAGATTTCAAACAGCAATTTACAGACTTATGAAGATCAAATTGGTAATGGTCAAGATTTTATTTGAAGAACAATTTAGTGCGTTATCAACCGTTGTCGTCTCTCCATATTCCGGTAGCTTTATCAAAGCCATTCGTTACTATTAATCTAGAATGAATATATCTTTGCCTGGCTGCCATATAATTCAAATTTTCTTGAATAATATTTATTAAAAGAATTGAGTAGTAATAATTTAAGACATTTTCAAGAACAGTTTCAAATGATTTGTTTAAGATAGTGTTTAGTGCTACATTTTTATAATAGACGAAGTGTAACCTAACTTTGAGAAATGAATTCAGTGGGGAATAAATTTATTTACATAATAAATTGATAATAAGCTTTCGATTATGTTCAAAGGTAGACGTTAGTGAGGAGACCGCTACTTTAGGGACCACCAGAATGTAATAGTTCTAGCTAGTTGAGTAAATAGCGCTTTCTGAGCACAAGAATTTAAAAAAAGGTTTAACTTATTTTAATTTCTGACACCTCTGATGTAGAAATGCCTCAGAGCCTATTAGTCGCCTGCTTTTATACCAATCGGCGCGGGCGAATTTAATAAAAGTCTCCATGTGAGTGCTTTATCTAGCATTAAAAGTGTTTAATAAGCCTATGTGTACATGAAAAAAGTATAGTCTTCAATAATCCTCGCTAAATCACAAGTAAAATAGTAATGAATGATAAAGTTCACTCTTTCAGAACTCGGCTGGCAGAAACTGATTTACGCATTTAAATATCCCACATCATCAATCACTGCATCTTAGTGAAACAAATAAATTAGTGTCATTCAATTCGGCATTTTTCTCTGCAATACAACTAATTTTACATAATCGAATACCATATTCTATAAATAATCACATATTAAAACAGATATCAGTAATGCAGGCTCGAGTGTTTATAATTTCCTTGAATCAATGCTATAATCTGCAAAGTAACAGATTAGGTCTATCATGCTTTAAATCTGCATATTTCCATTTAATCCACCATCACTATTCACACCGAGAGTTCAGTAAGATATTGACTAAGATTTAATCAGTTGCACTAAAGCAGACTGAATTAGGAGAATGTTATTTCTCGAAGAGATCTGCTCTCTTATTCGCCATACACTTACAGATCACATGGTCTTATGCTGAAGGCATTTGTCATATGATGCCGCGAAGGATCGTGTAGGTTTTAGGAAATTGTTTTTGCCTGGTTATAGCGCTTGCTCTATTTGGCATTTGCGATGGCAGTGGTGATACACATGAAATGTGTCCACTTTTATCTCTCCCTTTCCTTTCACTATGAGACACAAGATGGTTTCTTGAATACAATTTTTCATATCTGCCCCTTAGAAAATCACACTTGAGGAGAATGTCTATTTTTTAATTTATAAGCTTAGTAAACAGTTTCTTCTAGAGTTCATAGCGACTTATGATAGCTTATAAAAAATTCTTGATTTCAAATATTTTATTCGCCTTTACATTATCAGCCATCTCTATCTACCCTTTGCAATGAAGTTTATTTTCGTTTTCACACTCGTATTTGTTAATAAATATGCTAAATAATCAATTAATTTCAACCTGCACGAAAATTAATTGCAAAGTTTTTTCTCAATTGTCTCTGCGGCTAAGCACAATAACCTCCGATGCGAGTAAAATGGCGCGTTTTAACGTCACTTTCAAGCGTGGAGCTGCTGGTATATTATTAGCATCTTGGCATTCTTGAGGCTGAATTTCTAAGTGCTATTAAATGTTCTCCATCAAAGAAACCTAACTCTTTAGTTAATAAAAGATGATTTTTCTCTTTTTGTTAATTTAGACGTTTCAGTTAGTAAAACAAATGAATCCCTTCATCACATTCATTTCCTAGACTTTTCCACTTTCCAGTTAATCAGACTTGTCAACAAACTGAATGGTTTCAATCCCGGTGATGCTGATTAAACTTTCGTGTTGGCAAATGTGGTTACTATCAGTTGCAAAAACAACTGTAATATTCATTTATCTAACAAAGTTCATTAGAGATTAGATATATCTACTAAATTTGAATTCAAGATAAGCTTTAGAAACTTCCCTAAGTATCTCATTTAGCTCTCCATTCCTCTAGATAAGGAACTCAGTTGCGCTCTTTGATGCCTGCTTACTTTTGAGACTCACCACTGCCTTGGAAAGCTTAACTGACAAATACTTCAAAAATGCAATTACTTCTTTCAGCTAAAATGGTAATGATGGATATTAGACGATCAACGCAGTTACTCAGTGTGTTTAACTAATCAAGGAAACACCTAATACACAACACTTAAATTACACCCTGAGTGGCAGGAACCGGAGAGGTGGACGGGATGCTCGGGATGCTGTCTGGAGCAAGTATCGTCTTCTTCTCAGACTAATTTGGGAGTTTACTCGAGCCGATATTTTTTTCTAATGTTTACTCATAAAAAAATGACAATTGCTTTTTTATGTGGGATTTACTTTAGTACATACCACGGTATAAAGATGAGAGAAAGGATTAATTTATTTATCCCATTGTCAGCACACTGGCAGCACAGGCGTTAGTGTTTATATGGTTTTAGTGTACCAGATAATCACGTGATGTGGTCAGGGTACCATATAACCAAGCTCTCAAACACAAGGATGGCTTAGATAGGGGGAAACCTGAGTGCCTCATACGTGTACTGCCCAGTCCAATAGGTCATTCGAATTGAATTTATTGGCGTTAACGTCTACTGAATGCGTGTTAGTAGCATTTGGCTATTATCAAGAACATCAATATTTTGGCCGTTCGGTAACATTTTACTTATTTTATTTATTTACTCCCCATTCATTTGGGCAAGTCCCAAGGGCTTATTGGGGATGCAACAGAGCCACAAATAGCTTTGACAACAAGTAGCACATAGCAGCAAACACAGAAAGTAGTAAAAGCCTTTATCGACGTCTTCGGTTCTCTGGCCACTTCTCTGACATGGTTTCATAGTACGGGTAGCAGTGGTACCTCGTCCATCCCCGACATCGTTAAGGGCAGACAACCTTTATATCTCGTTCAGAAGTCTGCGGAGATTCCATTCATTGTTACATGCACCCGCTTTTCACAGCCCAGTTTGAGACCACGAATCTAGGTATTTGCGCAGTACCTTGTTTACCAGACTGTACGAAGTTGCACTTCTGCTTGCATAATCTAATTTTATACGTGCGGTAGGTGATTAATCCTACCCGGCCGCCCTTCTCATTACCCCTTCGAGTTGCCCCTGGGATTACCGGTGGTCACCACGATGAGGTTGAGGGTAGGTCTGACCAACATAAAATTTAGATACTGTTACAGTTTGAACCTAGACATCGAAAGGCGACATTCTATTGGCAGTAAACGAAAAGCTAAAATACGTGACTTCTCTGCGCCAAATTAAAATACCTTTCCTGGTTGATCACTATGGATTGCTCATATTTGCAATGGAGCACCTTTTGACGGCACCTTGGTCAAAGGTCAATGAATATGCGATGGATTGAAGATAAACCCTGCAGTGATGGCATTTCATGAATGCCTTCGTGAAAGAAACATAATATTAACGTTTGTGGTTTTGTGTGCTAACAAGCTGTGACGCGTCTGGAAATCAACTGATTTTAAGGGAAAAGGCCATTGGAGTGGAGAGAGCGATTCAATTTTAGAATTTCATACGAAATGCCGATGCGTATCCAGACCACTTCTAATATTTAATAAATATATTGACGTCTTCATATAAACTAAGCCCCAGGCATTCAATCAGATAATGTGCCAACCCTCTCTTGGCCCTTAAGAGTTCTCGAATGGAAGTTGTTTTAAATTTATTACCATCATCATCGGCAACCCAGTGATTTGCATCATTCCATTTATAGGAAAGGAAGTAACTCCGGAGAATTCAGTAAATTCCCTGGAGGAAGAGAGCCATAATCGACGAAAGTCTACATCCGAATGCCTGAAGAGGGCGTTTATGGAAAAAAAAATAAATGAAGCTTAGGGATCAGCAGATTTGAGAAATAGGTGGTGAATAGTACGCGAAGTAGTCAAACTCATCGCTGATAGGAGATGTATGCGGCTTATGTGCAAATTATCTCTTGTGGCATGCTTCAACAAAGAAAGCTTCGTCTTTTAGTGGTTGCCAGAAGTCTAATCAGGATGCAGAGGAATTCGTAGAGCATGCAGCCAAATCTTAAATGACTACGCCAAATTCTTGTGAACTGTGACAATGCTGGTTGCACGTGATTAGTGGCTGAAAAGTGGACCATTGCAGACTGACAGCGATAAAGTCCAGTGAAAAGGTAGCATTAAACTATTTTTCTGAAAGAAAAACAGACCTACAAAATAGTCATTGAGGGTCAGGCATTTTCAGTCCATTCGGTATTGATATATACTGGCTTTTAGCCATCAGAGTGACTAAATAACAGCTACTAACAGCCCATAATCGTAATCGCAGTGCAGTCCGCTTAATGACTTCCTGCGAACTGCTTCCCCTATTTTTAGATATTTCCTCCTTCAAGTTCAAAGATTTTTTGCAGGAGCCATTTACCCAGTACGCGCTCGCAGTCTGAAGGACAGACCTAAAATAAAGGTCCACCAGTGCACTTGGTAAAACTACGATTCAAGAGTTCTATGGCCGTGACCAGATACAGTGGCACTAACCACCTAAATTCATGAGGAATAAGCGTGTTAATACACAACCCACTGAAACAAAAACGGTCCAATTGTTTGTTTAAAATGAAAGTTCTGGTACAGACTAACTAGTACTGATAAGTTGCATAAATATTTGAAACGATCTTCTTATGTTGATACTAATTACACAAGGTAATAGATACGAAGCCACTCCGTTTTCTACTCTAAAGTGTACTTAACTCAATACCAGTTGAAAACTCAGATAAGCTCTTACTCTACACTGGTGAATTCTAAATCGGCCTAATTAACTGAAAAAAAAAAACATTGAAAAAAGAAACTCATAATACTATAGAGTAGAATTGAGGAAGACCGACTAAAGGTTATCATACGCTACCGAATTGTTGTTAGCCGGTTCAGAAGTCATCCATTACTGATGGTGGTAATAAGTATTTAATCATCTAAAAAGGTGCCTGCATACCGTTAATACCCCCATCAAAATCGATTAAATGCCCAATCTGTGTTATCAAATGTTTTTTGGTTGATGGTGTTAGTAGTGGGTCAACACCTGTCATTGTTCACGAGAGTGAGGTATGGGGTAGGACAAAAGACAAGAAAGGATCAAGAACAGCGAGCGGGACGAGGGGAGGGCTGAGGAAGCTGGACAGAGACGTATGCACAGTCAAACTAATGAACAAACAAACACAAAAGGAAGATTAAGAAATGGACGGGTGAATCAGGTAACAGTACAGGCCGAGGGAGAAGGAGATGGAGGGCATGATACTCGTGCTGGATGATTAGGGCAAGTATACACATGACTTTGAGGCTGAGGACGAAGAGGGCAGAAGAGAACACAAGTCAGTAAACTAATGCAGATGGTTATGAAAGACTAATGTGTAGCACACGAAAGGACAGGCGTTTTGAGTGGGTTGCTTTGTTAGTCGTGGTTGATTTGAAGGCAAACGGGAAGGGGTACAAGGATGGATCTATTCATTTGGTGTGGCGAAGTGGGGGCGTTTGGAAGGTGACGGCGCTTTGGAATCCTCGCATTCAGCGCTGGAAACTCCTGAATTTCCTGGAGGCGCTGGATTCTGTTGCTGCTGTTGGAAATGCGCTGCATTAAGACTGGAACGAAGAAGATGGTTCTCTCGTGTGAGGCGACACACCTCTTGTTTGTAGAAGGCGTTTTCTTCTCGTAACTACATAAATAATATAATAGATTCATATAATGGCGCCAATGGAACTAAGTAGCAAAAAACAAACCCTGACAGAGGCTTACAGCTTTAAGAGTGGCGTCGTAGTTTTGAAAATATTCACAAACCCGCTTGAGAACGACACCCTTGCTCTGATATTGCGATTTAGCTTGCTGTTCCGGTGGTAGGAGTTTGTAGAGTTCCGCGATCCAAGTGTTGATACGGTCTCTACGTCGCCGTTCAACTGAAAGGAAGGAGTACAGATACTACCTAACAATCTCTGCTCAATAGACGAAACACGTGTAAACAATCAAGAGCAAGTAAAACTACTGGACCAAGAAGTGCTCACCTTCATTGTGACTAACTCGTCGACGGATGTCCTTAGAGTCTCCACCGGAAGCATTCCCTTGGTTACCAAAGACGCCACCACCGCCACCCCCCATGCGACCCATGTAGCTACGTGTAGGAGGTGAATCGTTTGCAGAAGTGAAGAAGACTTTAGGGAATAAAACCAATTGGAAACGTTATTAAGTCTACGGATAACAGTTAACTGATCAACTATTACTAATTGACCCATTCATTCGCCCTAGCTTTATCAAAGAGTAGGACACATCTTGATGGTCTTTCTGGTGACTTTAAACTGTTAAAAGGAAAATAAAGTGTCCATTTAAAGAATCTTCTTTCAAATTCGCATTTTTTCTCTTTTCTTGAACGAGTTTGCCGTCTGATTTTAGTGACTGGCAGCCAGTTTCCATTCTTCTGGTTGGAAGAATGGGTGACAGGCATTGAGGCGTAGTTTTACAACTTTGTAAGCCCTAAAGTAATCACCCACTTGACAGACGAAAATATTCTTCCCTTGGGATTCGTTCTTCCGATATAACAACTTAATCCCTCCTGTTGTAGCAAAAGGACTGTAGATTTTGGTGTGGATCATTCCCTGAAAGTGAGTTAGCCCTTCAGTGTTTAATTCTGAGACCTCCCTCATCATCCAAGAATTCTTTTACATTAGCTTTGATTTGCCAGATCGAAAAGTCGCTTCTTTATAAAGATAATTTCACACCATAGATGCTAGTCTTCTTAAAAGCATTTCTGCAATAAGAATCTCAGAGTTCATATCACTTCACCTTCAAAAGGATAGGACTACCACTTTGGTTACAATAAGAGTGAAATGATCCGTAACGATTTGAAGAATTAAACTAACTGCACTGAAGGGGAGGTTTGCAAAAAATAGACGGGAAAAAATCAGGGTGAATCACCCTAATCAGGTCACGCGGCTCGGTGACCGCAAGCCAGGAACTAGACGCATGTTGTAATTCCATGCATTTCATAATCAATAGCATGGAAAGTTCCAAGTTAAATATATATCTTGGCCTGCCAGTGGAAAAACTTCCAGTTTGGATGAGTGGAATTTATTGAGTTTAAAGTGTAAGGTAGTTTTACTCGAACGCAAAAAAATGAAAACTGAAAATCAACGCGTCCCGAACGAAATGCTCAAAGCAATGCGTAACCTGGCAAGTCTTATACCGACTAAGAGGTTGAACCTATGGAAGAGCTTAAAGATGGACAAAGATAGCCTGATACTCTCCATACTTGACAGTAACTTTGAAAAAGCCGAAACAAAGAAAGCTTCATACACAATGAACTGGATGCTTCAATTAATTAAGGATGCGAAAGAAATATGGCAAGAGTACTCAGATTCATGGCTACTTGATCCAAAGGAAAGCCCTAAAGTTCGAGACGAAAATTATACACCTAGACTGGTAGGAGAAAGGCAACATGATATTGTCTGTACCAACACTAACTGCCAAAGATCCTTCGCTAGAATAAGTGATATGCGAATGCACGTAAGACAAGATCACGGAGAAGAAGAACATAGAACTGAAGAGATGCTCGACCCTAGGCTAAAGTGCACTCTTATAGACTGTCTTAAAAGATACAAGACTCAAGGGTGGCTAGAAAGACATACTAGGAACTGTCACCCTTCGGTCGAAATCAGAGAAAGGGAGAAACAAACAGAGAAGAGGAAACAATCAAACTGAATTTGAAAAGCAGAAAAGCCGAATACGAATGAGAAAAATGATAGAGTGGAAGATAGGAAGCAACGAAAAGTCCCTCAGGCAGGATGAAATACACATCTGCTCAATCACGGCTGGAAAGAACTCTATCCCAGGTACTCCATGGGATGCAGCAGAACTGAATGCTATTGCGCCACGCAACCATGCCGAGAACAGACCAGCGGGTTGATAATCGTCAAGTAACTGCTCTATGCTATAATATGTAACTTTATTTTATTTCTGTTTTACCCCCAATAAGTCCTCGGGACTTGCCCTAAAGGGTGGAGAGAAATAAAAAAAATCAAAGCAACTGAACTCTAGTAAAAACCCAAACTACCCGATTTTATTCCTTTTAAATCATTCACAGATGGAAAGGAAACGAGTTGATTTAGACGTACGACTACCATTCGAGTCGGTTCCCAAGAGTCCATCAGGAGGACATAGGCCAGTCTCTTGCCCAGATGCTGTCGTGGAAGGCCCTGAGTTTGATGGGGGAGGAGGTTTAACTTTGACTTCTCCTCCTCCACCAGTAGCACGAAATTCATCGAGGAAGGAGGGGTCAGGAGAGACGGTGACAGCCTTATTTCGGTCGAGGTCAGAAGAGATAGAGGGGTTAAGAGAGGGTGGAAGATCATTTCCACTGTAAGCGAGAGCCAATGAGGAGAGATGAGATGAAGAGGGATTTGCGCTACCGCCACTGCTGTTACTACTGGCTCCATTTCCAGTTCCGCTGGTAGGAACACCCCCACTTTCTAGGATCTCTGTAGATGTCGAAGCGAAGAGAAACACAGAGCATTAATGCTGATCCTTCTGCATGTTTAGTTTACGTAATTTAACAAATTGAATTCAGGTTCAATTTAATTGGCATCAAATAAAAATAATAATATCCCTAATATTAGTACATACATATGTGAGGAGCGAGAATGTTCATGGTACAAAGCCAAGCAAGTCTTGAATTTGCACGCATAAATGTTAGAAGAATAGTGTAAAAGATAAATACAGAAATCTGAACGACCAATATAACTGAATCTGTGTCTGGTCTATAAAAAAATAACGAGTTGGAGGGAGGCAATAGTGCACAAACTAGGTCGACGTCCCTCATTTTGAAGAAAAAGATAAAAGATAGTATGGGAGAAGTCATTCAAAAAATTGTGGTCCCCGGAAACGAAACTATGTACAAAAAAATAGGTATAGTGAAGTTTAATAACCGACTTTTGCTATTCCATACTCTTTCCCTATGAATGAGTCTCAATTTACAATGAAATTCTGGACAACACCTACAGTACGTTGTATAGGTTAGGGACGATAGATAGCCTGTATTGCTAAATGAGTTTCGAGTGGGATATTGCCGATCGAAAAGATCGATAGCCACAAACACACTGGTCACCCACTATAGAGCAATAATGGTCGGTTTAACAAGCGACATTCCGCCAAGTCAAGAAAACTCGCCTCTGAAGTTAATTGGAGGTACAACTCTCTTTAATGATTGTAAGATCATTGGTGGGATGTTGGTACTGTTCTTCCGTGGAGCTCGAAGCATCATGTTCTGTTGACGCTGTTGTTGTTGTTGTTGCTGCTGCTGCTGCTGCTGACCAGCTTGGGACGGCAGTTGTGCAGGAGGCTGGTCTAACTGTGGAGATGGCATTGATTGTTGAGTAGGATTTGAGTTCAACTGGAAACGTTCCAACAGAGATCGGGTCGTCGCCTCGTTCACAGATGACTTCTCGCGTTCGTTACCGACGGCCAGGAAAACTGGATAGTTGCTTGGAACTAGGAGATAGAGTTGACTGGAATTGTTGGCTTTTTTAATTTCCTGAAAGTGATGAATGAGTGATATGTACTACTAATAACTCAAATAAAAATGCCTCCTAACTATTTTTGGGTGATACGATTGCAGGAAAAAACTTGCAAAGACCTTAACCACTTTTTTAACAAAGCTGAATGGGAACCTAACTCGAAATCATAGTAATCAGGAAAAAGTCTCAAAATCAATCTCCTCCAATAGTCTAGTAAGCTCTAGACATTCGGGCTTGCAAAAAATGAAAAAAAAAAGATATGAAGCTTGAGCATTTTGCAAATAATTTCACTTACTTTAAGTGCTGAATCTGACAGGTCTAAAGTGACGCAAAAGAACTCTCGATTGATGGAAGAGAATGTCAGTGAGAAGATGGTAGGATCTCCTTGCTTCGGAAAGATGACTTACCGCAACTTAACTTAGAAGGATAACACAGAAAAGCGATGCAAACTATGGCGTTCTAAATCCTATGCATAACAAACAAACAATTAACAACCAACGGAATGATGACGCAAAAGGATGAAGTCCATAGATTATCAAGTGGTAGGTTTCCTCAAGACCTAGAAAATAGGAAGGACCAAAAATTCGTATAGAGAATTGCCATCAATTTCCTCAACAGGAATGAAAAATAATACAAACATCATCAAGGCTTGTCCTGCTATCATTTTAATTACTATTGTTACTTTTCAAGCAAAAGCTGAGACTAATGAGCTAAATTGTATACACTCCTAACAGATCCAATAAACAGTATTCTGGCCGGGCATATTAAGGAAACTCAATAGTGTCATGTTAGTAGCTAGTCTTTGAATTCAATAAAGTCTAGGAAGAATATGACCGAAAAAGTAAACACGAAAACACTCTGTTAGACCTTCCTTTCGTGTTTATAAAAAAACGTTGAATGACACACTACTAGGATTAATTTAACATGGGGTTTGTGAGGCCTTGATGGAACGTCATGTCGGTCTTATTGCACCCTCGAAGGCTGTTGCAAAATCAGGTCAGCAGCACCACGTGATTCTGAAGATGAGAACTCGATCGGTTAATGTGCGATTATCTGGTCAACACAAACTCAATTATCGGTTTCTTATTAGCCGGAATCGAAACATCTTCTGGATAACTGTTTCGCATGAAAGAAATGAGTGAAATATATTCCTGAGTTAAAGTTCATATATCGCACCCAGCCCTTTGAAGAGTCTTGGAAATAATAACAATGAGTACGTGACTTCAAACTGATTTTCGGACATTTTTAGCTCTCAAAAGATTAAGTCATGTCTCTAAGGAAGTAGTACACTACAGTGACTGATAATAGCGATTAAGTCAGAACTTGAACACCATACTACTGCAGTGCTTAAAATAAGTAGAGCACGAAGTTCTAGATGTGCTACTAAAAAGGAATGAGTAGAAATCACTTACCTCAGCAGAAATTGAGCTACCAGACTTGCGCATTAGATCCTGGAGACCCGAATGAGTCAGCGAAAAGACAGAGGCAGTAGAGGAAGCAGTGCTGGACTGAAGCTCTAGACTGTTGTTATTGCTATTATTGTTAGGAGAGGAATCCAGACTACGTGGAGGAGAGGATTGTTGAAGGTGTTGGAATGACTTTACCGGGACGGAGGGTGATGTCCGACATGAACGTGGTGCATGTTCCATTGGTTCGTCTACTTATGAGGCCAAATAGAGAAGTAAGCAACATAATGATTTAAGGTAATAATTGACCAATCTTATCCTGAAGCTAGCTGCTTTGAGTGACGATTCTGTATCAAAATGTAGTCAGATTAAAACGTCATTTTTTGAGCGTAGAGGCGTTTGAAATTGCTACAATTCAATGCTTTTTTTAGCAGATGACTTGGGTAAATAGACGATTTCTCAAACACGGGTAATTTGATGCAAAAATTCGCGGAAAATTGAGTCAAAATGCGTGGACAAACACAACGATGGAGATAATCGAAACCGTATTATGAAAAGTGAGGGCCAAATATAAAAAGTTTAAGACTTTTCTCTAACGCATCTGAGAAGCAATTATATTAATGTGACCCCTCATACATGATCCCACTGCTGTTAAACTCTATAAGTCTTGGGTTTAAGTGCAGAACATTCCCTAATAAATTTGAGAATTCTCGTGTGAGACAAGCAGTAAGAAGCATCATGACGCTTGGACTCTTCGGTTAATTTGAAAATTATTTCTACTCTATAGTCTCCCAAAAATAATTTTACTTTATGCAGGCTCTAGACTTATGACATCTATTAAGAACACGTCTGAATGATCAGTGGTTTGAAAAGATATGAGCCGAAAAGTTTATTGCGACAAAAAACTCTCCCTAAAAAAACCCGCCCCTCTGTTTCAATAAAGGAGGAAAAAAGCTCTTTATAACTCTTCAGAAATCGAATAATGTTCCTGAATTAAAAGTAATGAAATGCAGCCCAGAACTTTGATGATTAACAACCCGTGATCGCAATGCAAGATTCTGTATTTGCACGAACCAGTCAGCGTTAAAAAAAACACAGACGATGCAGGAGGACATCTCATAGTTGAAAGATCAGCGTTAGACAAAGGTTCTACCAAGAACCAAAAGTGCATTTCAAAAAGAAGATTGCGTAAAAGCTTGAAGTCCAAATATGAATAACAAAGTGCCTGAGACACCATTATCCATTCCTCAAACAGATTGCAGAGACCTGATGTCAATCTAGATCTGAAAGTAGAGAACGGACAAATGAGAAATTAATTTAGACTTGGATTATGCACTTCTGTGCACGGCTCCTTGTCTATTGGTTTGAAAATATCAGACAGGACTACAAGACTTGCCCTGCTACAGGCTGACACATACGCATTCATTTATGATAAAGGCCAGGCGACAGTGAAAATCAAATTAAATCAAACAAGGCGTTTGGAGGACTGGGCAACACTGGAATTGACTCAAAGTAGCGGATGCCTTTTTTATCCAGAAAGGATAAAGCAAATGATATTCACCTAACTGTCCAAGTGAACGAAGTAAACAATCTATTGTAGATTTATCAACCTAGGCCAAAGCAGCAGACATCTCAGAATAAGCTACAAGGAATAGTCACAAAAGAGGCAATACTTTCTACAAAATCTGAGGTTATTGTGTCGTGTTCAATTGAGAATCGAGCCCAAGCATCCGGCAGAGCACAGCAAAGCTTTCAAAAATTGGCGAAGAGCGATCCTCGGTTTGAATAATGGAGATTCACATCATGCGAGAATTCAATCTGGAGTCGAAGTAGCCCAGGTAACACTCAATCAAAAGATCGAAAATTTCAATCCATTGCAATTCAGTGGTGGGGAAGAGGGAGACTATTTAGAAACCAACCGGCATGAGGCTTGCGAAAGAATGTCAACAGAAGCAAGCTAAAATATGCTTCGACTAAATTGAAAAGCCTATTCTGGTGAAAATTAACGGAAAACGCCCCATTACACTATCAGTTTATGCTTTCGGCCATATTAAAATTTGTAGCACTGCTAGTACGGAAGTTGCTCAAGCCACAGAAGTGGACTCCGATTGACTATACAAAGAGCGCAGGACATTCACAGATTGTACTTGCAGTCACATCAAATTATTCTTTTATTTCGCTGAATTTCTCTCGTCAAAATACATCTCCCTGAAGGATCAACGTGAGTCGACAATCAAGAGACAGACAATACAGAGTTGTTATGAAATGTCAGACAGTAGGACTGATGGATACAGGCAAACAAATTTCAATAGGAGCAATGATGAGCACAAACATATCACGACGGCGAATTTAAGTCATGGCTCTGTGGTGTAGCGACAGAGATAAACAGGCTTAATAAATTGAGAGCAAGCCTTAACGTGAATTTGGGACGCAGTACACCAAATGACCTATTTTGAAACTTGATTTAATAAGTCAATAGAGATCCAGATCTAGAAAAAAGACGTTAGACCGACTGCAAAACTTAACAGTGATCGAAATGGCCATTAAAATGGGCTCTAAACGAAGAAGATTTGAGAAGAGATCGTGTTTGAGGGTAAGGCTATGGAATCTTCTTTAGATGCCATCAGCAAATTTACGTGTTGGTAAATCTGGCGTGAGATGTTCTAATGTCCAGTTTCCCTCTTTCAAAAAGGAAATCCGTTTGTTTGTTCCTAATCTTTCGGGAAGGGGATTGCCTGGTTGCGTCTCGCGACCAAAACTCCTATAAGAGGTTCGATCGGATTCCTAAAGGAACCTTCTGATACTATAATACACGACCATAAAAATACGAAAACTAAAGAGCCAAAGGAATATGAATAAATAGAGAATGATTCGAAATTATAGCAAATGACAAAGGGCAATTGATAAGGGAAGCCGGAAAGAAAAATTCCGATTGATCGGGAAAAAAAACCAATCAAAAGCACAAGCGCGAACGTTGGAAGGCAGGCATGCATACATACATAAGCATTTTGGGTTGAGACGTGTCACATGACCAGCATTTAGAGAAGATGCGCATAGTTATCACGTGATTAATAATAGCAAAGGGAAATGACTCTGTGGTGGAGGTGAATGAGAAAAAAATGAAAAGAGATGAAAAGTAGTATATTTACCCATCGGGGAGCGACGCGCCGGCGCCATGGCAGGTTCGCTGAGGTGACGGATTGGTGAAGAGAAAGTGGCCGTATTCCCGTCCATAACAATGGGCTGTTGCTGTTGTTGGCTGCTTAGAATGGTAGAATAGATGTCGGCTGAAGTGTGGGTAGTGCTGTTAGACGTGCTGCCTGGAATATTGGGGGACTTAGACTGAGGAAGTTCATGGCTGGCAACATTGGCGAAGTGGGTAAGAAGATCACGGTTATTAATGTAACTAGCACTTGTCATGTGGGATTGAGAAGCTGCTGAAGCTAACTCGTTATTAGAAATTGGATCCATGATGAAATAGTGCCAAAACGGAATAAGTAAATCACATATATTCTGAAAATGAAATTAAACAAAGACTTTCACAAATTAATTCATTATATATTAGCAACAAAGCAATGAGTTTTATCGGAAAAAATGAGGTAATTATGGCAAAATATGAAGGACTACAAAGAAATCAGGCATTTTGTTCGGTTATTAGTAGCTTAATCAAAACTGATCCATCGAGAATAAAATGAAATTCAAGTCCTAGGTAAATTTATAAAAATGGCCACTACTGACCTTTGGTGGAAAAGTATGCAAACCTTGCAAAACTACGCAAACATCACACAAAAAGCGACGAGAATGCCAATGATCGAAACTTAGTAATCGCACGTGGACAATAAGAACAAACTCCTGAGGTCATTATTTTTTTTGAAAAAATTGAAACCTTCACCATATTCTCATTTATATATGAAAGGGTGTATTTGATTGTTTTTTACCAATTTCAAATATGGTCAGGCTGTTAACAGTGGATAAAATGTCAGCGTAATACTTTTTTTTCGGTTAAGTTCTCCGCTACTCCTTGTCAATCACACTTCGAAAGTATTTTCTCCATGCCATGTCTTAGCTTTTAAGGAAATTATTTCAATTAATTAAATGTGAGCATATACTAATAACATGTTTTCCCCCAATGACCGGGCTGTCAGAAGCTCAACTACGAGATTACATGATTTTGCTTACTTTTAAAGCAACTCTAACTGTTTATACAGTTCAGTCCTTTTCGTTCCACTTTTTAATGGAAAAGATTTGAATCACTTTACTTCATTTATATGGATAGATTTCGATGGTGCTTTGTTTTATCTTTATGCCATTTTATTAACGTGTGTCTGGATAGCAAAATATGGCTAACATTGGTGCTTTCAGTGTAGAAGCGGTGACGAATACCTGGTTGTCATTGCCACTGATGCCTTTAAATTTACCTTTATGTGATTTTTAGGCCTTAGTAACGATCTAAACAGCTTCTCAAAGAGCAGGATAATTTATATCTGGATGTCTAGTTCATCAAACATTGATCATGGCTTAAAGGGAATTATTGATGGTAAGGCCATCAGATTATTACAGAATGTTATGGTCAGACAGCTCGGTTCAGCTGAATTATTTAAAGACAGTAATTTTTAACACTTATAAGGGGGCCTCCATCTAGAAACATCAATAAACAGAGTTTAATAGCGGAAATTTGCAAATGAGTAGCTAAAGTTGTCCGCTCTGATAAATGATCTACCACAAATCTTTACCAATTAGAAGAGAAATAGGTATTGGCTTATCTTCATTAATAGAAATTGGGCAGGTAGGATAGGATTTGCATCAAAGTGAAGCTGTTGATAATACTTGAGCTGCTAGAGAAACAAACGCTCTTGATAAGTGGTGAAAATGACAGATGTACAGCATTTTTTCAGGACTTATAGCATCCAACCGCATATATTTTATTTGAAAAAGACTATTAATGGATTATTTTCCTTTTATTATTAGACCTTCTCCCACCTTTATTATTACTTACAACGTTATTAAGAAAATAGTCAATTTTGGTAAATGCTGTCGCATTCTTTCAACACCCCCATACACTAGTACCAAAGAAATCGTTTTACACCTTTTTCGAAAAGAACAAATTTTAAATAACTTGATTTTTTTAATCGAAAAATTAACGGTTTTTATCACAGGTGCGAAGCAAGTGTTTAGTCTTCAGCAATAAATTGTGCCTATGCTTCTCATGCTTGATTCCTAATCCTGCTGTAAATCCGGAGTTAAAGGCCATTATTATAAGCCATTTTTCATGTTCATTATCAATCAAACGAATTTTAATTAAACGGATATATCTCTCATTCGTTCGAGTGTTTACTTAAATAGCAATATTTTTCCAAGTGTGTGAGTTTTTTACGGTCACTTTAAAAAAAGCACGCTTTAGTAACTAGAGGACAGTCTTTGTTGCCTATATCAAAGGTCGCGGACGTTTAGTAATTATGGTAGATTATTAGAGCAAAATAACTAAATCCATATTATGGGACTCAGAAAACCAGTCATGCAGCGCTTTAGTGGATTATTTTGCAGCTCTATGTTTCTTCCAAAAACAAGATTTTCAGACCTGAATTCATTTTACAGCATTGTGAGCTTAAATGGTCTTCAACATTTGTTCGCAAAGCTTAATGCAACTATCTCCAAAGTCCCATTTGGAATGCATAGCGTTGATGGATATTTCTGAACTATTTTGAAAGTTCCTGCTGCTGAATCTTTGCTAACTAATTGATAAGAATTTGCTGGAAACTTGAAAACTAACAAAACAAATATCAAGATGAACTTTTTGGCATAGACGCTTTCAAAAACTGGAAGATTTAAGGATTTCTAAACAGTCTAGACATAATTTTTGTTATGCAGTGGACATTCGCGCAACACTATCTGGTAAATGAGGATAAATTTTAACCCAGTACGCTGAGATCACGATCATTGTATTGCCTTTTCTGCATCTCATTAAGACCTATTTATTCTCGAATCATACCTCTATTTGGCCCAGAACTCACAGATTCTATATCACGCCTTAAAACCGTTTTGAGCCTTTTCAACAAAGAGTTACCTGAGAGAGCCATGCAAAGGGCGAGTTTCGTGCTCGTCATTATGTAACTTTTAATAAATGTGGAGGAATTTTATTTGGCAATATAAAATTATTCAGCTATAATGGGCAATTAATTATTTGCGATTCTCCTACACGTTCAAATGCGTTTAATTCAAGTTAAATATGGAGGAGATGAAATGCAGTTAAAGGACACTGGTTCCCATTGCGGAAGTAGACATTTAGGGTTTTTAAAACGACTAAATGGACCGAGAGGGATTGAATTAACTGTTTGATAAATCCATTTTTTGAGGAAGTTGAGCAAAGCAACTATTCTATTCAAAGAGCTTCATTTAAACGGAGATGATTTGTACCACGGAAACTGTTTCAAAGGTAGTTTCCGTTTGATTACGAATTCCGGATTAGATTAAATCAGCAAAATTTCCCTTAAAAATACGTGACGTTTTTATGAAGTTTAGTATAAAGTCAAAATCACGGAGTCTTTATAATAAGCTACTCGCAGAGGCGGTAAACTGTGTATTCCGCCTTGTTGCTGATTAGCCGCCTATTGTTTTGAATCTTCATGGAGGGTTTATTTTTTAACACCAAAAGCAGAGATTATCTCCTTGAGTCGTGTGTCGATGGGAAAATATCGGACTCCGAGAATCATCCACAGCCTTCAGCACCCCTCTCAACTGAGAAACATGTTCGGTTTTCTAGAACACAAGTTTACTACTTCAACAGACAACAGGGCCATTCTTCTGTTCCTCAACGAGGTGGCTGTTCATTGGGAATGGCTTCAATGCACTTTCATTCAGAGGTACACAGCGAGGCAGCTTTTAGGAAAATGAGACGAGATGAAAAAAAGTTAAGCCTTGCAAATAACATCGCCGTTTCTGCCCAGCTTAGTGGTAGAGGACGAAAGCGTAAGTACAGTCAGTGCATAGCCACAGTGGCCTCTCCAGGAAAATGTTTTATTCCAACTGAAAAGGAATTCAGTCCGGGTGATGATCGTCGAGTTCCTACATATTTTTCACCTACTAAATTATCCTCGAGGGGGCACGATTCCATCGAACCAGAAGGGTTTTCAACAGTAAATGCTAAAGCGCCATCTCCCCAAAGAGCGAGTACTGGTTTTGATGTTCCCGAGACGGATTCTGATATTTCTTTGGAATCCATTTCAACAGCAAAAACTTACAATCGAAAACTTTTGCCTTTGCCTCCTATGGTTCGCACACGGTTGCTAAAGCGAGCAGGTAATCTTATTCAATGATAGTAGATAACATCATTTTAAGGTGTTTCCAATATTGATGATTCTGAACGCTTGAGTTGTGCATGGCTTCGTAGCTCTCGCGTTAGCGTTGGTTGTGGGTGTTTATCGACATCCTGTGATCCTGAAACTTGTTCCTGTGCTCTGTCCAGCGTCCCTTGTCAGGTCAGTTGGAGTCTGGTTTAATTAGAAACTTTTACTTCAAGCATCGATCGTCTATTTTGGTCTTATTGTTTCATAGCTCTATTGAAGATTTAGTGAGGAATATTGCTTTTGCTCAAACGTGGCTCTATGAGAGCCTCCCGAGTTACGTAGAACATTTTTTGGCTTCTTATTCCTTCCTGTCCCTAATATTCATTTTAAAGCATAGCTTGAATCTCAACAGTTGTTTATTTCTTCTGACCTCAAGACTTTCGTTGCCTTGTGTTAAAACTTACTTCATCATGGTTTATTTAGCTAGTATATTGCTCTTCAAAGGTATACATCAAATCAGTTCATTTTCAATTGTCTTATGTTAGTCAACTCATCCACGTAACTAACCCATCGGTTCTAAATCTCTCTGTCCTGGAGGAAAGTTGATTATAGGTCTTCTTCCGTGAGCGTGCGTTCATAAGCACGACAGCGATAGTATTTCCATGGATATGTGCTTCATCTAGGTTCCGAATATTGGTTATACAAAAGCTCTGCAATAAGTCGAGTAATAAGTTATTTATTTAGCTAGCTGACTGAATTTCCCGACTGTTGAATTTCTAAGGTCCTCTTCCCGTTTCTAACGTACTTTCTTCTCTCATGCAAACTTTTTTTCCACTAAGTAAATGCTGCTCGTAACAGCTGAAAGACCAGTATAATCGTTTAGCAAAAGTGGGTTGTTATTCATGCACCAAGTGCGTATTTCGATGATGTGATTTTTCATACTTATCCTAATAGTTGGTCATGAAGATTTATCTAGGGAGTCAAACTGTTGAAAATAAACAAGATATGGAAGAACAAAGCGTCTTTTGGATGGTGTATCTAATACACAATTTACTCATTGCTGCTTCGGCTCTCTCCATTTTCCCTTACCTTTCGATGTTTCTGATAAAGTTAGATCTAATGATTTTCAAGGGGATATCTATTCAGGTGTGAAATTGAGGTTTTTTGTTATGATCAATCTTTTATCGAACCATTCGCCAAAATAATGACATCTAGTTACTTTGCATCTCATCTTTATTAATATCGTTGTCATCAGTGATTTTAGTAGTCATTCACTTGTGGAGTTATCCCTCTGAAACCGCCCACATGCCTCCTACTCAGATAAGAAAGTGAATCTGATCGCTTTTTTTATTTGCCTGTCGCACCTTCTCTTTTTCTGTGATGTATTTGGTCTCTGCAATCAACAAAACGCTAAACCTATGCGCGTTCAAATGACGTGGTGCGAAATCGTTACATATTGCCGTTGAAATTCGTCAATTTGATTTCAAAGTATCGCCCAGTTATGTGGCTGTTCTTGCCGAAAGTACTTAACCAGGGAGCAAAAGCTCGATTCGCAAATCTTCTTTCATGATGGCGGCTTTTCAGTAGTTTTCTTGTCCTCAAAATCACATCTTGCTTAATGCCAGACGATGGTGGTGATAATGATACGACGATCCATTAAATTAATATTTCTGTTCGTATCAGTGACGGATCATTTGTGGGCAATCGAGTTAAAAATATCATGTGCAATAAACCAGTTCTATCTCGACAACTAACGATTCTGAGTGTTCCATATTTTTCTTTATTTACTCTCCACCTATTAGGGCAAGTCTCAAGGACTTATTGGTGATACAACGGAAGTACAAATAGTTTTTACAACATGTAGCGCACAACAGTTAACACAGAAGAGAGTTAAAGCTTTTATCGGCGTCTTCGGTTCTGTGATCATTTCTCAAGTATGCTTTCGTCGTACAAGTAGCAGTTCAACGTCGCAGTGGTACCTCGCCTGTCCTCGACATTGTTAAGGTAGACAATCATACCACTTCCAGAAGTCTGTTAAACTTTCTGGTGGAGACTCTATTTATTGCTACCTGCACGCACTTTCCACAGTCCAGTTTTAAACCATGAATCAAGGCTTTTACGTCGTGCCTCATTTACCAGTCTGTACGAAGTTGTACAACTGCTAGCATAGTCTAATTTAATACGTCCGGTGAGTGATTAGTCCCATCCGACCGCCCCTTTCATTAGCCCCCAGAGTTGCCCCTAGGGTTACCGGTGGTCACCACGAGGAGGTTGAGGGTAGGTTTGCCACATATTTTTTCCGATTCGCCCCTATTTGACAGTAGAAATTTCAATAGAATGAATGGATTTCTATTTTTATTGATTTTAAAACAACTTTTCTGGAGTCAGATGATGTTATTCATTATGATTTAAAAATCTTCGTCGTTTCTAAAAAGACAACAAGGAATGGACGAAATTTGGATTGAAATTCTAACTCATGCTTAGCTTCTAAAAATGCTTAAGTGTGCATTGGAGTTCTGATCGAAGCAGGCCAGTAGTATTATTGTAAATAAGCTTTTCTCATAGCAGTTTAATTTTAATCGCCGTTAGTTAAGGTGAAAATCTTACAGACAGCCTAATGGTAGGAAAAGACATGTGAAATTATTTGGCCGATTCACTATGCATTTAGAAGGGACCGATGATAGCTATGTCGTGAATTAACTTTCCGATTGGTGTAATGTCAACTTTAAGTGCTTTCCTACGCGGATTAAAGGTACCTTGGGACCTCTCAGTTGGCCATCCATTTTAACGTCGATATTTAATCAGTCTGTGCATTCATTTTAACCTCTGGGTGCTTATTGTTGAGTGTTGTACCCACGTAGATCGTTTCTCCATTATTCGCTAATTCTTCCACACTATCGGGGCATTATATGGCACAGGTTTCGACAGTTTTTCAGCTTGAACGATGCTTTTTTATTCATCACCACCCATTGGGCATGATTTCGTCGTGCAGTAACAATTCATTTTTTAGTTGCACTTCTTTTGCGGCACATCCGTTCTCGCCAATTTTTGGTGTTATGTTCGATGGGCCTTTGTTGTCCTCGTTTATTTGTTCATATCCGGGTATTCTTTTCTAATAGGCTACCATTTGCGCTTTACATAACAGTGATTCATGATCCCTTTCCTACTGGGTAGGCGTTGTCTGTAGGCGAGATAGGGGGAGTTGTGTAGTTCATCTTTCCAGAGTTCTTCGCGAATAAAATCCAAAAATCATACATCGAACCGTATTCTGAATCTTTTTGTAGTCGATTGTTATCTTTTACCCTCAAGACAATAGTAGATAATCCATAAGTGACTGCGGGGTCGACGCCAATAATTTTTCTCCCGCAGTCCGTAAGATCTGCGCCGGCTCAAATCCTTCTAATCCAGTTCTTAGTGTGACTCTGATTAACAATGGTGCGCTCAGCAATGGCTAGTCGTTTATGATCCTAAGCAGAGCTCTCGGGTATTAGGAACCTTTCACTTCAGAGACCAGTGTTACCAGCGTAGAAAAACAAGTGATATCTCTCGATGGAGTTTTATTCTGTGGAAGTTTCTTAGGTTCAATCTTCGGGCCCTATAGCTCAGTTGATGTTCACACTTTGCAATTATCCTACTCCCCTTGCTAAATAAAATGGGATAAATGTATCGATACCCTGAATTCACCCTGAAATTGTTTCGGTATTTTTCAAATACGGATAATTAAATTTCAAGTTGTATGGCTTTCTACGTCTAGTTCTATCTGCATAAAATTATTACATATTTATATAAATTTCAGGCACCATATGTAATTTCCAATTAAAGGTTTCTCGATAAATGGAAATGTCGGGTCGACGGTGTCTGTCCTGCAGCCCTTGTAGAAAGTACTAATGGTTTTTTTTGTGTGTAAGCAAGTGTATTTGTGCTGTAAGGTCCAAAAATAAACCCGAATGGACAATGAACCTTCCGAGCTGCCTAGCTATAGTCAATCAAATAGTGGTTCTTTGAACAAGTTTTCTATTCACAGTGAAATAAAAACCCCACTAATCTTTTATCATTTTTTTCATTCATCTTAGCTCTCATTAGAAAGAATGTACATTCATGAGCTAATACAAGTTCAGGTCTTGACCACTACTTGGGCGCTGCGTTTTGTGAGGGATAGCATTAAAGAAAACGGGTAGTTTTGGAGTCCTTCTACCCTTTAGACATCATAATATTAGAGGCTGGTGTGGTTGGGCCGGATTAATGTCTTATTATTGTTGACTATATCGTAGAAGCGTACAGCTAGCAGTGCCTTTATAAAGCCTGTTTAACAACGTAAATGCTTTAGATTTCCCATTCTCAGTCCGAGTAACTAGGCAGACCCGTCTTCTGTTGGCCTCTAAGTAGCACATCAAATAATGGAAACAGCTCAGATTTACCGGGCAATACTCAAGGTCTATTTTTAGCTTTCTCAGTTTTCTAATTCTGCCTCTAAAACTCTGGCGGATTGCTTAAAGGTACTTAAAATCTGAATTATTTCCCATGTCAGTTGCCTCCCTTACATTTGTACTTGCTCTCTTCTTCTAGGCATCTACTCATAACCTTCCTTTTCATTATGAGATTGGTTAATGTGGTGTTTGGGTTGTGTTAATTTACTATCAGTTACCTTTCCTGACACGTCGATTTTTTCTCACTTTTAGGTTGATCGTCCAGGTTTTCCTTGCAATTGTTCTAGTCAGTGCAGGAATCCCAACGGTCGAGTAGAGTTTTCTTCCTCTAGAGTTCGAGCCCATGTCATCCACGTACTTCAGCGGGTGGGTGCACATACCTCTAGGTTTCAATGTAAACAGAAGAGGGGCTTCTATGTATATCTGTTTTCTCAAATAGTTAGCGAATGGAAAGGAGCGGCCTGAACTCAGTTCTGACCGTGGAGAGTGTCTCCAATGCCTTCACGAAAGATTCTCCCTGCCTTTACCAGTTTCTCCATCTCCGCCTGTGTCTCCTGATCCCACAATCCCATCTTCATTACCTCTTCTTGTTGACGGTCTCTGTGAAATTCCGCCGATGATCTCCGTCAATATGAGCGCTATTGTCGCTACTTCAACACCCGTTTCTAAAGCAATCGTCCTCTACACACCTCCGTCTATCATTCAACCCAGCTGTGAAATGACTGAGGTTCGTTATCTGTAATCTGCGACACCATCTTCTCTGGTTATGGTTACAGTACGTCATGGAGTAAGGATGTAGGAGTCGAGGCTTATCCAATCAGTTATTGACTTCTACTCAATAATAAGGTAATGCTTACCTACGGCCTTGTTTGAACAATCACTTCTCTCATCCTCTGTCAATGTCTTAAAGGTAGCGTTCAGCAAACTCGTAGACCATGGAGCTGCTTTTACTGGAAATTGGATTTGATTCGCTGTGTTCCTGAGCGTAGTCCTATTTTTTCCAGGTATCTTTGGAAAAGCAAAGATTTCTTTTGTCCACTCCTCCTGCTATTAACAATCACTCAGAGGTCGACATCGTCGTTGTTGGAGATGCTGCCAAATCTGAGCCAGATCTCGAAGTGTTGAGGGAACCAGGTATAGATGATGAAACTTTTCTTCAGGCCAAAGCCATCTTCCCTCAAGCCTCTTCGACTAATCAATCACCGACTTCGTCGAAGACACCCGCCGAGGAATCAATCGAATGTTAGTTTACGGTTGAAGCACTCCAAAGGGGTACCTCTTTCACTCAAAGCGATCATGTTAATTCTTTAGCTCTTCAACCCTCCACTCCAATCTCAAAATCGAACAGCACCTCAATTCTAGATCGCCTTAGTCTTCGAAAACGTCGGATAATTCGATCACCCTGTCCCCAACCCTTCCGAAAGCGTTTTGAACCGGCTAGACATGCAGCAAGTCTAATCATTCCACCGCCAACTCTGGCTTCTCTCGCGGAACTTGACTCACCCCTGAGGTCGTCCACTCGCTCCCTGGGACATTCAGCCCTCACCTCCTCTTCGACGCTTCAACCCGAGGATACTTGAAGACTGCATTTACTCGGTTTCCTCCCTTCTTATTTTTTCTACCTCGCGCAATCAGTTTGTATTCATATTGGTTGTCCATTCGGCTTACCCTCGATACATTCGCGCTTTATCTGTAATACAATTTTTCTGTGGCAATAAAACGCTACGTGCTCATCTACTTCTGTATGTTCGTGAGTATTTTGCTCCTGTGGCTTTAGTCTGTAGGCTTGATTAATCGTGTTTGATTGCCTTTTGCTAGACAATGTGTGACGCCAACGACTCCATTACCTCCTCCACGCGGATTTGGCCGCCCTCAGAAGGCGCCGCGGAGAATTTCGACGAGGTATGGAATGATCGTGCTCTTCTGGCCCGCTACGCCAAAGTGGAGATGCAGGTCAAGGTGCGTTTGTTTTTTTATTTCACACGTGCTCTCGGTTATCGGTTAAGATACTGTTCGCTTGGTTGCCGATTTCAGAAGTCCAGCTTTTACTAGGCAAAGGTTGTCATACTTAATCGAATAGCAATACAAGCCTTTTCTATTTATCTGGGGGCTTTAAACACTTGGTAAGGAACTAAAACATGGGTTATTATCAGTTTCGGTCATTACCGTTCATTTTGTTCCTGTTCTCTGTTTCCATTCGTTTTATTGAGGAAATAGATGTGAATTTAGTGAGTGGTACCAATAGTCTCCTTTACGTACTTTTGGTACTTTGGTACTTTTACGTAGTGTACAGAAATATTAATGAGGCGGAATAAAACGAAGGAGCTTTCAGAAAGCGTTTCTTCATGGAATCGCCCCATTTGGCTGCTCTCTCGCAGTATATGACCAGCCATCTTAGCATTACTCTGAATCCTTTTTGGCAATTTTCGACTGAGGCTTTAGGAACCAATCAAGAGTTTTGATTTAGGAAGTCGCGAGGTCTGCTAGCAAGGCATGAGTGATCATTTCAAATGCTTACCAAATCTTCTGTTGACGTTAATACCATAGGTAGGTAAGGTGAGAATTGTATTGCAGTATAGCTTTCGACTCTACCTTCATTTGGCCACGATATCAATTTCATATAAAAGCATTGGATTGAGCCCTGCTTAACTTGGCTTCAAGCATCTGTTTTTTTTTATGAGAACGTCATAAATAGCGGTCTTTAAATGCTATTTTACCGATTTAAAATGCTAATTACTATGTTCTGTCGATAAAGCAATCCCAACTCTCTTTTATACGAAAGAGAAGGCCAGAACAGGTTTGTGGGAATGTGATTAGGGTCTAAAGCAAACCAGCCTTGAGAAATACTCGGCCGCCCTTAATAACTGCTAGGTGAATGCTAGAAGGACTTCGTCAAATGGCTACTTTATACTGTACAGTTCCGTCGTCTAGATCCTAACGCCGGTGTCACCTTATCTAAGGACATGTCCTTACCGTAACGGGTCGGGTCTAATCCATCAGGTTAGGACGAGTGTTTGGCCATATACCCATCTGCTTCCAATGCACTATCGCCTCACCGCAACAGAAAAAGATTACTGTTGGAGTTGCTACTTAATATATGTTGGTTATGATTTCATCTACTGCAAGTGTTTAGCACAATATCTAGGAATTGTTTGTAAAATCCAGTCATAGTTTTGGCTATGGCTCGAGTTGTTTCAACAGTTGGTGTCCATTTTTTATTCACCCGAAAGTCGACACTGTGCCTCAAGTCCTTAAGTTCGTCCTTTTAAAGGTGAAATGCATTAGCGATAGATCTGCTCCTTCATTATCTAGTGGGTAAGAGCTTGGCAACTTTTGTCCGTTTACAAAGGCAGTTTGCGTAGGATGAACTGGCGTCCAATACGTAAAAGAGGTTCTGCAACCGCTTTTTCGCTCAAGCTCAGGTGCTGGGTCTCGCACTGCCTGCTCATAACTTCAACCGCCCGAATTCTTCCTTGACTACAACTCGTTGCTCATACCGATTCTGACCATTTTACTATTTGCGTTACTCTTGGTCTTATTAAATTTTGTGAATAATGTTCATGGAGGAAGGAGAGGAGGTGACCAGCCATTAGCACATGCAACGTTGCCTTTTCCTTACGAACTACCGTTTTTCTCATCGCCTTTTGGATTATATTTAGCTTTTCAATTCATCGTCATACCTCAACCTTTAGTTTGCTTCTTTCTAAAGGGTATATCTATTTAATTTTTGTCTCATTTGGCCTCTTCCTCATAATTTAGTGAGATAAATGACGTTGACTTGTTTTTAGGCACAGGTTGATGCTTTCCGGAGTGGAAATGCTCCCCTACCTCATGGCAATCACCAAGTTCAAGCTCCTACTCCTTCAACATCTTCTGAAAATCCTCCTCCTCCGTCGCCTCCTCCCACTTCCACGGGAAGGGGTGGTAATCGGAAAAAGCGACGCCATCATAACAAAAATAAGCGAAAGAATGGCGGCGATGGGGCATTATCCTCTACCCATCCTCCTACAACTACCTCCGTATCCCTCTTCGTCAATGGTGCTGAGGTTCAGCAGCAACATCATCCTCTCTGTTCCCAATGCTCCCATCACTCCTCCAATTCCACTGGTGGGGGTATTGTTGAGGTTCCTACATCCGCTTCCGCCTCCGCCTCCAAATCGGGTTCTGTTACTCCCTCAAATGTTGCAGGCTTCGTAAGCCTACTTTTTCTTTCATTAGAGAACTTGATGTAGACAACTTGTATGTCTTTATTGTTCAATTGACATGCTAGTTAGTTATAGTGTATAATTTTTCCCCTGCCAATTGTCTCGTCAGTTGTGCTCTAGCTGTTTGCCATTTTCTTGTTATTTCATCGGGGAAATTTACGTAGAATCACCTTTTTTAAAACTTTGACCTATGTATGACTGTCTCCATTAGCAGCAGCAATTTAGTATTTGCCTGTCGTTCATTAGTTCTTACCTGCATCATTGGAAGAATTCATTGACTTAATAAAAGTCTCGAATACCTCAAGAAGTGAGATTTGATATGAAAATGTAAAGACATACACTCAGTATACCTTCAGTCTTTTTGGACTATTTTTGACCTTTTCAATTTTCGCTCTTCTGATCTGGTTGTCATTTCGGTTATCCTGGGATTTCGCATGCCTTGCAGCATACCTCGGGATTGTTTTTAATGTATCCATTCATCCACTCAAATTTAACAGACTTACATAGTTTGTATCTTGATAGATTGCATCCTTCCTGCATTGATCTTTCATGTGTAACTGATGCAGATTATTTTTTTGCACGCGAGGTGGTCCCATGCTATTCTCCCGGAAATATTTTTCCTCCAAACCGTTTAGCAGCAATCTTTCGCTGTAAACCAGATACATGACTAATTCCGGTTGTAATTTCGATCATTGTGCCAACATTTAGCGTAACCTTAACAAGTCCAAATAAATATATGAGCTGTCGAAACGTATATGACATTCGGCTAAAGCAATGCCCCGATAATGTCAAGAAACTGCGTCCATATGCAGTGGTAGAGCCAGACATGACTTGAATGTACTTCTGGGGGCTGAAACTGTCAGTCACACCACTTTATCGCTCATCGGACTCCCCGTTCCAAAGAAGTGTCGTGTCAGATTATCGTGGTTTTACAACTTTGTTCTCTTGGATTAGCAGCCTAAATAGGCGAAGGTTTAACAGTAATTGGCTTTAGACGTAAAGAAGCGATCAAGAGGCACTAAAAAAATTCTTCGTTTGTCTCTTAAGGCTTTTTTTCTCGCTAGAAATGGTACCCTATGCAGCTATGCCGCCAGATACCTCAGAGGGCTTTTCTCTACCACTAGGGACACTATCGGTGGCCATAGAAAAGAAGTTCCATAAGAAATCCAACCGTTTTGATTGATTCCTCAAAGATAGTTCTATGTAGTTCCTCTAGATACTTTTGAAAGCAGATCTCACTTATTGGGAATCCAAGAAAGACGAAGTATTATGTGGTTGCTCATCTCAAAATGAAATTGATCCAATTTATCCCCAAAGTATATCCACACTGATTTACTAATCTTCGTTTGTTCAAGAGGAGGTTTTAGACGTAGTTCTTCAGCTGTTCCCTTTATTAGTATAGTTCTAAAGTTTGACCTTCAAATACTTGCAATCGTCATAAACTTCGCCTATGGGAAACCCCTTCCGAACCGGGCCTGATTTCTGTAGTATGCCTTCGGAAATGTCGGGGAGATATCATGTGAGCTTCATGGACTTCATTCCTAGTCCAGTCATCATAGGCAAAGTATCAAAAGAATCCTCGTCTGCTCACGGCTTGACGGTTAGCTGAATTTGTTCTTCCCTTTATCGTTTGAAGATTGTCTTTAATTCCAGCACCAACAACAGCAATCATATCCTGCCACAACCTGCCATGTGCCACCGACAATTGCTGGTTCGACAGCGTCACCGGTAACCACTGGCACTGGGGCCGCTGTCGTCTATCCATGGATCCCTCAGAGCACCACTTTCGATCTGCTTCCTGAGCTGCTCCCACCTCCTCATCCACCTACGCTCGGTAACTCCAACAATCCCGCGCGCTATGGGTTTGTCCCTTTTCTGTCTATCATATATCCATGTGCTTGCCTTTTGCGTTCATTCAATTTTTCGTCAAAGCCTTTGCAAAGGTTGAGGGAAAAGTTTTTTCAATCTAATTTTCTAGAAGCTGGACTTCATGTTAGTTTCCTAAAAAGAAGGACGGAGTAACGTGTATCCCTTGGTTCAAATACAGTCCAACAATCTAGATGGAAATTCCGACACCAAGACTTATCCTCTTAAATTGAATATATATCCACTTCACAATCGCCTTGGATGGCTCCCATTTGCTCCATTGGAATGCCACTTTTGATGCTAGTTTACATTAAAATAGCCAAATAAATGTTCCTCAATCGTAGGTTTGGGTTCCTACTCTCTTATACTAATTGAGCCCCTATTGCTTATTGGAAGCGAGGGAATTTCCCCATCCTCATTGCGCCACTTTACCTTAGAGCTGGCCTCGTATGATTATAATATCTGCAGTCGCTCTTTGAGACACAATCCATATCGTTCTCTCAAAACTCATTGTCAAGACTTTCATTGTCCGTTGGTTGGCCCACTGTTGGTGAGCACTGAGATCAATGCGTGACCTATTAGATTTACGCTTCTGGGTATAAGTTGATGGGTATGAACAATTTCTGCCCTTTGGCTTCCAGATAAGCCCACTATTCTTTGCTGACGAAAGTTTGGTTGAAATGTCATGGGTGAATACCGAAAGGTTCGTATGCGACCATCCTTCAATTAAAGACAGGCACTGTAAATAGTTTATTCTTCTGTGCTGACAATGTCTATTTCGGATAATGTTCCGATCAAACTTTTACTGCGAATATCAAGCGTTTGCATGGCTCCTTGAATATCTTTAAATCCAGCGTCGGCGTCTTCCTGCATTGGTTGAGGTACGATTGATCCTGACCTCAAAAGGCCATTTTATAGTGTCTACAGCTGTTCACAAAAACCGTTAAAAGCGATCAGCCTTCTTTACTTTAAGCTAGCCCTGATTGTGACACGTACTCTCTGACTTGGAAGGGAGGGGACTGAAATAATCTACCACTCAACTCTTTAGTAGATACAAGCTTCAGCAGAATCTTATAGAAGAATTCAGGAACTGCTGTGAATTCCTGTTATGATACATTGAAAATGCGTGATTGGCCATTAAAGGAAGTCACTTTATTCTCCTGCATATTTCTCTTCTAGCCGATTGAAGTCCCCAGATAGATTGTCAAAGCTTACTCAGGCTAGAATGAACGAAAAGCAGACACGTCGAAAGATTGTTTCCTGGAACGAAAAAACATGGAGCATGTTCAGTAATCTCGCTTTCCCCATATACTTGTAGTGTTTCCCAACTGCAGTCATGTCTGCTTCCAACACCAGTAGACGCATCGGGAAGTGCATCACAGGCACCCTCCATCTCCACCTCCTTAGCTAATCCCAACGGAGAGTTCAATATGAATCTGTTGCTGCGGGCTTGGTACGAAGCTGGTTATGCCATGGGTCAGGCACACGCTGAACAAGTAAATTTCTCCAACTCAGAAGTTCTGACACTTTCTTCAATCCGTCCAAGTGCCTGACTTTTTGTGATTATTTCTAGATTCTGGGTCTTCGTCCTCCAGTTCTAGACGTTCCCGGTGGAAATGGAGACTGCGGTGAAGGAAGTGATGATGAAGAAAATGAAGATGGTGACGATGAGGACGAGGAAGATGATGGGCTAGAATCCGAAAAATCGAAGTAGGAAGACTTACTACCATCATCTGAAGGCAATTGCATTGGTTCTTTCCTCCTCTTCGCCTAGTTTTTTCTCTTCTGTCAACAAGTTGATAGAGGCAGTATTGTTGCTCCCTTCTCAATCTCTATCCATCTCGATAATACTACTATTACCCCTGAAGTTGCGTTTCCAGAATAATGATCATGTAGTATTCTCCTGCAAATTGTTTCTGCTTAAGTTGAGAGATACTTGGGCGTTGAAGTAGAAACTTTGGGCAGAAGAAAGGAAATGGACGCACTGTTCAAGTTGGACCTACTTCATTTCTGCACATTATCAATAGGGAGACTTACGAATCGATTGCAGTCACATTTCCAGTCGCTTGTAGCAGTATTTTTCGCAGCTTCTTGCACGTTCATCCCTTTATTTGTGCCAAATAAAATTGCGGTACCACTTTCTATTTCACCTTCGTGTTAGAGAGCATCTGTTTGGCATGACTGCAAAGAAAATAGCGCCATCGTTTCTTCTGTACACAATCGGATAGGTGGGTCCTCTTATCTTCTGCAGCGTTTGTAACGGTTTTGGCAGTTTCACTTTGATTTTTTTGGGTTTTCTTATGATGTCGCTGTTGATCCTGAAAATGACATTGCCAGACGATGATCTGAAATCACCATTGTCTTCCTTTTATGATGTTAGGTCGAGAATCTTTACTCTGACTCTTCTTGGGACAATGAAAAAGTAGGCCATTGCTTCTTGCGTTGATCAGATATATCGTTTATGTTAGCTTCTTGATGGAAGTTCGCATCGTGGGGCCTTTTCTGCAGCAACGTTGCAAGTGTAGTTCAGTTTCCGCTGAGTTAGGTGAGTACATAGATTCTCCGCATTGTGACCCAAACGTATATTAGCGCCGGGTCAGCAGTTTATTAATTACTGTTGATGTCGTCTGGCGTAGATCTTTAGCTCCTTAAAAGGAATCGATCCACTGGTGCAAAGTGAATGATGACAAATAAGGTACCGCCAAAGCCGTTTACCAGAGTTTCTAAACTGTCCAGTTAGGTGTCGATAATAAATACAAGCCACCTAGTTAAGCCCTAGATGATGAAGCCAAAGTAAATCAGAGATTTGTGAATTTCAGCGAAAGGATTTGAGGCTAGGGCTATGCAGTGGATTCTATCATCCAATGTGTGTAAGCTGCAACTGGACCTCACGTCCCAAGCTTCCAAGCAGTGAGATTTCCAAGCTTTCACATTTCAGGGCGAGTCGAAAGAAAATATTTAATTTTAGATCTTCGCTAACTATAGTGAATTAGGGAACAGTCGTTTTTTGTCTTGGCAAATATTACTATTTTAATTAGCATTTGATAGATATGGTTGCATTAAATAATATGACCACAGTGTCATGTTGAGACAAAAGACGGAAATCATTCAGCGCATATCTGGTACATGAGACCAGAAATATAGCCATGTTAGTGCTTCTTTCTGTATCCAATAAAGTTTATCACGATTCACAGTTCAGATTAAATTCGAAAGAAAGAAAAGTGATATCAATAAATGAAAGACGAACAAGAATATTTTGAATTTTCGATCTTAATAAACATAATCCCTGATAACGCATCAAGGTTCCTAAGGGTACAGCTTGTTTCAATCGGTTACACCAGGCCCGGGTTGTATATTATGCTTTAGTGGTTCACCATTGTTCGTTTGTTTTTCTTTTCTTTTTTTTCCGCCATGGTAGACTCCTTAGACGGGTAATTTTCCAATACAATATACTAAATTCATGTTTTCAATACCTTTTTACGAATAGACTATTGCTTTTGATGAACTGCAGTGCTAGACCTACTATTCTATTTGCTCTTAAATAACAGAGTAGAAAAGAACAAGCAGCCTGAATTGCATAGTATCGTTTTAGCCGTTCACATATATACTTTTCATTTTAGAATGCTTAATGTTCACGAATCAAATTGCGGCTCAGCAACCTCTGGCTTCTCCTCTTTACACAACTCTGCACGTCCTGACTTTCAAACTGATCCAAGTATTCGATCTTTGAAATCTCTTCTAAACGACGAAGAGATTCGTCGCACTTTTCAACTCTTCTGCCGAGTTGTCGAGTCGCGCGTTCCCCTCGGGTGGATTCCTGATTTTCTGCTCAATTACGAGCGGAGTATGTCATCTGATTGTGAGGATGTCGGGACGCCAGATTCATCCGATGATGTGGGTTGAACTTCGTAGATAACGATTTCGTTCATTTTAATCCCAGTTTACAATATGCAGTTCATGATATTCTCAGTGCGTTTTGTGATTGTTAGATATCTTACATGCTTAGTTTTATCAAAAATATCATTGCGTAACTAAAATATTTAGTCATTTTGCCGAAATTCAAGAGGATCTATAGGTCGAATAAGAGCCGAAACCTGGACGCCATGGGCTTTTTCAATAAAATTGTAGAGCTGATTAGTGGAGTATGAAGCAGTTTTTTGCCTTTAACTGGAGGTGAATTCGACTTCTGCCCTCTTGCCTAACTTGCCTTTTTCCATGTTTAAATTCTCGTCTAAGAGTTTTCAAGGATCTCGTAATAATTTATGATCGGTCATTTAGCCGTAAGTTATAATAGCAAAATTTTGATCCTGTCGGCTAAACAGACAAACTACAAGTCCACATCACTGCAAGTTACCTGCAGCAATCGCTTTTCTCTAAAATATTTGTGTGACTATCACGTGAGTTCCTAACCTCCACTTCCTGCCAACTTAGCTGTAAATGCTTTCGCTTCTATGCAATATCCCCTTTGATTGATGAATATGCTCCTTCACTGGCTCTCCGGCCACACTAATGCTCCAAAAGCTTTTAATGCATTTGACTTCGCCTAGAATGATTGTTAACGGATTACGAACTTTACCAGATACCGTCACTGAGCTTCAATTCGTCGTCTCGATTGCCAAGCACAATCAGCAACAAAATTCAGGAAACCGCAATCGATCTGGTAAACATTTTCGAGACGCGCTACGCAGATGAATACGAAAATCTGGTGGACGATGCTCTACTAGTTCACAATGGTGTATCCGCACCGAATTCCTCCTCCTCTTCCGAAGACACTGACGCCTCCGTGAGTCCCGGTTTACTTATATGCTTATCAGTAGCCGCTTATGAAGATCACTTTCTCCCTATTCTAGAGTCCCTACCGTACAAATTATAATTGCTTAAGATCGCGGTACATTAAAATTCTTGAGAGCCTTTTTGTATCCCAGATCAATTGGGGAAGGATAGTGGCAATGATCAGTTTTCTTCGAGCCCTATGTGTTGTTCTGCATACCACTCCCAGAACACAGGTATGTGTAGACGTGGTCTACTTCTAATCTGAATCCTTTCGCAGTCCTCCATATCCTCCTCCGAGGAAGTCTGTGAGGGAATGACCCCAAACCTGCAATTGGCTATCCTTCATTACTTAATATGGACCACAGAATTCATCCACAGGGAATCAGGACTCTACGATTGGATAAAAGCGCATGGGGGATGGGTAATTATCGTCTTGACTCATTACCTGAGTCTGATCCGATTTAGGAAGGATTGGAAGCATTTGTTCACGGTGAACAGTCCTCAATCTACACGCAATTTGCGGCAATCTTCGTGGGTGCTTCTGTCCTGCTCTTTGCACCAATTGGATTCGCCAGCGCGATAGGTTTTGCCCTACGCAGACTCTGGCCACGTACGTCAGACTTGACTCAATAATTTAACTTTACTTTCTGCTATCTCAATCAGTATGCGTGTACGTATCCAAATAGTTAGATGGAAAAACAAGAATTTATTGTCGATTTAAGTTATCGTAAATCTCCTCAATCTTTGGACTAAGGTCGTATCCTGTTAACCGACAGTCCGTTCCCATTCTTCTAATTGAGGAAATGGTTTGCAACCCAGTAGCAACCTTTTCGATGATCGTTTTCCCAACAGCGTATATTCGCACACTTCGTTTTACACGGATTATGCCAGAACTAGTTTTTGCAAACCATTTCTTTGCGGAACCTTCCATTCGGAGGCATCCTTCTTTTGCCATCAACGAATTATTAGTGACGAGCCGCTATGTGCCCAATCTCTCCAGATTGCAGAAAGACAGCCACAAATCTTCCTTCGTTAAGACGAGCATTTCGTCTAGCTGTTCTAACGAATGTCTATTATGTACAGGGGTGCTGTTGAAATCATGGCGTAAGATTGGTTCTAGAGCTCAGCAACTGATTTTAGAACTCGAGTAGCACTTAATAGAATTTCCTTTCTCTTTTTTATAGGCTAGGCTTTTGTCGAATGCACTACAAATACTTTGGTTCCAAATCATGAGACAAAATGCATACCATCATACATAATTTATGCCCTAATGCTGGAGATTTAATAAACAATTTTTTCCCGCTGCTTGATTCTAACTTTTTGGATGTGCAGTTACGAGACAAACACCAACAGAAGCTTTTTATTGCAAAAAAGATGTTTCTAAGAAAAACATGCGTGCATGAATTGGGCAGGAAATTGAACGACAGGCACAAAGCTATTCCTGCCTTTTGCATCGTTCGGTGACAAGCTGGCGCAGAAGACGATTTCCTGCGACGAAAGTGAATATCCCCAGGAAGAACAAGTAACGCAGCGTGGTGAACATATTCAGCTTGTACCAATAGGCCAGATACAGCCCAAAGATAGCTGAGGTATTAAAATAGGATGACGGTCGAAATACTTATAACTTATTTCAGTAGATAGATAAGGCGATCGCATACCTCCAAGGCCTAGGTGGAAGAGTAGAGTTGATAGACTAAGGGGGAAGTTTGAGAAGTTGGCGCCCATCAGTGGCCACTAAAATCCATGAAAAAGGAGAACAGCGTTAGTTTTGTGATCAAAGGCGTCAGGATTTCCAGGTCTCAAACTGTGGTTTTAAATCGATTTGTTTATACCATGCAAAAACATAGTCAAAGTATTTAAGGGTAAACTGTAATGTGTTCACGATCCTATTTTAAAGTAGTGATTGTGCAAGTTTGTGACGACGGCCACTTAGACGCATCTTGTAACCTGAAATGATAAGCTGAGTACCTTTGAATGCTATTTAGGATGCCCGAAAACGAGAAACACATGGATCTTCGGCTATGCCCTCATTTGCGGTTTAAAGAGATGCTTTTTCCTAACGACAAGCCTCTTGATCCTGTCATGCTTTAATCCTCTACTTTAGGACAATAATGTTATGTAAAACTGGAATAATTAGGCCTACTCGGGTTAACTCTAGAATATGCAGACTGATATCGAAACCGGGATAAAGCTACTACTGAGTGAATATGAAATATACCAATCACCACTCACGGCAAAAATGAGGATGATTAGTGGGGCACAGCAGAGTCCGGTGAAGGCGAATGCCAACAGATCCGAGGGACGAGGCTCAGGCTTACGGAAGATGTGTTCTATTAGAGGTTTGTTGGATCTGGAGGCCTCACCAATCAGTGGATGGGCGGAACGTTTGCGAGCAATCATCGAGGAAACTGTAAGACGTGCCACGTCTTCGGAGGCAACAGAAGATCCGGGAATTAAATCCTCGTTGACCAGGAAACGGAGATCCGCATCAGCCTTTAGTGGATTAGATACGCAAATGAACAACTAGTTATCTGAGAAGGAGATCCATCTTATTTCCTCTATGAAATTGACCGAGGTACGAAAGTTATACAATTTATATTCCTCTATTAAATCGACATTCAAAATATCTATAAATATCATCAGCCTAAATAACGTGAAAGCATATAGTTACTGTAAATTTTCTCGTCTGCTTTGAAGAACTACTACAACAATAGTAATAAGGGGCAACCTAGGACTTGTGCATTCGAATATGAAATGGTGGATCCAACAGATTCAAGCTGAAACAATGCAAGAGAATTTAGGCGATAAAACAAACTGCGGTTTTTTTTTTGTTACAACGAGAAAGAAGAACTAATATTTGAAACAATCATCAGAAGTATGACTACCAAAAATGAATATCACCAGCCAATCGGAAGGTTATTTCAAGACCCACAAGGCCCGGATGGAAGATTCCCATCAAACCCACTATCAGTAACCAGGATCTGGTGCAAATTCACTGAGGTCGCCGAGCAAAATTTGTTTTTAACGCCAAAAAATTACCACATGCCAAACAATAGGCGTCTCGACCAGAGCATCCCCAATCAACACCTCCATCTTGTATATACCCGAGACATAATCAAAGTCCGCAGAAGCTGAGTCCAGGCTCTGAAAATTGAAACAAAGACAGTGAACGTGTCTAACATATAGCTTAAAATCAACTTCAGTAGCACAGATTGAGGCCACACTAGAGAGCTGTTAGCATCAGATCAACTTACCAGGCTGAAAGAGTAAGTCTCATTGACGGCAGAATATTTAGTCAAGAAAGTTATGGATTGATGAGTCATGCTATGCGTAAACTGGACAAAGACCTGTTGAGGCGCGGGAGCTGCCTGTGTTCCTGGGGCAACCGCGTCTTCCAAAGTGAAGGTGAGACGAAGGTGTTCGTTATGGTAAAAATGGATGACTTCAGAATAACGACTTCCAGGAAATGCAAGTCTAGGTGACGAAAAATATTACCATTACCGGAAGCAAGTGGGCATATAGATAAACCGAGATGATGTGAAAATTTAATAACAAGCTTCCATTTTAGTAAGAGTTTGGATGGTTATTATTGCTAGATATATAGGATCATGAGGTGCGGCCCAGGGTATGGGGGCGTTCTGATACTTTCTCACGAGTAAATATGACCACAAGTGCGTCAGGTCATGTGCGGAATTAATTAGGGGCAAAGCCTAAACATAATCGGAGTTTGAACAGCTCGTGAACATCCGATATGAAGCAGAAGCCGTAAAGTTACCCTAAAAACGACTAACATTGGTTTATAAGTGAAGGTTGGATGAGAGAGTTTTCTAGAAGATAACTGCAGACAGGTTTGCGGAAAACGAGACAAACTCCAACGATTGACCACCTCTCATAATAACTATTAGCAATTTATTCATTCATCCAAGCCCTTACCGGAAAGAATGTGCGCAAACTAATAGCCAGGCAGGTGCTGAAAAGTAAAAGGCGTTTCAATCGTACTTCAGCATGCATTGATTAGCCAGCTAACTTACAAAGACAAGCAATCTTCTCATCACAACAGCAGCGCAGAATCTATGTCCGCTGTGAGTCTGGTTTGAAATCGGTGACTATCGAAGGGCAAGTGAGCTTATTTCAGCCCCTGTTTTTCCAACCTTACATAGGATTAAATTTCCCTGAGTACCTCAGTTATGGGGTAAAAGTGAACGGAAAATTTTAATCTAAGACCTGATGATCTCAAATAAGAAGTAACTTACGCGCTGTCAATGAGCGTTTTTGACGTGTCGGACACCTTGAGACGGGCCTTTTCGACTTTCACTGGGGATATAACACGAAGAGGAACCTAGGTGGAATAGAAAAATCACTATGTAACGATGACAGTGAGTTCAGACAAAATTAGAATTTCAGCTCCACCATAGCCTTTGTGACGCCAACAAGAGCGCCTGGAGTGGCCTTTTGAGTCTGTGTTGCCGTCAATTCTAAGCAGTAGCGACCACGGGGTAGGGCGCCCACTAGAGCGCCGAGGTCAAGCTCAAACAAATCGCTGGACCGAAAATAACTAGAAGTCAGTTCGGATTTTAAAGGAAAATAAACAAAACTTCGGTGGCTTACTTAGCACTTCCAGCGCGCTTGAACTCGCCCAAGCTTGAGGGACCAAGAAAATTCGTCTTTTCACCATCAGAGTATAGGGCACCAGCCTGAACCTTCAGTTCAGTATTTAGTTCACTGCCAAATATATCGAATAATCGAATACGCAGAAGACGTGAAGGCGGGACCAGAATGCCCGACACGCCAGCACGTTCATTCCCTGTGGCACCGTAAATCACGACAGGATTCTATCGAAATGCAATAAACTAGCTACTCATAGTTTTTTTGAGCAGTCATTTCGCATATCACAGAATTTACCATGAAAGAATTGGTTGCCAAGATCTTGAAAGCCGAAGCGAGGCGGGCTGAAGTTCTAATTTGGTGAGCACGACGACGTTCGAATAAAAAGTTGGAGAACTTGATAACTTGTTGCTAAACGGGAAATTGGTTGGAAATGGCAAAGTCTAGTTCAAATTACCTCGGTCAACGGAGGAGACTTTTTAATAGCTGCAGCGAACTGGAAGATGCTTTCGACCACAAAAGCAGTTGTGTAAGCGCCTCTTTCAAACTTAACAAAGAACCATTATTTACAACAAACGAAACCTACGAAAAGCAGAATTCCATCCGACTCATCGGCCTGTTCAACAATTTTATTCACAAGAGACGAAAAGCCTTCAAGCTCTTTGGCTGTCGCTCCTTTAATTAGTACTGCAGTAGCAAGAATCGCAGAAAGGCTAAAGAAATAGGGATTGAACAGAAATAAGCAGACCTACCCAGAGGGACTTGTCTCCTTATCAGCAAATTTATTGAGAAGCTTGAGCACCTCCAATTTGTCAATGGAAACATTAGCAATATTTGCACTTGAGACAATGTAATATAGCTGATCGGCGGTTAATCTTTCGCCTTTTAAGGCTTCAGAAAGCCGAGTTGGCTGCGAGATCATGGGCTAGAATGGTTAGATTTCAGAAAAATAGGAACATACACGACAAGGCTTAACTCCTCTTGCAGCCGAGAGAGCATAGTACTGCGTTTCAATATCGGGGGAATCAAAATTAGGCTTGAGAGAATCACATGAAATTCCGGTGACAGAATTTATGTTGAAAGCAGAATTCCCCAGATAAGCATAGTGTGCCTCCTTTACACTATCGCTTCTGAAATCAGAAAAGACATCCAAAAAGTGCTGCCTGTCTTCAAAGCTCAGGGCACCTATTAAAAGCGGAGAAGGGCATGGCTTCTGATCTGAAGCGGCGGTAGTTGCCACTGCAAAGAGGGTGATGAGGATCCAAGACTTAGGCATTTCTAAAATTAATTATGAAGCAGACTCGATGACGCACAACAAAACTGGTGTGAAGAGATAGACGAAAAATCAGCTGCTAATGTAAATAATGTATTTATTTGAAATTTCTCGTCTCGAGAATATAAGACTCGCAGTAGAATTAGTATAAAATGTCAATGAAAATATTCAACATGCAGCGTTGTAAATAAAGAATTAGTCACGATAGACCCTTGGAAGGCATAGACGCATCACCCTCCCCGAATACAAACTAAAAAGGCGGCTCGAACGTCACAGCAAACCACGCGAGACTCACGTCCTAAAACGCACTAAGAGCCAATCAAGCGCTAACAGCAACTTGACCGATTTTACTCAGCTACGTTTTGTTACAAAAGTTGAAATGAAAAGTTAAACCATTATGGCTCCAATCAGCCTTAAATTGTTATTTTTTCGTTTAGTTTAGATAAGTCTGTTCACGTTTATGAGGGACTGGCTTATTCGTTCCAGATACAAAAAAATAAACTGGCATTGTTAAATTCTAATACCTGCTACAATAACAGCCTTCATTTGTCTCATCAATTACCAGTTCGCAGATTGTTGCGCAGACCATTTTTTGGCTACTATTAATTACGAGCCAAACGAACTATTCCAACATTATATTATCGGAGTTAAAATAATACATACCTGTATCATTAAAGCGCTGAAAGTACCAACGAAATGAGAAAAATTTTCATTATCGAAACGCGATGAGGGCTAAAATCGCGCTTGCCTGCCGATTAACAAAATAGTCCTGGACGTGGCTTCAGCATAATCATAAGTGGTCCACCTTTTTTTGCACAGCATTCCGATTCTTCCCTAACTTTAGAATTCATTCTAGAATTATACCTTTTTAAACGACTACTTTTGCAGAGTGGAATTTTTCGAAAAAAGTGAAGTGGCTTCAGATACCGTTAATAAGGGACTCAATATTTACGGCTTCACCATAAAGGATTTTTTCTTCAGTTCAACCAGTCAGGGAATTTCAGCTTCTCAGGGCTTTAGGAAACCTAAAAGTGAAAGGTCTCCTTTTGACGTTCTGCAGTCAGTTTTCTTTTCTTTCCAAAATTTACTTAGGGGAAATTTTGCAACGTTGATATCATTCAACTAATTCACGATCATTCACTTTAGGCATTCAAGCTGCAAGTTGCCAATTTATTTCAAAGTTAGTCTTTATATATCTTTACTCAGATGAAAAATGAAGGATAACAGTTTGGATTTATCGGTGAATTTATACTATTATTTGATTGCAATGGAATCGATGATCACAAGATGAGTTTTTTCATCTTGCGAAATATATTCAATCTCATAATAGAACTATGCAACTAATGTGCTAGCCCTTTATCTGTTAGATTTGTCATGCTAAGCTTTCCGCATGCGCACACCACTCGTTTCATGTATGCTCGACTGCTTCTTCTGCGGGTTGTTAACAAAAAATTTGGGTATTTAATATATCAAAAAGTTACGTTGCAAAAATGTTTGTGCGAATAACTCAAACTGACAAAACTTATTTCATATGATCGCAGTTAACGATAAAAGTTGTTTGTTTAATTCCAATGCAGTCACCCATTTACTTGCCATGGCTAGTGAACGCACTTTCTCAAAATATAAAGAAAACAAGTTTTATGGAAGTTCATTTTTACTGATAGGCGCAGTATTAAAATATAATTTAATATAAAGTAGGGTTCAGATCTGAAGTGTGGGAGGTAAATACTTAGTTTGGCCAGATTAATCCGATGGCGGTCTTAAGTGCGTCCTATTACTATCTAAATGATTAAAACTGTAATTCCGGTCTGGACCAATCAGTAGTGAGGCAGCAGTGTAATGGTGCCATCCAAATTCGTTTATCCATCTCTCCCAGTGCAGTGATTAGTAGGTCATGCCTGCCGAGTCCTAATCGCAATGGAAGTAGAATAACTGGTGGTTGCTGCATGTGTCGAGCGTCAGCCTCAACATCTTCACTTCCACATTTCGTCTGATGGGGTCTTAACTGGGCTAAAGGTCAGATCGGGGAAAGTGATAGAGAGAACATCTTTTGATTGGGCTTTTACGGACTGCATAAAAAGAGCTGATCATGTAAAGAAGAGTCGCAAGACTATAAAGTAAGCTTTAGATAAGGGGAGGGTGGAAAGCATTTAATGGAGCGCGCTGATGCGATCATGAATGGCCTTTGTGGTAAGTGACTAGCGGCTGCAGCATTGTCAAACCGAGGAGTGATAACCTGAGGCATCAAGAAACTTTCAGATAAAAATAACGGCAAACAATAATAATACAATTAGGGTTTCATTGTTCTATTTTAATAATCACTCTTCGTAGGACAGGTAATTTATCTCAGGGCTGATAAGTTAGAGACAAAGAAATTTTTGAGCAGGCGACTGCTGCAGAGCCAAACTACATATTTAAAGCAGTCAACTTACAAATTGCTGGACTCCGATAGCATTATAACCCAGCCGATTCGACACGAAAGTCTCAGGAACATGCTTTTACTTAAACTCGAAGACACCGATTTGAGGGTCTTGAACGCATCTTCTAGAAGAAACCACGATAGTGTCGCGCGGTCGCTGAGACATTAGCGACTGTTCTTTACAAATAATTCCGTGTTTCAACGAAATACTAGACTGATCTCCGGAACCCGTCGTCTAACCCCATAATTCTACAGCGAAAATACCGCGGATGAATTCTGGAACACACGCTCTGTGTTATTTAATCGAGACTGATCACGATTTTCATTAGAAAAAAACCAGGAGATGATGGCAATCAGCTCGGAAAAATAGCAAGTTCGGACACCTTCCGCTGCTGGTGAGACCTTTCTCACCCATAGTTATTATTTGATAGCTCTAGTGTATGTTGAGTGTAAGTTCTCTTGTCCAGTTTCTTTATTCCCTATCTCCTTGTTTTCTTTCCTCTTGAGGCAACTTTCTCCCATACCCATATGATTGCTGGTCAGATTTCATTTTTTCGTTTGAATGATAGAATGGCTGTAAACACTTGGTTTAATTGCTATCAATTTCAGGCAGAAATTCGCTACTGTGATTTAGCTTTCCTTAGAATACTTTTGAATCATTCATATGGATGGCCATTCACAAGCCTTAAGAGAGGTTGTATTCCATTAAAGTGTCTTCAAAGTTTCATTAAAAATTTCATCTGGTTTACACTCTTAAAAAGAATGTCTGTCTAATATGCAGTGCAAGGTGAATGGGAGGCCTAAGGGACACGAAAATTCAAATTGTACTATGAAAATTAAGCAAACTAACTATAAGAACACTTGTGAAACGCTAGAGGAATTTTTAAATACGACTGAAATGACTGCTGGATTCTTGATACTTCACTTATCAAAAATATTTCAAATTTAGAAGAAATATAACTCTAAAGTCTTCATGCGGTAGTAACGTCAATATCTAAGTGAATTTGGTGGCGAAATAGAGGTTAGAGCAGTGGTAAAAGTTACCAGCTAACGCCCATACTATCGTTCCATTGGCGATATTGCCAGTTGTTATGAGCTGCAATGTTATGCGTTGTACCTTATAAGCTTCAACAAAGTATGAATAAAGCATGCCACCAAAATATGGTTTAATGGCATTTTGTTCTTTGGCCAAAGTACTTTGTACTTTAGAATACTTAATGCCCACCGATCAAGTTGCGACGTTGTAACCTCTTGCTTCTCCTCTTCACATAAGTCTACACATCTCGGCTTAGAAAATGATCCGAGCATTCGATCTCTAAGTGCAATCCTAACGATGAAAAAAATTCGACGCACTTTTCAACTTTTCTGCCATGTCATCGATTCGCGAGTTTCTCTCGAATGAATTCCTGACATTTCCTTAATTCGCAATCGACGTTCATTCTCAAGAGTCTGAGGATTAAACCAAAAATAAATAGTCCTTTTTATTTGTTGATTGGTTGTGAACCAGCCAATGATATCGCGAATGCGATTCACCCTCCAATCGGAAAATAGAAAGTTTATTTACCAAATATGCAGTCATCGAAATCGAATATTACCACTGGCACGCCTGTGCGCACACTTAAAAACAGGATCACCTTTGACAATTAGCATTCCGATTTGGTTTTTGATTGATTCTTAATCTGCCTTGAAATATCCAGTTCGCGTCGCAAAACTTCTCCGACATGGGACCGAGTTGTTCTGATATTGATGAAACGATGGGACCCATACTGAGGTGAGTCTCTTATTTGGATATATATTTGTCTGAGACCGAATAAGGTCATGTAGATCAGGAGCGAAAGGGTATTTATATCAAAGAGTTACTGCTCCTGATTCCTGACTACTTCATGTTTGAGAAAAAAAGGCGACTCTTCATACACATATCTCCATTGCCTGTCTAAGTTATTATATCCACATACAAGATGTTTTCCCATGACTTTTAATACCACTTTTTGCCATTGGCAACAACAAGTATTATTCTAAATTCAAATTTAAAATTTCCTTTTTAATTTATGCTGTTTTTTCCAAAATTCTGACAAGCATAGGTGGATTTTTTCAAAAATCTTTATTATTTACCCATGAAGACAAATCACAATCTTAATTCTCCCAAATTTGAATATTTTAATATCCGAGAAAAAGGCATATTTTAGGAGAAAATTTAGTTACTATGCTAAGAATTGATCATATTAATGGCGTTTATACTGAAATAGGTTTTTACATTCAGAATTTTCATTTGGTTTATTGTGTTTTAAATAACGAATTAGTAGAGTGTAAGTAAAAGCGCTCTATCTATCTTTAACAATGGCATTGCAAATCATCTGACTGACTGTTTGCGTGATATTTCTTTAGACCATGGATTTTGCTAGTATTACACCACTTCTCACCCACTGCTGGTCGAGCTTTGAAGCTAACAGTTCGCATGGTTTAAAGCAATTTATTGGAAGGATCCTACCTAAGGAGGGCTTCAAACGACTCCTTTATGCTGGTGGAGAAAGTACATTTTTGGAAGCACCCACCTGCACTCATTCTCAAATTCATAGATATGAGCGAAATATCGCGATATGATAAATCGTGGCTTAGAATTAAGGAATTTGAATGAGCCGTTCTTCCCAAGCTTGCTCTTTTTGCATTACTATCAGGCATATAATTAGAAAGGACTCATGGTTTCAGGTTCAAATACTCCTGACGCCCAATTCGCTGTGGTAATTTGTAAATTAATCGTTCTTTTGCATTAGTTCAAACACTGTCCACGAGGCTGTATGTCTTTGTAGCTCAGGATATCCTAGTCAATTTTCGAGACATGGATTGAAAGTACTTGTAGCTTTTATTCAACTATAAAGTAGAAATTGAGTCTGCGTTGCATGTGGAATTACTCAGTTTCAAGTAATGATTTAGGGATATTGCTAAATGGGTTAAGGTCCCTGCTAGACCCTCCAGAACGCATTGGATGTGTCAATAATTACACTTTCAAAACTGTTCACTTTTATTGCGTTCTAATTCAACTTCTTAGTTATGATGACCTTTCTGACTGCTATCATGAAAACGCCTCAGAAAAGCATCGTGAAATCGAGACCAAAGAGGAATCCACTAATGAACGACAAATTTGGCCATGTGATTTCGATTCTAATTCTCGTATACATCCGAGTTACCCGTCCGAACCCAATCACAACAAAACAGACCTCGTGAGTCCTGTTGAGCATGTTTTTATTCAGTTTCTAGTCAATAGTGCGAAAGAAAATAATTTATTAAGGAAATCAAATCAAAAGCGAAAAGCCGAATAATTAAACAACCTTGATTACCTGTAAAGTCAATTGAAATGGTTTAAATATTTTCAAATTAGTTTTAAGTAGTTAATCAGTAAGCTATCGCAATGCCGTTTTCAAAGTTATTAATCCAAATATGTTATATGAACTGCTAAATAAAATAATAATAACAATAATTAGTGACCTAATTAATAAACCATTTATATTACGACTTTCTAGTCATTAAGACCAAAACATCAAATGAATGATACAATTTTCTCCTATTTACTTATTCAAACATTTCGAATTCAACAAAAGTAGTGCCACCCGATCTTCAAGTTATTATTAGGGAGTGATAAACACATCCCTCTCTTTAGAGATCAGAAAGGCTATGATATTCCTCAGTCTACTAAGTGGTGGAAATAAAAGCGTTTCTATCACTGATATTAACGGTTCTAGAGATTCCAACCATTTGGATATTAAACTGATCCATACCCTGATGTTTCCTTTTTATTCCAATTTTTGACTAATTTTCAAGGTTTCAATGCGTCAAAGGAGAACGTCTGATATCTCCGACGTCTCGTATCCCGAAAATGAAGGCAAAGATCCACAAGAGCACTTAGATTCAAGCGGGGATACGTAAGCGCGGATTCTGAAAATCTGTGTGCCCGATAAAAACTAGCATGACAAATTTCATTTTCTTGGTTCAGCCGACTATCGGGAGGCGAATCTGAAGTTGAAAACCATAGAACAACTTCGGGAGTGGTATCAACTCTAAAATTATCGCTTCCACCTAAAAATTCATGCGAAGGTAGTGAAAGTGTCGCTCGGAGGAAGACCAGGCCCTGGAACCATAGATCTGTGGGGTTTGCAGAAACTAGACTTCGATTTCGGAATCAAGCTACCTTCTAAACACCATTTCATATCTATTTGTAGACGTCTTCATCTGGATTCTCCGACGTTGACGAAACTGCAAAGTACACTTCAAAGAATGAGCATACGAAAGTGTGAGCCTAACTTTTAGTTTGATTCGATGGTATTCCTAATAAGCCTAATCGAATTTTCAATGATGTCGTTACTAAGCATCATGTTGAATAAAGTCTGCAGACCCACTTAGTTTAATTGAGATGAGGTTGGAGAGGAATTGCGATCTTTTTCAGTTTCGTGTAATTAACGGTTCCATAGCGATCCTATGATCCGACTCCTCATATTTGTCATCAGCTCCTACGTCAAGGTATGTCCCATTCAGGTCGCTGTGACAAACATAAATCCATTTAGCTAATCAAATGAATAAATGACAATGCGTTAAGAATGACTGAGGAAACTGTAAGACAATATTTTAGTAAAACAGGAATAAAGAAACAAATCACATTCATCCACAGCAGGAAGACTAAACAACGAAAACGAAGATCACTGCAAACCTCTCCTGTATGTGATGTTGCTACTTAATTTATATTTAAGTAACTCTCCAACGTAACGAAATTGTGATTCGCTCATTTTGACAGACATTCGGCCAAACTTCGACGGATTGTGGCATTTCCACATCAGACGTGGACGAAAGTCGGTGCATTCTCAAAGGACATAAGTGAGCGACTACTTGCGATTTTCATTTAAAGATGAAGAAATTTTCCAACATAGTTTTAAGGAACGTAGGGTTAGCTTTTATATGCTGTGGATTTTATGCACAATAACAAAAGATTTTTCGGAAAGAGCGCAAGCAATAAACTTCAGTCTATCCACAGTGTTCTTCTTTCACTAATTACTTATTGGAAAAGATTTTGGATTCATCATTTTTTCTGGCTGAGTAAGGCACGAGATACGAGATAAATGTTAAACTAACCATTTGCCAGCCAATGACCTCCAATTTTCTCAAAAGGACCACTTAAATTAAAGCGGATCCAATGGAAATTCTCATGATGAACAATAACTTAAGATAGCTAAATAAATAGGAAAAATTATTTATATTTCAACTTTTTAAAATTATCAAGGGAAAAGTTTGTCTGCTTTTTAATAAGCCAAACACGTAATGTGGTCAGTCGTTAACTTTTGATGAAGGTATCAAATTGGTCAGATAAACAATTAGTTAATTGTAAAAAGTTTGCCATAAACTCATGAGTGATCTTTATAAGTCGTGCGAAAGTATTTAAACAGAATAAAGTAATATATATATATATATATAACCTTTTCTGTTTTAGTCCATTTGAAAATTCCGAAGTAGATGAAGAAGCGTTGGAAGCTACAAATGCGCCCATTGCACGAGAATCAAACGATGCTGAGTCACACCCGGAAGAAGTTCAGTTTGTCGATGTTGTAGAAGCCAAAGCGTGTGATGTGTGCAGCGATATCGACGCCAAAATAAACCGTTGCAAGCTTTGTCAGCACACTCTATGCAAAATCTGTACAGAACAACATTTTGATATGGTGATTCAAATTTGAATGGTGGTGAATTTTATTCAGCCGATCCTGTAGGACAACTGTGCATATTAGGGCAATAACAGGACATCTTAAATGCAATTTCCTATCTTTAAGACGTAATTAGCTACTATTTTTATTAGGTATGTATAAATTGACCAATAATGCCATAGTTCCCCTCCAAATGAATAAGCTTAAATTGAAATCTAATTGCTCAGTGGAAAGTCAGTCTCAATAAATTTAGAGTTTGATGAAAACTATATGAATACTAAGCATGGGCCAGAAATGGTGCCTCTAAACTGCAAACGTAGAACTGAATAGTAGCAACACACCCACCCACCCACCCACCCACCCATCCATCCCTCCAAAAAAACCGAGATTTTGCGAAGTGGCTTCACTGATCTGCTGGGATTGAAAAAAATCGAGTTGCACTGTTTCATTTTTACAGGTCGCCATTACTCAGGACATCTGATTCAATAACCTTCCATCGTAGTAGGCATCTATTCAACTAATGTCTGAATAAGCTCGCAGGATCTTCGCACATCATTTGTGTTGAAGGAGATTAATAATATTTCCATGTTTTAGGGTTGAAACATTTAAAAGTTGAATTTCACTGGTCTCTGAGTTTTGACTTTATGTTGAATCTGTTAAGGCATGTACATTAAATTGTCTCAGCACGCCGCCGAGGTTACAACTCGACTGGTGAATCTCAATGAACTCGCGCTTTCACTTAAAAATGATCTGCCCTTTAATCGCATGATGGCCAAGATAGATGATGCAATAGACGAACTAATCGCCGCCGGAAACAAAGCACTAGAAAGGGCTTTCAACGTCTACCAAGTCTCTTCAGCTGAATGCACCTCGTTTATTGGTTCCCTCGTCGATCGACGAATCAAAATCTCCGCCTCTATTAAGTACCTTATACAGCAAATCCCTACCGTACTTCACTCCGAAGTAAGTGGACTCATTACAATGACCGAAATAATTAGCTCCTATGATTAATCTTTTATTATTATTAGCGTTATATGTAGCTGTTTAAAGCATTTATACATATTTTAGGACCTTTGTGAATTACTTCATTTCAAGAAAGTGTTCAAAGGAGTTCAAGAAAAGTTAGATGAACTTGCTATCTCTACATCAGATCCAAAAGCGAAGGAAATGGAAAGGCTCACAATTACCAGCACTTTTTCTCCTGTAAGATTTGATCCTGACATTTTTGAATCGGATTTTCTGTCGTATCAGGGGTTTGGTTAATGATAGAATTCTTTGGCTACTTAATATACGTGAAAAGTACATACTATGATAAGCGCTTTTTTCCAGACTGGACCTCTTCTGGGGCCAAACAATCTGATCCTCGCCTTGGGTAACTTCGACTTTTATCAAGGTCAATCTGAACCTCAATCGAGATCAGGTCTCTTCTCAAAGGTAATGCCTCAAAATTTAAATTTTCAATCAAGACAGTATAGAAGTTTTTACCGACAGTGAGGAGGTGAAGGTTTCTTTCAGTCGAATTCCCTATGATTTCCACGATTTTTTACGTTACGATTTTTGATAATATGATTTGGGTTGGAAAGGCTGAATATCATGCTCTATTTGATGAGCATATGTGTTATTATTCTAGAATTTCAAGCAAGATAACCGAATAAACGCACCCTAAAGAAGCTAGGCGTGAATTAACAAGTTAGAGCTATTCGTAGGAATAGAATGCCGAAAACCACACACCGAATAAAGTACTTCAAAGCTGCCCCATCAATTCGAGCGTTTTCTAGGGGCTAATTCTCCATGACGTCTGTTAACTTACTAAGCCCTGTCTCGTAAAAAAGAACACAACTGCTTAGCCATGCCTTTGGCGGTTTTCCACTTAATGTATCTTAGAAGTTAATGATTTGCGGTGGTTTATTTAAGTCTGATTAAGCCTACCAATTTTCAGGCTGGGTCTTGCGAGAATGTGGATCACTTCAGAGGACAGTTTTGTGAGGCTGACAAGACTAAAATGCATACTTCTAACCATGGGGGCCTCCCACGATAAGACATTCAATTTATTAAATTTTTGGGATATCAGAATCGGATCACATTAGTTGCCTTCAGCAGAGACCACAGAACTGGAAACTCAGTTCAATAGACTATTCAGAGGATTCAAGATTCAAAACAACCTGAAAACGATTTTCTATAGGCAGCCTAATTTCAAATTGCTTTCCTAGTTTTAATATACCATAAGATTAAGGCTATTTTGAATGAAATTATCTTTTGAATCCTTCCATTTAATAACCCTAACGTTGGTCGGTGGGAACGGTCACCCAATTGTAAGTTGAGGATTCGAATTCATAGGCGACACTATACACCAAAAGCTCACTTTGTTTTGTTTATGTTGGGTTATTTATTCACGAAGTGCGGTTTTGGAATATCTCAACAGAGGCTGCATATAGCGGAGTCCTCAACTGTCTCTAATACCTGGTAGTAAGTGAGTCTCATAAACATTTTCATTTATAAGGCGTTAATATAGATGGCTCATGTAGTTAGACTGGTTTAGAAACTTGGCATTTGCTGACTGAAAAAAATTGACACGATGATGGGTAGTGCTTTGAGATGACAGCTTCTGATTGACATGCGTTTGTCACTTTGACCGGCAGTATAGCAACAAGAATGAAGAAGATCTGTAAATTTTATTGATCTGTAATCAAATACACACTCCATAGCTTCCACAAAAAGTATCGCCATTTCCACAGCTTACTTGACTCCTCGTGGTAATTACTCTCTCCAACGCTATGAGAATGTTTTTAACCCGCTTACTTTCCTATCTTGCTATTAGATTATGAAAGAAACCTCCCACTCACAGTGACAGTAAATTAGCTGCTACGTGAATTCTATATAAGCTAGAAAAAAGGATTCTTAACTCACTCTCAGAATACCGGGCAGATAGTCAGGATTAGAGACCATCAGGAATATCCCATTTGTTCGAGACATTTGGTCGACGAGTGTGCAATTATGACTGTCAGTTGCGGCAGCTTCCAATCATTGCGAAGTTTTTCGTGCACGATCCACTTGTAATAAAGTTTTTGTTTCCTTCTTATTTAGCGAAATTTCTTCCTCGAAGAAGCATCAACCCACCTTGAAAATCTTTTATCCTATGCAGACAAGTTTATATTCAATGCCATTAGCTTATCATATCACTAGGTTGTCTTTTGGGAATAGAATCATTCGCATGAGCACAGGGATGCGAGCTATTAATCGGTAATCATAAACGCTCTGTCTGTAGTTCTCTTCCATGTTCAGTACCATTATGATAATAATCAACACTAAAATGCATAATTTTGAAGCCAACATCATCTTCCAACCTGTATTTTTACCTGGCCTTAACAACAGAATTCCCAATTGTGGAAAGGAAATGATTTTACCAACTGCTAAAAATGCTCGGCTTTCGGTGGTCTTCAGTGATAATCGATTCGAGTTGTTTTTCAGATTTTGGTACAGTTTCGATAAGATACCAAAGTGCGAACGGTATACCCTTAAATCATAGGCGGAAGGTAATGGAATAGAGGACACAAGCTCCGTGAATAAGAGGTGGAGTAACGCAGACTGATGAGGCCAATAGGGTCATAGAAATACCGGGTATCGTGACACAGAAGGACTGATGGAGTAAATGACCACTCTTAGAGGCAATGGTTGGCAAAATATTGCGTTTTCAAGCGATTAAAACGATAAACGAACGTTTAAAGTACCAAGGCTCTCATCAGCATGTGTTGGAATCAATCTGAAAATTGAGGATGTGTTTCTACGTAACTTTTGCATTTTCGCAGATGAGAGTAACAAGCCAGTAGACATTCTGACCAGCGCTTACAAATGTCGAGCCTTGAGTTACCAGCATCCTCCTATAGAGCTTCTGGTGAATTCTTGGTGTTCACTCGTAATTGTTGTGGCAAATTCCTCACACCCATAGGGTAAGGCGATGGAGATAGATTGAGTATTTGTTTGAAACAATGGGTCTCCGAGGTAGATAAACGTCTGTAGAGATGTCATTAATCTAATTAGTGATGGAGAAGTCTTGGTACATTTCGTTAGAGATGCAATAATTCAGGTCAAGTCTAAGAAAAAGAAACTTTCGCTCCAGTGGGCATATATATATCTCAAGTGTATGAAAAAGTAGGTTGTGCCCTGTTCTAAAACATAGTTAATAAACGGTTTCGGTTGTATTGTTTTCATCTTTTGATTACGTCATTACAATGTTTCAAAAGTCCCACTAGCTTCAACTTTAGTAGCAGTCCACAATTTGAATTGATGGTTCCATTTCAGCTCTTATAGATGGGCTTGATGCATCTTCTCAGTTTATTCTCTATGTTTCAGCCTGGGACAACCATGCATTTTGAAGTCTCAAGTGAACACCGATTTGAAGACTGATGATTCGTGGAAAGACAGTAGGACTTCTCTTTTACCTTTTAGCTGCCATGAGCAGCATTGTTTTAACCAATGACGATTTTGATAAGACTTAAGTATTTTGTAAGCTGCTATTTGCCTCGGTCTTTTTCTGGTGTTGTACCCCAAAATAAATGGTGATGTGTTTATACCACAAATGCCAATTTCGATGAAAGGAACGCAATCAATGCGATGCAATCAATTGCATTTTTAATTTGATCTGACGCACTGAAATGTCAATCAATTTATTCATGATAGTTATTTATTAGTAGCAGTCACTGTTACACAGTTTGACAAATCGCGGTTAAGAACCTTGTGGTTCATTAATCAGCCAAGGGTAGTTAGCAGATAATGTCTGGTTCTTTCCAAACATTTCCAGAGCTCTTGATAGCCATCGGCCACCGTTACTATAAAATGGACCCGAGGTAAGTTGAGCTTGGAGGAAATAAGCAACCTGCCAACGATTTCAGATGTATATGACGAAGTGGATTTCGCGTTTAGTAGAATCAAAGTGCGATTTTTGGAGTGCTACCAGTAACTTCGCCTGAAATTCGAACTTGGTAAAGTGTTCGGCAGTGGCCATTTCTAACTCTCATATCTGCGGCGATGATACTTTAGTTTCCACTTCAGACCAAAATGACGCCATTGCAAAACCAAGCCATATTTTACCCTAGAATATCTCTACTGATGACAACAACTTTTATCTTTTGATGGTCAAATTTGCATTAGAAGTGGCTGTGCGCGATGTTGCAGCAGCCATATGCCAGGGTTCGGATTCCATTAGCATGCATCTAGTGACCAGAAGAACAACCCAAAATGGTTAAATATTGGTCCTCAAGAGGAGAAGAAATGAAAGCTCCTAAATTGAAGAGTTGGAAGAAGTTTTAGTCTTAGGAGTATTCGACATCGAAAATGTTGTTTGAATGCTTCGATCATGAGATTGGGTCTGATCAACCACTCTTGATCACTAGTTATGCGTGATCATGTATTTTGGAAGTGTTGAGGAGAGGCCCTCATTTTGGAGCAAAGCCTCGCTGCCAAGGTAGTGAGGAATTATGAGAGTACATGATTTCGCATCCAAAGGTGCTCATTTAAGGACAAATTCAAAAGAAAAGGCTGATCTTGATAAAACAAAACAGAAACTCAGTTTCCATCTACTTCCTTGAAACCTCTCTGTCCTTATTTTATTCTCCACTAGTTAACAAAGAGAAAATGAATGCTGAATGCCGAAAGCGGCACTCATTTCTCCAGCTAGGCTAGTATCTTAGACCTGAAGTCCCTGTAGAGCTTTGCAGTTTGTGAATTAAAAGCAATTAATATACTTCTGGCAGAATGTCGTAAATGAAGTTGAAATCAGTTGCGAAATTTCTTTGAAAGTAAAACTCTACCCCTCTACTCAGCCTACAATCTACCGGAGGTATATGTGATTGCCACATGTTGCATCAAAAGGTCAATTCACTTACAAGAAACTCTGGCACGGGTTTCTGATGTTAAGCATTTGCTTAAAAAGTGTTTTCATCCAATGTTTTCACTTAATTCATAGGATTTACAGTTTAATAACAAAAAGTGCATGTGCAGTGAAACTGGACGACATGAACGCTGACAGTTCGAAAACGTCAAATGGAGGAATGGAGGGAATAGAAGTGCACAACCGTCATCTAAATACTGCCGAGTGAACGAGAGCTGAGGTGCTCTTCTATTAGAGTTACTAAACATTTCAATCTCAGGGTCTGATTTTCAGTTTAATAAATGCCTGTGGAACAGGGATCAGCTACAGCACTTCAAAACACGTTAAATGCGAGTGTTACTGTGCACTCGATGAATAGTGAATATTTTAATGCGTATCCTGAGCATCGTGACCCAAAAGTAAAATTTTAGGCTTCACAACCCTTAATGAATGAAGTAAGTACCATACTGAAGCATTTGACTTAAAAGGTTCGAAAGGTCTATTGATGTTTAAACTTAAATTATAATGCTTGTGTTCGATGAATTCAGAATTTATGAAAGGGATTATAGTGTTCTGGAATGAGGTATGAACTAAGAGCAAGAATGCGTTAATGAGGTATAATGAAAGAAATCGTACTCTAGTGTCTAACTCACGAAGCCTCATTGAAAAAGCGAAGTTTGAGAATTCACAAATTAGGTAAACCTGTAAGCTTGTAAGAACAAGGTAATTTTATGATAGTGGCGTGAAATTTGATTCCGAAGCACTGAAGTTTAAAACAAGTTCAATCTGGTAACCCGTCAACGTCTTAACAAGCATAGCAGAATCTTTTTTGTCGTAAGTCTGGTACTTACTATGGTTATGCCAGATGGCTTTCCATAACTATTATCTAATGCACCAAAGCCGATCTCCGATTCTGAAATTTTACAACAAATATGGTATCCTAAGTGCTGAAGCCTGAGTAATCCGGAACTTGGTAGCTTCGTTTCATATCGTTAGGTACTCTTTGACTTAAACTGTTGTAACAAGAGGATCGTCGCAGAGTAATCTAGAATCGAAATGAATTCATGGAACAGTTTAAATCTTCTTAAATAGAAACAATAAAATTAGATTAAATCAAACTCAATGAAAGTCACCAGCTTGTGAGAAACAGTGCGATGAAAGTAAATTCGACAATACAGATACGGCGTTTTTGATTAACCGATTTATTTGCTCCTATTGTCTGAGAAATAAGATCGTCTGCTGAATCCCTTCCTTTAAACGACACGCATAGAATAGGCATTACTAAAAGTATACAACTTATGAAAAGTTTATTGATAATTTGCAATGGCCCAAGTCAGCCAGGTACGAGCAATGATGGATCAGCAGAAGAAAGATATTCACTGTGGAAATCACCTCACTAGCCGAAGTGGTAATAATTGCAAGGAATTGTAATCCCAGAGTCACCACTTCCATCTTGGATAATGTAGGCTTGGCCAACTATGTAAAAGGGAGGAATGCCTTTTTATATAAACAGTAGATTGAGTTAATGTATGAACGTGCACATTAGACTCAAACGATTCGGTAAACAATGTCTGTGGTTGTAAACAAAAGAAAAACAAACTGGTGTGTAAATTCAGACCGTCGATTCTCATGAAACACGCTTCCCTAACTATGAGTTAAGTGTCCAAAGTTGAGATCTCAAACTCTTTGATCCAATCCAAACAGCACTCATAAACAAACTCCATCCATGTCCATCATCATCGCTTCTAGTAAAATTTCACGATAGATTAGCATTGGTTTTTAAATTTTGAAACTAGACTTAGCAACTTCCCTTGAAATTTTAAAACCAGATAACTGGAACCCAAATGTTTATCGAAAAGACCATAGTAACAGCGGAATGGTTAAAAGATACCGTTTCAACATCTTTATCAGTTACACCTTTGCTTTTCTAGATTTTAAGAGAGCTTCCATTTCCGCAATCATCTGTAGATGATTACCAATATAATCAAGTTCATTTTTCGTTCTTTGAGATAAGATTAGTCTTCCACAACTAGCTCCAGCACTATTTGAACAGTTGGTGCCGCGAGGTTTAGAGCCAGTAAATATTGACATGAGGTAATTCAAAATGTTGGCGAGGTACCATTGTTTTTTCCTAGCTAAAGACTGCCGATTTCTTCTAGGCGCCCTGCTTCGTCTTGGGCGAGCATTGCATGAATTGTCGATTCGCTTTGATGGCTTTCTCCGCCTTCTGCCAGTGGGCCGACTTGGTTTTTTGACTGTATCATTACAATCGGATTCAGGTGGCATTCTTGTGTGTCTTTGCTAAAAAGGGTAGGAGTTTCAAAAACGCTGTACCATTGATTTCTCGACCACGTGATGTGTATGATCCTTCAGTGCAGTTTGTGATACTTAGCAGTGCCTCTCAATGCTCAGATAATTTTACAGGATTCAAGCAATCGACTTTGTGAAGCCACTTAGATGCTGTGCTGTCTTTAGCATAAACATTTTGGCAAAATAGTTCAATGGATGGGCTGCAATTACTCTAATTTAAGTGTCCACTGCCATCGGAAATTCAGAGTTGTTGGAGTTCCTGAGATTTGATACAGTTTTTGAAATCCATTCAGACAAATTTGGAACGCGAGCAAGTTGTTACTTCACTTGTTTATACCAACCTGTATCTATGTTCAAGTAAATTTGTTCGTCGACTATTCTAAAAAGTGACAGATCAATATTCAAGATACAAGGAATCGTTGTGTGTTCCCATAGGTGTCCAAATAAAATGTGCCGCCATAGACATACAACTCATGATTGAAAGAAGTGCACTCATGGAAACGGGGCTAGTGTTAGTCAGCTAGATAAAAAAGCAAGATCTGGAAAGAAAACGTGGTGGGATGAAGCACGTTTTGACTTCATCATAGCAACAGCAGCTCCTTTTGGGGTATTTTGAGATTAGGAACGAGAACTTTGGTGATAAGACAAATGATTTGAGAATAATTCCTACTCTAGTACACAGCACTCATGAGGAAAGATCTGTTCTTTATTAGTTGTTTTAACACAACCTCTATTAATAGTAACCGATGTTCTTGTTGTTTGTCAAACGCTTCTGAGCATGAGAAGACGCACTATGAAGCTATGTGAGTGTCTATAGAACAGAAGAAGATGTCTCTATTTTAGAGAAGATGATTTCAAGGGGTCCATGATGGATTTTAATGAATGTGAATGCTCTGTCTCAGATTGTTTGTAGCCATGCGAATAGGAAAGTTTGTCGAAATGTCATCCCTACGATTATTACCTCCGATCCCCTCATAATCTTGATTTATTGCGATCTCTCTAAAGGGAGACTCCAAGAAAATCTACAATGGACATCCAACATTACTCTTCCTCTAGTTGAGAAAAGGAAACGAGGTGAAAAAAGGCCCATTTTTACAAACAGCATGCTTCCTTCTAAAAAAAGCTTGAAAAATTGGGCTTTAGCAAAGGCTACACCATGATGTACTTCCAAAGCGAAACTTTGCGAAATTCGCAAATTATACTGTGAAGACCTCAACTACTGAAGGTCTAACATATTGCACCTAGATTCAATATAAAACAAACCTGAGAAATCAAAACAATTTAATTAATGAATTGATAAAGTAACAAATTGACCGGATCAAGACGGCTTTTGTTGAAGGGCCGATTCCCACGAACCCCCTTCGGTAATTCGACTTTTAAATGGACTTCAAATCGCCAAGTCTATGCAGGTATTTCATCATTATCTAATTTTATTTGCAAATGGCTTAGTAAACTTGCAGGGTTAATATAATGTGTGGATACGATTTAGTTATTTGATAGCTATTTATTAGAACTTCTAATGAAACGTAAACTGTAGAAAGTGCATGATAGCATTAGCAGCAGGTTAAGTTGTGACCACCTATTTGGGTATCACTAGCAGGACACTGCTCAACTCTGGAGGTGAATCTCGATCGCGTTTCAACGGACATTGTAATATGCATTTGTCAAGCAACTTCACTCATTTCAACAGAATAACGTGGTTTCAAGTCATATAATAGGTACATTTCTTAGATTATTAACTGAGATTTTGGGGAAGTTAGTGAGCTTCGAGGGTTGGAATTAAAGCTCGTATCAACCTCTAATTTTCTATATCAAGGTATCCACTTTGATCACTTTTGGGGCAGAAATGTCAAGGCTTGCGATCATTGAATTGTACAAGTTTTTACTAGCAATTTGATCTCAGAATTTGTCTGGTCGATCATTTGTGCAGAGGCTTTAGTTACGATCCTACTTTGTGTGATTTCTAGAGTGAATCGGTGGGAGCAAACATGATTTCACTGTCAGTTTTATTTTCGAAATTATGCCCAAAAATATATAACTGATAGTTAAAAGGTATAACATTATTAACGCCCTTTATGCACATTTATGCAATTGAAGAAAGAGGATGGTGACATAGGATATCACTGGACGTTTATGTAGCCAAATATCAATGAGATTTGTGAGTTTCATAAAGCGTTACGATGGGAAAAATTCATTGGAAACCCCATTTGAGGCAAAGAAATAGTCGTTAACATTGGTAATTTGTATTTAGAACACAACTGTTTTACTCAGTGCACAAGTCTGCGTATATGAAGGCGAAGTTCACTAGCATGTTCCTCTTAAAATGATTTCTCTAGTCCATTTTCAAGCAAATTTGCTTGAAGTCCTCTTTAGAAAGAACTTTATCTGTCGCATACATGCAGCTCCCTTCTTGAGTGATGATTTTCTGTTTGCATTTTATCTTTATGGATAGAGTTGCATCCTCGGTTGGAGCAGAAATCCTATTTGCGGACTTATCATGCCATTTAGCCATCTGATTCCTCCCAAAGTGTCCCTGAAACTGGCTTCAGCTCTACAGCAGAGCTCATTTCCTAATGAGAAAACTTGACTTTATGACTGGACGACCCAGTACCGAATCTACGTATATAAATCAGTTGATCATCGCAGACGACTCGACGGGCAGACCAGTCTGGAGATATCTGCTGCAAACGTGTGTCTACCTGTTCAGCACTCGATTTCAAGACACTTAAATTAGATATTTAGGTAACGACTCGGTATCAGTAATATGGCAAAGATAACTTTATTTGATATTTCCTAAAGTCAGTAAGAAACCTGGTGACAGTAGACAATAAGTAATGGTCAAGAGAGGTCGTATAGGATGTGAGAGATGTAGATTTTTAGCACAGAGTAATTGATTTCAAATGAACATCTCACATATACAGAGGGATTATCATTTCATTAGGTGCATATTCAAAGACTTAAACGTTAGTTCAGTCATAATAGAAGGTCCGAGAACGTCTTTCCGACACTTTCGGACCCCGATTATCCACCGCAAAGGTTTTTATCGATGGGTTTTCAGTACTCTGCATTGTTGGTAAGGAGAACTTTCTTCCACTGACAGGTATAACCACTTTACCACTCATGGGAGAACTCACAAATGCCATTCGAGGCACTCTATGCTGTTCACGATATGGAGGAGAGTTTCTAAAAGGACTAATGTGAAAAAGATTTGGAGTGAGGGGTCCATCGAATACTGTGGTGACTGGACGTCTTCGAGGAAGATCGTTGGATGGGCGTCTCTGGACGGCGCCAGATGGAAGTCCTTCAGGTTTTGTCGTAGAACCGTTCATTTCTTTGCAGTTTGGTTTATTGCTACAAGGTTGGGACTGCTGGGAATTTGATTCCTCAGAGTAGAGAAGGTGAAAATCGGGAAAGGATCCATGAATGGTGGGGTTCTAAAGGCATGAAACATCACATATTACTAAAAACTGGTTCAGTAGACTTTCATGCGAACGACTGATAACAGAGAGCTTTTAGTCAGCCAGATTGATGTGGTCAAAGCGATTTAAATTAAGCAAATAAAAATGTTGAGTTCAAAGTAATCTTCTTGACGAACTAAAATGTTAAGTTCTGTGAATGATTCGACATTGATTCTATATTTACTTCCATTATGAAACGAGAGGCCAAAATGACACCGAGAACTTACATTAGAAAATTCTGACTTATTTGAAGGTGTTGAATCTACAACAAGCAAAAAATATCAAATTTTTATAAAATAATAATTTAAAACGTAAAAAGATTTAACGAAAGCACACTTAAATGGCAAGTATTTTAAGCTTTAAGTTGGGAATTTTTCTTCTAAGAAGTGATTAACACCCAAACAAGACAAAAAATGGATTTGATTGTCTATCCGAACGTCACTTATGAGCGACTGTCCACGATCGTTACTATGTAATAACTGCCCATGGAATCGCTTTCTAGCATGTAATAAATTCACTAAGACCCCGAATCCCACTAGTTTGTAACCCAGTGGAGACTTCGACTTGACACATCCGACTCAAAACACATGGCAGTGCTGAATCCTTGATTCTTTGCTATTGTGCGCCAAAAAAGACTGATCAAGCACATCTGAAGCTCTTCGGCCTTAGTAGTGAAAGGGGACCTCACCAATAGTAAGGGACGAACTGATTGAGTAAGATGGTGAAATTAGATCGAATTGGGAAGGTAAGAATTTTCACAATGGGCTCTGTTCCCAGCAGGTCATGACTTACGAAAAGCTTGTATTAACAAGCCCCCCAGAGCAATTCCTGCGAGCAGGCTTCGACACATTGAGCCTCATTCATGTTTGGCTATGAAAAGTGTGCTGACTGCTTTAATGTTAAGACTTATTTTGAACCACCAGATCCTAATGTGGACTGAGAAGAGCAAAAATTCAAAGCGTAAGGCGTAGACGAGTCATAGAGGATGCCAAAGGAATCTTTTGTAGGATCAGGTGATCTTGCCTTTAAAACCCGAACATAAAGCCAAAGCTTAAAGGAAGGGACATTCAACAAAAGCGACTGCAAATAGAAGAAGGTTCCCAGCAATTCAACGACCCCAGAAGGTTAACGCATCCCTGGATGCTAAAGACGATAAAAAAGTGATGACTTTGACACTGACACATGTTAGACAACCATCTTCAATCCCAAGGGGCCTAAAGAAACGCTCCAATGAATCACAACACGAATGTGGTACTAATTACGGGGAAAAATATAATCAACCGCTCTTCTGAAAAGACAGAACAGAACACCCAAAACTGGTAAGAGAAAACAAGCACGTATTTCGAAGCACTCGTAAAATCCAACTTCAAAATATGTTCTAATATTCCTAGGGAGGAACAAGGGAACAGAAAAGAGAATTATATACATCATTTTATAACCAAGGACAGTCAGAACGAGACGTGGATTTGGGAATCGAACGAGAACCTCGCGTGGGCTTGTAGTGACCCTACTAATTCCAATTGTGAAGAATGATCAAGGAGTCTACGATTATCCAAGTTGATAAGCGGGACGCGAGGAAAAAGGGGATTTGGAAATAACGTCATTGAAAGAACCGCTGTCCCACTTCCACCTTTGAAAATATAAAATTCGAATGACAAATTAAAATTGAACTTCGGCGCAAAGATGTAGTTTGCAACACATCGGCGAGTTGAGAATGTTGGCCAGCATATGCTGGATCGCAGAGGAATTATTATGGTAAGAAAAGTTCGCTTTAATAATAAAGAGACTGCCTAGTCTGCTCGGAATTACGAACTAAAAGGTAGTCAAATTCCAAAAAAATATTACAAATGTTCAACAGTTGGACTAAAATTAATTAATTCTGTGATATACATTAGGGTAAGAAACATACTGTTATTCTCCTTCATGTCATTATGGTCTCCAATGTCGTTTCTCATTGGTGGAGAAGCGATGGTTCCTCTGGACCGTTTGTACTCACCTCTGGTGATCTCTGCCTGAACTCGTGCGTATTCCTCTCTTTGAGCCTTCGGAGATTTAGCCAGATAAGTTGGGGAACGCAGAATATTGAGTCTGGCCACCACGCCGCTGCCACCGACGCGGGTCGGAGAACACGAATGAGCAAGATCAGACGTCACTCGACGGATCCGGCGGTTCTGAAATGCAGAGCTCTTGTGATTCAAGATAGAAACCATTAAGTTGATATGACTTTAATAACTTGTATGCAGTTATTTTGAAAACCTGATAAGTCCAATGAATGCAAATATTTGCATTATAGAGAGGGCTTCATCCTAGAGGCTCACCTGCTCAGTCGGTGCTTTGGCGGCCATACTCCTGCGCCTCCCAGGAACTGGTGAAACCCATCCATTCAGCAATCTTTGTTTTTCTATGTGGGCCATTACATGAGCCTCCATTTGGTCTACATGCCAGGAGACTGGCCTCCTATCGCCCAAATCCTGCAGATCATTGGCCCTTCGTCGAATTCTTCGCTGAACTCCGACAAGATTTTCTCGATTAACATTCCCCACATGATTACTGCTAGAACGAGCCAATGATCGATCCTCATTAGACGAATTTGATACGGCAGTCGTACTGGGAACATAAATAGCGTGCTGATTGTCAACGGAATGGGTGCTGCCACTGCGTCGGAGATTCATTACAGGGGATTCGTTATTCAGTGCGGAAGTTGAATACTGCATACCCAGGATTCGAGGTGCAGAATCCTCAGTGTATGCAACCTGCATTAAAAAATGACACTTAAATTTTAAGTAAATCTTCTCTTTTAGCAAAATAAGCAGTCAACAAACCATTCTCTCAGGTTTTATAACGTTTGGAGGATATGCTGGGGGTCTCTGATGTTTTGGTTCATACCAAGCGATACCCGAGGATGGTGGTGGTCTTCTCAGTTTCTTATAAAGCTGTTGAGGTGGTAGTTGCTGTTGAATGGAATAATTCTGCGGCACTGGGACATTTGATACCACAGTATTGGCAACGACATAAGCCGTAGCCTTAGGGGAATCATAATCGATGCGATAACCGGATTTTCCGTCCACTGCTTCAAGGGTTTCGACATCTTTGACGAAGTTTGATGCCATGGTTGTGCAGCTGCTGGAACCAATGGTTGGAGTCGAAACAGAGGAGGTAGACAGAAGAAGATTTGAGATGTCAATGAAGGTTAGTGGCTGTCGATGACGTCGACGCCACCACCGTTGAATACGGCGGGAGGAAATGGACCATTTCAAGAGCTCCAGCTTCAACTGATTCATCGCAGAAGTCGAAATAAGTATCTTAATTTGGGAAACAATTTTTAGAAGTAAGTCCTCATCACCAATCAACGAAATAACAACCGTCAACTAACCTAGTAGCCTGACACTCGCTGAATTTTTACAAATAGATGATAACAATCCCACCACTTTACACTGACATTGTGATTGTTTTTAATTTTGTTGCTTCTAGGTAATTAACTTTTGGTCTTACACTTGTCCAGTTCTCAGACTAAAGGCATTCTTACCAGCGAACTCAAGTACCATTATTGAAGGCTAGAATATATTTTTGCAATACAGAACTAACACTCATAGATTCATTCATCGAAATCTTATTATCTACCTGAAGGACATCACGATATTTCCTAACTCGACATTAAAAAGCGGATAGACCTACTTAAACCAGTGCAGTGCCTGGCATCACTCCTCTTTCAATAAAGAATTTGCAGCACTTTGCTCAAAAGGTCCAAATATGAAAAGTACCACCTGTCAGAGTCTCATCTGCACAAAGTTCCCTACTAATAGAAAGCATAAAATGTTGAACTCTTAAGCGTGAAGCACTTCTCAATGCCATCTAGGAAACAGCAGTGAAATACGTAAAATATGCAAATATATGGTTAAGGAAAAGTGACAATGAAGGGAAAGGCAAAACCTAGAATCTTTATTAATCTTCGGCTTACCAACATCGAAATGCCGACAAATCCACGTTTCAACGCTACTTAGGTGAATAAGTAGCCAGTCACTTACCCATTCAGTAGACACGAAGTAGAGTTCACCCGATAGCCTACAGCTTTCCGTTATTTTCACAATGTTATCGTTGAAATAATCCTGATCGCGTGGAATTACTTCTAACCCTCTCAATGTTGGATCAGTATCTGAAATAAGTTAAGGATTCGTCTGTCAAACGTGCAAATTGAATCAATTACCAAGCGTAATTTCCAGGGGTCAGCTTACGCGGTGCTTTGCCTCTTTTTTTCAGCTTATTGGCAAGAGTTTCTAAGTCATTTTCATCCCTGGATGTTAAGCAACTGAGAACCGAGAAACGCCTCAGAAACTCATCCGACTTCATTACAGTTATGCCAGAGGCCTTGTTATTAACTGCAGAGAAATTGAGCAGACCACATTCTTGAAAGACCTTCAAATGATGCTTAGAAGTAATTCTGCCCGATAAATGCGGTGACACATTTGGAATCGCTCCATTTTGTGGATGAATTTCATGTGGACTAGATACATTGTCATCCAAAACACTGAAATTGTAAATTAAAAATCAAATTGACCCTAATTAACCTGGCTACTTAAGAAATACACTTTGTTCCATCGCACTAACCTTCAACAAATCAAAAGTTCTGGTGATTTTTGCTTAACGATATGTCTTTCACCTAATTGTTCTCGTCGAAAATTTCCATAAGAAGACAAAACTCTAGTTGAAAATCCAGCGGTTGGCGTAGGTTAAGATTATAACTGTTATAATTATTCGGATTTCAGTGATTCATCCCAAACAAATATAAGCACAAACGCAGCACATTTATCCAACATGATTAAGTTTGAGAGATATTTAATACGCATTTTCGACTACTTTACGGAGGTTGCCCGCATTGATCATTTATCATCGGTTAATGTCCAAAGTCTCACAATGCAATGACTCTGAATTTAAACTCATAATAATAACATGTGACTATTAGTAGGACTAAGTTGTCAGTTTATCGTGAAATCTTACTATGAGTAAGCACTGTAACATTTCTTCATGAATCAGAGCACGTCGATGGTCTTAAAACAGGCAACTACGTCTTTTAAAAACTAACAAACGACCAGGCCTACATTAAGGGAAATCAGTTCGGAGCCTCTGATTGATGACCTTCTAAAATGTACTATTGATGCGACCAAGCGCAATAGTTAACGCCTATTTAAACCTATAATTAGCATGAAATGTTGCCATTTAAAATGAAACAGAAAATACAATTTACCTCATTAAATTAATGCGGGCGTTTGCAGTGAAGAAATGAGATAGCATTTCCATGAAATTCTATAAAAGTTAAATATGAGTCAAATTATTGATACATCATTTTTAGTAAATGTAACAAAAGTAATTTACCTCAGGTGAACAGGAGCCTAGAATTTAAAATAAAATAAAATACTTTGAACAGGGAATTGAGAAAAATAAACGAAACATGCCTCTCATAGAATTGTAGCGTCTCAGGCATTGTATATCAGACTTTCTAAGTAATTTGGTCATTTTCCTTTCTTGTTGGGGAATGAGCCTCGGAATGACGCTCTGTAACGTGTAATCTTCCTAATTTTGCATAAAAATTAAAACACTAGTTAATATTTTAAAATAAACCTCAGCCATAAATCGTAGGTACGTCTACCTTTCCATGATAGTGCATTACGCAGAACTTATTGAAATCGCATGCAGTCGACGGAAATGATTGATTCAAAAACTCTAAAAGTAGAAACGACGATGAGTTTGGGATCTACTTCAGGGGATCAGTCAAACCTGTTTGTTTGTATCAAGTTAAAAACAGGTAAATAACAAGCGAACTTCTAAACAAAGATCAAATTTCGAAAGAAGGAAGCACAATTTTGTAAGGCTCACACATGCAAAGCACTTTCAAAAATCCACGTGTCTGTTTTTAGGTCACAAGTAAACCTGCAATACATTCATCAATTCGGAGCATTATCGGCTATATTTATATGCTTTTCAAGCTGTCATTCCGACCTTAGAAGACAAAAAACACTCGTCTTATAAATTTCCATAGAAATTAACGAATTTAAATGGTCTTCGTAACGAATTCACAATCTCAAGTTCTTTATATCAGATTATCCTGAAAACAACTTCTCTCAAAGTTTCATTAAAATGTTAAAGAGCCGACCTGAATTCCTTCGAAAACCGCACCCCCTTTCAATATCATCCATTTTGTCTGCTGTAAAGTGCTACATGACGGGAGAATTTAATCATCATCTCTTACCTTGAATTGTCAAACATGATAGATAGCCCGAGCTTGGAGTCTGCAGAAGCCGATCTAGCAGCAGCTTTGACTGTTGCTGGTAAAACTGGTCCAAGTTTTCCTCATCTTTACCCTCCGAAAAGTGGGTCTGCAACATGCCGAAAATGAGCCTTGAGTATGCACAAATTCGTTAGAACAGGATGCAGTTTTTAGTATTTAACCAAGATTATAGTTTGTTTTCAAATAATTTGAACCATGTATCCAAAATTTATGTAATCTTGAATAAGAACCTCAAAATCCCGCAGACTTTTGTATAAATTATTAGTAAAGGCAAGAGTATGGTAAATTGTAATGATGGCAAGCATAGGAGTGCTGGTGATTGGTTGAAATGACCTCTGGAATGTTTTCCAAGTGACTGTTTTTATTCCCGATCGTTTTTAATTTCAACCGTTAAGAGCCTAACTCGTCGTCATTGTTTTTCTGTGGATGTCTAAGAGTACATTATTTGAAGCCCGCTGCTATATGCTACTGGTATGTGAAAGTTGATCATTTAAGAAATGAGAGCAGTAAAAACTACTCATCGTTAATGACCCATCGAAGTATAGATACGATCTACAAGATGACCAGATAACATGACGCAAACAACTCGAACAGGCAAAGTTCTATTGGAACTATGCTAATAGCCACGCTTGGAGCCAACTGAAATAGGAATAGAAAACGGCTATTCAGACTTGTACCTTCATTTTTCAGCAATTCGTCGAAGATCTGATCAAGTGTCAGTTTTAGCAAACGCAATTTTCAACCAGCTAAGTACATTATTAATTGAAATAAAAAACTAGTTACGAATTCAGGGTCTGAATGTCAATCGTTCCCTTACCAACATCCGGTCACGCTAGGTTGCGGAGGGATTGAGTGAATACAAATGCAAATACAAATTGTTGCTTTTCCGGACGCATGCAAGCTTAAAGGCCACAAGAAATTCCGACCGAAAGCTAAAGCAAATCAGATTCGATTGGCTCATAATGTTGCCATCTTCCTCATTTGCAATGTCTCCAGAGCCGATTTAGCCTGCCTAAGGCGCCTAATGAACTTCTCAGACAATCTATCTATCTATCTATCTATCTATCTATCTATCTATCTATCTATCTATCTATCTATCTATCTATCTATCTATCTATCTATCAACAGTCTGTCTTTCAATATATTTTCAAGACTAAAAAATCCATCCATCAATTGACTGCAAGGTTTTAAAGTGGCTAAATGTGAAAATTTTTAATGATTGACATGATGAAGTGGAACGTTAGGGAGTTCTCCAAATTGACACACTCGTCAATCATGAATTGCCAACTTGAACAGTATAAACCACAATCCTTGGAAATGCGACGTTAACTGATATCGGCAACGCAAGTGCGATGCGACGTTAATCACAGAACTCGTCTTCCAGCGGCAACTGCGATTTGGATAGTAGCTGATACTTTTGCTGTGCAATAGCTGTCAACAACAGCCAATGCTGAGTATCACATACTGACATTAAATTACAAGCGTTGGACAGTAGTTGCCAATATAGCACTCTTCAAACGCTGAAGATGGGGCAGGAATGCAAACTAAGAACTTGCTTACACAGCTAACAGAGTTTCGAGACTTGCAGATTTCTTGAGTTTAGGTAAGTTGAGGTCGAATCCAAACTGAGTCGGCAGGTCTGCGTGCGAATACATCCTTAGTCATGAAAGGAACCTCTGATTACCTACTTTTGGTCGACTGGACTAACGCCTCAAATAGTTATTTCGGGTGTTAAAACGAGGTAAAATTTACGATATTCTCCAAACAAGAAGCCGGTATTTTCGATCTAACCAGCAGGAATTTACCTTTGGCGCCTGTCAAGTAGACCATGCTTTAGATATTGGACAAACCTATTGGATTTCTTGCACGAATTCAGGGACTTTAAGAGTCCTTAAGAATATTGCAAACGCAAACATCTACCGAAAAAAAGTAGAAATTAACTCTAGCTGCAGAAGCATAACGTTCAGCGGTTCAGCGGTGGAGGATTCAGCCACAAAGGAAGAGCAGAGTAACAATAACCTGCCTTATTAACTGAGTCAATGATGACATCTCTTAGGGGAAATATTGGTGTCTCACCTAAAGCATTGACGTCGTTAAAGAGTCCTTAACCTAAATTCACCTGATCAAGGCAGTTATGCAGAGATCCTGAGGCTTGAATAAAATGTGTCCCCCTTTGGCAAATGGGCTAAAATCCCAAAGGGAATGTTTTTTTTTTAAATTTTGGAGAGACATAAGCGAGAAGCGTATCGGAGGATCTAGCGATGAATAGAGCCTTAAATGCCCACAACAAAGATTTTATTCTTTAATTAGCCCAGTAGATTAAAACTATTATTTCTTTAAATAAGTCATCCGCCTTTGAGAATCCATGACATCCGTGAGAGAAGGGGCGAATTCGCTAATTTTGTCTACAATATGAGAAACGCTGACGATAGCTGAACAATTTGCAAAGTACAACGCATTTGGTAATATCAACCGTTCCTTCCAAGTATCATTTTTTCCATAATTATTGAATGGAACTTTCTAACCGACCGGTGGCTCAACAAGCACATCGAATTTGAATTTAGAAGCATGGAAATGCCTTTATGCCTGTGAAAATGAAGCCGCAACCAGGCGAGGTTCTTTGTTGAAATTCCGCAAGGTTTACTCATGAACTATTCCTTGAGGCTATGACACTGGTGGTGCAAAAACATAAAATGTTTGAAGAATATAAAGAATTCATCGTCATGTTGGCTTCAACTTGACTCATTTAACTTTGGAAACGATCCCATAATGATCCAACATCCGTAGATTTAAGTGTTTAAATATAAAAATTTCAAATGATTGCAGGTATTTTAATAACTTTCAACACAGACGCACTTTGTTTTGAGAGGCTACGAATTTTGAATGTAGAAAGTCGAGCAAAGCATTGGAGACTACAGACTTGGATGATGGTATGAGATTGTACACCTTCACTCCCACAGTTTCCCCTGCAGTCTCTCTAAAATATCGATAGGGAGATTTTAAATTATGAGTTAGCAGCAGGTGACTCTTCTATTTAACCGCTAATTCAAGCAAACGTAAGTAAAATTAATACCTAATTGAACGATTCTAGCAGCTTCAAGGGGACTTTAGATAATAAAAGTCACATACAAATTGATAGAAATCACCAATCTAACAGTCGAAAACGGAGAGAACTAACATAAAATTGCAAACTTTGATGGTAGCCGCTTCCAGGTACTTTATGACAACGAATATCTTTTCGATCCTGTAACTACAATAATTGAACTAGGTAAACTGCACAACGGGTCTGATTGCATCAAGCGTTGAATTTTACCTGGCTCTATGTCACAGTCAAACAACTAATCGGGCTTAGTCTACACCCCTCTACTCTATCAAGATGAATATAGACTCTTCTACGTGAATTCACACAACGTTCAATCATGTGGACAAAATATTTGAAATATTTGCTTACCTATTTAAGGATGAATGCAGCAACGAATTTATCTGGTTAAATACCACCGACACGCAAAGAACATGTAGCCTTCGGCAAAGCATTTTCACTACCGTTTGATGAGGTGTTTTGGTATTTTGATTCTTTGGCCGATAAATATGCTTCAGAGTTACAGAATGATCGAACTCAAGAGGTACTTTCGTCCTAATCGCCATCCTAAAAAAGCATTTTCTCATCCGAATTGGCTGAGATGGACTTCGCATTTTTTTCGACCGCTTCCGAGAACTGGTATAGTCCTCAAAGAAACCAGAATCATTCTGAGAATAGGTGCTGCTCGACGGGGCGTACTAGTAAAATAGACGTAGACACTAATTAAATGGAAAAAAATGTCCCCACCAGCCGTCGATTTCTCAAGTTTAAATAACGCCGGAAATGTTTGGAAACAATATCTCGTCGCACATGACGCCTCCAAGTACTTTTGGAATACACCAGCTCGTGGAAAGTGTTTTCATCAACTCCGATAAGTCGAGCAACTGAAAGCCATCGTTTCATCATTGAAATGACCAAACTTACCATCGTTTGACGTGAAATTTGACAGAGGATGCGGAAAAGAAACCTCCCCATGTAGAATTCTCTTTTGCATGCAAGAATATATATCTTCCGGAAGGGAATCCAATCGTCCATGGTGTTTCAACCTTTTAGACTTAGTGCTTCCTAGCCTGCGTATCGCAGACGTTGCAATCAGAAGTTTGTACAATTCAACAATTTCCTGAAAAAGATTGACGAATGACATCAAATTAAGGCAAAAGGCTCCAGTTAAACTTATTGTAAGAATATTACCTGAGGACTAAACCCAGCCGACATGATGAGCAGTTGAAATTGTACAATTTCGGAAAGTTCTACAAGTAATCTTTCCCAAATCATTCATACCTTTGGTTAGTGATGTTTCAGGTGACCTGAGGAGTGTAAAGGTAGGTTAGTTTGATTATCTTCTAATTTATGCTTCTCACGAATTCTTTTAAGCAGTACCAGCCTACCTTGGAGCTACGAAGGAATCAAATGCTCGAAAGAGAAGATTTTCGGAGATTTGATGAGTAGAGGTACTTACATTTACGAAAGTTTTAATTGACGCTAAATTGAATATAAATTTCAATTTCGAGCCATTGTTATTCAGTTAATAAAACAAGGTGATACAACTAAACAAGGTTTACCATCAACTAGTCGAAGGTCTCTGGTGAAAAGGAAATCGATACCACGAACACTCAGCTCCTGTTGGCCAATCAGCTTCTCCGATATGAGAAAGGCATTATTGATCAACTCCTTTATCAATAAATGGAATCAGTGGTGATAATCGAAGCAAAATAAGTTAAAATTCTAGATAGTCACCTTCCTGGCAGTCAAAAAAAGGGGTATTTCATCACATATCAGGTTACACAGTCGAATCAACGGCTCCTGCTGCTTTCCGACAGCAAATATGACCTTGAGATCGGGAAGAATTAACTATTGAGGAGGCAAAATTTAAAATTATAATCTTGAAGCGAATTAATTACTCACATGATCTGCGTGGTCGTTTTGAACACCTTGCAAAATATCTCTAACGAATCGCCTAAGTTCATTTCGATCTGATTGGAAGAGGTTTCGATATTCCGAGGTTGATGACATATATACATGGATTCCATTAATGTTCGTGATAAATCCTTCTTTTTCTGGTGACTAAAAATAGATGTGCGATGAGTCGCTTCTAAACCATAAGCAGTAATTTATACTGCTTTTCCAAACGATGTATGGGTACATATCTTTAAAAGCTATGTGAAAATAATCTTTGCGACTTGGTATGTACCGCATCAAGGACAATGAAAGAGCTAGTAAATCACCGTCACGCTAAAGGTACGTCTCCTCAGAAGCCCTTCTACAATGTCCTTGCCCAGGACTCGACATACATTTCCACAATCGCTTCACCATCCAGATGAAAAAAAACAGTAATTTTACTTGCTTCCAGTATCTCCTCTCTTCCAGTGGCAGCACTGTCAATCAAAGCATGCATCAAACGGACTAAGAAGTAATCGAAGTCCTCATCTTAAAGAAACTTGGACCTACTTTTTTCGAGGTTTCCACGAAAGATCCAGTTTTGGTCTTCATCTGATCCGATTCTTTTTCTTTTTCCATTATTAGGACTTCTTCTTTTTCATATTCACCGGACGATTCTGTGTCAATATCACTATTCTGATCGACTAAATTACCCTCTTCTTGAACAATAATTAACTGCTCAGCCATCCTAGAAGTTGAATCTCTCGCAGCGTCGATCTCCTCAGTAGTTGAATTAGTAGTCTTCATGCAACCGGAGAAGTATGCGCTAGAGTTTGTTGGTATGGGACTCGTATACTTTTCACTTTGACTTCGATGCAAAGGAGTTGTTGTTAAGGTACTTTGAAGAGTATTTTGCAGAAGGAGAGAGTTTGCGCAGTATGGAATAGTTGAAATGCGTCCACTAAAAGCTGTAGAGTTCGTTGTCTGCATTATTCCTAATCGAAAAATTTGATTTAGTATCATATTTTAAAAAATTTCTTAATGCTGTTATGATTTTCTCACGCTGGTTGTCTAATGGCTCTTTCGAGCACGTAATCGGAGATCTTATCGTCGAAGATGCGGTATTTATGTTCATTGGCGTTGAAGACGTATTCGACGTACAAATATTCAACGAAATGGTCGAGGTATATCTCTGTCCGAGATCCTTTTGTGTTTTAGAGATTCTAGAGTTGGTCGTCTGATCTGCGTTCGACGAAGTAAGAATATTTTCCTCCAATCTCCCGGACATTTCCTCAGTGAGAGTTTCTATTGGCTTCTTCATCGGAGCGAAGTTACATCTCGGAGGTTCTGAGTACCTTCTGTTTTCACCATTTACGGAACGCATGAGATTCACGAGAGCACTGCGTGCCTACAAATGTAAATGAATCACACTTAAGTAGACTTTGATACCCCCATAAAAGTGCCAATAGATTAATTATAATAATGTCTTTCTAGCAAACATTTCTCAGGATATTCTAAGCTTTTCACTACATGAAAGATTTCGTTAGCTTTTAGCTTTTCTAGTGCCAATAAATCCAGTAATTGCCCACAATTGCGACAATAGAGGATGAGTTCTGGTACCTCATTTTAACAATGCAACCATCAGTATGATGGATAATTTGACGTTATAAAGCCAAATCCAACTGAATCTAAAAAAGCATGTTACATCTGCCTACAGTATAGAGTTCATTTGATTTTATAAGTTGAAATTCTGGTTTGATAATAAAGTCTAGGCAGAACCCATTCCTGTCGAGATACTTAATATGCATCTAACTTTGACGAAGAAATCCTTGTTTATCAAAGCACTCGAATTGTTTAGCCATGTGAATTCCTAGTATTCAATAAAAAACATACTTCAAGGACTGCTCAAGCAGCATCTGGAATAAATTGGATCTCTCCGATGAAAATGACACCATTATTACCATTTTGTCTTCAGCTATAGAAAGACCATCCAAGAAAAGCGTTGCGAAACAACCACCGGAGGACAACACACAAAGAAGGATTTTTAATTGGAAACTTCAGGAACTCTGGCTTCTAAGAAGTGACTAGTAGTAGCTAAATCTGAATCGCCAGCACGTCGAGATGTAAAGTGCCCAACACAATGACCAGAGATGCCTACCAAGTGTTGTCTATTCTTTTGACTAAGCGATCAGGTATGGACAACACTCAGTAAACGCGTCATTCTGAAAGAATCATCTCATTTCGCTTGTTATGCTCACTGATGGTTCCAAAATCATGATTTATTTAATAAAATAACTCTTTGACAGTTGACGTACTCTTAGGTCAAAGGTCGACCAACTTCAAAGCATGTAAAACTTGGCACATTAAGCCTATTTAAGTGCAAAAAAAAACTGCCATTTGAAATCACGGTTAAACAGCAACATCATTTTTTCCATATTGTGTGTTGAATTCCTCCAATTAAGTAGTATATAGAATCTAAACTCAGCACGCCTATTTCGGAACCTAAATCAATGCCCTCATACTCATATTTTGGATGAAATTACAGATCTTTCCATAAATTTGTGCGCAATAGCATTAAAGCGATTTAATCTTACTTCCAAATTCTTGGCAAATCAACGTACACCTTCCTTTCTGAGAAAGAAATCATGTAATTCAGTGACGCGCAATAAAAAGAACTTGGTCCACGCTCCAGTTATGATTTGAAGGGCAGAATCAAGCCACTTTAACTTACAAATTATAAAAAGAGTGCCGCAAAACTAAAAATTATTTATTTTCAAAAAAACCCTAGGCAAGAAGAATTTAAACAGATTTAAATTTAGAACATTTGCCACGCACTTTAGATAATTGGTCGAATGCTGCTAAAAGTTGCTCTATTTCGGGAACTGGAATATCGAAAGTCATCCCTAGGATCAGTATCAGTTCTGGCAACCGGAAAAAGTAATAATGCTTCTGAAGATGACTGTTTGTATTATGATTTATAAGAAATCATCCAAATACAAATGCCCTTTATTTCATTTGTGAGGAGAGGACAATCCGCAACCACTGAAAGTGTCAGGCGGTAGTTTAAACGAGATCAATGACCTGCAAGTTGAGGTTTTAATCGTCACCATGGAGAAGGTCGGAAAATTATTAGAGAAGAGACTGCAGACGCAGGGGGCTGCAGACCTCGATTTGCATCCAAGAGGCAACAATTAGACCATCGCGGTACGGTGGCTGATCATCTAGCATGATCCTTCCTTCTTTTTTGATCAGAAAATATGAAATATTATTATGATTTAGTGCTCAGAAAAGTGTATTTAGATTTAGTCAGTGGAGTCTAGATGAGATTGACCAATGGCAATTTTCATAAAAGGTGAAATTTTTCTTAGATGGAATAACGAGAAAATGGGTGTGGTTGATAGAACCGATCAAAACCGCTCTATCAGCTCCCAGTTCAATAAATCAACTAAGAGAAAAGGTCCATGTGGACATCAACAGAGATTTAAGCTGAAGACAATTTGGGGTGCTGATGACAGTAAGACCTGGCCTTACCTTGTCCACTTTCACGTTTACAATCACATTTGTACCAGAGCTTTGTAGTACAAGCTTCAAGTCGAAAACATAAATGTTGGAAAGTGGAGAATGACGTTTTTGTTCAAAATTAGGAGTGTTCAAGATATGTATGACACTATTAAGGGCATCAATCTCTTTAAATTTGAATTATTCACTGAAGTCGATTATAGTTAAACAAGCTAATACACTTCACGCCCCACAGAAACAGTAGAAATTGGCGGCAGAAATCACGCCACTTCAACGTGGGATATACGAATTAAGCATAAAAATGATTGTTTTATTTATTATATCTTAAAGTAGCAATAAATTTGCCTAAAACAGTCTTTGTTCAATTCGCCAATTGTTTTGCAGTAGTTTCGTTCATCAAACCGGCATCCGCTTAGGCAATTTCAAAGCTATTTCCAAGTTTATGGAGTCCTTCTACGGTCAACCTAATCAATTTCAATAGGCTCCTCAAGGTCATGTAGCTTCACAAATAGAAAATTGAAATTATTTATTCTCCTAAGTTATGAATCAAAGTGATGCATGCAAAGAATACCGAATATTAAATGACTACATAGCTCATTCCTTGTATCATTAATATGATTCTCCTTAAAGTCTTTTAATTCTGCATCGAGAGCTATTTGATGTGGACTCTACATGCATGAATTATCGTATTTCTTTGGCGATGATTTTCATCGTAAATAGAAAAATTAAAAAGCATAAGGAAAATGATTGAATCGTGAAATACTCCGGTTAAATTACTTTAACGATCGTCCAGCCATTTGCCTCCTATCTTCTCAATCAGATTTCATAAGACACCCAAAAGGAAATTTCAAGACTGAGTTTTCAAACACACTAGAGCAATTTAATTCAAATGACTTTTCGATTTCAATATTCGCTTGAGGTGCAGACAAGCTTTAGGAAGCCATACCCATAAGAATGATCCAGACCCCTTGCATAGCATGATACTTGAGAAGAGAATGTCAGATGGTAAAATTTTTATCAGAGCAATCTCAGTTCTTATTTAGATCCAAACAACCGACATTTACTTCGAAGTTGAGTAAGTGTGAACAAATTTCAGTGAAAAGTAAATGCAAATTAAAAATTTTACCGCTAAAAATGATCGGGATGATCGGGCGTAGAGGAAATTTTGGGTCATAACAAATGACGCTCCTCGATTGATAACATCTGAGAATGACTACATTCTAAGACGGAAATGGTATGTCGAGAGCCAATCTATCCAATGCTCTGAAACAGAGGCTTATGTATTGGTGATGAATGCGGCCATCAACAAAAGAAAAGCCTTCAAAAAAATGCATTCTTCTAATTTAAATTTGAAAAGTTCATCGAGATCTTCAATAGTTTGAGTTCGACCAAAGCCGCCATAAGTAGTACTTTCCATTTCTTTAACCAGAAGAATGCGAATTAGCGTTTATTTTCTTTATTTTTCATCCTAATCCTGGTTTTTGCATTCCAAAATTATTGTATTAAACTAGCTCTAAGCTTGAGCTTTCATTCACCTGCTCATATTTCAAACACATTCACAACTGTCGTTCAGGTCAAGCCCAAATTTCATCTTCATGTTTGCGTATCCATTTATACAGTTAAGCATTAATTATAAGTAGTAATGTGACCTTTAGGGTTCTTAACTGCGGGTTCGTTCATTCCACTACTGTGTTTTATGGGTCTGTGCAGGTTCTTCATGTCTCTTGCCGTTCAGTGCACCAAAGTGATTCCTTGTGTTATATTTTCGGTGCTCTGCTGCGAAGTTACGAAGGAATTAGCTTCTTCTCAGTGGCATTTAATCGAGAAGGTACCTTCACAATTCCATGGAATCTGCTAATGTAAGATACAGGTCATAATATAATCGTTTAGAACTCTAATAATATGAAGATTAGCGGAGTGAAATGAAATACTTAATAACAACCTAAAGGGCGTTTTCGTGTACTAATTTTGCAGAAACAACGTTCTTGCCGAGTTCAATTTCTATTTAAGCATCTGGCCCTTTTAACTAGTTTAAGTAATTCGCCTCTAAGACAGGAGTTTGTCATGAGTCTTCAAAGCACTTTTTACGGCATTATTATTCAAAACTGCTGCAATGATTTACCTTCATTCAAGAGCTGGCTTAAAATTTAACGACCTCTGTGTAAGGTTTGATGAAAGCAAGAGACCTTCATCCGAAAAATACTGATTTATAAGAACCGAGATCTCCTACACTGATTTCTAGGCAATTTTCTTGTTAAACCAATCGACTAGCATTACCTTAGAACTATGGCTTACCCACGGAGCTTACTTTTTCCTTAGTTCTGAGGGACTTGCTCAAATCATACTATGAAATTGGAAAATAGAATCACAATAATATAAGATCTGTAGTCCATTTTTCTGATCTGACTTTTAATACTTGAACTGCTTGGGTAAATTCAGATGGCAGGCATATCGCAAACCCATTAGGCAATGAAAAATTAATCACATAGTTATAAATGAGTTCCATGATGCCGAAGCAATTGTTTTGTAGATTTACCATTTCGCTCGTTCTTTTCTTCGAGCTTGGATAACTATATCAACAGGAAATTCGAATAACAGTATAATTTCAGCCTTTTGGTGATAAACGACACTTAATCACTTAACGTTTCGCTCTTAAACAATTAGAAGTAGCAAAATAAGGTAAACGGAATGGATTGCCAGATCATATTGACAGCTATGTGATTTTCGGCACTTAGTAACGGCTTTTTCCACGTTGAAAAAAGGCCTATTGGTGGTACAACGTGTATTATATGTGTAAATCAAGTCTCAGCAAACGAAACATCTGATGTTTCAGATCATTGGCAAAATCACCTCAAATCAGCTTAGAAGCAGCCGTTTTTTGGGTGATTCTCCCAACTTTATGCACTACCATAGCAGAGGCTTGTCTGTCTTTCTGGAGTATTAACAATTAATAAGAACGAAACACTAGACGTTAATTATTAGCAGTCGAATGAGCAAAGGTGAATTAAGAGAGGAGGTTGCCAAGAGCACCCACTGCTGGGTTCGAGTCCGGTTCTATACATTTCAGAATTTAACTAAACTTGCATGATTAGGTTGTATGGAAGATCGTGTCACTAGGGAGCAGACCTTATTCTCCACGACTTGGAAACAAGATTTATGCTTCTAACAATTCTTCCGAACATTATCTAAGTGGAAGATGTTTACCATTAAAAACTCTGGTCTATTACTGAGCGTGGTCCTTAGAGTCCCACATACAGGCTTTCGTTTACACGAGCCCAATAGTAGTACTTGGTCCCTCTAGGACAAATTTTTAAAGATTGGCCTCAACTACACCTCTAGATGTTGGTAGCTATTAACTTTTAAGTTGACGCTTGTAAATCCCGGTTGAACTGCACCCCAGTTCCACCTATAGACCTAGAAAACTAACGCGAGTATGCAACCCGTTTGCTCAAAACGGCTCTGGTTCGAGGCAGAACAGACTACACCAGCTTATGGACATTGCAAATGCAAAACAATACTGCGAAACGCTTTCATTGCGCGTCCGATCATAATAAAGCAGCATTCATTAGAATCACTGGCCTTTCTTCCAATGATTTCATATTAATATGGAGAAATAGTAGTATCAGACGCTATAGCAAACTACCTGAAATCCCCACAGCAAGATCAAATTGACAGTCCCGAAAATGACTGTTCAAAACCAGTATAAATTAAAGAGTGATTCAGTTTAGAGTCCGTGAGTTGCGTAAACAATGCTTCATCTTACCTTTTGAAGTGAATGTGGAACTCCGGATAAAAAGCGATGTTGGAGCAACTCGTTCGAAGAAGGCCGACGGGATTTCTCAATGTTCAAACATCTTAAATGAGAGAGAAAAATTATTTTATCAGCCTACAAAGCACAAAGATTAGTCGATCTCAGGAGGTCATATTTTTTTTTAATTCAAATTATGCAATGATACTGCAATTCATTTTTTTATTGTTAGTAATGTTTACACTACTGAAATCGGCTGTTTCCACTGCGCTAACAACAAACATATTTGAAATCTCACTACAAATAATTCCAGTTTTTTACGTGGGCGATTTCATCCCCAATTTTAGTAAATCAAAGTAGACAAGTTATTTCAGCAACAAAATACCTCTTGCACCAGGAATGAACGATCATCGACTAGTTAAGTAACATCTTAACTACAGCCTGGTTTGCGCAGGATGGCCAAACCCTGCTCTATCACTTTGGCCAACGTCAGCTGTTGTGGAGATGGACAATCCAAAAGAGCGGGTATGTCTACCTCTGGTGTGCTACATTAGTAACTGGGGTCTTTATTACGCGGGATTTTCTTCTACAAGACTTACATTTTTTAACAAAATATAATACGTGTCATCTCCTAGATAAGTACCTCAATCCACTGAATGAGCTTTTAAATTAGGAGACATAACTTGCCAAGACATCCCAATATTATCTGAAGTTAAATTCCATTTTAAGTTTTGAGTTGATTAAGCAAGGCAAAACACTCAGGAAAGCTCTCAATGGGTACTTGGATTAGCAGTCTATGGGATAAAAGTGATGGTGGCTTGAATCGAGCAGCCAGTGATCTGTTGGTTGGCGAAACTGTAAACTCAATATTGTCAAGTTATTGCTAAATTCATCATAAGAAGCAGTCACTCCAACGCTGAAGTTCGCCTTCTCTAGATGCTGTAGGATAGCCGAAAAAGGCCGGTGAAAAAGGCTTTTGGTTCATCAGACGGTCACAAAGCCACAAGTCGTTATTCAGTGGCTAAAACAGTCGCATTGTCAGGCTAATGTTATTTCACAAAGAAATGCCTAAACATGAGATCTAAGGCTGGACAAGCACCGCAAACCGTTAAAAAAACGTCCATTAATTTGAAGAAAACCAGATAGTTTAGATAAGATTTGATGGAGGATACTGATCGGTGCGTAATTCGTCATTAGTGTGAGAAGCCTTTCCAGGGATATAATTTGAAAATTGACCTCTTGAACGTCTATTATTCATACCAGGTGCTGAATCAGGGAGATCAAAAGCAATATAAACGACTCGTAAGGGAGGGAGAGGAACGACTTTGGCTGGCAAGTCTTTGGGTTACCACAGTTCAAAAATGACTTGCGTCAGTTCAGTCTGGAATCCCGAGAAGTGGACTGTAAAATACTCTTCGTGAAGTGCGATAGATTGAAATAAAACCCAGTAATGTCAACGATTTTCTCAAGCAGAAGATAGTATTCAAACACTGAATCAACGAATAGGAAGCGAAATTCAGCCCCATCAAAAAACAAATAGTAAATAAATAATCAATTGCCCTAGTTTTGGCAGAAAAAAAATTAGATAAATGGTTTTCAGAAAACTGGGATTCAGCTCTACGTTTTTACCCTCGATTTCATCCTTTTCGATCTAAAACACTGTTTTCACTGATACCTAGGCGCTGTAATTTTTAAAATATCTTAACCATTTCTCGTTCCTGAATTAGGGCTTCTGACTTGATGAATTTCGCATCAGCTGTCACATCCCATCGGGTATCCAGGTGAGGGACTTTAACACTGGTTTGACTACTTTGGTCTCATTTATCTTTGCAACCTAGATTGAAGCAGGCAACGAACCATTCCTTCCAACTATTAAAATGTGCCAAGGAATACAACAGTAAGTGGGCGATAACCTGTACCTCTGCTAGTTATAGGCGATTAACAACTGCAGGCTTAAAATTAGCGATCATTTAACAAGAATTGAAATTGAGGATGAAATTCGATTTTTAAAGCAGTCACCTCGAGCTCTTGCTAGAAGAAAAAGGAAGGTAACTTGGGTCACAGTATTTGATGAATCTTTTTTTGGAGGCTCCTTCTTGTGGTAGTTATTCAAATGACTGAGTGTACACCAATGGCTTTCTACCCCGCGTCTGTTTATGGAGGATCTGGAGAACTTCAAAATAAAGAATGCATAGCAAACCCAAGGACCCATTTTGTTTGGAAAAGTTCGAAGATTTACGAGAAAGTTAGGACTCCACCATAGTGGATGGAATTCAGTTCAGAAATGTAAGAACAGTATCAAAATAGAGGAAACCGCATAAATTGCCATTAACTTATCAAAGGTGCTATGTTGTCGGAGGAGGAATAACCACTTAAAGACACGACGAACGTTCAAAACAGTGTCGTAAATGCAAAAAAACATTAAAACATGCAAAGAATGCAAAAACACTGAATATCTGGAAGCAATAGCTCAATGATATTAAGATTAGCATTTAAAATAACCTGCATGATGACTTCTAAGATTACTTTTTACCTAATATCGTGCTGAAACATTTTTTTCATATCTCGGTGGAGACAAACATTCAAACATTTTGTGAAATTTTTACAAGCGGATCAGCAGGTAAAGGTATATCTTTGGTTTCCAAGCAGATCCTTCGCTAAAATTTTTTGCGTGAACGGATTTCAATGCAAAGGAAACATGTGGAAACCTGTATTCATCGTCTAGATGGATAAAACGGGGATCCATGGTGCCGATGTTAGGCTCGAAATTAAGTGTGCATTGATAGCCAATTAGGAAACGAGGCATGATTGGAAACAGCTTTCTATTCTTCGTTTGCTGGTTAATTAGCGAGATTCATCATGAAGCCAGCAATTTATAGTGATTTAACTAACTCCAAGAAAAGTAGAATTTGAGTTGAAGGAGCGATAGGCGTGAGCAAGAGTTAAAGAAGTTATGGGATCAAAGATGCAATTTCTGCGGGGGACTCAGGTGTTCCAGAGGGCTTAAGCCACTTGGGAATCAATTTCGATACGAGCCAATTAAAAGAGGAATACTATGAATAAAATGATTTGATCTAATGGGCTGTCTCTCCTTGAAATTCACCACTTGTAGTATCCATGAGCCTCAAAACATGTAATAACCATCGTCATTAGAAGTTGTCTGTTACCAATATTTCGAAGGTCAACTAAGTACTTGGTTATTCACAGCCAAGTGAATAATAACCGAAGAAGATTCCTGAACTTTTATCAGACTAACCTTCCATAGATTTGGACAACAAACACTTAGTCATCAATGAGAACCTCAATAGAATGAAAGAGGAGCTTAGTGCCAATACATTAAGAAGAAGCCTTAATGTTAACAAGTGCAATTTTATTTGGCACTTCTTTATTCGTTGACGTAAACCTGTAGACTGCTCCTGTGAACTAGTGAACTGCCATTAATCAAATTGAAAAAAAGAATTGTCACTAAGTTGTGTGTTTTCTTAAACATCAAGGCTGACATAAATCTGTATCACATTTGTAATAAATTCAGCCAATCATAGCACTGGAATAGATTGGTACAATTTTTTTCAAAATTTGGAGTAAAATTTATGCTCACCAATAAATGGAAATATTAGATCGAATTTTGATTTAGTTTACGAACCTATTTTAATGTTAGTAAAACGAATTTAATGATGCAATTTATGCCCAATTTATTTGTATCTTCTTGACATTAACTTAAAGAAATGTGACTTCTTCTGGCAATTGCAAATAAAGTACTTCATTGGAGTAGAATTATAATTGTGTTTGATACTCTTCTTTTGAAATGAATGTACTTTAATTTTTTTGTGATAAAATGTAGAGGCAAAAAGTCCCTAATTGAGATGCATCTAGTTGATGATGGCGCTACAGTGACGCATTTCCAGTAATGGGAAAAAGCTTGAAAGGTATAAAGATGTCAGCTTATGGCAGATAATTGTTTAATATCAAAGTAAAGTATAATGAAAAAGAGCAAATTAATTTGAATCAAACTGCACCAACTTAACAAGGATTTTAGGGCTGTTAAGTAACTGACTCGCGTATCTTATTCACTGGTGGCTGTTCTCTGAGGCTACTTTGCTATTTTCATACTAAAAAACTGAATCCGAAATGGATCAAGATGTTATCCATTCAAAGAAACTGACATAAACATGGATCATGATAGTAATAGAAATGAAGATGAACCATGATTTGCTCCAAAGCAAGATTCCAAAGAGCGCATGTGAATTAAGACTTTCTAGGTGTGAATACAAGAATAGAAATGCGATCAGGAAATTCAAGCGACAAGGGCATCGTTGATAAAACTTCCAAACTGTCACAAACACTCATGCTATGGCTGAAATAGGGGCTACAAGCCCTGCTTATCAAACAGGCATATCATCTCCTTCGACCTAGGTAAGCTGTTTGAAATTTGTTGATTTATTTTAAAGGGTTTCTTACTAAGTTTTTTTGTTAAATAACGATACAATTTTGCCCTTGGTCATTTTTGGCTAAATGACTAGAATCTGAAGTCTATTGGTTAGCAGGAAAAGATAATGCATTGATGAATGTCCAAAATCTTCATGAACGCAAAAAAATGCGTAGAAAACGTTTTTCTTTTGCCTAGGGAAGATAGAAGTGCCTTTCTTAAGTATGCCATCTTTGCCTCTCACTTCCATACAAACCCCAGAAACATAAATAGAAAGCAGGCAAACGAAATAAGTCTGGCATACTGGGAATTGGATGAGGAATTTTTTTCTTTACCAATCATAGAGCCTTTTCATCGGCATTTAATTCCTAGAATAAAGTTGCTAGCTTGACATTCGAGATGAATCGAATTAGACAATATCCGGGCAGTCGGTTGCGAAAATTTAAGATCTAAGTATTCATTTGAAACTATAAACTTTATGAAACGAATTTGAAGTGAAAAAACTTGATCTTTATAGCTGAAATTTCTTAAGAAAACCTTAATTTCCCAGAAATAAGTAGAAAAACTTAATAAACAAATATTTAATAACTAGGAAGATTTAACTGCTCACATTTAATATAAACGAACAAAATTAAGTTTTTTTTTACGATTTTACGAAACACAATCATTTATTTCATAATTGAGCCTGATGCCAATAAAGATTTGAAGATTTCGAACTCAATAAAATCTCATCCAGATCATTTTAATTATAATTTTGATGATGAAATTGATGAATAAGATGAGAACTGCTATTCAAGCTTAATATATTATTAAAAAGTCGGACAATTTGTTTGTTTTTGTTAATGCTGTATTTCACCGAAAAATGAATTCGCAAATTGCCTTCCTAAATGTTGATTGCATACCCGAATCGTATCATGCAATTGGCGCAAACGATGAATTCGCCCATTCGACTCATTCTTTTAAAGAGTTAACTAAAAGAATACGACATTGTTTTTTTTTAAATTTGGCTTTGTTACTTTCCACCCCTATGAATGCAGCATATGGCTATGGTTAGAATGTCTGAAAATAAAGCTGAACTGTTTCATTTTAAGGTTTTCTTCCACTTTTCAATCGAAGGAATCGCAGGAGTAAGAGTTTTGTACGTTGGTTAGTTTTTAGGGATCAGTGAACTGACATTTCGAATTCGGCCGACGCGAGTCACTTCTTAGAACGCTTCATTGCATAAGCTATCTGAACGTAAAGATGGTGGCATTTCTGGTCCAGAAGACCAACGTGAAGCAAAAGCCACAATCTCTACTGTTTTACCTTTTTCAGTCCGGGAATGTACTTTAATCGAACAAATCATGTTTAGAACACTCATTTAGGGCATAAGATACTTGCTGACTTTTCAATTAGTAGTATAATACGCTTCTCTGCATTTCGCTTAATAGATCAATAAAATTCCGAAAATTTCTGCATAAATATCTTTTGGCCAAGCGTCTAAACACCTAATCACAGCACTAATGCAAGCTGGCAAACCGTCGAATCTTTACAAATAACCTCCAACGTTTTTCCAACTCCTAACGTGTCATTTCATGAATTGGCATCTCAGAAAATGGGTGACCTGAAGTATGTGATGGGAAAATAGGGTTGGTAATTTTTGCTTAGTTCTAATAGGAGATGATTAAAGTTAAGCTTTCCAAGTCCTTTTTGGTGATGAAATATGCATCTAAGGTGGTTCGTTTTACTGTTTACAAATTTATCTAGGAAATCAAAGTTACGGTGACATACTACTGAGAAGGTCACATTTACAAGAACCACGACCCACTTTGATATTTAAATAATCTGACCTTGAAATAAGCTGTTACTTCCAGGAATTTCTTAGGAGAATGCATCTTTGAATCAAACTATATCTTGTTCTCCAGTACATGACGAATTAGTTGTAATTTGCACTAAAATGCCACTTGGTTGTGGGTTCAAAACAAGCATATCTCTTAAGAACTCTTTCGTCTTGAATTGATCAAGAGTTGAGGAATTATTAATAGGATTGAAAACAAGCTCATTGAGAATCTGAGAGAATAACAGAAATCCGGTCAAAAGAGTTATGAGTGGATAAACTTAAATATAAATCTTGTGGAGAAGCATTGTTGTAAACAGTTAAAACCTAAAAGGACCTAAAAATGGTAAAGCCGACACAGTACCATTATTCATTCATTCATTCATTCATTTCAGGATTAAGAGTAGTGAATACAGTAGAATATTTAGCACCAGCTCCATCGATTCTCGTGAGTTTCAACTATAGAAGTCGTCATGTCCGTTTGAGAAATGGAGCACAAACACACTGGTTAGATGCATCGTGAACATTTAAGGTGTTAATGCTTGCTACACTCGGAACAGCTCATGGCCAACTGTTACTGTGAGGTGATGATATGATTACTGAAAGTTAAGCAAGCTGATCTTTCTTCCTCCGAAATGAAGGTTTACTTCATCATCTACAAAAACCACGGGCTGGAATGAAAAATCTTCAAGAAGTATCGTTCATTCATCGACAGAGATTAGATACTGGCTCCTGAATAACCATTCGTTAAGACCCACGGATGATCCTGAAGGTCAAAGTCGGGTGGTTGGGTAAGTTTGAAAAATGCTCTTTGTCGAGTCTTGGCAAGAAACAATGATGCTTATCAGGAAAGAGTACTCACTTAGTCAAGAAGTCATACATTTCTATGGGCATCTGATCGTTGACTGGAACCAGAAAATCCCCGGGAGATTCATCGATCGCCAGAGCTGGTCTCAAAGGATAGAGGGAGAGGGGATGCGGTCCATGAACAATCAAGGAAAAGGCTTTCATTGGTGGAACACCTGCCAAAGGTGGTTCCGTTTCCCACAACTCCAACCCAGTGATTCCTAATGACCAGACGTCAGCTCTGGTGTCATAACCATCCGACTTTTCAGTGTCGATGACCTAAAAGTTAAAAAGACAATATCGAATGGAGCGAATATTTCAAGGCCTTAATTGCCCACAGTTTGCCTACTACAAGATATAATTTCTGGAAAGATGAACCACCTTAGCGAAGTTATTTCACATACTTGATTACGGTCAAGAGCGCTCTTACTTTGCTTATTATTTAAACAAAGTCTTGGTGCCTACCTTAACGGTGTGATCTTCCACTTGTTCATCGTACAGCTTGCTCAGCAACATCTTAAAGTCTTATTTTCGATTCAGTTTGTATCTTCAATTTATTCAATAACAAATAGTACATCCGCCATTCAGTTAGTTGCGTCATTGTTAGGATTCTTTCATAATTGCGCTCTTATGCTAGCGATTAGCACAGTTGTGGCAGTTTTAGTGAAAATATATGACTGAGGAAAGGTGGGGTAAAATCGGTCGCTGCGCATCAAATAAGGTGAAGGGATCTTTTTCAAGGATCATAACCCCACCGTCTAGAGAGCTTTATCTGAATGGACTAAGCATGGCATAACTTTACTTTGATGGATTTCTCAAAAGGTGCACTTTCTGGATTTTAAAAAAAAGATTTGCCTAAACTATTCTCCCACACAGCCTACTTGTATTTGAAAGTATTCCTAGTAGTATTGTTGAGAAATAGTACTTTTTTACTTATTCTCCACCTTTTTCGTATCTCGAGCAGTTCTGGAGTTCTTTAGATGGGCTGAATGAAATCCAGATGCCTTCAGTGATGCCATACGCAAGCGATGATTGTAAGTGACAATTGGCGTGTCCATTTCGGTGCATGATGCTGTGTATTGTCACATGCTAATGCCACCTATGGTTCAACAACCAATTCCTTGGGTAAGTGCTGGCGCCGTGTCATCAACTATGTGTCATTACTTATTTCAAGGACATTATTATCAGAAGACTAGGCCAATAATTATCCATCTTAAGGCTCTACCGAATACGGTAGGTACAACACGCTGTTGGCTAGCTCTAGACGCGTTTTCATGAGCGAATTTTCTAATTCCGCCTATTCTCCTTTATTACCCCGAACAATCCTGCTTAGCATTCGCGACTTCTAGCTGAAGTTTCTCGGTAATTGTGGACCAAGTAGTCAAATGCTTTATTAATATTCATCTTTACGCGAACATTTTAGGAGGTTTAATTAAAACGCTGAAGACACTTTACATATGAGTACCTGACATAATATTTTTGATGGTATCCAAAATTTGGCCTTGTCATTATTCGAAAATGTTAAACTACCACTTGCCTGACAAATGAAAAAGTTGTAAAACGAGTAAACTTCGCTTATAATGCAAGGTAACGTTTTCGAATTCCTCGAGTTTGCGCTGTTTAAGAGAGGAAAATCTAAATCACTGCACGCTCAAAGAATCAACTAAAAGCCAGGTCTGATATTAAGATGTTGGCAGATCAAGAATAAGAAAAGGTCTATTCAATCTAGTAGTCATGGTACCAGAGATTCTGAAGGGACGACTTGCTAAGCTAAGCAGGCTCATCATAAACTGGCTAAACAGTTCATAGTATTGTATATTTCGGCTAGTAGAAACTTAGAACTTAATGATACTAGTATTTCGCACTCCAGTCATTAGTTAAAGCTGTTTATTTTCCCTTTCTGACTTTCAGTAAATAGGTTAGACGCGACGCAACGGATTCGAGGTCAACCATCGGTTAGCATTGTTTTAACCATTTTGTAATAAAAATAAAATAAATAAAATAAAAATAAAAATAATTATCTCTACTCTCAACCTCCTCGTGGTGACCACCGGAAACCCCAGGAGCAACTCTGGGGGCTAATGAAAGGAGTGGCCGGATAGGACTAATCACCCACCGGACGTATAAAAGTGAATCATGCCAGCAGAAGTACAACCTCATACAGCCAACAAGGTACAATGCAAATTCCTGGATTCATGGTCTCAAACTGGACTGTGGAAAGCGGGCGCAAGTAGCAAAGAATGGAATCTCCGCCTGAAAGTTGAAAATACTTCTGGAAGAGGTACGAAAACTGTCCGCCCTTCACAGTGTCGAGGATGGACGAGGTGGAACTGAAATTGAACTGCTACCTGTGTGATGAAACCATGTCAGAGAGGTGACCAGAGAACCGAAGACATCGAAAAACGCTTTTACTGTCTTCCCTGTTAACTGTTGTACGCTACTTCTTGTAAAAGATATTTGTACTTCTGTGGTATCCCCAACAAGTCCTTGGGACTAGCCCTAATATTTAGGGAGTGAATTTAAAAAAAATCTCGAATGCAATGTTTTTACTTTAACTTACAGATTGACATTTATCTATGTTGTTTCTCATGATACTGAATCTGAAATTCCAACTAAATTTGTTATTGTTGGAGCAATACACAGAACTTAATTTTCAACTAAATTAAAAACGTCTAAAAAAAATTACTAATCACCTTATAACTTACAATTCATATTTGATTCTTGAATGAATTACGTTTAAAGCTGCAAATAGTCGAATGCACTTAGCTTCATCTGCTGAGTCTGGATCCTCTTGCAAGGTCTAGTAACCAAATCTGCAAACTGGAAGGGAGGGCCTTGCATTAGTTGTCAACGTGGCTTTAACGTTGCATAATTGCGGTTAACTGCTTAAATTGCTCACATGACCCGAGTCAGTCTCCCTTGGTTCTCTATGCCTCCACGAGGCGCCGCTACATCGTCTTTTTGAGGTCAGCAGCCTGTCACCGGCTCGGCACGCAAATAGACGACAAATTGCGTAAATCGCAAGATTTCAGTCAGAGTAAAAAGCAAGAAATAAATACGATTCTTTCTTATCCTAACAATTGCGTCCAAGGGGTTGATAGAACCAGACGCAATAGACCACAACGACTTCAATTTATTACTCTGCAAAATAGCCTGCAGTGGACGATTCTCAAACAAGGGGATCGCTCCTCAAAGTAAAGCACAAAGATCTAAATTTAAAATGGAAATAGATGATTACCATTTAGGGTTGCTTTAACACCTCTGGATGCAAGTCTAAGAGTTGCCTTGATGAAACCTATCGAGCCGTTAGTCAGGGAGGCATAAAGTCGATTTCACTCCTGTTAGGGGTTCTGGGAGAAAGGAATTTGACAATCATTTAAGCTGAAGTTGAATATCAAAGTTAGCCTCTACCTCTAGTGGTAGGAGACCACTGTGAGTATGTCCTAAGCGGGGCTAATCAAACGATAGCGGAAAGATGCACAAAATATGATGATAAGGACGTGAATGCGGCCACTGCACTACTTTGTCCCTGCTTTAGTATTGCATATTGAGTAAACTCCATTCTTATAGTAAAATACGGTTGAATTGCTAATTGAAAAATGCGAAATACCTCTATCCAAACAATTAAGGTATTTCAAAATGTGGATTTTCAAATGCTAACCTTAACATTTAGGGGCGACCGAGAGTGAATACAAACACTCCTTAATATAGTTACAGAACCGACAAAAACTGCATTGATGTTAAAAGAGGTGGCTTAACAATGCCTAGAAAAGTCTTTATTAACATGTTCAGAATTGCTAGGGTACCTTTATGAAGGTGTAAGGATAGGAGACAATCTGACTGGCATTTGATTTGATAAATTCAGAAGAACCTTGCGCAAAGTTCGGTGAGACAACAGAAAAAAGAACATGGACTCCAGGAAGGTAAAGCAGTCCTGGTACCTACAAATTGGAATCTCAAGTACAGCATTCATCTCCTAGGAGGCCCTATTTGTACAAAGTTACAATACCATTTACCAACAGCCAATGTAAAGAATGTACAAAATTCGCTGTCTAACGAACAGTGATTTTAGTTTAAAATGGACATTGAAGACCATTAAGTGTCAATGTGGGCTTGGAAATTGCTGTTACACGCCATTTCAAGCAAGGCACTTAATGTTCCTCAATGGTAGTTTGCCTTGGGAAGATTTAACAGTTGAGAAAGAGATATCAAAACAAACATTGACTGGAAATCAAACCCACTCTCAACCTCCTCATGGTGACCACCGGTAACCCCAGGGGCAATTCTGGGCGGCCGGATAGAACTAATCACCCACCGGATGTAAATAATTAGATTACGCCAGCAGAAGTACAGCTTGGTAAACAAGGCACGACGGAAACACTTGGTTTCATAATCTCAAACTGGACTGTGGAAAGTGGGTGCATGAAGCAATGAAAGGATTCTCCGCCAGAAAGTTGAAAATACTTCTGGAAGAGGTATGAAGATCTTCTGGCCTTAACAGTGTCGAGGACGGACGAGGTGCCACTACGAAGTGGAACTGAAGTGCAACTGCTACCAGTACGGCGTCGATAAATGCTTTTACTGCCTTCTGTGTTAACCATTGCAGGCTACATGTATTAAAAACTACTTGTACTTCTGCTGTAGCCTCAATAGGTACTTGAGACTTGTCCTGATGGGTGGGGAGAATAGAATCTCTAGTGAGGCAATGAAGTCCTATCGTGATGTGTTTACAAACCAGGTTATCAAAACATACCTAAATCATAAACAAGCCAATAAAAAAGAGGTTTTCTCAGAGTTGAGAGTACTTATTTTGTGTAAGTATAGAACAGAAATGGAGTTTTCTCCACCGATACTAATGGAGTTGCCAAGGTTCACAAATTACGTTCACTCAAAAGTGATCCATTATGTGGTTTGAAGTGGTGCAACTTAACCAAATGCTTCATGCATTAGAAAATAGAAACGATCTGCCCCAATTTCATCGAACCCCACCATTTAAAAGTGGAGCAAAGTCAGGCTCTGATGCACCAAAATTAACCTAGGAATCATCCTCTTTGACAATATTAAGGAACGGATTAGTATGTTGCTTCTATTTCAATCAAAAATTGTTAAATGATGCTCTGTCCAACTTCAAGGATGTGACGATGCGAATAGTAAAGCGTTTCTTCTGGATTCAACCATCTCATAATAGACAGCAATTTTCACTTTATCTCAACAATTAAATAGGACCTTCTTGAAATCCTGCTTGAATTGTTCTTACTGAACAAGAAACTCTATTTCCTAATCTCTGCTTCTATTCCAACTTATTTCACCATGTTAAGCAAGTTTTTGGGAACATGGTTGAATTACCCTCCATGAAAATCAGGGACAAAACACCAGGGAAGATATGCACTACGATTCATCCAGAGATAATTGCTTAAGCAAGAGGTCTCCTTTGAGTAAAGAAGGCAGGACTTTCAAATGCCTTGATTAAGTCAGAGATTCGAAAAATAACCCTTTGATCTTATGGTGGTAATATGGTCAAAGAGGGCTCTGTGGTTCCTTGTTAGTCTCTCAATAAGGTTACAGTCTAGTGTTCAGTACTTGATTTTCCTCCGAGGAGAGATCAGGGCTGGAGGCAGAAATCAAAGTATTCGAATGAAGGGCGATGTGAAATATTGGCAAATTCACTAAGATCACATGCTGATGAAGGGATTCTGGCCAGCGATGGTTGAAGAGTCGTGCACTAAATGCTAATTTTTCTCCTTATTGTCCTCTGTGATCTTGGTAATCTACCAACTATTTATCAAATTTTGACGACTGGTACAATAACTAAAGTAGCTAGATGAAGGTGGATCTGTCTCATGCTCGTGGGCTGTTCCATTTTTGCGAGGTAGTCTTCATGTCATACTGATGACCGCATATTCTCCAAAGGCCAATTCCTCTTCAAAATCTTAAAAGTCTTTAAATATGGATTTAATTTTCTAACTAACTTCTTTCGACAAAGTGGCAACAAAGACCCTGTTCCAAAGAGCTAACCCCTACCACTTTCAAGCTCAATAAAAAGAACAAGATCATTTCAAATAATAGGACAAAAAAAAATTTGAAAAAATAAAAAAAAATGAAGTAAATGGAAAAGAAATCGAACGCTTAACGAATTTAACCTTCCCTTAAATCACCTCAAAAATAGTTTACCTTCAAGTTCACCATTTAAATGAGGTTTATTTTTAGTAAAATAAGTATTTAATGCAAAATTAGATTCACAAGAAACGATTTTTATGCCGACGAAGGGGGTCTTTATATTCCAAAAGTTAAAGTCTCGAAAAATTAATCCCTGCAATTACCAAATTTAGGATCATTTAAAATTCCAGGGTTAGTTAAAAAAATAAGACTTTCCTAAACCAGGAAACGTAAGCTAATGATCAGAATTGAAAGAAGAAACCGGAATAGCTAGTCAGAAAACGCTGCTTCCAGGTAGATCTGCTGAATTTCCTTAATCATATGTGAACCTACTAATCTTGCGAACATCGTTTGAAACTGCGCATATTACGCCCGGCTTCTGAATGGGTAAGTCAAAGGTACAAATGTGGACTAAAGATTGAAGATATAACTGAAAACGGAGTTAAAATATAGGCAAATTGCCGGCACCCTGCTAATTTTTTTGAGGCTAGAAGTCATCCGAACCTGTTTTGGTTGCCAACATTTCCATAGACTTATTGGTGCAATCATAGTTCCTCTTAAAGATATCGAATGCTCAAAAGATATAACTGCTCCCTTAGATACACAGCTTTCCAATAACTGCCTAACGTCTAAATCCGTGTGCATAGGATTATGTCAAACTATGACGGAATGTAAAATCGGCTGATTCTGTGCAAATCGCCGACGAATTAGCATTAGCCGGAGCACTGATGATGGTGACTGGACCCAGCATTCTCCGACTAGGACCTACTAGGCGTTAAAATTGTGCCGTGCATAGGAACAAAAAGCGCAAACATAGTTGCAGACAGGTACGAATTGACACTAAGTAGCGAAAGTCTTAGTAAAAGGGGAGGACACATTAAAGCCTTTAAAGCTTTCCCCTGACCTTTAGTTATGGTGACCTCGCAAAGTCGGTGTCAACGTGGATCTCAGTACCGGTTTCCTTTTTATTGGAGGACTGTGACCCAGGCCTAAGCAGCAGAGGCTCTATAAAGAATCGGCTTTAAATAGTTACCAAGTGAAACTGATTGGAGTTTGATTTCTGCACTACCTATTTTATAATATAATTCGCTTTTAGATATGCAACAGTCTGGGTTGATAAAGAAGTCCAACAAAGCTTTAGCTCGAACAATGGCGGCTTGTTTGAATCTAAATAGATATTATTCTTTACATAGGATAACAGAGAAGGTCAAACGAAGTTTAGAGAAATTTGGTCGTTTACACCACTCAGATCCATTTAATCTACTCAATTGTATTTCTAATGGAATCGAGGCCAGAATTGAAGGAAAGCGCCTTGATTTAACTACTCTTCTGAAATGAGACGAGCAAGTTAGTTCTGGGTCAAGCAAAACTAGGTATTACTTGAGCTTGATAAATATTTCGGTTTGCAGAATGTTAAATTTCTGCTTATTTTCACAATTACAGTCGAGGTGAAACTATTGTTACAAAGAGTTGATAAATATTTCTAGTAAAAAAACGCATCTTTGATGCTATTATTGTAAGGCTAAGGCAATTTAAACTTCAATAAATGCTATTTTCTGGGTAAAAAGGGATCGTTTTCTAGAGAGTTAAATTTTAACACAATCCTTCTGGACTTTTTTTATTAAAAATATCCACGATTTGGCAGAAGGCCAACTTCCGACAACTTTCAAATTGCAGGCACCGAAAAGATCGGTAATCTAGTTTTGGAATATCCTTTAAACACCCCAGATGCCTGTTTTTTGGCCTCGACGTCTGAGGTGGAGTTGTTTTAAGTGCAACAGGACTTACTTCTGGCGCCATCCAATAGGGAGTCCCAATGATGGTTGTTCTTCCTGCCAAAGAATCCTTCAATCGACAGGAGATGCCTAAAAAGGAGAAATATATCGTGGAAAAAGTTTTAATCCCGGGATTCATCGACTGAATGTTTGCTTCCGCAAAACATACTCGGGAATAATTTCGCCTTTGACATTTCCTATAGTAGGAAGAGTAGCGTAAAATGCCGACCATTTGCAGTATTTAAAGATAATCTCTCTACATACATGCTAGAACAATGAAAAAAGTATCAAGATTCAAGCTTAAATAAGCAATACCAGCATTCTATGGACAGCGAAAACTGTTTTAAACAAAATTGTAACTTGATAGTACATATGTGCCAAATACTCAGTAAACCATGATACAGCTGACTCTTGTTTATTCTTAGGAAAATTGATAATGTTTTTTACTTGCCAAAACAATAATTTAGTGCTCTAAATATATCCACAGCCCACGATTACTTTTAGAAATTGCCAGATCAAAATACGAAATTTAGGTTGCAATTTCGTATTCGCTCAATTTATTCGGGCTATTAGAGTCTATTGTTATTTGTAAACTCTTTCCCCAAATTGTACCGAACCATAGCTTATCCCTATACCCACATCTGGTTAATTCTGCCTAGTATAGTAGCTCAGAAATGAAATGAAACGACTTACGACTGCTTCCTGCCATTTTGCTAAAGAAAGCTGCTCCATGTGAGTCACCTAGGAACACGCTGGCACCGACTATTTCTAGAACTAGAAGCGTGCTGTACCATGTACCCACAATGAATACGTGCGGACGAGCCATCACGAATGGCTAATATAGTTTGACAAGTTGTCTTTCCCCGGTATACCACAATGGCTTCCCTAATTGAAAGAGAAGCAGGAAAAGTCCATAGGACCTACATGCATAAGTAGTCCATTGACGATGGTACTTCCTTATTTGTGCAAAACCTTCTCAATCAAACAGTGATGTTAATGAATAATTTTGATGAAAACTAACTTTTCTCACAGTTTGAGATGACACGACCCTTGGATTTATTTTCTCATACAGTAAAGTGACTAAACTTTAACAGGAACTGGGTAATTTTGACTGTTTAGATGTTAATCTGCTGAAACTTAGGTCTCACTCTCACCTACTTCAGAAATTGGATGCTTGAAACCAACAAGACTTCGTTTTTTAAGTGAAACAGGGAAGTAGAGAGAATGAGAGCCTATCGGAAGGATAGGAAACCTCGAGATCAGTGAACAAGATCAGAAAACTTAGCTGCCATAAATGGAAAATGCGATTATCATTTTCGGCTGCGTACAGAAAGATGTATGCCTTTCGGAAGGATATATTCACCACTAACATTTTACCCAAAGCCGAAATGTCAGCGCCTAGATTTTTTTAAGTAGCAGAACACAATTAGCCGCCATGGACTTGGCCACTGCAAGAAGATGCGCTGCCATCATGGCCATATCTAAAATTCCTGAAGATCAGCTTGAAGACTTTGGGACCAGCCATTTAACATTATCCTATACGTTCATCCCAGTATTTCTTAAAAAAAGGGGCCATAAAAATTTGAAATACTCACAAAATGGGCTCTAAAGAACCGCCCAGTGGCTTTCAACTCTCACAAAATGGTGTGAGCACATGAGAATTTGGCATCAGTTCAAATTACTTTCAACCAAAACTGTCGGTGGTTGAGACTCTTGGCACCAGTTAGAGGTTTTTTAAGCCTGGAAGTTGGGAGTCACAAACCGACTCTCTTCGTGTGAATCATATTTAAATTTATTAAATTTAATGTATGTCTGTCATTTTCTCCAATGCAGTAAAGTTCCTGTGCACAACTTTAAATCTGAACAGTTCATTACATTGAATGCGAGGAAGTCCCAAGATTTTCTAGCCAGAGACGTCCCATCTGAGTAACTAAGATGCGGGGTTTTCGACAACCAGTGGACTCCCCCTAACCGTACAGGTGTATGTATTGAAGGACTATATACTGCATCCACACACCTTAAAAAGGATTCTATCATAAATACTGGTATATGTCTAATTTAAGATTTTGCATATTTCGGGACATTATAAGCCAAAGGCAAGTGTCAATCGATTTATTTGAAATTTTTACAAGGTCACCACTAATCAGAGCAGGATGCATGCAACTGAGCAAATAAATACAAATCGCAAAACTCAAAGCTTAGTATCATGAAAAATCATTTAACTTTTTATCTTCGATTTATCTTTTGACGCCATTCGAGGGCATTACGCGGAGAACGATTCGTGATAAATTTGTCCTAAAGAACTTTACGGTTCTGAGGTCCAAAAGCATCCAGTTTTTATTAGAGGTGGTCTATTTAATTCAAGTTAAAAAAAGCAAAAGTGGCTTTCATAAGATAGAATTCAACGAGTCTCTAAGCACCTACAGGCAACATAGGCAAAACTATCAAATTGATCAATTAAAAATTCACTTCAAGTAAAATGTACTTCAAGCACGCATTACATTTTGGCGAAAAAATTTTATTACTTCTACTAACTGGTCGGATGATACTTCAAAGTTCTCATTAGGCGACAGTAACGCATATGAGTAATCTGAAAGGTCATTCTGTAATTACTGAGCTAAATCAAATACCTAAGATTTCCCAACTGGAACTCACCGAAATCCACAAGTTTTACTTCTCCCTTTTCCGTCAATAATATATTACTTCCTTTAACATCGCGATGAATAACGCCAAATGAATGTAGATGAGACAAAGCAGAAACAGTAGAATAGAGTAAATACTGAATGACAATTGAAGGCAAACGGCCGAAAGAATGTTCATCTTCTACACTATACACATTTCTCGGAATAAAAAGTCGTGTTATGTGCTTTTTGGACATATCCACGCGCTTTTTAACTCCAGCTTCAAGTCTATGTTTATTACGGGCTTTTCGATGATTGAGACAGGGACAATGTGCCAAGGCCAACTTATTAACAAGTTCATTTCTCTGCTGAATGCGAGCTGGAGATGATATGATGGAAGACGAAGAACTCGAAAGATATCTAACAACCAATTCATCGGGGCAGATGGCAGAGAGACAAGGAATAAGCTTTGCGCACCGTTTAGCCAGTTCAGTGACAGTACCGCCACTACATAATTCCATTGCAATCCAGACTTGGGGTTGAAGAAGATCATCTGCAGGACTGTTGACGTAGACACCCATAAATTGCGGAAGATTAGGATGATTATAGCAAAGACGATTCAGTGCACGCGTTTCTTTCACTTCTTCTAAGGCTTCAGCAATGTCATCAATAATTTTAACAGCAACACTCTGACCTTTTTTTCAGAAAAAAAGCAATGCATTAGGGCAAAACAAAATACTGGCACCAAGGTTGGAGATTAAAAGTACTCACCGTTTACCCGAAAATGTGCTTGCCAGACCTCGCCGTATGTTCCTTTTCCAATCCGCTTTTCTAATTTGAACGTTTTTTTGGGGTCTGCTTTAACCACTTCCATTGCTACATTCAGCCCCTGCGAAATTTCGAAGCCACTACGTCCTCTAACAGACGCCCTACTCAACCACATAAACAAGCAAAGGTATGCTTTGATTGAATACCCAAATAAACTTTTAAAAAATCATCAATAATATTTATTTTTAGAGAAAATTTTTAACAATGAAAAAGGTTAGATATATACCCAAATTAGTGGTCTATTATTTTTGATTAGTTAGAAAAATTTCAAACTACATTTTTTCAAATAATCATTGTACTGACGCTGATGGAGAAACGAAATTAAGTGGCAGTCGTTGTGCTTCTTGACAAAGATTTGTACTTTCTCTACTTAAATCGCATTGATTAGTGATTGCTTTCATAGTGCTGGGATTTCTGCAATTAGGTCTAAATGTAGCATCTTAATAAAAGTATGTAAACCTTGCGAACTTTTCGTCGAAAATCGACAACCTTATATGTTTAATCAATGAGAAGGACGATCAAAATTATCGATTCTTCTGGTTATGCCAAACTGCTTGACTATGCAGTGTTTTTCGGTTCCTGCATTATGGGCTATTAAAGAAAGATGTATCTCGAAATAATCGCTTTTCATTTTCATGTAAAACATTTCGATTAGAATAGCAGGTCTGTAATTGTATGTAAAAGGGGTTCCGATGACCTATTTAAGTAAAAAAAAATGCCGTTATAGCTTCTATGCTCTTCGAAACGGCATCATTTTGTGTTTCGTACGAGAAAAATTTTGACAACACCAAAATTCTCGTCGAAAGCAGACATAGCAGAGTGGAAATTATATTAAACACAACAACCAAAGCATTCAACGCATCACTGCGTCAATAACCAAACAGTAGCTAGATTGAGAAGGCCCGAAGTTGCCTATTTGTAGCAATGTGACACAAGCAACTGCCCTCGAAGAGTAAAATTGTAATTAAAATTACTCACACAACTCAAAACATAATGCTTATTGTTAATCGATTCCAGTTCATTGAAGAAAATTTGCCCGCGAAAATTTAGCTCCTGTATTCAAGATAAATTTGTAAATTCAACCAAATGACTGTTAGAAATAGACATTATTAACTTTTCTACAAAACCTTTTTATAAGCATTTAATTATGTAATAGCAATTTAATAATACACAATATCTAAATGATCGGGAATATGCTTTTATTACGTGCAAAATATTCCGGGTAAGTTTAACACTTTGTAGTTTAGCCGCGGGTAGGTCGCTTTGTGTTTGGTTATTTTTCTCTTTATCCGATTGAAGGGCGTGGCCCATTTACCTTCGATTTCGTTAACTTTTATTTAATGAAAATTATTCACTAGCTCGCTATGAATCCCAATGATTCTAGGGTAAGCCCAGCTTTCAAGCAAATCTTTGAAGCTTATTGCAAAATCTGCACTGCTTAACGAATTGGAACAGGATAAGTCAATAAAGGTAAATTGCCGATTTCCTAATGTTCACCCTTCAGAACGTTTACACACAGTTTGGCAATCGAGTTTTTGTTACCGCAGATCGTATGAAAATTACCGCTCAGTGTAGAAGTATTTTTTTTATTTCATTGCAGCCTTATTCCTCCCTTAGATGACGTCAAGAAGCTAAAGGAGACGAAATCAGCCAATAAATCCATTTGAAATAGGTACATCTTGTAAATATGCTACTTTTTATGACGGATTACTTTTATCTCCTACTTATATATCATAAGTAACACGGATACTTTCTTTTTCTGCTTTGGGAGGCTACTTGAGTTTTAATTTGTCAGCAGGCATCACAGAATCCATCATCACTATTATTAGTTTATTTTTTTAAGGTTGATCAATTGGTGATTTCCTCCCCTCATGATGTTTGAGAAAACTATACGATTCGTATTTACTGCGCTATAGAATGCTCAATCTTACCGTCGGTTTATTTTTAGTATAAACATTGCAAAAAATCAGCTCTTCGCTTCTCTTTTCAACGACGTTCACACGTTGGTCCGTTCCACTTAAAGCTTGGTTTCTGCCTATTTTCCTTTGACAGCTTGTTGGGAAGTTTTGTAGTGTTGAGGTTAGTTATTAGTACATGCTTACTGGTTAAGATCTGCCTACCTTACAGTAAATTGAATTTTAGTCGTGGTTGCGTTTGCCTTTAATTCTCGAATCCTTTTTTCATCATTATCCACAGCGTTTCTTGGAGTGAATAGTACAACATGCGCTTTTTTTAATAAAATTTGGATATCTTTGCGTAAACACGAGTTCATCCCGCTATTAAATGGTTAAATCTCTGCATGTAAATAGATCGCTTGGCCGTATTTTTACTAACTTGCGTTTCGAGTTGAAAAACGCATCGTGGTTGTGGATAATCACATTTTCGATCTATACCAATATGGATATTTCTTGCAGTGAGTGGTTCTCAGTCATGGAGGTGCGTTGACACTGTCAAAGTTACTGTTTAAATTTATCGGAAAAGGCTTTATGAGGACAAAAGCGATTGTTTGAAAAAGACGTTTGTGTATATCGTTTTTGTTCTAGAGTAAGTAGACAGGAGGCTCATATGCAATACCGCAAAAAGTTACCTTACAACAGTATAATTTGATTGGAATCAATGCAAATACAACTTAAGGACATGATTTAAACATATTCAGCCTGTACTCAGTTGTCATAGGTCAATGAGAGGTCGAGAAGGAATAAACAGTCAGGTAAGGCTCTTGAAACATCGACTTTCGTTTGGTGTCCTCCATCTCAAACGGGTTTCTTCGGGGTTTACGCGGATCCCTCTACTTTGCTTCTTGCTAGATAGGCCCTGTCTTTGATTTTTAGGCCGTACTGATCTTGCTTTCCAGGTGTTCCTTCGGGCGGAGAAACTTGTTTTGTCAACTCCAATATTATAGGGTATTTAGTTCTAGGTGGTTCATCTAATATGATGAAGACTAGACCTGGCAATCGAAGATTCAAACTACGCATGCATTGAGTTGTTTCAAATCAAAGAATATCACCTAAACATAAACACATTTGTGGTAAAACCATTGTAGGTGTCATCTACTTTGAAGTTTTTGTTATTGCACCGCTGTTGAGTTGGGTTGGATTCTTTTACCCCGATTGACAATGCGTTATTAGAGTGCATGTGACATGCCCGCCAGCCCAATGCATATGTAATTCTTGGGCGGCTTTTTTCAACTTTCTACTCAGCATGTCGCTTTGCTTTATTTTCGAATAACCACTTAGACATTTGCTGTACAGACAACCATCAATGCAAACGCCAATGTTTGCATGACTTCAGGACATAAGGACCTCATAAATTTGTCATGGCTGGAGGAAGGCTGAAACTGTTAAATATAGTTTCGTAACAGAATGCCTCTATGGCGTCACAGCGACTCATAAACTCTTAAATCAGATGATCCCATTTTTGAAAGGCTAAGTCGCTGCCCTGTGATTAGAGTCACCCGACTTTTACGAGTAATTTTATTCTGAGAAGACCATTGCTTTAGCTATGAAAGCTTAATTTTTCCATAAAGGCCTTCAAATGATCATTATCAATCATTTTGACATAAAAGTACTTCGGTTAATACAGAAATAATAATATGGCAAAAAGTACAACAAAAAGATTAAAGAGCAATGTGGCCTGGAATAAATGGAGTAATAGCCAAAAGAAGAGTAGAGCCGTCGATGCCAAGAGGAACTGCCAAGAGAGGAACTGAATTAGGACAAACCAAAAAAGCTGCTTATAAGAGTGGGGTAGGCTTTCGAAAATGACACTTAATTGTGGAGCCTAAATGAATAGTAATTGGATGGAGACGTCTATTATAGGTTTCCATAAGGCGATTGCTTATTTGTTTCTCTGATGCGGAAAACTCAGGTGGGAAGGCTTCAGGGTGTATCGACTATAGTTCTTTGACACATCGATTTCTTCTGTGTCACCTTCGAACCAAACTTTTATCAGTATCGAAGTATTGTAAAAAGTATGGAAGTCGTATCATTTTCCGCTCAACGGCAGAGCTTGCCATGCAGGCCAGGCAAGTTTCATTTTGTGAGAGTCAGCTTCACTTCTCTCGACTGGATGCTTTCAATTAGTTTTGAAATACTCTAAATGGTTTCAGTCTTACTCCAGTGGGCTGCGAGTTCGATTGCTAGATGTTTAATCCAAGTCCATTCTAGCATTCTTAAAGGATGTCTGACTAAGTATCTCTTTTGAAAAGGCGTTGTTTCTGATGACTCTTAGGGTTTGTCAATTCTACCACCTTTGCTGTCAGTTGTGCAGCTTAAAAAGACGTTTCTTGGTATGTTCGCGCCGACTGTTGTCCTCTCACCTCTGGAGCTTCTACTAATGTTTTCGTCAAAATCCATGGGTAAACCATGGCTCTTTACATGAGGGTCTCACGTAATCCTGCTAAAGATAGAAGTCTTAGATCGGTGGAGCCCTCGTAAACCGCAAGCTCTCACCTACGTGGAAAACTATCCGAACTGAAGGATGGTTTTTGCTGTATATTACTTAGACTGATGGTTGACCTAGAACGTCATAGGGAAAATCTTATTTTTCTTTGAAGCAAACTCCCGTTTGACAAAGTATTTTTAAAAAAATAGGCAAACACTTACTGTCTATTCACACTTCTTCACATTACAAATAAAACGGAATCGTTTCCTTATTTGACTAACTGAAGTTACGTTTCCTCCTCTTCTAAGTGTTTACCACTGCAGCATCATTAAAGGCGTCAACCAGTGAAAACGCGAGCCAAGGAATACCTCGTGTCAATATACGAATTGACGTCATGCTTGCAAATGAATGGCCAGATACATAGACAATAACACAAAGTACTTAATGCAAAGGTTTCGATGTTGAATTGAAAATATGAAGACTTGGGCATGAATACACCATTAAAATGACATGAGCATTGGGTCGGTTGGAAAGAAAGGCCTATTGGATCATTTCTTTGCACTTGATTTGCCCTTTAATCCAAGATTTAAGAACTTTTAGTTCAACAATGAATTGCAATTTCGATTTCACCAGAAGGTTCAAGTTGTCGCAGGGTGAGTTCAAAAGCCAAGTTCTTCCTTCACATCATCCTTAATTCTCCCAAAATTCGACATTGTAGGGCATCAAATTTTCAGTCAAGTTCTAAGTAAAGTGGCTATGATGGGTCATTGCAATTATCCCTTTTGGTAGTGTTCTAGCAGTATTTCAAGTTTTCACTTTTAGAATAGCAAAAATTTTCGAATGAGCTGCATATTACATTGTTTTGATGTTCCAGTATTAAATATTTTGTATGAAAAAGGCGAGCATTGTACCTCGTGACCTTGAAAATGCCCCAGTAGCAGCAAAACCTCTTTTATTCTTATTTATTTTGGCTTAGATAGCTGGGGAACAACTGCTGCCCCCTAGACTTCACTATAAGATTATAATAAACTAAAACATCGTTTTAAAGCTGAACCGTACTTTTGAACTTATGATCATAACTCCCGTTGAAGTCATTCAACCATTTAAGTTATCACCTAGGGATGCTGACATTTTTCAGCTGTGATGGCACACATTTTGGGATCACACGGCGGTATTGGGCTATTCAACTTTCTCCTTAATTGGGTATTTATACATGGCGTCCTCACGATTACCTTTTAGTGAAAGTTCTAATACGACCACGACTCTGCACAAGTCAACGGCCTTACTCGATGCCTTCATCAGGTATGAGTATTGAAAGTGGATTCGGTAGGTAAGCCAACTCACGGTCGTATTTAATTAAAATTTTTTAAATCAAACTCGTAAGACGAAATTGTAACTTAAGTACCGACTGTACTGAAAATAAAATCAATGCCAGGGTGAAGATTTGCCACTGGATACCTTTTTACCCAGTAACAGTCCAAAAAGTCGGAAGTAGCTTCACTTTCGGCGCTTCACATAGTCAACCATCAGGTTCTCGACTACTACCCTCTGCGACCTCTACGAACACCAAGATCAGGAGCCTCTCACATTTATCTCAACCTCATTCATGGTCCAAAGAAGCCACGAGGTCTGCTGAACCTCCACGTTGACCAACTGACAAGGAATGATTAATCATTTCCGACCCGAACCGGAATCCATGATAGTCATCACTGTGATTGTGTGAACTGGTTACAGCCTATTGCTTCTGATTTCTTGAAACAACGATAAACAATTTCGAAATCACCCTTTCAGTATAATAAGGAGCTATTCCATCATTGACATTCGTGACGTTGATCACATCAACTTTTCCAGAGGCATATTCAAAAAGGCTTTGCCGCCGAATTAAGCATTTACCTACTTGTGGTGCGATTAAGCTGTAGTATAGTCCGGAAATGTTTAAGCAGTTTCTGTTAAGCATTGGTCCATCTACGGCACTGGTGCAAGGAGCTCGATTCCATCGAGTTTGATTAAAGGTACTCAAAAAGTGCCAATATTTATCTGTTTTCAGCATCCTGTGGTGTAATAATTTTGAAAAAACCAACATTGCTAGGGAAAGGTAATGTTTTCCTCCCGGAATATATTTTCTAATAATAATTGAATTTATTATTATTATTATTATTCTTGCTATTTTGGAATCAGCCCTGATATAAATGATGCTAACTATGATTGCACTTTTATTAGTAACTGTTGTATCACTCGCTTCAGATCAGTTAATTCTTTGGCATGGGCTCTCTTCCAAATCGGTACTGCAGTGAACTTTCTCTAAACCAAATCTAATTCCACTTTCCACAACGCCAATGCCTTATCATACGTGGCATAGAAATATCTCTAGGCGGTAACCAAACCATGCAAGTTAATTTGTTCATTTGGCTTCCAAACTCGATTCGATTATCTTTTTGTCATGGTGTTAGGATGCGTTGAACAGCTAACATCTAGTATAAATGAAAGTAGGACACATCTGGTTTAGTAAATATTACTAATAAACGAGTCAGTCATTAGTAATCTATTCCACATTGAGTAATTTTGGAGCAGTACATGCCTTTTTGCACACAGAATCGGCCATTCCTCAGCAGTGAATGAGAAAATCACCAGATCAACCAGAATTCAGCTAGTGAGGGCTCTTATTCCGCCCCAACTGGCTGACATCACATTTGAAGGCACTTTTTTAATTTGAGTTCACCTCACTAAAAAGAGGACTTTAGTTTTGACCATTTTTCCAACAAACACCAGTAAAAATTCATTAGAAAGGCGGTAGTTTGTTAAAACACCAACTGTATAAATAATGAGCAGGAAATCATTCTACATCACGCTTAACTGCATTCGTGGATGATCTGGTACACGACCTTGTCCTGCTATACATCGCATGGGAGTACTGCTGTCCCAAATGTAAGCATACTTCCGCGTAGCCTCAGCCAATTCTTTCCATTCGTTTCAACTTTTTCTTCTAAGCGCATTTTCAGCATTCGACACGATTGTTCAAAATGCTGCCTGATTCTCCCAGTAAAAGCGTTTGAGTCTATATGCCTTCTTTCCAGATTGAGCTTGATAGTGAGTGCATTAATTTATATTGGAAGGTATTCGTAATCTTTATGGCTAGGATTTATCGCATCCCATAAAGCGACTTTCCACGCGCTCTTCAATAAATTTTCGTGGATATTGTTACTAGTGCTTTTTATTTGTTAAAATGGACACATATCAAAAAATGCGTTTGAGGACTCCGTTAAAAAGTTCAGTTCAAAGTCAACCTTCTTTAGCAAATAATTACTTTTAAACAAACAGCAGAATTTTATTCCTAAAATGAAATTCACACCATTCATTCATAAATATACTACTTTAATACATCCAAATCTTGGCAATCACATTTCTGTTTTGCTGCTGTCTCCATTAATTCTTCATCCCACTTTTTTATGAAAGTCATAATACATTATTTAATCATCTAAATAAACAGTTTTGTTGCTCAGAAATCATGATCAAAACCCCACAACTTTTACTGAATTAAGGCAAGGACAGCATTGGAGTACGGTATCACAAAACAAAGGAGTCAATATGACACTCAAGGCCCGCGAATCACAAGTCTTGTTGACACAGTGTTATTCGACATCAGAAATGTTGGCATTGCAGATTGGCAATGTACCTTTTCCACTCCCAACTTCTATTCGGATATATAGCAAATGCATTTGGATAAAGGCTTGTTATCGTAACAACTAACCTCAGCTGCCGTCTTATTTCGTCTTTCTGAAATGTAGGCACAACCAGAGTATGAAGTGGTCTACAGTCATTGGAACAGACAGATCTCATTTTGATGTACTTAATTGACAGCAATCGCTTGTTCATTTGTTTCATTTCCTGACTGACCACCCTCTGATAACAATTCATTTCGAATTCAGTAGCTGTAGCCGCACCTATTGATGTCAATCTCACTAGACCTACAATGGAAAGTGATTAAACTCGGTCGACTGTCTTGTCATATTTTAAATTTGGCAGCTACTGTGTCTAATACTTCAATCTCAGTTTCACTTTGTACCAATAGATATACGTTGAATCTATAAAATGTTTGTCATTTGGCGCCGGTCAGTGTTTTTACGGACTTGGACATTAAAGAAGCACAACATATTCAAAGAAAATCAAAGCGATTGTATTCACGACATAAGTGGTAGTTCTGAGAGGGAGTTCTGTTGGATCAATTCATAAAGTATATCCCTATTCAACTAACACCTTCGTCGATCCGTTCAAGCAATCGTATGTAGCACGATATGTAGCCTTCACCTTGTTCCTATCCAATTTCCTTCCAGGCTTCAAGTGGGATAAATAGTTTGCGAACTACCTCGTTCTCATTCGGCATTTAATGTGGCGTCTAAATTTTTAACTTGTTTTGATGGCGAAGATGTGGAAAAAATTACGAAAATGCCGACGCTTTATCCACCCTCGTTTGCGCTTTAATTAACTGCTTCTCCCTTGGAGACGACGAGCGGCCTCCCTCATCATGGGTAATAATGGCAGCTCTTACTGTGCTCTGTGAGTATATCATTTTATCAACCAAACCAGTAATTCGAGACTGTATAAACACTAATACAGGACCATTTTGGTAGAATCTCATCTTATTCGGTCACATATTTGTAAACCACACCTGACCGGAAGGCCTAGTTCCAGTTTCGAAATGCATAAGCAATAGCCGCTCAATGTCTGACTCTGATTTTTTTCATAAAGAATATTGAAAAAATGTAAACGAAGGTAGTCAGAAAGTGGCTGCTATTCTTTCCTCAAAAAACAAGAATTGAAAATCTTTCTATGATGAAAGCTTAGTGTAAAGTGCATGCTAACAGTACAAAGGTAGTATGACCCATGCCATTGCCACGACTTTGCCATCGCTCAGTACTCTCTTTGCAAGAAATGTATTGAAAAGAGCACACCTAGCATTGGAAGTGGTAGAAATGCAGCAAATTAAATACTGACAATGAGGTCATTCATAAGATAAGCGCTCCCTTTCTGTCCTGTCTGCCAGTTGAGACTCGTTCGATGGCTGTGCGACTCCCTTTTTCAGATGTTCATGATTTCAGATATCCAAAAACGGTGGGCTCAATCGAGGTCCAAACATGGTCCCGCAAGCTCACATACCCTATGTTCACTTCCACATGATGTGCGGGCTTCATCAACTTCAACTTCCTGGTTAACAACTTTAAATGTCAATCTAAATGAGATGGCACGTTCTTTTCGCTGTTTCATTGAAAAAGGGTTGCGGTTTTAAACTTTAGATTTGCCATAATTTGTTTCTGAATTGTGAAGGATTTAAACTCATGGCAGGTGTAAATTTAATCTCTCGATTTGACAACTCACGGATTCAAATTGTCCGCCGCTATTGAGATTTGCCTAATTTAAACTCTCCTTCGATGATTATCTAATTTGAAATAGAACATTTGCTGCTTAATCGCATCTTAATAGCAAACCAAGTCTAAACAAACTACTTTAATGATGCTACTTCGTCCCTCTCTGTTTGTTCTATAGGCCTCCATTATATCTCTAGCTCATCCAGTTAGAGTCGTTTTCGTTCTCTTCATTGAAAAGCGATCTAAGCTACAAAAGATTGTTTTAGCCGATCTTTGTCTTTCCGTTTCCAATCTCCTTTTGATAGAGTCCTGAAAGTGACTTTTTAGAGTTTTTTGAAAAATATCTATTAATTTCTGCCATAAAAGTGCAGCCACTTTGATTGTGAAATGAAATTTATTGATTTGCTGTCAGTCTTTACATTGGATCACTGTAAAGCCTCCTAAATTGATACTAACAGAGCAGGAAAACCGCACCTATTTGACAGGCACTGAACTTAGGAGAATAAATTACGTTGAATGAGGCCTTTTGCCTCTGATCCTCAGTGCTTTTAACTGTTTTCAGAAATACGGCACTTAGTATTTTAAAGACGAGCAGTTTATCGATCGGATAAAACAATTTTGAACTTAAATTAAAAATAAGTGTCGCTGACAATTTTTTCAAAAATTAACTTGCGAGGAAGACACTGATTGGAAACACGCAATTTTACTAAACCGAGCTGCCAAAAGGCCAATGGAACTCATTTTCAGTGGAAGAGAATATTAAAATATAAGCGGAATTACGTGCTTATCAACTTGGTTGCGCTACTGGAAAACATTTACGGCCATAGTGAGACTGTTAAGCAGTGAAGACAGTGTAGACAGTGAAATTGGTATGGCATTGAACTGTTTAATCAAGTGATTGTAAATACCAGTATCATGGCTCGTAGATTTTATGATTTTATGGAGAAAAACCTTAAAGTAGGTACCTGGCAGCATTACCAATCGAAAACTTGCTAAGGATGTCAGTAGGAATATAGAAGTAGAGCTTTTCAACCTCAAGTTTATTCGGGAAAATAAATATGAGTCTTTAAATTCGAATAAAACAAATAAAGTATACTGTTCCTAACATCTGGTATCATTCCCACTTCTTCAGAACTCATTCCAGACTTACTAAGCCTTTACTTGCACAATTTTGTTATTTTTCAGTCACTTAGAGGTACGAAAATTCTACTTTTATAATCAGTGCTAAATATGAAGCTCAACTTATTTAGAAAGTCTTAGACTTATTGTGCTTGTAGTACGTCTACGTTCTTTTGTGTACGTGGTGGGACAGTTGCGCACTAACGGGAGTGAACTACTGATGAAGCAGGAAACTAACTGTTGGACGATATCCCAATTCGCCTTCGAATGCCATGAAATTTCCTCCGGCTTTCAGTAGACAATCTTTGTCAAATACTTATTCCGATGAGCTATTCAAATTTACCAGAATATTCTGAGGTTAAAGTACTAACGACAGGGAATGGTACTTGGATACTATTCAATTGAATAGGACCAAAGAATACACATTAGCCTTTAGGTAAGCTCGAAAGCATTCGGAACATGAACGGACAGGAATCATCATTTCAGGATGCAGAGATTCACTAATTCAAATGGGCTCAAGTAAAGCAAAAAATGTCATTATTATTAAATAAACCCAAATGTTCTTTCCCATCAATCGTATTTAAAACTTAGAAATTCCATGTCATAATCTTTACACCCGAGTAATCCAACCAAATTATTTCAGGGTATTCCATGCATATCAAAAAGCCCTTTTCTCACAAATCATCACACGATTGGATACTACTGATTTAAATTCCAGAAATTTGTTTTGTCGAGTAGAATTCGATTATTATCTTGTTAGATAGATGGCTTTTTAAGAGTGAGTTGTCGAGGCTAAGTTTTCCCCAATGGCACCTTTGACATTGGTATGCATGAACCTGCATATTTTTGAGCAGCAAAGTACCAAGCCTTTCTGTTTATTTGGCACGAACCTAAGACTTACGTTGCAAACTGAAGGTTGAGAACGAGCACTAATGGATGTGAATCTAAACGAAAAGTATTTAGGCCAGAGGCAAATACGTTAACTAGTTAATGAGTTTTGGGTGAACCTAAAAGTTGTTTTCGACGATTTTATAAAGATCCAACCAGTTCTTTGAAGTCATTATAGACTTGTGTAATTTGTCGCGGTAAAAATAGCTCGCTAACTATTGTCAGCTTCGTATAAGAGCTGTTCGACTCTCAGTTGGATCCCGAATAGTACCGTTAGGTACGAGGTAGAGCAGTAATGGGATTGTCTCTGCTGAATGGCCAGAGAGTATAAGCATTCATTTCTTTTTTTAGTTCGATTGCATGTTTGTTGTATCATGATAAAATTGGATTTTAAAACTTGTCAAAATCTAAATGCAATTGAAGGTCTGAGGATGCTGAGGTCTCAAGTCGGATATTCATTTACGGAATGCTCATTCACTGACAGCGAAGAGGCAAGCTTAAATACTGCATTATAATAAAATCTTGATGAATGATTCAGTAAATCACCACAACAAAGAGAATTAAATATCCTCTTTAAAGTATGCGCCCTTTAGGTACTGCATTTACGGGCCTTGCTGATTAGTTATTCATTCTCTCAGCTTCTGTACTGGCATTTGTCCAGATGGAGACTTTATGTTGAAGTACATGGTTCAGATCGAACAATAACGTTACTATTCATTCCTTCGGATATTTAATAGAATCAGAGATGGATGCTCATAACAATCCTGGAGACCAACTTGTGGGAAAATAAGGTGCGATTTTAAGTTGTACTTCTTTCAAAAACCCTCTCTTACTCGTGTACTGACTCACACTGAATCGAATCATGAGAAAATGTCAGTTTTCAAAATATTGCGGTCTCTGAATACTTCTACAAGTCCGTGCCAGTATGAACTTGGATTCGCCGTAATGACATCAGTAAAATTTCCAAATATTTAGATAATAACGGTGCATCGCAAAGACGTTTGGAAACCATTTTGAGGAATTGTATGCATCTGTACAATTGTTTTATCACACCGGGCCTTTCAAACTGTCACCCCAAAGTGATGCGTCGTTCAAGCATGAAAAGTGCATTCACAGTATGCTTCATCCAAAAGTGATAAAAAGAGATGATCAAAAGGAAGCCTAATCATTTGAGCGCTTTTAGATGACGAATAGGGTATCTAAAAAGAGTAAGCTGTGTCTATTCAAGTATGTGTCGTAGTGGTGGTCAAACCTTCTCTCAGCCTCCTCGTGGTGACCGCCGGTAACCCCAAGGGCAACTCTGGGGGCTAATGAGAGTGACGAACGTATAAGATTAGATTGTGCCAGCAGAAGAAGAAGGTTCATGGTCTTACCAGACTGTGGAAAGCGCTGGCATGTAGCATTGAGTAGAACCTCCGCCAGAAAGTTGAAAAAACTTCTGGAAGAGGTATGAAGACTGTCCGCTCTTCATAATGTCGAGGACGGGTGAGGTGCCATTGCGAAATTAAATTGCTACCCGTACAATGAAACCATGCCAGAGAAGCGACCAGATGTCAATAAACGCTTTTATTGTCTTCTGTATTAACTGTTGTATGCTACTTATTGTAATAGCTATTTATACCTCTGTTATACCCCTTATAAGTCCTTGGGGCTTGTCCTAATGGGTGGGGCTTAAGTAAATAAAAATAAAAATGTATCGTAGTAAGGAATACATAGACTTATGCATAAATATGAATTACATTCAAATTCAAACTTAAAAATGTAGTTAAGAGCAATTGTCAGGACTGACAATTTCGTTGTTCAATAGTGGTTAATTCCTTGCATTAGTTAGAATGTCTAATGTTTATTTGTGTTGTTATGGTTAATGGTATAAACACCCACGTTTTGGTGGCAGAAGTTTTTCCTGACCTGCGTCTATTAAGCGGACTAAAATTTTATTTCCTATAAGAGTCAGTTGAATGGAATGTTAGATTTCAATTAATTTACCTAGTGAAATTATAAGGCTTTATATTATTCTTTGCCAAATTTATGGTTTATCGAAGTGTAATTTTATAAACTTTTGGGGAAGAAGACGACGAAATTTCACTAATGCTTTAGATCCAATCCAAATTGAGGTCGCAAAATTAAATCCACAAGCGACTCTTCATAGCCTAATACATCATGCGAATGTTGGTTTCAAGATTAGCTGCAAATAACAGATTTTTCCCTTTTTGAATGATTCAAATATGAGAAACGTTATTTAACTGTCATAATAACTGATATTTTTATTTATTTACTCCCCACCCATTAGGGCAAGTTCCAACAAGAAGCACACAGCAGTTAACACGGAAGACAGTAAAAGCGCTTATCGACGTCTTTGGTTGTCTGGTCTCTTCTCTGGCATAGTTTCATAGTACAGGTAGCAGTTCAACGTCGCAGTGGTATCTCGTCCATCCTCGAACTTGTTAAGGGCAGACACTCCTCATACCTCTTCCAGAAGTCTTCTCAACTTTCTGGCGGAGATTTAATTCATGGCTTTTTGCTCGCACTTTTCACAGTCCAGTTTGAGACCATGATACCAGGTATTTACGTTGTGCCTTGTTTACCAGGCTGCGCGAAATTGTACTTCTGCCGGAATAATCTGACTTGATACGTCTGGTGAATGATTAGTCCCATTCGGTTGCTCCTCTCATTAGCCTCCAGAGTTGCCCCTGGGGCTACCGGCGGTTACCACGAAAGATTGAGCGTAGGTTTGATTGATAAAAAGCTTTCGCGACTCATTGAGGAGTGAACGTTATGAAATAATGTAGAACTGAGTTGAAAAAGGAAATATAGACAATCGCTATCTCTTTTAAATCTCACTTCAAGAGAATCATTGGTAGAAAATTGAAACGACAAGCCAATTTTGCTTTCTCGTGCTCATCAGCATGATCTTATGAACAAATTTGATCCAGGATCCGATAAACCTTAACGTTTTACTTAAAAATTCAATTAAATTTTCAGTGGAGCTCCAAATCCTCTAAATGTGTGGCAATCACTGCAGGTACTGAAACTAAGGATTTGAAAAGTATGGCATAGATGTTCTCAAAAATAAAGCACTCATGCAGTCTTCGAGCACTCTTCATAAGGTTTCTAGACCGCAAGAGGTGATATCAGAGAAAGAGATCCTGTTTCGTCCTTGAAATTCAAATTGCCTTGCGATAAATGAAAAACAAATGATATTGCTTCTGCCAGGTTGTAACAGGAGAGACGTCCAATCGCAATTAAGCATGTCAGATTCTGAAGATTGATCCCAACTATTGTCAAAAGACGGGAAATATAAGACCTTGCTATAAATTCGCTCAAAATTATCAACTATTCAATGCAAGCCTTTTTAGTAAACAGATGGCGTCATTTGAAAAATGAATACCTCATCAAGATTTCACCCACCTGAAATAAGAAGGTATTTTAAGCAGCGAAAAAAAACTGAAATTTTTGGTGAGCTAGTAGAAATGATTTAAAAAAGGTGATGATATATTTGGAAAAGTTCGACATATTAGCGCAGTATATATTTTTATTGTTAGTTTAAAACAGTCGATTTCTGGTTAGGAATCGACATAAAATTCAAATTTATTGATTGAATCAGCAAATATGAAAAGTTGAAGTAGAAGAAAAGACTCTAAGCTTGGGAATAACACTGAAGCTTCTACACCAGTCGTATCATAATCGAATATTAGTACCGAACGATGAAAATGACGTGCCAGAAGAGGAACCTATTTCAACAAATTGATCGTGTTTACCTAGTTCTTTTAAATGAGTACATAAGACTGCGTGCCGTGGCTTTTGAAAGCTCTCGAATTTATACAGGATAAGCCTCACTATTCACAATTGATTTAAGAAGTAAACTATTAAATTTTGTAAAAATCAAGTTCAAAACTAAAAAAAGTTGGAATGGCCTATTTATTTGAAAGTATGCGCCTTTTGAACAGGCTTCTAAGTGAAACGTAAGTTGCGTATACTCATAACTCAAACAACCCAGGATAAGTGTAAAAATAAAATTTTAACGTACTGCCATGCTTATTTATTCCTTTATTTGCCATAACTTTAACATTAATATGTCTTTTATAAACGACTGCTTAACCTTTCAGTGGTGATTGTGTCGGAATTAATGCCAATGAAAATTGAAGATCATTTTTTAATCTCCAAAGTTATATCCACCTGTAGAATTCACTTGATTTACCTCCGTTTTTTGTTGAATATTAAAATCTTTTTTTGAATTTTGTTATAATTGGAAATTCAAATGTTTCGAAATTCGATAATTCAATGCGCTGGTGAAGGTCATCAATTAATTAAAATATTAAATTTTTGTTTAATTCATCAAAGTGTAAATTTTTGGTTTTGTTTGGCTATTTCGTGACTGAGAGTTGAAAAAAACAGCCGCGAAGCACTCAAACTTGAATTTTTTCTTTTCGTGAAATAGTTTGTTCTATGAAGGTATTGCATATATTTTTTGACCCAAAACTTCGTGAAGCTCATTCATGTACTAACTTTAATTTGCTAACTATTTCCTTCTAAAGACAGTTTTTTTCTTGCAGTTCGACTTTGTATTGCAATTGTTTATGTGATCAGGTTCACGAAGTCAAATGCATGATTCTAGCTAAATGATTCCACAGATACTTATTCGAGTAGTTTCTAGTTCAATGACGACCTGGCCAAGGTAATCTAACACTAACTCTAAGAAAGTGAAATCCTTTCACCAACTATTTCACTGAGGATGAAAATAATGGCGCAGTTAAGATCTTAGTGCAAATTCTTAAAGTATTCGCTGGTGGTTTTTTGTAACAACTAATTGCCTACTTTTTTTGAAATACGCATCAAAGTCTAATGCATCGTAAAAGCGGTTAAGATATCACCTTACTGTCGTATCGCTAGAACTACCTGATACCATCAAACTAAATGGATCATCGTCTGTAATTTGAATATAGGACCGATTTCACAACAACAGTTAGACTCCGATCGCATGCGGTTTGAAACTGGTCGAAAAAGTTGTGAATCAAAGTTAAAACTCCATAAACTTTTGTCAAGTTATAAACTTTTCAAAACAAGCAAGTTCTATAAATTATTAAATTTAGATTTTATTATTTCAGTTATTTTTAATTCTTCAGTCAGGAAATGACTGTTGGTTACACAAATCCCCAGACGACAGACTGAAATTCTCTTGTAGATTACAGTCTTACGACTAGACAATAAGAATAAACTTTTGGCTAAAAAAGTAGTTCCTTAAAGTATTCTATTTGCTACTGTCTGTGTTGCCCTGGTTCTAAATTGAAGTTATTTACAAACCTCAAATGACTATTCTGTTTGTTTTTGACATATTTCAATTGCTTGAAGCATAATGGCTCGTTGAAGCCTGAAATAATACAGCTACTTTAACATAGGTTTGTGCTTTATATAAGCATGGCTGATGTATTTCTAGGCTATCAAACCTTAATTAAATAGAGCGGTTTCTATACACTTCCAGAATTAGCAATGTAAACATCAAAAACCCTGTAAACAAGCTGGTGTCAGCAGCGCTCCTTTATTCATCATTTTGCTGGTATAGTTTTCAATTCTTAGCCAAAGAGCCCATACCAGATTTTGGGACAACAAGATTCTTTGTGTTGCACCACCCCTTTAGATAAGCATCTTCAGACATCATCGTTTCGTCAACCACCATCAGTAGCTTACAGTTCTGGTGGACCCGCTAACGGGGACTGCATTGATTATCAAAGAGTCAATTAGAACAAGATTTTTCAATCGTGAGTTGGAAACAGTAAGAAGGTAGGTCAGGAATTTTTACTAGCTAACAATAGACCTGTTTTCTAAAGGCGCGATGTAACCTCTCGATTCACATTACTTTAGTTACGAAATACGCGCAAATACGGGAGCCTCACTTTGCGAGCGCCAAAATAATTTGCACGAGGTTTCAAAGTAGCCAAGGTAATAAGTTACGGTGCCAAAGAATTATCAGATGGTACATTTAGATTGCGAAGTTAAATTATTCACCTTTAAAAGCAATTCTAATTTAAGTATCCCAAATTTCAACTTGTAATACATACTACATTATATAATTGAAAAAAATCTCATTCGCTGAAGAGCACATGCTGTTTTAATACGCATAAGAGTAAAGTAATGGCCGTGTGGGATTGGACTCGAAGAATGTTGTTAGTAGGTAACCAACTCAATTAAAGTCAAAATTATCTGGAAGAATGAATAAGTCGCTTGTCATTGATAGCAGGGATTGAGCACCAGCTCAGGAAGTGGGCAGGCTTGATTTAACAGCATCGTTTCTGTTAAAATTTTCATTTCCGTTAATCCAGCCAACAAAATACTCATTGACTTACTTAACGTAGAATATTTTGCACGTGTATGCATTGGGTGAGACAAGTAGAGCGAAAAAATTAGTCAGTAGATCTAGAGAATCTCACCCTCTTTCCATCCCAACTAATTGTATTTTTAGCTGATAGCGTTTGTGGGCTTTTATATCCCATTTGAGGAACTTTCCTGATCAAATCATCAAGTTTGAATGTAGAACATGGCATATTTATCCTAAAGGGTTCTACTTAAGAATCTTTGTATTTGAGCTAGCAAGAAAAGTCAGCAACATCTTAACTCGTCCAGTAATGGACTCCTTAGATCTCATTAGGCCTAAACTCACTTATGTGAAACTAGAACACACGATAAGAGTAACGAATCCATCACAACCAGCATAATTCTAGCAGCGTCTAGACTTTTTTCCTCTGATTAAAGATCCATTTGACAATTAACACTCTGTTGCCTTATGCAACCAAGATGACGCCCTCCAAGACTCATGCCTGCTAGTGTGATCATTGTTGTTCCAACAAGAACACTTCATTTTTTGATGTTTTCAACGGAGAGATGTAAAGCTAGGATTGTTTATACCTTTCGAATCTCATCATTATCTATCAATTGAAAAGTAATTTAAATTTTCGTGGGCACTTTAGAGCTGAGAGTAAAGTGGAACTAGGTTTTCTGCATCTACATGCCATTAAGATGTAGGAGTATTTTAATATCAGCCATTTTCTATTAAACCAGAAAACAGAAGCTCTATTGGAATACTTCTTTGAATGTACTTTCAACGAATTAAAAGTAAAATGTTATTTTATTGTGCTGATAATAAAAATTACTAAACTGCAGTCTATTTGAACCGAAAATTCCATTCAGTATTAATTTTTTTAACAGGAAAAAAACGCAAGCATTTTGACCAATGAAAAAGAAATTCTTGGTGGCCCTTCTGTGAACCTATGGCGTCATTAAATAACTCTTTGAATAAATAATCTTATCTTATCTTGTGCACTACTGAATTTCCATTTTTTTTATTGAAGACATGGCTAGGCCCTTAAGACCTCCAGTCATTCAAGAAAATGAAGATTTTGACACAATTTTCTATTTGATTGTAAAAAATTTTTATGAGATAAAAAGCTCTGGGACAATTTGCACTAATACCTATTTCTCACCTAGTACTTAAAAGCATTTTTGGCCTAGTGTAGATGTCCAAAACTCAAGTATCAGCACATGAGAAGTTCAGGTTTTCATGAAAAGATTTGGTGGCAACGCTTCTGACATTCAAATTTGAAGAAGCTATTGTTAAAAACGCAATGTTCGAGACTCAACGTAAGACTCAAATATTTTAGACCCTAAATCTAAGGATTGATTGATATTGTAAATGAAAAATTAATGCAAATCTTGTTATTTATGCCACTACAATTCAAATATTTAAACTGATAAATGTGTTTTATTTGAACAAATAGAATTTTTTTACTTTTGTCCCTTCAATTAACTCTAATAGCTCCTGATTTTGCGCTTAAACCTGATTGTTTATGCACTATCGGCTTCGTGTTTGTTTATTGTGTCCTTCAGGCACTTGCTTTGTGGCTGAGCTTATCAAAAAATTATTATGGTTTAATTTCTTTATTAAACACTGTTTTACTAACAAGATTTGTTGAATTGACATTTTGTATAGGCAAATTTAAATATTTTTGCCATGATAATAAGCAACAATTTAGATTGTCAGTAAAGTTTGAATTTCAACAACCAGAAATTCAAGATTCTCACTAAAAAAATATGCATCAATTGTAAAGCTTGCGAAGCTAGAAAATAAACAAATTTAAAAATTTTCCACTAGTGAAACGTATTTGAAATGTGTATTAGTTAGAAATGCCAATAGGCCTGGATCAAGCAGATGTGTGAGAAATTTGCTCCAGATTAGCACAAGATTAGCAGAATATTCTAAAAGATGTTATATTTATGTGCACAAGATTATGGTACTATCAAGGACCAATAAAAAGGTAATGAAGCGCTTCAGCTCCATTAATGATTGTATCATCACCACAGAACATTTTATTTATTCTGTAGAATTCAGCTGATCAGGAGTAAATTGTAACTGATTCAATCGAGATGTGGAAAACATTTAATGAAGTTTTAAAAAATAACTCTGAACATATTGCCTTGTAGATTTTAGCTGACTATCGACTTTAAGGGAGAAATATGCCCTATCTATAGTCTGATTGATTGTGTAGAATATCAGAGTCTACTGTGTTATTTAATAGAACGTTATTTTGTGGCTTTTTTGAATTGGTTCAATCCTTCATTTTGTATGAACGAGTTAAGCGCACCAGATATGCTGGAATCCTAAAGCTTAAAATTTAAATGATTTTGTCTTCCAATGACATAATTTCAAAGACCGACCAACACTCCAACTCATTCCAACTACATTTTGCATTGCTTGATTTTATCTCGTTGTGTCTATTTATTTAAAATGTTTTAAGCAAATGTACTTGGTTATTTTATTAGTTAATTTATATTTTTGCAAAAACATTTAAATAATGTGAGGCGTAAATATTCCAGGGACCTTCTCCTGAAATCCGTTCACTCCCTGAAAAGTTTAAAATAAAATTTGCAACATAGAGATTAAATGTTAAAGAGGAAATGAAATATATTTACGCTTAGGGAATTTAAATGACTCTAGAATTTTAAAAGTTTACTTAATTGTCTGCATCTATACAGGTCTGTATTAAGCTTTCTGCTAACACATTACTTCCTAGAAGGTATTCAAATTTTAGTCCTCAAGAATTTTCAAAATTTTGCTTAATTTATTGGTTGAAAATTTAGAATGAATTTGAAGGGTAAGTTAATAAATCAGTATTAGAAAAGATGAATAGATCCCAAATTTTTGGACTCCACAAGCGGAACTCGGATCTTTTGTTATGGAAGCAGTTGTATTTATTTTAAAAATAGGATAAATAAAGAGTATTAGTTTAGTAAACTGGGGTTCTATTGTTGATAACTCAGTTGGTCTTTTCTGCAAATACCTGGCATAGTAGGCAAGCATGCATGAGTTAGTGACTCCACCGGCCTCGTATCATTTTGTAAATGTGTTTTTAAAGCAGCTATTGAATCCAAACTTGGCGCTTACCAGTAAAATGTGTGGTTTTAAAAAAAACGCAGTGTGGGGTTATTTGAGATACATTATTGACTTTGAAATTGGGTGCTGAAAATGGGAATCTACCTTCTCTACAAGGTTACATGCAATGACTGCAGTTGATTTCTAAATCTATGTTTAAATTATCTAAAATAAAATGTTGGGACTGAGATAAGTATGAATAAGGTAGCTTATACATTTACATGTTAGACAACAATACCAAAATATTTGAACTGCAGCGAATTAAGACTGACAAAGGAATAAAGTGTTTAATAATCCTCCAACTAACAGAGGCCAAAAGTGTGGCCCTTAAGTGCATCAATGAGTAAATGAATTTTTATTTTAACTAAATCTTCTCTCAACCTTCTCATAGGGACCACCGGTAACCCCGGGAGCAAATCTGGAACTCATCACCCACCGAACATATAAAATTAGATTATGCCAGCAGAGGCACGACACAAATACCTGGATCCATGGTCTCAAACCGGACTGTGGAATGTGCGTACTTGTAGCAATAAATGGAATCTCCGGCAGAAAGTTGAGATGGACGAGGTACCACTGCGACGTTGTACTGCTACCTTTGTGATGAAACCATGCCAGAGAAGTGGCCAGAGAACCGAAGACGTCGCTTCTGTTTTAACTGCCGTGTGCTGCATGTTGTAAAAGCTATTTGTACTTCTGTTTTACCCCTAATAAGTCCATGGGACTTGTCCTAATGGGTAAGGATTAAATAAGTAAAACAAACAAAAATTTTAATCAAACAAATGCCTGAGGTGATCAAAATCATGGAACTGCATGACAAGTGACAAATATTGTCTAATCAGCACGATATGACAATTTAATACCTCAAGGATATAAGAGTTCATTTTGATGCGTATTTTATGCCAACCAGGTGTTTTTGAGGATTCAAGTCATCAGTGCAATAGTTTGTGTTACCGTTGTGTTACCGGTTGAGGCGTACAGTTTCGAAGGCCAGTGGTTCCATTTTACATAGCAAATTCTTCCCGATCTGCAGTATTTGTGCATGTCTGAGCTCTGCAAATTTTGAATTTTTTAAGAATCCTTGATCTTAATGGAAGTTATATGGACCTGAAAATCAATCATTTTTTTGAATGGCATTTTGAATATTTCTTCGAATCCCATAACTGCCATTCAAAAAGAATAAACAAGATTTATTAATAAATCTAAGCTTTACTGTATTCAAAATACTACTTAATACAGTTTATTCAAGTTGCATTAAATTTTGAAAGCAACTAAGAAGTTTTCTGCTAATGAAGTGACAGTTTGTCTGATTTCACCGAGGTACAGACCAGTGTCACATGCTCCAGATCATCGTCTTCTGACAGTGATAGGTCAAAGAAAAATTTATTTACGAAAAACTTTTATTCTAGTCCCATGAAAATGATATTTCCTTGCATTTATTTCATAATTCAGCAGAATTCATCACTTTGACCAATGAAGTGAATTTAAAGGAAATTAAAAGCTCTCAAACCCTTCTAATGTTTAAAATCTTATTGTTTTTATTTGATAAAATCAAAAAATTCTATTTAATAATCAGTTAAAACTGCAATAAACTGCATGATTTAATCAGAGATAAGTCTGTAAATATTTATTTACATCTAGCTAGCCTTTACTTGAATGCTTTGAGTAAAATTTTGTTGACTAATCTAAGACTTCTGATCGGTCTATTTAACAAAAAAACATGTGTCGCATCGTCAAATCTTAAGGATATATTACTATTTTCTTCTCGGATCCAAGTTTTCTTAAAAATTAACGTCACATGCACTTTGCACACTAAAATCTAAAAGTATAATACATAATGAGACCTCTAGTTTTCTACGGAAAAAGAGACAAATCGTCAATCCATTAGTAGTTTGCCATTTTGGATGCGCAGAAAGTCCTCTGATTTTGCTGATAAAAGCCATGTGTCATGATCAGAAACTAGAATAGGATCACGCTCTCTGCATTCATGTTTCAAATGTCCAAACAAATCTACAATCAAAGGTACTAATCACGATGGAACATTATATTTACCCATTTGCAATGGAAAAAAAACAAAAACTAAGGTGAATATAAACTTCTATGGTTAGTTCTGCAAACAGAATGAATATTCACTCGCTAAATGGTCGCTGTGTGTCACAGTTCAAAATTCCATCCAAAATATGGTTCCGCTTGACATTTTCTTTCCCATTTACTGATTCGAATACTACTGACTAAGTTGTATCCAGGAATAATTTATTAAATATCTTGATTTTATTTATTTTATACAAAGTTATGACCCAGCATATAATAAATAGGTTGTTTTGGTCAAATACAATGATCAAAAAGTGGCGAAAGAAGCATTAAAATGCAAGATAACAGAAGTCGTATTGACAATTTAGCCTGGACGAATAATGCTGAAATTCTGCCTTTTATCCCTTGTTTCTTCATTTATTCAGTTATTTTTTTAAAGAATATAACTCAAAATTTTTTTGATTTTTGTTATTCCTTAAATCTGTCTTTTAGCTATTCAAAAAAGCAAATTATGTGAGTTGTGTCTACTCATAACACTTACATCGTTGTTGTTGTGCCGTATTTTAAAGTTCGCTTTGTTGAGTTGAACCACCTTTGGCACCGTTCAATTCGGATACGAATTCAATATCAAAGTGTGTCTTGCATGAGGGTATCTCTAAACTAACTCTTTGATGGGGTCTTCATTAGTTCAGGCAGTAACTACTGTTTTATATTATATTATTTCAGGCATATCTTTTCGCATTTATAAATTAAAACCCTCAAAAAATAAGATTAAACCATTCACCAAATGTTTTATTAAAGAATTCGTTAAATTCTTTTTAGTACCACAAATTCATCCTGGTGGTAGCGATTATTATTATTATTATTATTATTATTATTATTATTATTGGCACACGTCAATAAAGCTGCAGAAAACAGTCCTTCAAGATCAAGACATTGTCATTCGGGTTAATGTTAGCGAAATCAAAGTCTTTAATGAAGAGTGGGAGTTTTTGAGTCCCCCTTAGTCAAGCATCATAAAAAATATTCCTCAAGACATTCACTCAAGAGATTCTGTTCAATTTGCTTTTCACTGAATTGTGCAAAAATTCGAAGTGGTTGATTTCCAAACCCATCAAACTGCATAGGTGTTTTCGGCAGACTTGACAGGGCAGTTAGTCTACCAAGTAGTTGTTCTGTTCTATTAAGTATTAACTTTATTGATAATTTGCTTGAAGTCCTAACCTTCTGGCAGAAAATTCTTCCACAGTCAGTTCTGATTGACCTTCATTCATGGTGTTTTTTGCCAAATCGTCGAATTTCTGCAAAAGATATTGCAAAGTGAGGCAAACATACATCCACTTATATTTAAAAAAGGATTTTATCAGCATGACGACCGCAGTGAATAGTACGGTTTTATGGGTCTAAAAGTGAAAGCAAGCCCAGTGACTCAAATACTGAAATCACCATTGTTCATTCTTAATGGCACTTTTATGGTGGATCAAATAAAAATTTTGAGCTCGAATAAAGTTCAATTAATATTTAACTAGCTCTATTCGAGCTCAATCGTCCCAAAATAGAACTGTCTGGAACTTGACGGAAACGTTTAAGTACTTTTAAATTAAATTAAATTAAATTAAGTTGAAGGTGATCGTTTTCATAATAGGACAAAATCAAACCTAATGGGAGCGCCTTCTTTGTGGGTTTATAAAATGAATACTTTAACAGAATTTTTCATCAGAAATATGGTTTTTTTCTTTCCCTTTTAGTATTATCACTATCAGAGGAGACCATACAGTTATGTTTCTTTTGTGATCCACCTCCTGGCTCAACTTCGAATCCCGCCGCTTAGGTTTTAAATAAAAGTTTTGGTCCTGGTAAATTAGGAGACAAAAGCAATGATTAATCTCCGTTTTTTCGGACATTAAATTTTTATTCTACGATAAATAACATTTCATTTTAAAATCATTTTGCATGGTAGTTCTTTGTATGCATAGCGATTATTCCAAGTGTCTACAAGGCTAATAGACAGCAGACTAGTCATTTGGGTGGTTTTTAGCAGAATGGCACCACAACACTTCTTAGTTTTCAAATTTAAGATTTAAAAAATGCCTTCCTCTAAAATAAAAACTTGTTCTTGAAAGCCTGTGCCTTACAACTTCCTGGTCACTTACTCAATTTGTCAGAATGAGTGAACTAAGTGATGGTAGCAGTAGCTGTATAATTCATTATCCAGTTATACACAGTTCTTACTATGCTAATCACTACTATGCTTGAGAATTCGATGCTTCTTTTACCAAAGGTTTCTTACCCCCGCATCTCCCTTCAAAGCCGAATCATGAACCAGGGTCTAGACTTCAATTTTGCCGGCCAAGACTATTAAAACACTACATGGATCGATTAGCAACGAATAGCTGATTGTTTTCGATTCTATTTGGAGCTTTCATCTATTTAAGAAGTTTATTTTACCACTACGAGACAGCGTGGCATTGCTGTGTATGTCAATGGCCCAAAATTTTACTTCGCATTTTATATAAGATATTTTTTACCATAATGAAAAAAAAACTTATATAATATTACTCTGGTGGTCAAGCCTACTTTAAACCTTCTCCTGGTGATCACTGGTAACCCCAGAGAGAACTCTGGGGGCTGATGCGAAGGGCGGCTGGACAGGACTAATCACCCACCGGACCTATAAGATTCGATTATGCGAGCAGAACTACAAATACGTGCAGCCTGGTAAACGAGGCACAACGTAAATACCTGGATTCACAGTCTCAAGCTGAACTGTGCAAAGGGCGTGCATGTAACAGCGAATGCAATCTCGGCCAGAAAGCTTAAAAGACTTCTGGAAGAGGTATGAAAACTGTCCGCCCTTAACAGAGTCGAGGATGGACGAGGTGACACTACGAAGTTGAATTGCTACCCGTGCAATGAAACCAAGCTAGATAAACGCTTTTACTGTGTTCTATGTTAACTGTTGTGTGCTACTTGTTGTAAAAGCTATTTATCCTTCTCTTGCACCCCCCAATAAGTCCTTGGGACTTGCACTAATGGGTGGGAAGTAAATAAATAAATAAAAATTACTCTATTTTATTAAAGCCACAATTTTTTGTGTTATTGCATTGAATAACACTGGAATAGAAACAGTTGTAGATGATTGTATTTCGTTAAAAAAAGAGCTTTAAATTAAACAAAACATGTCATTGTTTCAACATTAATCAGCCCACTTGTCAGTCACTTTAATCATTAAAGCATCTTCTGCGAATTCCCCCACCTGCAGTTAACTTCCATGCTAGGAAAGATGATTTGGTCCAATCTGGAGCCTTCTTACTTCCCATATTTTCTCCAGTCGTTTTATTTTTTTAGCTCTACCCAACTGGTTCACTCTGCTTTGATTCCCTGTTGGCTATCAACTTCTATTCATTCAGCTGATGCATGTTACTACGACTTTGCCATGGAATCAAGGGCCGGTTTAATTGTGATTTTATTCCTTTCTGCATCGAAATGATTGCTTTTTAGCTCCCTTTATAACAGATCGGCCGATCGAATGCCAATGGTTTGTCAGCAGTTACACCACTGATTTAATTGTCAATTTTCATCCAAGACAACCAAAACGAAATTTCGCTTACAACCTTTCTTTAATCTCAATTTCAAATTTTAAATGTTACCCAAAAATAAATGGAGTTTTGATGATAAATAAATGTTCAGACATGGCTTTTCCCATATAAACTCATAATATTTTATATGTCAATTTAAAAGTACACATGTCCTTAAAAGTGAAAATGTAGGAAATTCACTTAAGAAGGACGTAAAATAAACTTAAAAATTAGAACAAAAATAGTTTTTTTTGAAAATTTACGCAAAATATAAAACTACAAGCCATTAAAGGTTGCTATGATATTATCAAGTATATTGAAAAAGTCTTAAAATGGAATTTCTCTACTGTCAATCCTCGCTTTTTCCTCCCGAAGCGCAATGCGAATGGATTTAAAAAAATTTTCTAACAATAAATTAATTTCAGTTTTTAAATTGATGCTGTTTGTGGACAATTAAAGGTCGTTCCTTATTTAAATGTCTCAAAACTTTAATTTTTGAATATTAACTTAAACATCTTTTGCCCACTAAAAGGGAGCAGCGTAGTTTGACCAGACTCTTCAAGCATTTCATAAACTTTATCATCACTTGGACCCGAAATTTCAATAATAAGTTGCTTACGAACAGGCATTTTTCTGATATTCAGATGAAATCCAGAGTTATAAGTCTGAATATGCAAAGTCAGACGTAATAAAAAAGCTTATTTCTGGCTTATTTATAAGCACTTTGGTAAGTTTGACGTTTAGTGCAAGAATTTCCACCACATTTCTGATTGCTTTTCATTAAACAAGGAAATTCTTACGATAGAAAGCGCTTGATTTCCCTTCTTGGCCTGAAAACCATTGTCATTTGTTTTTTTCTTATATCTGAATAGTGGAAAATAAATATCAATAAGTTAAGCAAAAATCATTAATAAGGACTCTTTAAATGGAAAAAATTTCATTTGTTAGGTTAAAATCCATGGCAGATCCTTTTCCTTTGGTGAAAAATGATCACGAAATTATAGACAGACACTGTAGTAGCTATAACTACGTTTAATTCATGAAGAACAAAACATGTAATTATAAAAATGAATGTACTTCGTTGTACTTCAGTTGTATCTACACTATTGCGATAGCGAGTTTGTGCACTTCGCCTATCAATGGTTGAAAAGTTTCATTATCATTGTTTTCGTTAAAGTCTCAGAGTAAATAAACATCCGACTATCTGGATGGCTAGTTAATAGATACACCCATGGTGCAATGTTAATTGCACTAATGAAATGTATCACTATCAAAAAGAAGTATTTATTTTTTCTGAAATTTTTCTAACGAGTCTGGTTTGGTGGGTGCGATCGCTCTACATCAAATCTTAATGGAATCGTTTGACGCAAGCAATCGTTGCTGTTGTTGAATGGACTGATGCATCCAATCTTAGTCGCTTATCGCAAAATCTGCAAGTTTATGAACGATTGTAAAGAACTAATATCAATGTCATAACCTATTCGTTAGGCGAGATTTAAAAAATCATGGGTTTATGATGAACGCATGCGCTCTTATGCTACATCATGAAGCGAGGAACAGCAAAGAATTGCAATTTAGCAAAATTGGCTATGCCTACCCTAGAAAAAATTCAGATTTCCAACTCCAATAGCCTTCTACACCTCGTTTTCTAGCACATTTCGAATAAAAAAGCCGACCCAAATCAACCTCGAAAAGCAAAAATTTGAGTTTGAAATTCAGTACCTCATTAAAACTTTTAGAATTTTTTCAAATATTTAAAGGAAACATGTAAGTTTGAGTGTTGAGTTTGCAGTAGCAGGGATGAATATTTTCTTCGTGTTTATTCGGCAACAGAACAAGAAACGAATAGGTTTCCCCTCATACTGAAAGTTTACACAAGCAACCAATCAGATGGAGCTGGAAAGCGTTCCTCGTCTCACTAAGCCCTTCAGGCAGAGCCGCAAAATTAACTAGGTGTCTGCAAAAGTGCCCTTGTCTGTCTGCTAACTTCCCACTCCAGGAGGTAGTATGAGAAAACCCATTCACTTTGAAGTTGACATTAGTTCAGTTTCCTTATCATTAATGATCGTTTCGGTGATCTTGTTTAACAGAACACTTCCCGTTTTCTCTGATGAGCAATTCAATATTCCAATTTCTCGTAATGGTATTGCATTTTTAGTCCATTAGATCCTCAAACCTCTTAAATATCTCCTTGAAGACATCCTTCATCGCCTAGAATGAACAGAAACCCCTTGTTAAAGATGACTTCCCCAAACATGACTACTGTCTCTCATCCGTAGATCTACCACTCTCTTTCATGACAGCTCATGGGTTAGTGTCCTCCTTTTAGTTCGCTTGTCTGCCTCATTCAAACTGTAAGAAACTTTAGTTTCTGTACCATTTGGCAACGATTTCATTCACCTCTTAAAATTCTATATGATTTTCTCTCCTTTTCATAATATACTATGGACCTGAAGTATTCACAACTCCGACTTTCAATTCAAATTTAAATTGCTTCATTGAAAGTTATCTTGAAATCCTGTTGGACTTTTGGTACTACCTGCTACTAAATGTAAATTGTAAAATTTCACTAAATATGTAGCAGTTTAATTGAATTTATCAAATCTCTTAAGCATTTCCATTTTTTCGAATCCGAGATTTTATGACCGTTTCAGAAATCCTCGTTGCGAAGCTGTTATTAGAATATACAACTAAATCAACCTATAGCAACCAGCAAATGCCGAAAATGCGAAATTCAAATGCTATTTTATTCTCTCTTTCTATGTTCCTTTAAAAGTACTTTTTCAATATAGCTCTGCGTTTATGCTGTTTAAATGTGCGCATAAATGATGGACGGTGGCTAAGAGGACATATGCAAATTGAAATAAATGGGACTCAAAGTAAAATCTCTATTGTATCCTTTACTTTTGGGAAAAGATCCTTTTATTTACTGCTATTATATACCATTAGGGATCATTTTAGAGTTGAAAGTAACGAAACATTTAATCTACAGCAATTTGATAAAAGAGTTTATACCTGTTTGTAGGTGGTCAAACCTGCTCTCAACCTCCTCGGGGTGACCACCAGTAGCTCCAGGGGCAACTCTGGGGGCTAACGTGAAGGGTGGCCGCTTGGGACTAATCACTCACCGGACGTATAAAAATGGATTATGCCACCAGAACTACAACTTTGTAAAGCCTGGTAAACGAGGCACTTGAATTAATGGTCTCAAAATGAACTGTGGAAAGCGCGTGCATGTAACAAGGAAATGAATCTTGGCCAGAAAGTGGAAAAGACTTCTGTAGAAGGTATAACGATTGTCTGCCCTCAACAATGTCGAGGATAGACGAAGTGCCATTACAAAGTTGAACTGCTACTTGTGCTATGAAACCATGTCATAGAAGTGGCTAGTGAACCAAAGACGTCGACAAGCTCTTTTTCTGTCTTTTGTGTTAACTTTTGTGTGCTACATGTAGTAAAAGCTATTTGTACCACTGTTTTACCTCCAATAAGTCCTTGGGACTTGCCCTAATGGGAAGGGAGTAAATAAATAAATTAAAAAGCTGTCCGTTAATTTAGATTTCACGTAACCTATCTAGTTTTAATCACTTAAACACTATAAATAATGCTAGAATTTTCCACTCCATCACTAATCTGAACGTGGAAAATCAGTTTGAGCATACAGTTCTGTCTATTCACTGTCACATGAAAGGCAACAACGCCGCACTTTTGTAAAGGCAAAGATGTTTGCCAAAGATAAATACGTCAATGCCAGTTTTCCATTTTGGAAACAGTTTGTGATTAATTGTTAACATTTTCAATTTGAGGTTCAGTTGAAGAGGTCTTTTGAAAAGACATATTTTACCAAATTCATTTATTTCTTCAAACAAATCGCTATTTTTTGATAAAACTAACGCACCGACTCTTCCATTTTTTTTTAAATATAACCCCATATGTCAGGCAGAAAAGTTAATTTAAAGGCTGATCGTCAGACGAATCTGTTGCTATTAATAGCAACAACATTCAGTCAGTCAACATAACACTAGAAGCAATAGTTTTATCCGTTCCATGTGTAAAAACCAAATCTAGTGCTCCGAAATACTGACGAGCAGATAAAAAGAGGCGTTGAATTAAGTCAAGTTTGTTTTCGGACTCACTGTGACCAGTACGTGTTGCTGTCATCTGTCATCGTAAGCACCAGAGGTTTCATCTAAATAAATTATTTACTCAGCCATTATGTTGTTATTTCTAGTTTTCTTTTCACACGAGCCGCCACATACATCACCACTACCTCCACAGTACTTCAATCTTCTTCTTCGTCGAGGATGAGTCCAGCGAATTTGGTTGTCAATCAAACTTTTCACGCCTAACAAATCATTTCATCATTCGGTCAGCAGGAAGCAAATTTTCTTACTTCTACCTAGGGTCTTTATTACCTGCCCTACTACATCAAATCAGCTGGCTAAATTTACTTCAACATGGCTCTGAGAAGCTTTGCGTTGCTCGACTTCCTTCCAGAATTCACCGCGCATTAAGTTTTTACCAAAGGCTTTCTTTCTATTTTTGAAGTCCTATCAAAAATTCGCTTAGTCTTCCTGGAATGGCGAATGTCCTAGTTATGTTTCAAATTTTTTCAATAACGGTGATATTCTCGAGCAATAAATTGGATTTCAAACTAACTTTAGTAAATATAAAACCCAAGTCTTAGCCAATAAATTGGTCAGATATCAAACCTGCGCCACCAGTCACGAGATTATACCTAATTTATGGTAATAATTGCTGGACCTGATTGGAAAATACTAAATACAAACAAAAACATGAACGAGACTAGTTTTTAATGGATATTATTGTCTTCAAATGCGTCATTTTATAAAAAAGCTAGCCTGAAATCAAGTATTTCGATAACAGTTTATCCTAATAGCATGGAAAATGATTGCGAATCGTTGCTAACGATGCAGTCTGCTTTGAAATGCTAGCAAAACTAAATTCCATACGATTTTTCATAAACATTTCAAATAAACTTTGTTAAACAGCAAAAACAAAAACATTCGTTATATATAAGCAGAACCTCGTAATGTTGGGGATCAGAGAGCAGATTATTTCAACAAGCATTCAACGATTCGTGATACTGATTGGCTCCTGACTATGTCGGCTCATGATTGGCTACAACGATCCAACATCGCCTCATAATTTTCCTCCTGTTCACCTCTGAACGCGGATGCCGTAATGGAGGTAGCGTAAACTACTCATGTTCATTGATAAAATACGCACAAAAACGATTTATAATTTTTTGAAAAGGAACCCACAATGAATGGAGACCAAGAAGCCTACCAGCCACTGCCTTTCACACCAGTTAGTATGTGCACTTGCAATTGTACTTGCAAATCAGTCAAATCAAAAAGGTCGAAAGGTTTGAAAAGAACCGACCTTCAGTCTGGGATGAATGGCAACCAAATCCCACCCGTAGGCTCCACCACAAACATTAATTGGCATATCAATGGGGTAAGGCTAGTATCCATTTTGAAATTCAAGTGGTTTGCCCATTTTCTGGCCATATTTTAGTTTTATTTTTAAATATATCTCATCCGAACCTATAATTTTTCAAGGCTTCATGTATTTTTTTTACAAATTATTAATTGCGATTGCATAGTTCATTGATTGCCTAGCAAATTGTTGTTTCAAAAATTAAATTAAGAAAATTTTATATTTAGTACAAATTTCATACTCTTCTCCATAAAAGATTGTCAGTCTATGAAAAATTGGACCTATGCACAGAGTAGAATATTTTAATTATAGTTGAATTGCATGTGTAAAGATTCAGTATCAAAGAGAAAACTGGATGGTTATTCTGAATGCATCCTTTTTTTCGTCAAAAACAATACTTGTATACACTTTGACTTCCAGAAAATTTTTTTGGATTTTATCAAAGCGAATTTGTTTTAAAAGAAAGTTTTTTAAATAGTTTGATTGTGATTCCCGGAATTTAGGCAAGAAATTGCGTTTTGTTATTGTCGATTACCCAAAACGAAACCACTGCAAGATGCTTACATTGATGTCGGGAGGAAACATTTCTGCTATTCATCGAGCGCGTAGATGATCCGTGAAAAAGTTCAAAAAAACCTATTGACGTCATGGCAATTAACATTTGCCTTTCGGCCCTACTATTGAGGAATCAGTCGTTTGGTTCTAGCTAGACCAAATTGTTGTCTAAATGTTGTCATTATCTATCGTTGAATAATAGTATCTGGGCCTCAATTTGACAAGCTGAAAAAATTGAAGATGGTTCAATAGGTCCTTTCTTTTAGGCACATTCGGAAATGGGAGACAGCAATCATCCTCCTCGAAATGGGTTCAAACACAACAACTTAGCTCAAAATAGAAAATAAATTTTGAATGAAATATCAGGGATGCTTTTGAATATTTGAACAGAAAGTACACAAGATTGAATTTCAAGTTTCATTATACTTTAAGATTGAAAAATAAAGTAAACAATTTACAAGTGCTTTTTACTGTCTTCGGTCTGAAGCATAACAGGATTCTTTTTGTTTTGATATGCTTTAAAAACAGAACTCTAATAATTTAAATACTATATTTATGAAAACACTACACTTTTATACATGGCTTCAGATACATTTGATCAAATAATAATTTGATATCACAATAAAAGGCCATTTCGATTTAAATAAACAAACATGTTGAATGTGTAGCAATTTCAAAATAAATAAAAACAAGAATTTATCTTATTATTCGATTACTTCCCAGTTAAAAGATATTTAATCAAAGATTTTATAAATAATTATACTCTGACCAATAATTTACTTAAGCGACATGTCAAAGCTAGGATTTTTCTTTCATTGGACAATTTAAAATCATTTTTGAAGTATCCACACACCCCAGAGGCCATAAAATTTAGCTATCAAATTTAAGACAATAAATTTTTAATGAATCTCTTTTGCAGGCAGAGGCTCGGCTATGACATTTCCTGTCAGCAGTTAAGGTTAATACTGACAAATTGAATATTACAAAACTAATCGTTTCTCGGGTATAAATGCCTTAATTGTTTTAATAAGATGTTTATTAAAATAATTATCACGTAAAAAAAAACAAAAAAATGTCATAAAGGTTAAAAAATAAATAAATAATGGAGTTGTTTTCATTCTAAGCGCGTAACATAATCTGCTGTTTCTGAGGATTAAATTTTCTCTTCATTTTCAACTACAAAATTGGCAGGATTTTAATATTCTTTATTTATTTTTTGGTTCAACATTGCATGATTTATGTAGTTTATTTATTACAACTGGACGTGATTCATATTACTAATAGGATAGCTGTTGTTCTAACAAGCAGTTCATATGTTATTTTTGGAAATATGTTTGAATGCAAACATAGGAACATATAATTTCAACTGCAGTAGCTTTGATCTTGCCAGATTTTATTCAGAGAATTTCGCTTAACTTTGATTTGCTTCGATGCATATGCTAAAAAGAGGTTAGTTTTTTTAAATATACATTGATCGCTTGAGCGAGTTCAGACTCGCACTGTCATATTCGCTAAAGGAACTGAAGCTTTTTAATTTTAAATTTGACCAACAAAAAGTCCAAGTTAGCACAATTTCTCTGCCAATTTTTGCACAGTTTAGACATGACTGTTAGTAAGGGAATTCAAAGACATAATGAAAAGTCCAAAAATAGGGCAGTCGAAGTTTGAAGTATTTGACTTATTGCTTTGTCAGCACATTTCCGAAGGCTATTTTTAAACATAAGCTGGATGTTATGTATAAATTACTTTAAAATCCTGACAGTTCTATGTATTCGTCTTGAAAAACTCTTTGAATTCTAATTCTATTTTTTTAAACTGTATGCACTCAAGCTTCACAAAAAAGCCGTAAAAGATCTAGAGAACCATATTTTCATTGTTAAATGAACAATTCTTCGAGATGTTGATCATTCGAAGAGGCACCAGCTTATACTACTTATTATGGTTCTTACCAACTGTTTGTGACCGGAAAGAAAACAAATATTTTTTCACTTCTTTGTCACCCCTGTTGTTAGTTGAGCATATTGTTTGAAGTATATTTCAACGCATCCTCTCAGTAAGAACATAACCTCAGTAAAATTGACTTTATGGGCATTTAATTTCTAGGTAAATGGCCCAACTGATCGAGTAAACGTTTAAAGCCCTGAACACGTATATGTATTCACCTTAACTTACCCTATACTTGGCGAGCAAAGTCCCACAAGATTAAACGCCTGTTAAGGATGTGTAGAAATCACGCATTTATTTTAAATTCGGTGATTAAAATGATCACCGATTTTACTGCATTTTCTAGTTCTATCTCTACAGATAGAACTAGAAAACTTCGGTTAAACTGCAATTATTTGTTACCAGTAAAATGAAAAATGGCAGTACTCTCATTCACCAAGTTAATCCATGCTTCTATTGTAACTGGGTTAACTGTCTTTCGCTTAAGGTTTGCTTTGCAAACAAACGTTTCAGAAAATAACTCGATCGTAAAAAATTCACTTTGATAAAACTGCTTAAGATGGAAATATTTGACCATGGAGTTCTAGCCTACAATTCAAGAGGGTTTCTTAGCAATTTAACTGGCCATAATTCGGTCTACAATTAAAAAAGTTACAAATTTTGCCAGAACAGCTGATTCGTAGAGCTGTTTTTATTTAATGGACTCCATTTTAACGAAATATATTAAATCAAACACAAATTTACCGATTACTGTAAGCTCAAACACAGTTTTTTTTCTGAGTCTCCTTCTATATTATGATAAACTCTATTCAAAAATTGTTTATTCAGTTTTGTTTGAATTCATTCTCGATTGTTACAAGTATTAAATCGTAACAATATACAACGAGGACCACCGTTAGTAGGGCATTATTAGTTATGGACCTTAAAAAAATTTTGCTTTTGGCACTAGAACGAAAGAATTTTACTTTTTTCTCCAGAATCAGCTGCAAGAAAAAGGGGAATTTCCTGCAGGCTATGCCAACAGAATTCCTCTCAGTAGACAACCTGAATTAACAAAAAAAGTCACTTCGACGGCGCAAACGGAAGATGCGGAAATTCAAACCGAGTTTGTGGATCTTCAGGCGCGGGAAAAGGAATTAAATCGGCTTATGCTTCTACTCCAGGTACTTAAACAAAATTGCATATAATGCAGTTTCATTGGTTTTGCATGGATTCACATTTTTACTCTGGGAATAACTGGGTCGCGTTCTATACTGAAAAGAATCACAAAAGTTTATCTGGAACACATTTGTTTTGCGAATTCTTTGAATTTCATTTTACTAATCAATTAAAACACAGGAAATCAAAATCCGTTGTTTATTTAAGAGCAATTTTAAAGATGTAAACATCGAATGAATCTTAATTTTGCAAAGTAATCCCCTTGTTTAAAACATTATCAACATTATTTTAAACTGATAGCTGTTGCCCTTTTAAATGGAACGCTTTTTAAACAAGCTTTTTTCTTCTCCCAAAAACTGTATTTATTAATAAAGGACTTTGGCCTAGTTCTCACCTTTTGACTTTGATTTCACTCACTACATATCCTGGGTAGGACATGAAAGGAACTTCAAAAGATTGGATAACTGCCAATGATCGGCATGAAATGTATATGCGTGAGCATGATGCATTTTGAATCAAATTCAAACAAAACTCGCTTTTAGAACTTATGTAGGTAAAATCTGAAGATTTGGGGGCATTAGATGAATGGGTTCTTCGATGATATATTATGGCTTCATAGATCGACTTGAGGATGAAATGACTTTAATATGTACCAGATTTTTCCAAAATCATCTCTTTCTAGTTCTTATTGTTAGAAAATAATCGTACAGTTATGTTTGATGGCTGTTTTTTTCACAAAAATCCTGCCTTTAAACACAAGGATTGTCAAGTTGTTTAGACCCTTAAAACCGCGTTGCATCATTATTTTGTTTCGGAGGCATTACTACTAAACGGCAAAGTTGATTCGCAGCTGGAATTTAAGGAAAATCAAGCCCATTTCTTCGCTATGAAGTTCATATGATTTGGCCTATTAAATGGTGTTAAATTTATAGTGGAAGAAGTCTAGGATCATGGAGATGAAGTTAACTTGCCTAATCAGTTATGTTAATCTAACATAAAAACTAAACGCTTTGTTAATTGACATTTTATTTAACAAATGAAGGACTTTTTGTTCACAAACTAATTGCTTCCTTTATATTTTAATAAGAATAGACTACTTAAATAGCAAAAAGCGTGCCTAGAGATCCAGTTCTTCCTTCACTTTTCGCCGTGTCCTACAAATTGTGTGTCAGTAATTAGAGAGTTTTAATCTCTCACTTTTTTTTAAAACTATCATGCCATCATTTTCAAGAGATATTGATGAGAGTTTCAAATTTTTGCTTTTTGTTACCACCTTGTGATAACAATTTGTTGAGATTTAAATGTTGGCTAAAATTTAAACAGAAACTCTTTGCTTACGTTGAGTTTACTTATGGAACAACTCCTTTTTACTACAAGGAATTTTTCCATGCGAACTTCGCCTAGTTCTCAAGTTTCTATTTCGAGGATTTATTGTTTGCTCTAGTAAAGCTCAAATGTGTAAACTTTTGATAAAATGAAGTGCATTTGAACTAAATTCTCTAATTTATTTACTTTTTTGTCATAAAACCAATGTCGTTTCAAAAAATATTTATATTTTTCTGAGAAAAAAGAGCTGTAAATTTTATCCATTTCAGTAGTAGCTTGCAACGAAAGTTAAGAATATTAATACACATTCATGAATATTTAATTTTGCTTGATCCAAATTGTGTCTCGCAACTACGCAATAAGAAAGGACTGTTTTTGCTGGCAATGCTTTATGATAAGCTCAAAATAAGTATTAAGATCCTTCCCCATTATTGAAGTCTGCCCTGAAACCAACACTATATGTTCATTATCGTTGCATTATATTTTCTTAGTAGCTAAAAAATTTACGTAAATTCAATATTCTTCTTAACTTGTTGGACTTTGGCAAGAAAAGTACATTCAGTTAATTAATATGAGGTATTTCACGATCACTTGCAAAAGATGGGACCTAGAATTCAAGCAAAATCTTTGAGAAATAAGTCAATCGTACGCAGTTTCCTCATTTATCTAATGCTTATTGCTTTTAATCAGACGAAATAGGGTACTTTAATTGTGAAATAACTAATAGGCAAAAAGTTCACTTGTATGCTCTTATGGTACAGCTTTCTCCTCCGGATTCAATCGTAAAAGTGTTTTATTCAGTTTTCCTTTGAGTTTTTCTTTCCAGTAGTAATTTATCCATTTTGGCATCGTTTATCAAAAAACCGCCGTAGAATTCAGGCGAATGTGAAAATTAAATAAAATCTAGTAAAATTTAAGCGTAATACTTTAAATTTCGAGCGGTACTTTCAAAGTGAGACTTGGATTGTTTTCCGAATTTCTTCTGCATCCTGATATAAATGTGCTTATTTTAATTTATCAAAAGTCTTTATGTAGCGCTTTTTTGGAATAAAACGTATTTGAATCATTCAAATAATAATTAACACATTTACATTGTATTAAAATAAAATTCCGAGAAATATCTGTTTTAAAACATTTCTCTTTATCATTCGGGTAACAACCTTCTCCAAAATTTTTAGTTTAAGCTTAAAGTGTTGTAAAATTGTTCGAGTTGGCTCAGCAAAAGGAGCTAAAATTCTTATTTTTCCATTTTAAAATTATTAGCTGAATCAAATTAGCTTTTCACGAGACATGGAACGGCTGACATAAAAACAGATGCTTCATTGTAAATATGATAAAATAAATTTTGAAAAAAAAATAATTTCAGGAAAAATCAATGACAGTTTCAAGTGAATTTTAGGTGAAATTTTCGGTTTTCTTGTTTGATTTATAATCTTTTATTTGTAAGAATTTAAAGAAATGTCAACAGTTTGGCTAGAACTGGATATTTTATATTACTTATTTAATCATCATGAATTCATTTACCTAGTCATCCGATGTGATATTTAAAATATGTCAGGAGAAGCTAATTATGGAGTTAAACATTGACAAATAGAGGGTTTTGAATTGCGATTTTATTATGGTCATGGGCGTGGTTGATGGGTAAATAAGCAACATTGACCATGAGTGGAGATTTACAGCCACCAAACTGACACAATAGAAGTTTAAAAAACATTGAATAATAAAGTGTAATTAAGAGCAGAGCCCATGAAGCTGATCTAAATCGTGATCTTCTAACCCGCATACTTCTTTTAATGACACGAATAAATTTGTTAGATGCATGTGCCGAACGAGGCGACTATCTTGAATGCCGAAAAAGAGAGGCATACACAACTAATACTTTCATAGATGGGAGTGACCAATGTGCCGATTGAGTGCTGCATTCCAATGACGGAGCTACTTCATGAACTCTTCTCCCTTAATCCAGCATTTAATTTGATAGTTTATCATTTTACGCATTTGTGGTCTCACTAATCAAGGATATTTTGCTATAAGATTAGTATTTGTTGCATCAGGCCTACCGTAATAAGGTGCTTTATATCTTCTTTGATCCTTGTCGTTGTTCATAATCGCTATCTCTAAATGACCATTCTCTAGATCTTAAATTTCCAAGGTCGCACAAAATAGGACTTTCATCCTTAGAAACCTCTCATTTGATCACCCAGTTTTTTTAAATAACACATTATGACGGTTATAATGTGAATATTTGAATTTTATTTCGCCAGTTTTCGTGAAATGATCAACTCATTTATGGAAAATACTTATTTCATGATAATTTTGATGGTCTATAGTTTGCATGCCTCCCAAATTTACAATTTTAAGAGGCTTGCTAGCTAAACTAACTTGCATATTTCCTGATTTCAGAGTTCCAGAAACGCGCTTCAAGAGCAGCAACACCGACTCCAGTCAAACAACAGAATGATATTCAGGCGCAAAAGTGATCAAAGCCAACAAACAGAATTGATTCCGCCTTGCCTGCCAGTCCCGACATTCAAGGATGTCATAACCCAGCAACCGCTTCCATCAATCCCGCCCTTCAGTTATTCACAACCCACTCTGCCACCTCCCTCACAGCCAAACGTCGTTCCACAACCCACAATTACAACAGTGAGCCTAGCTACTTCGATTTCCACCACGGTAGCTGCAGTCAGCACACTGCGCGAAAGAATGCAAGTCTCTCTTGGCGTGTCGCAGGAGAAGTCTAATCTGATCTCGGCGGCATTTATTCATAGATTGAAACAGAGGGTCCAGCAGAGAAAAGAGGAAAATGCCTTGGATGGAATTAAATTGATGAATGAAATTGACGATTCATCGGAAGACGAGTTTGAGTTTCAAAAATTTAGAAGGCAAAGGCCAAGGAGACTTAGGGGATCGGTATGTATTTTAAAGTCAAACAAACTAGCCATCTAAATGGAATTTATGGATACATAATCATTGCTACATTTAGAAAATCAACTAAAATGCGTTTTTTTCTGGATTCTAGCTTACAGCACTGACTTCTAGATGAAGTTATTTTGTTTCATTGTAAATGCTTATTAAACAGCGATTTCAAACCCATTGGTGGACCTGAAATTAGATATTTATAGGAACTTAGTGAAGCCCAGTATTAATAGTTTGGTTTTTAAATGTGCATGCTAGAAAGTCCGCAGACGTTTTTTTGCTTCGGATGTTTTATTATCCACTAAAATCTCTTAAAATGCTCATATTTATTAAGTGGAAAAGTCGACGATTCTATCACATCCTTGCTTTTACTTCCTCCGTCTTAAGTGGTACTTTCTTATTATTATTACTTCAGTGCTTTTGTAATTTCTCTATTCTTTGGCCAATCATAAGCTAAGACTGTCACTTTTAACTAAGGATAGTCTATTGAAGATTGACTGACGGCGAAAAGAATTCGATTGTACGCTTTCTAACACCATATATCTTACTAACTTCTTGAAAAGACACTATGTGCTTCACATTAGATATCCTCAAAAATGAAACGAATTCGCATAATCTGTTACACCACGTTTTTGATTGCCTTATGCCATATTTGAAAAAAATCAACTAGCTTCCACTTTGAATGCGCATGATACAGGCCCTCTGTTTTAGCATATTTCGAGTATTACATATAGTTCAGAAGGACAAATGGTCGAATTCAATCAAACAGTCTAGTTTGGCTTGTGCTTATTCATTTATTTACTCTCCATTCATTAGGACAAGTCCCAAGGACTTATTGGGGGCTTAACAGAGGTACAAATAGCTTTTACAACATGTAGCACACAACAGTTGACACAGAAGACATTAAAAGCGTTCATCGACGCCCTCGGTTTTCTGGTCACTTCTCCGACATGGTTTCATCGTACAGGTAGCAGTTCAACTTCGTAGTGTCACCTTGTCCGTCCTCGACAATGTTAAGGCGGACAACCTTCATGACTCTTCCAGAAGTCTTCAAATTTCCGGTGGACATTCCAATTATTGCTACATGCACGCACTTTTCACAGTCCAGTTTGACACCATGAACTCAGATATTTACTTCGTGCCTCGTTTACCAGGCTGCTTGCAGAATCTAATTTTATACGTCCAGTGGTTGATTGGTCCTATCCGGCCGCCTTTTTGTTGGTCTCCAGAGTTGCCTTTGGGGCTACCGGTGGTCACCACGCTGTTTTATAGCGTTTTATTTGCTGATCGTGAAATAAAATCCGATTGCTTTGCAATTAACTGGTTAAGTGAACCTTTCGGATTTTATGGATGCATTAAATTGTTGGCGAAAAAAACTTTCTCCCAGAGCAGTATCATTTGATATTAATTTCATTTTCGTTTCTCTTGACAACGTGTTCCTTCTCATAGTAGTCTGCACTACTTATTACGAACAGAGAAATTGAGTGAAATTTGCCATGCATGAACGATTTTCGGATTGATTCATCTATCATTCATGATTTCTCTGTATCATAATGAAAAAGGTCGCATTTTCAAGCGTTCCGATATCCTCCTATTGAAAAGTATTAATTGCGTTCATTTAAAAATAATTGTAGTTTAATTTGGGTGCTAACGGTCAAACTCACGCTTTACGTATCCAAGCATCAAAGTAATACTTACTTCAAATGCAATTTTTAGTAGTTCTGCGACAGTTTAACAATAAATCGCTAGTCATTGTACACTACTAACCAATTAATCAAGAATAATTTGGTTCAATTTGTCAAAATATCTTAAATTTTGCCTCTTCAAATCCCACGAAAAAAGATCAACTGAAGTCTCAATGTCCGGAGAACTTTTTTTATGATGTATTAAATAAAAATTACATTGTATTTGTGAGCTTTTTCAAATTTTCCAACAAGAAAAATGTTGATTTAGTTTACTGACACATAAAATCGATTTATTTATTAATTACAAACGCAATGAAATTGCAAAAACTGATTGGAGGAAAAAGCATTCAATTTTAATAAATATTAGAAAATCCCTACTTAGCTCTAAATGGATGCATACGTTAATTCGAGTTTAAAATTTTGATCTCAACACCAAAATATTTATCAAAATTGAGTTATTGAGTAGACTGATTGACAGAGTGATTGATTATGCAGCGTATTAATTTTAGTCCGCAACCAGAAAGACGGTGACGGACAGTAATCGACAATCAAACATTAACTCTTCCGTTATTACTACACTCACCTCTCCAAAACTCTCGACGAGCTTGGCAGCTTTGTCCCTTCGATCTTCACCACCACCTCCGCCTGCGCCTTCTTGCACAGCAAAACGGATCAATATTCAACATGCTCCAGTTCCTCCTTCGACTACTCTCTTGAAATCCTTCTGCCAAGAGGTCGAAAACCTGGGTTCTCTTACTCCCTCCTCGAATTCAGCCTCAGCATCGTTGAAGAGACGAGTCAATTTTGCAGACCAAGTTCAAAAAGACGGAAGTGCATCGTCAAACCAGCAACAACAATTGACGAGCAGGCCAATAGAAGAAACTGATGGAGCGATGCTGAAAATTAAACCGGCAATCAAGAAGAATGACAACTGTAAGGACACCGATGCAACAATGAATGGAAAAAGACCAATGTTAGTAATCCATGTGCTTCATTTCAAAACTAACTTTTTCAGGGTTCAGATTAGTATTTTTTGCGTAGTATTTTAATAACCTAAATCAAGTAAAATCAGCATACATATATCAATAGAATCAGATAGTAAAAATGCATAATTTACCCTAAGATTATGGAGAAAGGCATAACTGAGCACCATCGTTCGAATAAATTATGGATAGTAACATTATTTTTTTCAAAAATACTGCCTTTTGACATGCATCTGAGTCCATCCCTTTGGGCATGCTACACTTTGAATATAGCTGTTTTGCCTTGCATTCGTGATAGATTACATTCTCATTAATCTATTAATTTGAATTTGGCTACATCGTAAGCCTCCATTTGGTACGTCCCTTAATTTCAATTTCTGGATGTGGTACATTTTCTCATAAGGTTATCTTTAGAGGAAATCAACTTGCACCTACCTAAAAATAAAAATTAAATAAGTCTTGAAATTGGTTGGTTCGCATCATAAGGTAAAAATTTCACTTACACTGACTCCTGGCTGGAATAATTTCAAATCGCCCTGACGTTTACCTGTTCTCTAATGCTTTTTGAAAGTATTTCAAGTGGTTGATGGATGATTGCAATAAACATTCACTGGTTCTGTTAAGCAAGTTTGCCTTACCTAGACATAACATCTGTGAACGTGAATATGTGGTTTGCAACACAGAAGGCGAATGAAACCTTTTTATCAAAGCTAAAATATTAAATGAGATTCACAAACTATTGCTGACATTCATGAATTCCTCCCAATTTTTATTACAAAATAATTCATGATCTAAAACATACTGCTTAGAATGTCTTAGCGACTCATCGAGGATTTCGAACTAGTGTAACTTCGGTAGCATTGATGGAAGAACTAAATTCCCACAGAATCGGACAAGGCTGGTGACTATGCCATGGTATTAATCTCGTACATTCAATCTATGCAATCATGTCAACCGAATTCTCTTGCATTTTAAGGTCTCTTATAATAAGTTTGCTGACATATTCTTATAATTCAGTATCTCAAATCCCTAAGGGCTTGTAAATTCAGCCTTTATTACTGCTTATCTCGATTTCTTTATCCGAGTTACTTAGGAATCGAGTTCGCTAACTTGTTTACGAAAATAAATAGGCCATTCAACTGAAATTTCACCCGCCAACGAATAAAAAGAGACTGAAACAATTTTCTTAATGTCATGGAGATGTTTTAAGATCACATTTCTAGCATCCAATCATTTTTTCACTGAAGCAAAGGTTCAAACACAATTTGAATTTGAAACTCACTTGCTTTGATCAAGTTTATAAAGTAACTGTTCATTTAATGCAATCTAGGCAAGCTAGCTCAAGTATTTGGCATCAGTTTCATGCTCAGAATTTGGTTTCGTTCCTAAGACCAGCAGTTTTTTTTCATGGGGAGTTTTCTAAAGAGCACTACGGATCTCAAAACCAGCACTCATATCTATTTTCCCACAAAAGTGAAGCAATGATGAAGCAATCTGGCACGTAAATAATATTTGACATGAAGATAAAGAGGTAAGTATAAGTGACCTTGAAAAATATCTACCGTTTACGCTGTTAGCATGATTTGCAAACATCTTATCAGCAATGTTTGAAAGTTTTGAACTACGCGATCACAACAGCCCACAGTCTGTCTTAGCTAACATCAAGTTTTCATAATGTTGTTTTGCTCTTGTCTATTATGTATGAAATTGTATGTTTATTTTTAGACCCCAAAGATCAGTGGCTTTCGTAGATGAAATCGACCCAAAGAAATTATCCAATCCAGACAAAGATTTTTGAAAAAAAGCCAATAAACTTTGAATTCGCCGGGTAATACAGCCTTCCATCTTTGATTAAATTTGTATAGAATTTCGCCTACTTATGATCGCAGTAATAATTCACCTAGTAAAGCAATTCAATTAAAAAAGTACATGGAAATGAATAATGATTAAATAGGTATTTTGTTAATTTTTAGAATCTGGATTTGTTTTACTGCATTCTGTACGAAAAAGCTTTGAAATAAATGGGTATATTTTTGTAGCAAACATCGACTTCCATATTTAATATGTAAATGGGTTATAAATGCTGTCAACAGTGAAAAATAAGTAACAAGTATTAGTTGCAGTGTACATTGCTTACATTATGTCGACGAGAGCTTCAGGTGCTACCTTAGGGAGCAAAACACCTACCTTAAACAGGTATTAAGGTTGGTTAGGTTAATTTATTGTTGATACAATAGGTGGGAGACCATTGGTCCCCTTTGAATAGTATTAGGACCTGTCTTGCCGACAAATCAGTTTATCGGATCGCCAATTTTCTCCAGATGATTCGCTCTCGAATGACGTTTTGTTGAAATGATTTGGTCTCCAACTTGTCTCATTGTGATGTGAGAATAAATTTGTACATAGACGTAGCTACCTGGGGTTACGAAAAGCGAAACTTTTCATAAAAACTTACCCATTGACCCTGGGCGAATGTGGATCAAGATTATTAAGTAACCAAAGTTTCTGAAAAAATTCATATGAATAGAGCCGTATGTCTCTGAGGCAGAAAGTTTATTGAAAGACGGACAGCAAAAATTAATCACACTATTCGGCTTAAGAGCCCATTTGCAAAACACAGAGTTAGAATGTCCGTCTACGTCAAGTTTATCAATGAGCCGTCACTTTAATAGCTCTCATCCACCCCGACAATAACCCAAACGACTGAATTGAAAACAGCAACAAATTAAACATATCAGTTTTTCTTTGCATCATTTTCATCGAAAGCATGTGTGCCCAAACACAAAATGATCAAAAATTCTGCGTCTTAAAGGGTTGATTTCCTTCACTTGAGTTCCCTAAAATAAGAGTCCCTAGAGGCATATACAATCATGACGTTGGTACGTTACCTTCACTATGATTACAGTGTTCACGCTATTTCGTGGCATGAAACATATTCATTTTCAAATTCCGTTTATTATTTGTCTGCCTTATTCCATAGATTTCAGAAAAAATCCCACAACTCATGTCTTTCATGAATTACAAATGGACATTTGTAAATGATATTTCTGTGTGCTAGTTGAATGACCTTCAGGTGGCCCTTTGATATGTCAGAAGATATTGAAATCAAAATCCACGTCGTGATTGGGGTGACAGTCTCCACCTTTTGACATTCCCCAAGGAGGCTTTTCAGTAGTTTTGAATTAGTTGTAAAGTGGGTTTAAAACTGTCATTGGTTACAATTTCATTCACATTAAGTAGTCAAACCTTTTTTGGACAGTTCCATGGGATTCACGTAACTAAATAGTATGTTTTTGAGAACTCAATGGACACTTAAATTCCTTATGTTCTCTAGCAAATTGTAGTTTCTCCCTTGTAGCTCTAACGGCGACCTCTAGTGCTGTAATGTACTTCTCGGAGCGTCGATAGGTTTAACACTCAAGGATGGCGATTCGCAGTCTCATACCTCATTCAAATGGATTGAATATTCTAGTCATCAAAGGCAATGGCACATCGAAGTTTTACATCAGTCGTTATGTGCGAAATGTCTCTTTAAGCACATTTACAGCGATTCTCGTATATGACAGCGCCGTCATAATTAGAAAATGGTACTACTGAATCAATCCTCTGAAGTCAAGCTGCTACAAGCAATGTACCAACCTAAGCATTTGCACACCGCTTCTCCGCAAACGTGAACAAGAGTTGACATGTATGCTATCACTCTCTGACTGGCTGAAATTTTTGTCAAATTTCCATCTCAAATCAGCATCGATATAGGTAGTAACCTGTCTTATTTACCTCCAAGATCCAGTCATTTTTAGAGTTCAATTCTACTTTATGAGCCTAGCATTCAGCTTGCGATCATTCCACTTTAAAACGTACCAGTTAATTAAACGATTTTGCGTTCTAAGGGCCTAAACATAGAGTCATTATAGAAATGCAATTGCGGATGGGACATTGCTGTTTTTAATTCTCTTTTCAATAAATAACTTATTTTTCTTAGCTGACACTGAAAACGGGCAAAAATGACTCGATCGAGTTGGTGAAAATTGCTCGGAGCTTAGCTTCGTCTCCAGCAGCAATAAACATAACGTACAAATTGTGGACTAAGGACGCAATCAGAGCCACGTATTGAACTGCAACTGATACACTTAACCGAAAATCCTTTTGAAATATAGTTCGTTTTACGAATATGAGATTATGAGGATAGATGCCGTGTTATCCTACGCACCCACAAATTTTGAACTGAATATGGAATTCTATATTAGATCGGATTAATTGGTTTGAATTGCCTTTAAAATTTGCCTTATAAACAGGCACTTGGATTTTTGCCGCCAACGCGCTTCCCTGTGGATCCAAGCCGACACGATGTCGACAGTTGTCTTAGACCAATGACTCAATCGCGTCTTTTCCCTTTCAGTTACCCCTCCTGGTGTATCTTGGAACTCTTTTTACTTGAATGACTTAGGAAAAATACTTGCAGTTTTATTAGAATCACTCCTTATTTAAGCATCAGTTACATCAGTTATTAATGTAAAGGTGTTAATTTAGGTAGAGTAAAATGGAAAACAATTATTTTGAATAGTGGTCGCCATTACGAAGAATCTTTGGAAATTTCGCGCCCAATTCAGTCCGACATGTTTCTCACGTTGACTGCGATCTCCCAGTCACAGACCCAAATTGTCTGCTGCAGCTTTATCTCTGACTTCTGCTTACACGAAACCCGGTGACTTATTTCTCTGCTGCTAGTTGGTCAGCAGGGAAAGTAAAATTCTTATCAAATTTTCCAATTAAAAGCTGGTCCCCACCTTTCCACCGAATCGCAGTGCACCATGCGTTTTCAGCGAATTGACTAAAGGCATCTACTTCATATTCAAGTACTAGGAGGAGGACATGTGAGAGCCTCAGTATCCGTTTCTGGCATGCAACAACGAAACATCCAGATCTGTTTGATTGTTCAGGACAAATTATTGATCCGACCTCTGCTGTTGGTCCTCATTTTGAGATCCCCGGATCTAGGAGGAGTAATATTGTCATAAATCTTCATGCCAAAATAACTAGAATTGCGCAATCACGGTCGAAATCGACGACTCTTAGGATTCCAAATGGCGCTATATGTGATGAATAGGAGGAGAGCTTTCCATTTCCCGCCTTCAAACCGCGAAACACCCCAACTGACTAGTTCTTTTCTCACTTTCAATAAAACCATTTTGGTTAAAACGTTTGTACTTTAAGTTATGAAAGAGCGAATACTTAGGCAAGACTTAAGCGTTTCGTTTTTTCTCCAAGCTTCTTTTTTGATGCCTTGAGGCGTATTGCATTCACGAGAAAAGCACAGTGGGGAATGGAGCAAGTAAAGGCCTTACAGAGTCTAGCATGTTTCCAAATAATTCTCCTCAAGAAGATACACTTATAGCATGTTTTATGTTCATTACATTTTCGTAAATGTTGCAGATCGCTCCGTCTATTCCTGCATTGACTAACTGAGCAAATAAGAAATGGACAAATGTTTGCATGAACAATAAGCTTTATTCCGGTACATGTAGAGCCTTGCTCTTCCACAGAACCTTTATGGCTCTCACGTTCACGGTGAAATTGATACAGCATCATCATTGTTGAGTATTTCGCTCGTCTAAGTGATGAAAATTCCAGGTTTCTTTTACTCGCAAATTCAAAGAAAGCATCTCGTGACGCCGCTATCGAGCTAAAATAGAAGTTATCTGGGTCTTGAATCGGTTCTGTCCATTCGATATCATCAAGAGGTTGTAAATTTATGCAGATGTATTTCCAGTAGTAATCTTCAAACATTTGAGGTACATCCTTCCTAAATTTTGTTCGCACGAAACGCTCAAGTTCGTTCTTCTCCGATGTATCAGAACACTCACTACTGTGTTTATATGAAAATAACATGTTTTCCAATGCTATTTTCCAAATATCCCCAGAGAAGTAAGGCATTTTTCTCAAGTCGAATCCCTCTCCACAAATACTGTGTCTACCGATAAACCAATACTTCTCAATGACCTTCTCCTTTTCAGCCTGTTCCAACATATCCCGATAAAACCTCCAAAACCTTGCATATCTCGATGAGTAATCTCTTGCTGAAGAAGCATAAAATAAGCCTTCACCGCCTGAAGGATGCGTGCGAAGCCAGATATACGCCTTTGCATAACCCAACTGCTTGAGGTATTGAAAATATCCCAGTAAAATTTGGATGTGAACAGCGTTCCGATTACTTCCCGGAGAAAAAAAGGATAATTTATCAACGAATGCCAAATAAACTTTTCTTGTATTTGGTCTTTGACATTCCGAGCCGTATTCTTTCACCGAGAAAGCGAAGGAGCATACTTCTACTCCGTCAATTTTATTAAACACGAGAATCAATTTCTTGACAAAATGTAACTTTATTGAAGTGAGTTCTTTCCGGGTGTAATAAAATCTCGCTTCTTTACTCAAATGAGTTGAAGCTTTGCCGCTAAAAACAACACGAATTGTTACTTCGCTTGGCTCCAATTTGCCGTCTCTCAAGTGTTTTTTCACTCTTCTCTCCAAAAATCTACTAAGCGCATTTTTAGGTAGACTTTTAGCAGTGTAAATATTTTCTACTCTTTCTTGTTTTCTTCGCTCTAGACAAGATTTGCACACGAAATTTGAAGACCAGATCTCCTCTGAATATAGAGCACAAACTCGGTGCCACCTGTCCTTACATATACTGCAACTAATGAAACTTTCCTCAATAGGCGCATTTACATTTTCTTCGCGATCTTTGCGCATGAAATTTCCCCTTTCATAGCATTTTTGACAAACGAGCCTTAAAGGTGCTATTAATAGCAGAATTCCATCACCTACAATCTTCCTAATACAAAGTATATGCCATTTTCTTCGATGATATGATTCCGTGTGCTGCAGACAAGTTTGGGAATGTAAGACTGATAAGTTCTGCATCCCACACATCGCTTTGGTAACAAGGGTACCCTTGGCAAAGGCTTCTTTTCCATCATCTCTTCTGGGTTTCTTATAACACTCGACGCCTGTGAAAAAAAAACACGTGTATTAAGCGATAATAACTAGTGAAGGCATAGTATTTTTAAAAAAAAATCAGACATACAGCCATTTATCTCAAAGATCTTATTAACAGTATTAGTTTGAACAGCGATGTTATAAAAAAACTATTAAACAATTGGTCAACAGCAATGTTTTTGAAATATCTCTCTCAGTCTCTTCTAGAGCCATTATAACGGCTATATCTGACCCGCTAGTTTAGATCAAAGCCCATCCAGCCCTCGGTTTTATTTCAGGACTTGAGTGTGCAACGGTAAGCCTTGAAACAGAGAAACCGCGCTCAGAGGACTATCTACGATTTCAACGAACTCAAACGATTGACATAGAGTAAATAAGAGTTAAATCAAACGTCGACTTACCAAAGTTAAATAGTAAGATTCATCTAGTTGACGCACATGGGAAGGAAATGGCACCTTATACTTTTGACATAACTGGAACACAATTCGCATAAATGTTTTCGTGAATGATAAATCCCTGTCAGAAAGGTCGATTTCAGGAGCACGGTCGCCAAATAAAGACCATTTTGCCTCTTTTTGAGGGTAATTTAACTAGAGGTTTGTTTCAGATGAACGACATTCTTTAGCAAGTAAAATGTGATGAACTTACTGGAAGACGACATTCTATAGTAACATTAACGGGTACTGATCTAAAGTTGCACCAGAACATGCCGCCTTTGCATAATGGGACCTTCAAAATAGATCTCTCATCTATGTTGACGATACGTTCGACATGTTTCATCTCCCTTTGAGCTGTTTCAAATGCGTCCATAACGATGCACTCCTAAGACAGATATTTTCTTTGATTATAATTGTATTTATGTTATATTCCTTGAACTGAAGTCAGTCAATGCTTTCAAAGCAATTCTATTTGGAAATAAGATTCAATATGCTAAATAAATTTATTTTAATGTTCATTTAAATTGGTGATTGAATTCACCTGATTACTGCTTAAAGGAATGCTTAACTTATGTTGAAAACTGGCTTAGGAAAATTGTGATTTAATACACTTAGTTTGTAAGTTCCACCATTTCCTTTAATAAATGAATAGGAAGTTGTCAGTTCTGCCTCCATTTATCAATTTGCGAAAAAGTTGTAAGATGATTTGGAAGCAGTAGCCAAAGGCTGAAAATGTAGTTCAGTTATTAGAACAAAAAGGATGTCCGGGAACTCCATTTTTGTCCACTTAGTATATAACACTTCAGAGACTATCCTGGTTCTTTCTCTTTTCATTGACCCCAAAATGCCACCGCGTTTCCCATCTCGGTTTCGTCCAGCACTCCGTTCCTCTTCATCTCGTGGATGAGTATTTTCTTCAATTGATGAAACTCCTTCAGAGAGTCCCATTCGGAATTATCATTATTAGCCAGCCCCAAGTCATTTTAGGGATCTAAATGTAGGAAAAACAGCAAACAAATGAGGGTAAGAGCGTTTCTGGTGATGGTAATGTATTGCAAGTGGAGAACTAGCTTGTACCCTTCAATAGAGAGGTGAACCAAATCCGAAATCGGTTTCTTCCGATTTGCTCTTTTATTGTCAGTTTATATTGTGCATTTATCCTAGTTTTTGAACTGCTAATTGATTATTTAGTTTGGGCGAGTATCGGCTTATGATATTTTATTTCCACTCATCAATCTCGTTCATCGCAACAAGACCTTTTCAGCGTTTTCTGGATGGTCTTTACTGCAATTGCATATAATGCCGCTGACGACATTCTTGAGCCATTCTTTATACTATCAGGTTGTGTATTAGAATTGATTTGTTGGCGGACTCCAAAGACATCGAGATCTTACGTCAGGGCGTACGACTGGATGAATTCTAGGTCTGACACGAGTCTTGGGAGAATATGGAATGAATGTTTGCATTAGCCTCACTTGTGGTGACTGAAAATTAGGTAAATTCGCTGGGTTCTAACGTTTAGATAGATTCCGATGGGAAAAGTAACATCCGATTTAACTTTGTCTTTGTAATGTTCATTGATATCTTGAAGCACCCATTTAAGATAAAGCATATATGGAAATTTTCGACGTGCATTTCGCCAATCTCCTGAATTTTACCCAGTTGCGTTTAACTTTATTACAATTTTATCATCGTAGATATTTTTGAAACTGTTTTGGGAAATAATATATTAACGCTGTTCTTTCAGATACTCGATCCTCTTCCTAATTTATTTACTAAATTCAATTTGTTTATTGGTAAAATCAATGCCGTGGAACATTCATTAATCAAGTCCGCTGATACTATCTAGACACTGCTTGTGTGGTTTGCTGCTTTGTAAAAACGTTTGGCCAAGACCAGTCAAGCAGTGATGACGGTGAAAGAGTTTTTATCTTTATGCTTGCAAAGAGCATCATATCTAAATTTGTTGGTTTTAACTTTCAAATTAGGTATTTTATTTTTGAAGGAGATGTCGTTCAATGCGCATCATTAATTCTTTGTAGATATGCTCCCCTTAAAATGCAACCTTAAAATTACATTCCTTTGCAAAATTGTGGCTTGTCAAGAACCGGATATTTATTAACCATTGGTGAAAGCTCGAGTTACTCTATATACTTCATTTTTCGTCAGTTACCAATATAGAAAAAACAGGGAATTTTGTTCATTTTGATCAAATAATTTATCCATAAGATGCTTAAAAACGTATAAAAAAGGAGATATTAAGTATTGCAGTAATGAACCTTATCATTACATTTCAGGCATTATTAGCGCAATTTTGCTAAAAATAATAAATAGAGAGATATGGCGCAATGATTTAAGATCTCCTATAATAACCTGCTGATCTCATGTTTAAATTTGAAAACTTTAAAGCCATTTCAATTAGAGAAACTTCAGTATTCAAAGTATAATTCAGTGGATACCCATAAACATAGATTGTCAGGTTATTTTAACTAAATTAAAATTTGATGCATAAAAAATTGAGTTCGATACATTAATATATATGGTTTGTCTTTAATGAATCAACTAAAACCAATTAGCCTAGAACCAGTTTAAATTCACCAACGCGTCGATCGATAATAGAGGTTTCCGGATATGGAAGACTGGATTAGTTTACTTAGTCTCGATAGTCAAACTTCTTCTCAAATAGTTTCTGAAGGTTTTCTTAAAAGAGTTGCTGATGACTTACAAGATGCGAATTCTCTCTCTAAGGAAAACTTTGAAACATTGGTTAAAGCGCTATCCGAAAAATTACATTGCTTTGAAACAGAGTGTATTCCTCCGAATTTTTTTAAAGTTCTTCGCTGTCTTTGTAACCATTTGATAAAACGTGACAACGTTCTCCCTTCTGATATACAGAATTTCTTTTTTAATTTTATTGAGGTGCGAATACTACTATTGTATAAAAATTGTGTTCTAGGTATTACTGAAAATATCTCCGAACTGTAAGTGAATATTTCAGCGTGATTCCTCATAGCTCTGGTGTCTATTTATGAGTGCGTTCTCGATGTAATTCATACCAGCATCGCCGACGTCAATTTTAGCGTCTGCATCAAATATGCGGTATGTTTATTACATATATTAATTTCAGTTAGATATTAAGCTCTCTTAATGAAATTTCAGTCATATCGTCAGTTAAGAAGGTTGAACTCTTTCTGAAACCAGCTGTGTTTTTAATTTAGTAAGTGTTACCTATTTTCCTTCACTTTGTGATCACTTTGCACATCAATCTTTTATCGCCCATATTCCTTTTAAGCGTTTGCTTTATCGCAATTTTACGGGATTTTTGATATTTTTATCAGTGATTTTTGTTCTATTTTATAAAATTTCGTCTTTTGCATGTTTAAACCATCCTGCTGTTTATGGGTCGTACTGATTACTAGCTTAGCAAATGTTCTTTTTTATTCGTTTTATTTCGAACCTATTGTAAATACCTGATCTTAGTTCAGTATAAGGTATGAGCAATTGATTCTTTGCTTGTATTGGTGTATATTAGCTTTTCTTTGAACTATTTCTTGGAAGTTCAATCAACTATTTAATTAAAATGATAAAATATTTAGCTGAATTCATAAAACAGTTTTACGTTTATGTCCTCTTTCGTAACAATGGAGTGGAGCTTTTGCCTTTATCCCACATGCTCAAATTGATAAAGTATTGATGACTAATGCAATCTGTTCGTATCTTTCGTACGTATGATGCTCACTTGTTTAGTAGCAATATCTTCATTCAGTTTCATAACTAATAAAGATTTGATTCCTCATTTGAGCCAAAATATTATGGGACTAATTTTTAAAGTGCATCTAAAATTCGTGTATCAACTGTAGAATAGTGTCTGCAGCTCTAATTTACAAGGTAGGAAGGTTCTTTTATTCCTCTTTGACTAATGATACCTTTATAGGCTTCCTCTTAATTACGTCGGTGTCCATTCAAAGCCCTGGATGTACACGAGTAGATTTTGGATGTGGTCATCCTAGAAGCAGCACTCTTTTATAATCTAATATACCAAAGAAAGTCCCATCCTTTCCACAGGTAAATCGCCAATAACATTTTTAGTGTGTCCACCCAAATGCAATTGTTGTACAGTAATACTTTTTGGGTGGCCCTTACTTTGTATGTAAGAAATGAACAAATATATTTAAAAGATATTATGATCAGTTCTTATACCAAAATGAAATAGCAGCGAAGTTTTCGAGCGGTTCTCGCTCTTGAAAACGCTCTTCCCAGTAGTCGTTTTACCATTTTCCACGAGTTTTATACACTGGATCAAAGAGCCTCTTGTCAACGCAAACTTTTTTCTGGATTTTTAATTAAGAGTGTTTTCCTTTTTTCCCCTACTTGCGTCCTCTGAATTCATCTGATCCACTAGTCGATGCGGCGTTGATCTGATAGAGTATGTTTGAGCTGGTAGTTAAATAAATATCGACGATAAGTGCCTTTACACAACTTTACATCGGGTTTCTTGTATCTTTTTTTATATTTTTTTCAAAATCAATGTGGTTGGACCAAAAGTCCCTTTGCTAGTCAATTCATGGGTTATTTGAATGTCAATTCAATGAAATTCTTGCTGAAATAACGTTCAAATCTGCTTCCTTTTTAAGCATATGAATCACGTTAATAAAGACGCGATTTCATAGAAAAGCTGTAAAACCTGTCACAAATGCCCTTAGTGGGATTTCTATTGATTCAACTGTGGTTCAATTTTCATTTAACGTAGACTGACTATTACGGTTCTCATTTGAAAAAGTGTTACCTCCCTATTTTAGTACCTCACTAGCAAAGAACTTGCGCGCCTTAGGAGACTATGATACACAGGCTCAATTGCTAGAATTTCTTCTTCATGTCGTTCCTTCGGCGAGACGAAGATCATTCGCTGAACAGTACATCCATCCCGACCTTGCAGATTCTTTCTGTGACATTATTGGTAAAAACTTTGGCACTGTAAGCGAAACCCCCTAAGTTCTTCGGAAATCATTATTTGGTTCGCAATATTAAGGAGGCATTAATTTATCATTGTGCATACACTTTTAAGTGTTGCTTCTTATTTCAAAACTACCGCGATTGTTTAATTGTGGTACAATACATGCAACGTGCTTGTTAGACTATGGTTGTTATTTTCAAGGCTGCACGAAAATTCCTTAATCTGCTAAATCCTATGGATCCAATGCTACAGTTCGTTTTCTCGCTTCCTTGCATTGGCGTTCGACTTTGTGGATACGAGGTAAGAATATGAATTTTGGCTGCCTTTGGTTTCCCCAATTTAGTCCTCGGGATTGAAATCAGATTGAATAAGAGCTAAAGTAGTGGTGAAAATCGAATTCGCAATCAAATTACCCGTTCGTTTCGACTTTTTCGGCGGCTGTGTTTTTTAGGTTCCCTTTCCCCTCCCACTTGTCTTTAGCATTTTCACACAAGATTTTTGTAAAACAACTACTCCTCCCTTCTATTCGGTGGTGGACTTACAGTGATTTTACTTTATTATCTGTATCACGCCATCGGTACCTCTAACTCTGGACGTTATAGTGTTATAAAGGTCGGTAAATCGTGCTGGCTGAGTTCTTTCAGCTCCAGTTTGGCCGGCCTGGTTATTTGGGATATAACAAGGGTCTAATGCTATTCTTCACTTCATGACTTTATAATTTCCATAATTTTTTTCTTTTGCTGCGTTTGCAAGTTATTACATGCCTATTCGTTATTTTTTAGCCTTTTTTTCGGAATTCACGTATTAGTTTGATATGATTTCTACTTCTCAGCTCCAACATCAATCAGCGAATGCATCACCTACTGAGGATAACTTTTGGATCGACTTCAATCTAGTGCCCGAACGCATCACCACCTACTGTGTCCTCAACCCCGGAGCCGCCCAGCCCAGCTCTAACGTAGTTTGCTAATAGCTACTTTTATTTATCTTTTCATCTGTCAATTCCTCTTTGCTTGTTTCAGAGTGAGGTTCAAAGTGAACAAATGTGGGAGACCATTTCAATTCATCCACAGATTATTGAGGAGGTTAATGTTAGCTGTACGCTCACTTACCTTATGTTCATTAGTTGATAAATATGTTAGATTTGAATATTTGGTCTGTCATAAAATCCATATATTGAAGATTTATTCCCTAAATGTTATTAAAATCCCACATGTCAAAAGGGAAAAATGAACGACCTTTCTATCTTCTCACCCATTATTTTTTTGGGGTTTTTTGTCCTATGAGAACTATTTGATGGGAGTGGGTTTTCTATTTCTCTGACCCTTTTCTTTTGTCACATCTTTGCTGTTTAGCTTTCCTTGCCTTTTATTCATTTAATTCGTTGAATGGTCGTCTTAGGGGTTATCCATAAATGTTGTTTATGAGTGTTCCTCATTATTTGTTGATATGGAATTAGGCAGCTAGCCTTACCCTCGTCGGCTGTTGGTATGAAGAAAGTGGCACTGGGGCTCAGAAAGTCAGGCTGGTCATGCGCCGAGCAGTTTTGATGGTGGTCTCATGATCACTTCCTTGAGTTAAGCAAAGAGCCGTTGTTACGCAAGTCATTTCTCGAAACATTTGAAATCGGTAGTGTTCTCATCGAAGTTACACGTCGCTACAGTAAACAGCACCACAAAATCCGCATCTCCGATGCTATCGTGACGGTTATTTTGGCTGCGTCCTTATCACCTCGATGTGTCAACTCTCTCTACGATAATTTTTTTTTTTATTTTCTCCCCACCCATTAGGACAAGTCCCAAGGACCTATTGGGGGTACAAAAGTAGTACAAATAGCTTTTATAACAAGTAAGCACGACAGTTAACACAGAACACAGCAAAAACGTTTGTTGGCCTGTTCGGCTTTCTGGTCTCTTCTCTGGCGTTGCTTTGTCATACAGGTAGCAGTTCAGCCTCGTCGTGGCACCTTGTCCATCTTCGTCCGTCTTCATGTCTCCTACCAGAAATCTTTCAAAATTCTGATGGAGACTCCATTCATTGCTATATGCACGTGTATTCCAAATTCCAGGTTGAAACCATGAATCCGGTTAATTACATCGTGCCTCGTGTTCCAAGCTGTAAGATATTGTACTTCTGCTGGCATAATATAATTTTATACGTCCGGAGGGTGGTTAGTCCTAACCGGCCGCCCCTCTCATTAGCCCCCAAAGTTGCCCCTGGGGTTACCGGTGGTCACCACGATAATAGTTGTTTTTAGGCAGCCATAAGCTACTCTGTTCCTTTCAGAAAAACGACATTTATGAATACCTTAGTTGAGATGGTCTTTGAGGTCAAATCAGTAAAGTTAGTCGTTACTTTGATTCAATAGAGGAAGGACATTGGTTTGATTTTTTTTCTGGACAAAAGAAATCTGTGCCAATACGTATTTTAACATGCTTTTCAGGGCCTTTTTGTTGATTTGAAAGGTTCATCGGTCTTTTGCGTCCTTGTTTGCTTAAAGATTGATGTCGAGACTATCCTTAGCTTAATATCAGCTTTCGTTTTAAGTATGCCATGTCACAGTCTTAAAGATGGCTTTGGTGTTTTCAAAGGCAATCTCATTAAGAAGGATTGTATAATTTGTGTTTATGTACTACTGATCAATTGTAAGTAGTGTATCTTTGATCTCTAGCCATACTGGTGGATGATGAAACTGGCACCGGTACTGCACGAATTAATCTCAGCATCTCCACCGCCGAATCACCAAGTGATTATGCCCGTTTCTGGGAGACTGAGGTTTCACCTTGCTACACTCCAGAAGAGGACCGAGCCATCATCGAGTTTTGCCTGGTGCCCAACGATGTGGTCAACGCTCTACCAGAAACGATCCCTTTAATTCATTCTACACAAGAAATAGGAGTTGTAACTCAATCACAGCAGCAACAATTAGTGGATTTACTTACAGGTCTGAGAACCTATGCTGAAGTAAGTCTATTGTTCCATGTGTGCTGAGTGAATTTTAAAATTCCCCTCAAAGATAATCTGTTAAGGAACGAGTTCAAGAATTCGCATCGATAGTAGATTTTACTGATTCTCTATTATCTGCACTCTTTCACTTTTCATAGTCCATAACTTGTTTTTCAAAATTCCTATTGAGCAACAACGTAAGAAGTTCCTGGCTTCTATTCTGCTAGAATTCGGATTTACATTTCTCGTGCCTTGTTTAAAGTAGGGTTGGTAGAAAATTCAACGTTTTCTGACTTCTGCATGGTTGTGTGCTGTAGAATTTCGAAACCATGACCTAGACCTTAGGGATGGCGGAACTATGTTAATTTGAGATGCAAATATCTGAACTGAAGACCGACCGCACTGGGAAATATAGGGTAGGGGAGCCAAGGGGTTCAATGTAGACCCTTCTTTTTGGGCAGCTTCTGATGGCCCATGACTCATCCCGAAACCAGGTGATGGAAAAGTCACAGGTCTAATCGTGTATGATGGATATAAATAACGGTTATTATTTGGACGGTTGAGGAGAAAACAAATAAATTCTATCGTTGCCATTATGTTTGACTTTTTCATTTGAGCCTGTGCTTAAATAAATGCACTCCAATTCCTAAATGGGTGCGTCGTGTAGGAAGATAGCTCGATGCTTTTCTGATTGAGGAATTAATAATTGGCTATCTCTGCGTAAATCAACATTAGTAAGTTTGAATTATAATTTCAGTCATTCAGTGGGAACAGATATCTGTCGGACCCATGCCATCTGTTTATTTAACGTATACATAATTATTTAAATTATTTTCTCGGCTTAATAATGGCCCGTTAATTACCTTGTTTCATTTTAAAAATGTGTGAATTGACTGAATAGTTACCAAACGCGATCTTGGAGGATTAAGTTATATCCCCTTAGAACAGGCAATCATAATCACCTACTCTCATGGCGGATCGGGCTGTCCTTCAATCATAAGTTAAATCAGTTATTCGATTTCTGGATAATCTTTTTAATGCATAAATACGATGCAGCCAGATTTATCTTAGGCAAAAATATTTAGAGTCCGTGTCATTGTGGTAGTCGCTGGTTGTGATGGTTTAATTAAAAAGAATTTCCTTTTAAAACCCTGTTTTTCTTTTCCTTCTTCAAATAGAAAATGCTTACTTCCGCTTCGGCAGATTCTTCCCAATCCTCCTTCATCATCAGCCAAAAACTAACCCAACAGCTGCCGCCGATTAATTCCAATCCCAAGTCTACTTTTGCCAGCTGCAAATCACCCCTCTCGGTGTGTCTGGTCAAAGGCACCATAACACAGTCGCCGGTGACTCTACTACCAACTCCGAAGCCAAAATCATTCTTCACAGATCCCGATGTCTCTTTTGAGGAGTCTGTTGAAGGCTTTGGTGTTCGAGTTTCCGTAAATTTTTGTTGGAATCATGTTTTAATGTTCATTTGCTGTTAATAACTAGGTGAATGACTAATGGTCGGAATGAGCAATCTCAAGATTCACCTCTAAAGAATTCTTTCTTTTGTTTTCGCCTCCCATTGTCGTCCTAGCCGCCAGTAACTCTTGAGTATGCCTGAATATTATAACAGCGCACTTCTAATTGTCTGTTGTTATCATTCAATCCTCATTTTACTGCCGATTAATAAGTAATAGTCATTAAATATTCTCAGCATTTCATAATAATCTAGATTCTTAAAATAAATCTTGACAGACACTTAAAAAGCCATTGACGCGATCGAAACTACGTCTGAAACACCAAACCGCTTGCACGCCACTCAGTCTCCACGTCGACTCAGTCGGAAATGGAGCCGATAGAAGACGATCTAATATCTTTATGGGTACAAACACATCTTCAAATCGCTCCCTCAGTCCCCCCTTCTCTGTCGCCAGTGGACTCGAGACTCCAATACCTTTTGGTAGTAACAGAACTTTAGGAGGACCGAACTTGGGGAAAATGGATAATGATAGCCCGTAAGTGTGTGTATCAAGGATCGCCTTTCTTTTACCAGTTCTGCATTTTCATTTATGAATAGTTTGTAAACCATTTATCAGGTCATTCCATCATTATGGTCTACGCGCTTTGGAACTTGTTTGACAGACGTATAAGACTTTCAGCATTTTTCGTTATGGAATGGAAAAATCCGTAGAATACACGAGTTTCTATTGTTGGTTTTTACGATGTATTTTCATGATTTTTGCCTGCCTGGGCGTCAAAAAGGATTTATTTACCTTCTAAAGGGACTGCTGTCTTTCAAGCAGCTCTTTTTTTATTCTCATGACCATAATTCGAAGGAGAGTAACCGATTAAGGTCGTTGGCGTCTGACTGGACGTCTCTCTTAGCAAGAGTTCTGCGCCTGCCCCTGGTTTTCACGAGGGTTGAGAGTGATATCTCATTCCCCCCCCCCCCCCTACCCACTTGTTCGATTTGAGCGATCCTGGGATAGGGATTTCGCGTTCAGGTAATGGCAATCTTATCTAAACGATGTCGTGCTTCTTCAATTGATCCACATGTTCAAACCTGCCAACATCTGCAGGCACTCGATGTGCAAGTTTTTCTGGCTTCTTTGCTAGATAGCCAAGACATAACCGATGCGTCTTCTATAATCTCGGCCAAAAATCGGTTTCGGATCCTCTTTTGCTAAAATATTCTATGTATATATGATAGTCGCGGCTATTTATACGGCTTGGGTACTTTTGAACGTTAACAATAACCTCTACCCATTGAGCGACCAAACTCATTTTTTTGGAGTGGGGTGTTATTTACCTGCTTCCTGCAATTCCAACTTTAAGCGAAAATGGTGAAATGATCGTAGATTCTTGTATTCCAGGAGATAAATTAATGTCTTGAAAGGCTCTTAACTTCGCTAGTTGAGGATCCTTAAGGATGCGAAATAGCATGACTAAAATGGGGCTCTAAAGCCTCCATCAAAAAGCGACTCGGAATCGGCAGTAAATGAAACGGAATTTGAAAAAACTTTGCTAGCTAAGTTACCTTCGTTTGCCTTACCCCAAGTAATTCGTGGACTGGCCTGATTGCTTTCGCTTTCATTTTAGTGACGAAGATATTGCCAGCCTATCCTTTAACAAAGCTTCTGCTTTCGAATGTGAAAATAAGAATAATACTGTGTGAGTTTGTCTGTTTATTATATCTTTTTGCTTTGTAATTACATACCAATACCGCAATTTATGAAAAATAACCGCATCATTTACAGGTTTATTTCCTGATTTAAAGATTTTCATCTCATCTCACGCTAAAACTAGGGCAAGACAACCCTTGGTTTATGGACCTTGGCAATGAGAAAGAGGATTCGAGGAAGAAAATGATCTATAGGAATAGCCATGTAGCGTTCTTGAAGACCACGTTCTTCGTATTTGGTGTATTGGTCAGCTCTAGAAGAAAACATTTGTTATTTCTTCAAAAAACCACCTGTAAAATTCGGGTATCAACTATTAGGCTTCAATTATGATACCTAGAGATAGTAATAAACCTGGTTAAAAATTTAATTTAGGGAGGGCCTCAGTCGTTAAAACAGGGAGTGTCTCGACCACCTCAGTGATCATCTAGAAAATCCGTCGAACGACTATCAAATCGGTCATCTCGTTCTCTTCTGGTGTTTTATTTTACTTCCGCTTACCGATTGCTGCCTAAATTTGAGGCCTTTTTCTTCTTTAACTAGGAGTTTCTCACCTCTATGTCATGTTGAGCCTAACTAGGAGTTGTAGATTAGATGATCATGAGGTCGGTCAGTGAACCACTACAGAGTATCTAACAGCATTTTATTCTCAGTAATAGCAAAGCAACTTTGCCGTTTTATTCTGTGAATCTTATTCCTCTTCAATCAGTGACGAAAAGTTACCGATCGACCACGCGGATCAAATTAAGAATGCATCCAATCAAATAGGCTCAACCTCTTCCGTTGGAGAAAAAACGATCGAAAAGAACAGCTCCTTTGATGGAAATGCAATCGAGTAAGACCAGACAATTTAATTAGTTCAAATGAAATAGACCTTAAATTTCAAGTTCGTTTGTAAGTTTGCTCCAAACTTTTCAAAAATTTTTAAATCACTTCCAAACACTTTTTCTGTTTTCACCTTATTACAAACATATAATATATTTATTACCCTTAAAATTAAATTTTAGCCTGTACGTTTTAGATACTTGTTGCCGGTTATATCTCTGTCTTGTACCAATGTAACTTACAAGCGTTTGCATTCATTTTTCTCTCAAGAACCTCTAAAACGATAGCAGAGACGCCTCTGTCACAAGCTTTTGATCGCAAACGTGAATATGTTCCAATCGAATCGGTACCTGCTCCTAAAATAACTTCAGCTATTGCAGAAAGTCTTCAGAAAAATGACTCTAAGAATCGTGTTGAATCTGGGTAAGGGGAACTGATGGTTAATTGCTTTTATTATCAGTTAATTAACTTCTTGTTAGGTGATTTTAACTTTAGAAAAATCAGAATATTGGGGACCTTGTAGGGGATCAACATTGCAGTGCTTTCTGGGTTCGAGTGGCCAGAACGGTTTATGATGGTCTTAAGACCCAATTTATTTTTAAAATTCTAAGGTATTTCTGGGTAAGACTCTAATTAAATTGTGCTCCAAGGAACTGATAACTGTGCTTAATGGATCCCTGGTGTTGTTTCTATATCCATATATGCGTCTCGGAAGATGAAAAGCGTCCTGTTAACGAGCTCTAAAGGCATATTGGCTGAGTCCGTTCCGCTCTAAATCCAGGTTGATGTATCGGCTTCATAAAGGAAAAGATATGAAGGATGGTAGCGATTCCGTCTTTTAGAGTTTGAAGTTATGGACGAGATTCCCTTTCTACCAATTCCAACTTATTTGTTCCTCTCGAGTTGGATTCCTCGAATGACTTCTTCCATGGTTTGTCAGCCGCAGTTCCCTTTTAAAAATTTACTTTCGGATCATTTTGCCACGAATTCACAAATTTCGATCTTTCTCTGATACAATTTGTGGGACCTGTAAAATCGGATATTACAGTATTCTAATTAATTCTAAGAGAAATAGGTCTGAGATTATTGGGTAGTGAAGACGTCCTCAATGCATGATAAGGCATCCATTCCTGAAAAAACGGTTTCTGAACTATGTTACAACGGTTTTTGGGACCCTTCCTACGTAGTATTTCTGATTAACTTGATGACCGAATTCAGGGACCGTTTATTATCGCAGAATGAGAAGCGTTACACAAAAATTAAGAGCCCTGCTTTTTAATGGCTTCTACCGTTAACGCATCGTCATTCATTAACAAGATCGCAAGAAAAAGGAACAAAACAGACCTATATAAATCAGTGGAAGAACCCAAATAATGGCTTCCTTACACTACTTTAATATTCCGCACTGGGAGTCCATTTCTCTAAACCGGTAATTTGCATAAAGCTCTCTAAAGTATCACTCCGCATGACTTCTACGTCCGTGTTTTTTCACTTCCACTTTGTAAATTACCTATTCGGTGGCTTAGCTGTTTTTGCAATAATTATCAGTTTCCTATAAGCATAACTTTTGTCTATTATGCATCTGATATGACGAGAGAATCAGTCCAGGGAAAACAAAGTACCACCATTCCTTACTTCCCAACTCACATCTAACTAGCTGTACATCAGTGTAACAGACTTTAGGGTTGCTTAAGAATTCCTGAACTAATCTACTTTCTGAATGAATCAGGCCGTAAGCCTTTGGTTTAATTCCCGATCGACAATTTTGCGGCGAACAAGGTGGCAACCCCTGGAGTTGGGTTAAAACGCGTGCAAGAATGGATTGAGCTATGCTGACTGGTCTCATCGATACAAAGCCCTCTATCAATTCTTATTTTTGTTTTTGTTTTTTTAACTGACTCAGCAAACCAAAAGGCCAAATGCCCCGGACGTCGCGCCCTATCAACGAGGCGAAGAAAAGAATTCGGAAAAGATCTATACTATCCGTTAATTCACATCCAATCATTGAAGCATTTCCACATGAAGACGTTTATGATATGGATAATATCAGGTTAGACCCATTTTATGTTCTGTGGTTTGCGCAGCAGATCTTGTTGTCCACATTTTAACTGCTTCGAGTGAGAGATTCGAAGCATTTTAGTTATGTATGCGAGTTCTTTTCAGCAGTCTGGACGTTTCACTACAAAGGGAATTTCAATACTCATCGTGATTTTTTGACATATGCTCGTTTGGTAGATTTGAGACTGGGCTGGTTCAAAACTATTCTGAGCATTTATTTTTACTTCTACACTCGCTCTTTATTTGCAAGTAATGTGCGTGCTTGATCCAATCGCAAAAAATAACCAAGAACCTACCTGGGAAATTGAAAGCAACTAGGGGTAATGTTGAAGCCCACTGAAACATTTTGTAATATTCACGTTCGACTGTTGTCTGACAGCATTCACCCTTTCAATTGAAGAAAGCAATCAATTTATTTTACCTTTAGCCTTTTTTTCTCATCTTAAGTGATATTGAACCCTCGAAGTCGAAGCAACTGAACCTCAAAACCTTTGAGAATTTTGTCAAAGAGAACAAACTGAAATTGACAAGCCGTCGACATTGCAAATTACCTACTGAAAATTCCTCCGAAGGTGGTCTTGTGGAGGAAATCACCGCCGCTCTTGGACTGGAAGCGATGGGAATCACTGAAAGAAATAAAAGAGGACTCAAAAAGTCGGCCAAAGCTGATAGTGAGTTTTAAATTGTGTGTATAATTCAATTGCATGATGGCCTTTCCTGGCTCTAAATGTCATTCAAGTCCATTTGATTCATTTTCTGTCAAAGATGGTTCTTTCTTCAATTGTTTTTCACTTTTACTTTTAAACAAACAGTCGAGTAGATTTCACATTAGCAGAATCACAATTCTCTTAATTGTTTAGTTGAAAGCAACTGCAGCAGTATTGATAAGTCTATAAAAATTCCTTTGTCTTACTACCCTACATGGAGAGTCAAAAGTGCTTCCGAGTGGAATTATAATTTTTCTATTGTGTCCGATTAAGATACAAAGATGTAAGTGGAAAGCTAACCTCTAGGAAAGTAAAATCAGCCGCGCCACTTGAAAACATGGAGGGATAAATGCTGGATACTACTCTAAATAATACAGTCAACGCCCTTTTACTATGACGTTTAATATGGCATACTTTTTGGCTGCAAGCCGATTGAATTCGGGCTCTATATCGTATTTAAAATACTATTGGCCTGAGGCAGGCTCATTTGACTCGATTTCTATTGATCGTCAGACTGACTTCATGTCAGCAGGTTACACGAATATATTTTTACAAAATATTATTCTAGGAGATAGTCTTTTTAGATGGAAGATGCAAAGGATACTGGTGTTAATGTCTTGGAACTGGGATTGATTAATTCACTGATTGTAAACAAGCCTATAGACGGTTTCGAATTTTGGCATTCGGTATGGTGCATTCTGAATAGGTTCGCTGGGTCTCGCATGAAATGCTGACAGTTGATCTGAAATAGTAAATGGTGATAATAATGGGTGTCAATTAAAAGGTTTTGTTATTTATCTGGATCAGAAAAGCACTTTAAAAGGACATGCTTATTCTTTCCGTTAGTGGCTGGGTTGACTGGAGGGTTAACGATTTTCAATTACTACTGGAAGGCCTAAAATTATTAAGGCCCGATTAGGCCTACTGAATCACATGATTTGATGACTCAATGGAGAAGATGAGAAATACTGCACCCATGGGTACTTTATGCAACCCATCATTTAATAGAACTCGAAAGCTTAGGTATCTGAGAGAAGAGGGAGTGGAATAGTCGTCAAGTTTTCTTTATGAACACCTCAAGGGAATATTTGTCATATTATAGTTCATCATCAGGGTGGGCAGTGATGAGCCCACTTTCTTTGGCTGTTTTTAACGTTCAAGCAGAACCTACCAAAAACTGAACCATATGACAAATACCTATAATCTGTGTACTAGAAAGTATGAATTTCAACCCTGTAATTTCTATCTGTTCGCTAGAAGGAAAGCAGGAACAGGCTCAAGGTAAAGTGATGCTACAACCGACACCACTTCACCCAATTTTGGATGATCCTCCGCAAGATCCTCTAGCTGGTAAACCGCATTTTGGTTTTTATGTCATTTTTTACTTGTGCTAGTCTTTGTTGGAAGAATGTACACGCTTAAACTAGTAGCAAAACAAATCTCAATGGCTTCGACGGAATGCTAAACATTTGAAAGAGAAATTGCCCAGAAGACTCTCGTGGGAACACCATTTGGTCCCTATTTCTTTCAGATTGATCTGCACTACGGATTTTTTTAACAAAACGGTCGTTTTAGTCAAACTCAAAACGTCTGAGTCGCTGCAGAGCTTTTCAAGCGATTCGAAACGTTAATCGTTCTTTGTATATCCTAGCAAAAAGTATATATGGTTTGTTCTCCGGTGCAAATCATTTCTTTGAAGATTGTCTGTCCAAATACGTCCTTCTTCTATGTCTAACGGAGTTTTGAAGTTTTTTACCTCAATGTTGTAGCTTTTGTTCGTGAATTAGGAAGACTTGATGTTTTATAGAGAATTTTCGGTAAGGTTTTTTGAACTCGTATTCATTTGGCTTTAGACTTGAATCACAGACTGCCCTTTGAGTTATATATTTGAGAAGTTTTCAACTGGTCACTTACCACTTTGTTGTGTTTCAGGCAGTTCGTTTCTTGCGATTAGTGGCATTTGCTATAGTAAACTTTGGCTTGGCTTGATCATTTATAAATCGTAATGTATCCCACCGGTTAACACGAATTCGTCATAACTGATTGAATATTCTAGCTCAAATTTTTTTTGAAATAATTCGATTGCCTTTCAATGTGATTCACATGACGTGAGAAATGTTACTCCATTTATTTGACACTTCTCTCGGCTAACATTTAAGAAAATCTACTTAAATTTAGGTATATCACCTATTTCGACCACGCATGAAGCTTCGCCAGAGTGCAGTCTCCAAGGTAAGCAGAAACGCATCGTATACCAATGCCACCCAATTCAGAATACATTGAGTGCGTTGGGAAACGCTCACTTTTTTCAACCTGGTCATGAAGATATATACGTTGCTGAAATTTTAGTCGAGCCAGCTTTGTGTCAAACTCCAGAAAGAGTGGTCTCAAGAGAGACTTCTTGGTACTTTCGTTTTATTCTTATATATCATCACAATGAATTGTATTTATTTACCATCTATGAAAATTTTATCTCAGATCGAAGGCCTGCAGTTTAAGTCAGAGATATTACTATTTTTGTGCTCCCAGCTAATATCTCAAGGCTGAAAGCATTTTAACAATCTGCGAAAACGTAGGCTAATATCAGTTGTTCCGAGGGCTTGTGACTGAGAGGACCCCGGCTGCAGATGGGACTTTCTATGCTTTCATGATTTTCGACTGTATGTTGGGTGACGTAATATCAGCGGGAAGGATCAAGTGTTACAGATGTAACTTGATGCAAAACGAGCACAGGAAGCGACATTTTTCAGGTCACTCATGTAGCTAAAACAATACTCAACACATTGCTAAACCTGCCTTATTTTGAACCCCGTTAAAGTGCTTCGAAGGAAACCTCAGTACGTTTTATTGCTGCTTGGAGGCTTTGAAAATAAATAGAAACGTCATTTTTTTCCATTTGACTTACTTGATTTGTAACCATGTAGGCGTTTGGTGTCGCATTGTATTATCAGCATTTATTTTATAAAAATCAAGCAATATTAAGCTCGTTAGTTTCTGAATCAGCCTACACTATTATTAAAAAGAGTGGAAATTTGAATTTTAGAAGTACTGTTTTTGGAGTAAGCTCAAAAATTAGAAAATCTAAGTCTTACGCAAACATTTGATCATTATTATTAATATTAATTTGATACCCCTGTTACATAAAAATGAATCGGGAATCGAAAGGTCAGATGATCCAGATCAGGCAAATCTGAGACCACTTCCACTTCATCACTGGGCATAGGGTTTTTCACGTAACTTTAAACCAATCTGCACTTACAACTTCATATCAATATTGGGTATAATCTTGATGACAAGCTGATTGGATCCTTACCAATCCTAGTTCACAACTCAGACATTATGAAGGCCGGCTCCAGCCCAACACTGTCGCCTCCTGCTGTGAACCATTGTCAATGAGCACCTGATATTTATTCTCTGAGGAAGTTTCTCTTTTAGAACTGATAACTGGTAATATTTAGGGCTAAGTTAACGCATTTATATTAGAATGTTGGTGCAGCTCATTAATAACACTCATTAGATTATAGCCATAAATAATGGCTGAACAAGTTATAAACGCATTATATTCCTTGCGTAGATCGTCGTTAAACTCATTGCATTCTTATCTTAAGCTTCATTTTTAATCACAAAATCTTAGAAATCCGAGTTTCACCTGAAAAAGCAAGAAGCACGAATGCAACCTTGGAGGGGTTGCAGGCTCTGTTTCCCGTTCCAGTGATTCCACCGCCCATCATTGAAGAAGATTCATTGTCGAAACCCGAAGGTTTGATAGATGGTTATCACTGATTCAATCTTTAAGTTTACTTTTGCGCTTTGTTAATTAAAAAACTATATGTTTAAATATCCCTTAGCATCACTTCAGGAGTCGAGTAAAGGTGACAAAGAAGATTTGTTTGCACCACAAAATGACGGAAAATCCGGGTCCTCGATTGAAATGCTTAAAGGTGATATACTAAAGAAATTCGAAGTCTAGTCCGATTTTTTTTTGTACCTTTTTCATTTGATATGAGCTCAGTGCTTTGAAGCACATTCTGAACATTAATCCTAGTCTTTACCAGAACCATAGATGTAGAAATAGGCAAAGCAGGTTACTCGTGAGATAACATATTTTTAGATAGTATCTGTACTGAAGTCCTTGAGTATAGATTTGATTACTTTCGCAACTATCGGAATCCATGCCTCTTAGGCTTGTATAGGTGCAGACATCTATCCCATTAGTTTGTAGCTGCATTATCTACACTGAAATAGTGTCTATTAGCGAGCACTGATTCATCGGTATTACTGCTCTATTCATATGCCTTTCCTCTGACTTTACTAGCCTAGTTGTTTCCCTCTGAGATCATCCAATATCTTCGCCATACTTTCGTACATTAATGCTCAAAAAATGGATTTTGTTATTTATTGGCCTAAAATTCATTCACGAGGTGGTTCATTTACATATTTTGTCTAATTGACCGCGTAGGTTTCAGTTCAACCCTAAAAAAGTTTTAAATAAGGATCTATTACTGCCTGGCCTGGAATTCGCCAATCTGAATGCTATTTGAATCACTTTATAGATATCAGGAGGCCGATTACTGGCAACGCTCCTCATATTTCAACGGTGGATTTGGATGATACCGAAGTGACTCTTATCGGCAAAGTGAAAACAAACGTAAATCAATATTCTGTCCTTTTTCGCTAAAGTTAGCAGCCCATAAATTTGATCACATCGATCGATAAAAGGTACGGTTAGGGTTAATGTTAATGTTATTGTTAATTGCGTGGTCCATTCAGAGCTTAAGATAGAAACGTGTTGGGAATTGCTACTAATGTACATTATGACATTGTATTTTTCTTCTGCTAGAGTTCAGAGCCGTAATACTGTTTAAATTACTTGATTATAAACAGGCTCGTCGACTAAGACAAAGCGAATCTGCTTTTCGTAGAGGTAGTTAATTATACATCACCTTGAAGTAGGGCCAGGATATATTTGTTCTAGCTTCGCTTGGAGGTTTTTGGGAGAGAGACTGCACTTGATTGTGAATTTCCGAAAATTTCATCGGAATTCATCGCAATCTCTAGGCGATTTCCTTGCCTGATCAGGACTGCCTTTTTGTCTATAATTTATGAAGAATATTTTTCTTCTGCGCTCTGATACATTTATTCATTAATCTCCAAAATTATCTATACTTTAATTGAAGCCGAACAGATATATCCAAATTAAGGTATCCCGAGTCTTAAGGTTTTACCTTTACTCATTACCATCATAGTAACAAATTAATGTGTAAGTAACTAGACGTTCATTTTTTTTTAAAAGGCACCTGCCGGTGAAGAATCGGACATCTTCGCTAGTCCACTTCAGCCGCCGCCCAAACGTCGCAGTCATACCTCTCTCAGAACTCGTCAAAGCGATAACTCAAACACTACCGCTATAACTTCTGATTCTGAATTCGTCAGCTCTTCGCAAGACTCTCAGTCAGTTGATAAAACCCTTCCTTCTCCCTTGTTAATGTCACCCTACTTGAGACTAGAAGCCGCAGTCAATGCCTTGGAGAAGTCAGAAGATAATGCCAAAGCCAACCCCACTAGCGTTCAAGCTGATCTTAGGGCTTCAAGAAGGCTTTGTGACACTACTGCTTCTTATCTTATCGATCAATCACCTTGCCCAAATGCAGAAACCTCTTCGAGTCAAGAACGAAAACTACTTCCTCCTGGTAAAACTATTTATTCCAGTACTTAGTCACCATATTAAAGGGCGCTTTCTGTTAAATTGATAACTTAAGGCTATTAATTCGGGTGAGTAATTCGCCTTATCCCCACTCAATTAAGTTGAACTTCCAATTTTGCCATACTAGTACTATAATATGGTCCATTTTCAACTGACAAATTTACCTTAACATCTTTAATGATGAAATTGAATTTCACATTTTAGTCTACACCCTTGATTCCATATGCATTCTATATGCATTTCACTCTATGCCCTGATTTCACTCTTAGAATCTATCGCATTAAATAATCCTATTTCGTTATCTTTTTCTCAGGTGGCTTGATCGTTCCGGCCTTTGGAAACAAGTACTTCAACATTTCTTCCAAAGCAGCTCTCGCTAGACGGGCTACAGCGTCCATTGAAGAGGATGTGGATTCCGCTAAATCGGCCAAAAAACAAACCCTTAAGAAAGATACCAACCCTAAGCGTTCTCGCCGCTTCTTCACATCCACTTTCGCAGAGAGGAATAGACGAGAGGCGGAACAGCACTTCTATGAGGTGGTTGGTGAACAAATGCGGCTCTCAACTCCGAAAACCAGGGGCAAACGGCAATCGACAAAAAATTATTCAGCTGGTGGTAGAAGTGGTGGAACGAATCGGCGGCGAAAATCGAAACAGCCACAGTGCAAGGCTAAGTTAAACTTGAAACCACGTAATTTGAAATTTTTCATTCTGCCAAATCATTTAAAGCCCTTAACTTAAACTGAGTCTGTAGAGTAAAATAAATTTTATATTATCTATTTTCCGCTTCTTCGTCTTACACTTCAACTGGCTACCATCGTACTGTGTTGAACTTTCATATCATTTCTTGGGGAGGGCATTCCCATGCATCTCGTCATCGACCCTAAACACATTCCTCTTCACCACTTTCGAAGCCATTATCTTGAATCTGGTTACTTCACTGTTTGGAGTGGACATGTGGCGTACCTTAGCACTCATTCACATTCCTCGATTGAAAAATATTTCCGACTTAACAAATTGCGATTTCGTTACAAATAAGTTAAGAATTGAAATTCTTTTCCCGTTCTCCAATCAATGTCCTTTTTATGCTTCCCGTTAGAGGAATATGATATGCTAATACAAATTCTGATGAATAGACTGAAACCTACATAACCTTACAATCCTCTATCTTGATGAAAGGTGCCTCTGGTCGAGTACCGTTCATCTGTATATCCATTTTTGACCAGCAGTAACCGTTTTAATGGACATTTCTTTGGCCGGAAACGTGCACTTCAAAGCTATATCGTCCGCCAAACCATTCGTATGGCTTAATGATCATTAATCACCAATAAAAGAAGTCTTCCATCACCGTAACTTCGACCAAAGAGGCATATTAGTCTCTACAACGCAATTGTATTATTAAGTTTATTGTTGCGCCTGCCTCTAGGTTTAATCTGGTATGAAGATGGGGTCGAGTAATCATGTCTCTCGTCCTCCTCTACAATATAATTTCTCTTGTTTACTTTGGGAAGCTCCTTCTCATACAAATATTTCGTGGCGTTCCTTTTGACAATGGGATAGGCCTAATTTATGACTGAGTACTTTTTATTGGCCAATTATTCCAATATGGAGACTTCAAACTAATTTCTTCCTATTTTCTCCGTCGCAGCCTCTCTGAATGACAGTCGAGAAGATAATGATTTTGAGTGGTCCTCGTTAGGACAAGTTAAGGAACACAATGATTCAGGTCATACGCTGCGATCTCGACCTGCCGTCAGACATGCAGCTAGAATCGCTCGACAGAAAATTATGGAATCAGGCGTGTATGTTGCACCTCTTTTCACCTTTGAAGTTTATTTTGGCTGGCCGTAATAAAATGCTTTGAATGAGTCTAAAAATATCCAACTTAGGAATCCCTTACGTTCAAAAGATGATCCGATTTCTTCCTAGAGTCATAGATTACCCGCTTACGCATGCAGGCGCGTCCGATTATCGAAAACGAGCTGAAGACGCTAATCTGCCTTAAATGTTTTTGTTTCTACTTATTAATTGAAAGTAGGTTGTCAACCACCCGTATGTTCTAATATACTTTTTCTAGGGCTGTAGTTTATTTAGTAGGGTGTGGATCAGATCACCCCTTTCAGTATCGTAGCCATAAAGTAATATACAAATCTTTGGTCAACTAATGACCTTCTTGTCCCCTGCAATCGGTGTCGTTTCCATATACCTATTAGCTTTTTGGGGAAGTTCTCTGTGGTTTTGTTATCGCACCTTAGTAGTTAGATGATGTCGATGCTATCGAAGCTTGAGTTTGGGTCGTCTCTGCCTCGTGTTTCGAAAACTCGTTATTAAGGAGTCCGCCTCATTTTGATTGACTCCTAAATCTTCAGTGCAGTATAGTATAGTACTCTCGCTATTATGACTCTAAAATTATTACAATCTAGCCTTAATTCAAGAATTTGAGTGTCAGAATACGTTCCAAAGGGATTAGAAATTCCATAAATCCTAATGCCTGCTTATTTTCAACCAATCATTTGTTTGATATGTTGTTTTTAAGCAGCCATAGCGGTCCAGCTTGGATTATCTCAGTAGATTTATAATTTTAATAAATGAGCTTTAAGAATAACCGTTCTACTTAGTTGGCCTGTCATGACATGGGAATGAATTGGGAGGAGCCGTATTAAACTTCCCAGACTTCTTGTTCGTCACTCGTAATTCGTCATTTCATGCGCCTAATTCATTGCAGGCAAGGAGTTGTCACCAGTGTCACACAAGTTCACATTTGACCCATCTTTATAAAATAAGAGCATACGTGCTGAAGCTGATAGAGAGGCAAGTTCTGAGAAGGCATGGGAGTGCTGGATAGGTCACAAAAGCCTCTAGGCATAATTACCTTCTTTAATTTTCGATTTCTGCTCACTTGCGGTTCTTTCCAATGGAAGTCAGTTCCCACTTTTTTTTGAATCATTGAAAAGTGCTCTTTTAGACGTCATTTCCACTAATTCAGAGTTCGCCATAAGTCTTGAAGCAGCGGTCTACTTGCCCTACTGAGAAGTTTATGTCATTATTACTTTCCTTCTACTTAAACTCAGCTCTGCATTCAAATTTGTAGTAACCACCATCACCAATCTCCTAACCCCTCTCCGATTTCTGTATCCAAGAGGCCACGAGGTCTGCCTCGAATTGCCTCCCCTGAATCGGACACTCCTCCATCAATTGAGAAACAACGTGGCGAATTGAATTGCTCAGGATTCAGTCTTTTCGGGCCCACACCGAATAACAGTGCTATCTTCAATTTCACCCTCTCAGAAGATGATGAACTAGTTAGTGGATTACCACGATTGGGTAAAGATTATACCAAGCCGACGAAAAAACCTAGGGTGGAAAATGCCATCTCGGATGATCTCCACGGCGACATGGTAAGAAATTCTGGCTTATTGGTAATTCTGCCCAATATGGTGAAATCTTTTAAAGCATTAATTACCGATTGCGCCAAGTCGATGTACTTCTGTATGGCTTTATTTTGACATGGTATAAAGTTGATTCATGCACAAATAGAATGTACTAATACTAGAACACTCTATACATTATTCTAAATCAATAATTTCAGTGACTTTGTTTCGCAATTACTGTAACTAAATGATTGCTGTCCGCTCATTCAGATTATTCACCACTCATTTTTAGAGAACGCCTTGTCGAGGCGATTGATATCGTCTAGCGTGTTCGTTCATAACATGGTTGATTCCCCCTTTCGTCTACCAAAATAGACCTTAAATTCATTTTATTACTCTTCGTGTTGTCAATGCTTCTCATTTAATTAAGTATAGGTTTTCACAGCTTTCGATCTAGTAGTAACAATGGAAACATATTTTCCTGCAAAGTGAGAATCATCCATTAGAGAGCCATCCATCTCAATCGCAGAGGAGATAGGCATTCCCAAATTAAAGGTAAATTAGAATACAAGCAAAGAAACTAAGGTAGAATTCTGGAATTCTTAGATGAGAAGGCAAAATTAAATAGCTTGAAGAGGAAGATTTTTAAAAGAACGAAGTTGACAGATGTCTATTAAAGTCCAGATAAAGTAGGATCCGCATTGAATCCGCTTTTTTTCTCACTTTTCATTTGCTCCAGAGTTTCCCTTCGTGAAGAGATAGTGATTCGAGATCTTCGGACAGTTAACTAGGTCACCGTTTCCTACCACTAATAGGAATTTGCGAACATATTAGATGAAACTACGCAAAAAAGGTGCTCTAAGGCATGGCAACTTATTATCTGAAGCCTGGTGATTACTAAGACCATTTTCATACGTTGTGATGTGGGTTGCTTTAACGCCACCATTCTTAGCTACACTGGACAAATGAACTAGCCTTTGAATTTGTATATCAATCGGAGGGTTGCTTCAAAAACTACAATGTCCAGATACGGCTGGAACGATAGCTTCATCCATTCATCTATTCAGCTAGGTTGATGGAATATTGGTATTGCTTTAAATGATCCAGTTGTTCGCGTGAGCGCAAAGGCAAAGGAAGAGCTGTGTTTTTCCGTACTATTTTATTCTACTTATTCATAGTCTCAGGTAGGTTATTAAGGCATTTTCTGCTATTTGTTTAAGCACTTTCATCCGTCTCTTTCTAATGAGAGCTAGTACAAATGAAAGGAAAAACTCGTTGACAAAAACTGCTTGGCAGTACCAACATTCGACTGATCTCGATGAAATGTGATTGGCAAATAGTTTTCCATGAGCCAGTGTTAAAAATTATTTGATGGGCTATTTCGACTTCAGTTGATTTTAAAGGACGTTCTTTGAATATGGTTCGACCACTATTCTGATAACACTGTAGGAGTGGAAATCCTTAAGGTCGCAACCACTGCTTATATGTTAGCCCGACAATGTCGTCATAGCACGTTGTTTCTAGCTCATTTAATTGGAGAACTTCCTTATTATTGCCTGATAATTGTACTGCGACATCTCAGCAACTGAAATAAGCCGAACTAAACCCAGGGAAGTGGTCTTAAGTCTCTCTTCTTCAGTTGCGAAGATATTAAATTACTTATCCGCAAATACTTTCATCGCCGTTTTTGTACCGAGCCTAAGATTGACAGAATGACTCTTCGTTTCCAAAGTAGGACGAGATAGTGTTTGAATGTTCATCAATACGGATTCGAGTAATTCGTAGCCAATGAAGGAGCACTAGTTATGTAGTCCTATAATCTGTGTTCCCCTTCTAACTCTTATGGAAAGGGGAGAGTTGTACACTTATTTTGGAGAATGCATAATAAAGTAAAAAATGTCATCTTTAGAGCTCAAAAAATCATTATTTAGAGTCTCAGTTTTACGTAGACTTATTCTAGTTGAGTATTGTCTGGAGCGGTCGTTTCGATCACTAATGGAGCTTAATTAATTTCTTAATAGCTCTACTTTTGCTTAATTACCGAAACCTTTTACTGGTTCCTCTTATAGCAGCCAGCAGAGTCGGCGGGGTAAGTCTTTATTCAACCTATTTCTTAGTTTTACACATAAAACTGCCAATGATTTACGAGAACTCTAACTTGATTTTTCTTTCCTCCTCTGTAGTTTTCTGTCCAATTTGGGTCAATGTGTCAGTATCTTTTTCTCAACACTCAACCTTGCTGTTAGTTAGCTGCCTACTTATGTCAATTTAAGCAACATATTGTTCACAGTTTCTTCTGTAACCGCATAACCATATGTTTTTAATTTCAGGAGTCAGAATTCAAAAAGTGGTACGTTGTTTTGCTCCAACCCACTACTGTAATTGACCCAACTTGAATATGAAGTATATTATTCGTTTCACTTTTTTAGGATTAGTCAACTGCGAGATCAAGCAGAGCAGATGCAACGCCTTTTGAAATTCTCTCACCGATAAAATTCACAGTACTAGAAGACGTATTCCCTCCTCTGACTAACCACTGCATTTTGTACAGTTTGTTTCCTTTCTTCAGTTAATTTTCCGATTCTTGCACTCTACACAGAAATTTCAAGTGTTGGTTGACTTTTGACTTTGTTCGTGCCCTTTTTTATGTCGCGTTTGCTTTGTTTTTGTTGGCTCCCATTCATAAAATTTGTTATAAATTGTGAATAAATGCCTTGCGATTCCAGGTCCTAGTGTATTTAAAGAAGACGATAATCTACATCTGATTTTGTTTTTGAATGAAATTTGGATACCGATTTCTATCATTTTACAAAGATACGCCATGCTTTGCAAGTCGCCTCAGAAATCGATAAAGTTCTTGTTTCAATTCTGTTCACTAGGAGTGGGTCAAATGGAAAATCCTTGGTCATAAATGCACCCAAGACGAGAAGGCACTATCGTCGTGAAGATCATGAGGAGAGGAAGTTGGAATAAATCGTCTCAAGGAGAATGGTTTCTCGCCACAGTCTCTATTCTTTCTCACCATGAGCTGTAATAGCCTTTTCCTCCCAATATGTGCGAGCATAAGCGAAATTCTCTTAAGATTAAGGCACTCCTCCGATTTAACTAGATAGGTCTGTGTTTTCTGCACACTCAAGTAACCGATGTTTCCAAACTCAAACGTTATCTTTAAGCTAGATGAAATTAGTCTAAACGTGGTCAATATTGCATCCCAAAAGCCGACTTCGGAATATCCGATAACTGTTGAAAACAAACATCTGGTCGCATACCCATCGGAAAGCACCAATGGTAGCCCTAATCAGGATGAGGCCTTGGACCTGACTCTTTTGATCTGATTGACCCAGCAAATAGGGTACGAAGGAAACACCTCCATAGGTGTCTCCTATCAACTACTAGCCCCATAAAAAGTCACGAATTAAATGTCTACCGGTGGTTAAGTGCACTTACCCTCAGACCATGGCTGCATACCTTCGCGACTTCCCCTCAACAATGGGATTTTAAAATTTGGCGACTTGAATCGAAAAACACCTTAATCATCCTTCATAAGAGGATAAATGTTTTAATTGAGGTAGCTGGGCGTGGTAAGTAGTCTTAATTTAATTTGGTATGCTTATGGGCGAGGGGAGATTGTGACTTTCAAATTTTAAAGACCATAATCGATCCAAGATCGTTATCTAATTGCAATTACTATGACTCTATTTATACGAGGGATTAGGCGACTTTTGTTGTTTGTAAATGCCCCATCGACCACGCTGCAGCGTACTTCCAGGCCAATAATAAGTAAAATCACAACTGGATTCAGTTCAGAGTCGGTGAAACACTGAAAAAACAACCTCGCACATCGATAGGAGGTTACTTCAAGCTCTAGAAAGTCCTAAACCCACTGATTGACCGATCGGTTGGATTTTCCCAAGTCAATCCTGGAGAAATTCAGGAAGAAAATTACTCCCAATATAACCAAAACGAGATGTTTATTTTAATGTTAGAATAATGGTGGCTACTGGTCAAACTGATCCGGGAGACCAGAAAATATTCAAACTGATGCTTTAGCTATCTCGTTTCCTCAGACGGGCCCTCAGGGCCTACCCTTCGACTACTTTAAGCGGAAAAGTTTTGCCCTTCGATACGGAACTGTGCAGTTTATCAGCTCGATATCCGACAAATGAAAGCCTAAAAATGAATGCAGGGATCTGGCACACCTGGTTGTTGATGTGTCTGCGGTAGTAACCAGGGCCCAGTGGCTGTCCTGTGATTGGATGAAGTACGGCCTAGGCAGATGACGCATACCGCGTGCACGTCCAATCAGCAGATTATTCATTCATTTGTTTTCATTTAGGGAGAGTGTTCTAAGCCGTCTTTCTGAGAGTGAGTCATGCAAGTGGTGGCGCGCCAAATACATTTCTATTTTCCTCCCACTCACACGAGCCGTTGCATATCCTAGGACCTGGTTAGTAAGTGAAGTCAGGTTTTATTCCACTTCTGATGCTACTTGTTTTTGATAATTTTCTGATAAATGGCAGTCGGTACGTTTGCCAATCAATTAACTATGTTTTGGGAAAGTACAAAAGGTACCACGACTTGGTCCAATTGTAAACAAAATTCTTGCAACTCACAAAATCGTACTGCTAAGAGAAACTGCTTTCGATTAAAATCGTTCGAAGAAGTCCACAGAAAATGGAGGCATCCCTTGATAAGCCGCTTAGCCTCTAAACTGGCCTATTTGACAAATTCTTACACCGCTGTGCATAGTTTTGACGTGTGGTACCCTGTAATCCTACTAACTGTTCAGTAGTATGTTTAACAAGGTTAGTTGTTTATTCGTATGCTTTCGCGATGACTTAAATCCCTGCCTCACTCACTCCGCAGCTTGAATAAACGTCCAACTACTGCTATTGCCATTCTGGGTATACGCCCTTCGCTGGGACTCAGAGTGACATTTAAGCAGAACAAAATTCAACGAGTTGCCATGGATTCACAAGGGGACGTTCATGCATTAATTTTTGACCAGAATAAATCAGCTCCACCCCACCTCCAATAAATGACTCGGTTTTTTTCGCTAAAAAGGAATCCGACACCCTAAGCTGCAGATGATGAGCATTCCAAAGGTATGTTTAAGATGCGTAGCCAATCACCTTTCAGCTGTGGAGGCCCTGATGAAGTGAATCTGTTTATGAGTGACCTGACAATAACAAGAGGCACCTAGATCAAAAGGAATCCCAGTCTCAGTGGTCTTTGGCTTCATTAAATAACCGCTGGGTAACTGCTTAGTACACGGTTAGAACCCACAAGCGCACCAATCATTTTTTGGCTTGTGCAGGAAAAATCAATAATTGGCCCAGTTAAATTGAATTGGACTGTCTATCGCGACTTAAGATGGGGCCTAATGCATTAATCTGGTTTCGTGGGGTTTACAGGTTATGATCAGGCGGCCGAAGGCATAACATGCATGCAAGCGCTGTAGGAAGTGTTTCCTTAAAGGATAGGGGTGGGAAAGGATAAAAAGTCATGGGATCATTTTTTGGACACATTATCATGGATTATATTTGAAGTCAGTGCACGAGGGGTAGCATTTACAAATGGACTTGGCCACCTTATTTCAGTACCTTCTACCGTAACTAAAATGCCATTTTTGCATTGGCGATAAGATAACAAATCTTGCTATGATAGGAAATGAGCTACCCATGACATTTTAAAATTTATTTCTTTTCATGAAAAAGGAGAAGTGGCTTTGTTCTTATGACAATAATCGTATCCACATGCCGCATATATGCACGTGTCTAAACATGCGTTTTGAAGCGCGCAGGCGACCTTGAAGCTAACGATCAACCTCTTTTACGATCGACGCTTGACGATCAGTGATTTTTAAGGTCACTGTACTCGATGCGTTTTTGTGTCAATCGCTTAGAGCAGTAGCATGGCAAATAAAGTCGAAGAAATTGAACTTATTGCCTTATTTAAAAACACATTTGTCTGATTAAATATTTCAATAAAAACTAAGAATATAAACTATCATGCTAAGAAAAAAATAAATACTACCGACTAACAAGTTTGACAAGGGTATAGTCTAGACCAATCATCTCTAAACGCAGCCGCAGTGGTAGGCTTTTTCAAGCTCTCGACCGCCTGTAACTTTCGCTGTTGACCTTTTCTTAAGGTTATAAAACAAGATCTCGTAGTAGCGCCTCTGGGCAGTGTCTGATCAGCGACTTAAACATACGTATTGTTAGTGTCATAAAAAATCGCAACGAGAAAGGGCAGTGGATAAGAGTACCAACTTTATGAGACTGTTGTCTTTAATTCCACAAAATAAGGCCAAATTCTTCGGCTGAGTAGAAGGTATTGGTATCGTATATCACTTATTTCTAATGATAAAGCGTTTAAAACAGAACGCTGAAAGCAATATCTGAAATCACAAAATTCCGCCTAGTCAGGTGGTTATGTCGATTCGGGCCACTTTGGGCTGGGCGAATACACGTGTAAACATGCCTCAGCATGGGTTAACCAATAACTGCACAGAGCAGCTCCACCAATCATTCCACAGTCCTCTGTCAAGTCATTACCAACAGTTGCCTAGGCGATCTGGTAACCGAAACATTGATTTCTTGCCTTTTTGCGAATGTTCGTTCTAACGTGGCTTCACATTTGAATCTTGGCCCCATCATGAGAATTTCTTTGTTTAGTTAGTGGTAGTTAAGAATTTGGTCGATTTTCTGAACCCGGGTTTTGTTTGCCTTTTCTTGTCATGTCAACATGAATAGACATCTTTTGAAAAAACGGTGGCTATGTTTTCATTGCTCTGTTCTGTTAGTAATGTTACGCATTTTCGAGACTTGTGTGGACAAAATGACATGACATAGTGAGGCAATGCCTCGTCGTTAATGCAAGCTACTAAAAGAATGACTCACGAGTAGTTGCTGCATCTCCGGCGTTTGTAATGGGTCCCACAGCCACAATTAGTTCGCCCTTGGTGTCGGGGTAAAAAATTAAAAACGAGGAAATTCAATCATTCATGAAATAAGTCACATATGTGCTAAGATGGTGCTAAGGCCCTGCGAAACCACCTGAGCTACGGCTTGACCTCTCTCACATCGCGGTCACCATTCGATTGCAAATGAAACCCATAGAAAATTGACTTGTTGCGGTCATTTCTATATTGCATCCAAATTTGAGATGGGCAGAAAATGTTCTACTTCTAAAAATGGACGCTAATATGAAGAGAAGGTTACCAACGATTTAAATTGGTAACGAAAAATAGCATTTATCTCTTAATGATTTTGTTTTTCTCTCGTGAGTCAAAAAGGAAAAGTTATCTGGATATGCAAAAAAAATTGCTTATGAATTGCAAGGATTATGAGCTCCTAAATAGTCCTGCTTAATCAAAAAGAATGCTGATCCATTAATAGGTGAAAAATTGTTTCCATAAAAATTTCGGTATGAGACCAGAGCGTGAGGTTTTTTTTATTTTCTACCCACCCACTAGGGCAAGTCCCAAGGACTTATTGGGGGTACAACAGAAGTACAAATAGCTTTTACAACAAGTAAGCACAACAATTAAAATAGAAGACAGTAAAAACGATTGTTAACGTCTTCGTTTGTCTGATCTCTTCTCTTATATGTTATCGTCGTACAAATAGCAGTTTAGCTTCGTCGTGGCAACTCGTCCATCTTCATGTCTCTTACCAGAAATCTTTCAACATTCTGGCGGAGACTCCATTCACTGCTACATGCACATGCGTTCCAAAGTCTACTTTGAGACCATGAATCCGGTTATTTACATCGTGCCTCGTGTACCAAGCTGTAAGAAGTTGTATTTCTGCTTGCATAATCTAATTATGTACGTCCGGAGGATGATTAGTCCTATCCGGCCGCCCCTCTCATTAGCCCCCAAAGTTGCCCCTGGGGTTACCGGCGATCACCACGAGGAGGTTGAGAGTAGGTTTGAGGTATGTTTTCTCAGATGAAACACAATAGGAACTGGAGTCGATTAGATTACCATAGGAAAAGGCCGATGTAATTAACCGGGTTCATGGTTTCAAACTGGAATGTGGAATACACGTGCATGTAGCAATGAATGAAGTCTTAAACGGAATTTTGAAAGATTTCTGGTAGGAGACATGAGGACGGACGAAGCTGAACTGCTACCGTATGACGAAGCCACGCCAGAGAAGGGACCAAACAGCCGAAGACGTCAACAGACGCTTTTACTGTGTTCTGCGTTAACTATTGTGCTTACTTGCGCTAAAAGCTATTTGCACTTCTGTTGAACCCCCAATAAGTCCTTGGGACTCGCCCTAATGGGCGGGGAGAAATTATAAAAAAAAACCGTAGGAAAATCCCCATGATTCGAAGCCACCAATCGGTGGGGTGTGGAATGCTGCTTGCTTAGTAAATGCCAATAATAATTTGCTCTAGGCCATTTCTTTAATAGTTATTGCCAACGGCTCAGAGTTAGGCCAACACAGAAATTAACTTGGTGTCCAAATTTATATTGGCAGGCGATGAGAATTTGGTTATGTGCGTCTAACATAAATAAACAAAAGTATTTTAGAGATAACCAAGCCACCACGCTGCCAAAACCTAGGTGTGTGAATGGAGATGTGCAAAAATTGAAATAAGTCGTTTGGGTGAGGCTGAAACCTGTAATTGGAAGACCAAATCATTTTACAGTGGTTCAACAAATTCGTCACAATGAAAGGCAACTGCATTTTTTTCGGTTAGTAAAAAAGATTCGACGAATTCGGTTGAATGTAGTTCGCGAGCTAATGAAGTAGAGTCCTTCTGTGAGACTCTAGGGACTGGCCACGACCGAGGGTCATAGTCACAACTGGAAATGACTTGATGACCTTTCAATTTAGTGTTAATCATTGCTCTACCTTGGCATTTGCAAAGTACCAATAGGACCTCAACAGCGATCTGAGCGTTCGCTGAACGTCAAAATTGGAGCGAGAACGGGATGACTGAAGAGTCGTTCGAAAATGAAGCCCTGATGGTGGGTGTCGAAGAAACCTTAAAAAGCGATAGTGCACTAATCTTTTATTGAAAAACCAGTGATTGAAATCGAAAAGTAGAAATTTGATTGAATAGACTCGTTTGCATTGGAACACCTTCCAGCGGATGAAATAGAATTCAAACAAAGCACTCCCTTGAGTTAATGATGCAAATTACTTAAAGGGTCTGCTTTTCTAAGTATGCTAACGTTATCCGCCGGTCTTAGACATTCCCTGAGCTTTTAATAATTTGGTATTTCTAGCTTCGCCAGGTGAGCAAATGGGTTCTTGCTCAATAGCTCTAGAAAATGTTGGTGTTGCGCTCCTCCCAACGATCTTCAAGCCACATCTATGAGATGAGGGATAAGTTGAAGTATCGTGACCAGTAGTTCATTTATCAGGAACTAGTATCTTCTCTCGTAATCACGCTGTTATCTTAAACCTAAACGTTTTCGTTCCTTCATTTCATGCCTTAATTTGCTTTCAATAACCACCATCGACTCGGCCAAAACTGAAAGGGACTGTTTTCAGATCGTTCAGGAGTGGCCGCAATGTCCACAAACCAGTGCACATTTCCAGTAATTCGAAACTGTTTAGCCACGTAATTTTAAGCAGTACAGACTACACCTTTGTGCATGAGAAGTAACCGAAATTTTGACTTTAAGTGGATTAATACATGGATGTAAAGTAAGTGGAGGTTGCAAACCTTCAATCTATCATCAAAGGCATAAGGAGGAAAGGCAAAACCCTAAAATATTATCACTAATTGAAATTTAATCCAGCGGAACAAAATAGCCAGAAATAATTTTGTTTCAAATGCCACCAAAAAAACAATTACACTTGTCATTGACTGCGAAAAAATGGAGAATGAATTGCCAAGCGGAGGTGATGCTTAAGAGTTTAATATTCAAGTAGTAGTTTATCATGCCCTTAATGATACTGATCACCTTTATTCTTTTCATAAGGCCTGATTTGAATTTCTTTTAACATTAACCCACGTCGTGGACTCTAGCTCCTCTTCAACGTCAAACTGCCCAAGGGCCCTCATTTACTAGGCATATTCAGTTGACTGTTTCACCGTCTACCACCGGTAGTGTTGTCACTTCACCACAGTGACCGAAGACTAATGTGTTGCGAACATCCTTCTACATGCATCACGACAAATATTGCAGCCGTGTTGTAGCTGCCAAAATTCTCTTAATCTCAAGACCTAGACTGTCAGAGAAACCTAGAAACAATGAGCAGAAATTAATTTTGCAACGTGGGCCTTTTCTGAAGTGTTCTGGTCATAAAATCAACGTCTAGCAAAGTCTGAAGACAGAAAAGGTTCGCAATAGTATGTCTGCAAAGCTTGTCGGTGGTGTAGTCTTGGAGAAGGATGCTCAGGTGGTCTAAAAAAAACAAACCCTAATAGGAGGCAGTGGTACTTCAGTAAGTTTGATAGGACGTTCAATAAAACCATTCTAACGGGAGGCAATGTATATGAGAATACAATCCACATTCCATTTAAATGCGACCAAGACTTGCCATTACTGAAATTCAACTCATTTTTTTTGCGAGAATAAAATCTTTTTTTGGGGCCATTTACAATTCATATTGTTTTATTGCGTATTCAACTCACTCTACTATGAAAACATTGCCTCCTAAGTACCCTTTTATGAATTGGAACATCGTTGGTAAGTGGAACGGTATCGTATAGTGGCAAATTCTAGTTTGCGACGGGGTGGCAAATTGAGAGGTCAAGTGAATGGGCCATCTTGGCAAATACCCTTTAAACGAATTAGAGATTAAAAAACACTTTCCTTCAGTGGAGACTATTAGACTTAACCATTAATTAATCATATCTAAATAATGGGGCCATTCATGTGCAGGCAAATTTGCCTCAATCATAATCTACAAAATTCATCTCTTGAGTTCTAATGGGATAAGGTGAATTTGGTTGCAACATTCAGAGCACATTATTGCATTTCAAATATAAATCCGGCAAAACGGCACGTATCAAGTCGCGACAAAGACGAATGAATTCGAATGTGAAAGGAGCCTTTGATAAGTCCAAACAATCCTGTCTCGAAAGTCGGACTGCGGCTGTCACAATTGAATCAACCATGGAACCAACTTACAAAGTTACCTGTGAAAGAATGGCAAATGCAAATCCCAACAGTTGAAAGTAAAGCGTTTCTTTTTGATCCGAGCCCAGGAAATGATCGAGGTTTTGTAAGAAAAGCACATCTTTGACTATCATCCTTAGTTCCTAGCGCAGAGCTATTAAAAGTCCTTCGAGAAGTTCATTGTGATGTTCTAAAGGGCATCAACCACTATCCTGTCTCTGTTTGTTGAAGGCACTGAGGCCAAGGAAACACATCAAAAGGCACTGCTTTCGAAGGCATGAACCGGTGCGGTAACATTCATCCGATAATGAAAACTGAAAGCAGAAATCTCGAAACCCAGTGGATCTCCACTTCAAATACCAACGTATTGAAAGTTTTTCCTCCTCCATCAACCTGCTATCTGTGCATGCAGATTTAGTATTTAACGAATGAGGAATCGAATAAGTAGCTACTACCGGATCATTACCTCGAATTTAACTAAAATTATCGCATAAATCAAATATTATTTCAATATTTACTCACTCAAAAATCAAACTATACTAATACATATGTCATATGTCTGAGGACTTAAAGAAGGTGATGATACCGCTTCCAATTGAAAGTTTGGAAGGCCTCAAACTCGCGTAATACCTTGTTGTGTGATTCTCACCTGGTTAAGTTCCGCACTTGACTTTACCTATTATCAATAATAAATTTAAAAAAAAATTGGGTAATGATGAGATAAAATGATAAACAGTTTACCCATATTTTTTGCTTTTACTTTCTTGACAGCCAAATAGCACATTGGCTTGTTGTAAACTGCACCCTAAGTGATATCGCCACGCTTAACGAAATGGATGACAAAATGGGAGTCCCATCATAAGCGAGGCCTTGAGGTATCCTTTTTACTCATTTCTAAGATTAGAGACATGGTTTAAAACATGGTTTTAATCAGAACGCTTTAGAAAGTGATTCAAGTGCTTAGGTGCTCAAGCCACGTTGAGAGCCAATCTCCACTTCCTTGTGGTGCCATCGGAGATCGACGACGTATCGAAGCTCTAGAATTAGCAGTTGAAACTTGACCGTTCAATGGCTTTTTTTATTTTTTCCTGGTTATAATTCCCCTGGCCCATAAAGCTGATATACTGATTGGACAGAAAGAATATATCGAATTGATCATTGATCAAAATATATTTGAAAATTAACTGAAGATACATTTCATAGTCAATTGAATCCATGTTCTCATTTTCATTCACTCCATTTATTCAAATTCCCATTTTATCGCCGATCCTAAGTTCTAGACAAACTAGCGCTGGCTAACAAGCCATGTTTCGACATTTTACAAATGCGAAATGTATATACTGTATGTCTATGTGACATTTGAAAATTAAAAAAAAACAAACTCTGTGATTGGCTCTCTTCAGCATTAAGGATGACTACAATTGGCATTCTCTACCAGAAGTTCTTAATTAGAACTTTGAATAAGCGAAGAAAATTGAATAATCAACTCTTTCAATGCTTTATAATCATTTGTCCTTTTTTCCCATCGCTCCTTTCATCCATCCATCCATCCATCCATCCATCCATCCATCCATCCATCCATCCATCCATCCATCCATCCATCCATCCATCCATCCATCCATCCATCCATCCATCCATCCATCCATCCATCCATCCATCCATCCATCCATCCATCCATCCATCCATCCATCCATCCATCCATCCGATCCAGATTTTATTTTTGACAGGTCTAAAATTATTCTTGTCCTATTGCCCACCGCCTCGGCAGACTAGTTAATAATAATAATAATAATAATAATAATAATGATAATAATAATTTCCTACACCTTAATGAGCCATTAGCCTCAAAAACGTAAGTAGCAGAGGATTGGATTCCGTCAAACCAACCACCCACCCATCCACTAATCCTGCATTTCGCACCCTCAAATCGTCCATCCTTTCTTTGTCCATCCACAATTCCATCCTTGTTTCACCTTTCTAGTCATTCCGGATAACTGTATCAACGCCAAATCCATGACCATCTGGAAAATTCTGGTTAATTGCTCATTAGTGTTCAATGCCATCTTGAATAGCTCGTCCAGAGTCTCTTCAGTAGTTAGATGAAACGTTTATACCACGGTAACCAGTTTGGCCTCTTTAAAGGATAACTTATGTTTCGGCGATTCGATGAGAAATTGTGTTGACTTATCCCAATGACATTGACGCAAGTGATTTGCTAGAACTCGGCTATCCTCGACGCTAAAATCTTGTTAGGTAATGCTGCGATCATTTAACTGCCTTCCTACAGAGTTCAACATTTATCCCACTGGGATGAGGCTGGTGAAACTGGTTAATTAAGTCAAATAAATCATCTAAAGGCCATATGTCATCGCAACTCATTCCAGCATTTTTGCCATTGACAAGACAGTTGGAAATTTATATAAATTACAAGATGCAAGTCAAAAGGGACTGAACAAAAGGGAAGAGATCAGTCAGAATGTAAATGCTTTTCTGTGTGCTCTTTCATAAGGCTTACCCCTATCCCCATTTTTCCTTCAGGGCCGTTCTCCGCTCAGGTTGTGGAAGGGGTAGCCATTTGTATAAGGATTTTATACCATCGCTCTTTACGAGTTACGAGTTCAACTAGTTTCAGGCGTATCTGAATAGCCATGAACTGAAAGGGTTAAGGATAGCTGGCTTCAAATGAATCCATGAATCAGGTGACCGACTCCATCTCAGGGAAGTGTTTTCTTATGTGCTTCATCCTTCATACCATCATGGTTTCACCCTGAAATTTTAGATCTAAAGTCATTTTCCATTTTCCTTTGAAACATTTAGGTGTCCTTTCAACAAAGACTGACGTTACTTAGCCTTCAGACAATTTTTTTCACTTAAACGATATTAAGCGATATTAAGCGATATTTTCCCTAGAATTTCCTCCACTCTAGAATAAACCATTTTAATGGGAGCTAGCCAGCAGATGCAAAGATGGCAGTCATGAGCTATCCAAATTCACGGGGATGAATACGCATTTGGCATGATTTGCCAGCCTAAGTAACAAGATCTATATGTGAGAGTGAGCACAGCAAAGGTACAACCATTGAGCACACCTTCCACAATCTTCTGATTGAATGGACTGCACCATATTTAGCCATTTGTTATTTCTCTCTCCAAGTCTAGGCACCTTCGTCACTTCTGTCTGGCCGATTGAAGTCATCTCCCGAATTTTCTACCCATAAACCTCCATCCATCTGTTGTACTGACATTTGCATATTCATGGGGCACAACTCTTGCATTTACTTTAGCAGTTATATCAATGAATAGCAATCATCCATTTTTTCCGCCTTCAGGAGAGATCTGCGTCTTAATAGACCACAAATGGCTAATTACGGCTTTAGTCGAAGACATCATAATAATGGCCTCCATATTTAGGAAAGCAACAAAGCTCACGTCTGGAATGTCACTTTTCGCTGAACGAAGTCCACTCATGAAAGTGGTGAGAGCAACTGTTCATAAGCGCAGTTTAAAAAATGTCCCATTTCGTTTCTCAATCTATGTGAACGTTTAACTCTAGATGCCCAATATCCTAATCGGTTTTCGCTGCATTTTCAATTTAAGATTTTTGGCCAAAAATAATCCATTAATCCCTGAATAGTGTTGATCAAACGATTTTGGAATGACGAACGTTTCTCCAGCCCTCCCACCATCAGTAATCGATTATCGATAAATTTGGAGTGTCAAACCCTCGTTCTGTGCTCGTGGAACAAATCTCGCACGATTTCTGCTGCAATATAAAGTTGAATTCTGTAATGAAGCATTATTGTGGACGGATTGGTTTCCATTTTCTCTGCTTGTGGATTAATTTTGGTCTGGTAGGACATTTCAAATGATGAAAAACGATGATTCATTGACAGAGGTTAACTTTTGTAGAAAGCAGTTTTCATTAGATAGAGACAAAAACAAGTCATTTGAACAGACTAAATAGTCCGAAATCCGCTGAAACTATTGCTGTTTACCTAATCAGCTGCTACTGTCACTTTGACTCTCGATTTCTCGTGGTTCTGCGGTGATTACTAAGTTCTTTGGCGGCTGCACGCTAAGAAGGGTCCGGTCAGACATCCGCGGTTTATCATCATCTGCAGTTTATCCGCTTGATTAATAGTCGGAGCATCATGGCCAGAGACCCATTCAAAGATGAAAATTGCTGGAAAGGCCATGCACCACGAGAGGGACGCTGGGCAGGACGAGTCGAGATAGATGACCCTGGATTCTAAAGAGCCCTCTCCTATTTCAACTAAATGCAAATGTGGGCGCTGCAGAAACTTCAAGTCGGAATCAAAGTAATGCCGAAGTCACACATAATCGTGATATAAGATATAATGCTATTTAAAAGGAGAATTTCTAAAGTAAAGTTATTGTCTTAATACAATTTCGATCATCTGATGACCTAAAAGCTTCACCAAAACACGAAAATTATTGAGAAACCAAGGCATACACTTGGAAAGAGCAGAAGGGTAGTATCAATATACGGGTGTTAAAGGGATCAAAAAAGAGGATAGCTTATTTCCAAGATGCAATTTTCACGAGCTAACCTTTGCTGGTCAATGTAAAAGAGGCGACTTTATGTACCGAGACTTACACAGTGCGCAACTTTATGAAGCAATCATGAAATCGAAAACGAGCATAGGACAATTGGTTTGCAACATAGCGCCCCTAATGTAGACACCTCTTCAGAAGGGTGGAATTTATATGCTACTCAACTTGATTCGCCGTCTAAGACATTTCGTAATAAAAAGCCGAGCTAAATTTAAAAAAATTGCTTCAATTCATGGCCTATTCTTCCTAGATGAAGCGTAAATCGTGGATCATTCACTTTTGCTACAAATCGGTAGACAAGACCGAGTACGGAATGATTTGGAATGAGGAACATTAAGTTGCCCTTTTTCAATGATACGGGCTGGAATGGCAATCCAAATCCAGGCCTTTTAACGTGAAGATTGAACAAGCAAAGTTGGTGAATTTTACTCATAATAGCTCCTCCTTAACTTCTAAACTGAAGTTGAGAGAAAAGGCTTTCAAATGATACTGATTTCAACCGTCTTTTAAGAAACTTTAGAAAAGCTCTGTTCTGCCGCGCTTTGTGAACCTAACCACCTTCAGCTGTCAAGTTTTTGGTTTGGCTGATAGTCTTTAATTTTTAAGCCAGTAATTGAATATTTCTGCCAAGTAGTCATTCAGTTTCTCAAACGAAAATCGGAAATTCCACGCTAATCAAACCGCTTCAATGAAAGTTGCTCTATCGATTACTTGGTCACGAAAATTGGCTTACAGAAATTTTATGGGGTAGGAGGGAAAACCACCACCACTACCACCACATTCGTGGCCATCTAGCCGCAGTGGGGAGATAATTCTCCCTCTCCCTCCCCTTGGTGGAGGAATGGTTCGTTTCGTGAGTGAATTGCTGTGGGCAGGCAACCGAAGGAAGAAAAAAATCAATTTCCCAATCAATATATTGCTAGGGTAACTTGCAGCAGTGACTTGGCTGAGAGCTGTGGCCATAGCTGATTGGTTTGTTGTGTCGCACCATGATTGGCTGTAGTGTGGTGATGTTGCGTTGCATCGCTTAATCCAAGATGGCCTGAATTCACACATGCGCGCGATTCGGGTAATTGCAAGGTTGTAGTGGGTTTTAAGTGAAAGCGGCAATTTATCCTAATGATATACATCTTGCGAGGTCAGCAGTACAGGCGTAGATTAAGACCTGAGTAGCTGATAAATTGCGGAGAATTGCTGAAGCCTAATTTACACAAAGTGTTTTACTGTTTGGTAATAGCCGAAAACGAGGCCAAGTGCCCGTGTTCATTGAGTTGTTTTAAGCAGGGTACTAAGGCCTACGAGGCTTAACCAGTCTATAGTTGTTTGAGGAGTGCTGGCAAGGAAGAGTATGTAGTTGTTAAGCTTTTGAAAGCCAGCGCTCGAGCTAATGACATGGTTTTATTCACAATATCTGCGTTTAGACGAAGGGTCCCAAATCAGAATGTAACCGAAGTACTCCCCTCTTTTGAAGAGCTGGCAAACACTTTCCCCTAATTAACATCTTGGCATTAGTTGGGAAGCACCATTGGGAAGTTAGGGGTGTTGAAATATTTTCGTATTGTGCGGAAGGTATGATGCAACATGCTAAGTTGGAAACTCGCTTATGTATAGCTAATCCTATGCATGTTTCAAAGTTAGCTGCCTTATGACACTGTGGGGTAGCGTCACACATGAATGCAAGGTAAACCGGTCATTGATAGAGTGAATGTATGGGTGGCCGGACAAATCATAAAATTATGGACTGGAGACAAAGATGGCTGGGTCATCCAGGGTGAAAAACGTGACCGTTATTGGTCAACTACCAGTCTTTCGGTTCAGTCAATGCAAATATTCTAAACTTTTAATCAACAAAGATGGAGTATGAAGTGGAAGTTGAACTCCTGGAGTGGGAGGAAGTCAGAAATATGACATTGAGCCTCAGGTAATTTTCACTACTTTAACTGAGCTGGCGATTCTGTGCTAACACAGACTCTACAGAACTTCCAAGCGAATCAATACTTCGTCCTATCTAATCATCATTCACAGTGATCTACAGACGATTTAGCACCCATCTGCATTTGCATATCGGCGCATGAACTGAGAATCGTCTAACTAGAGGCACTAGCATAATTTTTGAATATGACCGGAAGAGCGACTTAAAGATGAGGTTGCAGAAACTTACAGGGAGACATGGGAGAGACTATCATTGAGAGACGGGTGTGTGAGTGGAGCGAACCTAGGAGGCCCACCGCTTTGATTAATGTCCCAAACCACGAGACCCCTTCCCCCTTCATTTTGCCCATTAATCTAATATGGACCCCTTTCTTAAGCCTCCATAAGTTGCCGGTCAACTCCAGATACCCAACTGTAAGTACGATATGAACAGAGCCGCGAGACAAAAAACTTCTGTAAGCCACAGAATTACGCGCATTAGCGGTCACTGGACCAGACCCAAGAGCGCTCCGCTCCAATATCTGCGATTGTCGCGAAGCAGGTCGGGCAGCGGCAAGAAAGCGAACCTTACATCTCAATAAAAGACCTGAGCGGGAGCGTAATATGAAGTTCTGGCCCTGTAAAGCCCATCGAGAGACTTCCCGACGCCTATAAAAACAGAACCAACCTGCCACTGGCCAGGTCCTGATGTCACCAAACCCAGGCTGAAGACTTATGTATATACCATGAGGATTCACCCAGCTGATCCACTCTAATGCTCTAAGCGAAACCAAGACGCCGACGCCCACCCATTTAGGGGCACCAGAACTAGCACGGCGCCTGAGAATCCGGATGCCGAATTAAACCACTCAAAACAATTGGTCCAAGCGTCGAAGCTCAGGAGATATACTTGGAGCAAGAGCAAATGAAAGAGCAGACCAAAGATGTCACACTACCTACAACGATATTGCCATACTCCATATACAACATCTGTATGTGATTCACGCACGTTTGCATTCACATTAGGCGTGAAAAGCGAGTTCTAAGTCTATTATATGCAGCTGTGGTTACGTGGAGACATCTAAAAAGATGCGAATCAAAATGATAAAAGAGGTGAAAACCTATAATGGATTTATCTTTGGATAAAACGAAGAAAGTGTTTGTATAGTATGGTTTTACAAGATGAAGCGAAACAATTAAACCAACGCAACCAATGTAAGTTTGTTGATCAACAGGAACCACACAGGCGAGTTTATTCAGCTTCACATTCAGAGTTCCAAAGCTAAGTGAAAACATAGATTATGGAGAGCATAAAACTTCAACCTACCGTCAGGTTGTCGCGCAAAAGTTGCATGATCAAGGTACTGTCCTTGTAGGTTTCATCCTTGATGGTGTCAACTTCAGCGATAGCTGCATCAAATGCTGCTTTTGCAAGATTGCAGGCCTTTTCGGGCATATTTTTGATCTCATAGTAGAACACAGAGAAATTTAAGGCCAGGCCAAGTCGGATTGGATGTGTCACCGAAAGTTCTTGTTCTGCAAGCGTTGTAGCCTTTTGGTAGGCTTCTTCAGCGGCTGCCGTAGACTTATCGTTTGCTTCACCCTCTTGAACCTCAGCAAGGTAGCGGTAATAATCACCCATCATCTTGTAGTAGAAGATTTTTGCTTCGGCACCAATTTTATCGGTAATAAGATTCTTTTCGAGGAGAGACTACAAAAAACACGCTAGGATGTAAGAACAGACTTACCAAAACATCATTGCAGATTTTTGTGAGTTCTTCTTCAACTTTCTTGATGTAGGTATCAGTCTGGTCAGCGAGAGGTGTTCCGGCTTGCTTTTTGGCTATGCTGGACATAATTCTCCATGATGAACGACGTGCCCCAACCACATTTTTGTATGCAACGGATAACAAATTACGTTCCTCGTTGTTGAGTTCATTACCCATCTCAGCGATGGTCTTCATGGCGACAGCCATATCTTCAAATCGCTCAGCTTGTTCCGCCAATTTGGCGATAGAGACGAGAGAGGTATGATCCTTGCAAGAACTATCAGCAACCCAGGAAGAGATAGCTGCCATTTTCGAAACGAACGAACCCAACAGAGAAAGTTCAGTTACCGTGCTAAATAAGCGCTGAGGGACACTTGTTGACTCAAACAAACAAACAACTAAAAAAGGGAAACTAATCCACAAAAGCTAATATACCAAACGTAACAATCTAAATGAGTATGTTGAAATAGTTTCATCATTTTAGCTTACTTTTAGCGCAAATGGCGAAACTTGCGAATATCTTGTAGTGGAAAACATTATTCTAACTTTTATTCCCTAATAAGGCTATTTTTTGACACTGGTTTAATCTGCCTGCAGTTGCATTCAATGCCTTTTACACTGCTTTATTGGCAGACCATACCTTGCATACATGTACTCAGTTTTACTTTTACAGCTCGCTAAAATACAAACACAAATATTAGTCAACACGACCAATGGTAATGATAAAAAATATAGGAGTGTTTGCGAGATATCCCCTTTGTTTCTTGAAAAAATTTATTACTAAATGACGTCTTTTACGCACCAAGTCATCAAGTCTTTCGCTCTTTCTGCTAATTTCAAAGTACATTTTTCAGCATTTTTTGAATCCGAAAGCATTGTTGAAAGTTATGTGACTAAAATATCAATGCAATCTTGTTGTTCATAGCCAGTGTAAGGCTAGAAGTAATTTTGTTCTCCTAAATATTATTAAATAATTATTCAGTTTTTTGTTTAAAAAACTTTACCTTAACTTCGCAAATCTGTGAGAAATTTTGATTATGTCGTATTTATACGACCTTTCGATTTTGCATTCCCTCCCATTATTTATAATATAGAGGTTACTTACAAAAAATTCAGTAAGACAGTCAAAGCATGATTAACTTCGTGAACGTGTTTACGGTCGTCGTCAATTTCGGGTAGCGTTCATTAAATACCCCAGTTTCATTCCACCTGGAATCATTGTTGATATTAAATCTTTTTTGTTTGATCCGAGAGTTGAGGCCAAACCCTGAGAGTGCAGGAAAGCGAGATAAATTCATATGCTATCAACTGGGTGCCGGATGTATGAATCCTGCATTCTCTAAGCCACAATTATTACAAACGAAAAGCATAAAATGCACTTGTTCTATGAATACAGAAGAGTTCTACCTGATAGCTCTCAAAATGAAACAAAACATTTAAATTTCTCTATAGCTAACGGACTTTGCAGACTACTGAACAGATGATAAGGTCTGAGATCAGACCCTGCAATCTTAAAAGAGGATCAGTAAACACAGGTCGAATGGACATAAAGCAGAGAATTTATCCGGTACACTGAACGTGGCGGCTGCCTATCATCACCATTCCAAACAGCTGTCTGCCATTCGAGTGCTTAGCGTGAGTGGGCAAATCGTTATTCTTTACCTCTATCCTTTCGAATGCCGCGCTCTGAAGTTGATCGAAGCCTTATCAGTCTTAGCAACAGTGGCCGATTTCAAGAATAAAAGAAACGTTTGCTTCAGTTTTACAGTTAGGTGGTAAGCGATTAGAAGGGAAAGGTGCTCTAAAGTATGAAGGCATCACATAATTAAGCAATATTTAGCCATGAATCCATTTGTATCTTCCGAGAATTTATTGATTTAGGCGATTTTAATAATTTATTTGGATTATTTATTAATGCCATTACGAAATCCGCGATTCAGTTGTACTTCACATTTACCACCACAGTTCACTCAGCCATTTCAGGCATCTTTAGACAAACATATATGAGACTTTACCGTGTCATGACATCAGCCAACCATTCAAAGTATATTTTTTCGACCAGTACCCTTGATGATTCAAAGTGGTTTTTAATCTGGGGATAAGAATCCAATGCAGGACGATTCTAGTCTTGGCAGCTGGCCACATAGAGCCTCGGTGGGAGACTCTCATGCTGCTACCTCATGTTGGTACAAACGGGCCCGATTAACCATCCATCAAAGGCGTCTGGATAAATCGGGATGTTCTTGAGGGTGGCCTGCGTTCTAACTCAATTGCTGGCCGGTCCTCGTCACATCACTAGGGAAAGTTTTGGATGACGTATTAGACCGGTTAGTTACGCTCCAAATCGAAGGCTCTGAAGCGGTTGCGTTCTTTATATAGATACTGATCGGTATATTTCTATGCAATATACGAGTTTCAAGAAAGCAATTTGAAAAAGTGAAGTATGTTCCTGGAAGAAATTAAATTGTTGGACTTTGCCTTTCTTCATTGAGCATCGGATTATCAACTAAGCCAAGCATAAACCACACGAATGACCTTGATTATAGCCAACCAGAATGCACGTGCAAGTGAAATCCACAAATTTACTTCTTTCAACCAATAAGATGTTAAATGAATGAGCACACGCATAATAGGAAGCGACTAGCTTAGCGAATGCACATCGATCTATCCGTAACAAAAAGAAGAGCTCGTGATATATGATGCGGTGTCTCACCATTCACTCTGTAAACTCATACCCAAATCACCTCATAACAACAACTGCCGATGCAGACGACAAACAAGAACTTGCCTTCTGCTGAAACTGAGGTCAAACAGCAAAAATTAACCCTAGCAAGTGAAAAATTTCAAAAACTGTTACACAAAACTGATAAGAATTCGGCGAGAGCATCGCCGCGCGAAGGTCAGAGCGGCAATACTGATGCAAGTCACAAGTATCGGAGAATACCGACGGCCAGCGACAGATTCAAGCAAGTTATCAAGAGGAGTGAAGCAGCTCCAGGACCCTCGAAAGCGATGAATACGAGTGTCACAGCAGCTAACAAAGGCTACATTCCAGATCTTCTTCAAGAAATTAACTTTGCTGATACTGGAGTACGTTTTCGCTTTGTTGATAGCCAGTACATCTAGAACAGCTCTTAAATTTGTTTATTTCCTGAATTAGACTCAAGTAAAGAATTAAAATTCACACATTTTAACCACCACCATGCTCTTCATCTTCATGTTCTAATTGCTTTAAATCATTACATGCCTAATTTCGCTTCAATTCAACGTACCAAATATCACTTAGACGTTACTAACAAGATCACTACATTGGCAGTTAACACCTATTTGACAGCTCTAACTTCAAAATGAGACAGTACCGAATGTATATTATAGCTTAAATATTACATGCTATTGAAAAAAATGGGTGAGAGAGCGCGTTTGTCATTTTCGTAGTAACAATTAGGTCAACTAGAGAACAACTGACACATTTTATCTTGTCAAGGATACAAAAAATGTCACAAGTAAAAACGATTTACTCGAGGTTCTGATTTTCTGAAGTGATAGATCCCCATTTCGCACTAACACCGCCGAACTGCGGAATGAAAAGTAGATTCAGGGCTGGCAGCTCGAACTTAGAGTCACGACGTTAAATTATGCAGCAGTACATTTGCACCTACGAAAGATGATTCATTAATCACATGCGCAACTGACGCTGAGTAAACGTCGGATCTTGACACTTCATCTGAAGACGTGAGCACAGCCAGGTTGGTCGTCTTTGGCGCAACCAATCAGAATTTGGAACAGTCACAAGTGTAGTTAAAGCACACGAACGAAAGGCTGTGAATTGCATTTGAGCACTTTTTGGTCATGAAGCTGAAAAAAACAGAGAAATCATCCCTATGGAAGTTACTGGTAGCCTGCGTCACCTGTGCATCATCCCAATCTGCTGTAGAAAGGAAACCTTTCCAAAGACTGCCAGGGTTTAAGAAACGGCATGGGTCACCTCGATTTCAGGTATAAATCGTTTTTCAAACACAACACTTTCTCTGGCTTCTTTGTAAATTTAGGATTCCAGCGAATAATTTCATTTTTTCAAATTACAGCCTGTTAAGAATCCAGATGAAGACTGTGAAATGGTCACTGCAATTGATACCGATAGCTGTGAGTTTATTTCCCTGTTATTCAGTTAGCCTAATTTATGATAGTAAAAATGAAATATCACACTCCAACCCTTTATCGAACAAGATTTCTTAGAAGGACACGGAAATTCTCTTAATGGAAATGCACAGGAATGGTCAGCTAATGCGATACCAAAATAAGGTGTGATTGGCAGAGACAATCTTGGCAGCTGGTCATCAAAGAGTAAATTAGAGCGAGAGATCTTTGCTACGCCTAGCTTTCTGTATCTGTTTGAAAGCATGATTGAGCCAATGAAAACGTGGAATGGATTATCCATCACATAAGTGCGCAAGGATGTTCGTTTTTTTCAAAAACATGGCCAAAAAGCAATCAATTACCCCTCTCATTCCACCACTGCTCCGTATCTCTTGAATTGGTCAGTCCAAGTGATTTCTCACCAAGTATAGCAATATAAGAGTTACCGTAAGAAATAAATCCTCACATTTCCAGGAGAAATCTGTTCTCACAGGATCAGTGTGAGTGAATTTAGCCACGAGTGTTCTTGTGGGAACGTAAGTGACATTTGACGTTCTGCTGTTGAAACAGAAAAAAAGCAGAAGCACTGTGCATCCATGCGATGAAATGGCTTGTGTTCAGCGAATCTCGAACTTATACGACTAAAGAAAGCGAACAGTTGGGCCCCTCAAACAATTTTGCAGAAGAGTGCTTTTAAACCGGTCTTATCCTGACTTGGATGAAATATCATTTTGATGGCAATTATTCCTCTCTTTGACTTGAAGATTAAAGGCCGTTATTTAGCAGATTTAGAGAAAAAATCACTTTGAGATAAGACGGATTATATTTTACTTTCCTCAGTTAAGTTACGGCCGTTAATCACGTCTTCCTATTGGTCTAAGGGGGCCTATTATCTTCCCAACCACAAAAGCTGGGACAAGATTCGGAGAGCTATTTTTCTTTTCTAGTGACAAAAATCCAGTTCCAGCTGCTCGAAGCAGCCAGAACTAACCGTTGCGACATATTACGGATGATTATCGACCAACGGGGTTGTCGTTTGGGCGTCAAGAACAACCTCGATCGAACAGCTCTTCATTTGGCGGCTGCTCAAGGATGCTATGAGGCTGTCCAGTTACTTGTCGAGGCCCACGCTCCAGTTGATCCTCCAGACAAGGTTATTTTTATTGAATTTTGTTTAAATTCCAATAACTTCCCAATTTCGACTAGGTCTCAAATTGGTTTTAGGTGTTTCTCAAGTTAAATAGCTCGATGCTCACTTGATTTGATTGGCTCCCAATCAGAATGATTTCGACTACTTAATCAATCGAAAAGGGAATGAAACCGACCCAAAGCATTATTAGACCAGTGCTTTTTTGTCACCAAATTAGTTTAGAACCCTTACGACAATTCGGTAAGTCTATAGGCACCTAGCCACAACCATCGCAGCAATAGGAGGAGTTTTATAGACCATCAAACCATTGAAATAAAGCAAACAATGCACGCTCATCATATATTAGGTTTATCAGAAATTACAAAATTGTTTCAAGACACTCTATTGCTGTAGAAAACTGATCCCATTCTATTGTTTCGGTAAGGTTACTTTGTAGAGAAACTTTCAACCTCATTTAAACTAAACACTTACCTTGGAAGACGAATAGAAGTAGTGAGTAGAAATGAGGATGAAATAAGTGTCTAATGTCCTCGATGACCACCTGAAAGACTATACTAAACTTCGGTATCGTTACCATCCTGTCTTTGAAATCGCATTCGACGCGGGGCCTTGACAAAATTCTCTCTTTTCGGCTGTAATACTAGTCAGGACTATCAGTAAGTCTAGTCGCCTCACATTATGGCACTAGTCTACAGTACTAGAAGACAAAGATTTAATTTGCTAGCACTGCTTAAATAATGATCTACGAACGAAAGATCAAACATGGATGTCAAGATGGCACTGGCTGATTCGACAATCAACGTAGAGGGAGAGTCTGGGGAGCTGTCAATCTGAAGACTAGAAGAAGACGATTGTAAACATGATTTAACCAATCGCAGATCAGTGATGATCAATTTAACTTTTTTAAGGGGAAATAGGGAGTGAAAGACACAGCTGATAACTGGGGACATCCATACTGGATATCAACTTTCACAATTACCACCATTTACCGCAATTTCAACTAGAAGAACAATTTACTTGTTTGAAATAGGGGGGGGGGGGGGATTGAGTCTCGGTGACCTCAAACAACTAGAGAAGGATTGGTAAAGGACTATAGCAAAAAAGTCATTGAGATGTGAATTTCGATCGTATTTCGATCTCGTGTTGGTCCTTTGACTTAAGCGGAAATGCACTTTCCATACACGGTATTAGAAATACTTGACCCGAAATCCTGTTTTGAGTATGGTTTTTGGACTCTTTTCTAAGTTTTCTGTTGAGGTTTACTACCACTAGAGTTCAGGGTGATATTTCGTAAGCGATTCCTTTTCTAAGTTAGAATATCTGTCTCAACCACGGCTATTTCGGAATTAATTAGGATTGAAACTTGAAATGATTTCAGACTTGATCGGTAGCGCCTTATTATATATGTGTGTATGACTTATTTGTTGAAATATCCACTTTATCATATTTCAGCACGGAATGTCGCCAATGTACTGGGCTGCGTATAATGACCATGTCGACATTGTGATCTATCTGATTAAACATGGGGCCTCTGTTCACCGAAAGACGAAAGTGACTCAGTCAAATGATTAATAAAATAGATCCTTCTTTTCTTCAAAATATATTGCTTAAACTTTTTCCTCTTTTCAGCGCGGATTCGCACTTCTTCATGTTCTTGCCAAATCTGACTCCATAAAAACACTGGAATCGCTGGTTCGAAGCAAAGTTATCCGCGATTTTCAGGAATTAGATCTAAATGACTTTACCCCACTTATGGTTGCCACCATATCTGGAAGTCTTCGAGCAACAACTGTGCTTTCGAGGATCGGCACCCTTGATACACATTTGGATAGGGTAAAAGCTTTAAAGAACCCCTTCAAAAGGATAAGCATTCATTTGTCAATCATAACGTACTATGGCATTTAATATTTTAAATAGACAAAGAAAAATGTCCTCCATCTAGCTGTGCTCAGTGAATGTCCTCTAGTGTTGGAACAACTCTGCAAACACGAGGAAATGCCGAAACTCATCAATGCTTTGGTGAACTAACTTCTCGACTTATTATCTTTTTTAAGTTCAAATTGAATGCGGTCCTAAAATTAACGCTTTTTATCAGGATGACGACCTTATGGCTCCAATCCACTACGCGGTTGATTTAGATGACATTGAGAGCACAACGATCCTTCTGAAATATGGAGCGAAGGTGAACATCAAATCTAAAGTAAGCTGAGACAGCCTTTATACATTCGTTTTATCCTTCATTATAAAATGGAGTCTGAGTGCTTAAATCTACTTCAGAAATACCGTTGGTGACATCAGTGGAAATTCCAAATAGTTTGAGGAGGGTGTACGGACTAGCACAGCATCATTTGGCCTTTCAACTTCTTTCGGACTGACACAATCAATGTATCCTGTTGGGTGGCACTCAGTTCCCATGTTATCAGTTGAAAAATCTGAAAGACGTCGTCGTTTCAGTTCTCTCTGGATTGTATAGGCAACGGAGAAACATTTAGATTTATATTGGGAGATAAACTATGCTCATAAATTTTCGGCCAAAGACGTTCAATCAGATTCAGAATTTGTTTTGGTAATAAAAGGCTAGATGAGAATGTTCTATTTACTCCAAGACACCCAGATATCGAGTCCCTTTTGTTGAAGCTGAACAGCTAAACTTCCTGAAAATGTTACGCGGTAAAACTTTGTATTCTGATCATCTGTACCAAATTTAAAATGTGTTCATCGGAGACATCCGTCTGGGTGGGGAATATGTAAAGATATAAAAAATGGCAGTCAGATCGGATAGACATAGTACAGCTTTGGTTGAAGATTGCAAAAGTTATGATTAGGTCTTTAATCATCAATAAGTTTGCTAATTCTGGCGTTTCAGAATGCTCCATATCCCCTCATAACTGCAGCTCAACGCGGCAATGTCACAATGATGAATCTTCTGCTTGAGAACAAGGCCAACATCAGGAAGGCAAACTTTGTAAGTATCACCCACCATTATACAAATCGAATTGCCCAAAATATGGTTGTGTTAACAAATTCTGCCCCTTTTAATGCAAAGGCTGGAAACACACCTCTTCACGTCGCATGCATGGCAAATGAAGTCGAGGGCGCTAGATTTCTGCTGGGAAAGGGCGCCGATATCAAGGCGTTAAATAAAGTGAGTGCTACTTATCTGTTAATGAGTAGTTTAGGCTTAGTTTTTAACCTTCTAGAACAGGCAATACCACACAAGTCGAAATGGTAATGGTCATATTTACTAAACATACTTCTTCAAACCATTTTAGCGACTCCAAACACCTTTCAACGCAGCAGTAGAGCAAGGCAGTGCTGAAACTGCCGAACTCTTGATTCTCGCAGGAACACCCTTGAAGGAAGTAGATCGCGTGAGTCAATGGCCATAAACCGACCAAATGAATTCTCAATTCTCTAATCCATTCTTTATTCCTCAATTTTTAGGCGGCCAAAACACCACTGATGCTATCGGCACTCTCCGGGTTCGTTAGAATCGTCGATATGATAATCAAGGCTGAACGCTGGCGAGTGGCTAATCCGGTTAGTAATAATTTGATTGGTTCGAATATCATCCAATCACAAATTACGAGTTTCAAGCCTTTTTTAATTTTTTCAGGAAATTGCTGCTGCTCTCAGTAAGAAATATTGCTACAAAAATGAATGGGAAAATGAGGACGACTTTGAAGAAGATGAAGACGAATATTCGGAAACGGTTCACGATTCAGACTCAGCAGATTTCGAAGGCCGTAATCAGATCCGAAAGCACAAACCTTCTCCGTCCATTTCCGAAGCTCCCACTTATAATTCCAGTCAATCCATCACTCAAAATTCTTTCAGTTCTTGTAAGGAATACGATTCAGATGAGGACAATTCTATCTCTGAAGCAGAGACCTACCGATCTGGAAACGAAAATGGCAACGGTGAAAACACAATAGACAATGAGCAGCCTCCTGATGGAAATAGCAGTGATTTCAGTACTGGACAACAGAATGCCCCTGAATCCACCCCTGAAACTTCGCCAATTTCAGCTCCGCAGAGGAACGTTTCCTTCGCGGATGAGTAGGTTGCCACTAAATAATCTCAATTCCTTCAGCTATGGCTTTTGATTACACCTTTTACCTATACATTCAGCGAAGATCCGCGCAAAAGATCAGTTGTGCCAACCTCAGACAGAAGAAGTCGCGTAACGGGCTATTCCAGTGTCTTTCAACCAGAAGTTCAATTTCTTGTCAACACTCAGTCCTACGCAGGTCAATTCCAGGCGCTGTTTTTCTATATCGCGCATAAAAAACTCCATCGAGGGGAGTGGAAATCCCTTGCCATGCACTGGAACTTTACTGAAGAACATGTGGAAGCCATAGAACTTCAGCACTCGGGTGAGTTTGCTCGAAACCAAACACGGTTACTTAACTGTATTCTGGTTGAAATAATGCTTTATTCATTTTTAACATTTAGGTGACAAGAATGCTTATAAGGAGCATGGCTTTCGACTTCTTTGCATTTGGATGCACGGATTAAGTGAAAACACCGACCCTGGACCCTTATTATACACGGCTTTGACCTCAATAGGTCGAAGGGTGGATGCAAATAACGTTCAGAAAGACTTTTACAGAGCCATGCATGGAAAGCACTCGCACAAAAATGACTGTCACGTATCATGACACATGATAATTTTTCAATTTTTCAGTGATTGTAAATACTATGAACCTTGAATGAAGGAAATATATTACTTGATGTAAGAGGACAGGGTGTGGGGTTGATCTAGGTTTGAATGCCATTTTTATATACTGCTCCATTTCCTGTCAGGCCTGCTCTGGCAAAGGAGGACAATGTCCACGATCTCCCACTTCACGCGACCGCTTTGCTCGACCTCATTCTAACAAGTACCTCTTTTCAGTACCACCTCCTTCCAGAGTTCTTCTTAATATGAACGCCGATCTAGCTTGTGGTGTTCTTATGACTGAGGTATTTTCATTTGGGCTTAACCATGTATGCGTCTTCACACCGCATTGTACCATCCACACCTACCGATTTTGCACCTCTAGAGGCGAACAGTATAGTGCCAGTCTATGCTTATGAGTTTTTATGGCTGGATTTTTGTCACACCGAATTCCGACAGCTCATGACTTGCGTGTGTACGTCATACTGTCGGATTCCATGACATTTCGTTGACCACCATCAGGGCTCTCATTTGGAGCTGTTGTCATAAGAAGGGGACCTGAATGGAAAGATGTTCAATACACAGGCCTTGGGTCCCGAGCTATTCCAAAAAAGACGATTTCCCCATATTTATCATACATGACTGGGTGGCCAGTTAACCTTAGATGGATAGAATGACTGTGACGCTCCTTGGCCAAAGATAATTGAGATACCTCTTAAAGTCACTGCATAGGTACAGAATAGAGCCACACTTAGATTAGTGTTTGTGTACTCTGTATTTATAAGTAGATTATAGTAGTACTCATGGCCTAAAGAACTTTGAAAGAATTGCACAGTTATACATTATAAAGATAGACAGAAAGCTCCAAAAATTTAATTCCATTGAACTGCGTTAGTTTTAGAATACCTGATGCCAAGATCCCTTTTTCAGAACCAAGAGTCAGCTCCAGAAACACCTATTTTTGTCAACTGGGCTCTGGCGGACAACTTAGTCGCCACTTCAGAAGTTTTCTCTTCTGGCCAACTATGATAGGTTAGATTTATTGACCAGCGTCGTTGTATTTATTTAATATCTATATAATGCGGGATATCCTACTGGGTGAGCGATTGTTAAAGTGAATGAGGATTATATTCTCGATTGGGTGGTTTTTTGCGGATGAAGACTCTGGATGGTCATATAGGAAGATGCAAACTGCGTTAGATGTGGTGTCTGGATGGGCCTATGGTGAATGCTAAATCGGATTCTTTCCTCAGAATCCATTTTTTAGTTCATCACCACTTCTCTCCTCGATCTTTTCGTACATTCAATGCGTTCCATTTGGCTGGGGTCGAAAAGTGGGAAATCTAGTAACTGAAAGATTGAAATTCTTCTCAGTTCTTATCAATTCAGATATTTTGAATTTCAAGACAATATAAGCATTTCGGCTGAGAGTTTAGACACATTAGTGACTAATTTAACAGCCTTCTATACGTTCACTTATTTGATTTCCTCCCATCGAATCTAGATCAGGTTGATGTAGCCGTTACTACTTTTACTGGCAATATCCGAAGCTTTTTTGTCGTTTACTTAAGCTTTCCAGGGTGTCACTACCTCTCGTTTGGATATAAAGGAGAACGCCCATCGCAAAATTTACGATTCATATCAACTTCAATGCGTTAGTGGGATATAACTTACGGACCCCAAATAGGTAGTAACTTCGGGCGAACCCTAATTTTAGCAACAGTGCATACCGAAAGGCGCCCGAACGCGATAGCATATAATTGACGTCGTCTGCTCATACACTTCACTTTCAAACACTATAGCAAGGAACTGGGGTGAGGGAGGTGGATAAGTGAGAAGGAGGGTGGGCGAGACTTGAGGGAAAAGAATGACTAGAAGTGGACGAAATGTTGGTCGACGCCCAATTTCGAGCAACGCCCAAGGATGAGTTGGTTGTGGCAATAGGCATCTCCGAAGTCACTCGCGCACTCCCCACAAATTAACGCTTCTTTGAGTCGTTGGTTCTTGTGTGCTATCCTCTCTCCAACGTCGGGATTGAGCTATTTGAGTTAGTCTATGGCTCTTGGAGCTGGGGTAAGCTCCTTTATGTAGCTCTTGAACTAAGGTCCTTATGTTGAAAAACAATTAATGAGCTTATTTCAGAAGTAAAGCAAAACATTTTAATTCAGATTTCAAGCTAGTTTTGTCATCTTTCTAAGAACTAGATAATTTATTTGCTGAAATCCGTTGAAATTGCAGTTTTCATCCATTCGCCCAACGTCATTTGAAATTCCGCTGTCTTGTCTTTGAATTCAGACATGTATCAAAACTTTTTCTGGGGATCATGAAGTTTATTTTCAAATTCTCCAGGGGTATTTAGAAAAAAACTGCGATCGGCATTCATTTGTTTTATGCCCAGAGTTGTCTCATTTTGAATAGCCAACTAAATTTACTTTAGATTGATGAAAACAAAGTTTATGAATTAATTTTCAATAAATCTAGTGAATGATGTTCTTTTTCTCTACATTAGTTCCATCGGTTTTAAATTTTCTTTCAGAATCGTTCAGACCTGGGTTGATTGAAATGATGACATGTGTCATTTTTCGATGCTAAAGTATCTTGAAAATACTCCCTCATTAAAAAACGTTTCAGTTCAATTCAGCTTTAACAAATAAATTAAAAAAAGGGAAATTTACTTTAATGCATTTTACCGAAAATTCTTCTGCATCAGTATTCAAACTTTATTCGCTATGATCCCGATGTCTAAGAGATCAAGGGCTGATTGTTTATTATTTATTGATTAATTGAGGTTGATTGTTTGGTACAATGTTTGCCCTTTTAGAAATTTGGCTTTAAATTCTCCTTCCGACTTGAATGAGGGGAAGTTTGTTGCTGTTTACTGCATAAGGAATGAATGATTTATTCTAGTTTTTTTCCTACATATCCCAGACGGGCTAGATCACAAATAAACTCTCTAGGCAACAAATTTGCCTGAGGAGTTGCCTTGGAGCCTCATGTTCGTTCATTTTTATTTAAACTAATACCCATGTTTTTATAAATTTGACTTAAGGTATTTGTATTTTGAGAAAAGAAAATGCCAAGAGTCCCATGCAAGAATGAGATCCTCAGCATACAAGTATCTAACTAGTAAAATCTAGCAGCTGATTTCCCCAGTTTTCACGGCCGGAATGGTTGTCTTTGAACCCTGAAGACCATGTTTCGCACACTTTTTTTCATTTTTCGGTGTATTGCTCCTCTTAATTGAAAACGTAGAGAACCCCGCAATCCCCAAAAAAAGGATTGAAAGTTCAGCCATCAAAATAGTGGGCCTTATTCAGAGACCTTTCGCATCAAGTTGTGACTGTATATTTCAAGCAAATTATTTTTTTTATTATTTTCTCCCCACCCATTAGGGCAAGTCCCAAGGACTTATTGGGGGTACAACAGAAGTACAAATAGCTTTTACAACGAGTAGCGCACAACAGTTAACACAGGACAGAGTAAAAACTTTTGTTGACGTATTCGGCTGTCTGATCTTTTCTCTGGCATGGTTTCGTCGTACAGGTAGCAATTCAGCTCCGTAGTTTCACCTCGTCCGCCCTCGTCCATCTTCATATATTCTCCAGAGATCACACCTTCTACATTCCGGCGGAGATTGAGTTCATTGCTAAATGCATGTGCATTCCATAGTCCAGATTGAGACCAGGAATTCTGCTATTTACGACCTGCCTCCCTTACCAAGATGTAAAAAGTTGTACTTCTGCTGGCAAAATCTAATTATATACGTCCGGAGGGTGATTAGTCCCATCCGGCCGCCCCCAGAGTTGCCCCTGGGGTTACCGGTGGTCACCACGAGGAGGTTGAGAGTAGGTTTACCACCATTTCAAGCAAATAAACTTTTTTTGAGCTTACTGGGTGCTTATGTCAGTTGTCTTGTTCATCAAGCCAAATGTCTATTGGGATGGAGAGCCCTTCTTATTATTGCTGCACTGCGGTGGCTGTTTTGACTAGTAATTTATTAATCTCTACCAGTTCTCAATATTCGGTCAGGAGACGAGGAGCGCAATTTTTCTAGTTTGCGAGCAAAAATAGGAATAGTTGAACTGCAAATATTATATGATTGAATGCTTGTGGTTATGCTTATATTCAAATAGACACTGCTGATTTTCTTTATTATATTAATTATATTTTAATATTTAAAGGTCGTCATCGCTTTCTACAATAGCCTGTAGATGGGAACGTGTTATTCAGATTGTGAGGAGACAGTCACACCAAACCACCTTGGGAACGCAACTAAGAGCTACCAGCAGCAGCACCTAGATCCTAGATTTGAAGCTCAACAACAGCAAGAAATTCAGGAGACGATTCAAGACATACTCGGTCATCAGAGAGAGACTGAGGAAGCAGTGCAAGGGGTCTTCAAAGATGGAATTGATTCCTTCGATCTTGAGCTGAAGCGAAAGAGCCGGGAACTAAGTTCGGGCTATCCACCCATGAGAGTCGAGAGGCTCTCACAATCCTCAGAACATGGTTCAAACGCTGTTGGTAAGCATAGTTAAACCTTCTTTGTCATTTAGGCTCTTAATTATATAGCATGGTGGTAATGTTCATCTGTTGACACACACGTGAAATCCACCGGCACCTATCCAGTGACTGAAATGATAGCTCACTCTGGCCAAATGTCAGTTTCAAAAGATATGCCATAAAATCAACACCCTTTCTACACTGTAAGAGCTGGAAGACAAAAGTATTTAACATTGGTTCAGAATTCAAATTATAAATTGAGTGAATCAATCGAATTACGGGTAAATGAATTCTACGTGTTTATCCAGGTCTTACCAAAGTAGTTGGAACTGTAAATATCCGCAAAGAACTCGAAGTAAATGTCAATGACAAGTATTTGGTTTATGTCTGTCCATTTTTACTACTACAATAATAGTGTTTGCAGACAAATCTGAAACGTCACCACTTTTGAGCTGGCGATTCGCTCGTGTATCCACCTGACTAACTATAAGTGACGGCCTTTTTATTTATAAGTAGCCATTCACAACTTAAAGCAGCACTGTTAGAGTGCGTTGACATCATGTTTCCAAGACGGCGGGTCATTCCACCTAGGGCCTTATTATGCCAGATTTGAATAAGGCGTGATCTATGTACACATGCCCTTATCAGCACACATTTGAAAATCGGCATCACCTACCACTTTTCAAAATAAGTTTCTCTGCATGAAAAGTCTTAGCAGCCCCAGACATCTGTCTTAAGACAAGATTTTCATTTGATTTCTAGCCTAATTCATTTGGATCGCATTTCATTAATCAAGCTGATTTCTGCTAGTTTAGGACTAATTGAAACGGAGAAAAAAAGATCAAAAAATTATTTATATGACATAATTGAAGCTAATCTAACTCCCATCATAAGTAAACGATGGTGATATTGCTGTTCACATATCGCATTATACTCGGGACGAAGTCAGGGTGAATAAAGCAAAGGTCCAGAGGAAAGTGATCGAAATGAGTTTAGATGCGTAAGGATTAAGAAATATACAGGAACATTAGTGACTTGGACACCTTACGTCGGCGATTATAGCGATCATTTATTTCTCCGATTTGTAAAATGATCCACTTTTCGAATAGCTTACAGAGGTGCATGTTGAGCGATTGGAAGGTGTAAGACACTCGAATATTCTACTACTTAGCACCTAGTTTCCTTCATAAAAGATCCCTCTTTTGCTCTGGTTAGTAAATATGGACTAATTGGGTGTTCATTTTACAAAGAAAATTATTTAACCTATTTTGATAAAAGCACCTTTGTTTAATCTCATATTTTTTTACTAGATCGAAATCAAAACGCTTTATTAGCCCTTGATATAAACTTACTATTGGTCGTTATCCCTTTTATTGTGTAATTCTAATGGAATTTTGAGGTATTTTCTTAAGTCAACTCCCACTCAGTTTATGAGACGCAACTGAATATGGCATCTAAAGTATGAATGAACAAAATGCACAACACAGTTTACTAATTTCGACACACACACACACACACCTATAAATTTTTCATTATTCCGAAACTATTGTAGATAGGTGACTAGAGTACTACACCAAGATCGCTCTCGATGCTGAATCCTCTATTCAAGAGGTGGGCCTTAAAGCTTGTGGATCAGCACGCATTTCAATTAAATTTACGAGCTCCAGTCTTTCACACGATCATCTTGACACAACGCAGCTAGTGCTGCTTTGCAGTATTGTATCTATTGGGAACCGGTGGCTTAGAAGTCATCAGTCAATTCCATAATTAGATCCATCTTATCACCTGGACGAGGTGTCTGTTTATCCCTAGGATATTAGCACATTCCAGGACTAAAGACATCTAGATGAGGCAAGGCATTAAGACATAAAAACCAAATGGCTTTGGTCACTGAATCAGTTTTACGAAGGCTGACGAAAGTTGCGACAGTTTTTGTTGGTTTAAAGCCAACTTTATCAATCCTCAGGCGGAAATAATATGCCCGTCCACTTTCACTGAGAAAGCACTTTTATACATTTGAAAACCCATTTAAATCTAGCACAATTTATCATTTTGGTCGAAAAGGTGTCCTCACTCAGAAGGAAACTGGAATAGCTTCGAACTTTGGCTATTTTTCCCATCCTACATTTACCAGAGGGAAATCATAAATTTTATCGAAGAACCTCAAAATTCTTGATAAAACTTGAGGGAGGCAAAAAAGGAATAAAAGTCTTAGAAAAGATATTTCATTGTGCAAAATGAAGATTCAGGATTGTTCTAGTTTAAGTTGTGCTCCTTTGCATTAAAACAAACATCGTTGTTTCTTTAAGTTACTAGTTTAAATCTTCTGCAGGTAAATAATCAATAACTTGGAATCCATCATTGATTACATGCCATGACTTCAATTGTTCTCTTGTTATTTGATGTATCACCGAACTTGAAAACCGGTTTAGATTATGTTAGTCCTAGACGCAATATGGTCATAGGCTTCTTACTGATATATTAACGGTTGAATGCGCGTACAATTGGTTTGAATTCAAAAGCCGTTGGAATGCATCCCATGATTCGCTTACCAACCATAGAAGCCCTATGTAGCTCTCGATTGCTAACGCTTCTTTTGAGTCATTCCACAAAGAATGATGGAGAGGACAAATACGAAGCGGTGGAATGGGAAAGTTTGAACAAAAGGTGAAAAAATTCTGAGCAGCTGGATCTAAAAACTGAGTTACCTTGCTGGCCGCAAGATGCATACCAAAGTTAACTATGGTTTACCTAATTTTTATGAACCAGGACGTTAAAAAAATCATTGTGCTTTTACGATAAAATCAAAATTTTCCATTAGCTTTATTATTAGATCTTGTCTGGAGTTTTGTTTACCAAAAAGAGTCTAGTGACCGAGCTGTCGCCTCAATAAAAAAATCGTGCAAGCATCGTTAACTTGAAAAAATAACTAAGAATTTTAAAAATAGGAGGATTAACACAAGGAAATTGAAATGGTTCTCTCCACTCTGCATACACAGAATGCTACAGGAGTTAAAACGCCGGTAAAAATTCGATTGGTCAACACTATACCAATCGAGGCAATTTCATTTGATTTCCTTAAACTCAGCAAAATAAATAAATAATGCTATCTCAATAGTTTAAAAGATGTCTGAGACGAAAATGGGTAACTAACAGCATATAAATTGGTACTTTGAACTGGATTCCTTGAATTAATTATATGTAGGATACTATCTTTGAACTTTAGGAGATGCAGCCAATGAGGATGACGAAGAAAACTTAAAGAATGACCAATCGTATGAAAATGAGTTTCCAAGCCTCTCGAACTCCTCAGTGGCGCTTTTCGCCAAGCAGAGACTCTCGATTGAAGGCCTCCCAAGCCCAGGATCAACTGATTCAACCTTCGCATGCGTGTTAAGGTGGGCTTTTGTATCGAATGTGAATATTCAAATGTAAAATGTAATTGCAAAATTAATCAGTTTGTGGCTTTGCACATGATTCTAGCAAAATGCTGAAATCTCATAGACATGATATAAGAAAATCCGAAAATAATCAGCCAAACTTTTTAAATTAAGATGAGTTTTACTGAAAACCACTGTCAATCATTATTTATTAAACAGCCATGCAAAAGATAGTCGTTTGATAACACCAAAAATCAAAACTGATAAATAGCAATAATAATTAAAAAAAACTGTTTTAAAAACAACTAACTTAGTCTGCAGTCATCACATTTTTATTTTATTAGCATTCGAGAGCTTTCAAAGATGCAACCGACCGCGGCAGACTTGAGTTCAGGACTTTAAAAAATTTGTTCAGCTATTAAATCACATCGGAATCAATGACATTGGTCTTGTTACAGGCAAAATGAATAGTGGACCTTGGAGAATTTAGCTATTTAAGAGCATTCAAAAAGAAGAACACTTTTGTTGAAATTTAGACTGAGAAAGAAAATGTGAAAAGTTATGGTTACTTAATTTACGCTTGCCGCAAGCCACAGATTCTGATCCCATCGGTTAAATAAGTGATTCATGCCTTGAATGAATTTCGTGTTCAAATCCGTCACCGATGACTGATGATAACATCTTGCACACCATAACATAGATTACTATGTGCAAAATTACAGTGTACGGGTTTGATATCGCAGCTCCTTAAACGAGTATAGAGGACAGGAGATGTTTGTGCATTAAGGACACAGTTAAAAGTTTTTATTGAAGTAAGCGTCTAAGGTGCCATTTTATTTTAGAGATTGTCAAGCTAGAACTTGGCTAGGAACCAATGTTACCGTTACTATGATTAGCATGGCTACTGAAATTATACTAGTTGGTCATCCAGCCATGTCAGTCTTTACTTAGGGAAAATTAAATAAGCTTCATGAACCGATAAGCCTTGGAGCCACATAAGAGTTTAAAGGAAATAAGGAATAGAATGTTTTGAGCAAAGCACCAAAACCGATAATAATCTCCCGTCATATTCTACTCAGCTTCCATCCTGCAGATTGAGGATCCTTTAAAAGTGGAGATAGAATTCGAAATTGCACCAATATAAGCTAACTCAATACTGATAACTGAAGTAAATTGACCTAGTCCTCTATCTCGTCATTGAGTCTGGAATCGCAACCCCCTTAGATCGACGCCTTTCCAAATATCGAAGCTGTCAATGCCTAACAGCTTCCATGTTTCTGCTCTTATATTCAACAAAAATATGAGTTGGATAATATGACGACGAAATAAATAAAATTGAAGCAGGAGTACTAAATTTTCTGCTCATTTTTTGGATGGTAATCACTTAGTTCACCATATAAGCAGAAGCTTGTCGCTAAACTAACTTTGTCAAGTTCAACCCACATTTGTTCAACTCAACTGTTAGCCCACACGCAAAAAGCAGAGATGAAGCGATTTCGGAAAAATGATTTTCATGGAAAATAAGTTTGGTTTCTAGCCAAATAGAAGATGGCTTAATCACAATCGAAATCCGCAGTAGAACAGAATTGAAGCAGGAGTGAAATGGCCAGGATCTGATAAGTTCCTACAGCAGCCTTGTGGGAGTCGAAAGACACATTTGAGCATGACCACGATCTTTCATAGCGCATGAGTATAGTATACAAGGCGACCTCCAAAACGAAGTACACGTACATTTGCTCCGTTTGCAATAGCTCATCACATTTTTCTCGGAGTCTTGAATTGGCCTTTCACATGGAATTTGAAAGGTTTTAATTTGTGTTTAATTGCCTTACCGTGGATAGTGTTTCTCCATTACTGGCCTCTTGCTGGTAAAAGAGCATAACACGGCTTGTGTTTTAAGAATGGCACCTTATTTGCGAGTGATTTGATGTAGGTTGGGTAGACCAAACGTAATCTACCTAGAGATGCCCATCTTTAACATCTGAATTTTTTTGATGCTCATCACAGTAAGCACTTCATTTTCATTTCTTTTGAGGCAGTTCTATGATTTATAAACAACTGTCCAGAACTGTGGTTGCCTTTTTGAAGCAGTGCAGCTCTAATTTTGGGAAAGACTTTATCGGCAAGACCTTTCGTGGTTGACACTATTTTCGACTTATCCATCAATGACCTTGGTTTTGATCCTGATAGCTATTAGGCGTGCGGTGTCTCCTTAGTTTCCATTATTTTTTGTCGTAAGTGAAGAGACCTTTCAGCTGACTTGAATATCAAGTTATTGTGTGAGCCCTAAATTAACATTAATTGAATGTTCCACTTAACCTTAATCAGCATGACTTCCGAAGAGAGAGATTTTGCAGGGAAAGCAGCTAGTTTGCTTTCTTAGCCTCTTCGGCAATTTCAGTTATGTTCTCGCCTTTTCCTCTGCTTAGTTGCAGCCCGTTTGTGGTTAACCCATTATTCATATCCAAGTTTATAGAAGATCAGAAACGTGAGCTTCTCGAAATAACTCTCAAATCCAAGAGACCTGATAACATAGTCATAGAAAATTTGTTACCCAAGTGTTGGATGGAATAGTGCCGAGTGAGCTGATGGGAGGAGCGTTAAAAGGATGACCGGCGTATATTTTCACTAATCAACCAAATGTAGCAACTTCGGGAGTATTGAGTCAAACTACCTAGCTAGTCGCCTAATGATGAAGCCTTGAAACACTGATTAAACGGTTTGACAAGAGGGTTAGAAAGTCGACATATTTTGGAGGACATAAGTAACAAACATGAAATGAGAATATGTAAAGTATGTGAGGTGATCTGAACTGACAGAATATGTTATATACAATTAACTAAATCAACATTTAATTGGGCTTAAGAAGCCTGGCAGTTAGTGGAACAACTTTAGACTACTTTAAGCTATTGAATTATCACTTATTTTCTTGGTTTTTCCCTTTTTCACTTGAAAAAAGGCTGCATGAATCTCCATCCTCCGTGCCCCTTCTCTTAAGCCTAACTCAAGTGAACATCTGATTCGGATATGGGCGAGACTTTTTCCGACTGAATTGTTTTGCTCTTTTGTGACTTAATTACAGAGTTAGTATCAAATACAGGAATAAGATCAGTGAGAAGTAGTTAAGCCGGTTTCACTGCATCATCCACCGATGCTTGGGTCCAAATCCGCTACTTTTTGGAAACAGAGATTTCGGGAGGTAATTGGAATGTTATAAAAAACCCACTGCTTGTTATTCTTAGATATCATTGGCGATTATTTGAGATTAAAATGATATTTCTGTAAAAAATTATTTGTATCTATCGAATGCCTCTATTTTCTTTGAAGGTTCAAGTAGAAATTGTAATAAATGGTGTTTTTGGCAACCGAAAGGAGCGGGAACACAAGCGATTTCTGGATGAGTTTTGGCAAAAATTATAAATGAGAAAATTGTGTTTGTCACTCTAACTGTTCACTGCTAAGGTTCTTTGAAATTTTTCTTTTGGTTAGCGACGTCATAGTTTACCGTGACTTCTTGCGCTTTTGAAGGATCCGGTTGGCAAGTTACGGTTAATCTATAAAAAGCCGGAAATTAATGACACCAAATTTCGGCCTAGTTTGGCTATGTTTTGTAAATGTGGTAGACTTCTAGCTGAATGACAGAGAAACAAACTGTTGTCTTTTCAGTCTAATCTTTGGAGGTCATGTAAGAGCTAAGCTAATGCTTTGCTATTAACTAGTAACTAGGATTTTGACAAATTGAGCTAGCAAGATGGGTTAAGATTGCCAAACACTGATGATTCCATTTAATATTAAGTAGTTAGGAGATAGGTGGTACAACGCAAAGGGAGAACCAATGACTGACTTTTTCTATCTTCACCTACTCCCTTTAGGAAAAAACTTATATGACTATCAAGTATTTGCTAGATAAAGATAAAATATGACCTCGCGATCTTATAACTACAACTTAGGCTGCAATTTCTGCGTACTCAAAGCAATTGATTTCGCGGAGCATTTTTGAATAATTGATCAAAATACCTACACAAGGAAGGAGGAGGAAAGAAATTCTGCTACTTCCGACTTTAATTGTTTAGATCCAAGATTCATGTGCACAAAGGACTCACCCCTTAATCCATCACTGGACAGGCATGTAAATATCTTCTATTCGCAAATACAAGCGAGCGAGTTGGTTGTGTGCGAGTCTCATTCATCACTTTAGATACTCATTCAGCAATAAGTGCAGCTGTCATGTCATTCAGGGATATTCTAAAAGAGAAGGAGCAAAGAGGGATTTTTCAGTCATGAAATTTGACTAACTCTTTTCTTCAACAGAATTTGAACTATTCTAATTATCTCTCTTGGAAAAACTAGTACGTATTCAGAGCTAAAATCAGATATTTCTATGTTGGTACCAGCAGAGGCCTTTCCAAATCGGTAAGAACAAGTTGGCTTGTTGACTCTGTCCAAGTGAATGCTTATGTCTTCTTATCAAAGATAATTTAGCTTCAAATCGTTACCAGAACCACACGTGTTTCAGCTGGGGTCACTTGGGGAAAAATCCATCAATTCCAATGAGTAGAGGGCAGTAGCGTGTGTGGCCTCAACGAAATGATATGTATATGGCATCAATCGTCTTGTATCTCTCATTCTACGGAATTATATTTAATTAAGGCTTATTTATCTAGAAGTTAAATAAAAAGGGCACGCAAAAACTTGCAGTTCTAGAGTTTTGAATTTGAATGTCTTCAATCTGAGTTCGAAGACACGTGCTGACTTTCCGTTAGTACTTTAAGCGATAGTGATGAAGGCGAATCAACTATACCCCATGGAGAAATGTTAATGACTTCTTGCCTCGTCTTTAACGCCTTCTTGCAGGTTGAGCTGAGGCAACGCATGAGGTTTTCGTTCAGTTTTGATGTCACCTTTCTTCTCCGTCTGCACAAACAAATCTCATATTCCGTCCGATAGTAACGACCCAGACTGTAAGCGCTAGTCTTGAGAAGATTCACTGAACTTTGTAGGGGTAATTTACTTTTTAAATAGTCATATCTTGCTTTTGTGAATGAGGTACCACATGAACAATAATGATACCAATATGAGTGTTTACTGCGTGGCAAGTTAAAGTCCTTTAGGTTCCTGAAGCCAACATCCTTAATTAATCAGTAAGTGCAAGACCTAGTGAAGTGCTTATTTTTTATTCATTCCGATAGAAAACGCCGTACAGCACTTCGTGGCATTGCCCCAGAGCGCTTGTCTGTTTTTGTAGTCAACTGGTAACTTGCTGGGAACGTTTAGCAAGCTTCCGCATGGACTGACTAGTAAAACAGTAGAAGCTAAACCAACGGTGGCCAAATAGAATCAAATCACAACTAAACACGATATCCAAAATAAAGACATTTCAACTTGTCGGTTGAAAAACAACCTTTAGGGCTGCATTTCCCAAATTTGAGACTGAGAAAATTGCTTCTTAGCCATACTAATGTTTACAAAAGTGTATTTATTTTATGCGCGGACTTTGATTACCCTTTGTTTGTTAATTTTAGACTTCGAAAAATAATAAAATTGGCAAAGCAGAATAAAATTACGAAATCCGCCTTGGTAGAAAATCTCGACTATGCCCTACAAGTTGTTGAAAAGACCTACATTGAAGAAACAAAGTAAGCTTAATTTGTGCATTTATAGGCTTATAATTTACTTATGAATTATTAGTAAAGACACAATATAAAATTATTAAAAATATGTTAAATTTTTTTCCAGGAATGCGCGGTTGAAATATTCCATGATATCACCATTTGCATTTATTAAGTTATGTATTGTGAAACTGTTGTTTTATTTAATGACATAAAATCTATTTAAATATACCATACATTTTGAAACTGCAATCCATGCATAATAAAAACAATTTCCATGAAGAGTTGGTGCACATTGAAATGACACCTATTTTTTAAATCCTCAAAATATCGTTCAAGTAGATGCATTTTTAAGGAGCATTTCGACGTTATTGAGATTGTTCACACAATGTTTTAAATTGGTCCACACCTTCAAGCAGCGAATGTTGTTCCTCTAGACGTCTAAAGGATGAGGATGACGAACTCTCAGATACAGCTTGCTCTGAGGTACCAGATGAGGTACGCGATTGGTTAGCTTCGACCTTCACTCGTAACCAATCTTCAGGCGGGAGACGAATCGTGAAACCACGCTTCAGATCTGTTGTCAATGCCATCAGAGCTGGAATCGTGGTTGACAGGTAACTCTGAATTTTTAGTTTATAGAACCACGAAATAGAGAAATTAGAGAATAAGAAAACATAAAAATTCAAGTAAAAAACAGGTTTAAACAAATATCAAGAAGCCAATCATTTTAGGTGGATATTTGATAGTGCTTTCAAAGGGATACATCATTACTTATTCCACGAATTTATCTTATAGTCCAATGCACCAAAGCAAAAACACTGGATGTTACTATTCGGCAAATTATTGCTTTTCCGGGTACTTGATTACTTAGTAAAAAAGAATACAAAGAATATAGTGGGGTCAATCCAGGTGGTTCATCGATGAGAGAGTGAAACAAAAAGAAATTTATCAGTAAAATAAAGGTGATAGGGCAACAAATCAAACTTTAGAAAACATTGAAATTAGTCACTTGTTTCCTCTCTAGTTTTCACGTTTTTTTTTTGAAAAACGGATGCAGTTGGGGAAAGAAGGTAACAAGTCACTTGGAAACCGAGGTGGCTCAGCAGTTAGCTCCAAATTTTAAACACCGAGGTTGGTGTCTATACAAAAGCCTACAGTGAAAAAAAGGCTGAACCTCTTTAGGCCAATCATTCTAAAAAATTTAAACTGGGGGCATTTGAGTCCCGCGCCCCAAATTCGGACACACTCGGGACTCATCCTCTGTCAATAAGCTGCGATGAATGTCAAAGGGGTGCAGAATGTAGACTCATTTGAGCTGAGTCGTTCAGTCAGGTCTCACATTATTTGTCCCTTCTCGCATAGATTTCATGAGCTTGGAGGCAGCCTTGTAAGTTGAGAGAATTTCTCCCTTAGACGACAGTTTCGCATGTATCTCAAATGTTCTGCAATCAGAGTAATTCGGTGTGGCTGTTCCCGGTAATTTAGGAATATGATACGAATGTATACAAGTTTCGCTAGCAGTCTTAACGATTTTCAACAAAGCGTTTTGAGGTATTAGGTCAAATGCGGTTGGTTATTTCATGAAACGAAATTTTTAAAGCTGAAATCTCTAATTTTTCTACAAAAATTAAAAAAAACTTTGTCTACGCGACTCCTTTTTCAGTAAAAAGTAGATTTCGATTTAGTTAACCTTGATTTGATTGTTTACACCTTATGAAGTAGCAAATCGGACATGTTAAAATGACCTTCTAAGTCATCCAGGAAAGTATAAACATACGAGTGAAATCGTTTGTAATACTGCGTGGTTGTAGTAGTACATGAATTCTTGAAGGATCTATTGCTGTGCTTCGCTTAAACAATCAGAAACTAAGATTTCAGTCTTAGCGACCATCCAAAACTCCAAGTTGAAAAGAAAATAAATTTAATCATCATTTAAAATCTGGAGGTGGATTTGCCTATTGAACCGGGAAGGTCTAAAAAATTTAATTAATGGGCCATAGGCATCGCTTTATGAATGGGACAAGTATTTTCATGGAAAAGGATGAATCCGATGATGTAAAAGGGTGTCAACGATCACATTGTGAGTCCTTTGGATTCTACTCGATCTCAGAGACAAATCACGCTTTGTAGATTGACACGTCCAAGGTATTTCAGGCCTGCAGAAAATGAGCAGATAATGGCCAGGTTGATTGCCAAAAGAAGACTTTCCTCAAGATATTTGATATTCACACAAAATGCAAGACTGCCATAGCCGATACCTGAGCGTGATTCGTTCATTTGAGCAGATGAATAAGCACTGACCCAGATAGTCGAAGGTTAGAAGTATAGCTTAAGACAAGATATAAGTAGGATCTTTAGTTTCAGCGCTAATTTTAAGAATTTGCTTTGCTGAAAACTAGGAATGCTTATCATTTGCTTGATTGGACTTCTGATATACATGCATTTCCATCTATCAAATTATTAGAATTGGATTTATTTCAATTGTAACTGTTGGTAAATCTTAACTAATTTCAATTTAGGATTTATCGCCGAATGTCAAGCTGCACATGTCTAACTCTCCCTCCCAATGTGGTTCTCCTCTTAAAAGTTGGTTTACAAATGATTAATTTTTAAAAATTTAACTAAATGTAACTATTTATACAAAGGCACCACAATTTTTTCGGTCAAATCCTGATTTGTTAAAGTATTTTAACATCCGTCTTGTAAATATTTGTCATGAATTGAATGAAAAACATAAACGAACATTTCTCGTACTTATTTGAATGTATGTGCTTAATAATTTAGACACTCTATAAATTTCCATTCTCTTATAGTCTGGTTTAGATGAATGGAACTTTGATATATTTGAGTTTAACGAGGTCAGCCAAAACCACGCTCTGAAGTATGTGGGCTTTGAGCTTCTGCACAAATACAACTTAATTACAAAGTTTCAGGTAATGTGGTTTGTCGAATACTTTATTCCACGGAAGCCGCATTGTTACCAGGTGTGTATTTTCGGTCTAGATTGACAGCACAAAACTAGAGAATCTTCTCCTCCGACTAGAGATAGGCTACAGCAGGTATAAAAATCCATATCACAATCTAATACATGCGGCTGATGTGGCTCAAACGTGCCATGTGGTTTTAACTACTAGTCGACTTCGGGTAAGCTCAATACCTCAATCATTTGTTCGATCATCAACTCTATTGGTTCTTAACTATGCAATCAAATACTGTTGGTGTTTTTAGGATTACCTATCGGATTTGGATATGTTCTCGGTCATTTTCGCAGCTCTTGCGCACGATTTTGAGCACACTGGAACAACCAATAATTTCCATATTCAAACTCAGTATGTTGGCTCTGAAGTTTGAAAATGATTTGATTTGAATATGAAACGATGAAAAAAAGTCCTTGAACCTACGAAGCGAACAAGCTACCAGCAAGGATTGGTCAAAATAGTTAGATTACACGTACTTTTCTGAAGCCCAAATGGATAAGTTAAGCAAACCATTCACCCAGTAACAAGTTTCTTCATGACTTGCATCAGCACTGAGAAGTCTCTTGCATGGATGGTGAGATTATGCGGCTAAATAATCTTTAAAAGTAAATGCCAAGTAAATACCAAAGGATGGTTTGAGGGGAGGGGACAAATCATTGGAACGCAGTGTTCCCTTTGATGAATTCATTGGCTCCAGGTAGCCTGAAATTTCTGTTCTAGCCCCAATTTCGATGTCAACTCTAAGTTGTGGGTTGATTAGGCTTCAAAAAAGAATTACAAGACGAAAAACCCCATTCACCCAACCATTCACTGACAAGTCCACTTGATTACCAGGCAAACAAAAGTTTGATCAAAGAGAATATGGATAACTGGCGGACAGAGACGTAAAGAGTAATACAAGTGTAGAATAAATTAACAAATCACAAGAAGGCCTGCTGAAACCCAGAGCCATCTACGGGCTTAGTTGCTGATGCTGCCTAATCAAGATCGGCCCTTGCTCAGCTGTTCGGAGGCATGAAGATACCGTTTTAAGCTTCTTAACAACATAATGAGGGAAAATTATAATCTTGAACGCCAGCATCTTGGAAGGACAATTCTTGAAGCTACAATGTTAGGGATCAATGATCCATCTGGGAGATTGCAATAGAACGAAAAGCGATGGTTATCATTGGAAACAGTAAATTTTATTGCCTGTAAGGGTGAGCCCTTCAAATAAAGCGAAGATTTCCATAAACCAAATGCTTAATATAACGAAATTGTCACGATACATTCCGGACGGGCTGGCACCTTTGATATATCCTTGTGCTAAGCAGAATTAAGCATCTTCATGGTGCTGAAATTGTCTTCCTTGAGTACATGGTTCAGGGACGGTCATTTACTGTCAACATGTTATGCGATTTATGCAAAGGCATGTTGTCGAATACTTTCGGCCGTTATAGAGGCGTCCCCGAAGTCAGACGACAAGGTATAAACTACACACGGAGTCCCTATCGCTCCCGGGGGGAATAATTCATGGCCGAAGTGCAGTCCTGTTAAACGTGACCCAGACAGTTGGGCCTTATGCCATATTAGAGGGCAAAGTTTTCACTTAACAACTTTTTTATTGTAGAACAGAGTTGGCTATGCTCTATAACGATCGAAATGTCCTTGAAAACTACCATGTTAGTGCCGTATTCCGCATCACTCAGGAAGCAGAATTTAATATCTTTGAAAAAATGTCCAGGGAACAATACCAGTGAGTTCCGTTTCTTCGAAATTAACTATGTCTAAAATCAACTACACCGACAATATTAAATGTCTTCAAAGATAACAAAATTGTCGCAGATTCAGAGATTATCCTACTCTTGAGTGGTAAAAGCTTAAAAAAACGCCTTATTTATGGAGTCATATTAAAACTTTACTTACATGGTGCTTGACAGCAAATTTAAGATGTCACTCCGCGAGGTAAAGAATAATTAAAACGTTGCTACTCTTACAGAGAATTTCGCACAGCTGTTATAGACATGGTGCTAAATACAGATATGTCTCTCCACTTCTCTCAAGTTAAGACCATGAAAAATCTCATTTCGATTCCAGAAATGTGAGTTACTTTCCTACTGAAATCCACAAGTTAGTAGTATGCATGTACTATTGGTTTTTAACTGCTTGCTATTTTAGAATCGATAAATTAAAGGCACTTTCTCTGCTAGTGCATTGTGCGGATATTGCGCATCCGGCAAAACAATGGGATCTTCATAAAGAGTGGTCTAATATGATCAGTCAAGAGTATTTCAGACAGGTGGGACTGTGATGCCTGTTAATCACATCTGATTGCTTTTTAAACTTTGTTTTAGGGAGATAGAGAGAAGGAGCTAGGAATGCCGATTTCACCGCTTTGTGATCGCAATACAGTGGTTCTTCCTCAATCCCAAATCGGTAGGTTAAAATCACCCAAAATATCCATGAACTTAAGTTTGTGCTCCAACTGTGAAGAGGAATCTCTCATTTGTAGGTTTTTATTTAGCCTGCCTGGTTCGTTCCAATAAGACTTTTTTATACAATATGTTACGACCGTATTTGGAGCCGATTCGTCATTTTGTGATGACATTTGTCGTTTCTGAGAGACTAATGCATTTTTTTTACATTTTGTATTAAATCGTTGACAATCATCAGGTTTTTTACATACATTTCACTCACATCGGCTTAATAAATAAATCCTGTTCAGTCATTTAAATCCATTCTGTGTGTAAAGCTTGGGTTCAAGGACATCAGGGTAGGAAACGCATGCACCCGAGCAAGTTTCCATTGTCCGATCAATTCATTATTCACGCATGATGTGTCATAACCATTTCTGAAATCTATGCTTCGTCCTTTGTTGTAAGCTAGGCTTCATCGACTTTATCGTGGAACCGATTTTCGTGGTGCTCGGTGATATGCTGGATAAAATGATGGAGCACGCAATGGGCAATAAAGAGGAACCTGACGACAATGATGGCGATGACGATTACAAGGAGCACGATTCTACAGAAGATTCAGATAGTAAGAAAAAAAATTATTTGATCTTGGATTAATTGTAGCGTATAATTGTCAGGAATATTAAAATTCAAAATGTTGGAACAAAGGCATTATCAGTATTATTGTAGCTGTTCAAGGATTGAACCTACACATCTAAAGAACTTCGACTATTGCTTTTATGGGCCCATTTCTTAATTTATGCATTTATCCATCCGCTGATCCATCTAATTGCTTGCAGAACGTGAATCAACTACTTGAACAGAGTAATTTCAAAATACACGCAAAGTAATGGAATAACCCATGCACGCACATAATTATACAGGCGTTTCGACCAGTCGTTGTACAGGTCCGTGGAATGAGTATAGCGCGCTTTAGGGAGACAGAGTTAAGATTGGATTGCTGATGTTTGTTGACCTAAAGGAAAGTGATAAAACCCATGGACACTGATATCAAGGTTTTTGATCATGAAACCAGAAAATGCCACACTGTCTAAGTGGTTATTTATTCATTTATGCAAACAGCCTAATCTTCCTCATGTACAATTTTCGGTCTAAAGGGAGCCTTAACTTAGAAATACGGCGGTATTTTGCAATTGATTCCTAATCCTAACAATGGATCACCGTCTATAACGGAAATAACAAACTGAAATTCGCAGCTATTAACAAGTCCCACTGGGCGAAATAAAAGTATGTATTAATACAGAAACCTCCAAAGGCTTCTCTGGTAATAACTTTAAACATCATTAAGGTTGTCTGGTTTTTATCCGTCGAACACGTTGGCAATTAACTTGAAGAATGGCATCGGTGGCTTGGAGAAATGATGGCAAATGTGTATTCGCCTTTCAGCTGCTCGCATTTCACTCTATTCACACCATCAATCAGTAGAATATATCTTTACGTCTGATCCCAGCACATTAACTTCCGTTTTTCCCCAATTTCTTTTACCATTTTAGGCAATTTAATTTCAGTTTCTCGTCCTTGGGCGCCTCATCTGAAAGAGAACAAGGAGAATTGGGGAAAAGAACTAACACAGTTGGAGCAGGAAAAGGATAGGAATGAAAATAACATAGAAAAATCCACAGGAAACGACGAAACGGATGCCCATGGGCAAGATGAAAACGCTGAAGCAGAAGTGGAGGCAGTTAATGTAGAGATAGATGATCGTTTATCAGACGATCTGGAACACATTGATTTCATCGATGGGGACGAAGAAGATGAGATGCAATCAACTTCATGACGTTTGTTGAGATTTCATATAGTGGCGAAGTAAAACAAATTTTATGAAATATATATATATACATATATATATAATTTACTCTTTTTTCTGTTTTTTTCTAACTTCACTCAAATTCATGGGGCAGTCAAATTAAAGAACTCATTTCAATTGTTGGCATCTTAAAAAGTGAAAAAAGGTATTTCGTTAAGATAACTTTCTCTATAATAAAGTATTCATGACCGAAAAAATTAGATTTTAAATTGTTATAGTCAATAATTTATAATTAAAATTATTAAATATAAATATCTAGTACCTGTGAAAACAGTTCGGCTGGATATAATTTGTAAAGGCAAACTATAAAAGCACATTAATTCATTTCAAATCAAGAATACATCGATCGGAGGAGAGACTAAGTTGTCATCCTCTGAGTACCACTCTCACTCCTCAGACTTCCTGAATTCACTGCCATCTGCCTCTACAGAGACTTTCAGATAAGCTAACTCGGTACTCATCCATTGCCATTTCTCAGATTTCGATTAGAAATCATCATCAACAAGCAATACGAAAAGCATGGCCGATTCATCTTAACCAATACCCAACAGGCTGAAAATTGAAAGCAGAAGAAGAACGAAGATCCATGATTATTTTTAAGTATTGCACCCTTTATTCATGAAATAGAAGATCATAGTTATTAACTTGCCCAAAGACTTAAACGAGATCTCAGCTGCAAAAATCCATAATTTGAATCCTTCATATTTAAAATGGGAAATAGCAAGTCTAGACCTACACATGGACTAAAGAAAAATAATGGCTTTGAATCGAAACAGACTAAACGAGAGTTTGTCGACAGGGGTACCGAAGCACATTATTCTGATGAGAAACAACTTACTGACAGAAGTGTTCAGAAGTGCGCAGAAACGGCAGAAGAGCACACATCAATACAGAGTTGGGAACTTGACAGCACGATTACTAAATATAATGAATCAGATGAGCACGATGCTCGCGGAGGCTCTGTTTTTGAGGTCTTCAACAGTGCGACCCAGTGTGCCGAAATTTTAGTTGGAATTGAAAAGGATTTCGAGAAAATGACTTGGCAGCCCCAAAACGAATACCCTTGCGAGTCAGTTATTAAAATTCCTCGTCGGTCGATTAGTAAGAAAAAGGAGACATCTAAAATTCAGGAGTTTAACGGATTTGCAAACAAGGGGGCAGATCCACTTGTGTCTATAAATGCTCAAATTGATGAAATATTAAATCGGGTGACGACAAAGCCACACACGGGCAAAAATGGGAAGCCAAGATCGTCATCATATATTCCTATTACATTTGAGATCCCGCATTATTTCAGAATGCAAATTCCCGTTGCTCCTACAGAAACTCTGCCACGCCAAGGAAACTTGGAGACTTCGGAGAAATCCTATCACAATGAATTGAATTGTCATGAACGATTAAAGGACTTCAGGCTTGATCAAAGTTTGATTGACTTCAATGAACTTATGCCAGTCACCGATGAAGATGAATATATGGAGATCTTCAAGAATAATTCACCATGCATGGATTTTCATAATCGCCCCTGCGTAAACATGCAACAATGCCTAGGTCAACTGCTGGTTGACCTGGAAGAAAGTGAAATTGAAGCCTCGATAAAGAGATCAAAGACGAGTGCTCAGAGTCACTTGAAACGAGGCACCGCCTTCCTCCACAACGGCACTTCTGGGCCTAATAAGAGAAGGAGAGACGACAAGTTTAGTTGATTTGGTCCAAAGAGTTTATAAATATTTCGTTAGGCAACTGATTTATAATGGGAAAAATACTTGAGAAATAACAAATTACAATTTTTCTAGTGTCGCAAAAGGAAAATTCAATTTTTTTTGTTTTGTGAAAATTAGTAACTTGAACACTGCTACAGATTTCATTGAGATCTCATTCGTTCCTTAAGCATTAAGTATTTATTATCAATTAATTAGAGCTGGTTGAGCACAAACACATTGTCCTAAGTGCTCACTGAAAATTGAATATCATGAATTAGTGAACAAAACGACGTTTATGCATTTACGAGCATTATAAACATAAAAAAATATACGTCGTGCTTAATAAGTAGCAACCACAATTTACCAGACTTCCAATTTAATGTAGGTAATTTATTCGGTTAGTTGATTACTCTTTAGATCAGAGAGTAGTGAGTATTACAATTCAGCCACTGAAAAGATAAAAATGGGCTCAAATGAAAACGTTTAATGCAATTTTCGTCGAAGGTGTTGGGGCGGTAGAACAGTAGAATGAGGATATGCGCAAGGTCAGCAGGCCAAGTGAATAGAGTCAAGGAATGATTCCTAATTTGATGCGAACACCAACATTAATCTGTGCTTTATAGTAGGTGCAAATGAGCCATTCCAAATCCAAGCAAATACGATCGGAATACATTGGCTTCGGCGGTTTCAAAGAAAGATAAACGCAAGAAGAACAACAGAATTAATAAGCGTTAATTGGCCGAAATATGAAGAAAGAATTGGGTCAACCACACAAAGCTTTAATGTTATAATTTGCCAACAGCCTGTTCTAAAAAATGCGAACTAAAACCCATACCTGGAGTTCTCCTAAAAGGCTCATAATATTCGAATGGCAAGATGCTTACAATGCAATGACTTATACATTCTCAAATAAGTTGAATTGGCCTCAAGATTCCCAACTGTCTGTCCATTGTAGTAAGATGGTTTTTGGGTCTGCTTTATTTCTTTTCTAGTAATCCAGATGGGTAAATTAGCTTAGTTGGGAGGAACTGCTTATATATAACCTCAAAAAGTGACCTAAATTATCAAGGTGTATTTGCGTTATATTAGATCACTGAATGTTACCACGATCTGATAATAAACTTTAATTGGATTCTTTTCAGTGCATTGTCGTATAAAAATAGGAAATAATTAAAAATATGAAGAGAAATCACTTGCGCATATCACGCATTCAAACGTATTTTCACTTTACAAAACATTCCATGAAACGTGTGAACCGAATGAAACTGCAAAACCAAAACTTAAGACCAAGAACTCTAGTTCTTGAAAACTAGAACCTAAGAATGGAAACGAAAGATACCAAAGTTTCTTAGCATACTATAGTGCCTATGAAAGTCTGATCGATGTCCGAATCACATAGCGACAGTCTGAATGGGACTTTTGTGTGGGAAACGGTAACTCTTACATGAGGACATAGGTCCAATTTTAGGAGTTAGCGTAGCTTAATGGCCCGGTGACAAAGAAAGTTTCCAGGCAGTCTGAATTTATGAGTCTTCAAAGAAGTTGGCCACAATAGGATGCAATTATTTCTATTAAATCGTGAAAAAAAATGGGATAGATATTGATTAGAAGGAATGTACCTGACTGCTTTAGAACAATAAGTCGTGTGAAACAGAGGGCAGTCTCTGTGGCTCAATTATAATAAGGTAAATCGGTAAACTACCTCAACTGCTCATTAGATTTACAAATAATGCTTTGAAACCTGAAATTTTTTGGGGGTCGGAATTGCAAATCCTCAAAATTTTATGCACGACATGTATAACTTCAGACAAAACTTAAGTCAAAGATAAACGATTGCATAAATCAATCGATCAAATAAATAATAAAAATACACTATAATTTTTTCCATTAATATTTGTAGATTCTATTTGTAAACTGTTATGCACGACTTGTGCAATTTTTTTGTGGAAGAGGATTAACCAATGACACGATTGGTGCGATAGTCGAAATTGGTTTTTGTGCATTTCGGTTTGGGGATTGCTACCGCCGAGATGCCATCAGTCAGAGGTGAACTAATTGACAAGGTAATATAATATTGAAAACATCTAAACAGAGCTTTAGATGGAAGCCTCAGACACGGACATACGTTTTATGGCCCTTAATGATTTGATTACATCGCTTCAGAAGGGCATTCTCCAGCAGAACGAAATTTCAAGTGATGTATGGTTTATATTCCCCTCACTTCTTGTGATATTAGCTTATCCATGCTGTTCTAAAACTTTTAAAGGATAATCATACCGAAGTGCGAAATAAGGCAGTTAGTGCGTAAGTCTACTGAGAATGCCCTCATTGTACCTTTAGCGCTTGTGAATTATTCTCCAAAGCGCATATTAAGCTGTCGGTTGTTATCATCGAGAGATTCTTAAGAGGCATGGAGGAGGAGGATGATGGCGTTTCTTATAGTGTGGGTTAGTAACGTGTTTGTTTTTAAATATTTCTGTTTTTGCAGGTTTAAAAGGTCTCGTCAGCTCAACTCCCATCGATAAACCGGAAGTTATCCAAACTCTCGCCTCCTATCTTATCGAACCCCTAATAAATACAGTCAAAAACAACAACAAAAGTACTCAAGTTGAGGCTTGTGAAATTCTTGCTGATATGATGTCCAAGTGGGTACTGATACCTGCATTTCATCCTGTTTGATTTCATATAAGCATTTTATGCGTTTTTTTCCAGATTTGGTAACGAGTTGATCGCCCAACAGCCCGATATTCTTTCATGCATGTTCGGGGCTATGAACAGTCCTCAGCCTCAGCTTCGTAAACGGGCTGCTCAAATGGTTACCAAGTTCATCAATTACGACGATATCCATTCGGCTGTTTTGGCCTTTGTGCGACAGCGCATCGGTCGAATAATGGGGAATGGTGAAAGTACTGATGACCAGGTCCCATTGTCCATCTCCTACGTCAAGATCACCCTCAGTTGCCTGAATGGTCTGACGTAAGTTGAACGGTTTTTGTCTTTTCCTTCATTCAGTTGAACTTTTAATATGAGTGGGGTCATCGAAATTTATAATCGTTTCTTACATTAGAGTCTTTCCATTATTCAAACAATTTCTCTCAGATGAAGCTTAGTTACAGTGAACCGCAGAGCGACTGTTAAGATCAATTTTGCAAGTTTGGGCGAAAGTTGTCTTATAGAAGTTTTAAAATCAAATTTATACATGCTTTTTTTTTTTCGAAAAAATTATCGTTTTTCTTTCAAGATTGTAAATGATCTATCTGAATCCGTTTATTGGCAATTACTTTGCATTCTTCTAGTCCAAGGAATAGATGAAGTGCCTTTAGGTGTTATTGGATCCTTTCAGTAGATGATAGAATGTTCTCACAGACATCATAGGCCCGTTTAGGTTATATCGATTTCTGCTCCTGTTATTTAATGTTTGCGCTCTCATCCGAGTTTTTACTCCACCCCTTGGTATACCTCTGCATGAACCGATGATAAATAGATCATGTCGAATAAATTTGCTTCTTAACGTACTTGAGATTGGCGAATTCTGTGAATACTCCTGGTACCTTTTTAGATGATTCCACCTTACAGGAGCGATTTGTTTTTTGGTCTCGCAAATTGATTTCTAATTGATCTAGGGCAGAACTCACCATCATGACTTGGTATTGGAAGCGAGTTTAAAGGCTAAGACCTCATACATACTCTACAGTGGTATACTCAATAGCAACGCCTTTTATCTGTTATGAAAGAGGACAACTTTTAAAACCCTTAATCGTTGTGAGAAAGGAAGAGAATGGAATCAGTCACTCATCCGACTCACCCTTATCTGAAGTTAATATCTTCGATCCCCCACACCTAGTCCTTCAAGGATCTCGACTTATGCCATTGTTCGTTTGTGTGAATACCTCTCAATTGGCCTTTCTGGTCACCCAAATCAGTGCATAATGCATACATTGTTTGTCAGCCTTGTTTTATCATTTTGATCTGGTTACTCTCCCATATTTTAATGCATTTTTTGCACTTAACGCCGTCTTGTTTACTTTCTAGGGACCTTGTATTTGTTGTTTCATTATTACTTAACCGAAATCTCGATCACTCTAGAACCGTAATCGTGGAAATGCTCAAGTTAATACATCCTAGTAATCTTGGTTGAGCAATCTGCGGCGGTGCATAATTTTAAACTAGACAAATTTTCATGGAAATCGAAAAATGTGGAACAGGCTATAGACTAGTTGGTTAACTGTTTTCAGTTGAGCGAAATCTCATAAAGCGATCGAACCTTTAGGATTTGATGAGTTACCTTGATCGATCTTCTTTCATTTCAGGCATAACGCAGAGAGCTTAGCCGCCCAAGCATCGGACATCCTCGCCGACTTCCTTCTCGGTTTCCTCCTCGGCACAAACATAATAGAAACGCTACTTCCTCTTCTCAAGAAGGAGTTTGGTGATCCAGAGCCCGAAGACGCAGCCAATGAATTCAAGGAGATGAGTCTCCATTGCTTGGAGAACCTAATTCAAGCCCGCCAACGCACCGCTTTCCAGTGCTCCTATCTCTCTCGTTTCTTGGAGAGCCACCTCCATAAGGTTAATCAGTGATTCACTTGAATACGATGATTCCCCTTAAATTCTAGTATTTAGGAGCAGAAAATGAGAATGATCGATTATATCTATGCCCCCACTTTAAGAAGTTGCCAGTGGACAATCATTGTCCACTTCAGCATGATCTCTTTCCCGATTCCTTCCCTTCAGAGCCATCGTTGGGGATTTTTCCCAGCTTATTCGTTTTGTTTGTGATAAGATTGGAACAGTGTGTTCACATCATGGTAGATTCTGAAAGATGTACTTTGCAGTTGTGTTACTACCCTCGTACCTGCGTCTGACGATGGTTGTAGCCTGCTCTCTAACAGCTTGAAACCTTTGTAGATAATTGACAAACTCAGTGAACTGGTAGACTACGATCCCCTTAGAGCGGAAACTAAGTAAGTTCTTAATCATCTGATCTCTGATACATGAAAAACGCCTGCTTATCACCTCCGTTACTTGTAGAATGGAAGTCTGTGACGATCCCAGTGATGATGGCTACGACATGCTTGAGGATAATGATGATGATGATGACTACGACGACGATATGGACGATTCCAGTTGGAAAGTTAGACGTGCCGCTGTTCGTGTGGTTGACAGTATCGTTAGGGGGTACCCGGAGAAGCTTCAACGTCTCTACTTTGTGCTTTCGGATAGGCTTATTGCCCGTCTACCTCGTAAGTTACTTTCATTTGTAAGATTGATATCACACGGGAACCTTGACAGAATACCTATTAAATCAGTCTGATCATCTGTCTGCGTTTTCCTACTATTTCGAGGGATGTTTATTTAAAGCGGACCAGACGTGCTATCCTCGTTCTTAGTTCCTTGTCACAGTAATGGTTGATGAAATATGACTCGGAATTATGGTTACCCTGTGATTGGGGTTAAATCGAAAATTGTGATCTCTCAACCACCGCTCTCCTTTTCAAAAAATTAAGCATTCAGAAGGGGAATATCTCCATTTATTGGAATTTCGTTTGTAGTTATCGTGCCTATAATTTCAAGGCATTTTTTAGTTTTCAACCAATATCCGGGTGCAGTCGACATCGCTGCATTTGTGACTTAACTTAGATTGAATTCTTTCTTTTTCTCAGTAGTTTGATAACATATTTGCTGAAATCCTGCTGACGTCTGGATCCTATTCATCATTTTAGTCAGATTGCTATGGGCTTAGATCAAAATATATTCCAAAATAACCATCTAGGATGGTTATTTAAGGGAGTATCATATATCTACTTAAACCCGAAAGCTGCATAAACTGAGACTCATTCTTAGTACACTTTAGCTCAAAAATTTGTCAAAAAACCAAGCATTACACGTCGTGAAATTGCATCGTCTTGAAATCTGCCTGCAAAACTGCCGATGACAAGACGATTGCAACTTATTCGATGGGTCGATAGGCAATGCTCTTAGAAAAGCAGCAGTATAACTTCTGGAAATAGCAGTGTAGACTCCTTAGATTGAAGTTTTGGTTATGTGCTATCTCTAGCATATCGTTTTGCCTCTAAGTTGAGAGTGTTATGAACCTCCGAGCTGCAGTCGGCCTTTATTCCTAGGCTTTTGTATGTATTGAAGCAACCCTTTGAGAATTATTCTACAGCGTCTGTTCAATTCTCCCAATGTCGCAAAGAGTCTTATACAGTTGAGCTGATGCAAATCATATCTATGAATGTTGGTTGGCCCACTTACCCCTACCCAGAGATGTTCATCATCACTTGAAAAAAGGAAGTCAAATCAGGGGCGCACCTTAGATTGTCCAAATTTACTACCGAATTATATACACAAGTCTAATCAGCTTCCATTCGTCTCTCAGTTGGATGCGGAAGATATGCTCCGCCCACAAAGCGTCTCCACAGTTGGAAGATCTTGTGTTGTCATGCTGGCTGGGCTCTTATCGCTCCGATGTTGGACAAGTCGGAACTGACATAAAATTATAACATCGCGTGAACCAATTTGGACCTGTCGTACCCTATTGTTTTTTTGAGTATAGTGAGCAGTCAACCACCCAAGCTTCAATTTAATATTAATTATCTTTCTTATTGTAATGAAACGTCACCAAAGCGCCAAATTTATGGTAGTCGCATATGCATATGAGTCATTAAATTGAGAGATTCGCAATTCACTGGCGCTCATCCATTTATTAATTGGGAGTTTTACAGTTAGCAGAAGTGAAATGCCTTCGCCCTAATAAATATGGGCTTTGGTTTTATTGTCATTATTACAAGTTTTGATTCAAAGGCCAAAGTACCCCATTTCGGATCAGTCATGCATTGGAAAAATGCTCAAATCAGGTTTCCTTTCTTGTTATGACCGTCAGGAATAAGTACACATGTTCACTCCTTCATCTTCTTTTAGAGGAAACATGCGAAATGACAATTTTGGATATCTTCGCATGCTTGAACTCTTTTATTAAAGCGACGACTTTGAAGAATGTGAATACCTTAAAGTTGAGGCTTGAAGAGGAAAGGTAAGTCATTTGGTGCTATTCCTACAGTCCATCGGCAGCCTTCACGGTCAAATGCATTTCTGGTTCCTAGATCCCCTCAAAAATCGCTAACTCGACTCCTTCCATTGCTCTTTAATAACCTGACTCCCTTCCTTCTGCCCTCGTCGATTAAACGCGATCGTAGCCAGAACGTCCTTTTAAAGGTTCGTTAAACATTATCAATTTCACTGTTGTATTTATAAGTAGTGTAGTTATTTGACTTCTATTTCCTTTTAGATGATTCCAAATTTGCACCCACCTGCCATAACGCTGATCAATCGCTTGGCTACTGCCTTGCCTGGTTACCTGGGTAACAACTTGGAAATCATTTTCAAGATGGTTGAACATGATTTTCAGTAAGACTCGTTCAGTTTTACTACCTTTATGGGCTGGTGCGCTGAACTAATATTTTCATTATGTAGTGAAAGCGGCTATACTAATGCATGGAAAATTGAACTGCTCAAATTGTTGGTTCTCATTATTAACACACACGAATATGAAATCTACTCTCCATACGCTGGCCTACTTAATTCAGTATGAACTGCTTATTAACATTTTGGAATTTACACGGTCGTTACTCTCATTCTTCTAATTTCCTTTACAGATTACAGTAAAAGCCATTTCGGATCCATTCTGTCGTGTTCGTTCAGAGGGATTGGAATTTGCCCAAGTCCTCTTTCAGAGACGTCCACTGGGTATGGCCCTATGCTTTTAATCTGCGATTATGTATTTTGATCGTTAATTTCGTTTTTCCCTTGACTACTGATGGTGGTCTGAAAGAAGAAGTGGTTAGATATGCAGGTCTCGTAAGTCAATCATTAGTGCGGTGAGGTTTTCTCATTTGAAGATTGCATTGGCGCTTTAGTAAATCACTAGATCGATTGGCTCACACCCAGTGATTGGAATGGCAGTTCCCACTGATTGATTCGTGGTATACAAAGCGATAGCCGAATAGGGAGTTCTTAACAGAAGAACTGAAGTACTCAACCTTTCTTCAAGATAAAAGTTAAAAGGCATTTTCCTTTAATGTGTGTTTGAATTCTAAAACAAAGAATCGGGGAAGGTAATTGAATGTCAATTAAGCTTTGAGGATTTCAAGTGTTGAATCATTAAGACTAGATTATTCAAAAGAAATGATTATTTCTCATTCGAAGAATAACTTGCATAGGCCTTACCTGAACGATAGCTCACGAAGTAATCAAATCTGTCGAGAACTTAACTATGCAAGGCGAGTTTATTTTTAATGATGGCTTGTTCTCGAAATTAGTAAGCATTAGTGGCTGATTTTAACATGTTCACGAAACCGTCTTCTTATTCATCACTCCTAGATAAGAATAACAATTTAGCAGCCCTCTTCCCCGCACTTCGAGACCAACTCGTGGATCATCAAAACGACCTTGAACTGAAGATCAAGGCTATCAACACCATGTAATTTTTCTCGCACCAGTCCATTTCAAAAGGAATGGCTTCCGAATGACTACCCGTGACTGATTTCATTCGCTTTTCAGGTCCACTTACATAGAACATGTTGGACAAGATATTCCTGCGGAATCCATTCTACAGTGTCTAAATATTTTTGAACGCTATTTGGATGATCAAAAATTAGTCATTCCTGCTCTCCGAGGTCTGACGTTAATCTACGGGTAAATTTCTTATATGCGTTAAAATAGGTTTAATACCTCTTTCATCGTTGCGACTTATTCAACGGATGGATTAGGATAGTTAGGAGATACTGTCGTTCTGGGCTCTTTAGTTTCCACCACGTCTCATATTTGCTTTGCGCTTTGAGTTATCGTTTAGCCCCTAGTATATCACCCAAAGGAGGCATTCTCTGGTTGTTGGTGACCACTTGTGGTAGAGCTCCTTTCGTCCCTGCTGTATAAGTTGGTCTTTTTGTTCTTTTTCTCTCCAGTCTCAGTATAGAAGACGTCGGGATGGCAGATTTCTAGATGATTTCTTGGTTATTGTCCATTATTTTGTTCTAAGGTCCAAGTATCAGGCAAGAAAGAGTGTTGGTTGGCATTCCGTAGATTTACGATTATTTCTTCATTCTCCTCGTTTCACCCTTATTTGCGACGAGACATTGCTATCGAGGTTCTGCACATGTGATCTTCAACTCAGGAAGACCTTTTAGCTGAGATTGGTATTTGACAATGCAGAAATATTCTTACAGAAAACCGACGTCCGTGTTTGTTCATTTTTCTGCCCAGCCTCTCATTTGACATCTGCGTGCAGTTGCTAAAACTGAATCCGTATGAACGGGTACAGATTTTCAAATTTACTAGTGTGTTACCTTCCTTCAGACGAACCTGTCTTGTAAGCACTTTAGCATCCATTTTTCTCTAGCTTTGAATGACCGTCTTCCAGTGAGCTATATAAAAATTTAGGTTCACGACCTCAGTATTGGCTACATTTCACTTTTGACCTATGATTAAGAGTAGGCGAAAGAGCTCATTCCATTGATCCCATAGCAATCCTACTCAATTTTGAGGAGTAACTTTTCATCTTGTTCTAATGATGAAGCAACAAGTATCCAAGATGCCCTGGGTTACTCAAAAGCTCTATTTTCAGATCCTCACAAGCTTCATAGACATGGTCTGATGTCACTTGAAGGAAGAATCTTTTGGGTCTAATAAGTAACCCCTATGGATCTTGAGTAATTCATCAATGTTTAAAAATTAAGGTCTCTTGAGGACAGCTAAGTTAAGCATTCGAAGGCTTTCCCTATGCTAACATCAATGATCATATCAAGAAATGCTTTTTCAGTAGACTTCTGAGCATATTGAATTCTCATATCAAAGGCCAATCGCTGGAGTTGATTGATGCCAAACACTTTCCCTTATGCCCTGAATGCCTATTTAAGTGCTAAATTTTGTTAATCTTTCAGAAGTCCAACAAGTGTGAAGGATTGCCTTGCTTCGGTTAGTTCAGCAGCTCTACTAAATCATTTAGCCTCATACTGCTAGTGAACTGGTGTTTTCTGTTTTAGCGTGAAGTTTTGAAGAAATTGGTCTCCATGGTCGCTGTTCCTAGTAACGACATTCTGATAGCCGCCCTGCGATGCATCACAAAAGTTTGCAATTCCTTCCCTCGCGATTTCATTCTCAACGGCGATAATAACGTCTCAACTTTGCTCCCCCAGTTGCCTCTCTTGTTAAGCTCCGCTTTTACCCCGGTGGTTCAAGAAACCTTGGAACTAGCCTCTGCACTCCTCAAAAATTGTTGTCAAACCGATGTTGTTCAGCAGAGCTTGGTGGCTGATTTCTATACAAGGAATGATTTCCTTACTCCTATTGTCACTCTTGCGAATACCAATATCACTCAGCCTTCACTGTTGTCGGCCTTAGTGCATCTTTCCCAGAGCATTGGTATGTACAAAGTGGATGGACACACTCTCTCCGTCTCCGTGAGTTTACACTGATTGCATCTTTGATATAATAGCTAGCATCGGAATAACGGGCTGTCAGATGTTCAAACCTCAAGGCTCTTTTTAATATTGTGCTTACAGAAAGTTTTTTCGTTGAATCAAGGAAGCTACATTTATTCGAGCTATAAATGCAGCAAGAGCATCGGAGTATATGTCCCTTCGGCACATTCTTCTAGGTGAAATATTATCGACAGAGCATGGACTAGAAGTAGTTTTAAGAAAAGCTGAACAAAATTAGGCTTTGGCGGGACCCTTTCGACTTGGCCTTAAGAGGAACAGTTATTTCCTGACTTTTAATGTATTATAGGGGTTCATTCGTCCGGAGGATATTCAAGTTGTCATATGATTACCAATCTTCAAGGCATTTGGTTTTGTTTACAAACCTCTCTCTGTCTAGTATGATTTGGAAGTGTAAAAGCCACTCTTTGGCACCGGGAATCGGGAAGACATTCATGCAAAAATCGGCAGCTTAATTTACGAGTCCAATTTTTAACCTCTGATCCCTCTCAATGGACATCTTCAGTATATATTGTTAGTTTTCATGGGTATCCTTCGCAGTGCACCTGAAGATAATTTTAAAACGAACCAAGCTACCTGTCGCAGTTCAAAATGAATATATACTTATATCGAATTAAGTAATGTCTATTGTGCAAAGATTTTTTTCTTTAGTTCATGTTAGAAAAACTCACTGAAAAGATTGCAGTCCTCAATTCTGTTGAGGCTGATAAGGCGTTCTTTGCAGTAAAGGATACGATTCCCACCCTCTCTCGTATTTCTTCCGAGTTGATTCTCCAATTACCGCGATATGGACAGCTGAATTCTATTGACTCAACCTTGGAAGCAATGTGCCGTGGTCTGAAGGTTAATTTTTGACATTTTGCCATATGGATGAATACTGAATTTTATTGCTCATTTTTCTAAATCTCATCTTTCAGCAAAAGACGTTGCCTTTCGTTAAGCGGTATCTGTACGTACTAATTTTTGGAGATGTTGGCTATAGAATGTGAGTTTTCCACTTACAGGCTTATTGAAGCTCAACTTGAAGGTATCTTATTGCTTAATTCTTATCAAATTCAGTGACATAAGTCATCGTGGAGACGTTTTCGATGTTCTAATGGATCACGTTGCTCTTAAAGACTGTATTCTTCCCGACGCGTATCTCTCCAAGCTAGCAGAAGCTACTTCGGCCCAACCCAAGAATCCAACACCAATGGAAGTTCAGGGAGAGACTTCGATGCCTTCTGATAATTGGGAGGCCCCAACTAGATCAGCGGCGACAATAAGTGATGGAGGCTTTTCTCAACTGCGAATGCTGGCAGCTGAATCTGTTGGTCGAATGATTTCTGGAGAACCTGCTGCCATGGTTCACGAACTGCTCCAGTTCTTCAAACCCGACTATATTACTGAGGGCTGCACTTACCAGAACCTTGTCCACTTCTACCTTTTTCAAACTCTAAAACAGGTTGGTTCCCTTGAAATTCAGCATCATGGCCTTATTACACAAAAGAAATTGATAAGAAGCGAAATGAATCCCATTAATGACACCATTAGCATGCTCTGTGATAATAGTTTAGGACGGCCTTCTTTGATTTTATCATCTTGTAAGTAGGGTAAGTTACTCCTTTTTTTCTCACGTCAGATGGGTTATCTTTATTGCTATTTTCTGCTTTATCTATATAGCTAGAGTGCAGATAATTAGTAATCAGTAGATCATTTGTGAGTGCCCCTTCATTTCATCTGTATTGGAATCTGTACAGAGGACCTGTTGTATTGGTGTTTTAAGTTAGGGTAAGTCCTCTCAGTGGGATTAGAAATACATATTTGTTCACTTTGCTCCCCGATTATCTGTTTATTACCAACAAGCGTATATTCCCTTGCTTTCGATAGATAAAGCAACTAAAATGTTTATCTGTCTGTGTTAATGAACCCTGGATTTAAGAACACATCAATATTTTTTTTTTCAGACCATTGTCAATTTGGTTGAAGTTCGTGACACGGAACACCTTTCTAAGAGAATCAATGAGATATGGTAAGCCTCATTGGTTGCAAGGTCCCGGCGTTATATAACACTCGTACTTTATTGGTCATTAATTGGTATAATTAGAGTTTAAAGACAATATACAGCAATAATAATAGGGCGGCATGGAACATAATCTCACTCCTCATCGACTGATCAGAGATATCAAAGAAGCTTTTTTCTGGAAAGATAACGTCGTTTTGGACGCAAATCACAGTTTGGCTCACATCCGCCATCACTTTAACTAAAGACGCCTTGATTTCACTCTCGGAGATGAAAAGTTTACCATTTCTAATGAACTCTATCGCATTTTGATATGATATTTGATATCAATACTACTTCTAGGAGTTAAACGATTTCCTAACGCGATTTTTACTGTTTTTTTTTCAGTTAGGGAAGAGAAAAAAACTTCTGGAGTTGGAATGAAACCTTTTAAAGCTCTTATATATTCATTTTTCAGGAGTCTAATCGTCTCTGAGGCTGGACACAAAGAGGAAGGTACAAGGAACATTGTTGCTGAATGCCTCGGCAGAGTCGCTTTTCTCCAGCCTGATGAATTGGTCCCACGACTTCATCGAGAGGTTCGTTTCCTCGACTTTTTATTTTTTTTTCCATTTTGGAGCCTGAAAATCTTTTACTCTTACTCTCTTCTTACGAAAGAACGTTCAAACTGAAATCCATCAAACCGTGAGCAAAGACTTATGTAATAACTTAGCTTTTTAAGTTATGTTCTATTGATTTCTCTTGAACGACAGTATTTTAGATGACATTTTAACGATTTCTGAACTTTTTAGTTTTTGAATTAATATTTCAGTCGACACATGAAGGGGTTTTGCTCCTCTAGGCTGATTTTTATAGCGACCGTTTTCTAGAAGTTTGTTTACTTCATCACCTACAGCGTTGTTTTATTCAAAGTTTGATTCTTGGCAGATTATACTTCTTTCGGCCCATATCTTCCATCGAGAAGCATCCGCCTCTATCGCTCAAGAGTTTTTCGCATCACTCAAGATCTATTAGAATCATCATTTAGTGTGAAAACCCAAGTCCTCCACGATGGAAAATGGAAGCTAAATTTCTTAAAGGATCGAAATCACCGAAGCTCTCAGCTTTCTCAGGTTTACGTTTTTCCTCAACTGATATAATGCGTCTGGACTTCATTGAACGTAGTCATATGAAGGGCCCTTAAGTAGAACAGCTTTTGAAATAGAGTCTTTAGTTGGTGACTGTTAGTACAAGAGTAGTTAGAGATATTTTTGGAAGAAGAATTCGCTTTCTCACCTTTGAGATATTTGAAGCCATCGATCTGTCAGTAATACCCTTCTCTGAACTCTTCATTTCACGATCAAATGCCTTCGAGGAGTTGCGATCTGTTCCATAAACCTACTTCCTGGCGGTTTTTGTTGTCGCTACCGTAATTTCTCGGGACATTTTAACATTTTGAACGTAGTTGATCAGCATTTGAGACTTAAGGCACAACTGCGGTGATGACCTTGTTCTTGTTTGCATTCGTTTAGATAAATTGGACCCAATATTTAACTTGAGGGTAATGAAATTTTCTCATAGTAAAAATCCCCGATTCAATGATGTATAGAGCCTAAATCTCCTTTTCAGTGAGATTTCCTGCAAAATCCTTAACACGACTTTTTCTTTTCCATTTCAGATGAAATCTCCAGAGGTTATGAGTTCTCCAACTGTGCTTTGTACTTACGTGACCGCTTTTAAGTTCCTCCTCTCGACAGCAGCCTCAATCAACTACCCAGATGATCCAAACGAGAATCGGGCAACCATTTCTGACGTCCCAGTCTCTCTAAACTCCTCTAATACCTCTCTTTCTCTCCTGACCCTCAAGGAACGCTACGAATTCGTAAACCTCCTTTTGAAAGATGATCGCTTCCTGGATATAATGGGCTTAGTCACTCACGAAGAACCGGACGTTTGTAGAGTTGCCTTGATTACCCTAAATACAGCGGCCCACTATTGGCCACCGCTCATTCGAACCATACTAAAGGAGAAGCAACCAATTAGCGGAGACTCGAGAACCCTTTTAGATGCTCTCTATCAAGCCACAAAAGTACGACCGGAGCTTATTAAGACTGTACAAATCGGACCCTTCAAAGTGAACTTCGACAATGGAATCGACTTGAGAAAAGTAAGCGTTCACGTAGTAAAATTATTCGTTCAGTCGAAACAAGCCTATTGACAAATAATTGAACAGCGTTGCACGTTTCGAATGCTTGTCTGAGGGTCTTAGAAATTAGTTGCCACGCTCATAGTTTCCATTTTTCCAGAAGTCTTTTGACAAATTCTGAAATTCGCCTATCATGAAGCGACCGCTTAACATATGGCGCTCGTTGGGGGAGTTCATTCCTTGGGGTGCTCGCACTCCTCATCTATCAGGATTTTGCTTAACTTTCGTGCGTTGAGACTGAGCTGATGCAATTCGTTGTCAAAAACAACTTGGGTCTCTATTTTATAGGGTTTCCTGAGATCACAGCTAGCACTCAACCTTTGAAGTTTCAACTTACTCTCTGAGCTCCTTAATAATGCTGTTCAACGTTTTTTCCTCAAATTAAAAATGTTTTTCGCCGAATCTGGTAGGTCAGATTATGGGGAGGCATATCTGATTTCATCTTCGACTTCCCAAATACGACTGGAAAGTGCAGTTGAATGAATATAGAATGAAAATAAGAGGGATATGAACTGTGAGCTCATAAGGGCAAATGACATAATGGGAATATAAGACATGAAACTAAGCGGTTGAAGGTGTTAAATGAAACTCTCAAACGCTGGGGGAACAGCGGAAAAGTCAACCCGATAGCGTTTACATGCACTACTTAAACCAAGGTGGAGTCTTTTCGAATTTGTGTTCAAGTCGCGCTAGCCTTTTCCAGATTTTTGATAGGAAATAGCTATTAAAGCATTTGAAATTGATTCTCCGTGGTTTTGACTTTTATCATTAGAGGACAGGAGGGAGTTAACTGTCGCAATGGTGTTCATATCAATGCATCTTGCCCTTTTTTTATGCTAACAGTAAATATGTGTGCAAAATCTGCACGCTAGTTCCGACTCTGAATGTACCATTTTCTCAAGTGCAATTGGGACACACGCACGCAATTTCAGCTGCACAGCCCAGCTTAACGATTGTACGCATTGGTAGCTTCTTCATCCCCATTTTTTGCGGGTTTGTGTAGGTAGGATTAACTCCAGTCTAGAAAAAAAAGAAAGGGGAGATATTGCAAGTGTTTTCATCCCCCACTGGTCTATTTACACCAGTTTGAACTTGGGGTTTCAGCATTCGCTATGAAGGTGTCTCTCGATCGCGGAAACTCCAACGAGATCCAGAGCTCACAAAGGCTGCATTTCTTAGAGGAATTTCCTCAACAAACGCTTATTAACTCCTATCTTCGGCATGAAAAGTGCCAAAGACATTAGAGAAATGTTACGATCGAATCTATTTCTTCATATTCCAGGTCTGATTACTTTCAGATCGAAGTGTTTATTGTTTAACTTGGTATTTTGCCCTTTTTCAAGTCTTAAGATAAATGAAGACAATGAAACACCCCGCCAGCCCTGTTAATCTGTAATCAGTCGATTATGCATTTTTCTCCTTATCTTTTCTCACCTTAACCCCCAGATAGCCAATAACCCAGTTATCCAATCATCATGATCATTAAACGGAGAGAGAATGTAATTCTCTTGGGCGCTTTCGCCCCTAGTGTTCATTTTTTCCCCTTAGCTGGAGCTCAGAAGCCTGAGCCTATTTTCTCTTATTCATTTTTAAGGGCGTCGAATAAGGAGAATCGAAGCAGTTGATGTTGGTGCCTTTCCTCGTCTTCAGTGCTTTCTCGCCACCCGAAATGGAGCGGTGTTAAATATTTGTGAGATCTTCGTTGGGAACCAACGCAGGGTACAAGTCGCGCCAAATATTACTCGATTGCACTGCTCTGAAATGTGTGTTGCTCATCGTCGGGACAGTAAAATGAGAATGGACTTAACGAGTCTATGTAGTTCGCACGCCTCGTATATTAAAATGTACATTGATGGCTTATAATTCCGCAACCTCTGGGGCTGCTCACTTCGCATCATGATGGCATAAAAGTTGAGAGCAAAGAGCTTATGATATCAAGGACATTAACAGATCTTTTCTAGGAGGAACTCCACTGACATCCGTATTCCATCATGAAGGGGAGTTCATTTTACCCCTTTTTTCGAAATTATTGTCGAGTGAGGTGCTTGATTTTATCTCGGTCGCCAGCTGATATGCCTAAAATAAGACACGGGGATTGGCAAATCAAATCACTCGTGCATTGAGACCTAACAATGCAGCCTCCAATAAAACCATCGTAGGTGCCGCTCTATTAGCGGTATTCCCATGGTGTTGTACGTAGCTATCCACCCTACTTCACCCACATCTATAATGTTACACGTTATCACTATTCATCCTAATTTGGTCCCTATCCTTTAGATAGATGACTATTGGATGGCGCTATGTTCGACTCCATAGTAATAACTGCACTTTTCGGAGAAATCTACTTCACAACCAGCTCTGCGTCGTCTGCATGACCTTTCTAGCTGCCATTACTTGTTGCCATCTAACAACGGTTGATAGGTTATGCAGGAGATTCGGTTCCTATAATTTTTCCTATCGTTTTTTCGCGGTGCTTTAAAGGCAGCCCTTTTTTAGACCCGAATTGGCCTTTCCAGCCTTAAGGATATTCAATGTAACAACTATGGTAATTGAATCCTCCTCGATTGCTCTTTACCCAAACATTCTTATGGTTAGTGGCGCAGCATTTGTAGTTATTGCGTGCTACCTCACTCCCCACAAATCATTCTTTATAGTAATATTCAATCGAAGGTTTCCTTTTAATCAACCGGTCGTTCCTCTTTTAAAGATTCAAGCACGTTAGGTGACTGCTATTATTCTTGGAATACTTAAATTTCAAGTATTTTAGCGGGGATGCGTTTATGAAATTCAAGATAGGCACAGTTTTTCTGTGATGAAAATGCCCTTTTAAATTAGCATTAATTTGGATGGGTTTCATTAGCATACGGAACGTTATACGAAAATTTCATCGTCATCTTCCAATCCCATTTTCGAATTTGAAATCATAAGGTTGAAATTTTAACGGCTTTTTGACTCGAATGAAAATCCTGGTGTTTTACTGTACTTGTATACTTTCCCGCTTTTCAGACGGCCTTTGAGTGCATGTCTACGCTCTTGGAGGACTATGTTGAGTACCTGCCGATCTCTCCTTTCTTGGACACTCTCATCTCAGGTTTGAAGGATCACAACTACGTCAAAATATCCTGTTGTCATATTCTCCGACGGACTGTCCAATTCGCACCCATCGAAATCGTTGAAAGTCAGTGGGCCACCTATAAATTTGCTCGCAAATGAATCAGAAGTCTGTTTACCAGGATACACACCCGAGCGGAATCATGGTTCCTTGTGTCAAGGGTAGAGAGGGTCACTAGTGAGGATGTTTTATATGCACGATGGTCGATAGAACATCGAATGCCTCTTGCGGGACCCGTTCTGCGTCGTGTCAAACTCCCCTTCAAATTGTGTTACTGTTCGCTATCATTGCCTTCTAGATAACCACATCTGCAGCAAGGTATCTATTGAATCCTTCTATGGGATGCAGTTTGTTGTCCCTCTCACCAAATTATCACCGAAACGAAAGCTACCAGTGTTTGGGATCCACTTTGTGTCACTGTATTATAAATATTACGGCACCGAACAGGAAAATATATTATACGTCTAATTTAGTACGTATGTATGGTCTTGTTTAGCCTACGTTTTAAGAGGCCATAAAATACGACTGCTTTGGAGAGGAGTCGCATGGTTTTAGTGAGTCCTAGATAATGGACAGCGTAGAAAAATGTCCAGGAAGTGTTTCCTTGTCTGATGACGGACTGCCACTATCGTGATGAGGCGATGTCTTATGATCGACTAGATTTTCACGACTTATTCTACTGATGATTGCAATTTATTGAGCTAAAGTACAGACTTAAGGAATTTATTAATTTTTTCCTGTTTTTCTTTGATGAAGAAATGCCGGACTTGGCCCAGTCCCTAGTGTCAATATTGCACCTTCAGGCTAAACAGGATTTAGTCAAACAGGAGGCCGAAAAGTTGGAGGAGGTCAAATCATGCGTTCTCTACTTGGTCCATGAATTCTCAAAAATTCCTGATTTCAGTAAGTGCACGATATTTCATTATTTTCTTTAAGCATTAATTATTGATTGACTATTCAATGAATCCATCCAATCGCTCATAGATCTCAGATCGATTCATTTAAATCATACAGATCAATCCATTCACTATTCATTAGAATCCTTGTCCTAAATTCACCACAGGGAATACTTTGACAACCTCTTGCAAATGCAAACAAACGGTATTTTTGGGAATTGGGCAAAATAGGTTTGATCTCCGAAAAAGAGCTGCTTTGAACTCAGGAGTTGGTTAACAAGTTTTCCTTATGTGCTTTGATACCAGTTACCGATGCCAAACAAATACCCAACCATCTAGTCACCCGTTCTAGATCCATTATGATGGATCTTTCATTCTAAATATCTCCGCCTTACACACATTCATCCATCCATTCGCAGCTTCCATCCGTCTATCTATCCACCCACTCGGAGATTTCGTCTGTTCGCGGCATTCAACTAGTAATCCATCCAAAGCATTCAATTTTCATCGAATTATCCATACTGTTTCCATTTATTATGATTTTATCCAACTATATAAGGCGTTTTATAGCCTAAATCTCATTCCAATTGTCTCTCAACCTTCAGAAAAGAGCCAGACGCACATGGAATTGATGAAAGTTATCCATGCCGACGCACATTTGCACGAAATTTGGTCGAGACTCTCCCTCTCAAGCTCCCCTTCGGGAACATCGTAAGGAAGAACTCTCTTCTCACCTCAGTTTCACAAATTCCTTTCATCATACCTCGTGCGACCCTTCCATTGCCGTCTTTTCTCACACCCATCCAATTACCCATTATGTTAAACACCGCAATGTTTGCTAAAACATCCATCACGACTTTTATTATGGTCGTTCGATAGGAAATTACGTGAACTGACTGGTCATATTGCAGTATTCTCGGCTTTTTATGATACGAAATTAATAACGTCTATTATCAAATAGGGTAGTTGTTTGGATTGGCGATCTCGAGACGAAAGCTTGGTTCTTGTTGAGCACCTCCAATGTGGGGCTTTCATGACCCTGAATAACTGCTAATATCAGCGGTGAGGGATAGGTGCTCCCAATGCGCTTGGATAACGTAGATATTCTATGAACTGCCGTCAGTCGATCATAGCTCCGAATATTCTCTGGCGCAGAGGGAAACATTTTGGACTGAGAAAAATGATTATGGAAAAGTGTTTTATTGCCATTTCGACGGAGAAGGCATTTTTGGAGATATTGTCAGCCTGGGTAGAAAAATGGTGGATGAAGGGCCAACCTCAGGCGACCCAGTGCAGACTCGTAGATATGTTCGGAACCAGTTGGCTGAATCAACATGGATTGCGGTAAGGTGCCTTAAGATCCTTATATTAAAGAGAAACAAGTGTGGGAAACAGTGACGACCAATCCTGGTAATAGGTTGACTTCGTTTACACACTCGCCTCGCCTCCCCATGGAAGGAGAACTTGACTATCAATTTCAAAGGATCACTCTTCGCGTTGCTGATCATCTCAATCAGTTTTCAGGCTTGTCAGTCAATGATTTCTAGAGCCACCACTGCAGACGGTCACTATATTAACCAGATCTCTTATTGCTAATGCTCCTAAGCCGGTCTATAAATAACAGTGGCCAGTCTCCTAGGCAAAAGGAACGAAGGCTATAGGCAAAACCACAAAAGATTAGCGATTTTCTACGGGATGGAACAATTCAGTTAATCACTGTACTCCTCTAATTCGCTATGGTCAAGGTTTTCTATGCGTTGCATACCTTCGCTTGAGAGTACGCTGGAACTTAAGCTTCAATTAATTACCAAATCACCTATCGCTGCCGTATTGGCTGAGTAGCAGATAATGATTATGCGCTTTTAACCCTAATCGAAACCCTGGCTAGTTGGAAGGTTAAGGTTAGACTCCTTGTAGAATCAGAATAGAAATCTTTCAATAATCAGGGTTCGTTACGCTGAATGACTTAGCATTAAATCGCACTTACCTGGCGCGGTTTCTGAGAAGGACTCTCGTAACTCGCCCCATGAGGTCAAAGGGACTGATCAGCTCACTCTTGTGGGTTCTTGAATTCGTCCTTTTATCTGACACTCACAAAGTACTGTATCGATGGTCATTTTTAAAAATTATTTCTGACATTCCTTGGCATACTATCGAATCATTTCTGCTGTTGCAACTAAATAAATCACCACCGTAGTTCCGCGTCGCTATGCACTTAATTTCATACTTAGCCTGCATAGGCGCGTGTTTAGACTCCTGACAGGTTCGCCAATCCGACAGCACCGCCATAAGCGTAATTGCAATCAGCACGTAGATTAACTGACCGAGTTCATTTCCTGTTGAAGCATTTAGCGCTAAAATTTAACTGCATCGATATTACGAGGTCCTTTATTGGACGGAAACGAATACGGCGAAGGTGGATGATCCCTTCAAGCCCGAGACTGGCTCCGTTAACAAAATCGTGTTCTCATCAGTTCTATTCAAAGGATAGCCTTCCATTCTCTTCTTTATCACCTCGTTGTAGAGTTAAGCCAGGGCATGTGCACTGAACGTCCCGAGACCGACCTATGTCACCACCCAGTGCCTTCTGTGCATAAAAGGATTCAATAACAATCCACCTCGCCTGATGACCTCATCAAGAAGATTTATTTCCAGCATACTCTTAATAATTTGCAACAAACCTATGGGAGCGCATATGAGATCACTTCGTTATATTAATGGTTTGTGGAGACAAGTCTCTTCTCTATTCAATCATAAACGAGTATCATTGAGAGTATTTAATGCCTAACCAATTGATCCAGTAACCTGTAGTGCTCGGCTGATCTCCAATGAAGAGAAAGAAAATAAGAGTTTTACAATCTGAAGACCACTGAATCCACGAGATGGGTGAGGATCGGCTGGTGGCAAGGAGCAAAAAAGACGCCAGTAGAGGATAAGATGGTTGATAACAGCATCAGCCGCGGCTTAGCTAATTGCAAATATTATCATTAATAAAGTATTGCTAAAGGGCAGTGAGGACCAAAAGTGTACCCAAATCTGCAGCGTTCTATCTAGCATGGTAGCTAAATGCAACATATTCGACACGAGCACCACTTGACTACGCAGCAATCCAAGAACACACCAAAGTAATACAAATGGCATACTTTAGGTTTTACTAACTGAAATTAACTGTGAGGACGTCGACAATTCGACCTAAAGGCTTGATATTTAGAGGACGAATTCGAGAAAACCTGGTATGCCAACCTAATACACACTAGACAAAGTAGGAGTCCGCTTAATAATCTCCTATGTTTAGTTTGCTTGCCACAAATTTGTGCTTTCGATCCTGCTACTCCAGTCTGAAATGCAATGAGAGTCACTCGTTCTTTGAGACGAAGCTACTTAGATATATTGCCTTCGAAACATATTTTTTAAAGGTATTTACGTAAGAAATATTCGGCAGCTGTTGAATTTCGTATTGAAAAAGAATAAATCTTATAAAATTAAATGGCAAGTGTAGCAAATAGAAAATCTAATATCCCGAAAAACACATCCAGTTTACAGAAGCTGAAGTACATTTATAAAAAAATATTTCAACCACGCTTACGGCTAAGGGTGTATAAAACTTGTCATTTCTACCCACGAAAGTTACCGATTCCCCATGGTAAATTTATATGCCACAAAATGCGAGATTTAGTTCTATTTTATAGTAAATATTGATAAATTCATTTCCACAAACCTTCCAAAATTAAATAAAACGATTTCTTATCTGCAACTATGTACAGTTGGGTTAGTTGGTGCTACCATCAGAGATTGCCTTCCCATTGGTAGCTAGGAAAATGGGTAACGGGATGCGCCTGTCCAATGATGCAGCCTCTATAACTCCAGAGGGAGCGTGCAAAACAAATGTTGGATTTGTTGAAACTGACTGTGGAGTGAAAGCCGCTAGGTGTGGATGGGTCAAGACAGAAGTGCTACTGTTTGTAATGGGAGACCAGTGGTGAGTTTTGGTAGCAGCAGCAGCAGCTGCAGCAGTGGCCGCCATGACAGCGGCGGTTGCTGGATTTGTTGAGATGCAGGCGGTTTCAGATAGGGTTGGCAGTACATCTGGGTGAATTTCATGAAAAAGGAAAAAATAAGTATTGGCTAAATTTGGGAATAGCATAGTTCAAAATTAAGTTTATTAAAATCTCATTTTTCTAAAATTTTGAAAATAGTAATTTTTTATTTAGTTTACGGTAAAGTAAAAAATTAGGAGGGTAAGTAGTTTAAGATAGGTATTATAGAGCTTTTGTTGTGCCATTCTAAGTTGACAATTAAAAATTCGCTTTTAATTCATTTCTTAGTAGGCAAATCAGCGGACAGGAAGGTAAAATCAGTGTGATATCTAAAAAATTTGTTTAAATAGAGGGTGTTTCGTGGCCTTTTTATGAAATACTACAAATAAACCTTCGTTTTATCTAAGCTCAAACTGAAAACAGTAAAACAATGCTGTATCTGCAGAAGTCAAAAAATTTGTAAGGTTGGTTAAGTGCTCAGGGTATTTTAATTTTGGTAATTTACTTTTGATCACTCATTCGTTCGTTTGATCCATTGTTGTTTGCATTTTAAAGAGCCTTTCTACTGACATTATTCTTGCTAAACGAGTCACAGATTTTAGTTTTCATTCGTATCAAGATATGGGAGACATGTCTGATATCTTTGATGCAGTATCATAAATTGTTTCTGAACTCGAAATTCATAAACTTGAATCGTTTAAGCTTGAAGGTAATTTAGCGGTCATTTATTAAATACATTGCAAGAAGATGGTAAGGTATCTAAATATTTAGAAATTCCTATCATTAAGTTGAATGTTAGAGTTTTTACATTTATAAAAAGTAATAATCGCATCATCAAACAAATAAATACATTATTGCGTTGATTTTCATTGGTTAAATAATTTATTACCACGCAGAAAAGCAAAAACTACAAATTTTTAGACTATAAAATGTCATTCCACTTATTTTCAAGAACACAAAAAGACGCTGATGCTAAATGACAGACCCGCTCGTGACTAACCAGCATGTTCACAATTTCTGATCCTAACTGACCGATTAACTAAACTCTATCTACTTTCGTTTATAACATAATTTTAGATCCAAGAGAGCCTCTGCAATCAATTTGGATCAAGTCGACCTTAAAATCTAAAAAATAATAGTGAGTTAATTGCTGAATTTACATCTTAGCATCTAAGCTGAAGGAGAACGAAAGTGCATAAAGGGAAGAAAGGCAATATGACATTTTTTTCTTGATTTGCTAGAGTTTCAATTCCTTTTCGAACATCAACACGTTATACTCGGAAACTTTAAGCCTGAACTGAATTAATATCAATGAAGTTAGGTTCAATCTCGTCTCCAGATGAAACACAAAGGGATCTGACTTGATAAAGAAATCAGTTAGATTTGCAAATAATCAAAAAATGCAATCAAATAGACAAACGTTTAAGCAAATGAACTAAATAAAAGTTAGAACTGAATCGACCCCAATATTGCCATAATGGTTGAATCTCAATGAAGCAGTATGAATATACATTTTATTAATCTTCTCTTAGGATTGATGTTGATAATTCTGACTCGGGAATCAAAGGACATTCAAAACCAACTTCCTTTTCTTGTAAACTGAAACTTTAAACAATTCGAATATGAAAGGTACACTTTTTGGATTTAAATCCATCTCAAGGGAAAGCGACTTCCCTCCAAAATCAAGGCACCAATAAAAGTTTACATGGAAATTGTTAATGAGGAACCTTTCCCAACTCTTAAAGTGATTCCGGGATTCCTTTAAAAATTCTGCATTATCAGAATTACAAAAAGTGACAGTGTGTACATTAATAATGCGATAAATATCTAGATATATGAGGTAAATATAATGAAAAACTTACAACACTTGAGGATTATTATCAAATAATTAACCTTTATCTAATGGCTTCGTTAGCTTGTTAAAGCCAGTGTTTATGATTTATGAGATCCAAAACAAGTCATTTGACTGATCAGTTCATTTTTCATGATTAAAAGATGTTAGAATCTCGATACCTTTCCCAACAAAAAGTTGCAAATTCGTTCGGCCTTGGACAAGCATCTCTATAAATGTTTGAACAATTGTGCCAGCCATCTCGGAGAAGGAGAAATATTTTCGTTTCACGTAAATATAATCTGACAGGTAAATAGTCTAGCGAAACACACTGTTAACTTGTTATTTTCCAAAAATGAAAGCTGCAGAACTTTCTAAAGAAAGCCAATCAAATTAGAAATGCCAGTCTAACATTTTCAGTAAATCCACCTTCTGCACTCCACTCATTTTGATCCAAACAGATTTATGCCTTGTAATAATAGTTTGCAATAATAGTCTTGTAAATTTTGTCCTGCTTCCAATATGAATGTCAAATTTATTTTTAATGACGACGGGAACTAACATTTCAAATGTTGGAAGCCAACTATAGAGAAATTCGGGTGTGCTAATCGTCCATACGAGGTGTAGTAGGTGTAAGAAACAACGCTGAAAGTTGCCTAGCTACCTTAATGAACACTCTAGAGATCCGATCACATTTATCGGGATTACAATGTATCCTAAAACGCTTGTTCAGAAATTTCATACGATTAGAATACACAGGTTATGCGATTTAGACCAAAACAGTTTACTGCCACAGGATTAGATTGCTTTTAAAATATTTCAGCGGGAAGACATATGCATGTTGTATGACAACCGTTAAAGGTATGAAAGCTTGACTGTTGAAAAGAAAGCGCTTCTGCAAAGAAGTCTCTAAGCCAGGAAGAAGTGTTAGAACATATTGAGATTTGTCAGCCTTTGTTAACTCATGAGCCAATCAGATTGCATAAAGCTTGGTGACAAGCTGAAGTATCTTCAAGAGGTGAATGCGACCTATTGATATTTATAAACTTTGATAGTCTTGATACCTATCAAGTTCATGCAGGATAATCATGTTGGCGTGCTCCATTTATCGGTAGGGCCAATTATGGCAACATCGTGATTGGTCACTCAAGGTGAAAAAAATAACGCGGATCTGTCAGATTTAAAGAAGCATACAGTCTGAGGGTTTGTCAACCTTCAAAGTTAGGGGCCAAATGTCCAAAGAAAATGGCGAATCCGGTGCAAACGAAGGTGCCTATCGATGACTTATCCGATTGAGACGATTTCTAATTTTTCCTCATTAAGTTCGTTCCCACAAGGCTTTCTGAATATGCAGTAATGCATCCGCTCATATTTCAATATTTAAGACAAATTAAGAGAAATTAATTAGAATACACAAACTCATGAAGGCAGATAGATTAGGCAGTCATTGTTTTGTGTTGGATTGTTTCAAAATTAATACTGAAAATACAAGAGCAGAGCCAGTCTAACTAACAATCTATATTCTCCGTTTTTTTGGAATAATAGCCACCAGAATATATTTGAATATATTTGAATAACAAATTATAGTGAAAATAAACTATCGCAAAATTTGCGTTTCTTTCATGGTATTAAAAAATAAACTCTTAACTAAAATTATTAAAGTCAAAACGCACAAACTTATTTTATAGTTTGTCATAAAATTTTATGTTTGAGACGAGAATGAGAGTAAAGATTGTTTACATTTAAAAATTGTCTTCAACAATGATGAAATTACTGGCCAGGCAAATAATTTAAATCATCTTCAGACTATAATAAACAAAATGATAATTTGCAAAAAACTACGGCTCTAGAAAATTTAACATTCACTACTCTCTAACCTTTGAATGCAGCGCCAAATCGCCACCTCACTCAACGGGTTCGTGAATACCTCCCGATATGGCTTGATTGCGGGACAGAAAAGTCCATTTTATTAATTTGTCCTGGTAGCTATTTGAAAAGGGCTTTGCGCACCGACAAGCCTGGAGACTTCAGATAGCCAAGATGCGAAGAAGATTGAATGCTAGATTAGATATTTCTTGTCTCTGCTTATATTGGGCTTTCCATTAGATCCTGTCAGTTGAGCCGTAGTTTTAAATCCTTTGGATGAAGTAAACGACGACAATGTGGTTAGCGGCTTTTGAACTATCGGCAAATTTTATGGATCTAAAGTGGCCATCAGATCATCATGATCGTTTCGTGTATATCTGTTCAATTCTTCACCGTAGCATAGAGTTTTAAGCAAATTGCACCTAGACAGATGACATTCAGATAGACATTTACATTTTAGGCTCGACTAATGTAGGCAATTTCCAGGAATTTTACATTCATTGATGTTTTTATAATCAAACGAGGCTCTATGCATCTGGTTAGACATATCCATACCAGTATTTGGTAACTGGATGAAATACTCTGAGAAGATTCATTAGGAGTTTATCATGGCAACAGACTAACCGAAATTTTTGCACAAACTGGAAATGACAGCACTTGAACCAGTTAGAAAAGTTGACAATATTCCTCTGTAAGATTCTGGCAGACAGAAGAGGTGAAATTGTGATGTTAGAGCACGCTTTCATAAATAGACTTTTTTATCTAAAACGCAGAAAAACTCCCACGAAAATAGTGCCTCTACTGTGAATCTTGAGGAGGATAAAAGTCTGCGGCTAATTTAAAGAGAAACACCACGGAATTACAACCTTCGTACGACATCCTTGGCACGACTGGGTGATATTAACTTCTTCTAAAAATGAGCTGTCATTTCTGTATTTTGATAGAGAGACAGACGAAAATGAACTCCAAGCTTAATATGATGCAAATCATGAAATCTAGATGACACAAAAAATATTTCATCCAACCAATGCGTCAAGACACATTTCAACTCTTGAATATGGAATCGGCAGGACAATTGGCCTCTAAATGAGCTTGGATTTATGTGAATGCCTTCATGAACAGCAAAGTCACATTAAAGGAGTTTCAGAAAGCAGCAAAATTTGATGACACTTGACTGGCGTTATAAAAACCAAATATTTCGCTTTAGGCTCCGAGCTATGGACAAATAATGGTAGAAGTTAAAAGGAGAGTTCTAAGAAAATCAGAGCTCTGGCGGATTTTGATAAAACGATGAGGCATAAGATTAGATTTAAATAACTTTGAAAATCCTTTGTATGCAAACCGAATGAGTTAAACTGTCTGATTCAGGAATCTTGATGCTCTAAGGTCTCTGGAGCATAACTGTCATATCCACAAACTGGTATGTCACGTTGTTGTCTGCAACAAAACTGCATGAAAAATCTTAGACTACTCTCTGATTAAACAAAATGCCTAGTCATAACGTTTTCTCGATGTAATTTGAGCCTTTACAAAATTATTATCTCCTTTATTTACCTCAAGTCCTGTATTTGGCTTCAAAGAGCATTTTTTTAGTTGCGAATCAGAAAGTTCAAACTGAAAGATAAGATCTCTTGAGATGCCGACTGCCAACAAGTAGAATCAGGGTAAGGCCTCGTGGCCAAAGATAATTCAAGGGATCATTAAGGAAAGTAGCGCTTTTGTTACCAGATGAACAGTAAATATTTTTAAGTGGAAATAAATGCATGTTTATTATGAGATAGAAACGATACCACGCATATAAGAGAAATTTTCACCATTAAAATCTTAGGAGATGAGTTAACTCTATGAGCCGATCATGTTGAAGATTCAATTCTAAGTGTCAGCAAATCAGCGCGAACAAAATTTAAAATACATTGCATTATTTGTTAACTGAATCGAAATGTGCGCCGTGTGGAGTTTGCGATTCTTGTTAATTTTTTTCAACGATGTACCACAAAGCAGCCGTTAGTGTTAGAAGATAACCGAAGCATTCAAAATGAGGCAGAACTTGAGTGAAGTTGAGGCGAATTTTACTTGTTCTCCAACGAAAGTTGTCAATGCTTTCTAAAATGTCCAAAAGTATTTTCCATTTGTTTTGCAATAAAGGTTTTCATGTTTGAATTTCTGACGTGAATCTTTATAAATCGGAAATACTTAAGATGAATGAAAGATTCGGTGGAATATGCTGGTGCTGAAACAAAACAACACCTAAATCTAGATTGCGTTCGACAAAAGTTGCTAGAATCGTCCAAAACCAAGAGTTTACCTGAATGGTGTCTATGAAACTTTTCGAAAAGAGATGACTGATGAAGACTTTTGTCTAAATGCATGAAAACTGAGGGACCAGTTTTCTCCCAGCTCCAAGGTTAAATTTCAACTACAAACTCAGAATTCGTCTACGTGGACCCGAAGAATAAACGAATAAATGAATATTGTGGATCCTGTGGCTAAAATTCCTCCAAATGAACGATGCTTATCATGGCAGCAGTAGGAATGATACGCAAAGTATAAAAATCCTTATTTAATGAAAGTAGTCGGCTCTAGAGAGAAACATTCAAAGTGTTCGGAAGACTTGAGAGATTTTAAGATTTATGATGGGAAATTTTTTTTTTAAATAAAGTATAGTCCAGCTCGGCTTTCCTACAAATAACAATTTTTCCAAAAAGCGAGTTTCCACTGCAGTAGAGGATATCTTAAACAACTTTCCTAGATATTCACAGGACCATGAGATACCAAAGCAACATTTAAACGATTGCAAGATATAGAATGCGTTTTCAGAGCGTTTGTGCTATCACACAATGGGCGTGGTTTGTTGCAAAACACTTCCGACATTCCGTTCTATTTTTTGTTCGGTTCAAAAAAGCGCTGAGCGCAAAATTGGTGGAAAAAGGGTGCAGCCGGTTTCATCACTTACTCTAGGTTAGTTCCAGAGATATGACTTCGACAATGTACCGATTGGAGAGTAGAGCCAATTAGTGACATTAATTTGGGGAATGAAAAGGTGGTTTCATGAATTAACAACGAGATGCTTCCGGTTTAAAAAATGAAAACTTTTTGAACTTATTAACAAAGTTAAGAGTCTTGTATGAGTCCTAAGGCCATTTTGCATAATTTTTAATTAAAGCGGGAAGTTGAATTTTTTTAGTGAAATCGAAAGGGTTACAATACCTAAGATAGAAAAATAATTCAGCTAACTTAAATAAATAGCTCTATGATTTGAGCGTAACCTGAAGTTATTGTCTCGTAAAAATAGAGTATGGGTAAGTTAAATTATTTACAGGGCTGAAATTTTTTTAAATTCATTTTTCTTACAAACACTATAACGTAAGTTTTATAGAGAAGCAAATTAACAACATAAAGCACTTCAAAAGCGTTTTGCGAATATAGTTCGATTAAAAGTATACATTTTATGTAAAAATGCGAATGAATAAGCGGGAATGAGTTTTGAGAGCTAGCACAGAAGAAAGATTTAAAAATTGTGCATTTTTTACCGATGCTAAGCTAGGTCTTTGCACTAAAAACTTAAACAAAATATTTTTCAGTTGTGAAGTTGAACAAAACTGAAATATTTGCTGAACGATGTAGTTTCTAATGTAAGAACATTTTTTCCAAATTTACTAACTGTAAGAAAAGATTTTGCATATTCATTTAGCATATTTAGTAGGTTGAAATAGTGGGTAAGTAGTATTTCAGATTCAAATGCAGTTAAGCAGTTAAATTTGCTTAATATATTCAAATGTTGCAGACAATTTTTCAGATAATGTTCTCAGTTAAAATCTTAGACTGAATGCAAGGAGCGACATTGAATTTAATTGAAATCGAGTAGGCCCTCTTGAAAATTGCCGATTTGGAAAAGCCAGTGAAGTTCATTCGACGTGTCTTTGATCATGACATGTTCACATTTAACCGCACAACAAATGCAGTACATAAACATCGAAACTTCAGTCCCAACTGAGGCATTCCTCGACACAAATTTTAAATGATCATTCTTTAATTATTATAGAAAAATAACCCATTGGGGCATGCTATAAATTTGGTGTATTTAAACTTACAAGAAATACCAAGTTAAATTCCAAGCTTCAGTCAATGAACTTAAGTGATTCATTTCGAGTCATTGATAAAAACCAGATTATTTACGGTGTATAGGGGGAAAACAGTGTTGCATAATATTAAATAAACATGACAGTTGAGTTTTTCAGGCCCGAAATGGTAATGACTTCACTAACATACTTCGATAATACTAACGTGGGTGATGAAAAATTTGAAAACAATGCACAGTCTTTGAAAGCATCATCAGCAATGAACTTAAGTACCCTTCAGCTCAACAATTAAAACTGTAGTTATTACTAGTATTTGGGATCTTATCGTTGTTTCTTAAGCATTTCAATCAAGTTCCTTATCCCTGGAACCCAAGCATCTTAACAGCAAAAATAATCTAGTAGGCTGGAAGAAAACGAAAGGAACAGAATGGACCAGTTGCTTCAATAAATGGCATCTTCAACGCGTACTTAAAACTATTAATTTTTCAGTGGGGAAGTTGGAAACGGAAGAGGTAACACTTAGAGTTTACCTGAATAGGTGCATGATATTAATGGCTGTGGTGCCTTCATCCACCAATGGAAGCCGATGCAGTGAATGAACAATATTCCGTGATATTTTAGGTTTGCAAAGCTATGTCTCTGATGCGGTACTTGAAAGTGAGAGCAACGCCAGCTAGAATTGGTGTTGATTTTCTTATACACTCGAGCTGGACTACTTTATCTTGAATCACCCATAGGATTTTTGGATCTGTAATTTCTGCTTACCAGGCAGCATTGGACGATTCCTCTATTGGCTTTGGAACAGAGTGCTGTGAAGATGCTAAAGAAGCAACACTGCTTCAAGTTTGGTGAAAATTGACATTGACGTCTCCAGCGAAGGCCTCTAGGTCTGCTCCTGATTTTATTCATAAAGAAACTCGCAACAACAAAGTTTTATATAAACTTTGCAAGAGTAGCATTGATGCATACAAATAGAATCTATGAATTGACAGCCAATTCGGTAATCAAAATGTGTCCATTAATTCACTGTTTTTCGTTTAAAAAAATTCTTCAGAATGTTTTTAATTTTACTTCTTGTAATTAATCAGATTAAAATTATTATTTAGATTTTCGAAGTGCAGATAATTAACTCGCAGATGCACATGAAGTTAAAACTGCAGGGACTCTTGCTTGAGTTGGCCATACATCCTCACAAAAGTACTTGAAAAAAGGAAGGGATCCGAATAACCACAAATTAGGCAATACTTTCGCCCATTGACGATAAACTTGATATCTACGAAATTGAGCGATTAAATGATTAGTGACAATGGATTAGCTATCTAGCTTGGGTAGTTCAGATCACTCCGAGTTATAATTACCAAGTCTTCCATTCCCGAAGAAATGGGTTTATGGGTTCAGCTTACTATTAGTTCATCTCCGTATCGAAGAAAAGTTGGGCGAATATAATTTAAAAGTTGGCTACTATGACTTTGAATATAGATTCACCACAAGAATCCACACCTCCATAGGCCCTGAGTTACCAATTATAGGTAATAAGTTATCTTGACCAAGGGGCTTTGAATGTTAACGGTGTACTGTAAGATCAAATGCTAGTGAAGAAGTCGCATTCAATGTAAACTACATTGATGATGATCGGACAGACGCGACAGAGCTCAGTAAAGGGTTTGGACATAAACGACCTTTTGTTTAGAAGGTAAAAATGGGGTTTCTGAACCACCATAATTCAAATGACTGTGAACAACTCACTACCCGCTTGAACTGGAAGCAGAGCAAAGAAAGTCAGACAGATTAAGATTGACCTCTGTCAACTTTCAGGTCCTTAAGTCACACGAAAATATAGCCTGCGAAACTTCATAAGTTTTTTGAGTCAAGACTTAATTTTCCATCAGTCATCATGAAGAATTATGTTTAATGAAAACGGATTCCCAAAGAATTAATTATTACGGGCATGGACTTTAGCAATAATTTTCCGTAATCCCACAGAATTTGGGAGATTAAACTCTATAAATCAGCTGTCAGTCACGTCTTTTGGCCTTTGATTCTGATAGCAGTATTGTTCTTCCAACTAAATACTAAGAAGTAGGATTGTGGAGGAACCTGACTCTTTCTTCTGTTATGGTGGATAAAGTTAAGCAATTGCTGTTTAATGTGCCATGTAATATTACAATGTCACAATACTTAACCCATCCAATGATTCTGAAGATTTTGAAACAATCTTCAGATTGATTTTCAGGTTCAGATTGATCAGATGGAAGATCATATTTTTTATGCCTGGCCTTATTTTTTCGTACACCTATTCCCGTCTTATGTGCTGTAGTATTTCAAAGACAAAGCTAACTCAGTATCTTTTAAAGTAGAGCGAACCTCCTTCACGTTTACTATGTCTTGGGATAGATCTGTCTGATTTATAATTTAAAGCGAGCTCACAAAGTCGCCAAGCACATACGATTTTGATCACTTTCAACGTGAATTTAAAGTTTAATTAAGGACGAATGCCTGCAAAAAGTGAATTGATGTTCCTCCGAATGGAAAATCCACATTTTGCCATCTCCAACGATTGATCAGTGTGGTTGATCATTCTGATCACGGAATGCGCATCCTACATCAAGAAGCTTCTTTTTTGGACGGTTCGAACAAGATTTCTTTATTTCGAGATGTCAACAGTTCAGACCGCAAAGAGTGGATACGAAGAATCAAGTTCTCCAGAAGACTTCTCAAAAAGAGCCCCACATTTCCTAAGTCACCGTCTGTTTATTAATATGCATCGATTTCGATAAAAAGTCACGAGATGTCAAGAGATAACAGAACAACCGTTCCGATGAAAGACTGTCTTTTTTGTGACTGTCCCCATCCATTCATTATCTCTGGAGATCTATCAAACCGAAATCGCTAGTTTGGATCAATTATTTCTTAGTTGGTCGGATTCTAGTTGGTTAGAAGTGATTTCAACGGTCTCTTAACACTAGTGATCTTCTATGCCGGATGTTTGTTGTAGGTGGAAAAATATGAACGAGGCAAAACTATGCGTGATTTCTACCTGCCTACCAAAGCACAGTTCTAATAGCTACTGCTGATGATGACTCTGCTGGCATTGTTGCTGCCAATTGTATATTTGCGCCGCTTCCTGTTTCTACCTATCTTGCTCTTTGTCGCCCTTTTTCCTTCTTCACTTCAATTACCCCATAGAAAAGGGTGTGTTACTACATTTCAGCCGTGGAATCCACTGATTCAAAAGGCCTACTCATAATTTGAGAGTTCTCCAATAAAAGCAATCCATCTAAAGCAATGTTTGGCGCGTTTATCACGAATGATAAAATCTTCTACTAACCGCTAGCACTCTTAGTTCACCATCATCTGAGGGGATGTATTTTGTGGAAAATGGCCTGCATTTCATTTCAATAAGCACTTAAGGAAGTGCCACCAAGTACTGACAATAAGTATCAAGAACACTGATTGGACTCACATCCCAACAACTGTACCAGTTCGCACCTATCTACATTGGTCAGTGAACAGGAAACCATCAGTTTTGAAAAACAACAGAGATAAGGCTGAACCTAGACTAATCGAGTAACTGTTATGTTTGAACAAAATGCCAGACTGGAGAAGGATATCTTCTGGAAGGGTCTTACTTTGAATAGATTTAAAAAATTCCCCTAAATTTGTCTGCAAAATATCTGTTCGCCATAGCAGCATAAAGAGCAAATCGCGTCTCTTTTAGTGAATTGATAAAAAAGAGGGAGTAGAGTACCAGGGGATTTCGAATGGGTAATCACTGTCTAAGATGGCAGTAGCAGAAGCAGAGGGCATGAGGACAGGTGGTTCCATAAAATATTGATTGAAATCGTGGTCTAGAAGAGTCCTACAGAAGTAGTTAGGTGCTGACAAGATTGAATTTGGTGAGACACGGAACCAAGCATCAGTTACCCTATGAAAAATGTCGTCCGATACGTTTCCTTCAATGAACGCTTGAATGAGCATAAATGTGACTTTCAACACTGCTCAAACTTGGTTCTGTTTGCTTGTTGATTTATGCAAATGAGTCGTAAATTCATGTTGGACTAGTGAAGTCTCTACTTTTTTTAAAAAACTGCACTTAAAATCAAATAATTAAACTATTATAAGGGCCGTCCAGACAAGTTTAACCAGTTTTGGTTAATATACTCAAGAACTAGGATAATTTGATGATCAGAATGCTTTTTTTACGCATTCATTTGGAGAATTTAAATGTAATTTCCAGCAACATAAAGTAAAAACAAACGCTGTTAAGTAGTCCCATTCACATGCTCAATCCAAGATTAGGCGAATCGGTTAACGGGAGACTGAAAGTTGGCTTTGTTACTTACAGTACGACTTAAAACAAGCTGAGATGGAATTTTAGAACCAAGGCATTTAAATACAGCATCAGACATTTTCTGTGGCCTGAAGCCCTATTGTTGATTTTTTCTATAGATAGAAAATTTGGTGTTAAGCACTTTGCTGCTGATCACTTAACGGTAATTACTGGTGTCGCTCTTGCGTAACCTCTGGAGCTGGAGGGATCTGGTTAGAAAAGGCGATTCATTCGCTAGCTGATCAAACAATGGAATACTCGAAACTGCCTCTGGTTTGAACCTGACAAAACTGGGTGACTTTTCCACCAATGTGGCCCCCAAATTCAGCGTGGTGGTCGGCGGTAATCTTATCGGAAATTGGCCTTTCCTTTAAGAGTGAACCGCAGGATTTACTGTTTGCGCTTCACCTCTTAAGATTCCAGCGACTATTGTAGGTAAGAGTTACGTGGGTGGATGGACTTGAGAGACAGATTTGAGCTGCAACATGCAACTGTTCGGTGCAGAATGGCACCAAGGTAAGCTGTTAACGGCTAGCACCTAAAATCTTCACGGATACTTGCTAAACCTTTTAAAAATCAGTGCTAGTACTCTGCAGATGCGATCTACAACGACCCTTCTTGATAGCACATATAAGCTATCAACACTTACATTCGCTCCTTCTATATCAGCACCCTTAGTCAGTTACATAAATTTACTTTTATCAACTGCCAGTAAACCTGTAAGTTGCCATCCAAGGGGCGGTAAATCAAAATCCACTGACGGTTTATATATCTTAACAATCCCGTTTTGCTATCACGGATTGCGGTAAGCTGCATCTATCCTCAATGGTACTATTTGTATGTGATCCCATAGTCTATTTCTTTTCACTTGAATTAAAAAGGGCATAAATAGGCTGAGGTAATTCTTACATCGAGTTCATTTTTATAAACCATGTTTATTCTAAACCGGGATGGGCTAAATATGGTGGCGTGATTTTTGCTTAAGAGTTTCCAATAGGTCTCGCTCTAATATTTCAATGTGAAGGTACCCAACTCTTAAAGATAAATATTCCAACGATCTGATTAACTACACTGGAGTGACTATTTATACTGGTTTCGGACAAATGTCCGAGAGAAATCTAAGAGTGGAATTATCAGTCTAAAAAGCTGCAAGATGAGAAATCGTTGGCGGAAACCGTAGAAACCGAACTGTTATGATTGCAGTTTGAACTCGTGCATGAAACCCGTAACTATAACTACCGATCAACTTAATTGCCGTATTCGCCTGATTATGTTATTGTGTCTTATCAGACAATGTTCCAGTGAGTATCTGGTGAAAGCTTTCAGCTTCACTTTGGTCAGATCGAATGCTACTTATCTGATTTAGTACTCGAGGCAAAGCAATATTACTAAATGGCCTTTAACAGTAGGTGCTTCCAGTGAAGCTTATTTAATTCCAATTATACATTTAAGAGGATTTATATACGTTTAAATCCTTCTGGAAAACTTTTAGAACTTCATTTTCTTCCTTATTTCTTTATTTATAGGCCATGGATACCCAGGAATTGTAAGATCACCAATGGAATGTTCTTGCCTTAAAACAATTTTCAGCCTTGATTAAAAGTGTCAGTGATTTTGATGGGCCTATTTGTTATACAACTGGAAATTGCAGGAATGATTCAAGCCTCATTTTTGTCAACCGACACCCTGTCAACCAGATTTTCTGATGGAAAATGACTTAAGCACAATAGTAAATCAAAATGAAGCGATCTGGATGAATTATTTTGTGTAAAATTAAGTAAGTAACTTATGATTAAGGTTTTCCTCCGAAGTATAGTCTTTGGCATAGAAAAAAAAACGCATTTTCGTGAAAGATGTGACTTTTCTGCGAGAGAAATAAACTGCAATGGCGAATGCGAATATGTAAAGCACTTTCAATGAGTTTTTATTTAGTTTAAATGTGTTCTTATGCATCAAATTTAAATAAACCATAAGGTTACCAATTTTGAGCTCGCAGTTTTAAGCTGTTTCAAATAAAACGGTTGACAGAGTCGGTCCAGAAAATGAACTTATAGATGAAAAGAAATTAAGTTTCGGCACTTTATTTTATATAAGAACGATTAAATTAATTTTTTTATCTTACCGGTTGATTGGAGGAGCTCATTACACGACCTTCGTTCAATCGTGCAGTCCTGTGGACGTGTCCGGACCTTCGGATAATGTGGGCATGATTTGGGCGAGATCTTGGTGCTCAAGTCGTCAGAATGATTGCATCGATGGGGCGTAACTGCTAATATAGTCTGTGGGAAGTAAACGTCAGAAGACATTGACGCAGACATATCCACCATTGTCGGGTGCAAGGGTGACCGACTTTGAAGCTGAAAGTCCCCTCGAAACTCTGGAAACCTTGATTTCTCATGAGACATGCAAAGTCGGTAGAGAAGGAGAATCAAAAATGGATTCAGAATTAGTGGAAGAAGGAGAAGATTTCGGAGATTTACCACCAAAACAGGAATGAATGAGGCTGCATTTATAACTGGAAGGAAAACTGAAAGAAAGCAGACTTTCCCCGGAAGGCGCTTGCAACAGCAGAGGAAAAAAATGATCACGATGAATTCACCGATCAAAGGAATTGCAACCAGTAGAATGGACGTTAGAATGGTGGATTCTGGTTGAGGGGTTTGTACACAGGCAAAATGAAATCCAGAAAGGAAAATACTCAGTCGGCCAGACGAATTTGAAGGCTTCAAAGTTATGAAGAGCGCTGATCCGGCTGCTAAGGCCCAGGGAAGTGAATGTGACAGTGTAAGACACGAAAGCTTCTGCTGACTGGAGCATGTTATAGATGAATTGTACAAATATCCGATTAGGATTAAGCAGAGGAGACATGTTATAAGATTGAAGAGTACACAATAGATAGTATCCATTGCAATAGAAGTAATGAAAAGACAAAGAACAGAACTGAGATGTGTACGGGTAAGATTTAAACTTGACACCAGGAGATGAACGAACGCAAGGAGAAAACCCAACAAACCTATGTGAAGTCCGATGCTCAGACATGAACAAGGATTATTAATAAACAATTTGAAAGTCTGGGAACTGTTTGCCTGATTTTTGTGCATAGAAGAGTTTTTTTTGGAACGAGAACAGTGCTGATTTTGTGGGGAATCATCTGAACTGAGGGAAACTGAACTGGAATGACTGTCTGAAGATGTCGACGGGACTATTGGCGGCTGAATTGCAACTTTTTCCCTTGTTGGAGCTCGAGGTTCTGCAAGCGTTTTCATAGGAATGGTGTTACCTCGTTTCCTGCGTCTTATGCCACAAAACTGATACCAACAACTGATGATTATTAAAACGAGATTGATGAGGATCGCCAAAGAGCAAGCTGCTAATCCCAGGGATAAGCTGAGCATTTCAGGAGCATTCCGGTCATAAAAGTTCGTCAGATTACTCCCTGGCGGCTCGGAATATACCGTAACAATAGCTGTGCTAGTGGCAGTTGTCGTGGTTAATGTAGTGGGATCCAACCAATCCACTGCTGAATCTGCTAATTGCTGGTTTTTTCCGGGTAGTATCGGTTGAATTTGATATGGTCCACTTGCACGACCTTCTGGTGGCCCTGAGGGAAGTCGATAGCGGGTCCCATTGCCGATGGCAACTAGATAACCATTGTCATCGAGGAGGAACTCGCCGGAGGCAAGAAGGGCACTAATATTGAGGGATCGATAGTTTCGGGATTGATTTAGCAGCATTGTGATTTGGATTCGTTACATTTGGATACATCTAAAAGAAATTTGAAAGAACTCCAAATAAATCAGATTTCAGAATTTAAACTTACAAAAGTTTAAATAGAATCGGTGTTAAAATGCAATCGTTAGCCTCAATTTATTAATCAGCACAACTTTTTTAATGCTTAGATAATGTAAATTTACTCAAAGTTGTGATACTCCCGCCAATTTAAATGTTTGGTATTTCGTGACTTTAAATGTACAAACAGTCTTTAAACGGTGAATAAAAGTTGAAACGTTTTCGAGTGAATTAGTAATACTGATTTAGTACAACTAATTATTCTAAGATATTAACACAACAAAACCTTATAAATTGTATAATTCAAAACCTTTTAAACATTGTTAAAGGCACTACTTAATTAAGGACTTTTCTGGTTCAAGCGGAACAAGACACGGAAGCAGCCCTTGCATGTTAAATGCTACGTGATTGAATTCGAAAATGGTAATTATTTTTTAAATTATTTTATTGTAGATACTTATAAATCAAAGGTGACTGGAATGCTCACCTTTGCTCATATAATCCATTATATTAAAACATTTCACTCTTAGAATTTTGTACAAATAAGCTAGAGAATCAGAGATTAGAATTCTTAAAATAATGACCAGTCGGTTGTACTTAATTTTACTTTGTCGAGAGCCTAGAAGCTATAGAAGACATAATACATGTATTACCTTTGTATTACTAGACCAATGACCCACATGAGAAAAACACTGACATTGAAAATATGAACCCTGCGATGGTAATCTGCTTAAATTAGTGGCCATAAAAATGGATTGATTCCCTAAGTCATGCGTTGAACTCTAAGTAAAGAGGTGGGCTATTGTCCGGTAATAATCGCGTTTATAGACTGTTTGGCCAAATTTTTGACATTTGACAACAAGACTCTTATCGAATTTATGTTTTTGTTCTGAATTGTCTTATAAAGAAGATGTCTATTCGAACGAATTTACCATTTTGTGGGTATAATGGTCGATACCCAACCGTTTGACTTAACAAATACATGCAATATAAACAAACTACAAAAGCGTTTAATGACGGCCATTTTTTAAGTTCCTCCCAATAATAAGAGCTGGATTTCCATTAGCACGATTCAAGTGTAGTTGTATCCTGTTCGAACCTCGTTTCCAACGTTACGGGAGCCCCGCGATGTCGTTTGTGGAAAACATTGCTGTAGTTTTTTTTTCGAGTCTAGTATTCGTTTCCTCTTGAAGGAGAAGTCCAGTAATATTGTTACCAAGTTTGTTGAAGTCTTAAATCAAAATTGTAATGCTCAATACTCTCGCTTAAATTTACTAACAGCATTTTTATCAAAAAAGCCAAGCATTAAAACTGGTGACAGCTACTCCTTAGATTTAATGATTTCAACGCTACTTGTCAACAGCCAATTTTCCAATTTATCAGAAATAACCCTACAGACCATATCTTGAGGTCTAACGAAGAATGCCCGAAGGAATTGCTAAAATTGACCTGATTGTTTACTGATATTAAAAGTAGTATATCAACGGTTCCTCTAATTCTATCAGATCGTTCATTACTTGCCGAATAAGATGCTAACATGCCAAGCAAATCTGGGAAAAATAAATGACTGACACCCGTTTAATTCAGAAACTTTTTAAATTTTAGTGTTTCTGTTGAAATAGAAAAGCGCTACATCTTAGGCGCTTTAAACTAAAACTTTGGTTAAATTTTGAGGAATCATATTATTTTAAAAGGGTACGTCATTTTGAAATGTCCAAAACATCTCAAGCTTAATGTCATACTTTGTTGCAATGTAAGCTTATTTTGATGTTGCAACATTTGATTTTGCCCATTTTGAAATTTGAAATTCGGTAGCGGAAACCCTTCCATGACAGCTCTACAATAAGAACATAGAAGGCTTAGCAATTATTCTTAAATATTTATATTTGATTTGCGTAGCTTTCTTTGATGATTACTTTTGTTATATTTACAAACGAGCTGCGATTTTTAAACTAATACATCTTATCTGCAATCGCCCTTCCACTTTACCAGGTTATCAAAGCAGTAATGCAGCAACTGCTACTTATAGATTTTTTCAGTAATAAGCTTCAACAACAGCACACAGTTTCCTGTTTTACCATTCATAGACGTTGATAAACTTTGATGTGTCCACAGCTGCTTGCAAATTCCGAACCAGAGGATCCCCTCGAGCCAACATGAAAGCATTCACATGAATAGCTTAAAATAGTCATTTATCTTATCTTTTATCTTCTTTTAGCGAATAAACTATTTTGGCGAAAAATGGGAACCTACTGGGCTTTGAATATATCATGTACTATTCCAAGGGAATAAAAACACGACTGGACTAAGTCGGTTCGAGTACCTTCTAAAGGAAGCAGCTTACTGGGTACTTAAATCATAATCGTATTAAATTTTGACCATTTTAGTCAATAAAAATGGAACCGTTCCACCTCATCAACCTTATTATGATGTTTGAGTTAGTTTACGAAATTCGATGGCATAGTTTGCACACCATCTAAGAGACACTTTGATGGATGTTCTTTCAATCCAAAAGGGCAACAAAAAAGGTGGGCTATGGAATCCTGGCGCGAATGATAATGGCAGGGATATGGAAACGCACTTGATCATCCATATCTCTGAAGGGTTGCATGGTTCTAATTTCCATTTAAGAACTACTTTTTCTTCAACTCTGCTTATTTGCATAAAGTTTTGAGAGATTCTCGATCTTGAAAAAAGGAAACAAACACGTCATAAATTATCATTCTAATGAACTTAGTGCTCTATGTGCTCCACATTTAAGTTACTTTCCGAACAGAACTTATTTTTCTTAAAGTTTAAATTAAGTTGTTCTTTTTATTGTTTCTATTTTCTAGTGAATATTGGGTGCCAGTGGCGCACTATAGAGTCCATGCAAAAAAGCATAATTTTAGGAAAAAATATTAGTTTATTTTTAAATAAATTTTGTGAAAAAAATGGCGCCTACCTTAGTTTCATGTTATTCGTAATTTAGACGCGTTTTAAACTTTAAAATATCCTTTACTCAGTTTAAGCTTGACAACCGTACTGCAGTTTGTTTAAATTGCTATGATAGGTTTTTCCCGCTTGTTTTAAGTAAAGTCCGCCAGTAAGATACTTCATTTCATTTCATTTTGAATGTACAGTTGATTGGTGCGTCAACAGAATGTGAGTCCGATTTTAGCCAAAATTAGAAGCCATAAAATCCCCAAGAATTAATCCGGTAGACCACGTGCTTATAGAGAAGGAGTGTGCATCTCAATTAAAACAACAAAAAAATCCTAAAAAAATTGAATCTGCTATTCAGTGAATTCAGTTTAAAAGGAGTTTTTACCCTTGATTATAAATTTTAAGTCGATGGACCATTTGCATAAATTTTTTAACCCAAAGTGCTAGGTTGTAGAGCAGTTTAAGCCCTTCTAATATTTAAACCAAAGCCTCTATGTCTTTTTTTGTTATCAGTAAGCTAAATTACATTCAAGTTTTAATTGTAATGAAATCGGAAATATGTTCCTATTTAAGTATCAATAAACACATATTGCAAATCTGATTACTTTACTGATTGTTTACCTGGATTGGGAAAACTTTGGCAATGCATCATTCGGCTACAACTTTAAAAAGCGCCATTTTTTGAGTTGATCGAGTCATATTGCTTATATTAAATAATGTACAACTAAAGATTTGACAGTTCCTCCCAAATTAAATTTAGTTTTCGACATGCTCAAATGCTTTGTAGTAATTGGATACCTGACAATTTAGTTGCGATTTGTCTGGCGAACTTGAGGTGGTAAGAGTTCATAACCGGCAAGCACTTTGGACAATTTTCACGCTTTAAATACTAGACGCTGCATTTCCCATCATATTTCAATAGCAAAATGCAAAATATATCGCGTTATATACATCGCATTATTTCATATAGCAAAACATTTTTGCATTCTTGTAGAAAATTCTTTAATGTTGCCAAATGGGCTGAAATTTCAGTAAGTAGATGTGTATTTGAATGATTGCTTTGAACCGCGGGCTGAATTTACAACAATTAAAGGAGACTCTCTGGATCTATATTTAGCTCTAGGAGAATGTACGAATGTTGTATGTTTTCTTCAGTTAAGGAATTAATATCACTTGAATGCCGAGACAAGAATTAAATATGGTAACCACGCTTAGTCCCATGGAAATGCAGCCACTCATAATAAAAGGTCATTGAGAATCTATTCACAGCTGGTGCTGAGCACTACATTTCATAAACTTCAATTTAAATTGAATTCTTCCAAATAGTGCATGAAGTGAGGCCTTTCTAAATAATATCCAACTTTTATTAGGTATCTGACATTCAACATTCTTAGGTAGAAAGATACAATTACGCCCAAATCACACTGATATATTCGTGGAACTCAGGTTGTGGATTTAGGCAAAAGTGTACCTAAGAAAACTCCTATTATCAACCTATAGGAAGGGGTTATAAAGTTCGGATCAAATAAAAAATAAATTTGAACAGAAAGTAGGATATTCTATGATATTGCGCACCGTTCTCTCATTTTCAAACCAATTTGTTAGTGCTAAATGACCAAATAATTTCTCCAGTTGGTGTGTTTTGATTAACGAAAATAAGTAGACAAATGACAGTACAATAAATGGTTTTCAGAAACTCAGAGAGCGATTGTTATTAACGTTCAGGTTAAATAAACTCTAAATTTGTATAATTGAAAACTCTAACATTGAAGAAAGCTATCAGTTGAAGCTTTGGTTATTGAAGTTAGCAATCGAGTACCGCAGAGACCCTCTTTTATCAATCAGTACCGTATGATTTCATATGGCGTGTTTACGAAAATGAATAACAGTGATGATCGGAGAATTTCGGTGTGATGGTAACTAGACCGCAAGACTAAACGGTGATATTCAATAAAGCGGCCCGGAAAATTGAATACTTCCACCGACGTTAAGAGCATCTTTGAAATACCATTGCAGTACTTCACTGCAAAAAAATGGAAGTCAAACCATCAACTCCCTCAATTTTTTTTGTAATAAAAACAGAAAAAAGCTACTCAGCTTCATGTCTAAGAAAGGATAGTCTCGTTAAAGCACTGCTTTAAATTCTTCAATCTTGACACCACAACTGATGTGTTTATGAATTTTTAGACTGTGAATTACTCTAGCTATTCATTATTTGAGTTGTTTAAAATGCTACTAATAAGGAAAGTACAAAATTGTCCTTCCTATAAGACAAGCTCATTAAAGTGTCATTGTCACTATTCATGCTTCTTCTTAAGTTACCAAATCCATTTTATTAGCTGTTGCAAAAGCTGGTCGTTTTTCATTTACTCACTTAAAATTATTTGAAGAGAAAGTTTCTTAATTCAGCGTAAAAGGGAAAAAAACTGTAAACAGAGGTAAACAGAAGTAAACATGCTTAAAATGGCAGTTATATGAAGCAGGAAAGCTAGCCATATAATGCTGATTCGAAACTGCAGTTGCGCCAAGAATAATTGAAATATTCGAAAAATACTTGACAGATTTAGTCAAATAATATACAGAAGTTGTCATATTCTTTTCTAAATGCTATTTCGCGTTCACAACGGAGGCAAAACCACTAAAGTAAGACCAGTCTCATCCATCGAAGCGATTCCCGTATTTTTAAGATGATTTTAACATTAATGCTTTCGTGGACGGTAGATTAAGCAGATTTAGAGGTATTTACTTCTTGCGATAATTTTTCAACTGTTTTACGGTTCATGAGTTCCAAACATAGTAAACACACAACTTTATGTTATGCAACGTTTTTGACCATTTTAGGGTCTGTTCCTCTTTTCAATATTTTATATCTCAAAAAACTATTTCCATATAATTTGTTTGACCGATCTTATATCCCTCAAAGCAATGATTCTAAACAATTTCACACGCAACTTCAAATTTTTGCACTTTGGAATTTCTTTCCATGTGTGCATGCCAACACCAATCAACTTCAGTGAATCCAAGGGCTCTTTCCGTTTATAGTAAGCTGTCACAACTTGATTTCCTCCATCGAAGCAGAAAATTTCAAACTAAAAAATAAAGATTATTTTTTCTAGGAGTGATATACTCAAAACTGATTTAAAATTGTCTCTTGCAGCAGAAATTCAACAACTCTAAATGTCCTATTTCTTTGTGAGTTGCACCCATTCTCACCTTTAAAAAAAACGACCCAACACAGAATCATGCCATTATAAAAACAATTACAAGTAGCCTTGAAATGTCTACTTTTCAAAATTTAGTCTAAAACTCGTCAACTTGAAAAGATGCGGACAGAGTTCCGCTGATTGGCTCAAAATTCAACTACCCTAAGAAGGACCAAAACTTCAAATGCTAGTTTGGAGCTAAAACAGAATTTTTTTTCATCAAATGGAACGAAATATACATATTTTAATAAAAAATCATAGGTTGAGCTTTAAGCCGAAAATTAGAGTCATTAAATTTTCAAAAATACACGAACAATTTATGTACTTAAAACACGCTAAGTAACAAGCTCAACTTAATTTCATCCTTCAAATTATTCGCATAGATTTCCCTAAAATAGAATAAATATTCATTTTAAATTTTACCGATCGGATAAATTTGAAATTAAAGTAAAGATACTCCCCAAAACGCGCGTGTTTAAATTTCGGCAACTTGAAGGACAATAAATCGGGGTGTGACAATAGTGAGTTGCTCTCTACTTTCTTTATTTAAGTTAAACTATAACATGCATTATGATTTAATGATAATAGCTTTGCATTTTTCATCGATACTACTCGTAGAGATTGAGTCGGTGATGCTCTCAAGCCCCGAAAATGTTACGAAACGGGTGTCATTGAGCACATTACAATCAAAAGCCTGCGCATCAATGCCTATTTTTTGAATAATCGAGTCCAGTTGGTCTGCCTTCAATCTACTTCAAGGCGGGAATGGTTTCATTTTCAAATCTCCCAGTTTAGCCCTCTACCAACATGCCACAAAAATAATTTGATATGCTTTTCCTTCTCAAGAGATGCCGACTTGTAAACATTGAATTAGCATTTATAATTTCATTTGACCTATTGTTGACAAATAAGTACAAAGTAATTCAGAGAGGTGATGGAGGAAAATTATTGTCTATGGAACTGGTTCATCTCCATTACACCCACCACTAAATCATTTTAATATCAGTTGAATCTTCAAAAAAAAATAAAAAGTATCCAGATCTGTTGAATATGATTACTCGATGATTAGGAATAAATAAGATATTCAGGATGACGGGGGTACTTGTCAAGCGACATGGTGTTGAAATACAAAGGCTTCTCTTTCATATTAACAGCTGAGATTACACGGCTTCCGCAAGTTGTTTTGAGCCTCAAGTAGCATTCAATCTGATGAAACCCATGCCAATTTACCTTGATAGCTAGGAGAAGTAACTTCGCCTTCCACCAGATTACTAGCGAATTCATACAGCAAACATGTTTCATAGCACGATTGTTGGATCGTGTTATAACCAGAGAAGTGAAGGCCGAACTAATGCGGTGCCAGGCAAGTATTTAACAATCTCTGTCAAACTAGGTTCAGTATCGGAAAAATGAGATAAAATCCAGTATAATGCGAGTTTTTCATCTTCATCAAAGACGATATTGTGCCGTGATTGAGAAAAAAATGGGAACAAATGTCACCAACGTTGATTCAATGTCATTTTGGAGCTTGCTCCTAAGCTGATACTACAATAAGAGCTTAATTTTTGGGCTGTATCAATTGAATAGCGTTTAGGGATTAAAAGCGTCATGTAAATAAAATCTATTTACCTACACACTCTGTTTCTCCATATACCGCGACTTGTAGGGAAAATGAACATAAAAGTTTAGATCAACAAAAGGATATGGCATGACAAACCATTAGGCAATTTTAAATGGTGGGAAGACAGATGGCAGTGGAGAAAAACGGGATGATTTTTCAAATTTGGCTTTCAGTATTATTTCTGTTGGTAGTTAGACTTGCATTCTCTCATCAGCCAGTTGATTCACAGTTAGGCGATTTCCGTGCATCACTATAGGAACGTATGATACGAATTTCCTGCTTGCGAAAAGCTCTTAAAATTTCCCGTTACTGTATGTCTGAGTTTGTTTTATTCATGAAAAATTCAAGATGATGGATTATTTCAACCCGTAAATAAACAGGATTCTTACAGGCTTGTAACTTCTAACAACTTCCAGACCTGCAACAGCCTTTACCAGGTTAACAAACAGCTTTTTCAAGCTTTCAGAAAATCCCTTAAGATACTTCCTACCTTGGATGATTTTCAAATTTTTACAGGTTGATTTTTCGTTAATTTTTTAAAACAGCTTTTTAAATTTAAATTAAATGAACCATTTTGGATATCAAGAAGGTGTCCATTCTAAGTAGTTTAGAAAAAACTGAATGTTCAGATGCTCCAATCATCGTCTAGATTTTAGGTTTACATGAGTGGATTTATCAAATACGTGTTTATGAAGACCTTTCAACTTATGGGTGTATTTTTTTCTCAAAAATATCTTGTTTTGTTTACGAAAATTAACGTGTTAAACATAGCTTACATCGTGATCTAGCACGATTTATGTACAAGTTAAGTCACTTAAAGCATACCCTATTGCTAGTGGTTCAAAAAAAGCTTTCTTCATTTTTAAAAATTTTATTCAATCTAATTGATTGTAAAAATCTCTGAATTGTTCTTTTAGGAAACCGTTTCATTAATGCGAATCAATGGAATTGCTTTCATTACTTAATTCAAAATAGTATACAATTAGAGTTAGTTGACTTGTTAAATTACAGATCAAATTGAGAAAAATTTAACCTGTTTTGTGTTCTATGGGATTGGAATACAAGTTGAAGTGATTTCGCGTCGAGCTTGAAACTTTGAGACTTTTGACTTCAACAGCACAAAGCTCTCAACATAAACAAAAAATTATCGACACCAATTTCAGAAAAAAAATGATTGAATACCCTTTTTGTTCGTGCATGTTGATGGGCATGTGGGTTAAACAATTCAAATTTTACCGGAAAATTACAGAACAAACTAGTTATTGTTGATGGCAAATTGAAGAAATTGTAGGTTTTAGTAACTTAAGAAGCCTTTCTCAATCCTGCCTGAGATGAAAACCTCAAGTTGGTAAGTAAATAATCATGTTGCCATTTCATTGGTAAACAACTCGTTTAAAATCAAAAAGTCTGGATGCTATTCTTCACTGTGGTGCCTGGAAACTGCTTGGACATGGAAATCAGTAAATCGGTAAAGTTACGCTTTTCGCCATTTTTGTGAAACCAACCTTCATGGAAGTATCTTTGAGAGCGTAATTTTTTCTTATTTCAATTAAAAACGGAAAGTCATGACTAAAATTATACGAAATGACGTTTTTTCGTTTAATTAAATATATTAACGGATTCATTTAATCTTGTGAATCAAGAGTTAAGCAGATCAAAGTGAAATCGCTCTTCAATATTCCAAAATAATAATCTGTCAAACGACATATTTCGGAATCAAATATCCCTCCATAACAAAGGTTCTTAAATCCTTTATTCAGGTGCCTTTGTAGTTTGATGTGCCGACAATGTTGACTGATTATTGTCCCTTTAATTATTTATGCCCAGCACTGATCAGAGAACCTTGAAGATAACATTCCTTATTAAGTCTGAAATGTTTTATTTATTTGCTGACCGTTTATTAGTTGCATAGTATAAACTTTCTACAAAAAGTATAAATTAATACAATAATGGAGAAAATTTAGCGATCCAAATGTGCGTGTGTTGGCATAGTTTCTTAAGATTTACTGGCCCATGAGACTGCTCATAAAACACATCGTTTTTTTCACAAGAAAGGACAATTTTAGGAATATAAACACGTCTATGAAATCCATCAGGATCGAGTAAACTTTATCCGAATATTTTACTATTATTCAAAGTAAAATTCATAAAAATTGCAGTCGAAACTATTGCAAGTCTCAAGCTGAACTCACTATCATAAGATTTATGAAAATAATACTAATGCACTCTTAAGATAGTGATTTGATACCTACCTATGTTTATGATTATTTCGCAAATATCTATGTAGATCCTGGTTTCGAAGCAGCACTTTAAAGCCCTCGATTTTTTAAAATTTGACATAAATTGTTGAAATGGTGAAGCCTTAAACTCCAGATATTAAATAATTATTCTCTGGTTGCACAATTTTTTTTTGTCTAAGTCAAGAAAGTCCTTGACAGTGTAAAACACGTTTAAGTACATTATGTCTGAAGAAGCAGTTGAAAATTCTGGGGCTGTCTTTTTGGCTACTTCCGAAAGATCAGTATAAATAGAATATAATTTCTCAAGTTAACAAAAACTAAAAAACACTTTACTCTAATAAGAATGAATAAGCACTTTAAAATAAGGAGTTGGCTTAATTTACGTTTGGTCTTCATGATCTTTAAATTACAGAGGTAGCTAAAACTCTATTAACAAAATTTTCATTCATCTCGGTAAAAATCTTTTAGTGTGAACTAAAATTACAGACATGTAGAAATTGTTTAAATGCGAGTGACCTTGAAATATTTGTTTATCCGCGCACAAGCTTATGGTTTATTGGATGACAAGAATTCAAATCACTCACTCACGTTAATTAATTATGACAAAAAAATGAGGTTAATTTAAAACTCTTCAATTTATCCTGAGAAAGTGCTAAAGGTGCATTTATACATTATGTGCCACGATAATTATTTAATTATTATTTACATTTTACTGTATCTTACAAATCAAATTTTGTAAAACGTCGTGATTTACTACTAAATTGAGTTGACCGAAATGAGAAATTATTCAAACTTTTAATGATGAGCCTTTCTGAGGACGAAACATTTTGAAAGTAAGCAAAACCAGATGATTCAATCGAAAGATAACAATGCTTGTCATTTAAGGCGAGATTTGAATTAGAACATTTATTCAATAAATAAATAAATAAAGTCGGTTGATGCCTTCTCAGTAGTTCAGCACGTACTTGATTTCCTTGAACTTAAAGCTTCATTTCCATCTGATACTTGACTATTTTAATCGATCATTGAAGTAACTAAATATTTAAATTAAAATGACATTCAAGCTAGTTTAATAATTCGCTTGGAGCGAGTTCCAAGCTAGCGAAGCCGAGGTTCCCTAAAAATATCCTTATTTGGGATTAGCACTTGAATAATTTATTTATAAATATGTTTTGGCCAATTTTTATTACTAGAGCTAAGGGTGCCATATTCAGATACATCAGTCTAAAAATCTGAAATTAAAATTTTGTTAAGAAATCAAAAATTTCATGTGTTTCAAAAATTTTTTAAAATTCACTGTAAATTAAAACAAACAGTTCGTTTCTCAAGAAGTTTTCCCAATCGCTTAATTAATAAAAGCGCATCATACAAAAAAGTTAATTTAAAATACATTTTTTTGAAAAATTGGCAAATGTGTCGCTATCTCTATAGCATCTCAATTTAAAAAAAACTTATAAAATTTTTTGAATGCTAACATGTCTTTTTTTATAGAATTAGTAGTTGGAAGGGTAAAATTCATGATTTTTCAAACAAAAAAACCATATTTACCACGAAACTTGTCTGTAAAGGTTGAAAAAGTAGAAACTATTTTGCAAAATTCAATGCTTCTTTGTGGAAACAAGCTCTCTTGTCCTAATTTAAGAGCTGACCGAACATTCCTAGTGTGCTGCGCATCTGCGAAATTGTTAATAGACTTCAAAAGATAAGAGATAATCTTAGTCTTTCTATAGCTTCTACAAATTTAGGCATGAGATAACTTTGATTGTATTATGACAAAGCAAAAGAAAGGCAAAATGTTGCAAAAATCTTGATTTTGAAACTGTTAGTTGGGCTTTCTTTCAAAAGCGGGTATCAGTATTTTGGTTGTTCATGGCTATGCTTTTTAATAGATCGGGATATTATGAAACTGGCACCCTGCTCGAGTTATACTGGTTAAATTTCAAAGCATGATATCCATCACATAACACAAAAATATAAGGCATTATTTAAGGCATTAGATTCAAGGCTACGAGGCTATTGCGCTACTTATTCATCTAAAACCACTGATCTTGTAGATGGCTTTTAAATGCCAGATCCGCGATAGGCAACAGTGGATTTCAAAGTTTCCCATTAAAGATTGCAAAACACGTCTAAAGTTTGTAATTGGCATGAATAATTACAGTTGGAAGTTATAAGATCTTACCTTTATAACATCTCAAAAAATTAGTTTTTCAAGACGAATAATAAACACGAATACATTTAAAGCAGCAATCATCAGAATTTACAGGATGCTCACAAAAGAAAGAAGTAACTCATATTTTTCTTTGGCAAATTAGTACTTCTTTAAGTTTGAATTTTATTTGTGGAAAATTTTGCTACTCGTATTTTTACGATATGGATAAGTTGGAAAAATTTAATCCGAGCTAGATAAATCTAGACATCCATATTTCTCAATTAAAATGAATCAACGAACCAATCGCAATGAGGATTCGAACTGTAAAAAAATTGAACAAAGCTTCCAATGAAAAATGGGCTTTCTGAAAAAAAATAAATTAATTACAAATGTAATAAATAGCATACAGCAAACCTTACAGAAAATCTAGGGTTTAAAATTCATAGAGAATCAAAAACTCCGCAAACGTTGGCATGATTTGAATAGACGGGAAATTAAATGAACTTGTCATGTCAACATGGGCAGAATATGTGTGAAAGGGTTTTTTTTGTAGATTTTGATCAAAGTAACAAATTAAGCAGCCAGCTCAATCTCAAGAGTAAAGTATAACTTTATCAAAGAAAGTTCTGGTGAGTTCGTGCGAAGAAATGATGGCGTTTCATGTCATATTTGAGGTATTCATGACATATTTTTAATATTTACCACAAAGTATTAAGAAAAGAATTGCTTTTCGTGAAAAAAATTGGCACCTCCTAAAACAGAAGAATCGTCAAATATTTGAAAATTTTGTGCGATATACTTTTTTCCTCCTTAAGCTCGGACTATTAACTGTCTATTATTCTAAATTATTGATCGGTAAATAATGCGATCCCTTTTTTTTTCGAATTTTTTCAAAATTGCAAATAACAAAGAATTTGTGAAGTTATGCTTGTAACATTATTGTAAAAATTTTTATTTTCATACTTTGAAAGCTGCTTGAAAATCACATTATAAATTAATAGTCAATTTTTTGAACTTACTCACATATCCTGTCAAGTAGTCCTAGGACACAAATAATTCCAAAAGGTGTAGAAATGACTTTTTCAAGTTAGGGTATAAAAATTTTGTGGGTATCAGCGAAAGTGGACTTTGGCGGGGATTAGCAATAAACCAACCAACACATTGGCGTCTTTCTATTGGCCATGGAGCATTTGTATTCAGAGCGATATTCACCGACGCCAATTGGACGACCCGCTTATCGCCAAGTACCTGATTGTTGTACCCCATTTTTTTATTTATTCGTTAAAAATAAGACCAGTTCTTCCTGACTTCATTGTTCTTCCCGTGGAATTAGGTTATCCTTTTATATTTTTCTCCAAGTACGCATTTATTTTCATAAAATAAATATTTAAAATAAAGCCAATTCCAATCGGGATTAAATTATAGAATTCTAGATATTTAACTAATTTGAATGGAAATGTATCTTGGCCCAAATCAACTCTAAAATGCATTCTTAAGTGGCCTCGACAACTGTTGTGTACCTGAAAATTATTAAAGTTTGCAAATAAATTTAAAAACTTTCCCTTTTAATTTCTTTTTTTATCGTTCCAAGATTTCGAACTGTGTATCTAAATATGCCGGAACTTTCAGTTCAACAGCCTTTCAGGTAAATTATTCGAAATGTTAGTTTAAAGCATTAGAATGATTTCTAAATCCGTCCTCCACGTTGGACATTTGTTAAAGAATGCATGTCAATGCACTTCCGCTTTTGCATTTTATTTTACCTATCTGTGATTTTTACATAGACATTTTTGTGAAGGCTTGGCCTTGCTGTGCTGCTGGAACTTTTTGGATTTGGCAAAAGTTTATGTCCCCTTTTTAAGCAAATTAAGAATAAATCATAGATGCATTTAGCAAAAGAGTTCTTGCACTGAAAAATTTTGCTTCATTTTGACCAGTTGCTTCTATTCTGTGTAGGGTAGGAAACGCTCCAATCGGAAAGAGATGGCCATCACTTGAATAGGACAAAATTTATTAAAGATTGAATATTAGTATGATTAAATGACAAAAGTACCACTGATTTAGAGGTCCCATTTTATGTTTAAAGGAGTACTATACCCTCAAAAATCTCAGTTACCATGAGCAAACTAACTTCGCTCTATATGTTATCGACAACGATGTTATATCTAGCGAATCCTCAGAAGCATAACCAAGACGCTGATCATTGCTTGAGAAATTAAAGAAGTACGAATTTTGAATATCCTGCTAGAAATTCCTATAGCATTTCTAGCTCACCAGAAGTGATTTACGGGAAAGCGTTTCTCTCCAAGTGGAAAAAAGTTCCTTTGAATCAATAGAAGCAGAACGCTTTCCAGAGTACTAGAGGTTCCTCTGGCTTTGTTCGTGCTGAACTGACGCAAAAGAGGAGAATGCATTCGGGTTAAAAACTCTATTGCAAACTTTCAATCAAGAAAGAATACCTTACAGCACCTGAGATCGAAGTTATTTTAACTCCTGTCGAATTCTCGAAACTGCACAAATTTAGAAGAAGTATTTATTAGGCACATAATGACTGATAGGTGAAAAAGCACATGTTTTATTTGGGCCATTGTCTCAACATCTATAAAGTCCAGAGACAGTCAAAAATTACGGCTGACAGATTATTTGGCCAGAAAAATTAAAACTGGTTGTCTAACTTGGTCTGCAAAGAAGGGTTTATCCGGAAGAATGACCCCAATAAACATGTGCACCTTACTATTCATCGCGTTCTCTTCTAGTTATTCAAATCCTTCAGATATGGATGTCAATATGAATTTTGCGTCTTCATTTCCTCGAAAAAATACTTTAAAACCAATCGAATGGTCGTAATTAATATTTTTATTATTATAAACGCAATTAAGTTTAAGTTTTATCAAAATTTCTAAGCACAAATTAAAAAAAAAGATCGATGACTCCCCTTTTGATTGGATTGATCCCGTGTTGATGGATTTTTTCATATTCAAGTAAAGAAGTTCAATTCAAACTAGAGCAGGTACTCTATCGAATCAAATCAAGTTATTATATTTTTGTACAATGGAAATAAGTCCAGAGTTGTTTAAATGTACAAGTACCTCTCAGCATTGCACTTGTATTTCAGTTATCAAAAGATTGCTTTTTCCCAGGCGAATAATCCATTTTTATGCTTTTATTAGAAATCCACGAATTTCAGGAGTTTTTAAATCGGTTAGTTAATAAAATCAACTTAACTATCTTCGGATTGTTGAGGCTCCTTAAGGCACATTTGCCTAAGTTGATAATAGCTGACAACGCCACGTAAGGAGCATCATGAAGAGCTGTGGAGTAACACCAGCACTTCTGTCAAGGCAGTTGGCCGGCGGCTAAAGAAGACTTCGGTCATATTGCAAAGCTTAACTAAAATTTGGTAAGAAATCAGAGATTAGATTTGATTTCACCCAAATTATTTTATTCCGACTCGTGGATGGAAAGCCTTCAATTATGACAGTTCTGCCATCATGCACTACGTCCCCTTTTAGGCTGCAGAAAACATCTAACTAGGTCGCTGTGAGGAGATGAAGTTGCTGGTGAAGACTACACTTCAATGGAGTCTAAAAGTGAATATGGATGGAAATAATTCGGTGACGGAACCGATTAGCACACTTAAAAAAATATATTTGTTTAAAAAAATATCCATATTTCTACACGCTGCCCTCAGAGTTGAATTAATTTTTGGTCATGACGACCGGGAAAATATTGAATCCGCTTGTATCACTTAATCGGTTAGTCGAATCCCTTGAAGAAAATTAAGGGGTAGCCAAATCTGATGGACACTTAACCGCAATAGTTAGGAAAGGACACTTTTCGTAGTACACATTCAGAAGTTTGAAGCATGCATCATTAGGTTCCGTATAGATACCATGGTTCTGCATCAACTTTTTTAATCTATTATCCACATTCTGGGTAGAGACATCCCATGAACCAAGAACCTCTGGCCTGATTCCCCTATTTTTCTAATAGTTAATCAAAATAACCCATTAGCTAGGCAGTAGAAGTATAGAAAAGGATGTCCCCTTAACAACTCTTTTAGTCAAAATCTCCAGAAGAATTCATTTTATGTCTTTGCACACTGGTGTTTTAAAAAAATATTGTGTAAAATGTCATTTTTGTCCCTCGATAAACCAGATTTTTTATTATTGCAAATTATGTACAAATGTTAATAACGATTTCGTGACCTAATCAGACACTTTCCGAATTCGCTCATTAGTTCATTAAAAATATTAATTTTAGAACTTTAGGCTTTTAGAATAGCAGTTTGGATTTATGTATTCCTAATACATTGAATTTATCAATTTGACTGCCACTTGTCGTGTTCCTGGCATCTGGATTCATTTGCCATTCATAAAAATGGATTCATTTGTTATAAATATCCGGGAAACGCTTAGCATTAACAAGGGGGCCTAAGTTGGCATCGTTGAAGGCTATTTGTGTAAAAGCTTTTCGCTAACGAATTTGAAGCTCTCATATGTTGATAATGGTTGCTAGGTATGCTGCAGCCAATATTTTATATTCAGGTTTCAGCTACAAATAGTTTAACCTTCATCCTTCTGCAGTCTGAAGGTGATAAAGCCAATTTCCTCGGTGAGTTTAGATTTGGTGAGATTTGGTTGATTATCGAGTAGGTTCGATGGATTTCAAAACTGTTGGTCAATGCTACTCATTTTATTTTCGACTAAAGTATAAAATTCCACAAATGAGCAAATAAATTGAAGCCCAACAAGATCCCAGACTGTGAACCGATGGTTTAAAGGTGAGCATCTGAGGCGAAATTATTGATAGAGTCTAAGAAAAACTTCTACCTGGCTGCACAGTCGAAGAATTGCAGCCAACGTATGTTGAAAATCGTATCGTCACATGTTCCAGTATAAGCGGGGCTCAGAATGAATGGCTTTCGTGAAAGTGCCCTAGAGTTGAAGTTCTCACTTGGAGGGCAATAATCTAAGAGATTGATACATGGATGACCGCAAGAACCACACTATTTCAGTTTTGTTTTTTTAATTAATCAAGACAATGACACACTATGCTTAGGATTTTTCAACTTTATTTCACAACCAAGCACAAGCTTTATTGTAACAGCAATAAACAGGGCATTAAAAGATGGGCAAGCAAAGCCCTGGCAGAATAATGACGTTTTTGTATATACGCAGTACACTTTGGCACTGATCAAATTAAAGGAAGATTCCAAGACTGTCAACCGAATTGATTTTGGAAAAAGAGCAGCACCAAGCATGTAGATTGTACTTTAAAAGTTAGTCTTAAAGGTACCCAAAGTATGCAGTCAGATTTTTTTTAAAAGACCGATGTTTCTTTCAAACCAACAGCCAGAGCTGCTAAAAAATCTCAATTTACTCGACTTCCATGCATGCATTGTAAGTCTTTTAGATGAGTGTCGAGGTTTTATTTTACTGAATTTGTTACTCTACTGATTATCCTTTGCCTAAAAGCCAGCTATCGGTCCTTATTTCGTCGCAGTTTCAAATTATTCATAGTTTTAACAGTCCAGATCTTTTAATAGGCAGGTTATAACTTAAGTCCGATTGAGGCAAGTTGATTGTGGAGGCCATAAGCTTGTTATGGCTTTGGCCAACACTGGCGTCAATACCTTCATAAAATTGACAAGCTGACTTGTAATATCTGACAGTAGAAGAGGACATTATGACCAAACACCACAGTGGTTTGTCCTATCTGTATTTTTATGCTAACAATAATGCGACCTCACTAACCTGCAACACGAGCTTCAAATTAATATTGTTAGTAACTCTTTGCGATGCTAACAAAACTTTAAAGTAGGAAATGAAACTTCTGATTGGCTACAATTTGTATTGAAATCTTCTAGACCTAGAAGGAAACAGAAAGATACTTATTTCGTAATCAATTAAAGTGGACCAAAAAGTGTACCGATGTACTTTTCATTGTCAGGGTTTATGCTGTCTATGCGATGGAATGAAGGAATGCATGGTTTGAAACGAATCCCATTGTTGATCTCTTCGAAGCAGTAAGTTCATTCATGTCAGCTAAAGTGGTTCGTTGGTGGTGATAGTTCAATTTAAAGGATACATACATTGTGTTAGTATAAGATTCTATGACCCAAGATTGTTGCTTCTATTTAGTAAACCACGTGTTTACCTAGGCGTAAATTCCAGAGGAAGCGCCTTTAATTTGTACGTTGTATCTCGGCATCTGAAGGACGTGATGGTGTCAGGCCTTTCGTTAATATGAGTCAATCCTTGATGGCCACTCTGTAGTCATCTGCCGCCTGTCTATAAGGCCCTACAAAGCCTTGTTGACAGTTTATTCAACTTTGACTACTTGTGAACCGGCGGTAGTGTTTCGGGCACTCGCTACTCAATACTCGTGAAGTGTGACAAGTTCTGTTTAACCGCTTTCGTCCAGTAAAAGGCTCATTATCATTCATACGGTTGTAGATCTTATCAAAATCGTTATTTAACTTTGGTGAAACACATCTAAAACTGTGAAACCACTTGTAAATGACAGATGCTAATGTCTATGAAAGCAATTGCTAGAGAAGGGGAGTAATTGACGGTCTCTGGGCTAAACAAATAGTCAAATAATGAGCTCTTAGTAATATAAGCTCAAAATGAAAGCGAGTAAGCTACAATCTTGGGGTTCAGAGAAGAACCTGGTCAGAATGATGGGTCCTTGGGTGTTTTTCACTTGCAAAGTGGCAGCATTCATACTTATTTACTTCATCAAAGTATGCTTTGAGGTTAAAATGTCTAAGACACATTTCGGCTAACTAATGGATTTATTTGATGGGAGGCATTGATTAATTTTCTTTTCTAGAGTCCAACACTATCGCAATGTTTGAAGGAGATTTAGAAAAGAATACTGTTTGAAGCAATGCAAAACAAGGTGCAATCGGCAGTCCGATCCTGAATGTCAATAAAGATGAAATCGTAGATCCCCTAGCCAAAACTCCATTTTGACAATAACAAACAGATGTTGCATAACTGTAGGCAACTCAGCCGAATGGTTGGAAAACGGTTGAACCTCTTTTTTTTCCTTCCCATTCAACGATTCCAGTCGACCATCAGAGATGGCCTATTGATCAATTCAAGCGTTTACATACCGGTTTTGCAAACAGCGGATGAATGACTGTATGGATGCAGAGAATCTGTACACATTGAAGGGACATTTGTCAGTTCGTCCTCGATTTATCTATTAAATTTAAAGACTGTGGTAAACACATTGTGAACTAGTCGGACAATTTTAGACATTTCCTGGAGACTTGATCTATAAGCGATCGCTTTGGCTAACGCAAGTTATATAACCAACCTGTTATTTCTTGGAACTACTTATCCATTAACGCGCTCTTTGATGCCATGGGAACTTATTTATCTGGTGGTACGGTGCAGGGGATCACAAAATTATTTCCAGGTCAGCGACATAAATTTAGACCGTACTCGACACGCTTTCAAGGCTGGTTTTTCAAAAAATGTCTCATTAACACTTTGTTCAAGTCAGTAGGAAGAACTGACATCCTGAATTGCACGGATGCATTGAAATAAATCTTTGCAAACCCTTAGAAGATAATCAAAATCAGCTGTAGCAAACTTTTTGATTTTTAAAAAAATAAAATGATTAGGGACTAAAGGGCAAGTTGTTGACGCAGATCATTGCTTCTGCACATCCATAAATTACGATTTACACCTTATATTAGCTTTTTATTAGTCAAACTGCCTTCAAAACCTGTAAATCTTGAACAAAGAAAGTTGGGTGAACGTCATTTAGACAACTAAACCGAATCTTCAAAAGGTGTTACTGTCGCCGAATCATCGTGTCAGTATTTGTACGAGTATGAGATTGTTCGTGAATCCCCATGGCGGTGAAAGTATGCGTTTGGTAGAATGTTTCGACTTCGCCAAATATTCTCGCTTCTCCGGTCACTCACTCGTTCATGCAATAGAAAATCTTCTATTTGAATCTGTTATCTCTCAATTAAATGACTCATTTGGCGTCACTTAATAATTTAGTTTCAAGGTTATTTAAAACAAACAAACAAACAAACACTCTTACGACCGCAAATTATTTTTATAAGACAAATTTTCATAAGGTCCCTCACCAATAAAATAAAATTTGCTGAATTTGTTAAAATTATATAAGTTGATTCAAACAATTTTGGATAATGTATTACAGACAACTAATTATAAAATTGCTTTGTCTGATTTATTCAAACAAGTTACACCTTGAACAAATAAACTGACTCAATAAATAAGCAAGGGAAAGTATTTAGATCTATTTTAAATAAAAATATGCAATTTTTGCACATTTTCAAATGGAAAATTGTTTCAAACGGAAACAGAATAAGTCTGTCTTATTGCACAATGAGTGCAATGCATTTGTAAAAAAACTTTGAACGGGGACGAAAGCACTTTGTCGTGCTATGAATATGAAAAAACCATCTGTTAATCGCATGAAATTCAGTTTAAAAAACATTTTTTCTTTGCATTTGTTAGGCAGTTCGTCTTTTGCATGTAATTAATCGGCTTCCAAAGTGAGCGATGGTGAAATATTTTAAGTTTCACAGCTTCATTTCCCTAATTAGCTCAACGTGAAAGCCACCACTTTTAAAACCGAGACAACTTCTGCTCACAGAAACTCGATCACTAACCTATTGCCGGGGTGATGTATAGACATATATAAATGAATGCGTTGCCTGTAAGATCATTAATCTTACATCAGAAGAGCCAAATTTTAGAACGAGAAAAGAAATCTTAATGTTTTGGCAGAGGTATAGAGATTGTTGAGCTTACGGAAACTCGAATGAAATCCTGCTCATTAAAAAGAGATAACTATGCTTTCTTTAAATCTGGACGGAGTGGAAGCTATAGACCAACTCATATTGGATGAGGCCTTCTCCTCACTCAATGACAGTGTGATCCAGGTATTCAATCACTCGGGCAAAAGATGGGTGCTTAATCATTTAGAATCGGCAGATGATCCATGTCTTATGACGCCAAGTAAGATCGCAGATGTCAGATTAAAAGAGCATCTGGTAATCATGTTGCATAAATATGGAATGCGAATTGTAGTGAACAAAACCCTCTGGTTTCAAATTGTTTACGGTGAGGATCAAACGCCCCTCGAAGAAGCAGAATTGTCACATACTTCGAATAACTTGGCTTCATAATTCAGGACACCAGTGAGACAGAAGGAGCAAAAAAGCCACTCTGATAAAGGCAAAAAGGCTTTTGATACGATTACGGCTATTTCTACGCTTAAAAAGTCTCACTTTTTTTATTCATTATATATTAATTTTCTCCCACCCATTAGGGCAAGTCCCAAGGACTTATTTGGGGTACAACAGAAGTACAAATAGCTTTAACAGCAAGGAGCGCACAACAATTAACACAGAACAGAGTAAAAACGTTTGTTGACGTATTCGGCTGTCTGGTCTCTCCGCTAGCCTGGCTTCGTCCTACAGGTAGCAGTTCAGCTTCGTAGTTTCACCTCGTCCATATTCGTTCATCTTTATATATCCTCCAGAAATCATACCTCCAACATTCCGGCGGAGATTTCGTTCATTGCTAAATGCACGTGCATTCCATAGCCCAGATTGAGACCAGGAATCCGGTTAATTACATCGTGCTTCGTGTACCAAGCTGTAAGAAGGTGTACTTCTGTTGGCATAATCTAATTTTATACGTCCGGAGGGTGATTAGTCCTTTCCGGCCGCCCCTCTCATTAGCCCCCAGAGTTACCCTTGAGGTTACCGGTGGTCTTTACAAGGAGGTCGAGAGTAGGTTTGACCACCAAAGTCTCAAAAATACCCTGGAAGCATATCTGGTGAGAATTTTCGTCGATCCTGCAATCACTTACGGACTATCTACTATTGCCTTGAGAGTAAAAGATAACAATCGACTACAAGAAATGCGGAAAACGAGTCGAAGTATGATTCCTAGATTTTATTCACGAAGAGCCAAAACTGTCGAGGAACTCCGAAAGAAGCCGTCGATTCGTAACTTGACAGATCTTATACAGGCAAGGAGTCTGAACCTAAGGAAGAGTTTTTAAATGGACAAAGATAGCCTGATGCCTTTAATAAAAGGAACTGGATCCTTCAATTGATTGAAGATGCGAAAGAAAGCTGGCTATTTGATCCAAAGGAAAGCCCCAAAGGCCGATGATTGTTAGGAAATAGGCGACGTGATATTGTCCGTACCAATTCAAACTGCCACAGCTATTTCGCCACAACAAAGGAGATGCGAAGACATTTAAGACAAGATCATGAAGAAAGTGAAAAGTCAACAAGGAAGAGGAAAAAACCAAATGATGCAATAGAGAATGTAGAAGAACTGGACACGATGGAGGAAAAAGATAGAGCGGAAGGCACGAAAAAATGACTATGAAGTAAAGCATATCTATGAGGAGGAACTGCATAATTTCTCTATCTTGGCTACGAACAACGCTTATCTACACAAACGGTCTCCTACTAGAAAAGAATATCCGGTTAAGGACGAACAGTTGAGGACCACAAAGGGAAAATGGCCATAAACAAAACTAAATTGTGTCGAGAATGGACGAGATGCCACAAAGAATTGCAAGTGAAGAATGAACTGTTGCTGCAAGACCAAACCATGCCGAGCAAGGACCAGGGAGCCGATGACGTCAAGCTAACTGTTCCACTGCTGTTGTACAAGTTCTTTGATTTTATTTTGTACCCCCAGTAACTCCTTGGAACTTGACAAATAACTTGCCCAGTAGGTGGAAATGAATAAAGAAACGCTTGAAAATAATTTAAAGACAACCTCACAGGGTCTCAGACCGGTGAAAATGATAAACAACATGTTTAAAATAAAATAAATGACCACAAATCGATATGTTTACAATGCAATGAGAATCAAAATTTTGAATCTCTATTCTAAGCCATTATTTCAAAATCTCTTCAGGATGACGCATACAACCGAGAACCCCTCATGAGCCACAATTTATTACTTAAGGAAGAACTAGATCAGCGAAATCTGTGTTTAAATGGACAATTTTCACTTATTTTCAATAAACGAGTGCAAATGAAGAAGACACGAACCAAGAGTACAGCACAGGTATAGTAAAGGGGATAGAACCAGTGTATCTTCAACTACCTCCCTGGCAAAAATCCAGCATTCACCGCCTCAAAACCGTAGCTGTTAAAATGAAGACGATAAACTATGCTAAGCGATTGCTTCAAAAGTTTTCTAATTATACCAAGTGATGTTGCTAAGAGGCAGAATCCGTCTATTTGAAAGTTGCCATATACGCGGTTTCCGTTTGAAATATATGAACTATTGGCGCTAAACCAGCCTAGTAAAAGTAAATTTTTACTCCTTACTATTTACCAGTATATAGGTCATTTTCCCTCCATACCGCAAAATTTAGAGTTTTTTGTTTCCAATTATGTAGACAATTCCCATTCATTTGAGAGCTTGCATTAAGGCCAGCTAGTAACTTGCTTTGTCATTGAACAACTCGTCATCTGACCCGGATTCTTAACTAGGCCTAAAAATATCACGAAATAAGTCAAAGTTTTGAAGCCTTTAAAGGAACTATTAAATTTAATTGTACAACCCAAGGCCAAAGTAAATCTCCATGACTGCTTAGTATAAAGATCGCAGTTACCAACACTTTTCTCAAACTCCTCATAGGCTAATTTTGCTTTGACTTCAGACAAAAGGCCAAATATACTCATAAAGTAGAGTCCAAGATCTGTGGTTATGACAATGACTCAAAAATCTAGACAATCGAGTTTAATTTCACCGGCACTGCTTTCACCTTAAGATGAGGGAAAGAAAATATTTCAAATGTTTGTTTAAATCAACCAATGAATTTAAATATAATGATATCATGACCTCCAAAAAGTTGCAACTGCATAATTTAGTACAAATCGATATTTTACTTCCTTTAAACGATCTCGGATACTTATAATTATGTAATATTTACTTTTTATAAAGTTTTGAATAGATAAAATCCATCTCTTACTATAACCAGGTAATGCTGAACATAAATAAACTAAATCGGTCTAGGATGCTTAGAGCATCTTAGACAAAGATAAAAAAGGCAAAAAGATTGCAGCTTTGAGAAATCGGTCCCGGGAGGAGAGCAGTGATGCCCCCTTCGGCCAAAAATTGACAAAGAAGGTGGTTGCTGAGGTAGCGTGGGATAGAAGTTAAAAAGGAGTTTTCGATTGGGTACTACAAAATGAGAGGTCATGATTCACTGATTGAGCTATCTATGATCCATTTTCCCTTTCATACTCCCACTTTCATGGGGCTTCAAATCCTATTGGTTACACCGGCTGTGAGATCGACAATTGACGTCAGCTGCCGCTGTTTTCAAAGCTCTTGCCAGTGAACATGATCGACTCTTTGCCGATCAAGGCCTTCATTTAGGCAAATGGAAGGGTTATTTATGCTTTAAAGTAGGAGTCGACTTAGTAGTCGTACTTCAGCATCTCGTGACATTTTTAATTTTATGCAAAATAATCTCGAGTTTATGAATTACCAACCAAAATAAATCAAGTATATCTTCCAAAAGATTCAACTGGCCAATTAGTCGTTTTTTGCTTATCAGGATTTTCAGTGAACTTATAGAGCCAATTATGAAATATGAAACTTTGTAGCTGTCGTACTACTGATTAAATTTAAGGATTTTTCTGCGCCGCATTGATTAGGTAATATTTCTTTCAGTAGTAAATGGCATAAAATTAAAAAAAACAATACAATATTTATAATGAATATTGATGAAACTTTTTTCGAATACTGCTCTCTTAGTTGATTGGCTCCAATCTAATTTAATAGGTGGAGATAATAGTTTAAAAAAAGATTTACTGGGAAAGCAGGTGGTCAGACCTATTCTCACCGTCTTCGTATTGACTTCTGGAAACCGCAGCACCAGATCCTTAAAAGAAGACATCCGAGCAAGGGAGGTGGCTAAAATCAAAGGTGTGACATCAAAATAATGAATGGTTTACCGAGAAAAACCCCAATAGGCGATCCATTTTGTAGGTAATCTAGTCAGTAATGAACTACACAAGGGTGAAAGTGAAAAATTACCGCTAGACCAAGTGGCCGCCTTTTGATAAAATGCAGAAATTGACGTTATTCTGCAGTCTCAAAAAGACACTAATGTTTTGAAATTAAGCCATACCTTTGGCATTCAACGGCAGTTTCTAAAGTTACCATCAGGCCAAAGTTCGTGAAGCGGAATTCTTATAGCATGGCTTAATAAAGAGAAAAAATTATAAACTCAGAAAATGATGGTGCATTCAGACACTGGAGAAGCTACGCTAAGTCGCTGTTCTACATTAAACTTTGTCCCGGAAGGTTTTTTGCAACATGCTAGTACTTTGGAATATGTAGGAAGCAGATTTACCAGAAAACAGCTTTCTTAAAAACTGAAGACAGTAAATATTTAGTATTTATTGGTTTTCTTATTAACCAATCAATTATTCGTCTTTAATGTTGGTTAAATACTTTGTATGTTAGAGCTAAGGTAGGTAATCTGACCTTAGGCTCCACGTTCCATCGGAGATGACGTCTCATTCTCCTTGGCATTGTTAACATACAAACTAAAGTTCCAAAATAACTTTTTGGATTGCCGAAATTCTGTAAAATCTACTTATTAAAGAAAAATACCTAGTTAACCTGGGTGACTACTGCATTAAATTGTCTTATAACTGTGTGATAATAAACTCTCATCTATTCATAGTATCCTACTGGTAAAGTCGACTGCCTAAGCAAACTAAGGTTGATTTCTAACGGAGAATAACTTCAAGTTTGGAAAGAGCCAACCATTCGTTGTGAGATGTTTAACATGGAGGTTTCATTTGGTCCTCTAGCTTTGAAAGACAAACAAAAGGCTCGAGTTTAAAAGGCTTTTGAGTCAATGACCTTAGAGACGATCTATTTCCACACAGAAGCTGATTTTTTTAACATGAGAGGATGGCTAGCTCGATGACTTTTGTTGATGAAACTACTGCCGAAGTCCTGAGGTGATCACTGGGATTGCACATTCCATCGAATAAGTGCTGATGCCCTGATCAACCGAAGAACATGCTGAAGCTTCATATTCTATTGACCATCAACCTAAATCAACGCTTTTCTGCTTCGGTTGCTCTGTAAACATCTTTGTGTACCGAAATTCCATACTGTTTGTTGGATTAAACAATCACTAGCAAAATATTCGCTCTCATCTAATGCATAGGGAATTAATTTAGAAGTCGCTCTGTGTTTCTGAATATTCATGCTGTTAATATGTCAAATACATGGAGTTTTGATAGATAGAAACTTTAGTCGCCTTATATCTATTGTCGCCGTTTTTTAGTGAAAATCTTGGGATGAAGGAATGACAATTAAATATTCACATGGAGAGATCAGTTTAATACAAGTTACTTATCTAATAAAAATCATACAGCCTGATTTGATCACAGCGTTCTCTATACAAAAGGTGCATTCAATTCGTTTTCTTTCGGAAGAATGTGCATTGCTCAAGAAGCCAGTCAGTACAATTACGTCCTCCAATGGGCCATGCAAGCTGAGGTGTCGATATCCTGGTTGACGTCCAAGGTTGTTGATGCAAACTAATAGCACCTTAAAGGGAAGATCAAACCAGCCTACTATGAGCTTCCGGGCCTCTGACCAAACAGAAAATTAAATGTTTAGCTCGACATTAATGAATAGCTATCTTAAAAAAACCGCATTTCTGTCACTTTGTTTCACAAACTCATGAAAATAGGATAATCGGGTGGAAAAGACTGCATTTTCTATTTTGCTAATATCATTTAAAATCTAAAAATTGTTAACAAATATCAGTTTCTAGAAGTGTATTACCTTACATTTTTGAAATTTTCTTTAGACATGAAGATTTAGAGAAAATAGAATAAAACATTAAATTTAATCCATCTCTCAATGATACATTAAAGTCATTAAGCTAAACAGTTGTAAGCAAAATGATAAACTTCTACTCTAGTATAAAAGCTTTGAAATGGCTGAGGTGGTCCCAAACCACCAAAGTAATTAGATGCTTGCACGCAAGATTGTAATAAAGACACTGTAGCTCCAATTCAATCAGCGGGGTCCGTACCACGGCTGTATGTTGCCATTGCCACATATACCTACAACGTCAGACGTTGCTGCGTTGCCCTTCCTGCAAGGATCATGCTGATCAGGTCCTTTCTGCACCGAGCCGGCATGTCAATAGGTCCTTTAACAGGGAAATTTGCGGCAGAGCCTAGTAAATTCTTAATTCTTAGTCTGGTTGAGGGCCTTACAGTCTCAATTTTTCAATTTCTGTAATCGCCATGTAACACTGCATTTTACTTTGCTAAGTGAAACTTGGAAAACTACCACATACATATTTTCCCACATTTATATCCTCAATCATGCCTGTTGTAGATCATCTTAACACCAAACATCCATTTGAATTTCTTATTCCATTGTTTCATGAATTCCATTTATAAGTCATTACAAAGGCTCGGTAGAAGCGATTCTTGAATTGGCGTGATGAATTTTCAAAGATCAAAACTATTTCAAAAGTCGAAATTTATCTAATAAACTGGCAGTTGCAAGTGATGGAGGCTTTGTTCGAAATGATAATTAATTTTACATCTTTTTTTCAAGAATTTCGTTGCTAATTATACATCATTTTATACCTACCGACGTAGATTCTTAATTTGGAAGCCTATGAAATTCTACATTTGCGGCATTTTTGTCTCCGAAAGTACATAGATGCAAAATTCTCTTGCCACATGGCAGTAATCGCCAAAGAACGATTTGTCAAATGTTTTTTTTTTGCTGAATTCATTTAATAAGTAAGCAGACTTAAAGTGTAATTCCAGTGTAGGTCAAGTCTTTGGACGTTTTTGTGGAGCTTAATGCCCTATGGTTAGGGGAATAGAGATAAAATATCGAAATAAGTTCCTGTTCAAAATATTTATCAATTCTGCAGTTCTATTCAATGGAATCGCATTCCTATTTGACACTTTGATTGATATACGGATGTAAAGAGGGACGCTTTCGGGTTGCCTTTTTAACAAACCCAAGGTTTCGTAAATAATTTAAAACTCAACAAAGCGGTCGTGATTTACAAATTAGTGAACATGAACATGGATTGCAAGGAATCCATGGACCCCCAAGGAACCAGGTGGGCCCCCAAGGCTTTCAACACATAGATAGAAGCATCCTGATCTTAAAAATGAGCAATCTTGAAAAGAGATTAGGTTGATTAATGTTGAATTCTAAGGAATACAACATGGTTTGTATAGTGCTACTTTAAAAATATGCCACAAAGGCTTGTGTCATGATATAGCGGGACTAATATGGTGTTTGAATGCCCATTTTCAGGTGTTTCGCCCTAATTCATTTGGCGATTTTGTCTTCGTCGACTATGGACGTGAAGCATGCTTATAACCAATCACAAAAATTGAAGAATTCTTGTGATCATTGGCAGTTCAATGGCAAACTCAGTTAAACCAATGGATGATGCTAGTACAGTAGTTCTTCTGTTACAGAATGCTGGTATAAGAGATGAGATCAGCTACTCCAGAAGCCACTTAGCATGGTTTAATATCAGCAGCATCATAATCATCTTATGAAGAAGGCAGTTATTTACTGACAGCCATTATTCTATCCAATATTTGTTACATCTTACTGCTAAGAATCGGATGTGTTCTGAGTCCTGTTGGGTGACTGATTATGGCTGTTACAAGTCTCCTTAAATAGAACGCTTTCGTTATAAACTTCCCCCTAGTGGTATCCTTCTCATCAGTTTATGGTTTATTTGCTCAGCGTTCACTTGTGAATGAGCAGGAGCGTTTAGAATTTGTTAAGTTCAAAGGATTCATTCCTAAAAGGACATTGTGCTTTTTGTCAATTTCAGTATATTTATTCTCGATTTAGTTTGCGATCAAAGTCAAACCACTAATTTGAATTCACAGAAACAGAAGTAACATGAGCCCATTAATCCTGTCCCATTGCCAAGTGAAATGCATTATAAGACTCGCTCTCCCTTTGTCAATAGTTAATCCAACGAAATTCAGATATGAAATTTAAAATGCAAGTCACGTGAGCTTTGAAAATGAATTATTGTAATGATCAACAAGTGTGTAATAAACGCTCTTTAGCCCGGCCCGAATCGGCAATGTTCAAGTCGCAATGGTGCGCTGCTCTGCTCTCCAGCACATTCACATCTCCGCCAGGTGGACGTCTTCGTCTGACCGTTCCTACCACTTGTATGAGCTAATTACTTATGATTCCTTACTAGCAATTCGTGGTTGGCCTGCATGCCTCATGTAGGCGGGCTTTATTGCCGATTCCAACGTTTGTTGTAATTCGTCAAAATTTAAGACAAGAAGGTGCTATTTTGGCAAATTCAAACTATTATCTTGAATATGCAAAGATCTCTCGTCTAGCGTTGTGTAAAAACAAATGATCTTCGAGGTTAAATTCAGAAGTGTGTGAAGGTGCGCTTAATTCAGTCCAGTTATTCATTACATCTTCAAGTAGTCAGCCCTCCTAAATCGAGAATTGATGATAGCGCCAATCTCAGTCCAAAATTATCAGGTTTCCGCAGGTCTTTTATTTCATACCGTCAAGTTCTAAAATTCAAGAAATTGAGGAGTTACTTCTCAGTGCAAATGAATCTCTTCGATCTGCTTATTTGATCCGACTAGGCCGGCTATCTCATACGGGCGATGAAGTGGAGACGAAAGTGGATTCTGATTTAAGAGGATTCTTAAAAAATAAAAGTGAAATTTCCATTGAACTTAAATTATATGCTGTAAAATGAAAATGTGTTGTGCATAACTTAATCGTGGCAGCTTTGTTTTAATCTCCACATTTTTACCACCCGTTGGAATGCGTCCACGCTCGTGCGATTCAGCAGCAGGATTTGTTCAAGCGAATAGCAGGACTATTGAGTTTCATCTATTCTTGTTGCTGGTAGGGCATTATGAATAATTCTCCCCCGAAAACTTACTGAAATTGGCATTTTTTTAACACATGATTTGGGCTAAGTGTATTTATTTTGACTGTATCCGCATTGAAAAACCCTTCAGTAAAGACAAGTTTATGGTTGGACGAGCTCGGGTTCTCTTATCCTCTATACTGATACCCTTTTTTATTTACCATTTTCTCCAACACAGCACACCCTCTCTAGAACAACCGGTTTTCTAATGGTCTTGATCAATTCCGTTGCTCAAGTTTCAAGGACTTCAATATTAAGTTGTAGTGATTCAATGATCCGTTGATCTGAAATATCTCTTTTGATTAAGTCCCAATTCGCTTTCTTTGAATTCTTATAATCAAACTATCTTGATCCTTAATGATCCTATCCAGTATAGGGGGCTGAATTGTTCAGCGCATTTGAATTTACGAAAACTAGTAGCAGATATTTGAAAACCAAAGATAACGTTAGTTCTCATACTGCATCAGCGAAAGCCTACCCTCTTGACCTACTACTCTGACATAATCTTCCGTTCATTTGAGCAAAATGAACGGGAATTGTGGTTTTTAGGTGATGTGAGGACAGGATAAGGAAGAATACATTGCAGGATGCGGCTGCGAAGTCTCCAAATAGATAAAAAAAGAGGATGGTCTCGTTTGAAATGTCCCTGGTTAGTTATTATGTATTATGTTTTAAGATTCTGTTCACCTAAATCACTTAAAGCACTATCATTAAGCTGGAGTGCTCGACTGCTCCGCCAAGATATGGAGGATGCAGAAAAAGGAGGTAAATGGTGGGTCAGTTTTGACTGGCACACATTTTTTTCCTTCGACATATGTAACGGTAATAGAGTGAAACGCAAACGAAGTTAAACAAAACACACTACACTAGTTAAAACAAACAAAATATTTCAAAATTAAAGCGATATTTAATAGTTATACTTTCAGGTGAATTGTCTGGATTCAAAATGGCAATAAATTTTATTGAAGTAATGGCTTTTTCAGATCTCCATAAAGTTATGCGATCAAAGCAGTAAACAATAACCCTCGGCTCGTCTTTTAAATATCACAAACCATATATTTGCTACGAAATTGAAATTTTAATTGTAAAAGACGAGCATGACATGAAATAAAAATGTCCTAAAAACTTTTCTGATTCCATATAAAGCAAAATTATTTAATTAAAAGCAAAGTTTTAATTGAAAGTCATTCGGTGACAGGATTTAAATGCAACAGCAGTTTGTTTTTTTTCCAGAAACTGTAGGAGAAGTAAGCGAATCACATGCAACTCTGGCTCGTCACAATCAGCAGTATCTCGTGATATTTTCAGCATTCATGGAGTCATGAGAATGGACACCGGCAACCAGGAGGCTGTTAATAAATGGCTGTAGGTGTTGATTGAAAGTTCAGGTGTGATTTTTAATTTACCGAAAAAATGCTGTCGAAAAAATTAGGGCTATAGTCATCATATTAAAAAGGTTGTCAATATCAACTAACTGCTCGGTTTTCAAATTCTGTAGCCCAAAGAGTAATTTAAGAAATGAAAGTATCAATGAAGGATTCTTAGAAGCAATTTTTTGTCGGTTGGCAATCACAGTACCCATGTTCTGATAATAGCACAGTTTGAAACACTCATGAAAGACGCATTATATTTCGAAATATCTAAAAATTGTTAAATAAAGCTGTTGAAATTTGATTTTCACCAATTGGAAACGTGCTGATATTAAAACAAATTGTAGCTTATAGTCCTTGTTGCCTTAATATTGACGATAGCATCCTGCATTCATTCAGAAATCTATTAGAAAAATGGCGCCCATATACACGTAAAAATCACAATAAGTACTTTTAAAATGAAATATTATTCATATGCAATTATAGTATGTAAAATTTTATGTAAAATTAAATTCTCAATTACAAAGTTTTGCATTGCGTGGCTATTCAATGGGTTTTATTTTATGTGGTTTATGACTTGCATTACGCGGAAAATTTTGAATCTAAATAGGATTTTACATGTCTTTTGACAACCCATGACATAGTTTTAGAAAAAGATGCGATTTTTTGAAGTCTGCCTCCTTTTTCTAGCGCAGCTTTATTGCGGACACATGGTTAGTTAAGATTTTGAAATACCGCATTAGGTAAGAATAAACTGAACTGCATCGGTTATAACTTAAAACGGTGATTTCGTTGTGGTTTAATTGACCGATCAAGGAAGAAACTACACTATCAGGATTCGTTCAGCAAATTGGTAAATTCTATCCATTTTTTTTTATTTTTTTTTGTCAGCTGTTGAATATTTCATTGCTTGGTATTCATTGAAGACTTACTATCATTTGGTTGAACGTTAATTGCATTTAAATGTGCCGAAAAGACTTTCACAATTTTTAAATTTAAAATCGAAAATAAAAGCAAATAGTAGATTTACTTCCTTTAAGATCTACCAAAAAACATGAAAAAAGGTTTTAAAAATTCATTAATTACTTGGCAACAGCATATTTAGGCCTATGTATACCATTAATTCCTGGTTTTTTGTTGTATAGGTGTAATGTCAATTGACTTGTAGAAATATAGAGGCACTTTAGTCGCTTGACACTTTAAAATTATCCGCCAAGTAAACGAAATATTCAAAAATTAAAGGCTTAGAGGCAATCCATTTTTAAGTACTGACATCGAATATTCTCGTATAATCATTCAGTACTGACAATGTTAAATCATGAGAGAATCTTCATCTATTTAACCAGTTCTTTGAATCTATCGATAGCTGTAAATTGCGAAATTATGAACACAGTGGGTACCAGTCAACTTGAAAGTCATTGCATATCCCTTTAGAGGTGTCGAAAAACCAGAGGTCAGTACAGACCTTACGCTGCTCTGCACAGGTAGACAGAATGAATTCCTGAGTGAGGAAAGTACTAGAATATATAAGTCGGATCAAAATTTCTGTGAGTTCAGGCTGAAAAGAAAAGCTAATTTAAGGTTTAGGCCTAAATGTCTGCACAATATAGGCCATTGTTTACACTTGTTTTCCATCTTGACCTGACCAACAATCCTTTCGTCTTACCCAAACTCATTAGACCCGTGTAGATCACTCAATGGTGTTTACTAGAGCAGTGTAAGTTGTCATTTATTTTTGTAAATTTTTTTGTGACCAGCTGTTGCATCGAAAGCTAAAAACTTAGGATAAATTTAGAAATGGCTGCTTTTTTTGCACATCCTGATGTGCTTATCTTTTATCAAACACACCCGAACCAAGGAATTTAATTGAAAATTATTGCCTCCAGTGGTGATGATGCAGCAGCTGAAAGAAGCCACCACGAAAGTGGTGATCGCCTGCGCTGCATAATTTTAATTTATGATCACAGAGACTCTCGAGTAGACGCAAATTTTCTGTTAATAATATTTTGTTAGAACCTGGTATAATTTGAATCGAGTTCAACACAAAGATCCAATGGAAACATGTGGAATGTATGGGAATATTATGAATTGGCTGTACTGTTTAGGTAAATGTAGCAATACGAACGAACTTGGTGTGTGCAGATTTTAGTTGCGTAAATATGTTTGTTACTGGAGGGTACATTCAATAAAGACCAGTTGATGCAAGCATTGTTGAGGTCATAGTATCAAAAAATTCTTCTTGATCCAAGTTAGCAGATGTTACGGTCTTGCAGTATCACAATAAAGCTGATGGTTGAGTTCAGCTGACTCGCATTCATTCAGTGAGTTGAAACTCGAATAGACTGAAAGCACTTAAAACATTTCAACAGACTGAGTGGGTCCGATCATGCCTCATGTCTAAAAGCTGTCATTTCATGTCCATCCAAAGTGAAATTGATGGGCTGAACTGTATATCAAAATCACTTTTCGAAATTAGACCCTTCATTCTACCTACATCAATTTAAATTTAGTTTTTTGAAACCCCAGTTTAAAGCAGCCACATCCAACTAAGCATCTATTTGGTCTGAAATAACTTTTAATTCATCAAAGCAACAAAATAATTAGTTCCTCAAACCAGATAAACGTAATTGAAGGCAAAGAGTTGCACAGTAATGGCAGAACTCTTAAATCGAGTCAGTAATTTCTTTTCTTTGAAGTCTCTAGTGCTGTAGACATAAACAAAAACTCAATTTATGAGTCTTTCATTCAAAATGCTCTATTTCCAAGAAAGTCTTCAAATAACCCATTTGATATTCTCGAGAACCTACTCTTAATTCGATAGAAAAAATATCCATGAGCCTTAATCGCACAGCAGATCTGTTTGGAAATTCAAACTGATATATTTGGAATGAAGCGCAAATCATCATGACAACCATTGACGACGACATGGGTCATAATCTGTCGGAAGATGTGTACAGGCAGTTTTATGGCATAACAATCAATCAGTATAAATATGTCTGATTGATCTTTCGCCTTGAATTAAAATTGGAGATCCACATTGGAGATTGATTTGGATAAAAACGAAAATTGGTGACATTTTTATTTATTAACCTGTCAGTTTCTTAAAGTAAACTGGTATCACCCATAGAACATGACTATTGTTGGGCATATTTAACAGCTATAGTTGAAGATGCGGAAAGTGTACCTTGGCTAATGATAGTGAAAATGACTCCCATTAATTATCCATCAATTAATTTAAAATATGATATCAAAACTACTGAAACGAAGGACTGATTTTGGTGCACTTTCTCTCACGCTAAGAATCGCCAGCGTTCTTCTTTTGCAAGCCATCGTTATCCGCTTGTAGTACCTTCTACAACACCCATCTAAATGTCACTTTTCCCGTAGCTAAGAGACATGGCACACTTCTACCAATCGAGAGCTCCTTGAATGAATAAATATATTGAAGACTGTCTATGTGTTACAGATTAGTTGAGCCCGATCGACCTTCAGCTCTCGTTCATTAAAGAGGCAGGGACAAGAAAGTAAAAGCTTGATTTTCAGTGGACAGGCTATGGGTTTGGTGGCCAGGAGATGGGCAATTTGGGTCATTTTACTTGCGTTCGACTTCTCTGGGTTTGTCAATTTCCTCACTTTTAAGTTTGGTCTTAGTTTGGTCTTCTGGATTTGCCTGTTTTAAGTGCTTTCTTTGAAAAGAAGTGAAATCAGATTTCATCTCGAATCTCTTTGATCTCAGTCGCAGGTAATCAGTCAACATTTATATCTCATTTGACAAACTGCCCATGATCATTATTTTTTTGAAAATGAATAAAATTTTCAATACAAGGGTAGAGAATATCCTCGTATTGTGTAGTACGAGTTCTCCCCAAAAATATTCGAATCATGACTTCACTATTGTCTATATTAGTTAATAAAACGTGTTTTATGGTCCGATTGAACTAAATCCTTGATTCCTTGGTAAAAACACATGCTTTTGGAGAATTCAAAAGTACAACGATCACCACCACGATATCAAGATACCCCTCATTATAGCAAAGCGAAAGTACTTCTCCTTGATTAAACAGTACAAATCATCTAGAGTATGAAGACTATGTTAGCAATGCTGAAATTCGTTGCGATTCACCACTCCTTTTCAGGCCACGCGCTCTCAAAGGAGCCGCTGCGCGTGATGAATTATTTTGGCCAAGAGAGTCGAAGTCGTGAAAATGACGTCTCTTGAGGAAGGAGACCACTGCGCGAAGGAGGGGGAGAGAAATGCGAGAGTTCAAGGGAAGGGAGGTGGAGGAAGACAGCTGGCTAGCGTGAAACTGCCTGCTACTGACAGTTTGGTTTTCATCATAAAATTTCAAATTTACCGCTCTAATGGCGCCAAACTCTTGCCCGACAGTCCTCTTTCTGCCTCTCGAAGAAGGAGCAGGAGAACATGACCGAAACCTAAATGCTATTTTTTTCCAACCTCGACATAATTGCGGCCTGTTTCAAAGTGCTGTGAAAACACATTTCGTTAAGTAAGTTATCAACTCAATTGTTCATTTGAGAAATTCTAAGAACTAGTTTAAACTCTATAAAGCAGAGAAGTCATAAAAATTCTCAAAAGTATGGCATAACTAAGCTTTTCCATTAAAATATGATCGTAAAGTAAGTTGACTGAATCAGCCAGTCCTCAGCAAAGTTCTTTCAGGGTCATACCAATGAGTCCGGTCGTTGTGGGGTAAAACACGACTGTTAGGCGATTCATATTCTTATGTTCTAATTACATTTCAGTTGGAATCAGTATATATTACCTCCTCCAATGTAACAAAGACCATTTCTGGCAAAATTTGTTACAAACGATGCCATTTCTTAGTACAACGCTGCCAGTAAGGTGGCGATCTCGGTTACAGTAAGAGAGCTGCAAGAGAGCCGAATGAATTGGAATAAAACCGTTACCCAAAACGGAAGTATTCAGAATCCAGCCAGTGACCTCAGAATTCGACATGGCCGTAATTCACATCTTCAGATGAGGGATACAAATAGCAATGGAGCCGTTCACGACTTGCCATTCAGTAGGATAGGGACTTTTACTCTCTTTACCAGAACTCAGATACAATAAGATATTTCCTATATCCCAAAAGAGAATTTACTACTAGATTCAAAAATGTAAATCGAATCCCCTGCTCAATTTCTTCGCCAATGGCAAATACATTTTTATAAACTCCATTAAACTTCTGTATATTAAGATTGTTAATTCACTAAGTATGAACACTATAATTAAACATTTTGACCTTTTATATCAAGTATATTTTCTTGAAAAAGCCCTGATCTTATTAAGCCACTAAACGTCAAACTCAAATTTTGCGAATGTAAGTCTAACAAATCTAGATGCAAGAGCTTAATCGTAGAAAATTAAGCACAGTTTCATTTAGTTTAAGAAGCTCACCTACTTCCGGCATATTGTTAGATGGGTGTGTTCTCAAAAAGCTATCAGTCTACGTTTAGTAACTGGAGTGCTCAACTAAATTAGCAAGTGTCAATCTACAGAAGAGTGGTTTAATTCGACATTTTCATTCTAAGAGGTACTGAGGTACCTCTTCGAATTAACTTCCATTCTATGCTAATGACCAAACAGGCTTCAGCATATCATTTCCGGATCATACCCTTTGTAGAAGTAATATATGCGGTGCTTTAATACATTTTCTATGAATAATTTATCTACTTGTTTTCTAAATGAGACTCACCCTTGTGCTACTTGGCCCCTGGTAGACTCGAATTGCTTCTGATCAAACATTCGCATTCCGTTTTGTTGTACATCAACCTTCACTGAATGAAATTTGGCGTATAGTCATATGCAAAACTATTCTTTCTAAAAAAGAATATTATTTTGATCAGCCTTGGCCACTGAGTCTCATACTTCCTCATCGACTGGATTCTGTCCAAGGTCACTTAATCCGACGCTATTCAAACCACCTTTTGAACGTAATCGTCAGTTTGAATGAATTCTGCCTTTATATAACGAATGGATCAGCAATAATCTTGTTGATTATTTTGAAGGCGAAGTTGGTGATTTTTTTTGAAATGGCAATTAACAGACTGAAAGCGATTCATCACCTATGCCAACTACGGACAATCATGTTAACGACGCCATATTTTTGGCGACAATTTTGCTCTGATCTTAGAAGCATCAGACATTTTAACTTACAATGGATTAAATTTGACGGACGGTTAGCCATCCATTTAATGCCATTAATTCTAGAAACAACATATTTTGAATTCAAAATGAGTGAGAAATCATCAAAAATAGTTGCTCTCAACTAGTCAACTAGAGAGGTTGGACCCACCGGAAAGTGGACTTTAGTGGTGAGTTGGTTGCCCACTAGTCTGGAAAGAGGACGGTGCAAAGAATGCGTCGCAACAAAACTTCAATTTGGACAAATAAAGAATCAAATTTTAGCTTACTAATTATAATAACCTGAGGCAATCATTGGCCTTTCTATGACAACAGGTTTAAATCAACTGTCAACGACAACTGTGGATCCTATAATAATAGAAACACATTTTTCTTAAGTAGATGCAAATGTTAAAAGTAATAACAGGAAAAATTATACGTAGGCAAGTAAAACTGCGAAATTCCAATTTGAAAAACATGCTATTCACCTGAATACATTTACTGTTTTTTGCTTGGGATCAGGGGAACGCGAATGGAGCCGACTTTCGAAGAGTCAGTCTGATACCAACTGTGTAGGCACAGCCACCCTCCCAAGTACCGTGGATTTGGCAAAACGCTTAACCGCAAAACACGTACATCATCACCGATAGAATCCTCTGTCTTTGCAATATTCAGCCGCCAAGTCGAATTAGAAAGCCCTAACCACCAGTTCTTGGCCTGGATGTCTGGTTGATTTCCAAGGCAACGAAAAGACTTGGGACATGCTAGGTTTCGAGAAAAAGCTTGGTTAACTTGGAAAAAGATATGCAACCAGCTCAGATTCATTTTACGTTAGCAAGACTCCCTTTGGATTTGTTCAGGGCACGTGGTATAACGAGTATTTTACGGTGCTCGCAAGCAACATTTCAGTGAGACCTGTGAGAAGTCACTGAGGGCGTGAGAGAATAGAATTGAATTGTATACACGACTCAAACGTCCATGGTGGATAATAGGCCTTATTTATAGCACATAATTTAAGCTTATTTCGTCCTTTGTAATTTTGCCTTTCATCTCATTCATTAATAGCCTTTTAAAAGCAAAAAATCTTTACAAACAATGACTTCAAAAGCACCAGATTCGTCATTTGTTGATGCTTTCGAAGGCTATGCTACTCCCTCAATTGCATAAATGCCTGTCACAGACAACCATTTCGTACATCCGTAACATATTCTGAGGCTAATATGAATGCTCAAGTCGCATTTTTTGATACGTTTAACTACTAGACTTGAAACAGAAGCATCGAAGAGCAATTAATAGCCCTCCTTTCTCTAATCTTGGTAAACCCCGACATTTTTTCGACTTTTGATCCAAAAAAAGATCCTTTGATTGAAAACGGGATCTATCAAACAACTTCTGACTTGAAAATCAAAGCTATTCATCATACCAATGTACTGGTCCAGTGCGATTTTTGTCCGGTCCTAACATCATGGATTGCACCTTTTTCTCACGATCATGTTGGTAAAATATTATTTCCCAAAAAATGACTGAATGAAAAAATCGCAGAGGTATATTCTTGTGATCAAATCACTCTTAAGACATGCTTGGGCTTATGAGGTATAAATAATGGCAGATCTCTGTGATAGTCGGCCAGTCATTATTTGCGGCAGTTCTTACATACTGGGTTTGAAGGCACTACCAGCTCATTGTGTGATTTAAGTTCTAATATGATCATGAGATCTACTTGAAGTCCATTAAAAAGTTTAATGACTTAATTCAAGAGAGGGCGAGAGATTCTCTGTGACCTTTTCGGTAATGGCCATGTAACCTGATGTAACCTGAACACCAATAGGGTCTCTGTCAAGCAATGAGAGGATAAAAGTGCTTTCCAAGTCAAGAGAGAATAACACCAAGTATGAGCGCTCACTTTGAATGAATGAGATTCCAGGTCAAGTTTCTTACAAGCTACTCTTTGAACTTTTAAGCTTTGATATTGGCAGATTTCAGTGTTTTGATCAGTGCACAAAAGGCACAATTTGAACCAGCATTCGTGAATTTCAGAGGCTACAATAATCCTAGAGGATGATTTCACAAACGCCATTCCTTAGAATATATTTTAGCTTCACGAAAGGAGGTAGAGTGATTACGGGCTTCTTTGTTACAAATCCCAGCATGAATATTGCTTTTGATCCATTACACCAATCATGGCAGATAATTTGCATATTCTTATCGAATAATGATTGGACGTTTATTATATACATCTCTAGAAACGCGTAAATATTGCTCAAAATATATTTACTAGGCTAACATGCCATTATTAAAGACCGGAAAAGCTTCTTCATTTCATTTCCTGGTCATATTTTTTGCTTTGATGTATTTTCTACGAATAATATGTAATTTTTTTCTCTACAAATCACATTCTTTAAATTTACCTAGGCTGTAAGATGGAAAAAAGCCATCAATACAATTCCTACTGTGTGCATACCATTAAAACTAGTTCTTCAAACATTATTGCAAAATCAAACTCATCTTCGGTTTTGTCGAAGTTTTAAATAATATTATGTCAGTTGCTTCAATGACAATTGGATAATAAATTAAAACAAGTTCATCGTTCTGGCATTTGTCAAATTATTTGTTAGAGCTTATGCACCCCATGGCACCAGACTTTCTTAAATGTAGATTCATTGTTCATCGGATCACTTATGAATTTGTGGTGTTTTCGTTTACCATTCCATAAACATGGGGTTAACAGTCTTTTTCTCCTCCATCCTTGAAGATTATCGGTCGATTTCTCCTTCAAGCACTCATTTTCTACCATTTTCTTCTCCGGTAACTGTCACTATCCTATTTGTTCAGTGTGATTATTTCTAAGAAATCGTTAAACTGGTGTGAGTGAATTGGTGTTCTTTTGTCTTCTTTTTGCCAATTGAAGTTGTCATTTGATTCAGAAGTCATTCAAATCACTCGTTTATAACCTTTGATGTCGCTTGAAGTGGCTGGAGTTGTTCTCACGTGTTCTGTAGAGTTAGTGGCCTTCACTTAATTATAACTGACTTATACTACCATTAAAATTAAAGAGTAGGATCTAGGCTAACTGGGCGTCCCTAAGAAAGATACCAGTCATAACCAAAGAGAGGCAAAGCAGAAACTACCTATTCAGTCGATTTCGACTTTTAATCAAGTTTGAAGATCCAACGCTTCTAGGCTGTCGGGAGCTTGATCAGGCCTTCTGTAACACCCGAATAACCAGTTAACTTTTCATTTCAGATTCTCGCCCGAACTCCAATGCAAAGGACCATGTGAAGATAAGAATTAACTTTAACCGTCACTTAACAATCATTTCTGATACTTCTGCGACGAAATTAATTATTTCGCCTTAATTATTTAACAGTAAGTGTTGGATAGTTCAACGATGACATTTATTTCATTATAAAATGAGTACCAAAGCACAATGAAACTGGGTAGACCTCTCGATCAGTAGGTGACTCGAATGAAACTAATTCGTATCTTTCATAGAATGACTTAAAAGTCAATACTTTTATTTAACCCTCACATTTAGTCGGTTCTATTTCCTACAAATATGTATATTCGATGTTAAGAACTCCATGGTTTTGACTTTGTTACTTTAAGAGATAAGAAGCAGATCACTCCTGTGGCTTCGATAGCCCGAAAACTGACCAGTTTTGCTTCAAAAAACAGATGCATACATACATTGTTTTTACCATGCAGACTTTTAATAAACCATAGAGGACAGATAAGTCTGATTTTGGCCAGCTTCACTAACGATACTTGCTATGTAGAACTCTATAGTTATCTCCTATTAACACGAGATCTCACCAACACTTTGAGATAAGCCCTTTATAATTTGTTAAGTTCCTTATGACCAGACGTATAGATCATCCCAAACAATTGACATGGTCTATTATAACTTGCCATGAAAGTCTAAAAACCTTTTACAAATTACGACTGCAAAATATGGTGGTTTAAAATGCTGGAATGGTATGTAGTAGGCTCTAGAGCAAACAGTGGAAGGGTTTGCCTATAGACACTAATCCTTGCGATAGCCGAATGATCTAGCGGTTTAAAAAACAATGGCATTTAAACCATAAATCTTTATTAGAATCCACAGATAGAAAGCTGATAAGCTGACTTGAAGGGTGCATTCATTGATGAACAACTCATTGGCATTAAGCTACGAGAAAAAGCGGTCATTGGACTTAGTTGATGGGTAGCGCACCTTTGATCCTGCGTCCGACTTTAAGTAACTCCACCACTAGAGCAATATTGGCATGTACCTGATTTAGCTGCATCAGTAGCAGTCGGATATCTTGATGGATCTCAGAGTCAAATCGGGAGAAACCTTCATTTTGCAATCCTTTAAGTTGGCTCCCTTCCCAATATGTTCTGATTTCGTGCTTAGAGTAAAGCATCAAACTATAATTGATTAAATTCAAACTCCTGCAGTAGTTAGTCGTGTCGTATCTTGCCATATCGCGACATGGCAAGCCATCTGCTAATAAGTCTTGAGTTTCTATAGAAAATGACAGTCACGTTTTGCTAGATGTGTTTCACCGATCATGAAGATCTGGCTATTCGAGGTGCAAAATGAATGTGTCGATTCTCATTTTGGTCTACTACAAGAATACCTTGACTTGGGTGATATTTACCTATATTGTGCCTCAAATAACTAGCCCTTCGCAGAACCTGAAATGTTATTCGATAAATAATAGCTCTTGTTTTCATCTTGTTGCGATCTTTAAAAGCTGTTTGCGGAAATAGGAGCTATAAATTCGATAAAAGTGAATCAATTATTGCCTTCTTTTCTACAAGAAGATTGGCAATCGACAAGAGCAAAGCCAATCCTGACGTAGACTAACCATTGTCTTTGTCAGCTGGTTTAATGTATGTAACTTGGGCTGATTGATCCGGAGGTTCAAAATCTTTTGAGTTTACGAGCTAGAAATTGGAGAACCGGAGACGAAAAAGCCATCAGAAAAGTAAAATTTTATTGGAGATATGTTTACTTAAAAAAAAACTGCCTAGAAGTCCATGCGTGTTTTCTGGGATGGTAAATCAAGGCAAGAGAAGCGATATTTCGGGTGGTTTGAAGAAAGTGATTCCCTCCTGATATCCTTTCAATTCTTCATTCTATTCAAAAATCTTAATATTTGCTTTAATCCAGCTAACATTAAAGGGATCCTCTGCTGCAGCAACTGGTGACAAATCTTGTTTTATAGCTCCAACTGTCTGCTTTAAACAAACGAAGATAGATAGCCTCGAAAGAGCTCTAATATCAAAGTAAGGTGAGACCAGCAGCTGACAAATCGAATGGAATCTTCCAAACGCTGAAACCACGAAATAAGGCCGTTTGTGTAATATGGATTTGGGAACTTCATCTGGTTTTCCGTAATCATAAATTATGAGAGTTCAAAACGGAAAATTAAATGAATCACAAGAGTCCTTTCACAAGACCTCTAGCCCAGTTTTACGGCAGCGTAAAGCTTCTCATTCCTGTAATCACCCATACATATCGGTTGAGGTAATAAAGAGGGCCAAAATCAGCGCTGAGGCATTCAGGTGAAACGCTCGAATCATCGAGTTGTTACAGGACTGATTAATTTACTGGCCACCCATTAAGACGAGGCGGCTGACCAAGATAGTTCATCAAAATCGGATCGGCTGAACTTGTACGGACTAAATAGTGTTAACTTTATCAACTTTCCTAGTAATCCTCAGCGTTTCTCTAGAAGAACAGTCAGTTAGTTAAAAGAAGTTCAGGTGTTGGGATTTTTGAGGAAACCATTGTAGACCTTATATCTTGTCTTATCTATAAGAACCTAAACTACTCCTATGGATAAAGAAGGTCAGTAGGAGACCTTACCACCCATGCAGAAAAAGATGGAAACATTTCGATCAGAACCAGTTGAAGTACCTAACACTAATCTTCTCCTGTGTTGGGACGTCACCTTCCTACGCGAGTGGGAACCGATGGGATTTGAAATGATTAGCGACTCTCTAATCCCAAACTCCTTGTATATGGTGTTCGGGCTTATTTTCTATAAGAACGTTGAACAAGAACAAAAAGGCTGACCAAGTAAGCACTCAATGATGTGATTTTGTTAATAGGCTTTGAGTGTGCATGCATGATGTACTTTATAAATGTACGAGTCTTATAGAAGAAATCGGCAAAGTACACTGAAGCTTAATCTGATTTGAATGCGTCTTTTGCAGAAATTTCTGTTAAATTCATCCTTTAAATTCCAATGACAATGAGGCATTTTCTTCGAGACAGCAGGGGCAAGTAAATTCTCTCAATGACAGCTGGCAATGACATAATTGGGCGGCTGTTGCTTGTCCCCGTTCAAATTTAGTCTTTCATTTACGTCCTTAAGCGGAATGCAGATTTATACCCATTGAAAATGCTTTCTCGCATCTTTCATGGGTGTTCTCAGCCACATATCTGGAACTGTTTCTGAGAGCTTTGGACAGAAATTTGATTCGATGATGCATTGAGTATAAGATTGATCAGTTGCATTAGTCATTTTGACTTCATTGTCTATTTACCAAAGAGAACCGGCATGTATTGAGATTTGTCGGATGGATTAGCCCCAAGTCTAGGAAGTGGGTGGCTAATTAGATTGGAAAAGATGTATGCAAAAAAGGCCCAACATTGACGAACTGCCAGTTTGATAAAAAAGTCATGACTATGGCCTTGAGTGCACGCTAAAGAGACCAATGAAAAAGGAATGAACTGTCTAGAGAAAAGACGAAAGAGACCCCAAGTCTTGAATGACGGTTCTTCAATCCCTGATCAAAGTTCCTTGAGTATTTCTAAGATTTTGGTGAAAATGACCCATTTTGTTATGGTTAACATTATACATCATTGACTGATAAGTAAGAGGGAGGGTTTTAACTCTACCTCTTAGTTCCAGTTTCTAATTTTGCCCTACCTTAGATGATCCAAAGTCATTAAGTCTACCGAGACCGACATAATTAATAGCTTATTGCGAAATCGTGAGTTTCATTGCGAACATTTATGCGGAACAACCGATTATAAGAACTCAGGCGCCGTCCAGTTAGTTCTTCTGGCAGAATTGCTACTCCTTCCTAAGTACGGGAGCCTTAAATACAATCAGCCAATGGTGCTACTGATTTCTCCTCTCTAAATGATCCTCTCTTCAAACATCTTGTCACCAGTGAGAAATAATTTTGACTCCTACTCGCCACATTTGAGCCAAGTGTATCTTTGACCAAGGACATCACATCATCATTACAATATGAGGTCAAATTTTAGGGATTTCAATACGGCCTATTAACTTTGGACCATTTCCACCAACAAGATAAAGAATTCTAATGTTCCTGAAAAGCATCAAGGAGTCAGGAATCTCGCTCGAGATTGAGCAAAGATCTTTCTTTTCAAGTATTGCCGGCAAAACAACCATAGGGTTGGCGATATAATTGTACTTTAACACTTGGTTGATATGATGAATGTTTCGGCGCTGAACCTGATCAATTAGCATTTGAAATCTCGAGTGCTAAGGTGTGAATATCTAACACCATGAACTGTATCAAAATATGAAACTTCTCTTTAGTAACTTACGTTCCCATGCTTTGATCGCTTTTGTTAAATTAATTGCACAGGATTAACCTGAAAGGCCTATGCCAGGATCAGTATTTGGTGGTACTGCTTTTGTGAAAGGATTGAACAAACAGGAATGAATAATCTCTGGGAAGAAATGTTGTAGAAATACGAAGTACAATCTTGTGCTGAAATACCAACAAAGATGGTGGTTTGCTGTAAATGGTTGAACAACTTTTAAGAGTAAATAGTCTTTCTATTAGAACTCATTTCTAAAGACGGGTTCATTAGACTCGTGTTATTGACAGAAAAAAAGTAGGAAGAATTCTTGAATTTGGTAAAAAGGGTTTATTATGGTACCTATAATTACTCTCCTCTTCAACTGACTACCTCGAACATCCGCCCCCCTTAAACCCAAATGATTAAGTGCACTCATTCAAAGTCTTGGAAAATGATCCAGCACTTACTACTGAATGGGTTTCGGATTGGTAGAATAGCTTCCTAGCGAGAGGAATCATATCAAAGCATCGTGGTGAAGCTGCATTTAGACATACTCTGCAACTCTTCCAGAATATTGACGAAAATAGACTAAACCGTAAATTAAGGGTTAAAAATAGGAGCGTACAGGGAAAGACTGAACCATAGAGAATGTCAGCTATACTTCTAGGTTTCATTAAGACCGATTGGTTTTCGCTTTCTTGGCCTTTTCGGTGCGTTTTTTGACACTTGATAGTAATTTTAGTGAGGCACATTACTCCTTGCTTCTCACTAGATAGTGCTGGCACAAGGGTGGTAGCCACCAGATAATTCCTTCGATGTTGGTGTATGGTGCAAATTAAAATAGTAAATATCATCCTTTCGGCAGTCGAAGTGATAAATTTGGTAGCAAGACACCAAACTATTTATCAGGAAAAGGTGATAATAGTCTAAAGGCCATTTCTGTTATTTCTGTCTGTAAATTGTTGTACATTATGGGCTCGGATAATGAGGAGAGCATCTCGGAAGTAAGAACTAAACATAGACTAGAGTGAACCAAATCATGATATCTTACCTCAACAGTAGGGCTGGTGAAGCCAGACACTATTCCGTAACTAGAATGAGATTTCAATTTCACATTTTTTGTCTGATCACCTCCTACAAAATAAGTTTTACTTCTTCTATCTTCCATCCTGTTTTTCAATCACCTTGTTCTGTTCTTCAACCTTGCCGTGGCCTTTTTCTTCCAGTTGATCTTAATCATTCACGATCTTAGTAATAGGTTTTGCAGCGAAGTGCAGAATTCATTGGCTTGTCTTCTATTTTAGACAAAAGTAGCTGCGCACTCCTGACACAAAATTTTAGTTGCGACCCCGACTTTCAAGCATTGAGGTGCTGAAATCGAAGCATGTCAGAGACATCCTCTATCAGTAGCATTCAGTCATTGTTGTTGACATTTCTATTCATCAGTGTTAACTAAAGGACACTTAACGAGGATATTCGTTCTACAGGGATATGTAAATACGTCGGTAGGCACTATCGTATAATGGTACCATCTAAGAACATGTTTATTTGAGCTTTAGATCACTTGTGAGGCACCTAAAAGCGTTTGTAAACCGGTTTATTTGTCAAATATAAACAGATAATAATCCATAAACATTATTTACAAAGTATTATCAAAGTCAACATCTCCACTGTGAAGTCGTACAGAATTCAAATTGCTCGAGCGGCAATCTACGATGAATTTCCAACTAAATACTCGATACTCACAAATCAACCAAAGCTTTAGAAGATCTTCTCGTCTGAGAATCACTAAATTCTAACCTCCCTGTAAAAATAACAAATTTTAACACATATTTTTGGTAAAAAAATATGGTAAGGTGAAGGAACTATTGCATAATCTTCCGTCTCACGGGCACTGAAGTGATCCAACTTCCCTCCGACAATAGTGTAAACAGATCAGAGGCTATTGTATGTGATATTTGATTGGAAAAAGGAATATTATTTGCTTTCTTCCCTTTTCTCTGCAGATTACTTTCAGTTCAGTTGTCTTTAAAAAAATTGTAGCCAAATAGATCCTGAATTTCTTGACTTAGGTGTAAACGCGAAAGTCTATCAGATAAAATATATAAATCAAGCTGTAAAGGATGTCTAAAAAGGATCTAGCTTCGTTCGATTTCAAACATGAGTCCTTTAAAGTATCTCATTTAGATGTTCCGCGGGTGCTGAAGTACCATTTCAACTCTCAGAATCGGGAAAGCCAGAACGAGCCAAGATATCTTACACCATCTCAAACTTGTGGACTAGTGAAAATGTTTCCGGATCTCATTTCTACCAAAATAGGCTTCTCGAAGCCTTTCACATTACCTAACGATGCGGCAGAATACCCCGATGGACCTGTAGTTCAGTCACAAGTGCAGTTTGCAGTAACTAAACAATTCCAGCAAGCGTTCGTGGATGACTTTCCACTCTTACTTAACAAACTTTGCTTTCCGACAGTTAAGACCGGAATCTTCCAAAAATTTCAATTAATTCTTCTGCTTTTAAAGTACTGATTCCACTTTCCTTAATAATGAAAGTAAATTTACTGTTTTCAAAAGAGCCCTCGATAGTTTCGGTTAATGCACCATCAAGATTGCATTGATATACTATTTTCGATTCAATTTTATTCAAATTTATTTATGCCAAAGTTGGTTTGAAAAACTATTTGCATGAATAAACTAACATCCGAGATTTCAAATGTATAAAGTGCTGAATTAGATGTGCATCCTTCGTTCATTTTGGAAGAAAAATGTCAAATCATGTTGAATTTAAAACCCGAATGGGCATTAATAGATACCTGTGAGTGTAGGCCTTTCCAACTGCTCCAAGTTCAGGTTCTATCCTGTGAAAAGGACGATTTCGAATGACATTTTCTCAAGACATTAGAAAAGTCAAAGTAATTGCTTTAATTCTATTAATAATTGGGAATACATGCAGTTATTGTAGGGTAAAAAAATCACAATTTGGTGCTAGCCCCACTGCAAGAGGTGTGTATTAATTGTTAATGCCAAGGCAAAACCCATATCCATGGATGATGCTTGAATTGTATCAAGATATATCGTCTTATGAGTGGAAAATAGATACGTACACGTGCCTCTTAGGGCAAAACTAAACAGCATTTTTTAGCTGAAACAGACGAACTTTCCAGCTAATTTATTGCTTCCTTCACTTCAAGTATGTAAAACGAGGGCTTAAACTAAACTACTTCTTCACTTGTCTGAAATGATAAATTTTATATCATTTTGAAATGCTTCCAGAAGGGTAAATCCTGAATTCGGATTTCACTAAGTTAAAATTTTTACAACTCGCTTCATTCATTGGTGCATTTCATGGATAAGCAGGTGATACTGCAAGCCATTAAGGGTATTGAAAATCAGTCTAGACTAATCTAAATTTCTAATTTTCTCGAATATGCTGCTCATTTAAGTTCTTAAGGATTAAATAATCAGCAATAATTGGGGAAAATCCGCATATATATCAATGGATCATAACAATTTTCGGGGTAATCTTGTGTTTTTTTCGACTTTTCAAGCTACATTCAAGTCATTTAATTTAACTCTAAGGGGTCTTTGTAAGTGTTTCCTAGCAGCTTTAGGTGAAAAAGTGGTTTAACCAACAATATCATAGAAGCCTTATTAGCAGAAGTATAACTTCTTACAGCCTGGTAAACGAGGCACGACGTAAATAACCGAATTTATGGTCTCAAACTGGACTGTGGAAAGCGCGTGCATGTAGCAAAGAATGGAATTTTCCGCTAGAAAGTGGAAAAGACTTCTGGAAGAGGTATGAACTGTGTCTACCCTTACCAGTGTCGATGACGACGAGGTGTTACTACAAAGTGGAACTGCTACCTGTACAATGAAACCATGCCAGAGAAGGGGCCAGAGGACCGAAGACGTCGATAAGCGCTTTTATTGTCTTCTGTGTTAACTGCTGTGTGCTACATGTTGTAAAAGCTATTTGGACTTCTGTTGTACCCCCAATAAGTCCTTGAGACTTGCCCTAATGTGTGGGGAGTAAATATTAAATAAATGAAATCAGCCAGCTCTATGCTTAAACAATAGGTGGACTGTCAATCCGGACGTCTGAAACAGACAATCGCAAGATATTTCACAGATTAGAGCGAAATGTAAAATTATTCAGTCCAACCCTTTTCAATAGACGATTTGGGAACTATCTCAGTGACACCCAAGCAATTGTACAACCATATTTATTTCATAGGATTCGAAACGACTGTTTCCACTGCGATTTGAACATCTTGTGGCGTATACTAATGGAAAAGAATAAACCTTCTCTTTGGGATACTTAAATATTCTTAGCTCGTGGTTTCGTTCTTAGTTTGCCTGCATCACCACGCGACTGTAACTTGCTTTAAAGGCCTTTTTGTATTTTTTTTTCCTCTTTTTTTGGTCAGTGGGACAGGATGGGAGGAATGGAGCAACTCATCAATTAACTTAATTCGGCAAATTGCAATTTTTTTTCCAAACGAAGTCAGCCACGTTGAGAGAATATATCATTTGAAAATTCCTTGAAGAATCTGATTCCGGAATTCGATTTTATTGAAACTTGTCATTTGGATTTGCAATGGTACTTAATATTGCATTTGAAGGACATTTTTATTAATAAATCATCCATAAACAGGAATTTGTACTATACACAGGGTCAAAAATTTCGTAAGATAAAAGTGAAATTTTGAAGTGACGCCTCTTATTCATGTCTGATGTTTTATTAAAGACGATTACCAACTAATTCTCAAGCTGAGAATCGTCCCTAAAAGTCACCTCATTGCCAGTTGAAACTCAGACCGAATTTTTGTTTTTTATAGAAAATATTTGCCAAAACGATATTGGTAATACCTTGTGATGACGCCTATCTATCTAATTTATCCGACCTCATTGGTCATTTTTAAATATCCTTCTTTGATCATTGTATCAGACCGTTCTTTGTGCCCAAGAGAAAGCGATTAGTGCTATCGATAGACGTTTGTTGTTCTCCCTCCGACTCAGCTGCTTCGCTTTCCCCACAGTGTCTTCCTCTGTGTACAAGCGCAAACAATCGCTCCCCTTTCGCGAATTGATGGCGAGCTTGTGAACCTTCAGCTCCAACAAAAGGAGGACTTTACCCCTGTTGATTCAGTTTTATGGACTTAGCGTGACGTAGCGTTGGTTAATGGAATTTATCTTCATAAAACATGAACGGGTTAATCAGACCAGCATTCTTTGCCTACACTCGGCATAACTAGGTTCCTGATACACCTGTTAATATCTCATTAGGAGATGTTGATTTGCAAACACAATATTTAGAGTGTACCTGTTCTTTAAATGGGTTTGCCCTGATGAAAAAGTGACCTATCATCGAGGTCAACATTTTGCTGAAATGGGAATCGGTAACCACACCTACCTAACTCATATCCATTTAGAGAGGATCAAAATTTTATTTGAACTAAGGTGGTCAAAACTACTCCCCACTCTGGGGGCTAATGAAGGGCGGTCATATGGGACCAATCAGCCACAAGATGTATCCAATTATATTATACCAACAGAAGTACGAATTCGTACAGCCTGGTAAACCAGGCACAACGTAAATAACTGGATTCGTGGGCTCAAGCTGGACTGTGGAAAGCGGGTGCATGTAGCAGTGAACAGAATCTCAGCCAGAAAGATGAAAAGACTTCTAAAGAAGGTATAAAGCGTGTCTGCCCTTAACAATGTCGAGGACAGACGAGATGCCACTACGAAGTTGAACTGCTATCTGTACCCCGAAACCATGCCAGAGAAGCGACTGCTGTGTGCTACTTGTTGTAAAGGCTATTTGTACTTCTGTTATACCCCCAATAAGTCCTTGGGACTTGCCCTAATTGGTAGGGAGTAAATAGATAAACAAATAAATGAAAATTTGAACTCATACTACTTATATATGCACATTTTGCTCTCAGTTTCTCACCTACTTAGTATTTCTCTGTTGCTGAATATTATCTAACTTTGAAGGATCGTTGAGACGATTTCAATGCAAGGAAACGCGATCAGCCACCAGAGTTGGGCATCCTTCGATGCGTTTCTTCCTCAATTGGCTCTAACCAGCTTTTCTCTCCTCCCTTAACGAACCTCAGGTTGCAAAAAACGTGCACTCTCTTCAATGTAGAATTTCTCCTAGATCAAATGATGTGAAGTAACACTTTCATCATATATTTTTTCTACCAAAAATGCTTGGCAAAATTATTAGTCAGGAATAGCGCAAGACGTCGCTATCGCCCACAAACGTGCCTAAGAATCATTTGGCCTCGGTCCAAAGGATTCAGACGAGATAGCACATCAATTAGCCAATATGCGTGTGTACACAAGAGTATGTAAAGTCGACATAAACTAGAAATAAAAATGATAGATTATGTAAATTTTCAATTTAACAAGACTTTTCACTTGGAAGATATCGTGATTTGATGAAAAAATATTAGCAGTTTTGTGGCTAGAATACGATAAATGATCCACCTTCAAAAGGTTTGAGAGAGAAGGAGGTACGGAATAAGAGAATTTCGTTAGTAGCTTCCATTTTAAAATATTTACCCCTTTTTCTTACTATAATATTGCATTTGTTAAGAGAATGCTTGACGATCAATTCAGAGACTTCTGACGGCAAGTGAGGATTGGGATATCAGCTTAACTTGATTTCATTCTTTTAACTTTCCATTTCAGCACACAAACCTCATCCTACTACATGAAGGAGCATGCGATCATCTGAAGGAGATGCTTTAGCCATCTTCCACTTCTTGGGAAACATTTGCACGAGTACAGCAATGAACTATACGCAGTTTCGATCCTGGGCGGTGGCGTCTCTTCTTTGTTGACCGATTTAAGTCGTTCTCTCTAAAAAAATTCTAAGAATAAATCCTCAGACGCGTTTCCTTTCATTTCCTAAGAAATATTCTGTCAACTGTTTTTCTTGTTGGAAAGTTTTTTAGCTTACACAGAGACTCTCATAAGCCATAACCTTCTTTTTTGAATCAGATCGGTCGGATTACTTAATGGCAAGATCTTTGGAAGTCATGCCCAATTTGCTTCCCATCCACATAATTATCTTTCTGATTTAATCTTAGACCTTTGCTATATGTTATTAACTATAAAATAGAATTGGTTCTGTGAGTAGTCGGAGAATGTTCACACTGATAATGGTTGCAACTGAACTAAGAGGAATAACGTGACTCCGTCCGTGTGTGGTACTTTAAAGACTCTTCAAGGTACTTGAAATAAGGACCTTTTTTATTATACATCCATTGATTTTCAGTAAATTGCTTTCTGTATCTCTTTCAACTTGCATCTAGACCAATTTTCTTAGATCTACTCCAAAATAGTTCTATTAGACAGAAGTAACTTGTCGACATTGAGGGTCTGTGGGATCAGTTACGTATAAACCATCAGCATTTTCTACACGTCCCACTTTCGACTTGCCATCTTCGATGGTATCCACTTTTGGTATTAAATATCGGCAAGTCTCAAGCACTCTATCAATAATAGGTTTAAATGCAAAACTGAAGACTACAGCTTCTCTGAGCCCTATCACTTGTCAATTTGAAATCTTGAATGTAATCCAACGCTCTTTTAAGACCAGCATGGCCTACTTTTCTGATCTGCAGCACAGAGAGTAAGTCTTCACACTGTTTAGATTATCCGCATTGTCAAAACTCTTCGCGAAAATTGCATTGGACTTACCGCAAACCAGTGAATTCTAATTGCTTCTGCATTTCTACAATTCAGCAAATGTAGTATCGTTTTTACTGAGCTGGACAAGATGGTGTTATGAGCCGACACTGAGTCGAAGGAGATTTACACTTCAGTCGCTCTCTCAACGACCCATATTCCAGAGACTAGTGACATATTCGTCATAAGGGTTTTAAGGGCTTTTTTAAAGTTCTTTAGCAGTCAAATATTTAAGAAAGTTATCTGATTCATTTCCAGAGCTGATCTGTTTACAGATTTATGAAGTTTACTGATCTATTCCCCTGGCGTTTCCGCTCAACAAACAATTCATTTTCGCTATCTGCCAAACCTTTTTTTCGCATTTTATATCTTGCCTTGGATTTAGCTGTTAAGTTCTTTTCGAGCTGTTCAAAATGTTGTTCTTTCTAGAGAGAGGAACTTTTGACTTCGTTCTTATTTATCAATTCTCCACTTCTCTCGTAGCCCTTAATTTGTCGACCCGGGATCTCATTGAGCGTGCTTTGAAAGGAGGTCTCATGGTTTTCAATAAGATGAACCTCAGCATTGCCTTGTTAAATTTTCAGTTCAAATTTAGTTCTGAACTGTGTTGGTACTGAGGTAGTGGAGATTTAAAGAATAGAGATGGCTGGACAACGGTCTGGCTACTCGGTTACGGACGAATTTGATTGCCTTAAATTTTAAGGCGTGAAACAGGTCAGTCAGTGTGCCTTTTCTGTTTTCGATGATACCGATTTCGTCTTTTATCAATCAACTTTGTGAATTTGGATTTGCAGTCTATCAAGAGACACTTAGACCTTTAGCCACTTTTGCTGAACCACTCCGGTGGTATTTTTAAGCGTTCCATCTATTAACCATAGAAAATATTGTCGACATAAAGAGCCCTATATATACCATGCATCGATGACGGAAAATGCCTGGTATTAACAAATGCTGACCGTCATAATTCATATTTAAATGGCACGAATTATCGCTTCCCACCTTCAGGTATGGGAAAAAATACAAAAATCATTCAAACCAAAGAATATATCCGCTTTTCATGCCAAATAAATGAGACACTTAAACAATATTTATTTGACAAATTGGCCTTTAATTCCATGGATCCCGATGTTTGGCTCTTGGCATCAATGAACCGTTTTCAATTATCTAGTTGAATAGGGAGGCTAAAAGACTTTAATTGTATCCTCAATATTAGTATCGTTATTAACAGCTAGTACAGATGCAGTTCTACGCTTTTGAATAAATTGATAGCTGATTATCTTCGTTATCAGTTGACCTGGAGGATGCGGTGGTACAGCCATGAATCGAGCCAGAGTTCCTGGCTAACTGAAGGTAGTTAGGTGCATTATTGGGCTCTGGATATGAAGTGGACAATGACTGAAAGAGAAAACGCATGCCATTTGCTTAACCAGAATGACTCTGAGACAATTTTTAGGTCCATATTATCAAAATAAGGTGGCAACACTGCTTGCCATCTCTTAGATTGGATGACTTCGAATACATGAGATTTTTGAGGCAAATAAGCTGAGTCCTTACTGTCTCATACCAAGTTGACTCAGGATAGGCGCGTGTGTTTCAAGTTGGTAGGGCCCATAACCATATTTAAGTCAATGGAATTTTCAACCATATCAGTATCAAAATCCTCGTCCCTTTCTTCATTTTCTTCATCATTGCATAGAATGAAGTGCAACTTATCAAACAATATGGAATAACCTTCCAATATCTCTTACTAATTTAACTATTTTACCATAAACGAGTCTTCCAGTACATCAGTTTTTGCTAATGTGGGGTTTTTTGCGTTCAACTTCCTTTAAAGGTTCTCAAATTCATTGTCCCACAGTAACATGGAAAACCTTAAGCATCAGAATTCATACAAGTCATATTTGCCACCATGTTTCCAATCAGAATTGTACCTCGCTGTTCTTTGTTAAGTCACTTATTCCATTAATCAGACTGCGACCTCATTGGCCACTGCAGCAGCACCCACTCCAGGTTGTTTATCTGCATCTATAAAGATGTAGGAATGTGTTTCAATCATTTCAATATCCTTTTCTAGACTTTGCAACTGATTCTTAAGGTAAACTTTGTAAGCATGCTGCTTTCCATTGTTACTGCTAGCTGACAATGCCAAATACTTTGCATTGTATCTGTCCCATGCCGACTTGAGACCATTCAAGAGTTCAATTCTTTCTTCTTCAGTTAACAAGTAATCGGTCTTCTGTAGCGCTGTTTCATTTAAATAGTGCGAATATTGTTCTCTTGTTTCACTGATTGCTTTAGCTCTTTGTTTGAGGTAGTTCGGAATTTTGCCATAAGCTGGTTTGTAGACATACTGTTTTTCCAATCCAGAGTGAGTTTTACTAGATACAACTGCCCGTTTATCTCCCTTACTCGTGTCTACAATCATCTTTCTCCCACGGTTCGGAACCCGAAAACCCGGTTTTTCTGTTATGGCTCTTATTGCATTTCTTTCAATCCAGTTGGTTCTGCATGGCAAATCTTCACTTTGGGCGGGACCAGAATTCCGCTGGATTACTGGAATTGGGGGTCTCACGCCAGCACAACAGCCATCTTTGACTCTACCTATCGGATGTTCGAGCTTCAATTTCTCAAAGGCTTTTGAAGCTTCCTCGACATGTTTTTCCATACACTTTTTCTCGATATAGGGATTTCTCCAATGCTTCAGTTTGAAAGGCCTCTTATGGGGAAGTTCACTAGATTCAGTGTGTGGATGAGTTGGGGGCCCCATGGTCTTGTGAGGAGCTTTGGGGATGGCATCTGGTAGAGGAGGAGGGTCTTTGCGGCGTAACTTTGGCAGACGTTTCTGGCTATTCAAGGGACTGGTCTGCTGTGCTAGAAGATTGTAGATATATTCGCGTGCTTGGAAACCACTTTTGGTGGAGTCGACCTTGCTTCGGCAGGTCCCTAATTCTGGTGGATTATTTAGGGCTGCTTTATCATACATGACGTGCTGAAATGTACTAGAGCATGATGTTATTGATTTTTCGGGCGCAAATAATTTAAAATGACAGCGGTTTGTTCATAAAATTGCGAAATATATCGACGCGGTACATACAAAACGGATATTTTTTGGTTAAATAATGGCTAGCTAAAAGATCTTTTTAACGTATTCAGCCGAAATGAACTCTCTTAATGCTCCGGATCTTGCCAGTTATACAAACTATCATTAAGCTTAAGAGGAGTTTGCGTTTTATGCAAAGTGTTTTTGAAATCGGCGGAATTTATTGTGATGTACTCTAAAATAAATTGAATACATTAAGATTTCTTGCCTAAAGTGGATTTTTCTCTCGCAAAACCCTAAATTACTGCTTAATGCATCGCTTATTTTAGCTGAAATACAATGAAATTTCTGCAGGTTTATCATATACAACTACCGGTATTCCATTGGCTGTGTTACTTCGCATTTATCATAACGTCGAAATGATTGGACCCGAAGCAGTAAGTGTAATTGCTTCACGATAAAATGTTTCGTGAAAAGTTATATTTGGAAAGCTATATATCATTTGTGTAGCTAATGGCAAAGAAACTAATTTCAAATTTACAAGAGAAAATGTCATGCAAATAAGATACAGTGAATAAAGATTAGGCAGCTCCATATAAAGAAAAGTGACGAACTTCAGAATATTATTGTTCATAAGTATGAATGCAGCATAATATGGAGCAACAAGTTTAAGATGAACGTCAGAGACTGGGCCAGAGGGGTTAATCAACCTCAAGGGTTTCATTTTGCCCACTCTTTATCAGGCCCTCGATACCACCTAAGTTGCACCTAAGTTGCCCATTGCTTAGGTGCAGTTAAGAGATTTCAAAGCGTAAATTGACATTCATTTCATTGAGTTCTGGCCTGCTCAATCTCTCGCTTTTAGGGACCTTGTTTTGGCTGCAAACCCTTTGGATAAGAATCATGGAGGACTGAACCACACTTTTCAACATTTTTTTGACACTTACAGGTGAATATATTACTGAAGTGTTTTATGGAGAGCGAAAAAGCTCTAGCTTCTTACTATTGCGAGAAATTCGCGAAGTCTGCCCTGGTAGAGTCACATCTTGTTGCAAGCTTAAGGAAAAGTAGCCTCAGGCCATTTTCAATACCATATATTTCCACCTTATCACATTTAAAGGCTTTGAAAGGGGAAAAATTGAAAAAACCGAGGCCTTATTGAAGGGCCTTCATTCACGAAATGTGAGCCGATTTGTGCCAAATTCTGCGTCATCTAATCAGCCATATGTGACTGAGGTTTCCGAAGTTAATCAAGCTTTGTCAAACTGTTCGGCAGGAAACACGATTGTTGATTTGTGGTAAAGAATTTGGTGCTGAAAAGCAGCGCATTATCCATTAAATGAATCTCCTCCCATGCAGGAGAATGATTTTTCTCCTATCTACCAGCTTCACCTTGTGGAAGATAAGGGCAATTCAATAGGTAAGATGTGGTTGTTATTCCAAATATACTTTAAATCAATGGTAAGTCTTGAATGCGCTGATCTATAATGCTATTTCGAAAAGCTCAAATCAACTCCAATCGATCTCATTTTCAGCACAACCGAATACATTCGTGCTCTCTTGAATAAACGGCTGTGATAAATAGTTTTATCTGCGTACTGAAGGCCGATGAATTACAGCATCGTAGTTAAGTAAACTTGATTTTCAGCCAAATTCATGAATCTCGATCAGTTACCGTTAATTGATTAGCTTAAAAAAGAGTGCTTCAAAACAAATATCTCATTTAGCTGGTGGTCAAACCTACTCTCAACCTCCTCGTGGCGACCACCAGTAACCCCAGAGGCAACTCTGGGGGCTAATGAGAGGGGCGGCCAGATAGGACTAATCAACCACCGGACGAATAAAATTGGATTCATGGTCTCAAACTTGACAGTGGAAAGCGCGTGCACGTAGCAATGAATGGAATCTCCGACAGAAAGTGGAAGACTACTGAAAGAGGTACGAGGAGTGCCTGCCCTTAACAATGGTGTGGACGGACGAGGTGCAACTACGAAGTTGAACTGCTACCTGTACGAAGCCACGCCAGAGATGTGACCAGTGAACCGGAGCTTCGCTCAACTCTTTTGCTATCTTCTAATGTTAACTGTTGTGTGGTACTTGTTTTAAAAGCTATTTGTACTTCTGTTGTACCTCTAATAAGTCCTTGGGACTTGTCCTGATGGGTGGGGTAAATAAATAAAAAAGAAGTCTCATTCAGCTTTATCCAAGTGCATGAGTCCATTTCTGTGTGCAGGGATGTCATGGTACGTCGACTGTAACAGGACTCGGTGTCATTTGTTGTGTAAAGGCATTATGTAGTTGGATAGCAATAAAGTTGGTTCGTTTGACTATTTAAGGTTAAAACCCGCTTAGCACATCTTAAAAAATGATTTTAAAAATAAAAACCCCAGAAGTTCAACGGTTACGCACTTGTCTGATGCAGACTCAAAACTCGACGAACTTGCTAGCTGGTTGAAATAGCCATGCATTAAGAACGATTGCTTCAAGACTGAAAGATCAGGGTGTGGTAGCAGAATCGTCAACTATTTCGCCTTTTAATAATTTAAAAATGAATTTTGGGGCTTGAAATTTCAGTAATTAAATCGTCTCAACGCTTGATCGTATTGAGGCTTAAGTGCAAGGACCAGAAGTACGTTCCCAAGTATTTCAATCAGTAACTAGATCAGTACAAAATCAGCTTTCACCAATTTGTTTTCTTCCGCGAAATCGGTGAATTTACGCCATACAATTCGCCTTGTCTTATCATGGATATTCAGTATGATAATCAATTGGCTAGCAATGAATGCTTATTGCCATTTAGCTTTTTCGTTTCTTCAAGACGTGCGGGTGAAAAATTCACGTTCGAAACGAGCTTTCATACGAGTTTGAGTGAGTTAGTTAAACTGCTTTTGACATAGCAATAATACCGGTTGCAATATTGTTCGAGTAATTGTAGTTAGGCAGGATGATTTGCACACTGAATGCGAAAATGCCATATTTGATCTGGCTGTCATTTTAAATGTAAAATGATAAGGAAGCAACCAATGTGACTCCGAAGTTTCGATACAAGTTGTGCGGATTCGGCTATACATGTTCACCGTTTAATTCTGGAATGCCTCTCCCGGTACCGACCTCTATACAGGCACACCATTGACTGGATAGGATTGATTGTGTGAGTCTAAAGGCCTGAGTATGCATTTCTTCTTGAGGTAATGTGTTAAGTCACAATCACCATCATCCCTCCTTTTTCGGCTTTCACCTAAATGACAAAACCACCGTCTCTTCAAGCGGACCGATTCTCCTTTTGTCACATTAGTGGAATGAATGTTATGTTTAGGTTTGTGTGCAGAATAAGTAAATTCTACAAAATGGCCTGTATTCTCGTAAAGCGCTACAAAGGCCTGAAAACGCCTAAAATCCTTGTCTTCTAAAGTACCAGTAAATACTGACTTATCACGTCCCTTTATATTTTAAGCGCTTTAACTAGACGCTTCTCCCATTTTAAAACGCTCTATAAGCAAAAAATTTGCCCCCTTAAAACAAGCCTTATCTACTAATACATAAAGCTACTCTGCAAGCCATTTTAAATAAAATGCAGAATGTTTAGTCGCAAAATAGATTCATTTATTTATTTACATTCCTACAATTTGTACAAAGCTTCCGATTGAGCCCGACACCTACTTTTCAAGTTTTGGGATAGGTGGGAATTTCAGACCTCTATAAGGCTTCTGTCCCTTTTTCTCAGTATGAATGCCTTCTAGAGGTGGAAGTCGTATTTCAAATCCACTTTTGGAGCGCCGCTTTGTAAATGAATAGATCCAACATTCCTCTTTACACACAGGCAGTAGTTTCGAAGAAGGTGACAGTTTTTGTGAAGGGGATATTTCCGGCAGTTTAAAGTCGTGGTGCTGTTTGGTCTTTTTAGAGGAGTTAGCTAAACGACTTGATTGAGACTTCGGAGAATTCGAGGATATTGGTGGCAGCATTCTTGGATCAACCATTGGATTGAAGATGGGGAAAATTTAACTTAGAATCCTATTTTGCGAAGTGTAGCACCAATAGTTTCTTGATAGAAATTTGCACATGTGGTCATGCGAGGTACTTCGAAATTATTGATCGGTGGAGGCAAACCGCAGCCTAATCCCTCTAGCAGTTTAAAGGTACCCCAATCAGTCTCGTGGGAATGATCTATTTAAGATTCGGCTACTTTAAACTGACTTACTTTCCATTTCTTTGACCCTAGTTTATATTAAAATCGCTTAACTTTCGCTTTGATTTGCAAAATTCAAATGTCTAATTCTCCGTTCGCAAATGGTTGCTGTCGAAATTTGTATTTTCTGGACGGATATTGTGGTGCTGTTTTAGTGTCGTCATCCAAAATGAATAAAAAGCGACTGATCCAACTTTAGTTTGGACTAAAAGTTTGAAGAGCAGGAATCCTTAGAGAATAACTCTCTTTGTTGGAGGAAACCTGTTGGGAGGGTAGAAACCATTCCAGTGTAGAAAAAAGAGCATTGAGGTTCTTTGGAGAAAAAAGAGGGAAAGGGGGAAGCTTCGCCCCTGTGTAGGTGGTTGATGTAAAGGCAATAATAGCATGGAGCTTAAGTTTTTATTAAAGCTAGTGCAAAATGGAGGCCAAACACAGGCCCTATAATAGCAGATCCACAAATGTGACCTATTAGCGTCTTCTTTGTTAATTAGCACAGGCTTGTAGGACTATGGAATACGTCCACAGGTCGCATCCAAAATGACGGGATAAAAGTATCCAGGCATACTAATATGACGTTTAGTATGCGGCACTAAAATAAAGATGCCTAAATGGTAACCTGTTGAATTGAATAGTGACTATAAAGTTCTGAACTCAAAAGCTGAATTTCCGATAATAATAAATTCTTAATATCTTAGATATATCCGATTTGCCTTTTCTTCTCATGGTATCAAATAGTTATCGGGTAGTCATGAAACCGAAGTTAAGCATTCATTTCTTAACTCTACAGCCGTTGTAACACTTATCAAATCTGATTTTGCAAGTGACCTCCTGCAGAGCAGCAACAAAGTGTTTGGAATGAAATCGCAGAGGTGCAAAACTTCGAAAAATTCGTAATTAGTCTGTTTTTCCTTAAAAGTTAATTTTATCGTACGATAGACGATTAACGTCGAATATGACCGACTGCTTCAAAAGAGTAATAGAATCAGCCTGTGGTTGAATCTCAGGGTCATATTTGCCAATAAGCTTATCAACGCTTCCACCTGTAACTGGTTATGTCTGTTCCTCATTCTAATTGTAAGTTCTGTTAAGAACACTAGTATTTTGCGTTTATGCTTAATAAATGCTTTTTATTGCACAAATTTGGATTTAAATTATCTTTTAACGAAATTCAACTTATTGTTGATTTAATATAGCTGAGAAGGGAAAAGACTCTCTCTATCCAAATTTGCCACCATATCCGTCAGAAGAACCTCCTCTCTATGCTCCTACCAATCCATTGAACATCGATCCAGATCGGAGCCAGATTGAAGCGGAGCTCCGCGAAGTGGGTTATTTTGCGAAAGCCTTTACGGAATTTCCTAGATCGAAAATGAAATTATTACTTTGAGGACTGTTCTTGCTTCCAAACTAGAGCGAGCTGCCGTTTTAAAGCGACAACTTGGACTATACGACCTTACTGTTGCCAGAGATGACATGAAGCGTGCAGTTCATTCAATTGCTGAATCAAAGCCGTAAGTCAATTTATCGTTTTCGCGATTCTTAACGCCATTATATTCTGTACTCATAAAGACGATTAACTTTTTCTCGATGCCATGTCGTTTTGATCCAACACCATATCATAAAATAAGGTTAACATTTGCCCGTGTTTACTTCTTTCCTCTGCGAAATGTGATGTTTAAAGACCTACTATTTGTCTTATTTGTCTCTTTGCTTTCAGGTACACTACCGTTAAGGGAGTGGTTACCAAACAGTGGAACAATGTGACGTAAGCACTTTCTAGGAAAGTATTGCGTTATCTACTTCACGGGTATTACACTAAAAATATTATGTAGTGTAATAGAACACATGTATATGTTTTTGTGTTAAGTTCAGGTAAAATAACTTTTTTTTTCTTTTACCAACAGCAAAACAAATGCCTATAAATCTGTGAATTCCAGTGTTTCCAACTTTTTTCGATCAGTTAAGGTAAGTTTCTTTCCAGAGCATCCTCTTTTCTGGGTATTTCCTGGAGTGCCTGCCACCGTTTTTTGCAGATGGTGATATTTGCTATTGACACGTATTCTTGATTTGCGACGTCATACGATGGCAGTCACTGTTAAGAATTTACACGTGGTTATTTATGTCCATCTTCATTCGAAAAACTGCATAATATTGTTGTAACTGGTGATGCCTTGTGGATTTCTTTTATGTCCTGATGTCTGGAGGGTCTTTAAGAAGGCTCCCATTTAACACCGAAAAGGTTATCGTTTTATCTTAATTTTGTTTCTAGTTATTGCTTCTCCAGTGCCCATTCATTTCCGTCTATCGTAACAAAGAGATCTGCATGGTTTGTACCTTGGCAGATTCACCCATTATTGCTTGTTGTAGGTGAAATAGTCTCATCGTCATCTTGAACCTCGGGTTCGGAGCTTAGTGCCTTCTTGACAAGCAGCTAAGCACTCAGGTCCCGGATTGCTACTTCCGGATTTGGCATATGGATGTCATTCCTCGGAAGAGTTTAGGTCCTATTACTTTTCGTCCAACTATATGAATTTCTATTTGCCGATGTTATTTCACACTTCACGTGTCTTTAACTTCATAAGCCAGTGCCATTTTCCGGCTGCTCTTTAAAAAATTTGGATATTGCAGTAATCGAGTACAACGGTTGTCAACATCGCTGCGAACATTAAGACAAACTGTTCTTTTAATTATTCAACAAGTCCTCATGAGTCAGTACTGCTTTAGCAAGGTTACGCATCTGCACATATAAGTCTGGCTTATTCTTTTCTATAGAACTAACCAGCTGCTAGATCTGTGATTATAGTATCTGCTAATGTACCCGTGGAATAATTAAGTTTCATTATGGGTTCTGCTTCACCATATCTAGAGCGTGCTAAATCTACCCATAAGTCTGTTAAATCTCCCCGATAACACCTACGTATTGTTGACATGGATTAGATGGTTTGGGTCTAAGTCTTCTAATTTTCCCTTATTGATTAAAAATAGTAAGCTAAAAGCGATCAAAGCAAGTCAGGTCTGTCGAATTCATTTCGATTAGCATCTTCCTCCAATGTCTAGATAAATTTGGACATTAGTAATGTCAAAGCGTTAGACAGAGTTTTCGAAAAAACACGATCGCTTTCGTCCACTTAGGAAGCCACGAATTCGACTTCAACTGTTGTTAAGCCAATAAATAGACCTTGGAGGAAGGGAAAAAAGAACTGAGTCACCCGTAAACGGTCTGGTTTTTATTGGCAAAGCACCTACATGGATTTAGAGAACTTGGAGGAGTAATCGGCTGCACACGTTGATATCAACCTACAAGGCGAAGTGCCATCGCGACGAGCTCTTGCTCGAATTTCTTTGTGTCTGGTCCACAAAGCTCCAGTTTTTATGCTCAATCGATATGCCTGCGGCAAATGTGAAGGGGACTCAAGTACCCGCGCGTGAGCCCTCAGTATGTGTGCGGTCAGGGGATGAAGTCAAGTGCAGTGAGCTGTGCTATCTGGTCGCATTAAAAACACCAGTCGATAAACTCAACTGGAGGTGTCGGTTTGGCAGCTAGATGAGGACTTAGGATATGACCCATCATCAAACACAGTTGCGTTGGCAAAGAAAAGGCGTACTAATTCACCATCTTTAAATTTATAATTTAATATTTTCATTTTAACTTTTCCTTTTATGGAAGCCATTTCACTGCCTTGAGACTTGAGTATTCTATTCTCTGGTGCGATATTTGATAATAGCCTCTCTATTCCAAAGTTGTTGCTGTCTAATTTTTGCGAAGCAATATGTCAACTTCATGGAGCGAACAGTTTTATCACTTATATGTGAGGCGATTTCAAGCACAGATAAGAAGCCAGTCCATCTGATTCTTTCACGGTTTGTTCTCTACGTTCTTATTCTCTCTCCTAAGACGTAATCTTCATCGCTTGCCGACCGAAAATAGGCATTCTTCGGTTTTCAGTGAGCACTGGTTAATCACCTCGTAACTGTTTTGCCTCAGTCTCTGAGGTTGGAGGCGTATAGAAGATACGTTTCCGTGTGATTTTTTGCAAACTTTCTATCCTCATCAAGTGAGCTCGTTTGTTGACTTGTTATCCGTAGACTTTAAGAGAGTCAGCGGCAACGAGAGCCCATAAAACCTATCTTTGCGCAGTCCTGTGATCGGGATGAACCTATTGAGGTTAAAAACCCCGTTTTTTCCTGAGAATCAATTCAAGTTTTTGTGATATGCCCCTTATATCCTGTTTAGAAGTTCCCACCAACCAATCGCTTCCTATCCGTAATGGTATCTTATTCTTAGACAAATCGGTTAGAAAGTCGTCACTGGCCACTTCCTCTGTTTGATATAATAGCGGAGGTCTGTATAATTCTAGCCGTCTCACCACCAACATCAGCTGACCTACCATTATTTGAGTGGTTCGGTGCGTTTCTTCGTTGTGCCGTCTCGTTTTCAGCATGCTCTGTAGCCACCATAGCGCTTTTTCTAGTCATCAGATGCATCAGTGTATCAATGCATTTTTTTGCTTTTTCTGTAGTCTTCCGTGTCTGGAACGTCAAATAATGGGCCTGCATCAGTTCAAGGCCGAGAACAACCTTCGGCCCCACCGTACCATTCCAAATCTCCGTAACTATTACCGAATGGGCACTTGGTTGTTAAACTTTATTTGTGATACTATTTGTGGTGGCTATGTTGTATTCACTTTTTTTTCCAGTTTCCAGATTTAGATAATAAATTAACGTTAAGTGTGTGTTATTTGAACTTCCTCTGATAGTAAGTTGATCTGCCCAGGGGTGATTTGAACCGTCGCCTTTTCATCCCAGTCCTCGACCGACCAAGACTCGGTGTAATTTTCCTCTCAACTGACCTCCAATGGACTTCAAATGCGATTTGGGCTTGGCTTTTGTCTTTCGACTTTTACACTTCGAAGTCAATTTCTGAAAAATTTGCAGGTCTCCATGGATTTGATTAATTATGCCCGTTTTCACGAATATAATTTTAATATTTCAGACCAACAAATTGAAAGGACCTCTTGCTTTGATTAAAACCGATGATTCGAAACTATCCAAACTCACACTTATTACACGAAAATTCTAACATTTATCACACCTACCTCGTCTGGTCCAGTGCCCTAAAATTTGGTTTCAAGTTTTGAAAATCCAACACTTCAACAACACTTCAACACATCACCTATTCATTAGAAAATGGCATCTGTCTATGTCAACCATCAGACATGTGGTACACCTGTCTAAACACGTTTCACCTTCGCGATCTGCTGCTTACAATGCCTCCATCAATGGTAGGAAAGTGGTGGATCAACTTTTGATCTTCAGTTCCCTTAGTTCTACATGGTTGAGTGTACATGGTCCTATTGGCCTATTTTGCGCAAGAAAGTCTACTCTAGCCCAGTTAAACAGGTAGGTATGTTTTGAAAGCGACTCCAATGCGAATATCTGGTATGGATGATGAATATTACCCTCGAGAGCCCACATTTGACACATTAAAACCAGAAACAAGGACAGAACCTGCAACCTAAAGCCGACCTAATGGTTCTAACCACTTCATATCCAATCCTTCTGAAGCTGCTGTTTCTATTAAGAAAAGTTAATTTTATCAGCAGTTTTAATTTTGACCTTTACTTCGTACTCTTAATATTGTGTCAACATCGCATGCTCAAGTGATTCCACGGTGTCAGGGCCATCCATTAGAAGAATGAACCAATAAAGCGGCAGATAACCTGTCTAAAGTTGCCTTGGAACATCTTGCTTTAGTACTATTCTAGTTTAATTAGTTCTAGATGTTCGAATTGCGCAAAAGGTTCCAGAACATATATGATGCGAACCCGATTGCGAAAAAAGGTCAGCCAGAAAGAGAGCTGCTCTCCAAAAACGAAATTTCTAAATGTTGTCAGAAAGCCAGATTATCGCTGATTTCCGTGGATCCTTCGCCAGATAACGTGGACCGAAAATAACCATGCTGTCTGAATCCTAACTCGCAACTAATGAAGAAACCGACCGAGGTCATCGGTTTTCCAACCGCGCATTCAACCCCTAAATTCAGCGCCCTAACATACGGATTCAGTGGATCAATGAATGTCAACACACTGTGCAAACGCCAAGCTACGAGTGCACGGATTAAGTGGACATCTTCCAAAATTACAAAGGCCAGAAATTAAACGTACTTACGGAAACAAATTGCCATGACGTAGTCGCGCCACGCATCATTTACCTGAGAACTTTCGGCAGGATTAAGTCGATGTAGTATGAAAGACAAAGCGATTTACATCTCCCCAAAGTCGTTCCTCCTCAACCACCACTTAATGCAAAAAGGAATTTCAATACGATGGACAGGCACTAGAGTAAATGTCCACAGGTGCGTTTGTTTATCTGACATCAATGGCTGAAGGCAGTTTAGTTTAAATGGGACTACTCTATTTATCATTTTTACCCCAATCCGTGTGGGTCAGCTCTCAACCAAATCGTTGCACGAACAGTGCACGTGAGTGTTTATTCGCCATGTTTGGTCACCACTCTACAATCTAGTGTTCTTCGAACATGTTTTGATTCGATGATTAAGCCCCGCAAGGTTACAACCTCCCTATTCACAAAAGCTACTGACAAGTATCAGTAGCAGCCCTCTCTTCGTACTAATTGGTTAATTAAACGTTTGAGATCAAGAGCTAATACAGAGAGGTTCTGAAGTGGTGAATCATAGGTGAGGTTGAGCTCCGAAGGGCTAAAGAATTAGGATTAGGCATGTTCCTCGTGGTTTGTCTAGGTGTAAATCAGTGGTAACTGCGAAGGTAGAATACCACAAGCTTTTCTGCAATTAAATCCGTCTGCAGTAAACACTCGACTGAATGCGTTTGTGACAATCATGTAAATGAAGTCATAGGTTCCAGCTAGGATTCTTTGATGAAGACAATGCCGGATAAGGCGACTAGCCGATAAGTATGCAGATGTACCGTCTACGGGAGGACAAAACATGCTCAGGAAAACTGATCCAAGCTGCCCAGTTATGTATAAGGAAATTATGAAAATTAATGATAGTTCTAATGACAAGGGAGTATATATGACAAATCACGAGTCAAAAATGCGATCGAATATGTTTATCATGTCGTAGAGAAAGCTTCATGAAAATGAAATATCTTTACTGTCATTCAATTGGTTAGATTGGCAGTTGATCAGGAAGAAACAAGTAGTACTCTAGCTCCCAAGATGTTAAGAGGCAGCCAACATGATGTTACTCGACTTCGAGACACTGACGCGGTACAATCAAACACGGTGTGAACACCTAGTCAGCCTCTGCTCGGGAACGCGGCGCACTTTTGACAGTGTGGGAAAGAAATAAGAAATTGGGGATTAGGTTGTAACAGAGTTTGTCAGGTCTTCTGAATTGACTCATTGGCAGGTTAAAATATATTGGCTTTTTGTTTATAAACTTCCACAGAGCTCTAGTTAGACGTCAGCATCCATTAAGGTCGACAATGCCACCACTGGATTGTGGCGCGAGGGTTGGATTTCCTGAGTTTAACAATGTCTTCCTTCGATGGTCCTTCTCGATTCAGTCACCTCTCGATAAATTTTACCATTCTTTTGACTCTCTAAGCATCAGCCTTTTCCAAGAGTCCAAATCCTAGTAAGCGGTGCAGGAAACATTATTGCGATCATTGCGTCCCACTGTGATCACTTTGACAACTCTATTATTTATTTTTCTAGTGAAACATTTTCCGACTCAATGGCATTGCTCTGTTAAAAAAGCAAACATGGCAGTTTCAATAGTGACAATTCAATTTGCTATATTTCCATTAAATTTGACTAAATATTTGAATGTAAAGCTGGATCTGAGACTAGATGCCAGTAAAGAGATTTAAGAGACGAGGGTAAATGGTGTTAAGGGCGGGAGCTTAAATCAGAGAGACTTAGAATGAAAGATCAAGGAGACTCCTCAACCCCGCAGTGTTTGCTCAAGAAAGTGTATGATGGAGGCGGTCAGGTGGTCATCATCACGAATTCTATGCCTGGATCGCGGATAAAACTGAAAAAGGAAAAAAGATAATTAACAAAACTCCAAAAGTAGGCCCATTTAAGCTGTCTATTAGGCAGTAAGTACCACAAAGTCATAAGGTTTGCCGCGAGCATCTAACTCTTGTAGGAGATTGGCGGTGTGGGCAAAGTGAACATTCTCATCTTTCCCACCGTGGGCGATCATCAGGTATGGCGAAAAATCGGGAAAGTTTTCGATATACGTGAGTACATCCGACTTCCTAAAGTAAACAGTGAAAAACAACATATTTAGATACGTTTTTTTTAAAAAAAAAAACAAGGAAATTCATACCTATAGATATCATCGTGATCAGAAGGAAGACCGAGATAGCGTTCTGTGTATGCTGTATCGTAATGACGCCAGCTAACAACTGGACAAACGGCTATTGCAGCTTTATAGGCATCCCTGTGCTTGGCAGCGGCCATTAAGGATAGGTAACCTCCTAAAATGGTGGACATTTACAATGCTTGACCTACTCTTTTCTACTTTTACGTGGTTGTGATTTCATTCTACTTACCGTAGGAGCTACCGTAGATCGCCACTCGCTTAAGATTGATGACGCCGCTCTGTCTGGCCGCTTCGCGTAGAAACGCTAAGTGATCTGGTAGTTCAACTGTTCCCTTCAGAAAAAGGCATAAGAAACTGATTATAACGGTTAAAATACGAATTTAGGGCAGAAGCCATCGATGGTTACAGTAACTCTATTATTTACTGACTAACAATGAAACCTCTGAAACGATGTCATATTCTCCTCAGGAGAATGAGAAATTTAGCAATTACACCTACATTGTACCTATGGTAGTAGTTTCAATCTTCTAATGATATTTATGGACAGGATTTGAAGCGGTTGACAATTTGTTACAGGCCAGGCAATGGTTCATTAAGCCAAACCGAACTCCGTTTCGCCCCTGAAGAAATAAGGATGAGAGATCTCAGCTAGAGAACTGGGCGGTGATCTGAGATTTTCTAGCTGTGCGGTAAACAGGGCCCTTGAAAGGTGGCCGAGCAAGTCAAATCAGGGGAGAAGTGCATCGAACGACAATCACTGTTTCAATGCCTGATGTCTTCTCTGCACTTTCTCCTTTGGACTACGCTGGATCGATACAAATTAGTCGTATTGGATAGTCAGTCATTACTGCCATTACTAATAAAGTGGAGCTAGGATATGGAAATCTGTCATCAGGATGCCATTCAAAGCAAGATAAGACTGCAAAACAAAGACCAAAACACGTAAGAAATGAATGAGGAAATCCAAGGATCAATTTAGCAGAAAAAACTGAAACAATTTTCAAAGAGCAAGACAACAAAATGAAACGACCAAGAAAGTAACAGACAGTGCTAAGACGGTAAAACTGTTGATTAAAATGACTGCTAAGTTAAAGACAGTTAAAATAAGCTTTGGTTATACTAAAAGGAATGTATTAAAAAGCCTCACCAAATTATATTTGATGTAACCAGCAAATTTACACCCTCGATTGGAAGACCCACGACAGTCACATAGAAACACCGCATAACCATAGTGACAGTAAATTTGGACTTTCAGGAATCTAAGGCGGTAAATAAATCATGACAGCACCAGATCAGCAGATAGACTCTGTTTTAAATACATTATTTAAGTAGAACTCACAAACTCTTTAAGCAGACGCCTCTAACAAGTTGAACACTAGGGCCACCGTAGACCAGATGTAGAGTAGGAAATCCCTGAGGAGGCTTGTCACAAAGCGGTGGGGTGAAAAGCATTCCATAGTATGTTATAGTATCGGAAGCGTCTTGGAAGGTATAGGACATCATATGAGGGCCCATAGGCACTTGCAGGTTTTTGGAGAGGATGTCATACACAGGAACTAGAATCAGAGCCAATATTTTTGCTACTGAAATGACAAAAATAGGCAATATTCTATACATACGCATGCACTTCAGCAGGGCAATCGGCTTCAATGATGGTGTGCCATCGCGTTCAACACACAGTCGGAACAGCATTTGTCCTGGAAGTAGAACTGTACTAGAAGCTTCAACTGCACATAGGCCGGATGTTTCGTCATAATGCAAAATCGAGAAGGAGAGGTCATCGTCGGCAGTTTCTGATTGGCACTTCGAGACGGGTAATTGAAACCAGACAGAAGGAAAGGTCAAACGATGAATGCAGGGTTCTGACGATTTGTAATTGACTGCGTAGCTATTTTTAGGCAAATACGCTGTTGAATTATTCAAATTAAATTGGTAGCTCTTCAGAAACTTTGCATTTTACAACTCACATATTTGGATATAAGGGATGCTCTTGAAAAGATTCAAACAAAATTAAATTGTGTTGGCGGTCCACGAATATCTAAAAAAGCACATCAGCTACTTAACTAGCACTTACAAGTTCAATTAAGAAGAAAATAGCACAACCGCTTAAATGAAGTACCAAGCTTTAAGAAAACCGCAGTCATCAGGATTTAAACGCACATCCTTGGATGTAAATGCAGAAGCTAACGGCAGAACAAGTACTGCAGACCTATCCAGGGATTGCATAGTTTCAAGGTAATGTTACAGAAAAATAAGGGAATTTTAGATAATTTTCCACCCATTTCGCTCTTTACTCTCTTTGGACTACTGTAGACGACAGATGGTGCCGAACAGAATTCAGCTTCCTTGCCTCTGATTGAAGAAATGAACGACACTATTGATGGTGTCGTTCTGGCAAACCTTGTTCTTTGTAGCCCTTGAAATTACTCTTCACTCGAAATACGGAAGTATTCATTTCTAGATGGCCATTCGATCGATGGTCGTTTTTTTCGTGGCCGTTAATTACTCCTACGAGGCAAAGAATTTCGCAAGTTTTGGCTCTTGGCCACTTTTTGGGAGCATTCTCCTTTCTGGCTGAAGAGTTCGTTTCAATCAGTTTGGGCCATCGTACCTAGCAGTTAGCATAAACGCAGTGGGCTGACGAGCTCACCAACTGTTCCTTTCTATAAATTATTTTCATGGTTCAGTAGAATAAGCTAGGAGTAATCAATAATGAATAAATCGGCATCAGATTAATTTTCAACACTATTTATATAGTGCATTTGAGCAGCAATTATAAACCCACGTGGTCACCTAGTACACCCCAGGCACCAAAAGTTAGTGAACGGTCTGAAGCAGATTCAGCATGCTGCAGAATGCCCGAAGATGATGGAGTTCGTGGGATCTTTTGCTGACAGATATATAAATGGGCATATCCACTGCGTTGGCTCATCCAGATATAGCGAATATTCTCGTGGGAAGTGTCAAGGAATTGAAGACAGTTATGAACCTATCAAATGCAAATCAAAATTTTAACGCGATTCTTCGCTAAAGGTTCGGAAGGAGGCTAACAATTGACAGTAGTTGCCTCGACCCAGTAGGTAAGGTCTTCTTCATCTCGCAGATGTATAAGTGGCGTCCACTCGGACTCATAGAAAGACTGAGGAGATGCCAAAAAGAGGCTCATTTTCATTTGCAACCGATCAGATAGAAGAATCCAAAAACTGGTAGAGGATACTCATTAGCCAAAGGAAAATTTAAATTTACTATTTCCCGTCAATTGTCCAATCACAACGAACAAGGTACTCGTATGCGGGCAATAAGTGAAACAGTGGAGAAGGTAAGTTATGCGTTTTGACGTCAATTATCTAAAAAATTCACCATTTATAATTTTGATTAGGAATCCCACCTCACAAGAATGTTCGTCTAACTTAAACGTGACCATAACGAGGTCAGATGTCCCATTTTTGGTGCCTATAAATTAATTCTAATTAATTCGTTCCAAGCAAGAATAATGTTGTCAATGAACTACAAGTAGGTTTACCTGGCTTGGGGTAGGCATGCTCTTCGACCTCTTCACCCCAGGAGTCAAAATTCGGTAATTTAATAGTTCTAACTGCGGTCACATCGGTTCTCTCGTAGATTAAGCAGTACTCGCCTTAAATGAGGTTAAGTAGTGTATCAGTAGGCATTACCATCAGAATTCAGAGTCGGACACCACCAGAGACCGACGTAGCGATTGAATTCTTCTTGTATCACGAAGGCAGGTGTGCCAGCAGAAACTAAAAGGAAAAGCATCGTTCCAAGACATCAATGTATTTTGAGAAGAAATCGCCATACCGAACCACCACCTGATAACCTTTATTACTCTAGTTTCTGCATACGAGAAGTGAATTCGATCCACAAACAGCTCTCAAATGAAATTTTGACAAAGACATTGTCATTGTTCTTCTCAAATAAAAACAGAGCGTTCTACTAAGATATGATTAATGGAAAGCTAGAGATTGCATACTTTAAGGTGTTTAAGAATGTCCATATTCACAGCTTCTGCATTTTGATCGATGGTCACGGCATGAAAATGCACTGATCCTAAGTCCTGGGCTTTCGAAGGCAAAAAGGCGAGAGCTAGGCTCTGAACCTTTTTAAACTAACAAGTCTTGTATGGAAAGCAAGGAGAAATGTTCAAGAAATGAAGGGGAATGGCCCTAGATGGAAGATTCTGGCACTGCCTAACAACCAAGTGTCAAAGTCCGACTTGACCTTGGACCATGTCGAGAATACTTCATATACAAATTTACTTTAAGACTTACAGGCCGATAAGGCTAAGGGTGAAGTTATCCTCAAAATTTTCACTAATCTTTTCGACCGGGTGTTTGAAACCTGATATCAGCAAAAAATGCTTTGAACTACTAATTTAAACTCTGGAGCTTACCATTTTCGTACCTCCTGCTCCTACAAATATGCATACCCTATTTCATCGAACAAAAGCTAGAATAAATGAACCAATTAATGATCCTTAATTAAATTATAAAGGGACAGCAATGGCCCTAATTAGACTCGCTTTGTATTTGCATTCTAACTTCTTGCAAAGCTGACCAAACAATAAAACGCTGGAGAACGATGCATACCTTTTGGGTTTGAAATGTCTGTAAGATGAATGTAATGGGAAGTGAGAGCATTGGATATTGCAATATTGTTTCCAGTTACGTAGGCAATAAGATTGGTATTGAAAGGGCACATGACTGGTTGGATAACTGAGTCATCGGTTGTGAGAATACTCAGAGAACATTCAATAGGCTGAAAATGAGGCAAGAGAAAAGTACTCCATTTGAACAGGATCGACTAATAGTGGATTTAATGGCTACAAAACGACGAATAAGACGAAAGAGACCACGTTTGTTCACATTTAAGAAGTACCCGTTTCGCATCTTACTTGAGCAGACGGAGAGGGCCAATTATGGTCCGTAAATTGGATAAGTTTTCCAGATAAGGAGATAAGAAAAGTACCAGAATATGGATCCAGCTTTATGTCCGAGGGGTTAAACGTTCCACATCGCATCCGTTCACGTAAAAGACTCTCAGCGAGATTCAAATTTGAACTGCAGCTGATATTTTGAAAGGCATCACTAAGTAGTAGGGACTGGAACGATTTATTGCAACGAATTGGTATATCGGGGTCAGTTTCAATGTCTGTATAGAGAATATTTGCCCTTGCCGAGGGTGTTTTTAAACTGGCAAAGTAAATTCGACACTTGGAAAAATCCTAGAATCAGCAAATAAAATACCGATAGGGCGGAACAACGAACCTGAGAAGGCCTAAAGCTTATGAAATATTGCGAGGGGCCATCATCTATCGTAGTGGAAGTTATAAAGCTTCGATAAAATGAGTTGAAACTTCTTTCTTTCTCCTCGTCGGGATAAAATGATGGTTCCATGTTCACATAAACCACTAGGAATAAGAAATAAGCACTGAAATTCTCTCCAAAACCGCGTGACGAATATTATTATAGGATATATACGAAAAAATATATTAAAATTGCAAAGCTTTGGTGTGTTGACTGGATATTTACTGAACCAATAGGTAAAATTTTCAGTTCTAATCATAAAATGATAAAATTTGCTCCAGCGAGTCAATCGCATGAGATAAGTCAAATATTTTGTTGCTGCAACAAATTTACCCTTGCGGAAATAGTTCAATCGGTGAAGGATTACATAAACGGGCCAAAAGCTCAATGGTTCGAAATCAAGGTCACTAGTGACGATAATTGTTACCAATGAAAGCCATGGGTATCTTATTTACTGCAGCACTTTAAATTGTATCTGCTGGAAATGTAATGATATGCATTCCAGAAAGCTAGCAGATTGATTTTTAGTTAAAGCTGCTTTAAAATCGAGGCTGACAAGTAAAGTTACTCGGTATGTTGCCTATCACGTATCAAGCATTTCGTATACGTGTAGCACTTCATCAGATCTGCGATATCCAACTTACTAATTTCTAATGAATCAGTTCTACTCTTTTATGCTGCATACTTGCAATACGGTAGTGTTGTAGAAGTAATTCTTAAGCTAATCCTGGTCACGGACAACTTTAATTTTGATACTATACTTGAAGGAAAAGCGCTAGTTTGTTCTATCCAACTGCATATTATGAGTACATTACTCAATGGTGCATCTTATCTCTTTCCTCTTGCTCGCCTTTCGCTATTCTAAGAATGTATTCTTCCCCTCGATTATAGTACCTGTAGCATACTTAATGAAGTTTAATACCCCTTGCCTACCTCCCTAAAGCTTATTAAAACTATATTCTTACCAAGGGAGAAATTATTTCGATCTTTAATCGAGCGGAAAGAAAATGAGCATAGATGCCCGTCTGAGAGTCTCTTATTCTGCTATTTCTTTTCAGGATCGCTATTATCTAGTGAGATTAGACTTTCCACGCTCAAGAGGAGGAAGGAGGCACATTTTGAAACATTTATTCTATCAACTAATCAATGGTCTCGAATCAGAAATCCGATAATAAAATGCAGAACTAAAATACACTAAGTAGGGTAACGGCAGTTAACACGTGCCAGGGTTGTGAGAAAAGTAAATCAGTTTGGCCAACGAGATTATGGTTTATGAGGCAAGATATTATCTATACCTTGAGCTTTCGCATGTTGACACGTTGTGTGTTATCTAAATCGAATGCATACCCATTTTAATAGAAAGAAAATATGAATTTCGAGAATGAATATATCGTTTCAATTTGAGCGAATCCCAAAACACATTGATGGCATTATTTTACGCTGGAAACTGCATCCACAGTAGAAATACCTTTGTCCTGTAGAGATAAAGAGCAATTGGAAATTAAAAAATTACAAGAAGCCTAGTTGTGAAGACACCTTGGACATTCCTTAAGTGATATTTAACCTCTCACTTTAATGGACTGATTGCTAGACTAATATAATATGCTTATATGCTTAGATTTGTGTCGAGAAGATCGGAGGACGTGAATAAATTTGTTGTGCTTGAGCTACAGTATTTTTGTCAAGTTTATTGAAGTCCATTTCCGTTTTCGAAGAAAACGAAGTTTGCAATAATCGTACTTTCGAGAAAGGAAGCCGAAAAAGCCCATGTATTTCGGTCTTGTTTTCAGCTCTGAATGCTAGCTATTAGGGAACTCGGTGCAATTGTCGACGCGTAAGTGCGAAGTGCTAGAACAGGCAAAAGGTCGATGTGTTTAAAGCAGCCGGCCAAAATCAAGCCAAAACGAGGATGAAACGCATACACAGACGTGGTGTGCTCAAGGAAGTAGACACATTATACATTTCTCAAGCTTACGGTAAACAAATGTATTAAAGTCCAGCAATGTATTATGTTCAGGTTCGTTTCTGAATGTACAAGTATAACATCGAACATAAGAGAAGTAAGTTCGTACGAAGATTATGACCTTGACATTTTAACTCTGCAAATGTTCCGTCGGTCACGATAAGTGATTCTAAGATAACGAAATGAAAATACTTAATATTCACAAGGCGATTAATGTTTAAAAGCAGAAAATAAATAGATTTTATGAAACCATACAGTAATGAATTGAAAATTTTATTATTGACTTGATTCTAAATATATTCTTACCATTTAACATGTAATCTGTGACGGCAGTTCCAAGGACATTATAGGCATTGCATGTATATTTCTTATTCAGATCAGCTTTTATAATCGGATTGAAGTTGATAACTAAAAACCGGGTATTTCCACCATTAAGGTAGACAAGCTGTATTCTGAGATATAATCACAAAACATCAGATTAAATAATGTGTTTTGTAAGAGTTTAACCCATAGTGTTATACTATGTTAAATGCATTCTTACCGACTTTCGGTCAGAACTGCCGTGGCCGGCGTCCCAACGGACCATGAAATTTCGGCAGCTTCTGCTGCAGGATTTGCCAAAACCTCACAGTAAAGATGCACATTACATGGATTTCGGGTTATTGGAATTGTTACGTAAATCTTGCTAATAGGTTTGTCTAAACGTTGCTGAAACAAACAAAAGTGAGCATACGTCGGACGGAAACGCTGACTGGCCAATAGTCAACACCTAACCGATTTTCCGCCATACACATGTATTCCCCTGCATCTTGTGGTAAAACTGATGCAAATTCAATAGTTTCTCCCTGTTAAATATAAGATTACTTATAAAGTTTGATATGTTATACTCACTGGCTTGCTGATACCATAATTACGAATGAGACTACTTGAACCACCCGTTCTAGTCCAATAAGTGACTGGTTGTGGAATTCCAAATGCCTGACAACGAAGTACCATTCGGTCACCTTCTGATACCGTGGTTGTATAAGATGAATAAAACGGTAAAATCTTTGCTTTTGCTAGTAAACAAAATATTAATGGATCCTATTGCTTACAAACAACTCGCAAGATACGCTCAGCTCTTGCTGGTTCGACAGAACCAGTATACTGACAATCGCAGGTGTAAAGTCCGGCATATGTCTCATCAACCACCAGAATTTCTAATCTAAAGTATTAATAAGTCTAAATCAATTACCTAATCGAATTCGTTTGTTTTCCTTGACCTATTTTCCACCGAGACATATCGCGAGACATCAATCCATCGTTCACTGTTTCAGTTACAGATCCGTCAAAACTAGACCTTCGCCAAATTATCTAAGATAAATTTTCAGTTTTCAAAATGTTGTTTACTCGAGCACTGGGAACCATATTGAAAACGTTGCAAATAAAAATGACACTTTCTCCCATAAAGGCTTCGACAACTACAGTTTTGTTCGGAAAGGTTTGTATTCTTCCGGTATCATTTGATGGTTTTTCATCGTAAATTGAAACATCCGGTGTAATTATAACTTCATTCTCTGAAACATAATACGCTTTATGAAAACTTACGGCAATGTATAAAATGTATTTGAGTTAGCAGTGCTAAAGTAAATATTTTTACTTCAGTGCTAAGTCCAGTCATTTCAAAACATGCCTTAAAATAAATAAATTGTTTCGGCTAATGTAAACAAATTTAGGTAGCCTTTTTGCCAATTCGAGGTCATTTCCAAAATAATTATTTTTTATTATATTTGATCAATCATATTTGTTTGTTTTTGGAATTTGAAATAAGCAAGCATTTTCAGCTTTAACTCAAAAGACATTCTGATAATTTATCTATCCAATGTGTCATGAATGTGATTACATAACAAATTCACAAACCATAGTGAATGACTTGGCAAAATCCTTTCACAATGAGTAATTAAGTATCATTTTATGATCAAATTTATTCTGATCAGCATAATAAGTCTAATTTAAGAATTTATCCATGGCATGTCGCCCATTTCACGACCAAGCCCAAGGCTGCTTTATTAAATATTGTTAGTTTCATTTTCAGAAACAGAGCTCTACTAGGCCCTTATTGGACAGTCTACAAAGCTACGCTCAATATATTTAATTGCGGAAAAGTAATAAGGGCCAAATAGTCTCCATCAAATTTGACACCGAAAACTCCAAGTACTGAGTTTTAAGTACTTAGCATTTTGCTGGATATGTGGTGGTGTCAGTGGAAATAAAATAATCATCGATTAATTTGATTTAAAATAGGAAGAAGTTACAATCCATGCCGAACCGATTGACATTATTGTTTTCGAGAATTTCTCATCTAAATGGGTACCTAGAAATAGTGATTCGGGAGTGCACAGGGAAAACAGAATGCAGTGGAAGTTGTGGTAAAAGAGATGGTTGCTCGAGATTGAAGACTCTATAGAATCGCAAGGCATTAACTATGGTAGATTCGTTGGCGCTGGCCATTATGAAAAAGAGGAAGGAAGTGAAGGAGGGCCCAGTAATAACGACTTGGGAGTAAAGAGCTCAATCTCATCTATGATTCACCACTTCAGAACCTCTCTGTATTAGCTCTTGATCTCAAACGTTTAATTAACCAATTAGTACGAAGAGAGGGCTGCTACTGATACTTGTCAGTAGCTTTTGTGAATAGGGAGGTTGTAACCTTGCGGGGCTTAATCATCGAATCAAAACATGTTCGAAGAACACTAGATTGTAGAGTGGTGACCAAACATGGCGAATAAACACTCACGTGCACTGTTCGTGCAACGATTTGGTTGAGAGCTGACCCACACGGATTGGGGTAAAAATGATAAATAGAGTAGTCCCATTTAAACTAAACTGCCTTCAGCCATTGATGTCAGATAAACAAACGCACCTGTGGACATTTACTCTAGTGCCTGTCCATCGTATTGAAATTCCTTTTTGCATTAAGTGGTGGTTGAGGAGGAACGACTTTGGGGAGATGTAAATCGCTTTGTCTTTCATACTACATCGACTTAATCCTGCCGAAAGTTCTCAGGTAAATGATGCGTGGCGCGACTACGTCATGGCAATTTGTTTCCGTAAGTACGTTTAATTTCTGGCCTTTGTAATTTTGGAAGATGTCCACTTAATCCGTGCACTCGTAGCTTGGCGTTTGCACAGTGTGTTGACATTCATTGATCCACTGAATCCGTATGTTAGGGCGCTGAATTTAGGGGTTGAATGCGCGGTTGGAAAACCGATGACCTCGGTCGGTTTCTTCATTAGTTGCGAGTTAGGATTCAGACAGCATGGTTATTTTCGGTCCACGTTATCTGGCGAAGGATCCACGGAAATCAGCGATAATCTGGCTTTCTGACAACATTTAGAAATTTCGTTTTTGGAGAGCAGCTCTCTTTCTGGCTGACCTTTTTTCGCAATCGGGTTCGCATCATATATGTTCTGGAACCTTTTGCGCAATTCGAACATCTAGAACTAATTAAACTAGAATAGTACTAAAGCAAGATGTTCCAAGGCAACTTTAGACAGGTTATCTGCCGCTTTATTGGTTCATTCTTCTAATGGATGGCCCTGACACCGTGGAATCACTTGAGCATGCGATGTTGACACAATATTAAGAGTACGAAGTAAAGGTCAAAATTAAAACTGCTGATAAAATTAACTTTTCTTAATAGAGAAAGCAGCTTCAGAAGGATTGGATATGAAGTGGTTAGAACCATTAGGTCGGCTTTAGGTTGCAGGTTCTGTCCTTGTTTCTGGTTTTAATGTGTCAAATGTGGGCTCTCGAGGGTAATATTCATCATCCATACCAGATATTCGCATTGGAGTCGCTTTCAAAACATACCTACCTGTTTAACTGGGCTAGAGTAGACTTTCTTGCGCAAAATAGGCCAATAGGACCATGTACACTCAACCATGTAGAACTAAGGGAACTGAAGATCAAAAGTTGATCCACCACTTTCCTACCATTGATGGAGGCATTGTAAGCAGCAGATCGCGAAGGTGAAACGTGTTTAGACAGGTGTACCACATGTCTGATGGTTGACATAGACAGATGCCATTTTCTAATGAATAGGTGATGTGTTGAAGTGTTGTTGAAGTGTTGGATTTTCAAAACTTGAAACCAAATTTTAGGGCACTGGACCAGACGAGGTAGGTGTGATAAATGTTAGAATTTTCGTGTAATAAGTGTGAGTTTGGATAGTTTCGAATCATCGGTTTTAATCAAAGCAAGAGGTCCTTTCAATTTGTTGGTCTGAAATATTAAAATTATATTCGTGAAAACGGGCATAATTAATCAAATCCATGGAGACCTGCAAATTTTTCAGAAATTGACTTCGAAGTGTAAAAGTCGAAAGATAAAAGCCAAGCTCAATTCGAATTTGAATGTTGAATAGATTCCAGATATTTCATTAGATCCCGCATATGTTGCCTATGGATATTTTACTCACATTTGATCACAAATGAGCTCATCGTTGTCGATTTACTGCACATTTTCAGTGCACATTTGGCACTGAGGGCAAATTTAGATTATTGAACCTTCGGTTCTGGTACAGCCATAGCATGTCACCGAATAACGTTGAACGGTTTTGGCTGTTTTCGACGTCAGATTAGTCCGATATAATTGAGAAAATGTCAGCGAAATTGGGAGCAAGCTGGATTATATGGACGCGACGGGGGCGATAGCACCCTCATTCACCTTGTGATATTGCCGAAACTCCATTTCAAGAAAATCATAAATTCCAAATTAGCATTTCGGTCCTTTTCAATTCTTATTGCACTCTTTTACTTGTGCAGTTTAGTTCTGCGAATTAATTTGAAAGATGAAGTATTTTCCTCTCAGTGGAGAAATTGGGGCATAAATCAAGCGAGATAAATTTATAGGTTTGACTGGGGAATTCCACCATTGATAGAGGGTGTGGTATTTGCAATAGTTCCTTGGTGAACTTGGGGCACACTGTGAAGTGGCACTTAACTCAGAATACTCCCCGTTGTATCTGGTCAGTTTCCTTTCCTTGGGTCCTGCCATGGATGGTTTTTTTTATTTACTCCTCACCCATTAGGGAAAGTCCCAGGGACTTATTTGGGGAAAAAAGATGTACAAATAGCTTTTACAACGTGTAACGTACAACGGTTAACACAGAAGACAGTAAAAGTGGTGATCGACGTCTTCGGTCCTCTGGTAACGTCTCTGGAGTGGTTTCATCGTACAGGTAGCAATTCAACTTCGTAGTGGCACCTCGCCCTTCCTCGACATTGTTGAGGGTAGATAATTTTTATACCTTCTCCAGAGATATTTTCGAATTTTTGACGGAGACCATACGTCGTCCCCCTTTTACCAGACTGTACGGAATTGTACTTCTGCTGGCATAATCAAATTGTATACGTCCAATGGTTGATTGGTCCTATCCGGCCGCCACTCTCATTGGCTCCCAGAGTTGCCGCTGGGATTACCGGTGGTCACCACGAGAAGGTTGAGAGTAGGTTTTACCACCATCATGGCTGGTATTGCTTTTATTTAGTTAACTAAATATGTTTGAGTTGAGACCCCTGTTGCATTGTCCTTCCTTTCTTAGGCATTGTTGATCATATTTCTTTGAGTGCTACCAAGATACAAATAACAGATTTACCTGTTGATTCTTTCCTTTTAGTTTGTTTCACTGTTTTGCAACCACTTTGTTTCAGATATTAGTGTATTGGTTTGTGAAGTGCAGTTGGTAAAAATCAAATCGTAAAGTACGTTATTCGAGGAGCTGTGGATTCGAATGGACTCGACGACACAAAGAAGGCGATATGAAGTAGGAAACCGATGTGGGGATTCCAGCTAGAAATTGGAATGCTCACATCCTTTCTTGGAGACCTATTCGACTAGATGTGTTTGTAATGTCTGTGTGTACCTGTCTAAAGCCATTTCGAACACATCTTTGAACAGATACAGATGTCTGTGAGTGACGCAGGCCAGTCGTGAAGCTCTATTTAAAGTGCGCCATTTATATCTGGCCGGGAGCAATTAAAACGTGAGTGAAAATGAATTTGAGAATACTTTTCCGCCAGTCCAGGGAGTTTAAAATCAATAAGAAAAGTTATTCCGATAGCGGATCCACCGACAATGATGACTTCTACAAATTGCCGAGTTTAATGTCACTGCCACCGTATCAAGGAAATTTTTAAAGTGTCCAAACTGCATATAACATTGCAAGTTAGTTGCTTAATATATTGAGTTTCATTATTTTACTGACACGGGGACCAACTTAACATCTTCCGTTCAATGGGTGGACGGCGGTTATCCCCAGGTCACAATGGAAAACTAGATGGACATATCGAGATGAGAAACGAATTTACTTGTCAAAGCTTGAATAACACCTTTAATAGCTTTCAATGTAGTATGTTGAATAGTTGGATTGAATCGCACTTACGTGCGTATTGAGCTTCATTGCAGAAAGCGACCGGTAAAGACGTAATCGTCATTCTATCAAATAATTAGAGACATTACAACTTACGACTTCCCGATCTGTGTGAAGCCTGAGGTGTAAACGCTTAATTTAAAGGAACTTCAAGATTAGAAGGTTCAAGCCAGACACGTCTGTTTTGATTGCTCTTGAAGTTGCTCGAATTGTGCTGGGGCCATAGACGGACTTCCTGCAGTGGGTTGCAATGATCTGGTCTGCGGGATTTGTACAAGATCTTTAATAACCAGTTTGATATCTCCAAAACCACACAGATCACAAGTGAACTCTACAAATCGCTCTTTGCTACTTCCCTGAAATCGGTCATGCCTTACCGACCTGTACAAAGTCAAAACCGATCTTAAAATATTGGATTCTACTGCAAGATAGAAACACCGCTATTTCACGATCTTAATGTTGCGTACAACTGGCCACGAGGCCAGCTTTCAAAGACATAAAGTGATAGAAGGTGTGGTATTTGCAATAGTTCCTTGGTGAACTTGGGGCACACTGTGAAGTGGCACTTAACTCAGAATACTCCCCGTTGTATCTGGTCAGTTTCCTTTCCTTGGGTCCTGCCATGGATGGTTTTTTTTATTTACTCCTCACCCATTAGGGAAAGTCCCAGGGACTTATTGGGGGAAAAAAAGATGTACAAATAGCTTTTACAACGTGTAACGTACAACGGTTAACACAGAAGACAGTAAAAGTGGTTATCGACGTCTTCGGTCCTCTGGTAACGTCTCTGGAGTGGTTTCATCGTACAGGTAGCAATTCAACTTCGTAGTGACAAATCATGTGAGAAGCGGTGATTCACTTTTGTGAGATCGAGTAATCTATCTAAACGAAAGCAAATATTGTTCATTTAAACTGAATATCAGGTATAGTGTTTGAATTGAGACCATGCATGATCTAGACCTTGACGTCATCTTTGCATACATCCTTGTAGTAGGATGTACATGCAATTTTCTATCTGCATTTGTGCTAAAATTGCACAGTTTGTAATCCCAAACTTCGACCTCCTTAACCAGTATTTTTTGTTCTGGATCTCTTTTTGATGGTCCAAGTTATGGAAAGCAGAAGTGACGCATAAATTGCTTCAAGTTTACTTCATCATCACTTGGAGTGTTGAATGAGTGCTTTGTACTCGTTGGCCCAGTTGTCTTGCCTAACGTCATTGCTGTTATCCAAGGGTAAAAATGCGCATCAAGCCTTGAGAAGCCTCCGTCAATTGAATGGAATAATGAATAATGGAATAATGGATCATGTTCTTTTCAGAAGAAATCATAAGGACTACTGCCATCGAAAGCTTAAGCATTGTTTCACCCAAATATGCAGGCCTATTCAGGCAATGGTTCACAAAATATTTGCGTTATTTAAAGAAAAGCCAATTATCAAGATTTTCTATTCAAAATGAGAGAAATGTTTGAGTTGAGTGTCTATAATTTGTTTTAAATTTTTGGTTATGCAGTACCAACTTTTGCTTATTCAAGCCTGAAACCCTCCTGAAGAAAAGTTATTTGCTCATCCATTCGTCTTAACTATTTCTAAAGTTGAAAAAAACTTTCAACATTACTGTACTCTCCTTATTGTCTCTGGTACTGTCACCCTGAGGTACCCGGTACAGTATATAAGTAGCAGCTTTAGAAAGCTTAAATTAATTTGAAAATAGTACATGACTGCACACTAGTACTTATAAATATTAACCTAAGACAACCGTTTCCATGGTGGAGTGGAAGTGAACTTAATTTAATCATTTTGAAGCATATTTAGTTGATAGAAAATCGCGCATTAAATCAAAAAGTGATAAGCCTTTTCTTTTTTGAAACAGTGCCCAGGAATTATGTACGTTCCCGATGTAAGCCAAAATAGTTCGACTCTTAATCTTGAATTTGAAATTAATGTGTCGACGTCTCCGTCTAAAGCGTTCCTTTCACTTACCATTTGAATAGGTTCTCTCGGCCATACTCGCAAATTACATCGAAACTCAAAAACGGGCTAGCGCCCAAAATTTGCTGAAAAAATATTTTTCACTCATCTCCCGATGCCAGTCTCAACTTATTGAAGACACTCACTTTATAGAGGAATTTGACAAGTTGAAAACGGATTTTGAACGCGTATGTTATCTTATGAATCGTCTCCAAAGTATTCCGGAGGGTAAATTGAAAAATTCGCATAATTTAACCAGGCCAAATCAGTATTTTATTATAAAGTCATTGATTTTTAAATAATATAAGTGACATAGTTTAAAATGAAATACTTTTGTGAATAGCCTTATAAGAAATAATAGTATATATTTCCAGCCAGAAGCAGTGTCACTGCTAGCGGGGTTCAGTCAGCGAGGGAACAATTAATGAGAGACAATGGCAAATCGGATACAATGTCTGCCCTCTTCCAAGCGATGTGCGGAAATGACTGGGACCAATCATTCATCTCCGATGCCCTGAAATCTTCGAGCCTTGCTGTTTTCTATGCATCATCGGCAAAACAACTGTCACTGGCCTTGGCTAATAGAGCCATCATTTTATATAGCTTGGGACTAATCAACGAAGCCATTTATGATGCAAATGAAGCTATCAAGGTAAGCATTTTATTTTCAGGGCCCTGGTTCATCACTGGGCAGCAGCATATTTGAGTAAGCTATCAGATCAAATTGTTTTATTTCACAAAACCATTTTTACCTGGCCAATGACAAATGTGACCTTGAAAATACTTTCCACTTGGTATGGAAATGGCTTAGAACCACGAGAATATAAGAACCAGCGTTAGTTCTATGTATGGTTACTGAATTCTTTATGACAGTTGAGTTCCGCACAGTGAATTTTCGGATTGAGACAGTTTTCGAAATTTTGCAAGAAAAGGCATCTTCATCTCTTGAAGGCTTTTCTGCATAGCTTCGGATTTGTCCGATACAGCATTTTTAATGATACTTACAAGCTGTCGGTCGATCATCCACTAACAAAAGAGTTGATAGACACTGCTTCAACTGGGGCTTAGGTGTTGGTAGCCATCGATTCCACATTTTGCTTATTGCTAGCAGCCATGTACTTCCAGCAGTGAGAAGTGTACATTTTTAACTCAGGCAAAATGACCGTGGGAATTGCTGTTTTTTTCAATTCGATAGTGAAACTGAGGCTAGAGACAAGTACAAAATAATGTTACTGCGATAATGATGTAAACATGTAGATGGGACAATGTCGAAAGATTGTGTTAAACTTCTACAGACGATTTTTTTGGATTTCAGACTCCAATGTCACGAATTTCATTGGTGAAAACTTTCATTTGCTTGGGCCAGTGCTATAGATGCAAGGGCAAATTTCGGACTGCCAAGCAATGCTTCAAAATTGCACTAGGTGTTCTTGGTCAAAATAAACAAGATGAATACAGGCACCTGATGCAGCACGCTCTGCGAGGATTAGAAAAGTGTTATGAAGCCAAGACACTCGTCCATTCCACCGTTTCTAAGAGTCTGTGGAAGTCTTATCAACCTGAGCCTCCTGAAATTAAGATGGGGAGGAATGAAGGCAGTGCTGAAGATACCTCCAAAGTGTTCTGTTCACTGCTAGCCTCTAACGGTTCCTTGAGACTTAAGAACGCAGGGCCCGAATATGGTTGGACTTTGGAAGTTACAAGGGATGTTCAAGCCGGTAAGAGTTCTTTCTCAGCTTGAAATTTTGCCTTCAGCTGATCATTTTTACCTTTTTTTTAAAATCTTAGGTGAATTCCTCTTAGTTGAGAAGGCATACGCAGCTTCTTTGAGCAAAAGACGAACTAAGTATTGTTATTCCTGCTTCCGTTCATGTTTAAATCTCATTCCCTGCAGGGGATGCCCTCACGTAAGTGTTAAAGTGCCTATTTTGCTTAGAAGAGAAGGTGAGATGCACTCTTCTTGAAGGTAGTGCTTAACCTAGCGTTTTTCATGCAGTTGTCAAATGCCATTTTGGGCTTGTAAATCTGATGGCTGCAGATTATTTGATAGAAGAAAGACCTAAGTTCACCACCTTTCTACTGCAGGGGCAGTTTTGTGTAAAAGATTCAGCGCGAACTGTTAACAAGGCAAACTATGGTTTGCAGTCATTCATGGTCTCAGATTATGAGACACGTTAGAGAACAAGTTATCTTTTAGATATTTAGATGAAGCACTGTTGAAACTCCGCTATTTTACAAACTAGCATTATGATTGGGATATAAATGTTTTATTATAGGTTGGTTTTTGTAGCACCATTTGTGCTGAGAATGCCTTGAATTTGGATAAGCGGAGATTGCTGGGAGTAAATGGACACATTCACGATTGCAATGGAGTGCTACCGTGTTTACTTTTGGACCGATTTTCTCCAAAGTCGGAAGTTACTTTAGAAATAACGGGTAGTCCCACGTTAGCGCACCTCGCCTATTCAATCATTGCGAACACGGATCCCCAACGTTTGCTTGACTACATTTGCTCCACGGGAGATTATCAAGTAAAAAGTCCTTCTCTTGGTGAATTTATTAACCCTAAAGATAGTTATATTATTAGGTCATGGAAAGTTAAATAATATACAATTATAGTCAGATTATAGAACAAGAATGAATTTTTACAGATTAATAAACGGAAAACTATGTTTTGTTGGTTTTCGAAACAAAATCATCTGCTAAGGAAATAAGTACAGTTCAGTAGTCATTAATTCCTACGCAGATTCGATTTACTATTTGTGTGTCTATTTACAGGGGAAAGGAATCGATTTCACATGAAAAGTTTATTTCAAAATAATTATTTTCAACTTACATATGCATACATTGCCTTATCCGATTCAAATTATGTTGAAATATAAATTATTTTTATAGACGAAACTTGAGAATAATCAAAGAAGAAATTTTCAACTTAGCATTCGTATGTATCTAGGGATTCAGGGAAATGTCGGAGCTTAATTTACAATAACTATATGGTTTTTTTAAATTGATTAAAGGGCGGACGAGGTCACCAGGCTTTCGTTGGGTCTGATTTTGTGCGAGCCATTCCTCCGACTGTCTTCGACCCGTCTGACTACTCGTCGGTTGCCTGGTTAGTTACGTGTTCTGATAAAGTTGATGTCTACCGAAGATGGCAATACACGGTTGCGGCAATTTTTCTTACCTACTGCCTCTTTGTAAGCTTGCAATAAATTTCCTTTTGAAGATGCTTAGTTTTGCTGCGCTATATTATTATCAATATCGTTATTTGAGGTTGGCGGTTACCAAATGGACTGGCGCGAAGACTCGTGGGGTACTGAAGAAATGGTCAAGAATTTACCCTCTCCTACTAATCGTCCTAAATGCGTTCCTGCGTGCTGGGCAGCCGCTTGTTTGCTGTACCATCTGCAGTCTGCTGATATTACAACATTTCGTTTAAATGATAGAATTGGTCAAGATGTTCGTCGACTGGACAGTGGATATGTGAACCTTGGCTTCATTATTTATCCAACCATCTCCCTTATTAATCACTCCTGCAATCCCTCAGCACTTGTTGCACCGTCTAGTAGAGGCTTCGCTGGCATATTAACTTTAAAACCTCTTTCTGTTGGTTCGGAAATTTCAGTAGCATACAATTCGAAATATTCGTTTGACTCAGGTTTAATTCGCAGATGCAACTTAAAATTTATATTTCATTTTGACTGTAAGTGTGAGGCTTGTAGCAACGGCTGGATGCTGAAAAACGAACAGACAGAGACACTCATTTGTCCTGATTGCAACAATCAATTCAGCAGCACTGAATCAGCATGTCCACGATGTTCTTCCCCTTGTGGGGTCGAAAGCTACAAAAAGTTTCTTCAACCAATTCGCAGGTTCATGGGTTACTATATGAATAATGACCTTGTGACTTCGAAACTAGTAGAACGTGGATTAAATTTGTTAAGGGTAGCCCAGTCTCTCATTGCGCCACCCTCGATTACCTTGCTAACGCTAGAGGAAGCATTTGAGAATTTGATCTACCACGAATACGGCCCATGGACTTTGAGATCTTGGCAGGACTCACTGTAAATGCTTGATTGTGTTCTCTACCGCGAGATTTCCTTTCGGTTTCAATCAAACAATTGCTGCAGAAACTTTAAATCCCATTCCTTGGCAAAGTCTACTTTGAACATGATAAAATCGCTTGAAAATCGCTATTAAAATGGAGACTTTAAAATGTGTGCTAGATAACAATTTTTAGTCAAATAATGGTAAATATCAAATTATTTGCTCATGTTTTTGCATCGAGATTGAATTGCACATTTTATGATGGTGGTTTCGACTGGAAATTTGTTTAAATGAAATGGAGCAATAGACGCGTGGAAACTGATCCAGTGAGTGAAACGAAATAAGCTGACCCGCTGATTAAATTCAGTTGATACAGAGCTGGTTAAACGGGAGATTATAAATTACATTTGGGTTAAGACAACCTGTCTCCCCTGGAAATAAGCGTCGAAAAACATTTCTTGTGTATTTAGTTTTGGTTGAAGTTGAAGTCGGCCTCGGTCATGCCTAATTCAACTCAAAATATTCTAATCATATTCAACGACATCATCTCAACATTTAATAACCAAATAAGCCCCTTAGCACGGTATACGTCATTGCCTACTCAGATGGATTTGGAATGCCCTCTTATTTGCACCTGAGTTTCAGTGACTCCGTTCCTAACTGGTGACCCTACCATGGTTATTCAACGCTGTAACCACTATAATTTACAATCTATTTATATTATATTATTTTAGATCCCTATGAAACTTGGCATTTCCAAACTTTAAATTTTCATTGCTCCTGAAATGTATTAAAGGTTCTTTTCAAGCGTATCTGGGATTGTGCCGAGTTTAACAAAAAAAAGCAAGCCAAAAACAAAATAATTGTTTTGTAAATCATTCAAGAACTTCACCCCTTACTTTCTTGTATTCACGAGGTGGCAGTATAGGTGTAGACGATAAGCTGTGGCCCGGCAGCCCTTCTTATTTTGTTGATGCAGCGGTTTTATTGACCTTCACGATCACGGAACTATCTGGTGTGCGGCACCTGCTTTATTACCGTGCTAGACGGCTCTCCTTCAGTGGCAAGCCAGATTTCCAAATGTGGTAGTAATTTATTCATTGGTTAGAGTTGAATTGGAGTGGATGCTAAATACTGAAGGGCGACGCTGAACACAGAAGATCGTGGAAAACACACTCGAACGAAGCTGAATTTGCATGAATTATCTGTCCGAACGCTGTCCTTCTTTGACATTAATTGATAAAAATTCTTGAACGTAAAAGTATATTCTATTCATGATCTGACAAGGAGTCCTCCATAGGTATTTTGGCAATCATCAGAAGTGCATTTAAGTTGGTAAACGAAACGGGATATTTCAGTCTATGCACTTTGCTGGCAGCCGCTTCAAAAATACGACCACTGCTTAATATATTCATTACAGACTCAGTGGTTGATATTCTATATGATGCTAGTTAACTCAAGAACAATGATTCCTTCTGTGAATAGTTCATACACCCAGGGTACTTAGTGAATGATTGATGGGAGCGCGCCACCACGCCTGCAAAAGAAGATTATTTAAATTATTTACCAAAGGAACGAAAGAGTAAATTTTCAAATATTCAGATATTCCCAATAAATCGAGTGAAATCGCGCTTAAATTGGTTTCGGCCACAGACTTTCGGGATTACCTTTCTTGAATAATATCCGTCAACCTCTAGATTTCACCCTTGATGAATACATCTGCATCGGACAAAAAGTCCACTTAATTGATAGACTGACACTTGAAGCTTTTTGTCTTACCAACGTCTGTTTCATTTGAAGAATAGTATCTGGACAACTTTCCAAACACAAAGCTCTCACTTTAGGCCATGAATTTCACTTGCACTCCCTTATTATCTCTGAGTTTTTTCCCAGTAGAACTTCGTTGGAGCATCGTTTAATAAATAGAAGGAAGATGGTTTGCCGGCGACTTCGGTTATTATTAAAGGGGATGATTGTATTCAGATCGTCACTAAAAATCGTTTGAATTTGGAAAAAATTTCAAACATGCGCCTTCAATAGTAAGATAACCGGTTAGCACACCTTTGGAGTCTTATGATTCGCAAACCCTCAAACATACGATTCATTCAACAAAAACATCGAAGGAAGTGGAAAGCACGAAAGTAAGAAATGTTTTATATCTATCAAATAAAAATCTTGTTTTTAGATGGGTCAACCAGGATGATTAATTTCGTTTAAAAGGACGAGAAATTCGAGGCTTCTTTGGGAGCCATTTACTTGTCCTTCTTTGACTCTTCAGGGTACGTTAACGATGACGAAAGGTCGATGCGTGGAATCTTCTCATACAGATCAGGTCGACTTGTTAGCGTAGAGGTGACGCTTCGTGCCTCTGGACCCAGTCCGGGTAAGAAGACGAAATCCCACATTACCTGAATAATTCATATATATATATATAGCAATTAAGGACGATTCGTGAGTTTTGAAACGCAATGGAAAATAGACCATGTTCAAAGAGTCAACAAACCTTGCATAGTGATGAATGATAAGGCAGATGATTGTAGTATTCCGGCGCGAGTTCCTTCAGTTTATGGAGTCTGGTGAAAGGAATATATGGAAAATCGTGGTGTTCGACATGGTAGCCAACATTATACAATGGAATATTCAGAAGGCCGTAGTAGGAGTGGGTCGCCATATTATCTGCAAATAGGTAGTGTTCACTGATGACGTGTCCAGACATTGGGTGAGGTCCAAAGCCAAGAATCGTCCCCATTAGAAGGTAGGCAAAAGCGTAATTGCCTAGAATGCGCCAAGCCACAATATCGGCTGTTATTTGAACAACCAGGTTTATTACTTCCCAGGCAGTGAGCGGCCTTGGTGACTTGAAGAAAGGCCTCACAGCATAGAATAATGGATTCAAAAGAATCCAAACAAATCGAAGAGGGCGACTTCGGAAAAGGTAACATTCGCAGCGCATTGGAATATCAACGTCCAAGTTTTCATGACCTAGCCATCTTAAGACAAATATAGTTGTTACTTTATTTATTTCATTAGGCTAAATTTAATGTAAATGTCTTACCTGTGATGGTCATGATGGTATTTCTTGTAACTTACAGCTACGGGAATAATCATTGGTAGATTGGTGAAAATGGAAAGAACGCGATTAGCAGGTCCATGGCGGTGCCCGAAGGCTAGATTATGTCCAATCTCATGAATCGCACTACCCAGCGAGTGGTTGAGTGTTGCTGAAATGAAGTAACAGCTCAAGACCCACAGGATCCAACCGGGTTTGTAAACGGAGATCAAATAGGCGATCGTAAACTGAGCAATGACTTCTGCAGTGACATACAATGCAATGATAGGATCAGGACCCATAAGCTGCTTGATTTCCGGGTGCTTCTTCAAGATTTCCTGATTTAAATCAAAATAAGAAATGTGAAAATGAATTATATCGGAATATCCTAGCTTAACCTCTTTTTGAGTTTAACTTTTAAATTACGTGACCATCATATCCGCTGACCTTGTTTAACTATCTGTTAGGGCCCTTTGCATAAAATAGTGTCTCGTAAGCATTTTATTTTCAGTTTTTACTTTTTAACATCATACAGCACATGAATTTGATGAGTTCACCAACGCAAAGGAGATAAAATGTTTTGTTCCAACACGATCTACGTACCTGATTTTAGCACAGTTTTATCGTTGTAGAATCATAAATGTTAACTGCTTTGATGACAGGATTTCAGTTTGGTAGGCCAGTTTCTCAACACCTAAAGTTCTGTCGGGCTGATTAGTTCGTAACTTTCTAGTTTTGACAGCTACAGACGTTTGCCAGAGCTGAGTGATTGCTGAACAGGCAAACAGATCGACGTTTATCAGGTCATGCAAGGAGTTCAATTCAGCATCATCTAACGATAATCTTGAATAAAGGCTTTTTTAGTTACATACCATCAAGGACTATACTTCTCAGAGAATCGCATGTACAGCTTATAAAAAGCATATTGGGAGAAGAGTAACACTGTAAGAAGGCGTTTCTCAAGAAGGGTCAACTGTACTCTTTCGAGTATTTATGACACTGAATATTAAAACTTAATTAATGAATTATCACTTCGATAAAGTGCCAAGAGCGAGTGATCAGTCCAAAAGTTGCTGGACTAGAAGCAATCTTTGGCTTTGGCATAACAATTCAAAGCAAGAAAGGGCTAGAAAATGGGCGAGCTCCTCTGTGTAGTTGAAACAAAACCACGCGCTTTGCGTTTCTAAGGGAGTAAGACATTTGACCTTGCAGTATTGTTCCAATGTTTCCTCATTGAATCGAAGCAGTTGTAAACGGTATTCAGGCTGAAATTCTGCTACTAGCATCATGGCCCAAATGTCCAAGTCTTCAATGACCGATATCAAGAACCTTGCTTTGTAATATCCCAAACATCTTAAGTTAGATCTCTTTAAAACTCTGACTTTCTCACCATAAATTACCGGACCACTTATGACCAAGTCCTTTGACTAAAATGTATTTAGCTGTTCCATTTGGATGGTGAGATAATAGTTTATCATGAAAAAAATCTGTGGCAACTCGGTATCTAAGCCAAGACAAGAGCAAAGCAAAGAGTAGATGAGTTGATAAGATGAGTGCTTGGGAGCAGAGACGAATGAAGGAGACCGTCGGAAATGAAAGAATTGGAATGAAACTCGTCAGAGATCGCATTAAGTATCCACTCATCCCTTTCCTTACTAAAAAAACCCTCGATTATCTATCAACGGACTTTGAACGTGTAAAGAGATCATTGTGAAAGGAACTTATATTTCTGCTGTTCTGTTGGCTCACGGAAGGGCGCAAATTTCGTCTCTTAGCAAATGGAACGCAAGGAATCAAGCTCTTCCATTCGAATGGTGAGATAATAGTTTATCGTAAAAAAATACCTAGTAACTCGGTATCTAAGCCAAAACAGGAGCAAACCAAAGAGAAGATGAGTTGATAAGATGAGTGCTTGATAGCAAAGACGAATGAAGGAGACCGTCGCATTAATTATCCACTTATCTCTTTCATTACTAGAGAAGCTCCTGAAAATCCATCAAAGGACTTAAAAAGTGTTAAGAGATTATTGTGAAAGGAACCCATATTTGCACTTCAGCAAAGTTTAATTCATGTATGTTTCTGCTGTTCTGTTGGCTTGCGGATGGACGCGAAGTCCATCCCTTAGCAACGGAACACAAGGAATCAAGCGTCTCATATCTATGGAGAATGATTTTATTGTCTTAGAGCCAGTTTAATTCACATGGGTACACATTTTCGTTTTGGGGTTTTGAAAAAAACAGTTAGGAATATTAGAGGTTTGTTTTGTCACTGTGAAAATCAGAACTGAAACCAGATTATATTAAAGGATTTCGATGAAATTTTAATTTTGAAAATCAACAACCCTCTCTGGTTTGATCGGTAACTGTTAGGTCATAATAATTCAAAAAGATCTGAATAGACAAAACAAAACCCCTCTGAGACATTTTGAAGTAATAAAAGGCAGAAACCCTACCGATCGCTGGAATAACTCTGTGTATAGGCAAAACGTGGAAGGGATGAATCAAAACTGCTTAACTGACCTTTCGTCTCTCGACGTGGGGTTCTTCTGTATAGACCCACTTTTCATCAGCCAATTCTAAGCGTGTTTTGAGTGTCAAAGCGCGAAAGAAGTTCCCGAGTGGTCCGATCACCTCCGTCATCGTTGCTAAAATGAACAAGTAAAGTGCAATGATACGGATGTCAAGTTCTGATCGAACTTTAATAAGGACATTGAATAGAAGTTTATAATTATAATGCTCATTGGTAATTAATTGAATGCAACCTTTTGCCCCTAAGTACATTTACTTTTGTCCTATTCAATTCTATTATTATAAAATCAATTTTAGGTTTGAATTTTGAAGGATCGGTTGGGCCAAATTTCATCTGGTTTTTTGACGTAAATCACTTAAGATTGTTGACATGCATCCATTTCGCCAGAGAAAATCCACTTTCACCCAGCTGATCACGAGATCAAACGAACTTTTCACAGCGTGTCAGGATTTTACCGTACCATGTCTAGAAATCGTTTGAGATAACGGATTCATTAGCGTGCCCTAGAGCACAACTTTGAAGGTAAACAGCATTCAAAACTGTTGCCGTCTCTAGCACAATCCATGAATATTGGAATCCGCAATATTTAAGCCCTAACCATGTTTTGAAATCGCAAAACATGCAAACACCTAATACAAGCCAAGTCGTAAATAGAATGGAGTCACCAATGTCAAATGCATTTCTTTCAGTCAAATGCGTCATGATGTTGACACCGATGAGCCTGTGTACATTAGCTTGTTACATAGATTTATGGAAAAAACAAATCTGTACGGAATACAACAATGCATGCATTCATGAGCAATGAACATACCCCCAAATTATGAGAAACGGTAAAGTGGTTTAAAGCCACCGGTGCTGTGGTTTAATATTCATCTAACCACCACAATAGATCGGCGACCAATCAGCGTTGGGTTTGAGCTTGATTGGTTGATACTCGCCGGGCTTTTGATGACTGGGTGCGGAGGTAGTTTGATTGTGTACGCATTCCCATTGGCGACGTCACTAGCTTGAGTTTCCCCATGCCTTATATTAATAAATAAGGTAACAATGATCATCTAAATGTTATTAACTAATAGAAATTCGACTATTTTACATAGCAGAATAGACTGAAATTGCGTGGGTTGGGGATTTTAGTTAGGTGAAAATAATTCTCTCTAGTTCACTTAGCGGTGACCTAAATGCTACCGACTTACCGACTTACAAACAGCAACCTGAACGCGATAAGCATGAAGTCGACTTTGTGAAACCGTCATGCTGTAGTGGGTGACTAAGTGTTACCGTCTAGACGAGGACGGTAAAGGTGGTTCAGTGAAAAGAAAGGCTTGCTGTAATCGAGGCTATGTGTTGTAAGGAATATTGTCGTGCTCCTTTCAGAACAATCATTCGTGCTGGTTCTTGACCGTTTAAAGTCCATAAACGCCAGTAATGAGCGTCAGAGTCGTTTTCGGAGCGACCTTATTTACTCAATTAGATTCCGACAAATGAAATCTAATGACAATTTTCGAAGCTTCACAACACATTAAGTTTGAAATAAATATTTTCCAGCGCATTCTTTTTGGCCATTCTCATGCTTAAAAATTGACGTTACCATGGTAATAAATTACCAAAAGGCAAGAAATTTGTAATTCTACTGAACGACGATTTAAGTACTTACACATTTATCCAGTAGGCAAAATCATGCACACGAGTGAAATTCCTATCTAAATTTGATGGACGATTTCAAAATAGTTCCTGATCGAACAGCTATTTCATTCAGCCCTGGTCGGATTAGGACCGTAATAAGTCTCGAAAAACTCTTCCAAAAGGAAAAATTGTGGTCCATTATCCAGTTGAAACTGCAATTTTATGCTCTATCGTACACAACAATTTCAACTGATAGACACTTTACTTGAGAAGGTTCATTGAAATAGACATATGAAACCTCTTCATACCTATTTTATTACTTAGATGCGTAAACTAAATGCCTTGCGTAGCATGCAAATCCTATTGTCATTTCAAATCATTGCATGCATATCGAGAGTTTTCGATATTTTTCACGAATACTTCTAGAAGTTCCATCAGATTTCAGTAGTCATTAGTAATGACATAGAAGAGATTAAACGGATGCAAAGAGTATTTCAATGAGAATTTTAGATTTGCATTTTCTTCTAGTGGTCAGCTGAGTTACACGATCATATGATTTCGCACACACCACATTGTGAATGCACAATCCAATGACCTAGTTGAGTTCAATCCTCGAATTTTTCCGCAGGTCGTAATTGGGGTTTGTGATTTTCAAAACTCAGGATGACGGATCGCCTCTTAATCAAGGATAAAATACTGTCAGTAGGTCTCATATTTCTAACCTTTTTCTACATATGTATTTAACAGAGGTTTTTGTCTGTTAGACTATTTGTTTAGGAACTAAATGTTCAAACTATTGGCAGTAGAAATTCCAGGGTCAAAATTAGGTCGCGTCTGATTCTCAAGAAGCCATTTTACGAGGAGAAAGTGCTTTAAAAAAAAGAAAAAAAAGAGTGAATGAATACTAGGAATCTCTCTCCTTCTGTCAACGCCGTATTCAAAGTTGTTCACTTCGAAATCATGACACGAATAATAATGTGGGTCTTGAAGTCTTTCCGGTTATAAATTTGCTGAGCACCAACCCCTCCAAAAACAGTACCTAGAAGATGGAATTAAGTCATTGGCCGGTTCGCGATGAGCGGTTGATTGTCGCCGGAGTTTCATCAACACGGACGTCGACCAAGTATCTTCCCTATTCAAGGTTCTTGAAGTTATTTTTAATGGCTCCTTTAAACAAGTACCAAAATATTCCAATATTCTCAAATGTCAGCACACAATGTATGCATATCAATTCAATAATTGTATGAGAATACTTTAGAATCGCCATCAACACAAAGATTCGTGATCTTGAGATTATGGTAAGTCGGTGATAATCACCTAGCTAAAAGTTATCGGGATCACAAACTTAAATGTACTTTTTAGAATCGAGAATTTGACCTTGAACGAAATGCCGATCTTTCCGCAGATTAGCATGAGTGTTGAATAAATCGTCGTAAACCCTACCCTAGGAATGGTCCATTGCATTATTAAATTAAAAGATAAAAAATGTAGGTTACACTATCAGACCACGCTGCAATTTCATGTCGATAATGCAATGACTTGCATTGCCAACTTGAAAGTTTTTGTTAAAACAATCAAGTCATGATGAAATGAATTTTGACTTAACTCTTCACAGCCTACACATTCACTAAAAAGGCTTTCAAATATTCCATCTTTAACATCATCAAAGATTGAAAGGTGAATTTATCTGGATCTACGATGTCATTCTTGAAGGCGAACTCAAGTCAGTCTTGTGGTCGAAATGGTTCAAGTATTGTTAGAGCAAAGCCATTTTTGGGTAGAAACTTACTGCAAGATACAGCCACCCACCGATTTGCTGTGAAAGTCTGCACCCACTGTACAAACCTGCAAGCCTGATGTACTGGCGTAATTCCAGAATATTTAGTGTAAATTGTCATTTAGTGAGCTAGTGTACAATGCACCGATTGAATCCCAGCCATTTCGGTATAACTTTTGTGCAGTCGATCAGCATAGTTTGTGAGGGTCTGAACTCTGCTAGGTTGACGGATTTTCGATATTTCGACGGGTTTGATATGAACCAAATATGAAATGCCATGGCTGATTGGGATATTCTATTCCAAGATGTTCTAAGATTGAGGTAACTTCCACTACCGATGGTTCATAACCTACCTTAGACAAGGCATTCCAGTTTATACAATCGTGAAATAAAATACCTGCCAACTGACAGGGTGATTAAAAATTTGGACCGCTATCTGCCTTCCTGGAATTGTAAGTGGAGATAAACGGTGACTTGCTAACGCTCTGCCTCAAGCAATGCGCATTCGGTAACGCTTGAAATTCCGCCGTAATCAAATCAAATATACTAAATAATGCAAGATAAATGACATTCAATCAATCTAATTATTAGACAAGATTATACCAATGATGATAATTTGTGTTTTGATGGCATTAAGCAAAGGCAGTATAGTTCATTGCAAGCATGGATCATTGTGCAACCTGAATTCGGCTTGATTCTTTCGGTATCCATGCTCAAGTAGCTACTCCTATCTTATTGCGCTCTTTATTGTCCTTTGGAGATTATTTAACCAGGGTTGCACAAGGGCAGTAGACAAACCGAGGAGTGCTATATTCCATCAAACTGAAGTTCTCTCTCCAGGCGATATAGCGCCTTTGCTATAGTGACACTAGCGTCCAGCTGTCAAGATCATCAATTCACAATTCAAAATGAGAGGCGAAACTGTTTTAATGTAGCAATCTACTAAATATTATGCACCATTAAAAAACATAATTAAGAGACTCGATGTTTGGAAAAGAGCGATTGAAGGTATAATACGAAGTCAATTAACATAATCACAGAAAAAGTGCTTACATTTGATCTACGATAAAGATATATGACCTCCTACATTGTCAAGTGTTCTGAGGCTATTTTCTGGGTTCTTTATGTTTGGATTTCTTGTTAGCTTCTGTCAAGTTATCTCTTGTGTTTCATTAGAAACACGATTTGTACAGAGTTTTGGAGTTTAAATGCTTTATATTGGTCAAACATCTTTTGGTTTATTAAGCTATTTAAATCATTGTACTGTAACTCTAATCTTGATGATGTTAGTCACTTCCAGTCACCAAAATTGAGCGTTAAAATATACAGACGCTATAAAGTAAACTCTGGTTACGATTAAGCTAAATGTTCGCAATTTAACTGACTCCTTGCTCGTGACTCTTTCGAGAGTGTCTGCCACTGGTCGACTTCTCGGAGCTCGAGCTTGTGTCGACAGTGGGTATAAGCTGACTCCCATCATGCAAATAGCGTTTCTTTGGACTAAAGTATTGTCAACCTGTGCGAACAATGTCGTCTGGCTCTGAGACACGGAGCAATGAGGTAGATCGGAGCACATTTTCCTATTTCACTCTTGAAGTAATAGTCCTGATGAGCCCCAATGAATGGCACTGAGTGGGTGTTCAATCTACCCTAAATTACGTATTTTTGGTAATGGACTGATCAGATCCCTTTAGTTTTGATGGTTATGAAGTGGCAAATGTATTAATAATCAAGGATTTCGTTCATTGGCTTGGATTTCTGTGGTTCAGCATCCAAAAATTTCAGGATTTAATGCCTTGGTTTTTGGGAGACATTTGATTCGGCTTTGCATTGTAGGTTTATTGTTATTTCTTCAGTTATGACTTCTAGGGGGAAGGTGGCGAGAGTCAAATGTGTGCAAGAGGCACTGAAGAGTTTGAGAACTATAGTTTGGGGCCTTGAGTAATTTCAGTCTCCACTGTGAAGGGAGCTGACTAGCGATGAAAGCACTGGACAAAACTAAAAACGACAATCTGGCCATTCAGATTAATGAGTCTCGTAATAACCCAGTTCCCATTGGTTAAATTGCCTCAGAGGTCGAGGCAAGAATATTAAACTTTCCCAACAGCGAATTTTGTTGAATTCTTCGAAAATCAGACCCAGCAGCTTGGTTGAAAAAAAAGAGCGTCACTTTTAAAAGCCACTTGTGTGGAAGTGTCGCTGAAGTGATGCTGAAACTCTGACGCACTCGTAATATATATTTTATTTTGAAGACCTCATCCGAAGACAAAGCACTGATGAAACCTCCTGAAGTCATTGGCACCCAGATATTTCCTTCAAAATCAACTAGAGATCAAAGCAAGAACAGAGCTTTGTAAATTAAAAGATAAATGGCAGTTAATGAGTGCTTTGAAGGCCATGGTCCATGGTCGGTATTAACAAATTGATTCCTTCCATCAGATGGTAGAAAATATAATGGGTCTCAAGTTCAAGTTCCAACTATTTTTTAGGGGTGCTGGTAATGATAGTAATTTGCTCGAATCTCAAGGAATATGCAAAGGGTTCGGCTGATATAGGAGTTTCCCTATTCCTCCTATCTTTCAGTTATTCGTATATCCTCAGCAAAACAGTATATAGTTATTAAGCGTGGCGTTCCCTCCAATAAAGCTAATGCAATGCATTTGAACGGTTGAAAGGTTGATGTATAGTTCAAAAGTCTGAGTGTGGAGCTTAGCTAACAGTCTTGGTGACTTAATATTAGAAACTTCAACTAATTATACCTGAGGAGTTAGTCAGCTGAATCGTGTTATTTACAGAGACACGAAGGCACGAAGTCATCATGTGAATGGTCAAAAAGAAGCTTCGCTCTCGAACGCGATTCTTCAACTTTCATGAAGGCTATTATTAATTGATATGGGTGCTCATCTGTAACTGCTTAATGAGAGTACAGCATGAGGTAAAAATTCATTACTGATAAGTGATAAGGTCATGAGACTTGGCAGATCAATGTCAATGTCAATGTTGAGGGAAGACGGAAACCATTCCCTTCTGAGCTCAGGTACAACACGAGCCAGTGTTTTTAAATAGAATTGAAGGCAAACTCTGAGAATTTCATCGCAATTTTCCGTGTTCTTGAATGAGAAATTCTTAAAGTGCAGTTGGTTCACAAACTAAGGGATTACTCCTGATGTTTTTCGTTGACCCTCACTGAATTTTCAAGTTAAAATTTTATCTGGTTAATGGTCATTCTCATGCACCAGACACCCCCTCTAGGCCGAATAAAACCCCATTTTGAAGTAAATTTAATCGGGATTTCAGTCGGTGCCTAAAATGACCAGCTGCTCAAATAGCATTTTGATCAAAGTTAATTGGGCGAAATTGTACCTGTGTCTTCTTCGAAAAAACACCAATTTCAGGAATAAAAATTGATGCAAAGACGTCTCGTCAAAAACAGTACCAAGCTACGTTCCTTGGTTCACACTACCTTATATAATAAGGTCGAGACAAAGTAGAGAAACGGTTTTTAATAACGATCATACCATTCAAACCACCGGTTTCAGGAAAGCAAAGCAAGCAATTACCGCGACTGGTAAAAATCTTAATCTTATATTTTCTTGTGCAACACTCTATCAACTCAAATAAATTATTGTTAGCGACCAGTTTCGGAATAAATTGGGCATATTAAGCAATGATTTGCATTTTCAGTTTGCAGAACTTATCGGGTATCAGCAGATTCCAACTGTTCAAGGTCATCGATATCTTTCTTGAAGATATTCCCATTGACAATCAGACGGAATAAATGTACTTTCAGGCTTCTTGATGATTTTTGTATTCTCTCAGTTGAAATATTCAAGATTATTTTTTAATCATCAGAGTTAGTACTTCCTCTGAAGGCATAATGGACGATTCCAGTCTGGTATTTGATGCTGATCGAAAAAGAACTTGTCAGTTTTCAGGATACGGTCATAATTTCACATTAAAAATGCAAAACTGACTAATTTGACATAATGCGCCAACTTCTTAGTAGTTTTAATCTCCGTAACTTAAAAGATCGTCTTGAGATAGAAATCGTAGTTTGCCAAAAGTACGAGCAAAGATGTTTTGTTGTCATTGTAACTAATGATAGCGTCTTTATGAAAAAGTCAAGTTTGTGATAGATGCATCATGGTTTTCTTTTGGTACTGAGTGAAATTACATGTACTTGAAATGGAAGCTAGAGAGCTACTGCAGATTCAATTGTTATTTGTCAGTTGCGCACTGCGGAGCTTCATATTTTTCGGTGCTCTGCCCTCTGCGTAATAATCCTCGTAAAAATACAACGTGAGGTGCTTAAAAACCAAGAGAAGAGTAGCAAGAAGTGATTGAATGAGTCTAGGACGCTAATGAATGATGAGTCATTTTCATAAGCCTGATCTGAATCAAATCGATCTTGCTGTTGAATAAAAGGAGTGAATCACAACATTTGCAAACCTGAAAAAATAGGGATGTTGAAGAGCGAATTATGGGGAGAGAAAACCATCATTTTAGGGGATACCAAAGTGAAGAGTCAACAGTAACGTGCTGGAAGATGCCTCCACTCCTCTATGACACTCTAGAGGAGCCCAAAGGCAGCAGTGAAGAAATGAGTACAAGAAAAGCCAACTAATCAAGAAGGTCCAAATAAAGGCTTTGAATAACCTCCAGAGATTCAAATATATTTTTTTGTGACAAAGGTGACCAGAATTACTCTCAACCTCTTTGTGGTGACCACAGGTAACCCCAGGAGCAACTTTGGAGACTAATGAAAGAGGCGGCCGGACAGGACCAATCACCCACTGGATGCATAAAATTAGATTATGCCTGCAGAAGTACAACTTGGTACAACCTGGTAAACGAGGCATTATGTAAATACCTGGAATCAATGTCTCAACTTGGACTGTGGAAAGTGCGTTCATGTAGCAATGAATGGAATATCCGCCAGAAAGTTTAAAAAGTGGCATGACGATTGTCTGCCTTAACAATGTTGAGGACAGATAAGGTGCCATTACAAAGAGGAGCTTCTACCTGTAGGATGAAACCATATCAGTGAAGTGACCAGAGAACCGAAGACGTTGATAAACGCTTTTACTATCTTTTGTGTTAACTTTTGTGTACTACTTTTTGCAAAAGCTATTTGAACTTCTGCTGTAGCCTCAATAAGTCCTTTAGACTCGTCCTAATGGATAGGGAGTAAGGAAGCAAGTAACCTTGTGCCAAAACTCCAGAAGCGTAATTTGAATGGTAAACAGCTAAAATTCAGTAATTGATTCTTTTTGGATTCTACTCTTTATGGTTCAAGTTGAAAATTCAAAAATGCCCCAATATTCTTCATTTTTGTGTATTCTGCGATTATGGATGCCTTACTTTTTTCATTTATAGTGAATGAAACAGCATTTTTAATGTAAACTAAATGTAGAAAGTGCTTATTATCGAGATAAATACAAAACAGTGTATTTGAAACTGATTGCTCACGTATATAAATATTGTAGTGGACAAAAATTATTGGAAATTAGGTTCAATTCTCATGAATTTACTAAAAGATGTCTTTAATATTCATTTTTGTTTCAAGTTCTTTAAGAAGGATATATAATTACGGTCCCATTACGCCGACCATTGCTCAAAATCCTTTGGAATCTAAAAACCTTACAATTTTCGACAGATCTGAACTATTAATAATGAGAAGGCACTAAGTTTTATGAAACTAAATGAATTACTACTGATGCGAAATGTGTGATTTGAGTAGTGTTCCATACAGAGGTCTTTGGTGAGCAGGGGATCTCAGGTTTCGGTTGGTTTAAAGTGATTTTGCAATGATTCTTATGCCATTTTCTTCTGACTTCATTTAAATTCGCAAATGCAGTTGCTCATTTATTTTTTATGCTTTAATAAAGTTAAAAATTTTGAAACTTGTATTGAGCTGCACCTGATTTAAGCTGTATTACTTTTGACGTGGGAGAAGACTTCCCCGGATAAGCCATTTTGTCAATGTTTGCCACAAGACGACTGCAGAACTGCTCAATACAGCATAAAAATGGTCTTGATCACTACGTCAAAATAATTCCCATTGCCAAGGCAGTGAGTTTCATTGGCAGTTATTTTTTTTATTTATAGTGTTGCCATGGTGTTTGGATAAGGAGTTGTACATAAAGAACCCACTCTTTGCTGTCATAATCAGTAGTGCTTTCGCAGCTCATTTACTTGAGAAACTGTTTCATATCTTAACCGCACCCGGAAGAGAGAGAGAGAGAGAGAGGTAAGCAGAGAAGTCAGGCTGAGCAGTTTATTGGAGGTTAGTGAAGAATACTTGTAGTTCCTGTCACTAGTCTTGAGATTTCGCTTTGAAATGTCACTTATATAACAACTATCCCTATTCGTAGAGTACTTTGTCTAAGCTCTCATAATATTTACTCTTATTTAAAGGAAGTTTTAAGTCTTTTTCTCTCGTAATTTACTTGCAAATTGGTTTGACAACCCGATGAATGTTTCTGCAACCATTGCAATGCAATCTAAGCTGGACAGCTTGCTATGCGTCATTGTTAATAAAAGGTTTTAGAATCATATCTAAAATTGGCTTTCATTATTTACTTAGCTAGTAAATACTTCAATTGTAATATCCCGATTGACGTAACTAGACATTTCAATCCGTTCCCTCCAACATGCAGCCTGCCATTTCACTGGTACCTTAACTGAACATTATAATTTATATTCATAATTTTTGCATACTAATTTAGATACTTGCTTGGAACTCTATTGGTCAGTATATTTAGAAGAGATTTTGTATCTAGGGCGTCCTAAATGGATGCAGCCACATTTAACACTCAAATCGCAAATTAGAATTTGACGAATTCCACAAATTTGAAATGGTATATTATTGGTGCTCTCAAGCGATGCATCGAGAGAAAACCTAGAACTACATGTGAGGTTGTTTATATGAGGTCGTCGTTACAAATTTGAAGATGTGGTTTGGTGACTCAAGCTTAATGAGAACATGGCCTCAAGAATGTGGATATTTTGGTCTAATATCTCTTAGTAAAACTATTCAGCTATTACGAAACTCAAATTTTTGAATCGTCGTATAATTAGAAGCAAATTTTTTGAATAGTTTTGATTCAGGTCATTTGAATGGGAGTGATTGTTAAGGAGTTGTATGATCAGCAAATTTTTGAAACTCGAATTCATCGCTTCCCTTCATGGCATCCGTCTTGTGTGATCATCACATTCTTTCTCTCCATCAGGGATCAAAACCACTTCGTCATCTTTTCTAGATATCGTTTGCATGATGATTTTGCGCAATGAGTCTCGCTGAATGAATGTAAAAGCTGTACAATCGCTGAGCTATCCTTTCGAGTCACTAATTAGAGGGTTTTATTGCTCAAAGCCTCTTGAAAGGAAAGACTGAAATTTCAATCAAACCTATTCTAAGACTTATTGAATGTACCGAGTTTTCAAGCTCAACCAAAAAACTATGATTTATGATGTGATAGGTACTTTAAGTTTTAATGCCTACAATGGAAAGCACGATACAAGGGCAGCGGTCCCCTTCATTATGAAAAATGTGCTATATTGTTGAATTCGTGAGTTTCCTCGCAACTTCTTCCAAGCACTTTCCTGGTCTTAAACTTTACCTCCATTCATTTCGATAACTTTCATTGGTACAATCTTAACTTTCCATTGATCTCTAACAATGAAGGGGACCGAACAACAATAAACATTGGTTACCCAGGCCCTTAAATGATATCTTATCCTAGATTCGAGGTCATCTAAATTTCTAAGTATGCGTTAAAGCGCTCGATTTGCCTACGCTCATTTGATATTCATCGTTCTGTGTATTTGAATAAACCCACGATCTCATCCGGGGTTCGATGATGTAGGCTGGTTTAACGTCATCTTCATTGGCACTGGGACATTGTGCTATTTGTCATCATGATTTTAGTAAACCTTGCTGGAGTTTGTAAAATGTTGATATTCTTTTCGTGTTTACAAAACTGTGTTGTAATTCTGAAAAAATAGAGCAAACGTATGAGGGCCTTTCCAAAATTTATGTTAGAATGCTTACGTAGCTTCTGCATCCTCAAAAGTGTATATAACTGCAGTTTTAAGAAATTAGACTGAATGATCTGGTCTGACTTCGTTCAATGCAAACTTAGTTCCATTCTCGTCTATAATTCAGCATCACAGGCATCTTATTTCATTCGTTTGATTCACGAAAATCTAGGTTTTTTAAACTGGTTTCCAGTTTTTTGCCTTCCACCTAAATACGATTTCAACCATTTAAGAGCCTTACAGATTTTGTGAAATAAATAAGTAGGTGATAATTAATGAATAAAGGCTATCTAATATACACAACGTAGGTATAAACATATTCAAAAAGGTTGTCCATTTAAAAAGTTTGGTTTTAATTAGATGCTCAACTCTTTCACTGGAGCTAGTTTCTAGCTTTCAAATGCAACTTAACTTATTTCAATGTCAGTGAGTAACCCATGGAGAGTTAAAGTACCTTCCGCCACAAATTAGTGATTTAAAAAGAGTTTTTTGTTTAAATCAGGCAGTGGTCAGTTGTCTCTAGCAAATCGTGGTTGAAGCTTTCAAAGGGTGTTTGTTTATAAAATTGAGCTTCATCATGAATTGTTCAATGCTTTGCCATTCAATGTTTATCTTTCATTAACCAAAGAATAAATAATAAATTAGTTTTACAAAAAAGTTAATAGTATCTGGACTAGTGAACTAGTATGTTTATACAATCCTTCAGATTGTTGTCATTCCTTCACTTGTACATCTCTGCTGAGAAGTCAGGCAATTTCCTATAAAAAAATTGGGAAATTATTTATTAAACCATTATCTATTTACTGTAATTGTGTGTGTCTCCTCCAAGATCATATAATTTGCGACGGTTTGTAAAAGAATCTTCGTCATCAATAAGAATCCTCCGATGATTATGGCCATCACGCCATAATCAAAGATGGTCCTAAAATCATACATAAACAGATAAACAATTAAAAGTTTTGTATTTAAACAATAGATGGTTCTGAAAAATATAAATCACACGAATCCTTGAAAATTCACCGACTGAAATGTGCCGCGACTTGAAGAGATGCATTTACGACAAAGAATTGGCCACCTCACTACACGGAGCGCATACAAAAATATCAACGCTGTGAATTAAATAAATCATTAAACGATTTTGATTTGTTTCTTTTAGGTAAATTTAAAATAAGTGTCCAAGTATTTCAGAACAGTTTTACAAGCGAGTGGTATCAGGTTAGGACATAATGCTAGCATTCAACACGTGCCCTCTTGGAAGAATAACCTTTTGAAAGTAACTCTGAAAGTTGAATTGTCTGATTCAATGACTAAACAAAGGCAGCAGGAAATATATTAAGTCTTAAGGTGATCATACTATTCTCGGCCTCTTTGTGGTTACCACCGGTAACCCCAGTGACAACTTTGGGGGCTAATGAGTGGGGCGGCCGGATGGGACCAATCACCCACCGGACGTATGAAATTAGGTTATGCCTGCAGAAGTAAAACTTCGTACAAACTGGTAAACGAGGCACGACGTAAATACCTAAACTGTGGACAGCGCGTGCATAAAGCGATGAATGGAACATCCGCCAGAAAGTTGAAAAAGACTTCTGGAAGAGATATGAAGATTGTCTGCCCTTAACAGTGTCGAGGACGGACGAGGTGACACTACAAAGTGGAACTGCTACCTGTACGATGAAACCATGCCAGAGAAGTGGCCAGCGAACCGAAGACGTCGATAAGCGCTTTTACTGTCTTCTGTGTTAACTGTTGTGTGCTACATGTAGTAAAAGCTAGTTGTACTTCTGTTGTACATCGAAAAAGTCTTTGAGACTTGCCCTAATGGATTGGCAGCATATAAAAAATTAAGTCTAAAAAACCTGAATTCTCAATTACAATGCTTCAAACTTTAATTTTTGAAATGACCACTTAACAATAACAAAATTGAGTTTCATGGACATTTTCGCTTCCAAGGAGTCTCACATCAGTGGCAAATCAAGTGACTTGAAGTGCGTAGTTAACCATGATCCAAGAATCTTTGTTACCTTTCATAAAGTACAAATATATGAGAGGAGTTGCTAGCTGTCTTACGAGTTGCAATATCAGAAAAAATACAAGAGTGCCATTAAAAGTATTAACCGATTCCAGCATAAGTGAGTGGCAACACAGACCTTGAGGGCCAACCTAGGAATTTTAAACGGTTTGAAAGGAATTGGCACGAACACAAAGATACCTCTGTAAGTGCAGGTACTTGTTATTACTCAAAAGGATCCATTAGTAATATAATTTTCCTCAATTATTTGAGATTTTCTGACTTATCTCCGCTTTTTCACTTTGTTTTACCCTCAAAAGTCCTTCTCTGCTTAAAAGTTGGTCTAAATGAGTTGAAAAAGGACGGGATTTAACAGAAGGAAATGGACTCTAGCACAAAATTTCCCATTCCACCTGAGTGGAATCAGTAGTACCTACAGCAGAGCAGTACTTGTTCTCAGTTGTGTACATTCGAATCCTTAGCATGTCTAACGAACGGCAAAAAACCATGGAAGTTCATCTCATGGTTCTGTTTAGATCCAATTAATCGTTATGTGTTATCGCATCTCTGCTCGTAGAACGGTATTTCCATAAGCTCCTGAGTGAGACTAAGACCATAGTCGTGTATCACTGTTCTAAGAGTTTGCTATTTCTAGTTTAGTATTATGATCTTAACCTCTTCAGTAAATTATTGTAATGTGAATAGAATGACCCCAGAGTGCTAGAAATTAAGGGATGGTATATCAAATAGCGTATAATTATGTAAAAGCAAACAAACGAAGACGTAAACTTTAATTTTTGGCTCACAATAGAATTGAGTGCATGCGTAACTATCAGAATCCATTTTTACTCGAGACTGATTTCTTTAAATGAGACAATATTGCTGCACAGAAAAAGGTTTCATTTTGATAAAACCATTTTTTTGACCGAATGGCAGTCTGGTTCGTGAACCAATTTCAAACGCTTGACAATGGCAGTCTAGGATCACTGAAAAGGATAAGATTGGTAGTTCTAGATCCGCGCAAAATAAGGTCGGTGAATCTCCGAAAGTGGTAGCGGAACTAATCAATGACGGTCATTTCCGTAACTTAGAAAAAGTCAGCCAATCAAACATCATGACTTTCATTGGCAATAAATTAAACTCACAGTGACTCCAAAGACTTTCTGTCGTCAGCGAAACTTCGGCCTCCACTTTGGTTATTGAAGAAATCAAATGCTATTAGAATGACTCCGACCAGTAGCATGCAAGGAGCAGTTATTCGAAGAATATGTGTAAAGGTGAACAAAATGATCGGGCATTGATCTACACATCGTGCCTCTTCTGGAGGCAGTTCAGCCGATGTTACTGGACGACACATGTAAGATGCAAAATTAAACTGGATTTAAGTGAAAAAAACAAGCTTAAATTAGATTGAATGGAGTTGAGATTGAGCTTAGTCAGCAAGTACTCTTTCTAAAATAAATGAGTGCTTTACAGAGTACGAGTCCTGGCAGGTTTGCTTAGATTTAATATTCATTGTACCAAGGAGTCAACGATTCTCGGACTCCTGGTAACAAGAAAGCCAAAACAGTCTGCCTAGAGCAGTTTTTGCGGTCTCGCAACATCAGAATACGTGATGCACATTTGCATCTGACTAACCGTTGATTTCGAATGACAACTTTAAGAAATACTAATAGTCACTTTGTAGTTAATAGCTATTAAATGGAAGCATTTTCGAAAATAGACTTCGATTCATGAGGTTACCATAAAAACAGCATTATATTTTTAAAATACAAAAATCTTTAAGCTTTAAGTTTTTGACAAATCAAAACTATCTCTTTGTTAATTCTATCAATGGAAATCGAATAAACAAATAATACTAATTTGTGCTCATCTAAAGTTCATTTTTGCAATTTAAATGACTTCATTATTTGAAATTTCAGGTTTGAGAAAAAGAATTTCAAAAAGTATGTCACGTAGACTGGGTTTACAAAGAAGAAAACACTGAGTGTGAGAAAAAGTGGCCTGGATTGATAAAGTTTTCTCAATCATTTGTTCCAGTGCGTCAGTTAAATGAATTCGTTTATTATAGGTATTGCAAATCTAGTAAAAAAATGGTTGAATTAAATCAAATATGCACTTCATCTTTAAAATTTTATTTTAAAAGTCAAAATTCAAAGTGTGTTGTCAAATTGTTCACCACTCTTGTTTAAACGCTTGCAATAGGTCTATACTTTGTAAAATAGCTATGAGCTGGGTAGCGATGGACTTGGATTAACTGATTCCTTACCTGACGTTAGGAAGGTCTAAAATGTCCATTTGTTTTAGCTGTCGCTTTGCTCGACACCGCACTATGTAAATTAATCGACCTTTACAAGTAATTTTTTGGCTTTAAGCGCAGTGACGCTTTAAGTCGCCAAAGCAACAACAGTGCAGATATATCTAAAACAACTATGTGGATGCATTCATTTTAGTCGCTGTTAATCTACTAAAAACACTTCAGTAGCAACTGAACAACCGAGAATTTTTGAGAAAGGAAATCCTGAATCTACCAAATCGGTGAATGCAAAATGTCAAGAAAAGAGATGTACTGGATACTTTCAGTCTAGCCAAGTCGGAAAAGCACAAGAATTGGAAGATTCTTACCTAACGCATTCCATGGAAATTCGTAGCTTGGGCTCTTGAAACCAGATAACTACAATATGGTGAAAGGTTTGCCTCACAAAAATGCTAGAAACTACACTGGAATATATTTTGTGCAGAAAATCGCCTAAATCTCTTGCATTAAACATGTTTATACCTTTTATTTTCTGAAGATGTTGGACTGAATCAATGTTATACTTTTATCTTTTTAGGGGGTAGATATATCTGTTTATAATTTATGCTAACTTAAAATGTTGGCCTCAATTTCAACTGAGAAAATTACAACAAAACTCAACTTTAGACTGCATGTTTGCATAAGGAGAAAATTAACCTTAATTTCAAAACTTTTCACCTATAACTCCTGTAAGTTAAAGGACAGAATATTATTGACTTGATGCCATTTTAGGGGGTATCAAGTTATTAGTGTATAGTAGAAACACTACGGTCGGGAAAATTATTTACTGGAAACTTCTCTGGTTTAAAGGTCCGTTGAAAGAATATTTCATGCCAGGATAACGACCATCTCTGCTGCCTTGACAGGACAAATATATCTTGAAACATTGCTGCATTTTGAAAGAATAAGTCGGATTAGTGTAGCAATAAATTACAAACAGCGATATTTTTTAAAATTATTTTACGTTTTCATTTCATTTATAGAGTTCAAACAACGTTTAAATCAACTAATGAAGTGTTTACTAATGCTTGAGATATCGTTATCTTGCGGAGGCTTTCGAATGGATCCCTTGTGCATCAAAATTGATAAAGTGGACCTTAATTTGACCTTCACTTGGTTCAGTTATGTTGAGGTTATGTAGAGGGTGTCTAGTAAAAGCATTTAGCTCTAATTAAATATCCCGGTTTCCGAGGCTGGTGAAACAAGTTCTCCAAGGGGTTGAGCTGGCGAAATACGCGCTCTGTCAATTATTTATTATTATTATTGTTATTATTAAGGTTTCGTAAAAATACGCATCATTCGTTTGGCTGCAAATTTGATGTTGTCTTCAATGTTACCATAATGAACATCACGTGGAAGAGCTGTCGATTAGAGATTAATTTATTTCTGAATTTCAAAGCTCATATCATTCATTTTATAAGCACAACAATACCTATTTGATGGGTTTTGTTTCAGTTCCTCTTCATTCAATGTATATTCTATAAATTTTAGAGAAATGGACCTAAACACTTGATGTGATAAAAGAGAAATCCTTTAGTTGGATTACTTTGAGGAGTGTCGAATTTGGAAAGAATTACAATAAGACAAACGCACAAGTAATGGCTTTTCACTGCCACCATTTGAGAGTTAGTTTTATTCCATCTTCTGGTTTGGTACTTTGCTTAGATTTTGCGATTTGAATGACTGTAAAATTGTCCAAGCCTCTCGGAGGTTGAAGAGGTCTCACAGCTTCGGCCGCTTGATAGTCACCGCCACAGATGGTGGATGTATGGCTTACTTCTGCGGTTAGATGACTATGGTAAACAGACTGTTGCAAGTTCCTCCTCGCAGTACAAAATTGTGCAGACACTGCGTTGATGATGATACGTTAATTTTATTCATGCTCGACTTCAAGTTAGAGCTGATTAAGGAATGTTCCGCCTTTAAAAATATGCCCGAATTCACTCTTTATAGGATCTCCTGCATTTTTTAAATTTAATTGTTGAATAAAAAAGTTTAAAATAAACTGCTAATGAGCACTTGAATTTTCTCCTTTATTACTGTAAAATGAAAAAGATGAAATTTTCATTTCTTAAATAGCCGTTAATTACTGTAGCTTGGGAAATTGTTGACTTGTTTTAAATACCTCATTTGTTCGTGGTTTGTAGAGTTTCTCTCGCGATAAATAGTGGAAATGTTAGCAATTTCAGAAGTAAAATCTTAATTTGAGGGAATCTTCAAGCTTAATTCTGGACTTCCTAGGCATTGCGCTTTCGACATCTTTTTATACTTACACCATAAGCAGAATCAAATGGGTAAAAGCTGATTCAAAAGCAGGTAGCAAACTGGAATGTTCTTGGGTGCATAATTTTTGACTACTTCGCCCCCTAGAAATCGGCTTTTCCATTCCTACTTGCAGAAAGGGTAAAAATGCTCTTAATCGTAGTCTGCTTGTCGCATTTTTTATTCAATTTTACTAAAATTCGACGAAAAATAGCATCAGCAGGTTGCCACTTCAAATGTTTTAATCAGCGGCTTAATATGGCCATTAGTTATTGCCGACGTAGATGGAAGAAGTGTATATCATAGTAAACTCCCTGCGTTAGAGCAATGTACCTGCCTGGACAAGATTTTCACTCTTCGAACATTTGATGTGCCTAAATGTCCAGTTACTCCTTAGAGTTGTTTCCGATCCACTTTCACTATCTAATATGGTATTTTGAACAACCTCAGCAAGTAAATGAGCCCCTAAGGGCCTGATAATGCAATCGGATTGTCCGATTTATGGAGTGATTTCCTTAGATGAACGATGTGTATTTCATGCAATAGCTAAATTTTTCGTCATCTGATATGTTAGAATTTTGGTTTGCTAAGAGAAATTTGGAAAATTTATCTCATGTTTGGAGTTTACATCTACTACTCAAGTGACAAGGTAATCTTGGCTGCCTAGCAAAGTTTGGAATATTTGGACCACTTGCAATTATATTAATGTGAAATAAAGTGGTACTGATTGGCATACGTAAATGAAAAGATTGCTCGAATCGTAACATGAAAGTGAATTTCTTGCGTGCATCGATTAGGGCAATGATGTCTATTTTTTCAATGGTACAATCAAAGGTCTTAGTTTAAGTACAATCCATCAATTCTATTCTCCTTTTATTTTTTTAATTTACAAAACATTGAAGGTCAAATCAGTAGGTTACTCATCCTTCTATATTTCCAAAAGTGTGGTCAGAACTACATGACGTAAGTGAGGATTTGGTATTTTTTAACCTTTTGTTCCTTTTGAGGCGGTCAGATAGACGATTGAAAGGGAATCCTTACATTTACTAGCTTCAATTAACCCTTAAATATGGTTGCTTTTGTAGGCAGAGTTTATCTAGTTTCAGGTAAGCAGAGAAGAATGAAGTTATGGACATGAGACCGAAGAGGACTAAACTATTTTCAAATTTACCAACTGCAATAGTTCACGTTGAGTCTATTTCAAGCTCAAAGACCATTAAACGAAGTCTCATGTTAAATCAGTACTTTAGTGGCAGCTAATTATCTCATCGTGTCGTGATAGAGACCATTCAGTTTAAAATTTCGAATCAAATGCTTGTGCATTTAGGATTGTGAATTCTATAGAACTTGGAAATTTCGATTCCATAGCTCGAGTTTTGAATATGCGCCTGCTTTCTCCTACCATTCACAGGGGCATTAGTTAAGGTGAGTAAATCATGTTTTGAAGTAACGGCCGGTTGTGCCTTGATTCTTCCTAACCATTCTTTGATAAGATTTCCCTTCTTAGTTATTCTTAGGAGCCGGCGGCACCTTAAAAAACCATCGGTATTGGTGGAAGAGGCTAGATTTGTTAATCTTGACATAGTCGTGAAATTTTCTCATGGAGTTCCTTTTATTCTCGTCCATTTTAGGATTCTGCTCGCACGCAATTAGTGCTTTGGCTCACAAACCCATGTTCTTCCAAAAAAACCGCCTTTAAATATTCAATTACATATAGTTCGCCTTGTCATTGCAGAATGATCCTGTTGGTAGGAGAGTCCGATCAATTTAGGCCCATACAGCTTTTTTAATTGCCAGTTCTAGATTCAATAACGAGGCAAATATAATCTACGTTATCAAAGGAATAAAGATCTGGATTGCTAATCGAATCGCTCAATTTGATGTTATTCCGACATATTCAAGTATTCTTTTTTTGATGTCTTTGGCTCAGACAAGTACACAAGGTTTAAGGACTGGAAATTCCAACCCATGGTGTGCTCCATCTGAATAGATTCAGAAGAGTCGGCGTGAGGGCTATTCCGAATAAATCAAAAAATAGATATACCGGCAATATGTACACTTCAAGTCAAGGTTTTGACTTGTGTTTTCTCTTATTTGGTTCTTCAAAGTAGGTGCGTGTCTAGATAGGTTTAAATTGAGAAATACATGGCTTATCAGTTGTTGCCTATGCAACTCTCTACTGACCTCTGTAACTGTTAGTGATTTGAAAATCATTTCGGCTGTTTGGATTCTGGTTTTAGCACTGATGTCAATAGAGCTTATTTTACCATTCTGTTTAGCGTTTGCGCACATTTCAAATACTTGTCAGCGCAGTTTAGTTGGCAAATCACAGACAACCTCTCTGTGGAAATGAATTACTTGTATTTGGTTTAGCACTTCCACCCACATACAGCTTCAGTTCGTGTGATACGGTCGATTTCTCTAATTTGCCATTCGGTACCGACAGGCATTCCTATTGCAAGCGAGGCAGCCAAATGTCAAACCCCTTAGGTGAAGATTAACAGCCTTGTTGATAGGAGCCAGTGCCTTGGTATGAACGGGAAAGCAAGCAGGCAAAAGTAACTTTCTGCACCCAGGTAAGATCACTTCTTGTCTGTTCCTGGTGATTTATCTTCCTAATATGCTTTCGTTGGGGGAGGCGTTTCTGGGGGAAACTAACGTTGAATATACACTTAGCTCAAACAAAATTTTAAATGAGGGCATTTCATATAATTATTGTCCTTTTTTGACTATTAACTAATAAAGCTTATTAGATTATAAAAATGCAGTAGCGCATCACATTATTCATTTGTTCTTATATCCATGCCTTCCCTTGAAACAGAAGGTTGTCCCTTAAACCAACCTCGGTGGATTTCAATCGTATTTTGCAGTTAAACGAAGCCAAGTCAATCTCGTACATCACAATGGAAATGCTTTATCAAAAGTCCAAATTTAAATTTAGTGCTTGAATTCTCGTTGAATTTTGATCGGTTGCTCCTATCTCTGCCTCTCCAGCTTAGAGCACTCGTCCCAAGTAATTTTATCACAGTCATCGAAGCTTGTACTGTTTCAATATTTAATCTATTTCTTAATCCGATCTTCATTTTATTTTGCTGGAATCACTGTCGATCGTTCTTCTTAATAACAATTTAATATATATTACTTTCTAGCTAATATCAGCACTGTCGCATTTATCTGCCTTTCATTTTAATTTTGCTTTTGCTTATTAAAAAAATTAGAAATGACTTGTGGTTTATTTCCTTAAACAGTAATTAAATATCTTCATTAAAAGAATCCAATACCACTAGTATGTCTAGATTTTGGTGTAAATAACGCTGGTCCATAAGTATGAATCAGTATTCAGTCAAGGCTTTCACAAGGAAAGTCATCACCGCGCTGAGCAAGCCTTCCGCACACCTACCAGCTTACTTCAAGGTCAAGGTAGATGGCCAATCAGAAACGTGCACAAGGCACTTGTTGTCACTGATGGCCGTAGATATAACTCATAAAATAGGGGAGTCAGGATGAACTCTAAAACTTTATAATGACAATGTAATTTACACTTAAGCATCGAAATCTGTTGTGATGGGTGTAATTATATCAATTAAACTCTTGTTCACAGAACATTTAATTGAAATTAGAGCAGTTTACACTCAATTGTGCTAGATCTTAAGAGCTTGTGGGTACCTTTTATCCTTGATTTTCAATGATTGCGTTTTGAACTGCTTATTTTGAATTTATGCCTTCACCAAAGCCAATACCAAAAAGAAAGTGGCTTGCCTATTCACCTGAGCGTCGGAGTACAACTGTAAATAGAGATTAAAGAACTTTGGTTCTCCTTTAAATAGCCCTGGGTTTGACTTCTAAACGACTTCCTCCAATGAATGTCTCCTCTCCAAAGTTTAAAATTGAATTAGGATCTGTTCATTACTCTCTATTGTGCATGGGGATTCGAGAAAGTCACTTCTTCAAGCTTATTTAATGCAGACACGGAAACCGAGATAGTCATCGTGATTTGTGTCTTTGCATTGCCATTCACTCAGTCAACTTAGCCTCAGCTAATCGTGCTCATTTAGCTTAATGAATTTGAGGAAGTGGTAAATTATACGAGGATCTTAAACCTCCTAGGAGGGGATTAACTCCAAACAATTTAAGTAGCTCAGCTTCACTTACTGTCTTATTGTATGTTTGATTTTAAGGTTACACTCAGATCTGATTTCACTTTTTTTCTAGTTTCCTGTTTTCGCCTTGAAAATATGAAGTGAATAGTGCTAGGCTAGCGCAATGGCAATAGTTTTATAGTAGTGAAGAAATCAGGCAGAAGCTGGATGATAAGCGGTTTCCAAAAGACTAGGTCGTCGAATTCCAGACATTTAGGTGACCAATTAAGACGGAACTGAGGTGACGAACGGCAGACTGCATTTGGAGTTAATTGCTAAATGAGCTTGATAAACAGACATATTAACGGGTCACAGGAAACTCTCTTAGGCGTTCCTTAACTACCCCAGAGCTTTGAAAATCTTTTGGCAATCCAGAAAAAAAGCATCCACCGTTTGTGTCTTTACTTTGCATCCTTTTTTTATAATGCTACCAGCACAGAAGCTCTTTAACATGCCACAATTGCCTTTCTCAATGCGAAAACGTCTCAAGAGAAGTTGTACTACCTTGAAACCGTTTCATCCAGCGTGTGGCGTGAGTAGTGTACGTTAAAGGCAATTCACATCTCTGCTAATATTCGTAATTTTCATTTCAGAGAGATGCGCCATTCTCTGAAAAGGCGTCTCTAGGTTAGGTATGCCGTCTTTCATGAATAATAGCCTTTTCCATCAGCACATCTCATTAACTGATTCACAATTCTCTTTGAAAGCATTATCCAACTCATCAATTTTTTTATAAATTGGCTCTCTTGGCACTTTCGATATGACTGAAGTTATAGCAAAATGAAAATTTCTTTTTGAAAACCAAAGGTAACGAAATAGTCTTGGAAAATTAAAATTCCGGTTTCTGCCATCCATCTGCTATTTTATGCTTTTGGTCGAAAGCACTCAATTATCGTATTTAGTGATAAGTACACAATGTTTGGCATTTTCCACATTAGCATTTTTAGATAAACAATTTCGACTGGAGATAAATTTCCCCAGATAGTAAAATGTTGATTTTCGAAGCGTCCTCTGAATACTTTAAATTAGTGATTTCATGAAATGACACCATACCATCACTGTTGAGATCGAAATCTAAGTGCCATTTCAGCGTCCATAATGAGTCAGCTTTTCAGTGACGATATTTGAGCCAGGCGTTTGATCTATTAGCAATTCAGACATACAAGCTGGACCAATGGTAATAGAGGGGCGACGCCAGTGCCACCCCAAACACCTCGTCCTCTTCGTACCCATCGGACCAATCAATGCGGACAAGCCCCCTTGCATGCCCTGGGCTGCTAGCAAATGCGCCTCTTCCATATGGCAAGTTATCATAGATACGCACAAGCACCAGTTGCTCCCGAGCAAAGTAGATTGGTGGAGGAAATATCCCCCAATTCCTTCTCTACTCCATCGGAGCAGTCTTTTCCGAAACACCGTTGCCAATGTAAGAATAGTAAGTTATTTTTTTTCATTCTCAAAATATCAGCTCATAAATGATGATATTGAGGCTTTAGAAGTCGAAAAGTCAGCATCCGGTGAGCGGATCTGACTCAAATTTAGAACTATCAGATCACTTTGTAGCCCTATCGCTTTCATGTAACCTTCACTGATAACTACTGTGCCTTTCTAGCAAGCAGATATTGCTAAATGAGCCTATTTCGTATAAATATTTATTCCTGTTATTGTAAGTTTACCTTATTTTACAGCTTCCTTTCATGAATTTTCGTGTTTTATCAGTACTTATAAATAAGCCCTGCTGTTTGACAAGCATTTAACATGCTCTTCAAGTAACGGCTGATGATTATGTGGTTCGGTTTTTCAGTGCATTATGCTTTTCGAGAGGAATAACCGCAAAATAGAAAAATCCGTGCTAAATTAAAACAAATAACAACTAGTATAAAGTATTGTTTATGTCGGAACGTTTTGAATATTTAGCCCCCCCCCCTTCCCCTCCTGAAATTTAAAATGGCGGCGTCATTGTCCATTCTTAGGCATAACTCTACTCCCACAGATGTTGGACGTATTATGACTTTGAGATGAATAAACCCGCCCATAATTATATCCCATTTGAGTAAATGCCTTCGCTACAAGTGTTATTCGGCTGTTTTTGATGCTTAACATAAGACTGCCTTTAATAGCAACGGTTGACTAGTGGCTGGGCTTTTCTGGTTGCTTTTATGAACACGCTACTTATGTTAGAAATCGTTTATGGAAACTATGGCGTTGATTATGGTTTTGACAATATTACGAGGAAATAACCGGCCAAAATACTGCATGATAAATGGGATGATTGTTTGTTTTGCTCAGTTTTTTATTCACTACGGATTCTACACTGTCTGATTGTTTTTTTTTTGGTCAATTTAAAAATTAGTTAGATTTAACCTTTATTGAATTGCTTCAATTCATTCCCATTCATTTCATCTAGAACTGATTCTTATTTCTCATGCTGAGATATTTATTCCAAGCAGTTATTTTCAAAACAAATAATCAAATCCGTTTTATTAGACTGGATTTTGCAGATAATGAAGTAAATATCGCATTTTTACGAGTTTTTCTTTTTATTTAGCCCTATATCTTATCTCATCATTCTATATGCTTAAGTTTTCGTCAAATTTCCCTAAATTTAAAGATGATTTACTGCAACAAAGTTTGTCAAACTTTTATCACAGGATAGTTTGACCTGTCGAATGCATTTGCGGAGAGGAATTCTCTCATCTACTGGTGTATCCTGCTCGTAGTTATTTGTCAGAGAAAATAGGTGAAAATGCTGCACATTTTTCATCAAGGTTGCCTTGACGATGGCGTTAATTACATGGGTAAAATGTCTTTGAATATTTAACTAGATAGGATCCTCAAGTATCAGCCCACTCCCTGCTGTTGCCAAATGACTTATTTCGATAACTTTCAATTTTCATTCTTTCGCCTTTTCCAGGAGGGTCTTTCATCTGCTGATTGATCCTTTGGTATCCCTTCATTTCTTGGAAGTGAATTAATCCCACCGATGCTCCATCTCATTGAATAAGGATTCTATCGCTTTGGTTTGAACTTCTAAAATCATAACCAACAAGCCAGCAGTTAACTCCACTTGTTTCTCTTATTAGCAAGGAGATTCTCAACGCTTAAGCAGCTTCCACTGAATCATCGAGTGCTTTTTTGGGCAAATAGGCCTCATTCCTGTGTCTTCTCGGCTATTTAAGTTTTGAATTAACGTGTAGGATATGTCCTCTGCAACAACATGGTCCTTCCCATCAATGCTTTCCTTTTCTAAACCGGAACAAATAAGTGTGTTTAACCTAACATCGTCTAATTAACTATATGAAAATGTGACATAGGTGAATTTAAAGGTTTATCTGGTGTGATTGATGCTTTTGTGTTAATGGGCAGTCACGGTAGAGCACTGATAAAGATCAGGTCAAGATGTCTGGCATTCATTCAAACTGGGACTAAATAGCTGAACTGGTACATGTCAGGGTCAGAACTAATCTAAAATTGCCAATTCGAGTCTTGACAAAATGCCTTCGTCATCATCAGAAAAGTCGATCAGTGTTCTTCATTGATCATGTTATTGATAGGCCGATCAATTTTTTATTCCTCGTCTTTGATTGGTTTGATATCAACTAGCTGTCAATGATTTCAACGATGGAAGTGTGAATAGCTGTCCACTTTTTCAAATATGGATAATTGGTGCTAAATACTACGAAACGTGAGAAAACACCTCTTATTGTGATCAAGGGGGACAAGTAGCTTTTAAAGTTGATTTAAACTTTGTTGCTCAGAAAGGTGGCAAACAATACACTTGAACTGCAGTTAAATTTTAAGATCCCGGATATTTTGGAGTAGTTAATACTTTCTACCCTAGGTATTATAGCTCTTAGCACTAAAATTAGTTAATATTTAAGCCAAACTAGCCTAGTCTTCGGCTTTCATTTAATGTTAAGTGTCATTTCAACCCGATTTAATCCATTTGTCAACATTGAAATCACTGCTAATTTGGAAACTTATGCACATGCTGTTATATATTTTAATTTCATTTTATACCAACTAAAAATCGGAAAAATTATCAAATGTTTTTTTTGAAAAGTCTTCGAAGAGATAGGCACCGCAAAGTTCATTCATTTGTATCTCAGCCAGAGACTTTTTAAGGTCATTTATTGAGGTCATTTGTTGATTAACAATGACTGGGTAGCACTTGAACCCCCAAAAAGGTTAAGATAAAGAGAGCTTGGTTGTAAGTAACTGTGTATTTAAATCCGGAGTTTTTGTTCAGCTCAATGATTTCAGAGGCGCTCATTGTAACGCACCAGAATATAGTAGGATGATATACTTTTAGACAGCAGAGGGTTGGCATTTTGAGTGGTATCACGATGAGCGACTGGAGGTTTCAATCTGGCGATATAAGTAACCATTCAAGGGTGTTAATGGGCTGTCAGCATTTAGAGATTGGTGTCAACTTACTTAATATCTATCAAGAACTTCGAAGCTGGGCTTCTTGTCATAAATCTATCAATCAGTCTACATAAATTTGCTCAGAACCAGTCGAAAAATTGACCATTCTATTGGATAGTCTTGCAAAATCCTGCAAAAATGATGGATCGAACAGGTATTAACTGAGAAAAACAAACTGTTTGACGATAGATAAAGAAGTGGCTTACTGGAAAGCTTTAATTAACTTCCAAGAAGGGGCTAACGTTAGTCACATCTGAAAGGTCAACGCGAAACGGAGTGTTAACTTAAGATTCACAATTTCAGGGTTTTTAGCTACACTGACTTGCGCATGAAGGTTTTGTTAGTCTACGTTATTTAAGAACAGACCTGATCACTGACTCTGGCTGCACTTTTGACTACCCATGATTCGATTGGCTACATTTTATTTAAACTACATCGCAGAGTTGTTTTGTGCTCATCAATTTATTTGTGTGTACTTCTTGTTCAATCTTGATTCGGATCCTTTTAGATTGAGGTTTTCCGAAAATGGAACCCGGGAATTATTTCAACAATTCGAATCCAGAAACAGACGAGCCAAAGACCTTGCGTGGAACCGGGCGCATGGCGGTTGAGCCACCACAACATGACCGAAGAAAAAGGTCAGAATATCGGAAATTCCTCAAAATTCGGTCTCTTGTCTTTGGTGTCCTGGCCATCGTATTCTTGCTCATTGGACTGCCTCTTGTCATTGTTTTCAGGGATACTAGAGGGTTAGTGGATTTTTATCTTATTCAGTTGAACCGAAGAAATAAAACTCTTAAGTCTTGAAGAGAACCCTATCTGACTTCTTTCACTACTCCAGCAATGGTAGCTTTACAAGTGCACAAATCTCGTTTAGTCGGTTCGTACTTCTTTCTATGCATCACGTCCCGAGAATGTCCCATTCAAATGATCACTTCAGACCCTATCTACTCCAGTGTCCATCTCGATCATTCACACCAATTTACAGTATGTAGATGGCAAATAAACATTAAACAACATTTAGCACTTCTGTTGGTCTGTTCGAGACTGGAAATTCCCAGTACTTTTTGTGGTGCTATGGTTTTCAGACAACCTCGATATCTTCTTATCAGACGCCAGTTATTTCGCTTTTAGAAGTAGGCATCATTGTTTGCGTTTGATTTGTTGTTTTGTGCATTTTTCGATGACGTAACATACAGATAAATGTTTTTTCTTCGTAAGTTCAGCTTCAGTAAATGATTTACAATGACAACTGCTAAAGAAGCTAATTGAAGATATTTCATTTCTGCTGATACTTTTACAGAAAAGGTTCACTTAGGTAAACAGGGATCCCTAATTTGCATATGGTGCATGATACAAAAAATTGCTTTGTCAAGATGTGATGGTCTCCACAGTGCTGGTCAACTTGTTTGAAAATCGGTTGGTCGATCACATCGCTAATCTTTGACTGATAATATTGCGATTTCTATGCCAGCTTTCCACTGTGTATCACTTTTTCTGATTTTCAATTTCTCCACCATGAATTTTTAAAAATTACGAATGACTTTCTTTCTGATTATTCACTCATTTTCTAAAAGCGTCATTGGATTTCATTGCAGAAAAAATTTCTCATTGGATATGTTGTATTCTTTTGAATATTAATATAACATTCATACATTCGTCTCAAGTGCGGCATCATTATTATATTGAAACGTTTTTGCCACTTAGAAAAACATTTATTGTGTATGTGATAAGAATCAGAGCGATGGGCTCATAATTTTGTTCAAATTTCTTTTTGTGTTTATCAGTAATAGCCTTGGTACGATCGGCTTCATTTGGAGCAGTTAATTTGAAAAAAAAAACTTTTGGAAGGAATATAAAGTATGCAATATTTACGTTGAGCAATTAATTCCCCTATTTCGAGTGCGCTTAAAGCGGTCTATGTCAATAAATATAGAGAATGCCTATTTATTACATGTCTTTTTAAATTTTAGTCATGCCGCATGGGCACTCGGTCTTCTTTTCTCTATCCTTGGCGGAGTCTGTACTATCATCTTCCTCATATACCTACCAATTTTTATGCGTGTAATGGCAACAAGATCACAGACCGCAGTTTATCAACCAAGAACCGCTATGGCTCTACATGAAGTGAGAAAAAAATTGTTAAGAAATCAGCGCCTTATTATGTCACTACTGATATTATGGCTACCAAGTTTCTGACTAATTCTCAAAAATTGTAGACCAAGAAGACCTTATTTTTCGATGCATACCGAAACCTATTCATCAGTGCAAGTATAACTGCTATATTTTTATTGCATTTAGTTGTGCAGGAACCAATGGCTCAAAATGTTTTATACTGCAATAAAATTAATTAGTGGATCCTCTAATCAAGTTTTTTTTTTAATTTATCAAGTTAATTCAATTTTTTTCGGATTTTGTCACTAGCATTAGGATTACAATATTTCATGGCGCAAAGTAATTGAATAGGTGGGGCTATACGATCGAAAAAGTACCGCACTTGCATGCACCCCAACTTGACTAGAGCTAAATGGGGCACAATTAAGATAAAAAAATTCAATGCTTAGAGGTTGCAGCTTTTTAACATGTGTCTTCAGCACAAATGGAGCGAAAAATTATTAACAGCACTAATCATTAATGGGCCTAAGTATTTAACCAGTTAAACTATAATTATGAGCATTTGTAACATCGTTTGTTGACATGGATTGAAAATGAATAGTAAATACTTAAATAGTATTTTTCACTGTTTTATTTATTATTTACAGTCTCCCTATCCACGACAAGTTGAGGTACCTGATATACCATCAAGACCTCTGACGGCAACGAATCCTGATTACAACCCAGCCACTAGTCCAATTGGTCATAATCTCGTATCAGAAATACTTCCGACGGCTCCACCGTTACCGCCGCTGCCAACCGAAGAACCTCCAAGATATGATTATATTCAAAGAGAACAGCAACAACGAGTCTAAAATGCAACTAGGTTAATCTTTCACTGATGCGCAGTCAATGGAAAGGGTTGAGCTTAATAAAATCTTCCTGTTCTGACGACAATTCATTTTATATGGTTAATTAGTCTGGAGAATAATAATAAGCAAACTATATGATGATAGTTTGTCTACGAGATAAAATACTGAATTTAGCATTAATAGTAACCACCTTAAACTATTAGTAATTATTAAGATAAGCATATAACTGAAGTGTTAACGCCGATTCGATATTTCATTTGGAACCCTTATGGTGAAACTAGGTTCATGTTATGTTGTGGTAAAATATGAATACTGGTGAAAAAAAGCCACACGAACTTCATGGCACAGTGTTTTAACGTCGAGATCTAGACGGCGTTAGTACCAAATGCAATAAACTTAGAAGCAATAGTACCAGCAAAATGAAAGCGAGGGGAGTGAAACAGGGTATTAACATGAATATTTAAACAATTATAATAAAGTGACAAATCTATGAAATTAATTTGAATAATAAATTAAAGTGGCGTCTTCAGGCCCAGTCAGCGGTGGTGGAAATAAGCTACCATGAAGTAGGCTGGTGTGTTAACTACGACCCAATAAATAATGCAAAACTCCAATTTTGTAATCGCTATTTAGCAGCTTGTACAATGCGAGAAGATGTTGGATAAGAAAACGATAATGAATGTAGATATAAGCGCTTCTTACAGCGAGAAGTGTAGAACATGTAAAAGCAAGTGAGGTAATGCAGACGCTGACAGTAGATGGTCAAAGAAAAGGTAAGTTTCAAGACAGTGATAACATGATACTTATCTCCATTCATAATATGCAGGAATGACCAATTGTGATTGGTTATTCTGTTCGGAAGATCGTCACATCTCTGAACTTTCGTAATATTTGCCCATGGAAGCATGTTCGACTTCCCTTTTATATTACTATTAAATAACTATAATTTAAAATAAAGGTAGAGAAAACACATAGCTTGGAAAGATATAAGATGAACAATTTTGAATAAATTGTTTTATTTCTGCAATTTCAGTTGTTTGTACTTTACAGTTGATCGCCATTTCTGGGGCGCTGCGGTTGACCCCATTTTCAGGATGCTGAACATTTTCGGTGGTGGGTATAACCCACCCACGTACCTCTTTGGAATGACAAATAATTGTGGTACGCACTGGATTGGTACTCAATTTATGCTTTATGTGCTACTTTTTCTGCAATTTATTTCGTTTTAGAAAATAGTGATGACATTAATACGTTTCCTTCTGGTGTGTCACCTTCTGGGACGAATTCGGTCTCTACAGAGTCTAGTGATCCTTTTAACGCACAAAATAGTACCCCGTCACCCCCAAATGGCTCGGCGTTGGCCAACGATGCCAACGCTACCTCCAACACACTTGTTCTCCGCTCTAATGAAATAACACCATCACCAAGCGGTTCGGGAGACGGTCCTGCTTCGGGAAGTTCCCCCACAGGAGGAGCTGGAGGTGCAAGTAGCACTGCTGGAAGTGGCGGTGGATCTGGTGTTGCCGGAGGCGGTGATAGTGGCAGTGGTGGAGCTTCTAATGGTAACCTCTCAGTCCAACATCCACTCATCTTTGAACCTCCGGCGAGAGTTTCTCATGGCACCGAGGGTCGTGCCATTGCACTAAAGGCAAATCACTTTGAAATCAGGGTCAATCGTGGATTCTGGCATCATTACGATGTTTCCATCACACCAGACAAATGCCCACGTAGAGTTAATCGGTAAGCCTATAACAAATTGATTGAAACGCTTGCTAATCGTTCGTTACATCATTCGCTATTTTTGTAGTGAAATTATCAATGCTCTGGTCAAATCAAAAGAATATGAGAATTATTTCAAGGATCTGCAACCCGCTTTTGATGGTCGACGGAATTTTTATACACGTGACCCACTCCCAGTCGGGAACGATCCCATTGAATTGGAAGTTGCACTTCCTGGCGAAGGTAGGGATCGCACTTTCAAAGTCGCCATCCGTTACGTCTCCGAAGTTTCCCTGTTCACTTTGGAAGATGCCCTTCAAGGTAGAAGCAAACGAATCCCTCCAGATGCTGTAGCATCCCTGGATGTTATCCTTCGACATCAGCACAGCATGCTGTAAGCAGACGGGACTTACGTTGATTTTTGAAACAAAACCTAGATTTTTCTCTTAGTGTTTACTTTCCCAATTTTTTTAGTCATACCCCTGTTGGTCGCTCGTTCTTTTCTACTCCGGGTCCAGAGAAAAACCCCCTAGGAGGAGGGCGTGAAGTGTGGTTCGGTTTCCACCAAAGCGTTCGTCCTTCTAGGTGGCGAATGTTGTTGAACATTGATGGTGGGTTTTTCTCTTACCTTGGGATTGTACATGTATAAATGACCTTAAGGGTTTGGAACTGTCTAAAAGTACAGGCAAACCCCTCGTGCCCCTCGCCTGATCACGAGACTAAAACTCCCACTTTTATAATTTAGTCTCTGCAACAGCATTTTACAAGGAACAGTCGGTGTTAGATTTCATGTACGAAGTACTTGAGATGCAAGATCGGGGTGAATTGCGTCGAAATTTGTCCGATAGTCAGCGTGTCAAGTTCACCAAAGAGATTAAAGGCTTGAAGATCGAAATCACGCATTGTGGAAATATTCGCCGGAAATATCGCGTCTGCAATGTAACTCGGCGCTCTGCTCTCAATCAGCAGTTTCCTCTCCTTACGGATGATGGCACCACAGTCGATACATCCGTTTCCGACTATTTTTTAAGGCGCTATTCAATCTCACTCAAGTAAGCTTTTTAGCCCCTTCCATTTCTATCACCGTAAGCTGCTGAAATGCCTGGTTTGTATGTGCATTTTCCCATTTTAGTTATCCCAACCTACCATGTCTGCAGGTTGGTCAGGAGCAGAAGCATACCTATCTACCCATTGAGGTCTGTAACATGGTAGCCGGTCAGCGATGCATTAAAAAACTGACAGACATGCAAACTTCAACTATGATCAAAGCGACTGCTCGATCTGCACCTGACAGAGAGCGCGAAATCACCCAACTAATGAATGCTAATCGTTATGAATCGGATCCGCACCTCAAGGAATTCGGCATTGCTGTAATACCACGGATGGTGGACATTCAGGGTCGTGTCATACCCGCTCCGAAGATACAATACGGTGGTCGTACTAAGGCCCAAGCCTCACCCCAACAGGGTGTCTGGGATATGCGGGGCAAGCAGTTTTTCTCTGGTATAGAAATCAAAACTTGGGCTATTGCGTGCTTTGCTCCTAAGCGGATCGTTCGTGAAGAATCTTTGCAGTAAGTGTCTCGTCTTCAATAACCGTCTGACCAATTTAGGCAGTTTATGTATATGGCCTCTTTCGAGACCAGCTTACTCTACTCCGACTTTATTTGGTTCCACAGTAAACCTCTGATTATCTTTTAAGGCCATCTGTTTCGATTCCGTTAGGAAATTTTTGTATTGAGATCGCATTTTAGTAACCTCTAAGGTTATGAAATTCATTCGAAAGTTGTGCATTCCTGTCATCGCCTTTTGGCGATTTCACTAGTCACATTAACCATTTTGCTCGTCGGTACTTTTATTTGAAAATTTTTATTTGTCTTCTAACATGTGATGCGTTAAATCGGACTCTGCGTATTTCAAAATTCATGACCTGAACCGATTTTGTTGGGACATTACTGAGTTATTCAACTATTGCGCAGTAGACTGATAGTGCTGTATATCGGAGCGTTCGCTTTACGGATATGCTGGACTGGCTGCCAAGGCAAACGAGACTCAAACTTTGAGTGTTCCTTTGTAAAGTGGAGAATGTTTACTTAGTATAAGTGGCGAGAAGCCTTCAATTTTGAAACGTTGCTCCGATGCTAAGTACTGGATGCAAAGCCTCCTTAAATTTCCTCATTTTCAAGAACTAATTCGAATATTGCGATTCGCCCATAACGGAGCTATGCAGGACTGTTTGCCATGATGAAACAAACGGACAGTTGCGTAAGAAACGATCGCTTGGAGAGCGACTCAAGAAATGAATTCTTCTGCGTGTCCAGTTGCTGCAAGACTTACAAACTCCATAGGTAGCTGATTTTCGTCAATTCCTTTCTACCAGAAGAATAGAACCAGACCATGGAAATCCGTTGTCAATCTGTCTGGTATCATGCTGATTCTATATAGGTCCTCAAGACTTATCCCAGTGGTTAGTTAAATATTTTCATTATTCTCCTAGTCACATTTGGTCTTTGCTGAATGAATTATGAACGAAAAATATTCTGAAGGTGAACATATTAGTTTATAACTTACTATTTTCTGCTCTATTTAAGAACATTCATCAGCCAACTGCAGAAAATATCCAACGACGCTGGCATGCCTATTCAACAGAATCCGTGCTTCTGCAAGTACGCCACGGGTCAGGATCAAGTTGAGCCCATGTTTCGATTCCTCAAAAATGGTCATCCAGGTCTTCAGCTCATTGTGGTTGTTCTGCCCGGCAAAACCCCTGTCTATGGTGGGTCTGAGGTTTCTATTTATTGCCTAATCCAGTTCTTTTTTCAACCTCTTTTTTCATGCCCTAGCTGAAGTAAAGCGTGTCGGTGATATTATGTTTGGCTTGGCCACTCAATGTGTCCAATCAAAGAATGTCAATAAGACCTCACCTCAGACTCTCTCCAACCTCTGTCTCAAAATAAATGTCAAGTTGGGGGGTATCAACTCAATCCTCGTACCAACTGTGCGTCCATCGGTCTTCCGAGAGCCAATCATCTTCTTCGGTGCTGACGTTACTCATCCTCCCGCTGGTGACAAGACGAAACCTTCGATTGCAGCTGTTGTAGCTAGCATGGATGCCCATCCAAGCCGCTATTCAGCCACTGTAAGGGTTCAATCTCATCGACAAGAAATTATCCAAGACCTAGCTGCGATGGTGAAGAGCCTTTTACTGCAGTTCTACCAGTCGACACGATTCAAGCCTGCTCGGATTATCTACTATCGAGATGGTGTTAGTGAGGGCCAGTTCTTAAACGTGAGGTTACCCCTTAAAGTCAAGCATTTATGTAGAATAGATCAATAAATGTCACTTGATCACTTGCAGGTATTGAATCACGAATTGCGTGCTATTCGTGAAGCCTGTTTGAAACTGGAAATCGACTATATGCCAGGCATTACCTTCGTGGTTGTACAGAAGCGTCACCACACTCGTCTATTCTGTGCCGATACGAAAGATCAAATGGGTCGCTCAGGAAATATTCCTGCTGGAACAACGGTTGATGATGTCATTACTCATCCCACTGAGTTTGATTTCTACCTTTGTTCACATGCTGGTATTCAGGGCACTTCGAGACCCAGTCACTATCATGTGCTCTGGGATGATAACGAGTGAGTTTTTTTGCTGCATATGCCCACTCTTAATTAACCTATTACCCCGTTACCCTTTTACAGTTTCTCAGCCGATGATTTGCAGAACCTGACCTATCAACTTTGTCACACCTATGTACGTTGTACCCGATCCGTATCGATCCCGGCTCCAGCCTATTACGCTCATCTAGTCGCATTCAGAGCGCGTTATCATCTAGTTGAAAAGGAGATTGATAGTGGAGAGGGCAGTCAGAAATCTGGCAACTCAGATGATCGGACTCCTGTTGCTATGTTACGCGCTGTTACTGTGCATCCTGAAACCCTTAGGGTCATGTACTTCGCTTAGTGTAAGAGCAATTTCCTGAAGTCGGCATAATTATTCTCACTTTCTTTTCCCTCTATTAGTATTGTTTAATCTCTCTGTAAACATTATTCCCATCTTATCTGCATTATCATGGAACATTACTCGTAAGGTAGAGGCGTGAATGCCTCGGAGAATTTGTGGAAGTATAGCGCTTCTTTGATGTTGTGTGCTCAGCAAAATCCGAGGCATCTTAAATCACTCCCACCTCGTTCGAACATCCATACTTTTCTCCCCCTCCCCTCTAACTCTCTTCCGCCCATGCGATCATGAATGCAATGTTTTGAACGCAAACATATCTTGATGAGGTACCCTCGATGTTAGTATTACTGTCCTTCTATCGGTTATGCAGGCTTTTCTGCGCATCAAAAATCAATTATCTCGCTGACTATCAGCTACTTTTACGTAAATAATGAGTTTATCTTTTTTGAATCATACATGTTAATACATCTGCCTTTTTTAGTTCTCGTTTCCACTTAATCACATTCTATAGTATACCATGGCTTATTTGTTATCAGTAGTGAGAGCATATTAAGCAGTGTTGTAGGATTGCCAGTTCCCAATTTACGAGATATGATGGGCTTCAGTGGCTTGGGCGATTTCAAGGGCATAATCAAGCAGTTCCTCACAGGATCATAGAGTTGAATCGCTCAACCTATGGTGTCTAACCTCCGATGCAACTCAGAAACTTAGCTGGATTTTAACGATTCCTTAAACCTTAATTTGGCGATGGAAACGTTGTGATAGAAGACTGCTGGACAGGCCAAGTCACACCCACATGGACAAGGGTTTATAATTTGCGACAAGTAGTAAAGTGTTTCAACTTCATGGAAGACAATCACTGGTGTTATGGTGTTGCACTTAAGTTCACTCAAATGCGTGTCGGCAATGAGAAACGATAGAGTGAGTCTTGAGGTGTAGGGTGAAGTCAGCCATTCGTGCAACTGAAATATCGGCAAGTTTTGCTTATACTTGTCTTTCAGTAAACAGACGATTATTCTCATCTGACTATCAGCCGTGCTCCAAGAACTTTCAACGGAAGTACTGCAAAAAGCCTCGGCTAAACACGCTGTCCTAAACGTTAATTTATTTTGTTAGCGATACAGGGAATCTACCCATTGACAATTCAATATTTCCAGTTCTAATATTAGTTAATTAGGCCGGTGTTTGCTTGCTTTACCGTGGAGTACCTGTTCGAGGAGAGTCAAAACCTATGATACAAGGGTCCAAGTGTAAGGCCAACGGACTTATCAAAATTAATACTTTTTATGGTCACAAAAAGAGGATGGTAGCCGATACAGACACCAGGTTTGATCTAGATGAAACGCAGGGACTATCAACAGTATCATGTGTTCCAGCAGCTAGCGTCTACCTTGCATAGGGAGAACTTTTTGCCTTGAGTAGAATGATTGCCCTTGTAAAGTGCAGGACCTATTTTATTGACACGGTTGCTAATGGAAAGGATAACCGAAGGTCATATGTTTAGCCAATATACATGGTTGTGGGACTGTGAGGGGAAGCACTTCACCGACAGCGTGCAATGTAATAACCTGAAGACGGAGTCCGAGGGCCGTCCAAAATTCAGACATTCTCGGCGGAGCACTGGTGTGGCAATGAGCCACCATTTATCCTACCGGTGACTGGCCACTTTTAAGGATCCTTTTGCTTTCATTAATGGGGTTTTTACTAATTTCTAACAATAAATCGTAATGAATAACTTACAATTTCGGTATCACGGTCTGGTTTATAGCGAGTGATGATTAGAATGCTACTGACTCTCCGTTAAATGTGAAGGCGTAGAGACTATTAATTTAAGGCTTCGATAAACTTATTTTTTTTATTCATCTCCACCCAGTGGTCAAGTTTCAAGGTCTTGTTGGGGGTACAAAAGAAATACAGGAGCTTGTACAACAGCTAGACACTTATACAAGGCGTGGAACAGTTAAATTGACGTCTTAGGCTCCCTGACCATTTCTCGGCATGGTTTCGTGGTGCAGTAACAGTTGATTCTTCGGTTACACTTCTTGCAGCTCCTCGTCCTCGCCTGTTTGCCCTTATCCAGGTATTCTTTTCTAGCGACCATGTGTGGGTAAGGGTTATTCGCAGCCAAGATAGAGCAGTTGTGTTGTTCATCCTGCTGGATTGTCTTCTTCGCAGTCTTTTTTCCTGCCTTCCACTTTATTTTTCCTCCATCATGTTCAGTTCTACTTTCTCTACTGTAGTTTGGTCCTTCCCTCTTCTCTGTTGGCTTCTCACTTTCCATGAGAGGGCACTTTAGTCTACTTTCCAGTATCTCCTCAGTTGTGTGTCTTTCTTCTCCATGATCTTGTTTTAAGTGTCCTCGCATCTCCTCTGTTGCGGCCAAACACCGGTGGCAGTTTGCATTGGTACAGACAATATCACGTTGCCTTTCTCTTATCAGTCTAGGTGTGTAATTATCATCTCGATTTCTGAGGCTTTCCTTTTGGTCAAGTAGCCATGATTTGGAATGCTCTTGCCATATTTCTTTAGCATCTTTAATTAATTGAGGCGTCCAGTTCCTTGTATGTGGGGCTTTCGTGGTCTTCCCATCTTCAAAGTTACTCTCAACTATGGAGAGTATCAGGCTATCTTTGTCCATTTTTTAACTCTTCCATAGGTTCGACCTCTTCGCCTGTATAAGACTTGCCAAATTACGCATCAGCAGCTCCTTTCCGAGTTCCTCGACAGTTTTGACTCTTCGCGAATACAATCCAAAAATCGTACGTCGAGTCGTATTCTGTATTACTTGTAGTCGCTTGCTATCTTTTACTCTCAAGACATCACAAAGTGGTCCTTTGTTCCCCTCAATTTCCCCATCGGTGAGTCCATCAAGAACTTTACCGAATAAACCATTTGACAAAAGCAACCCAGATCGATCGTTCGGTTGATTATTGCAGCTTTAGGCAATGAGTCAAAGGCCTTTTTCAGGTAACAAACACTAGCACTCTTTTCTGCTTCTGGTCCACGGCTTTCTGTATGATGGTTCTTACTCCAGGTATAGCCTGTTCGGCGGATCTTCCCTCGCAGAATCCAAATTGGGTTCTTGAGTTTAATTCGGCAAGGTGGTGCTTCAAACGTTGGCACAGAATAGATGCATATGACTTGCCACGAGGAATTTTTTTTTTCATTATATTCTTCAAAGGCACGAAGGCTTTTCGAGGTTCTCTCTCTGCGAGGTATACTGAAAAGCTGGTTATTCTCTCTTCTTGATACACTTGTTTCCAATTTCAAATCAGGTTGTTCACTCTGTTTCTTTGCTCTTTGTACTTCAAGAACGTTTCTTGAGATGGATTTGAGAGCCAATTTGTTCTCAATTCCTTATGTAGCGAGAGTTCTCTCTCTCCCTTATTGCGTATATCTGTATACTACCCGCTTTTCTTTAGTTCAGCTTTTTGCCTCCCTGTTTTGGCAGCAGCCTCTTCTATAGATTTCAGGGTATCCTCATATGTAGTTGTCAAAGGGTCCTGAGGCAATTCCCTTTTGAGATGTTCCTGGTAAGTTTCTTATTTGTTCGATGCTTTTAGGCAGTTACCGCATTTGCTTTTGACTGTTTACGCCCTCCATCGAAGTTCTATTCTTTCCTTTTATTAAGCGCTTTCTAATATACGATTTGCACTTGAGGATAGTTATTTGTAGGTAGTGATCAGAATTTGATCTGTCTTTTGAGAACCTCAGATACCACTCAGAAGGAATAATTTTGACCTTTTCATCAGAACAAAGTCAAGAATAGCACCTTTCCCTGTAGGGCGGTACCAAATCAATCTTCGAGAAGTTGATTTCCGAAAGAAAATATTCATCACGTTTAAATTATACTCTTGGCATAGGCCTAATAGCTTTAGTCCGTTCTCTGTGTTGTCCTCTCGATCGGCAAATGGACCGACTAGTTTGGTGCCAATGTTACGGACATCAGAACCCAATCTGCAACTGAAATCGCCAAGGATAATTATTTGTTTATATTTAGAGAGGAGTAATCTTTAATCATTGCACCCTCTGTGGACTCAGTCGGAGCATAGTAGCCCATCAGCCCAACTTTTACCCCTACAAATGGAGACAGGGTTAAATTCAGCTTCTATGCTCTTTTTGATCAGAAGGGCGACCCCATCATTCGGTCTAGAGCTTTTGCCATGTCCAGAATTGAAGAAAGCGTAGTTATCTATGTTTAAGGAGCAAGAAGTCATTCGAGTTCCCGTTAGGGCAACAATCTCCATAACCCTACCAGAAGTCTCTTCAGCTGTTTGATGGAGTTTCCATCCATTGCTACATGCACGCACGTTCCACAATCCAAGTTCAAGACCATGAATCCAAGTATTAAGTCGTGCCTTGATTAAGAGGCTCTTGGTGGACTCTTCTGCTGGCATAATAATATGCTCATACGTCCGGTGGGTGATTAGTCCTATTCGGCCGCCCCTCTCTTTGGCCCTCAGGGTTGCTCCTGGTCACTACGTGGGGGTAGAGAGTAGGCGTAGAGACTATTGACTTAAGGCTCCTTACTGACTTTTCACAGAACGAATGTTGCCGTTATCAAATACCTGCTTTTTACACTTGCTTATTGGATGCTCAAGATGATCGCGATTACTGATCTCTCCTGGTCTGCAACAAAAACTTTCCATTAAAAAGTTTTTTTCTGTATTACAGCACTGCAAGTGCACATTTCAGTCGATTCGTGTTTAGACTATGTATTACAACGAGCAATAAATAAAAATCATAGTAACTTGAGTCGTTTTTTTATGGTTATTTGGTGAAAATTCTCAATTGTGAACTGGGAACACTTGGTAATCCGATTGTTTTATAACCTAGAGTGGAGTGAGCTCGATGAAGGTTGGATTTTTTTATTTTTGGTAGGATGGCAAATGAAAATCACTAATTAAGGGTAAAGGGGATTGGTTAGGGGAGATCGAAAAGAGGTAACAATCCGAATCTTCCACTGAGCAGTCGATGTGATGGATTAGTAGATGTTTGGCGCTGATGTAGAGTAATCAACCGATCGGCATGTAAAATAGTGCTTTGCAAAGTCTTGAAACCAAGTAGCGTTGAATTATTCTTCAAATTAATTCTTCCAGATCACTAGTAACGCATAAGCTTCCTGAATACTTAGGAAATGTCGAAATCTTGAGTCCAAATACATTAGCAAGCTTGCTTGGCTACACGCGTTTGCGCATACAATAAGTGATTAAATTTTACTGCAAATTTTATCATTAAGAGGTCAGCAAGTCTTAAAACGAAATGAGTTTTACTGCCATGACCATTGAGAACAAAACTATTTTTTGCACGAGTGGTTTTTGTGACTCGATTTTGGCTTGCCGACAGGCAACCTACTACTGGCTACCCTCCTGCATCCCGATCGTGGCCAGATCCATATCTGGGACATTCATGATTTCTGGACAAGCAGTATTGGTTTTGTGACTTCTGTTGGTGTACTAACATCATTTCTCCCGACAAAATTAATTCTACATTTATACTCCCGAATTTATAGTATCAGGGGATTCTTAATAGGTTAAGCAAATCAGTGACGTGATTGCGCATTCTTCTGGCGCAGTTTCGAAATCCATCGAAACTGCTAGTGATTGAGGAATGACCTAAGCCGATTGAATATTGTTTTACGAGGAAATGTTCAAATATAGTGTCCTGAATTATCGAGGTATCCATGCAATTTCTACTTTCACAAAACGTTAATTGGAAAATGCGTTCCTTCAACCCAGGTTTGGTTAGAGAATAGCATGAATTGAGCCATTTACTAAAAGATTCTGTCGATTTAATACTTCTGTACTAAATCGTCAAAGGCCTTAGCCTTGACAACGAATCTCAACTTTTAGATCCCTTGATCTGCCGACCTAGAAGGCAAATCTGCTCGGAAGAATGAATTATTTAGCTATGCGACTTGTCTCAAACCAACGAGATGAGGTCACTATTGTGCTTCCGCTCCCAATGATTAAGTCAATTTAACTTTTCTGCTCTATCCAAGACGGTTAGATTCAACTTGCAAAGACGGGTTTCCTCCTCAGCTAAAATCAGCTCTTATTTTTTTAGACGATAAACAAAGCATTTTGACCGGTGTCCTTCGGATGCCGGTTTTTCTTCGGTTACTGTGCAATGTGTTGGCTGTGTCAAGATATCTTCAGTCTTGTTTTAGAGCCGCACCATGAACGTCAATTAATTTTTGCACCTTTTTGAACACATGACAAAAACGAGGATCTCGAAACCGTGTGGCCCTAAAATCCTCCGTTTGTTGGAATCGACCCCAGAATCCACTAATGTGAACTAATTTTGGTCAGTACAAGGTTCTCACAGCATTATTCCGGCTATTTCATTACTAATTTTTTAAAAGATTATGTCAGCCCTAGGTTGACTTTTGTTTTGCTCAACTGTTAGTCATTATAGAGCATCTATTCAAGGTATTCAATTACGGCTTTATACAACTTAACGTACTATTTACCTTCAACTGCTGACGTAGATTACTACTACCAAGCATGTCTGAACATTAAATGTGGGTCAAACCGGACACGAATCTAGTTATTCTTTGTCCTGTTCGAATTCTTAGGAAGTATCTGAAAAGATTGGTAATTGTCCATGTAATTTATATAGACCCACATGAATATTAGGGAGCATAATAACCATCTAATAATAGGCCTGGTTGATTAATTAATTGAGAATCTCCCCAAATGGCCCAGAAATAGCAATATCATGGCTTATTAAATCCATTTACCTAGTAGTTCAGAAATATGTATAAGACCGAACCCATGAAAAACGAAGAAATGTGACACACAAAGCTGTAACAATTCTGAGACGGTCCAGAATCGCCTTCTATTCTTTATCAAAACAATAAACGTTTTCACATTAGCCTTGAAACCAACATTGTTACCTCTGTCTCACCGGTGACGAGTTCATGTAGTGTTTTTCTCCGGATGAGTATCTCTTATTGTTAACTCTCCCTTCAAAATAAACCAGATATTGCGAGCTGATTGCGTCAAAAGCGGCCTGGCCCAGTGAACCGCTGCATAGAGGCCGACATTATTTCCGCACGAATCTAAGAAGTGATGAGAAGAGAATCTAACACTTTGTGATTGTGACCATAATGGGACTGAATGTATAGTCGACCATAAAAAAGAGCTCACTGAGAAGAGAAACAGGATTCGAGAAATAAATGGACAATGAGGAAGCCAATTCGAGAAAAACGACTGACCGAGATGATTCAAGGGGGAACGCTGAAGGAGATTGAATGAACTTCAAACTCGTGTCAGTTGATAACTCAAGTGTGCAAGACTGCTACATCGACGGCATATTTGAGCATTATAAAACATCTTCAACTCACAAATTCCCGGTTGTACAAGAAAATTGCGCTTTTATACAATCAAATCATCAACTTCAGTAATAGGCGGTATTGATAACTTGAAATAGTAGTCCATGGGGGGGGGGGGATGGATTTGTACCATTAACACTTCAGTTTGGTTCAAAGACAACATCGGAGGAAAGAAGAGACTTGAGGCAGAAAGAAAAGGGCGGTCAGATTCCTGGGATTTCAAATAGAGGACGCGTTGATTACTTCGAATCGTTCATGATCAGAGAAGTTCTTTTTCGACTTCGTCGAGGCCAATGCAAAGAGTTCGGGGTGGAGCTCTGTTCCACAAAAGGTGTCTTCATAGATGACTCCGATGGTAACGTAGCAACCCGATTTTTATGGTGAAAACGACCCGAACCCATCTGTTCTCGTAGGTCCTCATTTTCTACAGTGAGGTTAGATCGAAGACTCTGGGTGGTGGCAGCAATATTTGTACATTCAGGATCCGTTGACGATCCTTGATTCACTAAACTGCTCGCCATGGTGCTGCCATTGTTACCTCCCTTGCCGAACCCACGGAGACCTCCGGAGCCTCCACTAGCCAAGGACCGAAAGCGGTTTCGAATCGAGGAAATGGAATCCGAGAACCATCGAGTTAGACGAGCAGTTGGAGCCCTTCGATGTCTAGGTTTAACACCTCGACCGGGATGGAGATTATATGAGGTCTCCTCAGTACGCAGACGCAATTCTGGCTCTGCTGATGAACGATCCTGGAAGAAGAAGAACCAAGATGTTGGATATTCAGGTTGGCATCGAATGGGTTGACGTTGTCAAGAATCCAGACTCACAGGACTCCTCTGATTTTGGAGCTGCTGAGAAAGTTGCATTTTCCTCTGCCGTTCCTCCTCCACGTGTCTCGCCAAAGATGAAAGTTGTTCCGACGTCAGAGCACCACTTCCAATAGTGAAATGATACCACCGATGACTATCATCAACTGGAATATCTTGCGGTGAAGTAGGGTGTTCCTCTGCTTCTAATGGTTCCCGGAAAGTCGAAAAAGCTGGTTGAGAGTGACCGTAGATCCGAGGTGTTGTGGACGGTCGAAGAGTAACCTCTAGAGAGGGTGGAAAGATATCAGGCGGACGGATGAAGGGCTGAAGATCATCAGAGGACGGTTCTTCCACCTCGGTTTGGGGCAGTAGATGCTCTTGTTGATATGCGGGAAGAGCACCTATCGCACCGTAGTCCATGATACCGAGACGAGCTAAAGACTCTTCTAAAGAACCCCCCGCGTCAGAAAATCCAAAGCTGAAGGGATGAACTTCATCGATTCCAGCATCTGGGGGCATCGAGGGTAGTGGGGGCCAATTGTGATAAGCCTATAGCAAAGAGAAAAAATACCAATACTAATTCTACAACGGCACAGGCTTACCCTTAAATGTTGTAAGACAGAAGACGGTGCAATATGTGGCTGGTAGTCTAGGGATTGCCTTTGTCCCTCGGATTCACCTTCAAAAGACTTGACACTGAATCTTGTTGGAGAAGGCGGTGGTGACTGAGATTGCTGGTCTTTCTCTACTGTTTCTTCTGTGTCGTAGGGAATATGACCCAGCGCATACATTGATTTGATTTCCGGGATGGAAAAAATTCGCGCACCTGGAATGGGAGAATCGGTACCTCACATGCAAATGGATTAAAAAATTAAATAGCAGCTCTGATATACTAGGTTCCCCGATTTCAACAAATTATTGAAGAAAGCTCTGAAAAGCAACCTATCAAGCAGTGGTGAATGAGCCAGGAACAAGTTAATGCAGTTACTTAGCACAGGATGCCTCGATTCAAAGAAGATAATGGCGTCAGCTATTTTTTTAGAATTAAGCACAAGGAAATAGCTGTCGAGATTCGAGCTGTTGGATATTTTAGCCACGACTATTGAAATAAAACGATCAATAAGTGCAGTCCGTGTATATGAACTCAAAAGATCTGAAGAAGACCTATATTACCAATAATAGGTATAAAATGAGAGCTCCTTTGCATCAGAAGACACAAAGCCAAGTAGGCCAGTTCGATGCTCTCGTTGAGGCTTCGGAGGAACAGGGTCATGCTGAAGAAAAAAACTAAAGATGCTTATCTAAAATAAGGCGGTCGCAGAAATTATCTTCATCCGGTAGCAAGACTATTAAGAAATGAGACCCACGAACGTGAGCCATTATCCCTGCGATTAGGAGCCATAAAGTTAGTAAACTTCTAAACCGCTGAAGTTAACATATGATAAGTCACATAGTCACTGTTTAATAAAGATAAGCAGATTCAGTCATGGGTGGGGGCAAGGCAATAAGAATAAGAACAAACCGGTTTCATCAATATGCGGCGCTTTAAATTGGGGAGTTGGTCGTCGAAGGTAGATGAGAGGATCTAGCCAACAGGGGAAGCCTCGTGGAGTTGGGTGGGGGATTGGGGTTGAAGTGGAAGTAGCAGTGGCGTTAGAAACGGAGCGCCAATGTTCAGCACAAGCCTTGGCAGCTGTTGGAAGACTAGGTGGGGACAGAAGATGTTGGGTATTCACAACCCATCCATGTCGGGATATACTCTCAAGATCGAGGCGTTTCTGAATAAGAAACGCTTTTTCGTTAGCGCCCCATTTATAACACATATTGGACAGTCAAAGGATGACTAAATAGCGTGACCCTGTTGTCGTTCCAAGGGCACGTGATGGCAAACTCTCGAACCAGCATGTGAATATAAACCTCGCTGATTTCTACAAAATAAACTACTGAAATGAAAAAAAAAATAAGTAGTGCGACCTGAACGGGCAAACTTACGATAAAACTAACTGAATAAATCGCATTTATCAGATGGATAGTAACACAAACCACCTGGTTTATTTGAAAACAAGTAATAAAATCGGGATCCAACGTACAACAGGGTTTTTGCACATCATGCCACGAATAAGGTTGGCGGCGGGTGCGGAGACGTGTCCTGGAATGACGAAGAAACCTTGAGCGATGGCTTCAAATATCTGGAGAACATTGGGACTGCTGAAGGGTACACGACCAGTAAGCATGAAGAAGAGAGAGACACCAGCACTATAGACATCCAGTGCGGGTCCATGGAAAGAGGACTGGGCGCCCTTGGCAACTTCTGGGGGCTGAACAGCTGGAGTTATCTGGCCAGCACCGACCTTTGAATAAAAAAGGGTTGATATATAAGAGCACCATTCGCTATAGAGGCCCAGGTATAACAGATTTGCTCAATAAATGACATCTTCCCCCAGTGTAATTGCAAATAGCAATTAGTCATTTTGAAAGCTACAGCTGGCACCTTGAACCATGGTAATTTAGTCAAGGAGGCTTTGGCCATGACTGACAGCTATTGATTTAGTAAGTGCGAAGAGTGACTATCCGTTTCACCATACACCTTCGTGCCTATGACCAGTGATGGAGGGATCAGCCAAAGGAGTGGAAAAAAGTTCCAGTGAATATAAATGCTCACGTTTTATGAGTTTTAAGTATTACGAAAGATGATTATTTCATAATCTCTGAGTCTCAGCTTCAATCGCTGAGCAATTAGATTTTAATAGAAACTTCTCCTTAAGAGGCTTCCAATTATGCTGTAACGAAAGTCAAATTTCTGTCCAGTTCGGCATATGGAAAGCCATTGAGAACAGGAAAAAATATGAACACTGCTTGAAGAGCATAATTGGTCCATCTAGACTGATGCCAGTATAAAGAATGAAGTAAGTAAAGGTAATTTCGAAAAATGAGCAGAAAAAACAAAAGTCTAAGATGAAGGCCTGGACGAGAACTTTCGAATCCAGAAACAATGACAACAAAACATTCCCACTCAGATAGTAGTCATCTACAGTAGCATTTAATGATCGAAATGGGCCGCTAAGGCGAGCTGGTACGAACTGGATGGCGATCTGCATGCAAGCAGAAGAGGAAAACATCAGAAAAAAATGAAGTGCCTTCCGAGGCGGCTGTTTGAAGTTGAGGCTCCGATGGAACGTCTAGGTAGCTGGTGAGGAGGGGGAATGCTGAAGAAATATCCCTCTTTGAGATCATTACCTCTTTCAATCTGCCCAATTGTCATCCCTGCATAATAACCACAGATCTCAAAAGCCGTTATTAGTTAAAGATCAATAATAGAGGACTACAGCTGCTATCACGAGTTGGGTTGACACGGCCGTCAAGAACGTAGGGTTCGCCCATTTGAAAGTAGTTAGAGACGTTTTCCAATAGAGAGTAAATCAGAGAGGAACTGATGACCGCCTGACTCCACGAATAAAAATTGAAATAGTCTTTGGGTAAATGGGAATAAATGGCTACCCAACATGACCTAGAGATAAAATACACAATGAGAACGAACCTGGTCACTCGGATTGAAGGCAGGAATAGAAATAGAGACTCCAAAATCTGCTAACTTGATGAGATAGCCGCGTGAAAGTCGAAGAATCTCATCACCGCTGAACGGAACAAGACCCGGTTGGTAGGAATCACCGATGCCGAGGTACTGATGAGCTAGAGAGGCGTCTGACGTCAGACCAATTCCTGGAGCCGGGGTGATCAGTAAATTGGCAGGCTTGATGTCGCGATGAATGATGCCATTGGAGTGGAGGTAGGCCAGTCCATCGATTAACTGGATGAAATAGGCATGAGCTTGGGCTTCTGGGAGCCTTCTGAACTGTTGAAAACCCGTTTCAGATGAATCCAAACCGCCAACGATGGGAAGTTGTTGAACAAACGCAGACTGTTTTCTGGCGGCTAGAGCTGACGAACTTTCATCATTACCCTCAATGGTTGGAAGAGTTGCAGTTCGATGGAAAGCTTCTGGAGCTTCGAATGTCGAATGGTTAGTAGTAACTTTGGTGATACCGGAACCAGCACCACTGATCACAGAGGTGCCAGAAGTGGCTGACTGCACACCGGCAGCTTGGAGATCATGAACAGAGCCTAAGCAGTGCTCCATGACCAGGGCAACACGATCAGGATCAATGAGACGGAGTACGGTTGTTACGGAGACAATGTGTCGATGTGGTGGTAGAGCGCGGAGAAGGCATGCTTCGGTGAGGGCCTGAGACCATCCACCAGGTATTTTGCGCACGCCCAATTTGGAGACAATCTTGACAGCGCAGCGACGGAGAGTAAAGAGATCGATACAGTCCTTCACCTGATAGTGACAATGATGAAAAAGACGGGTAGGCGAGTGGAAATTACTAGGAGTATAATTTGCTGACTTCTCAAAAGCATAACAGGGAGGCAGTGATAAAGAACCTGTGAACTGCTTTGATAAGAAAGAAAGCTAAACCCTTTGTGAGAAAGTAAGGTAAAATGGTTAGAACCACTTTAACACTTAGAACAAGATCATGTGATTGACAATGCCGAACGAAAAAAAAATGGTGAACAAATGGATGACTGAAAAATTGGACAAATGTGAGCTGAAAGAATTCAGAAATCATATCTGATAATCTGCTGAAAAGTTAAAAAAAGTGATCTTAATGACCACTCCGAAGGGACGGAAGGTTAACTTTTGGTTCAGAAACTCACATTTGGTCATCCCCTTGAAGACAAGCATTTATTCCAATTATCGGGACCACGCCGATGAGATTCAAAACATGACATCCGACATCAGAAACAAGGGACCTCTAAAGCAACTCTGCACACTTCTACCCGAAAGAACATGGCTTTAAATGACAGTTATGATGCTTGATTGAAATAGACTATGAAGGATTAGTGTGCTCGGTCACGAAAGTCCTAAATGCAAACAGTTGATATTGAAATGAAAACAAATACTGAAATGCCTGAAAACGACGGGATTTTCGAGCAAGAATGCTGGAAAAAGCTGCTTTTTTCTAACCGATAGAACTCTACTTTAAATGACAAAAGTAGTATATTTATAAGTTAGGCATGGAAAGCGGGAGAAACAAGAACTCTGAGACTCTTGCAGCAAACAATTAAAGGATCTTACCTCGCTGATACAACAGAAGAGAGATAAATGAAAGCAAATAAAAAAGAAACTTTGCCCATCAACAGTGTGGACTCTGCAACAATGAAGGAAATGAGGATACGAGTTCACTTGTGGTTAAAACGGCATCCTCAGGACTTTCATCCATCAACTATCAAGATTCGCCGTCTAAGTTAATGCGCAAGGACAAGAATAGCTATAAATGCTGACTGCCTAACATGGAATATACAAAAGAGCAGGCTACGAAGTAAAATTAAAGAGGAGCAGAATGCAAAAAAATGACAACTAAATAATCAAAACTGCACAAACCTTGCCATAACTACCTCGACCAATAGTACCACCGAGGAGATATCGATCAGCGAGGATTTTGGGAGGTTTCCTGTACACTTGGGAAGTAGCACTGGTACCAATTCGATGACCACTGAAGGAGAAAGGAGACGGAATTGCAGTGGCAGCTTCAATGGTATTGTTACCATTGCCCCGAATTCCACTGGTTGGACTCTGAAGCAGGGAATGAAGGAGGGAACGCAAAAAACGACGCTACATAGAATCTAGTACTACTAAGGCCAGTGGGATGCATGAGAAGACTATTCGTGACTACCCATCTGAAAAAGTCCCATCGTGTGGCAAACTGTTCAAAAACTTATTAGGACTGCAAGACCGAGTTTGCAAAGAGTTTGATGTAACAATATTTAACGGCGGTAGGTATGTTCGGATCAAATCAACAGTGGCATTTTAACTAAGATTATCAAGACATCAAACGTTAACCTGACACTGCTTAGCCCTAATACTCTCGGTTTCATTTGAAAGAAATCGCTAGTTTTCGCGGATATACAAACTAGACCCAAACCAAGCTGATACAACCAGAGCTAACAGACAATCACTCAGGGTACCAATAAATATATTTTGTTCTAACAAATTGAACATAACCAAAGTTATACCCTCTCTAGAGTTTGCCACCATTATTCAGATAAGAAATCTACTACTCAGACGAAAAATCGCAAAGAACCAAGTAAACGTCACGGGATATCACATACCGGAACAAATCATGTACATGCGGATAATAAGTAACTAGATCAGTTGGTGATTTACAAAAGACCAAAGAATCTGGCAATACTGTACTTTTAAACACCGTCTGCAATGGTTCTACGCCTAGCAAACTGCAGACATCTCTCAAAACAAGGATTGATCCAGATTCAATGGAGATTTGGCCATTGGGTGGATCTTTGTAAACTGGAGAACTTACTCACAGGGGAAGCAACCTGAGACTTGAACATTAGAATTCCGGACTGGTACAAAAATGCATACAATCGATAGAAGGTGGCTCTGGCTGGAGGATCCTCAGTTCCAAGAAATATCAGCTAAATTTTAAAGGCCAATACAAAGAAATACCATCTGTCAAGGTGATCAAACCTACTCTTTACCTCCTCGTGGTGACCACCGGTAACCTCAGGGGCAACTCTGGGGGCTAATGAGAAGGGCGGCTGGTTAGGACTAATCACCCTCCGGATGTATAAAATTAGATTATCTCAGTAGAAGTACAACTTCTTACATCTTGGTAAAGGAGGCACGACGTAAATAACCGGATTCCTGGTCTCAATCTGGACTATGGAGTGCACGTGCATTTAGCAATGAACTGAGTCTCCACCAAAATGTTGAAAATGTGATCTCTGGAGGATATGTGAAGACGGACGAGGACTGACTAGGTGAAACTACGAAGCTGAATTGCTACCTGTACGACGAAACCATGCCAGAGAAGAGACCAGACAGCCGAATACGTCAACAAACGTTTTTACTCTGTTCTATGTTAACTGTTATGCGCTACTTGTTGTGAAAGCTATTTGTACTTCTGTAGCACCCCCAATAAGTCTGAGACTTGCCCTAATGGGTGGGGAGAAAAAATAAAAAAATAAAACCATCTGTCAAGAGTAAAGCTGAGCATGATCGTTTCAGAAATAAGAGATAAGGACTCCTCTGAATGTTAAGCGGAAAGAAATATTTCTCCAACCTCAAAAATGGAAACCGACAGTGAGTCAATCAAATCGGAGAACAGCTTCAATTCAAAAGAATGGGGAGGATTGAGAAAATTGAAACTGATTCAGCTGCTTGAAATCCTGAATTAAATCTCAAGTACTAAATAAATACGGAGATCAATTGTAATGATATACTTAAAAATGAATATAAGAAAACATTTGGGAAAAAAACAATGGAGATACTGACATCAAGGATTGGTGGGCTGCCAACTAATGGGAGTTGGACTTTAAAGCAGCGCAGTATAATGACAAAATCCAAGAAGGTAGTTGGTGGCCTGGTGGCAAAAATAGCAACCATGAAAGAAAACAATTCATTCAAGCGAGGACATATCATGTACGAATACCAGCTTACATTCAGGAGGATAAAAATACCCCCTTCTAAACTATGGCCGCGCCCAGAAAGGTAAATTAACTACACATATTGTCAAACGTGCCCCCAGGGCTAAAATAATTGTTCTTTCGCCTACGAGTCTGCTAGATGGCCAAAAACCGTTAAAGATAAATTTAATGAAACAGGACTGCACTGAAACAGATCCTTAGAAAACCCCTCTAGGAAGCCATGAATAGTGGAGATTCAAATTCTAGACGCCTCTCTCACAAAACTAGTGAAAATTAATATGAAGCAGCTAGGCAAAGCTGCTTTCGCAAGTTCAAATAGAAGCTCTGAATTACCCAATTAAACACCAGTTGGATAACTCTATAACGTATCGAGTACCGTCCTTCGAGAAGTGTGATTCTAAACTTGATGAGCCCGAAAGATTTTCTTTAAGAAATCCCTCGTGATTCGACGAAGAAACACAATTACAGCAAGTGAAGCAAAATAGCTGCTAGGAGCCGAAAAAAAGTTTTTCTAGATAGAAAATCACGAAACTGCTTCCATAATAATAGTATAATTTGAGCTTGAAGGAACAAATTAAGCAATGCAAGAACTCCTCTATATTTGTGGAAATGGACACAAAAAATATCAGTGAAGGGAAGGCTCCTCTTGGATTTCAAGTGATTGTTTTAAGAACTGCAAAGTCCTGGAGTGAGGTAGAATGATTGACAAACAACCTCTCAGGAAAAAAGAATAAGATGACAAGACATGAAATACTTCATAGGTTCTTTTTGTTATCAAGCTCATATTTGAATTTGTCAAACAATTCCTTTTGTCACGTTACTTGATTGAGCATTGAGTAACAATTAACTTATAGCGTTTGATGGTGGTCAAACCTGCTTTCAACCTCCTCGTGGTGATTACCGGTAACCCCAGCGGCAACTCTGAGGACTAATGAGAGGGGCGGCCAGATAGGACTAATCACCCATCGGACGTATAAAATCAGATTATGCCAGCAGAAGTACAACCTTGTACAGCCTAGTATAGAACGTGCGACGTTAATACCTAATTTCATGGTCTCAAACTGGACTGTGGAAAGCGCGTGCATGTAGCAATGAATGAAATATCCACCAGAAGGTTGAAAAGACTTCTGGAAAAGGTATGAGGATTATCGGCCTTAACAATGTCGAGGACGCTCGAGGTGCCACTACGAAATTGAAATGCTACCCGTGCGACGAAACCATGCTAGAGAAGTGACCAGAGAACCGAAGACGCCGATAGACGCTACTTGTTGTAAAAGCTATTTGTACTTCTGTTTTACCCCCAATGAGTCCTTGGGACTTGCCCTAATGGGTAAGGAGTAAATAAAAATGAAAAATAGCGTTTGAAAAGTTAATGTCAAGTCAAGCGTCAACTTATTTAAAAGGTAGAGAAACTAAAACCGATATTTAGAGTAGATTTATGGTCTATCAGCTTAATTTGAAAACGTTGCTAATAGCTATCCAAGCAGAGAAATATTGCAAGACAAAAGACATTTTAGGATGATGTTTGAAATACCCTTTTTACTTCAATGCTAAATTCTCTTCTGTTTGATATTGAATTTGTAGATTAGTCACCAGAGCTCCCCTTCTAATAGACTATAGCTGGACGAATGACTCAATCGAACGACAGAGGCCGCAAATGTTCTGCAGTTCAGATAATTACTATTTATGTTATTACATATATATATAAACGACAGATTGATGTAGCGCTGGACGTAGTTCGTGAACACGACAAATCTATGTCTAGAAAAGCCTTAAAGTATCCACTTCATTTGAGAAATAGTCTCGCCAATCAGCTTAGCCGCTATATAAAAACAAAGGCATGTTGGTGAAGCATTAACTAAAGGCAAGTGAAGACGTCGTTGGCGCTTTAAAAGTGTCGATGATGATGAATCATTATGAGGCATATGCAGCACTGTTGAATGCACACGCCTCATTCTCTCAGTAACACAATAAACAAAAGCTCTGAAGGTGCATTCGCAGGTTTGTATCGTTAGCTACAAATGAAAACAATTGGTCAATGGCTAAGAGTGGATTAAACCGCAGCGAGAAGTAGGCTTGAGTGAACAATGAATTCCTGAAATTCCAGCCTACCCACAAAGCTACCAAGGAATACAGGCATTTAACTTTCGACGATTACTACTGATGAAAGGACCCAGAAAATTAGGATACTTATTTTAGGCAACGAAAGTCAAACTGAAAGCGATTATTGGACAGAAAAACAATGGCAATTTATGAAAATAAACTTGGACTACCTCAACGTCGAACTTGTATGCACTTACACAGGTAATATTAACGCTTCACTGTTGCAAGTGAAGTCAATTATATTAGAATTACTTTGAATTTCAGTCTCTGGGCAACATTCAGTTAAGGACCAAAACCATGTCAAAATAAGATAGTTGACATTTCATTGGGTAGGGCCTGATAAGTATCAAGTGCTGAACTTATAGCAGGAACGAGATCAGGGAATTACAATAACTCATTCGAGACCTTGATTTGGGAACAAATAAAAGACATAGTCAAAGAAATATCGAAAAATAAAGATTAAATCCGAGATTAAAAGTCATGTGAATTCGGCATATGGTAGCGGAGAAACTTACAAAATAAAAAGAATGTACGCAGTGTCCCAACAAAAAATAACAAACCAACTAGATAAGTAACTAGATTCATCTGGTATTAAAGAGCTGAACTCAACGAACCTCGCAGTAGTAAGGATGGGGGAGAAATGGCCGTGAGAGACCACCGTAACGGTCCATGAACAATAACTCGCTGTCAGCATCGACAAGGTAGGGATCGGCAGCATTCACATTATTACAAAATTCTGAGGAATCGGAAATCTGGTTATTGCCTTCTTGATCTAATGAGTCTCGAAGTGCTTGCTGCTGACCTTTACAGAGATGAGAAGATTGAGATATTCCAACTGACTCATTTTCAAACTCCTCAAAAAATTTTGCAAATGCTCTGGATCTTTGGGGAGCCTCATTTTGGTTGGAGGGTTCAATACTGGGACTATTATCTACTTCCTCTGGGTAGAAAGTGGAAAACCGTACTCCAAGACCTAAAAATGGTTTCCGGTCCGAGGCCATTGATGAAAAAAAACTCACATTAAGTGGAAGATAGTGCACACCACGAAATGGGGCATTTCAATAGGACCGTGAATCCAATGTTAAAAGGTGGTTCGCCAATCCGATGTGAGTAAACCTTAATGAAGTGCAGCTAATCATCCAATTAGATGGAAAGAATCCTGTCAATATAACTTCAATTATAATAATTATTTAAATAAACTGAACTTATTTTTCTATCTCAGCACTATTAATGACAAATTTTAGTGTCAGTAGATAAGACGAAATATCATATGTTTAATTTGAGTCCGTCCCGTATTATTGTTAGGTGTTATGTAAATAATAAAGTTTTTGAGTGTTTCCATTTCTTCATCTTCTTAATGGGCACATATTTTACTAAAGATCATGCAAAAATCTTTGAATTTGGTCAGCCATTTTGTGAAAATATGCACAATGCCTTCTTTAGTGAAACAATATCCATCCCAGTCATGTTAAATTGTATTCACCTCAACAAATCATTCAGACCACCTAATCGTCTGACGCCAAACTTCTCTCGGTAACATGATACTGATTGATAAATCCTTATCCTTAAATTATGCACTCATTACGAAATCCCAACCCTTAGAATGAGCATAATTGTCAGGTTCTGGGGTAGGACTTGTCCATCAAGTGTATTAAAACGAAAACAGATAAGCTAAAGACGGTAAGTTCGCTAGCACTTTCTGTTCCCGAGTCCTTGTGAATGAAAAGCATCAATTACGGAAATATACCGTTAAGGCTGATGACTCGATTGGATATGATGATTAGAATAAAATAATGGCCAAATTTAGTGAGACGCTTGCTACTCATGCTATTTTGCACCCTGACCCTGCATTTTGAGCGTGTTTAAACCACTTCTGACGAAAGATATGAATCGTCAATAAGCGCCAGTACTGAATATCCCCAAATGCCCTAGATCCCTAAAGTCTAAAATGTCTGAGGGCTTTTCACCCCTATATTAACTATCCGAACGATCTAATAAATGGGTCGCTAACCCGTCGCAGTGGGAGAATTCAAATGCACCTCAATGTCACAGCCCCTTGCCAGTGTGCAAAATTGTTAGTCCAAAACACTACCTTATCATCGATCAAACAACACTGAGTTACGACGCCCAATGATTTAACGCAGCCGCCAATCCCTAGGACATCGGAATCACCAAGTTTTTCCGATGAACTTATGGCGAGAGACAATATGCATCAGATCCCGAATTCATAGAACGCTGAATAAAGTATTTCCTGTTTTTTTTTTCGTTCTTCATAAGAATGCGGCAGCTGCACGTTAAAATTCTAACTTCGCCATTATGCAGATTATCAGGGCCCAGCTCCTTTACGTTACGGCATAGATCCCCACGTAATTAGCGTAAATGCGTCATTTCAATTGGCGTCTTAACGTCTACGTAACACGAAGATTAACTCTATCTTGCAGAAGAGAAGGGAGTAAGGGGTAACCCTAACTCTATCAAACAACAATGTCTACGCTCGATCTCTTCGTGATGGTGGTGGTGAGGGGCGGCTGAATAGGACTAAGCACCTACCACATGTAAACAAATAAATCGATTGTTCCTGGAGAAGAACAACCTCGTACAGCCCTGTAGACAAGGTACGACGTAAATGCCTGAATTCGTTGTCTCAAACTGGACTGTGGAAAGAGCGTGCATGTAGCAATGAATGGAATCTCCGCCAGAAAGTTGAAAAGAATTCTGGAGGAGGTATGAAGATTGTCTGCCCTTAACAGTGTCAAGGACAGACGAAGTGCAACTACGAAGTGAAACTGAAGTGGAACTGCTACCTGCACGACGAAACTATGCCAAAGAGGCTATCAGAGAACCGAAGATGTCGATAAACGCTTTTAAACGTTTTCTGTGTTAACTGTTGTGTGCTACCTGCTGTAAAAGGTTTTTGTACTTCTGTTGTACACCCAATTAGTCTTTGAAACTTGCCCAAACGGTTGGTGGAGTAAATAAATAAATAAAAATCAAACAATAGCAATTGAAGGGAAAGATGACACTACGTATTAGGTTTAGAAAAACCCAGAAATTTACAGCATCTAATTTGCAACAGAAGCCTTCGATCTCTCTTCCGAATACTCCGCAATGCGGCGTTTTATCTCAGGTGTAAAGTGGCGAATTAGACCCTGGAAGTATTTAGAGAATAGAAACCGTTAAAAATTAATACTATTAATCTTGATCAGAACCTAGCTTGGGACTTACTTGAACGGGCCAAGAGGCACCTTCTCCAAAAGCGCAAATCGTATGTCCTTCAATCTGTTTAGAAATCTCATAAAGGAAATCAATTTCCTCTTCTTTGGCATTGCCAATTTCTATGGAAATTATAAATGGCAAGTGAGCATGAATTATCAATTGTAAAGTTAAATCAGCAACTACGAAAGGCACTTACGGAAGCGAGACATAATCTTCCACATCCAAGTGCAACCCTCACGACAAGGCGTACACTGACCGCAGGACTCATGCTTGTAGAATTCACTGAGGCGAGCGATACAGCGAATTATGTCGGCAGACTTGTCGATTACGGTGACGGCTGCAGTCCCTAAGCCTGAATTAACTTCCGCCAATGCATCGAAATCCATCAATACGGTGTCACAAATACTGTTATAACAAGAATTAGAGATGAAAATGGTTGGAGAATTTGCTAAATAAACGAACAACGCTCACCTCTTGGGAATAACAGGAGTTGAGCTACCGCCAGGGATAACGGCGAGAAGATTGTTCCAACCACCACGCACACCACCTGCGTGTCTTTCAATCAAATCTCTTAAAGGAATCGACATACTTTCCTCTACAGTACAAGGATTGTTCACATGACCTGCACATTTAGAAAGAAACAAATGTTTAATTTCACTTTATCAAATCGGTTAAATTGCGCAAAATTAATCGAGTGTTTACCAGAGATATTGAAGAGCTTAGTGCCATGATTTCGATCACGACCAAAAGAAGCGAACCATTCACCACCACGACGGCAGATGGTTGGTGAAGAGGCTATCGTTTCGATGTTGTTGACCGTCGTGGGGCAACCGAAAAGACCAACATCAGCAGGAAAAGGCGGCTTGAGACGAGGTTTTCCTTGTTTGCCCTCGATTGACTCGATAAGAGCTGTCTCTTCACCACAGATGTAGGCACCAGCTCCACGATGAACGTAGACATCGAAACTGTAACCAGAACCACAGGCATTCTTGCCGATCAGTCCAGCATCATAAGCTTCATTGATAGCCTCTTGAAGGATGCAGGCCTCATTGTAAAATTCACCGCGAATATAGATGTACGCAGCCTGGGCTCCGTTGCCGACTCCAGCTATTAGGCAGCCCTCAATTAGAGAGTGAGGATCATGACGGATGATCTCACGATCTTTACAAGTTCCCGGTTCACCCTCATCACCATTGACGACCAAGTAACGAGGACTAGAAACCACAAGGGAGGTGGGTAACCGACTATATTAGGATATTTACCGGCCATCGCTGGGTTTACGCATGAAGCTCCACTTTACGCCAGTAGGAAAGCCAGCACCACCCCGACCACGAAGACCGGATTTTTTAATTTCCTCTATGATCCAGTCTTGTCCTTTCAGAATGATCTCCTTGGTTTTATACCAGCGGCCCTATCGAGGGGTATGAGTAAAAGGAGTAAAAACTACAGTACCCTCTGAATGGCACCCTTGAGGTGCCAATCATGTCTACCATAAAGGTTGTTGAAAATACGGTCCTCATCTTTAAGAGGAAGTGCAGCTCCACTCTGGAAAAATCAAAGTTAATTTAACATACTTAGCGATATCTATCTTACTAATGATCGAGTGATCTGCCCTAGCTGAAATCCTACGCGAAGATTTTGGTCTATGCAAAGCGAAAAAAAGTCAGCAGTAAACAAGAATATTAGTAAATGCAAAATTTGACTGAGCTGTTTAATATAAATAGAAGAATAAATTCCAACCGTGATGTCGTAGCACTAGCCATAAATGCCATCATTGCAACAATATCACACGTTTGATGTCACAGGCGTGAGATTCCAAGAACTCACAGTAAGGCATAAACATTAAGAAATTCCCAGATGTTCTATATGCAGACTTTGGCTAAAGTGTTGAAAGCCGACTCTAGGACTACGCTAGATGGTCGGATCAAATGACGCGGAATACACTTCATGTTGTATTTCTTGCACACACATGATCCAAAATCGCATCATTTTTCAAATTTTATAGATAATAATATGCTATTTCGAAATTTTCCAGTGCAAACACAGCATCCAGATTTATGAAGCATTGCATTATAAATTATTATCATTTAGCATCTACAGTAGTAATTTGTAATCCGAATGATGACAACATCTCTGCTTATGACTATTTTAAACATTACGGATTGCATTCTCTTCCATCATGGTGTTTTCTCAGAGTACGTGATGCATTTACAAGGGCATTTCTTGGTTATTTTTATTCGTCCCCACCTTTTAGGGCAACTCCCAAGGACTTATTGGGGGTACAACAGAAATACAAAAAAATTAAATATCATAGCATAGAAACAGTTGTTTGACGTTCTTCAGCTCGCTGGTATTTTCTCGACATGGTTCCGCGGCGAAATAACATTCATTCTTCTGCTGCATATCATGCAGCACCTCGGTCAGAGTTATCCGCAGCTGTGATGGAGCAGATGTGTTTTTCATCCTGCTTGTTGGACTTTTCTTCGCAGTCTTTTTTCCTATCTCCCGCTCTATCGGTTTTCTTCGTATTCAGTTTTTCTGCTTTCCCTACCTCAGTTTGACTCCCTCCTCTCCTCTATTGGTTTCTCCCTTTCTCTGATTTCGACCGAAGGGTGACAGTCCCTTATATTTCTTTCTAGCCAACCTTGAATCTTGTATCTTTTAAGGCAATCAGTCTATGATCCAGTATCTCTTCAGTTGTAAGTTTTTCTTCATGATCTTTTCTTACGTGCATTCGCATGTCCCTTATTCTGGCGAAGCATCTTTGGCAGTTTGCGTTGGTACCAATATCACGTTGCCTTTCTCCTACCAGTCTAAGTGTGTAATTTCCGTCTCTAGCATTAGGGCTTTCCTTTGGATCTAGTAGCCATGAATCTGAATACTCTTGCCATATTCGTTCCCCATCCTTAATTAATTGAAGCATCCAGTTCCTTGTATGTGAGGCTTTCGTGGTCTTCCCATCTCCAAAATTACTGTCACTTATGGAGAGTATCAGGCTATATTTGTCCATCTTTAAGCTCTTCCATAGGTTCAACATCTTAGCCAGTATAAGACTTGCCAGGTTATGCATTGGGAGTTCCTCGACAGTTTTCGCTCTTCGCGAATACAACACAAGTATCATACGTCGAGCCGTGTTCTGTATTGCTTTTAGTCGATCATTATCTTTTATTCTCAAGACAATAGTAGATAATTCATAAGTGATTACAAGATTGACAAAAATTCCCACCAGATATGCTTTTAGGGTGTTTTTGAGACTTCTTGAGCGCAGAAATGGTCGTAGTCGTATTAGGTGCCTTTTTGCCCTGGCTAAGTTTGTTTTTATTGCTCCGTCTGGCTCCCCGGTGTCCTGAATTATGGAACCAAGGTATTCGAATTGTGAGGCACGTCGTCGCTTCAAGAGGCGCTTGATCCTCACCGGCACCAATTTGAAATCAGAGGGTTTTGTTCGCTGCGATTCGCCATCTTTTACCCGAGTGATCGATCATCTGTACTGCACTGTCCTTGAGTGAGGAGAAGGTTTCATCCAATATGAGTTGGAAGGTTAGGTTGGAAAGAAGTGGTCTCACACCACGTTTCATCTCAAAGTAGTCCTTTGTTCCCCTCAATTTCTCCATCGGTGAGTCAGTCCATCAAGGACTTTGCTGAGTGGATCATTTGCCAAGAGCAGCCTAAATCTATCATTCGGTTGATTATTGCAGCTTTAGGCAGCGAGTCGAGGGCCTTTTCCAGGTCGACAAACACTAGCGGTATTTTCTGCATCTGGTCCACGGCTTTCTGTATGATGGTTGTAACTCCAAGTATAGCTTGTTCGGTTGATCTTCCCTCGCAGAATCCAAATTGGGTTCTTGAGGGTAGTTCGGCAAGGTGGTGCCTCAAATTTGGGGACAGAATAGATGCACATAACTTGCCTAATGCATCTAGAAGGAAGATTGATCTATAGTTTGCAGAATCTGTCTGCGAACCTTTGCGCTTGTAGAGACTTACAACTTCAGCATCGATTCAGGCTCGAGGTATAGGCGTGGTCCCATTGTAAATGTCGTTGAACACCTTTAGAAGGCAGGCGTTTAGACACTGATTGTCCCATTTCAGTAGTTCGAATCTAATTCCGTTTTCGCCGGGACTTTTATGTAGTTTTAATCTATTTTTAGCTATATCGATCTCCTCCATTGAAATAGAGGAGTCTCTTGGTAGAAGATCATAGTTTTTAATTTCTTCAGTGGTTCCTTCCTTAAACAGTTCCTGGTAGTGTGCGACCAGATCTTTTGGTTTGACTAGTGTCCTTGTAGTTTGTGTATTCCGTGTAGAGTTTTCCTTCATTATGTCCTTCAACAGCATGAAGGCTTTACGAGGTTGTCTCTCTGCGAGATATACAGGAAAGTTGGTTAATCTCTCTTCTTGATATGCTTTTTTCCAGTTTCGTATCAGGTTGTTCACCTTGTTTCTCTGCTCTTTGTACCTCATAAATGTTTCCTCAGATGGATTTGAGATCCAATTTGCTCTCAATTGATTTTGTAGCAGTAGCTCTCTATTTTCCTTCTCGCAGATAGCTGGATACCATCCGTTTTTCTTTCGTTCAGTTTTTTTGCCTTGTTTTGGCAGCTGCATTTTCTATAGATTTCAAGATATCTTCGTATGTATGTAGTCAAAGGGTCCTGAGGATGTTCCCTTTTGAGATGTTTCTGGTATGTTTCCTTCGATTTTCTTATTTGTTCTATGCCTTTAGGCAGTCGCCATCGTTGCTTTTGACTATTTATGTCCTCCTTCACAGTTCTGTTCTTACTTTTCCTAAACGTTTTCTGAGATGTGATTTGAGCTTGAGGATTACTGTTAGTAAGCAGTGATCAGAGTTTGCGTCTGCCTTTCTAGTAGTCCTTATATCACCTACTAGGAATAGGTTCGATCTTCCTATCAGAACAAAGTCAAGAGTAGCACCTTTCCCTGTATAGTGGCACCAGGTCAGTCTTCGAGTAGTTGGTTTCCGAAAGAAACTATTCATCACGTGTAGTTTATATTCTTGGCATAGTCCTAGCAGCCTTAGACCATTTTCTCTAGTGTCTTCTTTATCGGTCTTAATCTCTCTTCTTGATATGGAGTTTACCATAGAGTATATGATTGATTTACAAGGGCATTTCTTGGTGCTGCTCTCTGTGCGCTGCGATTAAAGAAAGGAATGAAATTTACTAATAAATTCAGGCCTGTTTTAAATTTACCAACTGTTGATGAAGGTGTATTATTCGTTGAACGCAGTTTTTGCTTATAATATCTTATTTTATAGCCGATGGCAGTGTCTCTCATAGAGAAAGGGTTAAAATGCTTTCATGCATTTATTAATTGCAGTGTCTCTATTCTGAATATACTTCTGTGCTTTTCAATAACGACCATCTGGTCTCTTTCACATTAGTTTCACAGGCAAAACCTCCGGGAAAAATGATGGAACTCAGAGGCCCATCAGCAAGTCGGGAACTACCTCAGTAACCGGCTCAGTTGAAACCTAAATTGCCTGCCCATTCAGTTAAATCTAGATTCATCTAAAATCGAACGAACGCAGTTCTACAATCATCGGATAAATGGATTTCGGAATTTCTAAAACTGATGCTGTCCTATGCTGCTCATTAATTCGCATGGGCAGTGAAAGCCTCGTCGCCGGCCAAATGACCAGTATGACACCTGCAAAACCGCGTTTCTCTGAAACCGGAGAGCTCATAGCAAGAAAGATGGTGAAGTTTCACCAAGAATGGTCACACGGAATGCCTTGCGCATGCAGCGCGGAACCACCCATCTAATCAAAAATTCAAAATGAGGATGGCTCAAACTCAAGGTATCCCTCAGATGAGGAAATTGAAAGCTATCGAGATGAATTTGACCTCAGATGTTTGCTTCCACGCCCGCAAGGTCACTTTCGTTCCTTCGACCAGAATTAGACCGACTACCAGATATCCCAAAAAATGACAACTTCAACTGACATTCTATTCAGATTAGTTCCCATTGTTCATCATATTTTTTGGATTTTAACCGAAAAGTATTACTTGTTGAAGTCGTGAAATGAAACGTAGCCGGTAACTATATCGCTTTAATGCTTATTATTTTCCCAAACTGAATCCCATGAAAAACTAAAAATTGAATACATACCGCTGCTATTATAAAATTCCTTCATAGCAATCAAATATCATAAAGAAATACCACAGTGCTACGAAGGTAAATACGCTAAATTGTCAAACAATGATTATATGCACAGCAAATGGAGAGAGAATAAAAAACAAGTGTTATTGACAATAGGGGAGGATGATCAAAACGGTTCGCCTACTGCTGGCTACCTCCATAAGGACCCTGGTTGCGCTGCGACTTCATCTGCTGCTCCTGCATCATAATAGCAAAGCAAAGCCTTAACGCATGGATCTCCTCCTCCGTTGTTGGGATTTGGCCGGAGAGAAGCTGAAGTATACGTCGATAGTCAACTTGCCCCATCTGTGCTGCTTGATTGCCGTGCTGATGAGCTATTCCAGGCTGTCTTGATGTCCCCTCGGACGCGAAGTTCCGCTGAAATAACCGAACCTGTTTTCAATCGATAAAATAATCGGGTTTACACACATAGAAATACGAATAAGGGATATGTACTGAGAACCAAATCCCACCAATTCAGCAAATGAGTTCTGTATTAAGGACACCTGGGCCTGATGGGCTTGTTGTTGTTGCTGTTGCTGCTGATGCTGCTGTGGCAACTGGGGATAGAATACTGGTGCACCTTGCTGGAAGGAATCTGATGAAGCAGCAGATGTATGAGTATATCGGAGGTTTTGTTGCTGTTGGTTGTAGAGATCCCGAGAGGTATGAGCACTCTGTAACGACTGCAAGATATGAAACGGTAGTGTCATTTGAGTTTGGGAAATGGGAGTCCTAGAAGATGTCGCCAACTGCTGCTGATGTTGTAACTGCATCAACATTTGAAGGTACTGCTGTTGTTGAAGATTTGCCTGCGCGGTTTGATCGGGGAGGCTATTACTATTTTCAGATTGTGTTGTCATGACTTGTTGCGCACGGAGAGCCTCCGCAGATTCCCTCGGTGGATATGGCCGTTGGTCCCTATTCTGTTTTTGTTGTTGATTCTGCCGCTGTTGTTGGATCTGTTGTTGATGAGACAATGTAGAATGAAGTTTGACTTGTTCAAGGTATTTCTGTATATCCTGGTCCATGAAACCCGGCACCTCTGAAAACAGCTGCTCCTGTTGTTGGTGTTGATGGTGGTGGTGCTGTTGGATCTGGTGAATATTCGCAGGACGTGCTTGATAGGATGCTGTCTGCTGGTCCCTCAAGAAGTGGCTTATACTGGCAGGAGAGATGAGTGACTCAGTAAAGTGGGGTAGGCCTATAGAAGTTGAGTTCACTGGAGGGGGTATATAAGTTTTGGGAGGGATAGAAGACGTCGAAGAAGGTAAGTTAGCTGAGCTCCGACCAGAACCACGTGACGATTGATGTTGATTCCGATTTGTTGAAGAGGCACTAGAGCCACTTGGGGGAGGGACACCAGTTGGGGGATAAAACGTACCTTTCGCATGCGTTGTCGTCGTAGACGTACTGCCAACACTCGCACTACCTGCTGATGTCAATGAGGGTCTGGAGGCAGTAGATGCTCTCAAATTCAACGGTTGTGGGTCTGGATCCATCTGGTGCATGACATTTCTCAATAACTCTGCGTTAGACGGCACCTGTTGCCTTGGACCAAAAGTTGCCTGCTGTTGCTCCACTGTCCCGGATCCCCTCCTAAGAGATTCCCAAAGTGACTGCTGAAGTTCATCTCTCCACTTTTTATCCTTTAAAATGGATAAAAACACTGTATTAATCGAATAGAGTTAAATGAAAGAAAAAAAACACTAGAAAACACAGACCATGTTATTAAAAATCGAAGCCATATCAGTTGAAGGCCCGAACTTCTGGGCCCTGGCGTCAGTTTGAGTACAACCTCCATTGGAAACTGGGGTTACAGTTCCATGATCATCTGGACAGGAGCACTTATGGTCAAGTGTTGACGGCTCGACGGTTGCCGATTCATTCTCATAGCCATCAACTGCGATGGTCTCAGGCCGAGAGGTTTCCGGGGGTTGCTGCGTGGCTGCTTTCTGCTCTTCAATTTCTGTGATCACCAAAGACTCATTGTTCCACTCATCCTCCTGGGAGTGGACGGGAGAGGAAAAACAGGAAACATACGTTGGAGAGACACAACAACGGCAAGGAGAATCTTGTCCATCCTTCTTTACAACATCTTAAAGAAAGCACGGGTTGAAAAAAGTAAACAAATAGAGCTTACCAACATTACCAATAGCGGCAGTACCCTCCGCTTCCGTGTCCGACAAGGGCCTCGCAGGCTCACTCGAATAGGTGAGACGGTCTTTAGCTCTTCCTGGCATATAGCCATATTTAAAGTAATATAAACGACACCTGGCACAGGCTGGATTAATCTGCTAACAAACGCAATTGGTTGAGGAAATATTCTAGGAAAAATATACTCACCTATCTTGAAACTGAACTCACTGGAATTTGAGCGAGACTCAATGAAGCTTTGGGCATTTCGCTATTCATTACGCCGTCCGAACAGAATTTGCATGTAACTGGATTACTTCCCAGAGTAATTGCAGACTCGGTTGCGACAGTCTGGTCGGAATCAGGACTAATGCCTATATTCAAAGAGGAGAGGGAATAGAGATGTTCAGAAGCGGTAGAGGCCTGAAAGTGGGAACCATTCATGGGCCTAATTAACGTCACAGTGATTAAAAAATTAACCACTGATCCAAAAGACCGTCAATGCCGATTACGCTTGACATACAAAGGAAAAGCTACCATATATATGCAAGATCGACGCGACAACTGAAAAGGAAAATGGAAGACGGGGACTTGAGAAGAGATTTTGCCGAAAAGAGAGACTAAAACCAGCCCTTTAAAAGAGAATGGGAAATGGCTTTCGATGGAAATCGAAAGGGTGAACAGAAAATGAAGCAATTTACAAATTAAAGAAAGGTAACCCCCAGCTTCAAGGTTAAAAGTCGAAAAATATTCCCGATTTCAATAAATATGACCAAACGCTCACCCATGAATGCATTTGGAGCGTTTCCAGTGCCAGACGAAATGTCTCTGCCGCTATCACCGTCGACAGCACAGGTTCCCGAACCAGCCTCTGCTGAAAATCAAAAGAATAAGTGTTTTACTTCATCCATACAATCACACGAACCTTTAAAGAGACAACCAGACATGCTTTTGATTAAACTAGCAAGAGGATATCCTGATGGCCTATCGGAAGATTCCAAAGGGTTAGAAGATAGAAAGTGATTTTTCTGGAATTGGATTTCAATGGCAATTCGGTGAGGGGTGATACATATATTCCTCTGCCATGCAGCATCCACACAACAAAACAGAAACGTACAATTCAAAATCCTACTGTTAACCTAATTTTTGAATTCTCCTACAAATCTGTTTCAAATTTGTAACCGTCAAAGAGCAGCGATCGGTTATTTCGATCTCTGGTGGTCAAACCTACTCTCTACCTCCACGTGGTGACCACTGGTAACCTCTAGGGCAACCCAGAGGGCTAAAGAGAGGGGCGATCGGAGAGGACTAATAAACCACCGGACGTACAAATTCATTATTATGCCAGCGGAAATACAGAGTCCACGAACAGCCCCTTAAGGAAGATACGACATACTACCTGTATCCATGGTCTGAAACTCGGATTATGGAATGTGGGCGGCTGTAGCAGTGATTGGAAACTCCGCCAGATAGCTGAAGAGACTTCTGGTAGGGGTATGGAAATTGTTGCCTTAACGGAAACTCGAATGAAATCCTGCCCCTTAACTATCGACAATTGCGCTTTCTTCAACTCTGGACAGAGCGAAAGCCCTAGACCAAATGTTGGAGTTGCCTTTTTGGCCAAAAGGAACACAGAAGCTCAATTTAATCCTGTCTCAAACAGACTTGCAACGCTAACACTCCAAATTGAAGGAGTCAAAGTTGGACTGATGGCATGCTATGCTGCGACCGAGTGTACGGAGGACACAATGGTTAAAGAATCCTTCTACAACCTTGTGGCCAAAACCTACAAACTACTCCCTTCTAACTGCACACAAATAATTATCCTTGGCGGTGTCAATTGCAGATTGGGATCTGATGCCCGTAACATTGGTTCCAAACTAATCGGTTCCTTTACCGATAAAGAAGACACTAGAGAAAATGGTCTAAGGCTGCTAGGACTATGCCAAGAATATAAACTACACGTGATGAATAGTTTCTTTCGGAAACCAACTACTCGAAGACTGACCTGGTGCCACTATACAGGGAAAGGTGCTACTCTTGACTTTGTTCTGATAGGAAGATCGAACCTATTCCTAGTAGGTGATATAAGGACTACTAGAAAGGCAGACGCAAACTCTGATCACTGCTTACTAACAGTAATCCTCAAGCTCAAATCACATCTCAGAAAACGTTTAGGAAAAGTAAGAACAGAACTGTGAAGGAGGACATAAATAGTCAAAAGCAACGATGGCGACTGCCTAAAGGCATAGAACAAATAAGAAAATCGAAGGAAACATACCAGAAACATCTCAAAAGGGAACATCCTCAGGACCCTTTGACTACATACATACGAAGATATCTTGAAATCTATAGAAAATGCAGCTGCCAAAACAAGGCAAAAAAACTGAACGAAAGAAAAACGGATGGTATCCAGCTATCTGCGAGAAGGAAAATAGAGAGCTACTGCTACAAAATCAATTGAGAGCAAATTGGATCTCAAATCCATCTGAGGAAACATTTATGAGGTACAAAGAGCAGAGAAACAAGGTGAACAACCTGATACGAAACTGGAAAAAAGCATATCAAGAAGAGAGATTAACCAACTTTCCTGTATATCTCGCAGAGAGACAACCTCGTAAAGCCTTCATGCTGTTGAAGGACATAATGAAGGAAAACTCTACACGGAATACACAAACTACAAGGACACTAGTCAAACCAAAAGATCTGGTCGCACACTACCAGGAACTGTTTAAGGAAGGAACCACTGAAGAAATTAAAAACTATGATCTTCTACCAAGAGACTCCTCTATTTCAATGGAGGAGATCGATATAGCTAAAAATAGATTAAAACTACATAAAAGTCCCGGCGAAAACGGAATTAGATTCGAACTACTGAAATGGGACAATCAGTGTCTAAACGCCTGCCTTCTAAAGGTGTTCAACGACATTTACAATGGGACCACGCCTATACCTCGAGCCTGAATCGATGCTGAAGTTGTAAGTCTCTACAAGCGCAAAGGTTCGCAGACAGATTCTGCAAACTATAGATCAATCTTCCTTCTAGATGCATTAGGCAAGTTATGTGCATCTATTCTGTCCCCAAATTTGAGGCACCACCTTGCCGAACTACCCTCAAGAACCCAATTTGGATTCTGCGAGGGAAGATCAACCGAACAAGCTATACTTGGAGTTACAACCATCATACAGAAAGCCGTGGACCAGATGCAGAAAATAGCGCTAGTGTTTGTCGACCTGGAAAAGGCCTTCGACTCGCTGCCTAAAGCTGCAATAATCAACCGAATGATAGATTTAGGCTGCTCTTGGCAAATGATCCACTCAGCAAAGTCCTTGATGGACTGACTCACCGATGGAGAAATTGAGGGGAACAAAGGACTACTTTGAGATGAAACGTGGTGTGAGACCACTTCTTTCCAACCTAACCTTCCAACTCATATTGGATGAAACCTTCTCCTCACTCAAGGACAGTGCAGTACAGATGATCGATCACTCGGGTAAAAGATGGCGAATCGCAGCGAACAAAACCCTCTGATTTCAAATTGGTGCCGGTGAGGATCAAGCGCCTCTTGAAGCGACGACGTGCCTCACAATTCGAATACCTTGGTTCCATAATTCAGGACACCGGGGAGCCAGACGGAGCAATAAAAACAAACTTAGCCAGGGCAAAAAGGCACCTAATACGACTACGACCATTTCTGCGCTCAAGAAGTCTCAAAAACACCCTAAAAGCATATCTGGTGGGAATTTTTGTCAATCTTGTAATCACTTATGAATTATCTACTATTGTCTTGAGAATAAAAGATAATGATCGACTAAAAGCAATACAGAACACGGCTCGACGTATGATACTTGTGTTGTATTCGCGAAGAGCGAAAACTGTCGAGGAACTCCCAATGCATAACCTGGCAAGTCTTATACTGGCTAAGATGTTGAACCTATGGAAGAGCTTAAAGATGGACAAATATAGCCTGATACTCTCCATAAGTGACAGTAATTTTGGAGATGGGAAGACCACGAAAGCCTCACATACAAGGAACTGGATGCTTCAAGCAGGATGAAATACACATCTGCTCCTCACGGCTGCGAAGAATTCTATCCCAGGTACTCCATGAGATGCAGCAGAACTGAATGCCGAGAAAAGACCAGCGGGTCGATAAGCGTCAGGTAACTGCTCTATGCTATAATATGTAACTTTATTGTATTTCTCTTATACCCCCATTAAGTCTTTAGGACTTACGCTAAAGGGTGAGGAGGAATAAAAAAAAAAACAAAAAAAATTTCGAACTCTGCTTGCCTAAACGAGTACATCTGAAACAATGGACCTTACATAGCCTTTATTTTCAAAAAGTGTTTAAGCTGCGAGTTTAGTTGCCCACCCCTCTGACAAGGCTTCTAGACTGACCTAGGCGCGTCGAATGTTTCGAAGTCCACAGTGCTACTTCAAGAGCTAATTAAATAAACTCACCCATTCTGCCCTTCTTGGTTTCAGCTTTCGTTGAGGCCTTCTGACATTTTTCATCATTAGCAACCGTAGTGGTAGCGGTCTTCACACCAACAAAGGACAAATACTGTTGAGCATTCTTCTTCTTCCAAAAGTAAAAGAATTCAATCAATTCTTTGGTGGTCTTTTCCACGGTCGGCACGAATAGGTATTTGCCTTCAAGTTCTGCTAATGAAGGGGATTCGACAACTTCTTCGTCGGCCGGTTCTCCAATATTCTCTTCTGTACCTAAAATTGAAACGAGAAAATGTGTGCAAACACACATCGCTACTTAAATCGGCTTAAGTAATTCACAACTGGACACACCTTCGTTAGTTGGTGTATTGATAGTTTCACTGGCTTCGGTCTCCTCCTGATGAGGAATCGACTCAACATTACCAGAAAGTTCCACCGGATTTCCACGTCTTCTTCTGCGGCCTCGAGAAGAGCGAAGATAAGTTGGCGGGAGAGATTGTCTTGAACCAAATGGGTCGATCCCAGTGGTGGCAGAGAAGTACCTCTTTTGGATTTCATGGAAATTTCTGCCACAATGTCGGATACCCGTGATGAATTGTTTCACCTGTTCCGTAGTCCAGTGCATCGGAGTGTTCTACAATTCACATACACAACCATCATCATCGTCAGGGTATAGACAAATTCGTCAATACTCACCTTCGCGGCGACGGGATTGACCTGAATTTCCAAAATGGCACGCGCAATGTCATAATCACATTTATGGAGGGTGTCAAGTGCGTGTTGTGTGGTTGCCATGGATTCAGCAAAAGCCTTTCCATTTTGAGCCGCTTCCGAATCACTTGGGGCTCCTCCAATAGTAGCAAACGCGACAATCGAACGTACTGCAGCCAAGTATGTTTCAATACTACCTTGGACTGCATTATACTCATCGGGATCCAAAGGTTGATCAAGTTCTAAGAAATGTGGATTCCAAATCAATTCCTCCCACGTCTTGCGGGGCTCCTCACAACGGCAGTTCTCATTGGGCGAACCTGTAACTCGGCAATTGCTGTGTCGACGTTTTGTCCCTAGGAAAGGTGGTCTGTCACCGCTCTCTGAAATGGCACTATGTTTCTCTCGAAAGTGATTCGACGTAGCCCAATGCTTAAGGCAGATATGCTTCCTAGGATGTGGACCTCGATAAGCTGGAAACTCGGTGACCTGATAATCACAACCAATCTGAAAAAGTAAACAGTGATTAAACACCATGACCTTAAGTTCACGATTAAAGCCTCTTATGTGGACGAAATCATTTACATCGAACCGTGGAGTTGGTGAAGCAATTATTCATGGGCGCTTTAACAGCGAAGTTTAGCTTATTTAAAACCCACAGGCAGCGCTTTTACTTAAAAAAAATAGCGAACACTATTCAATGACAGTTGTTGTCCATTTTGTCAAAAACTAAGACCGAAAGCAAAAAACGTGTGCATATGAGGATCTGGAGGATTTAATTCAAACAGAAAAGTCCATCAGTCAAAACTGACAGTCGAAGTGTCGGGGAGGGCAGAGGAAGCCCAAAAGATTGCAACAAAAAGCCCGTCAGAGGAATCCAAAAAACCCATTGCCAGAGTAAAAATTATGGCGAAACAGTAAATAGCGCATGAAATGAAAAGGAAAGCACCAAACTCACAAGAGTGAAATCATATATCACATATGACAACTACTACTACACTTAAGAAATAAAATTGATGAGTAAATAGAAATCAAATTAACTCGGATGGTCTTATTTCCAATGTTTTCGCTTAATAGATGAAAGAAAATCACCAACCTTGACATGGGGCGAAACTGGGATTAAATGTTGACTCTCGGCTTTGTAACAATACGTATTGAAGAATACATCCTCCTCTGAGGGGTCGAAATTATGAAGAGCGTCTGAGAGCCTGGTGAAAGACTTGACGTAGCATTTGCCTCTTAGTTGGTTAAGATCAATATCAACAAGAGTATCAGCATTGAAAATTTCTCGGGCTAAAATATTGCTCATGACAGAAGGAGATAGGGAGTTCATTCGAAATTTTCGATCGATGATGTCTTTGCAAGCCTCGGGAACATCAAAAGTGCGAATATAGCACCTGACAGATAACTTGATTTTATCCTTGTCGCGGTCATCTATGCCTTCGATATAGCCAATCGAGTAGTAGGAACCATTAGATATTTCGTAATAAACGTAATCATTAATAGAATATTCTGTGTCGGCGAATGTGCAATTTTTGATCGGTTGATCAGAAGCTGAGCCTCCCCCTTCTATAGTTCCCTGTTCATTTCGACCTCTCCCACGATTACTCCGGCGCAAAGGCTGCGATTCAAAAGACCTTGACTGTAAGGAGCCATTGCCATCATTTGTTGCTGATTCTTCGCTTTGGGCATCCATTAGAACGGAATGGTTTGATTCAAGTATCATACTTGTCTAAGGAGCATGGGTATTTGATGAACCAATGATAGTGGCGTATTAAATATCGAAATAAATTATAACATGAAATAGTGGAAGAAAAAATTTTCTTCGCCAAAAGAGTGCAATTTCAAAAAAGGAAACCAATAAAAACCCTTAGCCCAAAATACCAAGCGCCAGGGAACCAGATAGGATTCGATTACGAACTATTTAAAGTTTGCGGTAAAATGTGATACCATAATATCTTAAATTACTATTTGAGTTACGAAAACTATGATTAAATTGAATTTTAAAAAGGAATGTATGATTTAAGCATATCGAAATAACTATTGGTCTAAGAACAGAGCAAATGTTTTTTACCAATTCCAATGGACTTATAAACAGTGCCACCGATATCCCTAAATGGCACCTCGAGTCTTAAAATGGCAGTCTAGATCTGAGGGCTTTAATTTCATTAAATTAATATGGGAAAAACTGAGAATTTAGTTCACAAGGATGCACGGTTTGCTTTTCGCTTGCCTATGATAGGCCAGAGTTTTGGTGACAAATTACAAAGAAGATGCTTGTTTTCAACAAGCTTCAAACGACGGTTTGTGAAGGCCCTCTTTGGCAGAATTCTGTTAAAGGTAACCTATGAAAATCAGAGTTCGATTGATTAAAATTTCAAACATTAATGGATTTGCATTTGTAGTGCATTTCACATTTTAGTATTTACCATTAAGTCAAATTAAAGGGGGAGGTTCCAAATCTCTTAAAAGAGTTCGAGTAAACTATGTAAAACTACTTAAATGGCCGTAATTACTAATGTCTCTCAGCGTTCATTTTCTACCTTTGAGTCTTAAAATCCCTGAATAGAGTTAAATTTTAATTTGAGCTTAAAAAAGAATAAAACTGACATTTGAACGTCTGAAAACATTACCGTAAAATAAATTTTTGCTTACATAAGCGAAACGTTTGTTAATGAAATGCTATAATAGGCAATAGCATTTAAGGAAAATAATCCCATACTTCTGGTTTACGAACTCAACCTTGTAATTTGAGTTCATGCTTTTGACAAAACTTTCAAGTATGAGTAGCCTTTAGTGTGAAACGGTAGTTTTGATTCCGAATTACCAGTTCATTTAAGATTAACATAAGCATAAGGGCAAAGCTGGCCATTAATTTTTCTGAATGAGCCGATTTCGCCAATCGAAATGATCATGCTATTCGCCTCAATACGAAATAATACAACGATAAACATGACAAAAGTGATACTTTAAGAAGAAAGAAAATTTTGACTATTTTCGCTGCAACTTGTACTTATTTAACGACTTTTCCTCCATGACAAGTGCAGCCGTCTGCTCACAATGCTACTGTTGATTCAGGATGGAGAAGTCAAACGAGTGTCATGACGCAGTTCACCATTTGTTTGATAAAGAATTTAGATTGACACCATATCCTCATGGCTGTTATCACTCTAACTTTTTGAAAGTCGCAAAGATATTTGTCAAAAGCTCATCAGGTTGCCCCTTAAACCTATCAGCTTTACTTTCTCTAAAGAAGAGAGTCATCAGTTTTTATCTCATGACTCCCTAAAACTAGAGTAGATAAATTTTTCCGATTCCTCTGCAAAAGTATCACTATCCAGTGCGATTTGAACTGCTCTAGGGCTATCGTTGCTTAAAAAAGTGTTTTTTTCACGAAAGAACCATTTTGTTAGTTATTTTTTTATGATCCAACTCATTCCGCATACTCAAGGGATTGCAGTAGTCCTAGCTTTCTGTCTAATGGGACAAAAAACGTCTGATCAAATGTTCAGGTTACTAAGTTCGAAAGTAAATATTTCCGGAAGAACGGCTGTGCGTTAAGACCGAGATAGCCCCAATCTAAAGTCTCAGAAGTTAACTATTTTAATTTTATTGAGCTGTCTGCCAATTAATCCTTAAATAGGTTAATGTTGCGTACTCATTTTCTTCTTCATTAATTACATGTTTGTATTCATGATTTGTTCCCAATTTCAAGTTTTCTCTGCCTCCATTGACCTTGGGGAGGGTATTTCGCCTGGCACACTTATTTCACGTATTTCTCGCAAAGCAGTACTGGATTACGTTCCAAAGCGAGCATAAGCGATAGCAAAGCAGTTTTCACTATGATATTTTTATCCCCGACTTCTTTAGTCTTCAGTGGAATCTTAGGCATTTCACATCACCCACGCATTCATCTGCGAGAACAAGGAAGCATATGATTGAGCTAAGAACAGACCAAGTGACGATGACAAATCTGGGGGCTACAAAGTGACAGGATCTTTGTGTAAATAGACTTCAGTTGTATCTCACTGTTGATTGAGATATTCATTTTTTCCAAGCGCCAATTGACTCGCAAGGCGATTCAGCTTCTCTGCAACGCAGCGGGTGCGCAATGCCAAAATTCTAGTTTCAGCTAAATTCCTGAAGTATTCCGTCAGTTCTGTCATACTTTTTGACAATTGAAATAGAGTGCAGTGCAGTAGAGTGCTAATTCAATCTTCGCTTTTCCAAGTTAAAGTTTCTAACTAACTCAAACTTACCAAGTTGTGTAAGTGCTAAGTGTTCTTTGAATATAATGCACAGCTTGGTACAGTTCCCTTCAAAACTGTACGAAATCAAAGAGATTATCAGTGATTAAATGCAACAAAGGCTTTATTAATGATCAAAACTTTTTATAAAGTGTCTCACAGCATGAAAATTGTCGAATGCCACGAAGATAAACAGTCTAAATCTCCAGTGACGGGGTTTCATTTGCTAACACTGGTTGCGTCTTAGAACATGTTGCAGTGATGAAATTGGTTGCCGCCTATTCAATTGTGCTATTCCATTGGCAAATGATGCGTGCGTTAAAGCAATTTTATACCCTTTAGGAGGTACTAAGTGAGTGCATTTGGTATTTTCAATTAATATTAGGCATTGGTTATCTGCTACAGTTTCTGGAAGTCATTTTCAACTTGAGACGAGTTCATTTTCTCGTTGCTGCCATTCCAAAGAGTACCAAACCGACTGAAAATAACGTGAGTTAATCCCTCTTTGTTAATATTACAACTCAACTTTTAAAATTCTAATAAACATGGAAACGTTGAGGTAGTCTTCATGACAAATAAAGGTTATGAAACTATATCGTTTTACACCTGACTAGCACGTCATAACGTTTTTTGGACATATTACTGACCATTAAATATTTGCAGAGCGGCTCGCCTCTGAAACAGAAACTCAAATTGCAAAACTGAGGCTTTGGAGAATCGCATGTTATTGCCAAGCTTTTTGATATAATCGAATTCATTCGTATGGCTATCGATGGACTGTTTCCTTTTAAAAGTGGTTTTCTCTCAACTAAATGTATAATTCAGTAATGTTAACACTTAAGCATAAAAGTAGTGCAGCTTCATTTATCAATGGAATGCACAATTTCGTTTAATCCATTAATCGTTGAGTTGTACCACTGATGGGTAACTTCAGCTTCCATCACTGAACTCTGCCGTTTTCACAGCATTTTACGAAATGTTTTCTCCTGCGATTACAAAATTCCCGTGCCTCTTACATAGAAAGCAAACGATGTTGATTATTTCTAAAATGTCGACAGTTTTCAGTTGCAAACATATTTACTCAAATAAAGCAAAATATATGTTTTACAGCACGCTGCATAAACAACTTGCAACGTACAAATTATGGTTCGAATCCATCACTTTTGGACTCTAATAACCTTGACATTCTGTGAAAAATGAAGAAATTTTAAATCGTCGTGCCCGCACTCATTTTGAAATGAAATTAACTAGCAACTTGAGTTATTTAATAAAACAAACCAATTCAATCTTGCTACAAAGGTTTAGGTTAAGTTCGCAAAATTTCATTCAATTTTTTTTGGCTTTTCGAATATGCAGATTCACTCCAACTGATGATTCAATTTTAAAAATGCTTCATTTTGTAGTTCCGAGTTCTTTTTTAAATTGCAATAGTTGTTGTGATTTAATGCAAAAAATGCGGGGTTTTGGATTAAAAAATCAAACTGCCTCCATTATGCTTTCCTTTGCTGCTCTATGAACATTATTTCCTCTGTCATTTCGTCTGCAAACTGTTAAATGGGCTCCTCAGTACCGGAAGCGAAACGAAGACATTCTTTCAGCGCAATCAAATTAAATGCAAATGCTGTTGTGAACCGCTGGTGCGGTGGTTACCAGCCCATTTTGCCCACAGATTTTAACTGCATGTCCACTGTGTTCAGTTACTGGGGTACCTCTCCTAACTAAGACTCGTGCTTTCATCAAATGCAGCGATGCGATTGGTTAGTCAACTTTTGCCCGCTTAAACTAAGCGTGTCTTGAATAATTACTATTGCGGAAGATTAAGTAAAAACTCTTTCAAATATACACCATATTTAAATCATTGGTTAGAAAAGGGAGTTCAGATAAAAGTTAACTAACTTAACTAACCTATTTTCACGGTAATGCCATCGACTTGAAACTTCTTGCATACCTTTCACCGTAAAAGCGAAAAAAAAAAATAAATGTTAATTCAGTGACGAATTAGGTTTTGTGCGTAAGTATTGATTCGGCACTGATGTTTTACGCATTTTGAATGGTCATCCCACACTCAGGGTATATCCCCATGCAAGTGTCATCTGACAAATCAAGCACATATGCGAAAGTTTTCAAACCGTTTATTTGAGGTCACGTCATCACATTTGACGCCTCCAACATGCCAGCTTAACTGCATTGCTCCCATACCAAGTACTGGATATTATCGTGTCAGTCTCATGCAATACAACTTTTATGCGATGAAGATGGGCGTCTTCGAGAGGAAAAAACTGGGATTATCGTAATTCCATGAAGAGGATAGCATCAGTTTTTCATTTATCAACGTTTGATTACCAACTTTCCTCTCACTGCATGCCATCTCTAAATGAACAGGTTCAGCGTAATTTTTAACTCCTGATCATAGAGAGCCACTAAAAGGGAAGTTTTTTTTTGGGCTTTTGACCCAATTTCTATGACCGGTTAGCAGGAAATGGATAGCCATTTCCAAGTCTTGCCTCGAAGGCTGACATTAACTACAGAGGATGGCCACGGAGTGAGAATTAAATTTTCAGTGTCAATTCACTGCATTTGGATTTTCCTCTAACATTGTGAGAGAATAATTGCGGAAAGAGTGACATTGTTGTTCAGCAAAACTAAAGCAACCCTGCTTCATTTGTGCTCGCAGTCTAGGTTTTTCCATGCATTAACCTCGAATCTTCTTCTCGTTCTCGTCGATGTTCTGAATTTTGACTTAACTTGTTATCTACCATCCACAAACCAAAATTTTCTGGTCCCTTTGAATGAGTAAGTACTGCGATGTCTTCCAGAAGGTATGTCAGGGAATGCTATGTTTCGTTTACATCCTCTTTCAAAGTGTCCTCTTGTCCTATTTTAATCTTCATTGTTATTAATGAATAACCATTTCCTTTTCCAATTCCCTGAATTCTCGCCACATTTATGAAGTTCGTTATTTCTTCAGATCAAATGTGTGACGGTTGTAGAATGTTATTGACTAAGTTAGAAAGATGGTACAATAAGGAACAACTTGTGATAAGGCGGTCTGAGGAATAAAAAAAAAAGTTGTTTAAGTGGCTCTAGACAAACCAAAACTGTATTATCTTATAAATCAGTCTGAGGTGATGAGAAAATATTCGGTGCTTTCCTTCATGTATATGTAATTCCTCAATTTTAGTTTCAACTGACCTCAAAAATGGGTTTTCCTCGCAAATCTCAATCAAAGAGTTATTTGTCATCGGGTAGACCAGAGGTGGGTGGATGTATACATCAGTAATCTCGACTAACCTGTACAAAGTGTTTTATTTCATTTTTGCTTTATAGTATAAAAATGATTTTAATTAAAATTTATTGAAATTCACTACCAAATGTATCTGAAAGAAACACATACTTTAGTTAAATATACCAAAATGATGTGTTGGCAGTTCTTACTCCCCACAAATCCGAAAATAGATCAAGTTTAAAAGCCTTTTTTGTGTTACATATTTAAATGGGGAAAGGCCAGTTAGAACGAGATCAACTTCAAGTATTTCAGATAGATCCTCCATTTGCACAGGATTTATCGTTCACTAGTACACCCATCAATCCCACCCAACGAATCTTCTCTCCGTCAGTTCACGATCTTCACCTTCTTGAATCCAATACAGACTCAGCAGAAACGGGAATTCCTATTAGTAGTCGAAAAGCTCTCTACTTTAATCGCAGGAATCAACAACGTGACGACAGCGTCACTGCAAGATCACTTCTTGGTAGGTTTCGAATTGTCCTAAATCTGCCATTTACACTTAGAATACGGTGTTTTAATCTATGTTTTTTTGCTCAAGCATCTGAGTTACTTTTATTGTTTTATTGGAAGCGATACACAAAATATTAATTTACATAATCTTTACCCTAAATTTCGACCATATTGATGTCATGTGATTATGGTTGTACAATTACCTGACACTAATCTAATGCAAACAGTAAGCGAGAGCTCGACAGCCATATTCTCGAAAGCCTTTCCAAAATGATGCAGCACAGAAATGCATGTTAATGTACCTAGCACGGAAGCACATGCTCTTTGGGGACGCAACAACGTGGCATTACAGTATCATTATTCACACTATGTTATTCTACTAATTAAATTTGAGTAATATCTCATAAATTTTGTATAGTTGTATAACTAGACGACAGATGACACATCTAAAATAACAGGTTCTATTTGTTGAATTTAAATAATTTATTTTTAAGCGTTGGTGATTCTTCTGCAATCATTCAATAATGTGATTGCTTTAAATTTTCTTTCGCCACCATCGTATCAACTTTTAAAGGAGTGAATCCAACGATGAGTTCTTTAGATAGTATGCAAGACGGACGAGCAATTTCATGGAGCCATCTTACTCTACCAATGACCTCGAATCCCAACAGTAGAAGTTGCACTCATTCCAATAGCAGCCAGGACTCTATGGAATATCCTAATACGTCCTCTAGAAGACCTCCAGAACCGCTTCAGGGTTTCATCATGAAGAATCGGATTAGACCGATGAAAGGATGGCACGAGGTGAGTTTAAAATATAGGTTTTTTAGATCTTTTTAGTATTTGTTCAAATTTGTACTTAAAAAGCTCTGCAACCAGTTTCGGTTTACACAAACCCTCGATTTCCCACGATTCGGTTTATGGCTTATATGGATGACTGATAGATTCATGTGCTTTGGAATTTGCAACTGATGAAATATTTCCGGTGATATGAATTTTCGGGTATCAATTAAAATAAAATGAGCTAGTCTCGAACTATTTTTCTATTTTTTAGGCAAATAAATAGTTAATTTCTTCCGAAGATCTGCTTTTATTTACAGTGCCATTTCATATTAGAATGAGTTCGAGACCCAGGATAACTGATTCACTCACCTAGCCGATTGCTAGGAGAGATTTTAGTGATACCGCCTCATCAAGGTGCCTGATCCGCTGAAAGCCCTCAGAGGCAATAATGTTTATTCATCAAATATGCAAGAGTCGGTTAATGAATTAGAAACGGCTCGAGGAATCCAATTGAATGTTTTATTAATTATAAAGAAACTTTTCTCCAATTCAGGAGAAATCTGCAAAAAATTTTCAAACAGCGCCAAAAACTAAAGGTGTTTCTGATTGGGCTAATAGTCAAGATATGGATGTTCGTTCGAATATTTAAATATTGTACTGATTCGGGAATAAATCCGGCTGAAATATCCGAAGCGCATCACAAACCTTGTTTTGACAATTTATTTTGAATATACGCTTAAAAGGAGAGCGGCAGACATTTATTTCTAATTGGCCGCTGCAATTATTTTCAGTGGTGAGTTGACGATTTTTTGTTTTTTGTCATTTACATTAATCATAATTTCTACTTCTATGCAAACTTTTTTTGATTTCAAAATCAAACAGAATTGTCCATTTTTTTAAGCTTTAACCAACAACGTGAAAATGAAAGTCAGATTAGCGTTATGAGTAGCTATAAATCTCATTTATATGGAGGAGTTCGTAGATTTGGAGGCAAAAAATTTTTACAACCCACTAATTCACTTTTCCATTTATCCTTTAGCAATTCTTCTCCCTCAAAAATGGATGTCTCTCCTTTGCGAAGAATCAGAGCCCTGTAAGTCAACCACACACTTTAAATTATAGACAAATTACAACTCATGCAAGTACATTCAAGCATAAGGCTTCAAAGATGCGAGAATGCGTTTCGAGACGTAGCGAATATTCTAAGACATCGATTGTCTCATCAAATCATCACACTAAAATAGTTCAAATTAAGAAAAAAAGTTAACGAATTTCAAAATTTAATATAGATACTGCTCACACTGAGCAGGGATACTGTGGACAATGGGTTAAGAACGCAAAGTTATGAATTTATTTTGGTTTGTTCTTACCAACCGCAGCTAGAATTTTATATGGCTGTATATGGTAAAGCATCCAAATCTAAAACTAAGGCTATCAGCAGTCTCACTAGTATCGGTTTCATGTGTTCCGTTCCTAGGAACTTATCGCGACTTTCCTGTCTCTGCAATCCCTTAAACTATAGTTCTCACTAAGTATACTTGATCAGTAAGATGTCATTAAGAAAAGCAAACTTATTTATTATAACTAATTTTCCCCAAAACTAGGTATAGACTTGAGAATGCTGTCGGTAGCACTGACAAAACCTTTGAACTAACAAAATGGAATTTTTTGTTTGATTTTTACAGCTAAGTCGCGGGAGAAATACAACACAAATCGATCTTGCTAACACGGACGTTGAATACGAAGTTGAAAAATTGCAAATTCGTATCGATACTTCTGCTGTTGTGTATCACCTCAAAGTAAGCTCAACATTATTCCTCCTTTCTGTAAGTAACCAGCTCCATCTAGTTTAAAGATTCACAAATGTATCGGCAGTGGATGGCTGCAATAAAAGAGCACAGGGCCTTTGACCAATTCCAAAGGGCTCTCAAGTCAACTGACAGACCAGGAGCGATTCAACGGCTTTCTAGAGCTGCATCCAATCTTAGTTGCAACAGAATTAAATCGACTGATAGCAGCGACTACCTTCCGGTGACTCCTGATGGTGCAAGTGCACAATTAAACCCAAATAAACTCAAAATGGGATCAGTTCAATCCACGAACCAGTCAAAAAATTTAAAACAGGAATGCAGACTGTCTGGAGAACACCTTGAAGGTATAACTCTAAATCGAATTTACATACCATTAGTGATCCCAGGCATTTTGAGGTTAAAAGTATTGGCTTTCAAGGGAGCGCAATGAAAGCATGTGATATAAGCGTGTGAAACTTAAAAAAAGTTTGTGATTACACAAATTCGAACTTTTTAATGCATTTGAAAATGGCAAACTCATTCTGGTTAGAAATTTAAAACAAATCACCTGTCCTTTTGGAAAAATGCATTTTTGTTTTAACCGATAGCGCCATTTCTGTGAGCATACTGGATACATTAATTAATCATGATAAATTATCGCGAGCATGAATAGAAGGTTTTCATCGTTCAACCGCCACAATGAGCCAGTACCATCTCGTTTACGCGAGTTTGGGTGTCACAAGTCCAGTGATTCCAACAATTCACTCACGATCTACCAGAGAGTATCACAGTTATAATCGAACCCTCACTTCTTCAATGAAATCACTTAATTCTGCTTTAATAACGTTGATCTCTTCAAAGAAACCAACGTAACCATGATCCCACATTCTTTTATGAAATGGCTATGACATTAGTGGATCATATATAAAAAAAACATCATTTGATCAGGATATTGTGCTTCGTAGAATAAAAACTGTTCAAATTAGTTTAGAAAACCTACCTATTATTTAGATGAAGGAGAAAAGTATAAGATACTGATTTCAAAATTGAAATCGGTCATGGTCAAAAGGATTTAAAGCCAACTCATGAAAAATGAATTTGTCGATATGTTGACTCTTCGATAGATAAGTGGAAATACATGAGGTAACGGCAGCGCCGCTATACCTTCCTACTCCCATTACTGTATGAGAGAGCTCTGTAGCACACATGGTTCAACGAACACATCCATTTCTCCCATTGGTTTAGTTTCAGCCTATAGGTCTGCTTTGTTTCGAGCATGTGCCCACATTTTGAAAATTGACACACAAACACAGAAGCATGTGGACTGCCTAATGTCTATTTTCACCTCATTTTGAGTTGCTGAAGACTAACTTGACATAACATGAACTTCTTCATTTTCAAATGCGGTATATTTAATGGTTGACAAAAGATTTTCACAATCATCTACCTATACTTATATATGGTACTCTTAAAATAGAACCTGCAGAATATTTGACTCTTCTGCGGCACAATGCCATTCTCATTTCTTATTTACAGATGTATGCACTGGACAGTTAGAATTGGATTGTTAAATCAAAAATATTTAAGGGAACATTTTTATCAGCAAGATGAATTCAAACTGGCTCACTGATTAAATTGAGATAAAAGCCATCCTGAAAGGCTCTGAATACCACATATCTCAGCCAGAACGAATCAACTTACTTCTAAAGTATCAAGGTGAAACGAAACCGCCTTCACTTTAAAAAAAAGTAATTAGGGAATGCACTAAGACAATTTAAGCCTTAAGTTGCTATAAGCAGCAGTTTTTCCACAGGTTTTAATCACTTGCCCATCCTCAGATGTGAAAGCTTACTGGATCAAAAACCCTTCTAGGTATTGATTCACCAAAACAGTAGTATTTTCCAGTCCTTCACAGGTACACAATCCAAAAGCCGAAAGAATTTCCGTTTGCCAAAGTTTTCGGCAACAAAAGCCTATGACAGTCATTGAGAAACCAACCACCCCCGAGCCATTAATTGAGACAGGAACACCTAACTGATGATTATGCCTCTCTAGATGGATTATCTAAAGTACTATTTAAGTCTTCAGCCAAGTGTGACATTAGTCTGCTCGATGGTGAATACTCGTTTTCATAAGGCTTTATTTTCTGTGACTAAATCATATTGTGATACCTCTTCGGCGTCTATTTAGCTTCATATGGTGACGCCTTACCAGATAGTGGGAAAAGTCTTTTGATTGAAGTTTAACCAAGAAAAGTTGCATTTGCATTTGTCTTTTCAGCTTTGAAAAATCTGATTGAGAAACTGAAATCCATCCATTCCAACCTCCAGAACGCTCACAGTGAAATGTTGGTAAGTTCCTTTGTTTTAATTGATCTGCTAGGCATAACTGCATATTTTTCCTTCCCTATCATTACTTAGGAGTCCTATAGTCCAACCGAAGTTAAAAGTTCCAGTCCGACGCCTAGCCAATTCTTTTCACCATTGACCATTAGCTCGTCTGAAATTAATTCAGCCTCGAAAAAATCAGCTCATAGCCGATTCAGCTCAATTTCTTCCATGACAAGTTTATATACTGCAGTTCAGGCTACGCCTACCCTTATGGACGATCCACAGCCTCGTCCTGAACAGCGTAACAGTGTCAAAAAACCAAACAGCTTCATTTTGGCAGCAGCAAACTTCAGTGACGAGGCAAAGAAATTTACTGTGGAAGCCAACTCAGGTAAGTGTAAAGAAATGCCTCCTGTTTTCAATTGGCGCGCTTGTTTTTGATTGGCACATTTATTTTTTTGTTTCCGCATGAAGCGGTCATATTATTGGAAAGGAAAATAGTGAAGTTAGTGGTTGTTTTTATAATTAAAACAGATCTACATAAAAAAGAAAAGCCGTGAAAAGATACTTGGTCGGACACATACGAAACAGCCTCCACTTTTAGCAACCATTACGACAAGTCTCGTTCGAATTTCTCTTAGTCAGGCTGTTGAAAACCGGATCTGCTCGTATGTGAATTTGTCCCTGACTAATATCCCCATGGCAGTCATTACACATGTGGTAGATCTTATGGTATAGGAGGTTTCGATAACATTTACGCTGGAAATTTGATCCATTGCTGTGAAGAACTTTCTTGGGAGGATAAAGTGAATTGGCTTATTTACACCGGTTACATCGGTTATAAAGATCGAATTGACATCCAGCCCTGAAAATAGGGTGAAATAAATGCTGACAAGCTTGTTGTGCCCCAACGCAACAATAATGCAATAATACTGCTTAGCACTGATACTACACTACGTGGAGAGCACAAAACTCCTCTTTGACTGCTACTATCTAGGATGAAGCGTGAGTTTTCTTGTTTTGAATACTTTAAGTCTTACTTCCCCATGGTCTTGGTCATGGATGCAACAACTCTTAAAGGGGATAAGAGCTGGCAGCCAAATGAGACGTTGTGTACAGGATTGGGAAATTTAAGTATCACATCTGACAATGTACCATGCATTGCAGTACGATTTGGTCCAAAGATAGCAATGGATATGGGCAACGTAGCTGAAAAGAAAATTCAGGGAGGGCTACTCAGTAAATCGCCTAAACAACTTTTCAAGGTGCCCTTTGTACCGGACCAAGACTGACCAATGATATCACAGAATAATCGTTCCCTATTTTCATCATTTTTTATGCTGCATATTAAACTTGGTGCAAGGAATGCATGGATCGAACATTTTTAGTGCTCTTTTTTTTTGTTAAAATTTCATGTAACTTTTGAACCTCATTGGTAGTTCTAACATCAATCCAACGGATGTACCAGTACCTCAACTCGGCTATGTCTGTCAGTAAGGAGCGTATTTCTACCCTTACTCCGAATTCCAAAGTAAGCGCCTCTAGCTTTTTCAGACTAACAAGCCTAAAATAACACAACGACAACCTTCATTTTTAACCATAAACCTACTTATACATGTTCATTATCTCATTCAACATGCAAAACTATATTCTAGCGCTGCTTACAAGCAAATGGTACCTCCTTCAAGAAAACCCTTTCTGTTGTGAGGTAGCTAAGTAAAGCCAGGTCCATGCTCTGCCCACATGGAACACGTATGTGGACTTTAAAAATTTAGGATATAACAACTTCAAATTTCTAAAAAATAGTGAAAAATTATTAATATTGCCTTTTTGAGACTATTTTGTGCAAAATACATTCATTTTATGTCTTCTAAAGTGCTTAAATGAGCTTGGAATTTGTGTGGGCTTTGAGAATCTGTCGTAGAGTAGCATTAATGTTTTTGACATGATTAACTGCTCACATGAACTGGTTTGCAATTGTACTCATGTCAGTCTATGTAGATGACGGAGCACAGATACAAATGAAATGCGTCTAATGTTAAATATTATGTTCACAAGCGGTTGATATAGCATAAGATAATTGCAAATAAATGGTTATTCAAGTAGTATTTTGCTTTGTACAAGTCAAGAGGTGTGTGACTTCACCTGAGCGGGCCATTTGTTGCACCTTTTTCTGTAACTGTATCCAGCATATTCGCATCTTTAGTTAGAATCTAATTTTTCATAAATAACGCAAGAGGTTGGATCTTGGCGACCAACCGCTTAATTTTTAAAACCTCCGCTTTTCGGCACCCTAATTACTAATTAATTCCTAAGTAGTTATTCTAAAATAAATAAATCTTCAGGAAAACAACTGATTTGAATGGCCGAATCTGTCCAACGCCGAGGAGGCTTTAATTGGCCAAATTCATCACAAATTGTAGAGACTTGAACACATGAAATACTTTCAAACTTAAAGATTTTCTTGCTTTTTTTGAAAATTTTTAAATTTTGACTCAGTAAATTTTGATGTAGCGAAAAAATGTCAGGAAGTGTCACTATGACAAATGGCCTACTTCTAATATATGGATGCTTTCTAGATTTCCAAGGCTTTATTGAAATCCTATTACTAGGATCTATTAAAACCATCTTTGATAATCAGAAAGTCTCCTTGACAGAATAAACAGTTAATTTTCATTGAGTAAATAGTGGTTTGCACGTTTGTTTTCATTTTGCCTTCATCACCTCAGTCCATAAATTCATCTAACATCACGAATCTTCTTTGACCGTATTTTAAGTGGTGTATAATCCCACCACCATTTGCGGCAGTCAAATCTCTGTAAAATTAGAATCTATTTTATGCTTTGTGAATGCGAAACCAGATTACATCATTTCAAGTTTCATCCACAATTGTTCATAATACGCTTCAACGTAATGTACCTGCTTTTCCACCTTTTTACAGCCAAGAAATTCACTGAATGGTCGGACAGACTCGTATTCAGATTTAATGGCCGCGGGAGTTGACGATTTAGACGCCTCCCTTTCCGATGATATTCCAGTTCTGAGTTAGTCCACTGCAACCCATATAATTTTCAACTTAAGAATAGCTAAGCAACCAGTTGTGCTGCAGATGAATCGAACATGAACGTTCCGGACATGAAGGGTGTAGTAATGGAAGTGCCGGAACACATTGCCGGAAGGAGAACTTCGTTGCCTGCACAGCAATCGACCCCAACGGCCCTTAGTATGCTAACTCTGCTTAAAAAGTATGTCAAGTTTGCCAGATCATGTTCTCAGAAACTCATATTAATTTGGTAGTCAACACACTTTATTTCATTTTAGCAACTTTGGTCGAGAACTGTCCAAACTGAGGTTACCTGCGATTCTCAATGAACCACTGAGTGTCCTTCAGGTAAAATGCGACAATTGACCAACTATTCGAAATAATTCTCAAAGCATTAGCTCTTGACTTGAACTGTTAGACGTACAAAATGTGCTCATTGTGTTCTTAATACTGGGTATTCACACTTTTGCTTATTTTTATTCTGGACTGACTATTTCAGAGGATTCAGGCTCTTCAAGAGATGGCTGTAATATTTATGAATGCTGTCACCTCCTTATGGGATGAGTTCCTAGGGAAATATCATTTAAAAGCACATGAGTAGTATTTAGGTAAAACAATCAAGTAAAACTGTAGTGGATGGTTAAAAATTTAGAGCTTTGGAGGCCATTCCTAATTATTTACTCCTGGTGCATAGTAAACTTAGTGAACGTCTGTAATTTGTCTTGATTAGTTTAATTAGAGTACGTAAATTTATATTGCATTCGTGACATAATCCTATTCATTTCAACGACCCAACGCCAGGAAAGCTACCATTTCTAACTGTCTTCGAAGGAAGTTTCGGCTAAATGGATAGACTGCTCTCTGTCAAGTTTTCTCTCAATTCTCTTGGAGAACGTTTTCCTCGATTCACTACTCTACTCTTAGCCTCTTCCTTGGCAAGCCTATCTTTAGTCGGAATAATTTTCTCCAATGGCAGAACGTATGTAGTACCACATTGAATCACGCAATTAAAGTATCTAAGTAGCTCTTCTTCATTTTATAAGGTTCGTTCCACACTTTATGATTGAAAAAGTGAATTATTTTGGTTCTTGCATACATAAATTTTCATTTTCTTGAGAAAGAAAATTCTACTTCCAATCGCAGTAAGGCATGGTTCTATTCACAATTCGTCGAGAGGAATTTCTAAAAACCTACTCCATCAGTCCAACTTCTCCGAATATCTGGGGAGCCAACCTACCATAAAGGATTTCATTCTTATCTGTTCTGACTCCCGATCCAAAATAAGACTGATTCGAAAAACCTTGGCGTTTGAAAACATGACCCTGTCTTATGGACTTGCAGAAGGGCCAATCAGAACGGGAGCTAGTTCGGCGAAGTGGAATGCTGTAGGACATGCTTTGCAATAGGGCTGGTCACTGTATCTGTGTCTGACACTTAAATTGGCTTTATTCCAATCAGTCCACAATATATAAGCTGTAAATCCAATCATCTTTGAAAAGTCACCTTTGAAATTTACCTTGAAATATCATGGATTCTCTGGGGCTTTTCGACAGAATAGGAGTGGGGATGTGCACTCATTATTCCTCTAAGTAGTATCTTTGTACAAATATATATATATATATTTTGACACTAGTTAAGTACGGCAGGTCAGGCACTTGATATAAGTAAATTAACAAACGGAAAAAAAAACAATTTTTAGTCATTTTTAAAAATTTTTAAGAATCTCTGTGAAAAAATGGAATACAGTCAACTATTGGATACTGCGGCTGAGATGAGTGATAAAACGCAAAGAATGGTCAGTTTACTTTACACAATTTTTTATGGCAATCAACAATTCTGCGTCCGTTGTAACGTAAACCTTCTGCGTTCTGCTTTCCTGGCAGTTGTACGTAACCACTTTCGTTATAACCGGCCTCACCAACAAGGCATATCGCAAAGCTACCAAGTCTTTCAATCCTCTACTTGGAGAGACGTTCGAGTGTATTAGGCCTGAAAAAAAGTGGCGGTTTCTGGCTGAACAGGTAGGTAATAAGTAGCATTGTGCAAATATACCTCATTAAACCTAAGCACATGGTTAAATTTGACCGAACAATCCCTAACCTGCAGTGAATATCAAACGCGGCTATAATGAAAAGTGTAATATCCCTTAAACAACATTTTGAGTAGGGAAGAGGCATTCTTATTCAACATAAATCTTGATGAATCTGTTTTCAAGGTAAGCCTTAATCCCCCAACTTCAGCAGCGCACTGCGAATCAAAATTGTGGATTTTTGATGAAGAATACTGCGCAAAATACAGATTTTGGGGTAAATCCTTGGAAATTAATGCCTTAGGAGAGTGCCAGGTATATTTTCCCAAGTGAGTCGACTTGTAAATTAAATAAATAACATAGGCAGACCACGTGCATCTAGCTACAGTTTATGTTGGTTTTCAATTTAGATGGCGAGAGACCTACACATGGAATGCTGCTACTACTTCACTAACGAATCTCACGAATCCAACAGTTCGAACGCTGGATCGCAACAATAGTATAACGATTCAGTGTTCCAATGGGGTAACTAGCAGTATCCGTTTCGGCAAGGTGATCTATACCTAACCATTCTACAATATTTTGATATCACATTTTAACAGCAACACTTTTTCACTCCACTTCATCTGTAAGCCCAAAGTTCACACTCAGTTAGCAATTGCACCTTAACATTAGAATTCAATAGAGCAAAAGTAAAGCCAGCTTATTAAGCAAAACTTTTCAAAAATCTCTAGCGATTGACCTGAAATGAAAACGCGAATATTAGCCTAAACAACTGGAAAGTGCCAAGTACTTGTAAGATTACTGGAAGTGGCCACATCTCCGCCAATTTCATTGATTGACATTTAAGTTAGCAGGGCAAAAGCCTGCAATTACACGCAAGTCTTGAGTCCGTTCTTGGGCCTTCTTTCTACTTCTTTTACGCCAGAAACATATTTTAAAGGCACCCATTTTACAATTTGAAACAAACGCTACCAAACACTAGCTTTTTCACGTAATAATGATTTACTTTAACTTGTTGAAGTTGAATGGTAAGGATTCGAATGCGGATCGAAACGTCTTTGGCACTATTAAACCACTAGGGGATTCACGTGAATCTCCGCGTATGGTTTACGGCCACTGGGATAAAATTTTGGTTTCGCGAGACGAAAATAAAGAAGATCGGTGCATTTGGAGGGCCTGTAAGTCACAATTTTCAAATTAGATAATAGACGTTTTAAGCATAGCTGCTAATATCGTCCAATAGCATGCTTCAAACCAAATTTACAGTCCAAACGCCGACCTATTTATTGCTTCACAGATCCAATGCCTTCAAATGCCCAGTTCTTCTACGGTTTCACGCAATTTGCCATCGAACTAAATGAGCCTCCTGCACAAGACGCCATTTCCTCCGGACGTCTGCCGATAACAGATACCCGACGGCGACCGGATATACGATTGCTTGAATTGGGACGTGTTGAAGAGGCTGAAGCTGAAAATAAGCGGCTTGAAGACGATCAAAGGCGGAGGTTGAGAAGCTACAGCTTTAAAGATAAGGATAGGAATTGTGCATGGAAGCCTTTCTGGTTTACGTAAGTTGAAATTCGATTGATCTGTTCCATATAAAATCCTTGAATAGTGAAAACTCACATTCATTAACTTCCCTTGGTCTTTCAGACACAAAACTAAGACTGTAAACTCACCTGAAAATGGATCAAGCTACGAGTTCAATCCAACTTACTGGCGCTATCACGAATCGGGTGGTTTTAAGGACTTGAATTTGCCAGTTCTATGGTAGACTTTGATCCAATGCCCTTCAAGAACTACATTTACTGATTTTCTTAAAGCCCGACCAATTTTTCTACATTTTACTTTGGCTAAATGAATTTTTAAATATTTTGCAGTAAAAAGATCATTTCTTTCATTTGCAAAAATCTGATTTTGGCATTATTTGTTGATGGGGAGGCTTGGAAATGGAACTATGACCTGTGCGATTACTACACGAATCTATCGAAGTAGGAGGGCTTGCCTTTAAGTGAATACCGCACCTCCTACCTTATGAGAGCATTCTCACCTCCATTTTAGTATTGGATGAAGAAAGTACAGTGTGATAGCTGCGATTCATCGCTCCGATCTTGGATTTCTTTGCGCTTCATGTTGGCAGCTTTCCAAACAGCCATGAACGGAATCATCAATCGCGCATATCTTCTAGGATTTGTTTACAGCATTGAAATGTTCTTCCTTAACCGTAACACATCAGATCAAGTAATCCTGACGAATTTGAGCTATGTACCATCAGATAATTTTAACAAACTAGTACACGAACGGGTTTGGTTTCATCTCGAACACACTGATCGTTAGACGAGATCTACATTTGATATTTCGCGATGCATTTAGACCAAGCTGAAACCTTAAGGTTTTTTCCGAGACAAATTTAACATTTTTCGCATTGCATCTCGAGTAGAATTTCGTAGAATCAACAAATTTTTTTAATCGGCGGTCCATATTCTTTTTCGTTGAAAACTCCTGCTTGGAACAAATTTCATAAGTAATGAGACCTTAACATTATACTGAATGGCTTTTATGGTTTGCTCCATGTAAATTAATACCACACTCTTTCGCAACGTCAAAGCGCTTAATCATGAACGGTTCTACTCTTCGCAACCTCAACAATAACCCTCTGTCTAATGACCGTACCACATGGTTAATTAGAAGCTGGAGAAGCAGAAAAGACAAAAATTCTTGAAATCTTATTGAGGAACTTAAATTGCTTAGCTGGAAACAATTCTTTCAAGTAAAAAGATGAGATGCAGCCTAAAATATAGGTAAGCAAGTGTGTAGGTCTAAGTAGATGAAGCGTTAACTAAATGTGTGTGAGTTTGTCTAGGAAAACATCCATGAATGTTTCACAGGATCCGTTTAAATTCAGCCGCCTTTTGGTTGTGCTTTCCCGACTTCGTCCTTTCTGAATTTTATAAAATATCAAGAAGTGCTTTATATCTTTTAGTGGTATTGCAAGGAAAATTTTGTTTAATAAATCATGCAGCATATATCTGCAAATGATTGGTATATTTAGTGGCAAACGCCTCACCATATCTGTGAGAAACTAGAAGATATCTTCCGGTGGGCTCTGAATTGGCAGTTAAAGTCATTTGGCATAGTAACATGTCATGATTTGGTGATATGTCATGCAGAGAATCGACTCACCAATCTGTACATCTGAAGTACCAGTGGTAACTACCTGGTTACTGTTAAGCCTGAGGTGATCGAACACATTCGGTTGTTCCATGTGCAGAGTCCACATCAGCAGTTCAACAGCACTATTATCAATGATGAAACGGGCTGCTGGCTATAAATGTGCATTCGCACCTGTGGATCTTCTGCAGAACGGAGACTGTTAAGAGCAGTGCATAAATGCCTTCAACCCACATTCAGCCACGAACGTGGATATCATCAAGTCTGGCCCCACCGTGGCAGATATTTTGCACACAGCTCTGGCTGAACTATGGCACATTTCTGTTTTAAAAGTCATTCCATATGATCAAGAGGACCTGTTTTCGTAAATCTATTTGACAGCTAAAAGCTAAATTGCCGAATGACAAAGGAATTTATTACTAGCTTATTACAATTTTTTTAAAGATGACTGCCAGAATGAAATGGTGTGCAGAATGTAACGACTGCTGCAAAATGATCTCCCCTTTGTGGTAATGATAGACAAGCCAGTCTGACAGTGAATCTTTTCATCACTGCAAAAAAACAATATAAATATTTTTTTTTTAAAACGAGAAGAAAATATCGTTGAGATAATTTGCATTTGATCACTTAGACCCTGAGAAAAGTGCTTTCAAGTAAAATCAAAGGGAGTCTCTAAACACCTAGTATTAGGAATAATTATCATTTTATATTAGTTACTTAGTTAATTTACAGCTATTTCAATGGTTTGTCTATTTCCATTATTGTTTAATTTTATAATTTATTCATTTAATTAGAAGTGAAGCCTGTTGATCATCGTCTACATGCGGTCTTGAAACCATTTCCTTCTGCAATGAGCCGTTCGCATTAGCAACCATTCTCTATTTGCAAAGTTTTCATCGGCACGTAAATGACTCTCGATGTTTAAGGCTGGCATGCAATTCGTATTTGCCCATAAGTAAAAATTTATGAGTAGAGATTTAAATTTACCTGAGAAAGTAGGTCCCATGCATTCGAGTTGCTTAAAACGCACCTATACAACTTGTTTGGTAGTAAATCTTACTTTAAAAAAGTTGATTTTGTTTTATTGACTTAGTGCGTAAAATGAAATGGAAATTTTTGATAGGCCAGAAATGTGGTGAGGAGCAAAACCTGCGAGATTGAAAAATAGTCTACTTCTTGATTGAACTCGTACGATTCACTCTTAAATAGGCGCAGACGTGAATCGTTCATTCAAACAACGTGATGGATGGGCAGCCTTTTTGCTAGAAAACAGTTTAAACCAGGGCAGAGCAAACTTTAAGGCAAGGAGAAAATAATTGCAGAATGTAAGTTGATGCAGCATCTTTGGGAAATTGTATTTGTTTATTTGCTCCCCACGCATTTGGGCAAGTCTCAAAGACTTATTAGGAGTACATTAATAATACAAGTAGCCTTTACAAGTGATGGCATATAAGTGTTAAAGCAGAAAACGTAAAAGCGTTTATCGACGTCTTCGGTTCTCTGGTAGCTTCTCTGCAACACTTTCGTCACACAGGTAGCAATTCTGCTTCAGTTCCACTTCGTAGTGACATACCGTCTGTCGTCGAAAATGTTAACGACAGCCGATCTTCAAGCCGCTTCTAGAAGTTTTTGCAACTTTCTGGCGGAAATTCCATTCATTCCCACATGCCTGCACCTTATACAATCAGTTTGAGCCCATGAATCCATGTGTTTACGTCGTGCCTCGTTTACCAGGCTGTACGAAGCTGTATTTCTGCTGACATAATCTAACCCTACACGTCTGGTGGGTGCTTAGTCCGCCCCTCTCATTGGTTCTCAGAGTTGCCCCTGGGGTTACCGGTGGTCACCTCACCACCACCGATTATTGTAGGAATTATGACCCTAATCGGCCTATTGCCTTAAAGTAAACTGATGATTTAATAAAATAGAAAACGTGAGCTCCTAGGTCTTTTCAGTTTGATAATAAGACAAAATTTGTAATCATAAATCAATTTTTTTCGGCAAATGTAAATAAATTTTATAAAACAACGTTCACACTAAATGTGCCGTTCTACACCATTTAGAAGTCTCCTTTGCACAAAGGTCATGTCATTCACTTAATGGTTACTAAGGTACTACATATTTTGCATCCTTGGGTTTGTAACTTGGGTTTTGTACACTAGAACATGTTTGACCATAGATGTATCACTTGGTGCGCTTGTCCAGTTCTACTACAAATTCCTTGTCGATGGCTTTTAAATGCATATTTTGTGCCAAATATCTGTGAAAACATTGCTAGTATTCACGCAAAGAGCATTTAGTTTCTTCAAACTAACTTTGACACTTAAATACTACAGGAATTTTATTGTTGTCATACTTCCAATTGACAGCATATGCTAAAATTCAACAGGATTGGATGAACGAGAACCAGATCTGCCAATGCAAAACTCTGTGAATTGAAGTGCTTTTGTTGTGCCTATAAACCCCTTGCTACATGCCAATAGCTTTGTTAAACCAACAATTCATTAGGCAGGATTTCGATTCAAAGCCCTGGGAGCCTGGTACCTTAGTATCTTTTGATCGTTAAATAATATAAAGGTTTGAAGAACCATTTAACCATGGTCCATGAAATAAGTCAGAATTGTTAAATTTGGCTACCCAGTTAATCCATTTTGATTCTCACTCCTCCATAACTACTATGATTTAGATGGTTCGGTTAATCTTCTTTGGGCACTATTTATAACGAATCGGTCATTGAAGAGTATAAATGTCATGGGTCTTATTGATAGAGAGCTTTAATAAATAAAATTTTGCAAGTGAATTATTTTAAATTGAAAATTCAGTAAAAATGTTGAGAAACTTTTTTCAAACAAAATGGGACCGAAAATGATGAAGTTGGAAGGGCAAAAACGAAGCAAAAATAGTGAAACGTGCTGAAAAATCGGTCAAACCTACTCTCAACCTCCACGTGGTGACCACTGTTAACCCCAGGGACAACTGTGGGGGCTAATGAGCGGGGCGGCCGGATAGATTCAATCACCCACCAGAGGTACAAAGTCAGATTAAGCCGGCAGAAGTACAACTACGTACAGCCTGGTAAATGCTTGGGTTCATGATCTCAAACTGGACCGTGGAAACACGCGCATGTGGCATTGTATGGAATCTTCACTAGACATTAGAAAAGATATCTAGAGAAGGTAAAAAGATTGCCTGTCCTTAACAATGTCGAGGACGGACGAGGTGCCACTACGAAGTTGAACTGCTACCTGTACTATGGAACCATGCCAGAGACGTGACCAGAGAACTGAAGACGCCGATAACCGCTTTAACTGTCTTTTGTGTTAACTGTTGTATGTTTCATGCTGTAAAAGCTACTTGTTCCTTTGTTATTCCCCCAATAAGTCCTTGGAATTTGCTTTAATGAATGAGGAGCAAATAAAATAATAAAAAAATTTCAATGTGTCAATTTAGCTTATAAAAATGATAGGAATGCAAGGTTCATTGGTACCGACTCGTTTCTGGCTAAATCGGATCACTCAGTGCCCTCTCTGGCCTAATTTCGAGCTTCAGCAACAAGGTGGACAAACAGAAGCGTAAAGCGAAATATAAAGCGTTTTCTCTACCTCTGCAAGTATTTACCCGACCGGCTAAAGACAATTAAAGATCATAAGAGGCTTAGTTTTATCATTCTCTCGATTGCTTATATATTCTTTATTTCCACAGGGTAGGTCGCAAGACATCCGAAATACAAAAGTTAATGGGACATCCACAATCCACTCAAGTTGTTTAGTTTCCTGATGAGCCATGTGTCTTTAGAGATGAAGTGAATATGGCTGGACCTAAAAAAATTTAGTATCTGTTAAAAATCTGTCATCGTTTTATAATTGCATTGACGCCAACAACCGTGCGTCTGGAAACCCTGGCTGACTCAAAGGTTCATCTGGCCATCCAAAAAGCGTTTAATTGTCAAATACTCGGGTTTACTGGCAAATGCTACAAAACCTTCGTCTGGTAAATTAATGCCAGGTTGCAAACAGCTTCGGAATACTTTAGCAGATAGTCGACAGCTGCCCGAACGACAGTACTTATTTTGTATTCACTTCGTCATTTTTGGTAAAATCAGGATGATCGAATTTATGTTTGGACTAGAAAAATTTATTCACAAAGATAGTGGTTAGTCCGACCCCCAGCCTCCTCGTGGTGACCACCGGCAGCCTTAGGGGCAACTCTGGATGCTGATGAGAGGGGCGGCTGAATACCATCAATCACCCACGGGAAGTAAATAAGATAAATAATTAAATTATACCTGCAAAATAACGACCTCGTAAATACCTGGATTCATTGTCTCAAACTGGACTGTTGAATTTGCGTGCATGTAGCGATGAACGAAATCTCGGCCGGAGCGTTGCAAAAGCTTCTCGAAGAGGCATGAAGATTGTCTGACCTTAACAGTGTCAAGAACGGACGAGGTGCCACTACGAAGTAGAACCAAAGTGGAACTGCTACTTGTGCGATGAACCTATGCCAGAGAAGTCATTCACCGCCAAACACCGTTTAACGGTTTCTGTGTTAGCAATTGTGTGCTATCTCTTGTAAAAGCTGTTTGTACTTCTGTTGTATCATTTATAATTTTTTGAGACTTGCCCAAATGGCTGAGGAATATATATATAAGTCAATTTTTTTTTTGCAAAACTTTGAGAATAATTTGCAAGTTTTATCATCGTCTTATTATGTATATAATGACTTGTGAAAGGATTTTTTTTCAGAAATCCCAGAAACAACAATTGAATTACTGCTTACTTAGAGGAAAATACAACTTGGCACCATAATTCACGCTTATTGAAGCAATCTACATCAGTTTCCACAGATACCAAATAAATTGATAATATATGAACTGATATTATGCAATGCGAAAGCCTCTATCACTGAGTATATTTTAAGACTGTATTTATTAATATTTTTATATGTTGAACATAAAGTTGCATTAGCTTAGGATTAAGTTTCGTTTAAAAAATTAAGGACAATTTTTTTAATACGCCGATAAGCCCTATTTAACCTTCGTCCGATTATAGAATTAAATCAAATGTGAATGGACCATTTTTAGGAGACGATAAATGATTCACATGAAATGAATATTATTTGCAATTCATTATGACTAAATTAGTGTGCTTTGTAAAACGAGCAATGACAGAGCATTTAGCCATTTTAATCATCGTCGTATGTACTTTTCTGCCGTGGTTGCTTGACAAGAGTAGAGTAGATCCTTCTAAAGCGTCTTTTGTTGATTCGATTGCCTAAAATACATGTAATTAATGTTTATTTATAAGCTGGTGCAAACGCTGATTTTATTTATTCATTTACCAAAGTCTCCATCCTCATGTGCTATCGGAACTAGTTTAAAAGCACGGATTTCACCATTTTCGTTCGTGAGATAAACGATTCGACTTGCTGAAGTTGTCTTTAATAGGACTGCGAGCGTTACTATCACTAGGAGGAGCTTAGGAGCGAATACTGATTCCATTTTCGTAAACAATCATTCTAAAATGCAAAAATATAGACACCTTTTACTTCTTTTTGCTTAAATAAATCCAAAAGAGCCTTTTAGTTTGCGAAATTAAAATAAAAATATGAATGTAATCAAATGGTAATAATTCCAATAAAGGTTGATGCGAAATTTTTCAAAATTATGTTTCAGTTTTAACTTTATAAAGATCTGCATTTACAAATATTTTGGTTCAGTTATTACTAACGAACAATATCCAAATTAAATCTAAAATTGCTTAATACAGAGACTATATCATTTAGCTTACCAGTCAACTTTCTTTGCAAAGGGAACGTCGGCCTTAAATATCTGTCAGCCAACCATTTAAATTAAAACTGAATTTAACTGGCTAGGTGCGTGCTGGTTGAAATAAGTTTAAGAAAGGGCCAAAATATGATTTCCTCGCCATGAGAACAAGTTTTTAGGAGAATAGCAGTGAGTGGGTGTGACTTGAAGGAATCGTTTAATTTCTGTCCGCTCCTTTGATGTAGAAGAAATAAAACTAATTGAAGCTGCTTTCATTTTAATAAATCCGGTTTTGTCTAAAATAAGGATTGACTTATTACCAAAAAAGCGTGACACTCAATAATAAAACGATCCATTAGGTGCTTAAGCAAATGACCATTGGAGGAGGAACTGAAAGACCTCTCAGAAAGTCGGAGTGAAACAGAGAATCAATGAGTTGACTTAATAACGAAGAGAATGCTCTCGTAGAGGGAAGGATATCAGAACTGTTCAGTAAAAGTCCAGCCTCCAACGCTTCGCGACGTCGTGATGTCAACGTCAACTTTCTGAGTGACGATTAACTAAAGCTCTGCAAACAACTAATCCTTCTTTCATGCTGGTTTGTCTTAGGAAAGTAGGCGAAAAAGGTAAGAGGATTTCAATGAATGGGACATTGATGAGCAGGAGCCATAGAAGAGAGGCATTAGATTGTTGACTAGCAGGGTACTTGAAAACGAAACCCGGACTAGCCAATTAGTTGCATTAACTAACTTTTATTAAACAGGTGCCTCCATCGCTAATACAATTGCTTTCACAAAAGGTAAAATCGCTGTCCATTCATCCCCATAATGTCCGCTTTTCTAGGGTTTTAAGTCAACATTTCGATCGAACCAGAGCACATTCAAGTCTTGTGATCTACACTTCGTCAGCTCAGCAGACTTTCTAACAAGAAGTTTGCATATTAGCTTTGCTTTAAATCAAATGTCCCGCAATTGGATACCCATCGTGATTGTGTTAGACGGTACACATGCCTCAAATTTAAAAGTGTTTAGTAGTGGAGCGAACTGAATTTGGCCGGTAAAAGGTGTTTGAGTTAGCATTTAGGACTAATTACTCTCTTCACTACTTTAAGAGAGTCAAAGAGTTTGGTTAGTTAATAGGGTGTTTTGGGATGATGTGCAGAAATTTAAAAGATATTTGAGACAAAATAATTGGTCTTTTATGGGGCTACCTCTTGATTGATTCAGTCGGTTTCGTCTATACTGTAGACGAATGTCTAATTCGCATTGCTGGCATTTTGGTAGAACACACCGATCCACTGGTTCGTCCGAAATCCACTGTCAAAAGTCAAAGTAATCATGATCTTCGAAGCAAATAAGCTTATTTGATAATTGGATGAGATGTATAGTTTTACATGTTGGCAGTTGAGAGTGTAGAGATCTCTAAGATTCACGGAATTTCGACTTTTTAGTTTTGACTTCTTTTATTAAGTTCCGCTAAAGCTTATTTAGAATCTCCTTGTAAAGGCAAATTCGCTGAATTCCGGTTATTCAAAGATTCGCCGCTATCCCCTGATAGAGATTATCTGACCATGCGTCTACTTTGAAACCATTTGAACCCTTCGGAGATGGGCCTCTATTTTGCTAAGACTGATTGCTTCTTAATCTAAAATATGAGATATTATGTCCAATCCTAGGCCTTTTTAAAACACATTCAGACCTCTGGGAACGCAAGTAAAAGCAAGGCAAATAGATTCGATTTGTTTATTCAGTAAGTATAGTTGTGGAGAGGTATGCACATAGTCAAACACAAAAATGTTTCCGAGTTCCAAGAAAACGTAGCGAGTAATTGAGAAATTTCCGAGTGTTGATATGCTGAGCCGAAAGAATTTGGTTTATCTTGAACGACCTTTCTCTCGCGAAATGCGATTTCCTTAGTGATTGCTCAGATACTCCGCCAAAACTACATTAACAAGGGACCACACTTTCAGTCACTTCGTCTTCAGATCCTTGCCTACCTGAAGTTTAGATTACCAACATCCTCTCCCATTTATCTCACCTTCATAGGAATTGAAATTTCCAGTATTGATACAGTTTCAAAGTTGATCAAGCCCATCTAACCAGTGAATTGGTTTATTTGTCAGAGAATATTTAGTCATCTGTACTCCCATCCATAGTACTTTTTAGCTTTCGATTTTAATTCCTACAAAGGGTCGAGGTTAAACCGCTGTCAAATCAATAATTCAATTGAAATTACTTAGGGTACCTTTGGGTCTAGCTGGTTCTGGTGTTTAGAATTGTCAAAGATGTCACCGAAGGTGGATTTGAGAGGCCGTTTGCTGACGCAGTATACTTGTCCAGTATGCGCTTCAGTTCTGCTCTTCTGGGAAGCTTTTCTAACTAGCTATCATTTGACTATTGCATGCTTCTGAATTTCCATAACCAATTAAAAAGAAGCAGATAAAATTCAAATTTATTCGAATACCATCGTGATACAGAAGACAAAGTTTTCATGCCTGTCATTTAGCTATTTTTTCATTCTTAAGGGATTCCATCTAATCTGCTTTAAAGATGTAGAACGTTTGGGTGTAGTCGCCTGAGCACTATATCACGAAATCAAACCATAAACTTGGGCATGAAAACCGGAAAAAGAATAATTTGGTCATGCTTTTCAAGGTGTGTCATCACTGACGAAGAGGAAAAGCCCATTTTGCAACTCTTCCCTTCGGTTTCACCAAAAATCTTTTTTTGCCATGCTCTCTCTCTCTTTTCTTATTCAACCGTCTTTGTCGTCTTAGATAACAATGAACGGTTACAAGTACTTTAGACAGAGGGCGTTTTCAGTAAGCCTTCAACCATAACTCACCACTGAGGCATGAAACAGGCGACCAAAATAGACGTAGAATGGTTCCCTTCGTTTTATAAAATGTCCTCCTTTTTAAATCGGCTTTATCAGTGGTTCCTAAAGTTACTTGCCTTGCTTCCATTTGTCTCGTCGTTGGGCCGATCATGTAACGATACTATTTTCGGGTAATAGAATCATGAATCGGAGTGGTAAGAGGTGAGACGAGAAATGTACACGAGGTCCTTAAGGAAAACAACAATTTTGGAGAGAAATGGATCAAAATTAAAGAAACTTTTGTTGGGTGGACTTAAAGGAACTTAGTGAAAATGAGGGAAAACTCGTTTCAAATGAATGAGACTAACTCTATAGATGGGCTGTTTCCCACAACAGCAGGAGCGAGCGATCCTGGATCTTGTTTTGAGTTCAGTTCCTAAATTTTTCCATGTGTTCTCAGTTGTTTCAACCATTGAGAGTAAATACGATAAACTGATTGCCTATCCCATGTTGTTGAGAGTACTCAGTTAATCATACGAAATCCGAACAGGATGGACAACCCATAATTTTGTTTAAGTAAGGTAATTTTAAAATTTCCTTATATGCGTTGGATTTCTGTAATCAGTTATTTAAAAAACATTGAGAGAACGTTCGTCAATTTCAAAATGGACGATAACAGTAACATTAGTCAACACCCTAATTACCTATCGTCGAGTCAAATGTGAAAAGCGTAGTCTTTCGAGGGTCTTGGATTAATTTTAGTTGCACAATGTGGTATCCACTTGGAGGTTCTGGTGAAAATTGGGGTAACTAAAACTCAGATTTTCAATCCAGACTGAAGACTGTGCCAGATGACAAAAGCAATCGAATCAAGTGGCTTCCATCGTTGAATAAATGAAAGCATGTATTTTAAGTTTTGAAGCTCTGGCACATCAAATATCAAATATTGTAATAAGATTTAATTGTTATCAAGAGCACAGGATTCCACCTGGAACTTCTCTTGGTCTTCCGGTAGTTACACATGCTTTTAATTGAATAGGCGCCGGGAGACAGTGAGGGCTCAGGTTAATATCGAGGTTGCCAGCTATTCTCCACTTAGGAGGCTTGAGCAACATCAGGTTACCAATCACAAGTTCATTTAACCGACCGGGAGACAAATGTAAAAAAAACCTCAATTACATGGACACTAAACCATTGCTGACGATCTGGACATTGGAGAATGGCAGAATAGCTTGTTATTGAGCGGACGTCTTCAGAGGGATGTTTGACGTACTCTACCCAGATTAGTATTTCTGAATGTTATCCTTAGATTCTTATGAATATATATACAATCAATCATTCAATCCTACTACATTTCCACATTTCTTGTTGATGAAATTCAATTTCAAGCTTATGAGCTGTTCAGCTGGCCTCTTGACGTCTTCTTCGCAGGCATGATTTTTAATTTAATGTCTTCCTATATGTAAAGTAAAAAATAGATTATTTTCATTTTTAATGTAGATGAATTGAGTTCCACAGCAATTCGTCAGCGATAAGTATCGTTAGAAATTTTTTTGACCAAAAGGAAGACTCCATTCCATACTTGAAATGAGCTTTGAATGATGTGTTGGCATGATTCCACTTAGAGTTAAATGTTTGTTTGGGTTCTGGATTGCCAATAGACACGGGGTTTAACTAGTGTTCTTTAAAGATCTAATACTTTTCCCTCAAAGTCACTAGGCCTTTACGAATAAGGCTTTATTTGCACCCTAGAAATGAAAAACAATTAGTTGGGCTTCCGGAATGATGAAACCACAACTGTCCCCATTTATTTGTATGCTGTGATGACGGGTGCCATTCCAAAGATTACTTCACTCTATTTGATTTACTCCACAAAGCTTCAATATCGAACATCGTTGTTTTAAAATAATTAAAGCTATCATTAAAGTTAGAGAAAATCAGCTTCAAGGACTAAAATAAATCGTTTGCTCAAGGTAATTATTCAAAAAATCATTTTATCCACATTGCAACAGCAGATTAGTGGACCAGACCATGGTACTCGTAGCAAATGACATGGTTCAAAACCTTTCAAGTCGAAAACCCTTAAATTGAAGAAGTTTAAAATTTACTTAGTATTCCGATAAGTTGTCAAAATACTGTGAAGATGGCAATTCAGGAAGAAATATACCTGACACCTGTAAGTTCGATCAAGCTAATAATATCATTGATATGTTGGGGTTTTGGATAGAAACCTTAATTATTTTCCAAATATACCTGGACTTAAAAGCAAATTGTAGAGCTTGTGCTAGCAAATTAGCACAACACTTGGTCCCACATAGAAATACGAAAAGGGATCTGAAGTTATCGAAGAATCAGGCTTCGAAGGGCCAGAATTCAGCAATTAATGTCGAAGTTCAATCGCGACTGAAATATCTGATGGTCAGTTAGGGTGCTTCAGAAAAATTAATCTTGCCGAAAACGTTGCCTGTATTCTGTCATGTTCGAAACAGTAATTCCGAACAATTCTTTACAAACATTCATTCTTCCCTTTTGAAGTTAAATTTCAAATCTCGTTTCAACTGGAAAACAATTATTGCAATTTTTTACTGCAGGTGAATTAAACGCTAAAGTCTCTTCCAATCGGCCTTTTGTTCACAAGGCTCTCTTCATAGTAGAAAATAGTAATATAATGAATAAAGCACAGTAGTTTTAGAATGAAAGTAAGTTCTGAGGAAAATGCTGTTAAGGAGAGTGGGAAGAAATCGCTAGAATTAATTAGAGAAGAACAAGCGTTAGACACCCTGAAATTGTGATTTCCTAAGGAGGGAGTCCAGCTTGTATTCGAGAATTATTCCTAACCTTGGTCTTATTTTCTTAGAGCTAATAGACAGTGCACACAATCAATTTACTGAAAAAATTGGCAACAGGGCCCCGTCTATGGATTGTTAACTTTTGACAAGCAGAAGTTTTCGGAAATTTGACGTCTTTATTACTAATTGAATTCGAGCAGTATTTTTTTTTCTTGGGAGGGATCAACGTTGGAGCTCCAGATGGGAAGAGTAAACTATGATGAAAAGAGTAAACGATTGAAAAATCTAATATTTAACTTGAATGAGGCTTAAAAAACCCAAGGATTATTTGACAAAATAAATGCTAAAAAGAATATTTGATCCATCTACCATATCAACAAGGTGGTTTACTAAGACCCACTTCACAAGTGAGTTCCTTGCGCGTTTCATTATTTATAAAATTTAACTCAATTAAATTTTAATTACCCTCATTTAATGTAGGTTATTGTGTAACTTGTTGATAACTGCGTACATTTTTCGATTTTTGCCATTCTAATCGTAACCATGAACGATTTTTGTGACCATCTACCCATTTTTCGAACAGCGAAAAATTGTTTAGCAAATAATAAATAAACTCATGTCAGGAAGTAACAGAGAAATTGGCTCAAGAAGTATTGGACTCCTGGCATTGCATGGGAATATTAATTAATCTTTTTAATTTCCCAATGAGAATGCCATCAATTTGACTAAACTCAAACGCTATTCAAGCCACGGTTATCATTTACATTCGAAGTCAAACATTTTTCTTCCTTACGCTACCGCAAAAAAAATTAACATTGATACTGATCTTACGCTTGCTTTTCAAGAATCGGTTTTATTCAAAAACGATATCGTCCTGTGCTTTTTTCGCTAAATTCATCAATCATCAGCGTATTTTCACCTTTGGTCCAGGGCGGTCATATTAATATGAGCGACAAACTGTGGATTCATAGAAATCATGTGTTTTCTTTCCGGATATGACCTCAAAAAATTAGAAGATAAACTATAAGAAGGAATACATATATATATTGGCATTGCCTAAATAAGGGTTATTTTCGATAAACTTGAAGTCGTAAATCGTAGAAAAGTCACATTAAATTGCATTATTTAGTGCACATTATACCAAGCTTTTCGAATTTTTCAGAACTTACTTATGCTAAAACTGAAGGTCTACTTAACGTTTGAGCATTCAAAGTAGAAATCGAAATGTGAAGATATTGGAAATTTGTATTAGACAATATTCTTGGCGATCACCTCTATGAAGAGAAGGCTTTTTTGAACTAATAAACTCAAGTAGGAAAGAATCTAAATTTTTTTGTGTGTTTTCCTTTGAAAGTCAGTTTTCCATGTAGTCACGATCAGCTATAGTTAACAAATGTTGCTTTTAGTGTCATTATCTACTTTGCCATTGGAATCTGATGACTCCAACGGAAAGTAAGCTAACAGACAAAACAACTCGGATCAAGGTGCCACCCTGTGTTTTCTTCATTTTGCTGGCTACAAAATTTGTTTCTGAGTGGGTTAGCCACAGTTAGTTTTCCTAACTCACTTTGAGTAGTTAATGTCTTTGTTATTGCTGATTCAGGATGTTACTAACTGAAATTCAGTAGAAATGGTGTGTTGATGTTTATGGACTTATGTGAAAACGAGTTAAATGGTAGAAATTGGTAATGGATCCCTCTGATTTTTCATGACTACTCTAAAAAACCTAAATTATATTAAGCGACTGCTCAAATGGATCCTAGGAAAAATTTTTTTGTGACCTTCGTTACCTAAAAAATTGGAAATATTTGACGAAGAACTAGTTTTCTGAAGGAAAATAACTGTAGCCTAGAAAAGCTGCCTTTATGTATCTTAGGAAATTCATTCAAAATTTTGGTATCTTTTAATTGCCGTTTATAAGTTTCATAAAATATTTTAATGCCTCTTGCCATAATATTGAAAAAAGCAATTTTCGATGGTTGTCAGAACCTAAAATTGACGTAATGGTGCTCAGTGATTAAACGATACTTAGTTTTCATTATAGAACACTTCTGACAGGTAATTGCTCAAGAATCTAAAGCTGGGAGCAGATAATAAAGGACTTGCAATTCCATCTTACGAAGTAGGTGGTCACCAACAGCACTACAAGAATTTAACCATTCCCATTAAAGTCTATAAGCTAATTAACTGTTTCCGAAATTCTTTTCTCCAAAACAAATGTATAATTTTCTGAGCTAAATCCATACAAGATCAAAATTGGAGTAAAATTACGTCCAAAGACTTTTCAGTATGCCCGAGATTTAAAAATTTCGAAACGGTTGTCAGCAGAATTATCCTAGCTGTCAGTAAACCAAGGGCCAGGAGCTGTTAGATTTGGCCAACAATCATGAGCAACATGTACATGTTCATGTATCAGTCTGTGTAAATGTAAAAATTCATTTAATTCGTGAAGAGACTATCCAAATGTTGAACCCTGACAATTGACTGAAGAATTGTGTGTGCAGTTTCATGAATATAGAGGTCAAATCTCATCCATTCTGTAACAGATTAAACCAACAACTCCTTCTTTTGTAGTGTTGTAATTTAGATCTCCATCATCTATCAAGAATCAACCTTAATAACTTAATGCTAAGTAATGATGTTCTTATCAATCCCTCACACGAACTTCTTTGTTCCATTATAGAAAAAGCGAGTCGCAGTTTAAATCTTATACCGACGATAATCTCTCACGATGATGTCAACAGTGAAAAAGTCATTCAATAAAATGTCAATAGAGCAGCTTCTGGATAGTCAGAAAGGCATTTAATTTGAGGACAGCAAACTATGCAGGATAAATTGAAAGCTAACATCACTTGATATTTTGTGTTGAATGCGGTTTAGTTTCTTCATCTTTTCTCAGACTTCCTCGATTTTGTCATAGATGCCTTAATTCTTACCCAAAGTTGTGGAGCTCACCTAAACCTAGAATATAAGACAATGATTACGTAAGTATAATAGATGAACACTAAATCCTCTACTCAAATTTATGACCTAACCTGCCTAGAATTTTCAGAATGCAAGTGATTTTTGTCCTTCATGTTGGCATCTTTCAGAAGGACTTTCATTATTACTTGGTGCATTCCAAGAAGATATGCTTGTTGACAATACTCATGTGACTGATCTACCATGTTTAATATTCAAGTCTGGTAAAATTGGTTGACCGAATAGGCAAAGAAATGTATTAAATGAATCTTGTAGTTAGCAAATGCCACATCATTTTGAAAGATTTATTTAAATCTGAACATTTAAAATGGGAGTTTCGGTAAAAACCCAAATCTTATTTAAGAGTCAGTGAGGGTAACCTGATGCGTTTTGATTGGGCATTCTTTTTCGTCTTATTTATAATCACTATGAATGACTCTTCTATACCTAGATGAATTTCAGCTGGTTTCGGACCCGCGTTATGCGGTAGATTATAGGGGTACCTAAAATGGTGACGCTTAGTATTTCGTATCGTTGGATGTAACGGCTCGAAGCTATCGCAAGAGTACTTGTAGATATTGGATATTGAAACCTCAACATTTTAATTATTCCGTCCGATTATTTTATGATTTACAATACCCTACGTGGGTAAAAAGATGTCTAAGATAATATAATGCATTCCTTCCCCTGAAGAATGTAAGCTTACCTTAGAAAGTTACTTTGGGAAATAAATTTAGAGCGATAGTTATTACAAATGAAATATAACTTAGATTTCGTATTCCACTTCTTGCCTGGTTGTCGTTAGACTTTCCAACTAATCGATATAAGACTAGCCAATAGGCACTTCTTGGCAGGTGTCAAAGCAGTACCGGTCTTGTCAATGATCCTTATAAAATCGAACCCATTTAAAGATCATATGGTTTACCACACCCTAACCCTAATCTAAATGGCTCAAATTTAGGCGATATTAGTAGAAGCCAATAACTTATTGTTTGACGGTGTAAGAAGCTACAACCAATGCTTAATTAGATTCGTCTGTCCATATAGAGTTCTCTTTAATTATTTACCAGTGGCTCTTTAGAAGTTGCTTTTCTAATAATGCTAGTAGACTGAAGTAAACTTGGTATGGGTTTCATATTCTGATCTTAATTTTGTTATCATAACAACAACAGTTTGTGGTTGTTCATACCGACCAAGGGAAGCCATCGATCACCCTCAAGACCGTGACTGCCTAATCATGATTGGCCCTTATTAATCATCAAACACGGTTAGTGGAGACACACCGAATAGTCATGTTCTAGACCATGGGGCATCTGGGGCTCTCAAAAGACCATCGTTATTCACTAATTTGTAGAACCAAATAAAGAAAATCAGCACTTAGTCCCATCTTTAAAATATTGTTTTAATGTCTTTGGAACTTAATTTTCACTGGGTCGATCCCGAGGATCCGCTACTGAACTGTATGGCGGTGGAGTGATGCCTGAAGTTGAAGATCCTGTCAACATCGCCGGATCCAGAAAAACAATTGTTTGTGACTGCAAATGAAATGCATGAAAGGAGCATTTATTTAAAATTTATACCGGAATCTGCTAATTTGCAGTAGTGACAATTGGGTTTTGACCAAATTCATCGTCTCATCTTTTTAAAATATACTTTATTTGAATTTGACCATATCATTATCAAATATAGCATTATTCAAATAAGTCGGACATTTTACTCGTTGAGTTTGAATAAATTGACCTATTTTTAGGAGTAGGGGTTTGCCATTCTAAACAAATTTTTGACTTTAAAATTTGAAAATATTGATAATACGTTTTAATTGTTCCCAAAGCCCAAAAGTGAAGGACTTTTTTTCATTTTGAAACAAGTTACGTCACATATCATTTGCATGTCTTTAATTTTGCAAATCAAAACAAGTCCACTTACAGCGCTTCCACTTCCAGCCCGGCGAATATTCAGACTCATCTCCAACTGAACTAGACTTATAAATTGAGCTTCGTATATCCTCTGAACCTTTCTCAAGTGGACGTAGATAAAGTAAACAGCAGTTCCCGATAGGAACGTGCAGAAGATCATTAGAAAACTCGCCACAGTGGGTTGCCTGTGAGAAGAAGGGTTAAATAAGCGTTAGCGATGGTAGCATTCAGTCAACTCATTGGAGGTATTAAACTGATATCCGAATAGAAGCTAAGGAAAGCCATCAACCCGTAATGGTCATGACCGTAGTGATAATCTCATAAGTGAAGTCTAAATATTAATTTGTTGCCGCTACATACTCCTTTTGTTAGAACTAATTTCCATGCTATTTAACTCACGTGATAGCTATTATTACCCTTTCAACTCCACAGATATCATTGTTGTCTAATAGTTAAAGTAATCCTACCTTACTTAAACAAGACTTAATAATCCACGCTTCTTCTTCTGGAGACGTAATACCAAGTTGTGCAAAACTCAAGCTGAGCTGATATTCTTTTCTTAAAAACCTCTTTCAAGTGAATAAGTTGCTGATTATTTAGTAATTCAGTCATAGAATTAACTCGATTATTAAAACTAGAGTGCATAAATGTTGGTAGGGCGAGAGATGTGGTGCTTTCACCATTGAAATCTAGGATGAAGCGATCTTAAAAATTTAGGAATTCAAGCTTTGTCTTTTCTAGGAAATTCGTCTCGCCTTCCTGATGCTTATGGGTAGTGAAACAGCCATTCAATTAAAATATGAGGGATTTCGTTTTAATATACATATCCTAGCCACTGTTTCCGTTCATTTACCCAACTGCCGCAACGAGTTTCCCACAGTTTGGTAGTAACAGGTGACGTCCCTTTTACGTTGACTTTTCAGACTTGGTTGGTGCTAGTCACTTCTTGGAAAGGTGAAAATGTCAGGTTTTCTCCTTCAGAGGCTTCTTCTTTAATCAAACCTTGGCTTTTTCATGTTTTCCTGAATCCGACTGCTCGAGCAGCTGGTGTGAGAGCAACAAACTGTTGAGTTTTCGAGGGTCGTGCTGCCTCTCAGTACATTTGTTGAAGCTGCGCTCTACATCTTCCTTACACAGGTTCGCACCGAGCTTAATTCTTTTTCATTAATACGGAGAGACTAGATATGTTAAAGACTTTTTTATGGCAATATTACTTCACGTGTTTGAATAAATGCTCCATCTTTAAAGAGATGGTACTGTAAGAATATAGCAAACTGTAAGGATCGAGGACCTTCAGGTACGTTCAAAAATTCTACCAAAGTGTCTGGAGAGAAAGACCGAAAAACCAAATATCGAGAAATAAATTGGGGAACGCTAGAGGAAGCAATGTTTATTTTGCTGTTGCCTCTTAAAATTTTTTCAATCCAAAATTAAATTTTGTTGAACTTTGAATGTCAATGAACGTTATAACTGAACCTCGAATTCGCACTGCTAAAATAGGAATTAGGTTTGACGCTTGAGAAAATTTGGCAAATTATAAAATTGGATAAGTGAGCTGAGGTCAAAATGGGCAGATAGTATGCTCTGAGAATGCTGACCTGTTAAGTGCATTTGTAATTGGCTTTAAGATCCTGCTGACTGCACTATCTGAGCATCTGGATTGAAGTCTTGGGGAGGAATGTCTTGAGGGTCGGATGACTGGGCGATGAAGGCATGTGTTATATGAAACTTTGTTCACTAATCAAGAAAAGCATGTCTAAGGACCGATCTCCCCATGTGAACATATCGGGCTTCTATTATCTCAATCGCTTTGTGAGTAAAAGTTTCGGCGTTCTCTAATTTGATTTACAATGCTATTGTTATCGTGAAATAATGTTTCATTTCATGACATTAACAGTGCGATGCTGAAGCTTACGATTCTACCCTGCTTTTGAAGGAGTTGACGGTGATTATTATGCTGATTGTGAGACCGATGATATCGATGAATGCACTGAATATGAGAAATGAGAGAATGTTCCGAAAGCACTCGTTGAATCGGCAATGGTTCTTCTGTGTTAACTCCGTGTCAGTTTCCATGATGGCATGCCGCAACATTAAAATAAATAAATTTCAGAATATTAAGTAGATTAAAGTTTTATTACTGTTTAGAGGCGAAAGTTTGCTTTTTGTCTTATTTGAAATTCTAAATTGAACCCATTGAAACATTCATTGGGTCAGAAATCTTTTTAGTTTATTTTGGGTTTTTAGTCCAAAACACGAGGTTACCTTAAAGACATTACCACCCAAAATAATAACTTCCTCAAAAACTAATTTTTTAGTCTTTATTCAACGGTACTTTAAAACTTCTGCTCAATAAGCATTCCTCTCTTGATTCAAATAGAATTCATAACTGACGCGATAAATGATTGTCAAATCCTCAAGCTCAAGTAATTTATTAATAATTATTATGGAACAAAAAATGGTCTATTTTAACATTGCTAAATATAAATTAAATCAAAGAATTATTTCATATTCAAAAAAATCAAGTATTAAAATGCTGATTTTTATGCAAAACTTAAATGGCCGTCCCAACAGTTAGTAAATTTATCATGCATAAAACAATCTTGTTATACAACCATAATGAGAAGTAAATATTGAGTTTGAATTGTCCTGCTTTATAATTCACATTTTCATAGCTATTTTAGTACAATTTACTTATTTTTCCATAACTTAGAATTAATTTGTGAGCAACCTACCAAAACCTGTTGTTAATGATCTGAGCTCTATATCAAAGGGCAGAAATTATGTTTGCCCAACAACTTGGCTATAACCAATGGTTACCATGGCAGTGGCAGTCTTAGCAACCATCTATCGAAATCGCCTTAGCAAAAAAACAAGTTATGTCACGCGCTTTTACTAATGTTTATGGTGAGGGGTAAAACTTGGGGTGCATAGCACAATAAGAAACAATGGTTAAGTAGTAATAATAAAAGGTCTCGAATTTGCATTGGCATTGGCAATCTTGTAAGATAGTTAGGCTTATCTTTTTCATACAATCGCTCCAGGGTTTCGGTAGGTCATGTTGATTCTCTGATGGCATCTCCATAGGTCGTTTTATTCCCTGAAGTGAAGCGTTTTTTTTAAATCTTGTTATTTCTGTGCTGTTTATAAAGGCGATTCAGATCCATTTTTATAAAACCAATCTTACTGTAGGTAGGCGGTTCAACTTATCTCATCTTATCTTATCTAGTAAAAACAGTAGGTCTAGCACGAACTCTCGGTGATTGCCTGTTAATTTTTCGCAGGTCAAAAATAATTGACAAAGAACTAACTTACTAGAGAAATTGACTCTTTCAGTTTCTGTTAATGGATAGGGGATAGCTAAGATCTTCATCATCAGAGTCCTAATCAACTGTCGGCAATATAGGGATTAATGTCATTTCTCAGTTGAGGCAACTGCTTATTATGAAGTAACAATTGTTATGGCAGCGCTGCCAAGGGACCTTATTTTCATGAAAAGTTCTGTTTAAGAGTGTGGATTTGAATAGGAGGTTCGCTTTCGAAAGCTGAGGTATGAATCAGTTGAGGGAGGGAAATGCCGCCCTTATTCTTGAACTAGCATGGATGCAGCTATGAGTTAAGCAAAATGACGAAGTTATCTACTACCCCTTAACAAACAATCGCTTCCGTTGTATGTGGTCCGCGTATCCACTTGTAAACGCACTGACCCTCTATTATTTTGGTTGATTGACCAAGACCAAGAGAAGAGGCAAAACTTGAGCCCAATTGTACGTATGTCATCTGACCTATACAATGTCTTTTGAAAGTATTTATGCTACGCCAAGGCCTCATAAAGTAATTCACTCCCACTTTGTGCTCAATTGTGGGATGCTTGAATTGTTATTGCCTTGTACTTTGACCTACTCTTGGTTCTATTTCCCTCTTGAGGTTTGAGAAAGTTATCTTGTGACTTGGTAATATCTTGCTGTTTATTGATGAGGCCCATAATCCCGAACGCATATAGGTATTTGAGAGTTAACCCGTTTTTATTCGAGTGTATCGGAATTTAAATTTTAAATTTTAACAGCATCGCATCGCCAGTCGTCCTGATTTCCTTACGATACAAGAAAAGTCCTTGTTCTAAAATGACAGTGAGCAAGCCATGTTGGGTTCGATATCATATTTTGAGCCTCTGGTTTACTTTATTAATGTTCTAGAACGTGAATCTCGCAAGCTGAGTTAAATGACCGAAACGGAAGATCCCACATGTAGAGCATTTACAGCAAGTCACTAGCCTAGCCAATGAATGTCAAAGCGATTCAAAATTGATGTTGGCATATCATCCGAATGGGAGCGAAGGCGGTACCTAACGAACTTGGATCTTTGTTGGGAATTGTAAAATAACACCATTTATTTCTATTTCGAATCCTTGCAAGGCTTTCCCTCCTATGAATTATTAACACTTTGATTGAGCTAGAACTACTTGCTTGTTTTATTTCGATCGTTCGAAGGCAAAAATGATTAAAGTAAGATCAAAGCTCATTCAGTGAGGTCATTTTTCGGAAAACAGATCTCTGGGAAGAGAAAGAGAACTTAAAACACGATTTACGCTAGAATCTGCGATCTTGAGTTGTTCATGTATGTAAACATTGCTTGATCATGCCCTTCGCCATGCATGGATATTGATCAGGCAGCACTCTATTCGGTGAAAATGTCACCTCGCAGATAGAATGCCAATGATATGAATATTTAAAAGAAAGTTAGGTATCCAAAACAACCAAAATCTAATACTTTTTAGTCACATGTGTTTCTAATCGGTGCATGAATGCCGTCTTTTTCAATCTCTCCCATAGTCGAAGCAGCAGAAGAAAGCCGAATTGGAGAGTGTATTTGACAAGAGATCGAAAAACAGGACAATTTGAATACTTAGAAAGCTACCACCCTTGCCTTCAAATCAGTTACTTTTCAAGCAAGATTAGCCTATTAGGTTGTGCGCTACCAGCAGCCTTGATCAAGAGCTTCAGAAATAATTGTAACTGTTGTATTTTCCCTACATTCTCAATGACTTTCCTTTGTATTGAGTCCATCAAAATAACACCTGAACCCAAGCCTTCCAACCATCCAGAATTAACGCTTTCGAGGAATCTTAGGGCGAACTCAATTAATCAGTGAGCATCAGGGTCAAATAATTGCAAGAACTTCATAAGTCTACTTTTTTTCAAGGTTACTTTCCAGTTTAAAATCCAATCAATTTTAATCGCAAATGAAACTCTGTAGTCCTTAATTTTTTGTATTTGCTTGCCATCCTCAAATGTCTACACTAGCAGCTGCTGTAGGATCCTTTTGACTATGTCTTACTACTAGAACTTACTTTAACTAATTTATCTCGATTAGCAGATCAAGTATATTTTTCTATCAAAATTTACTAGTGCTTATTCGATAACCTCGGACCACCTTGATTACAGATTGGCTTTTGGCGAAGTGTTTCAGCAGCTCGCTAATAGGATAATGGCTGGATGTCAGTTTCCCCTTTGGTAAGTCAATTTCGGCAAAATCTGCATATCGATGGGGTAGCAAACTAAGCACAGAAATCAAGTTCATGTTAACCAAAACTTCAATCAAGGTGGGAAAAGCTTCCCCGAAATCGGTGTGAGGAGTTTCTGAGACCAGTTCAATTAGGCAAATGGATTCAATACCACAGTACTATAAAACTTTTGTAATTGTGCTCCTGTAAGAAGATGTGTCTATATCTTGAGGAATCGCCTTCATCTCACATTCGCAAATCATTTCAAAATCCAAAATGCCAATTCGTGACTACCAGGTATCCGATGAAACATTGGTACCCACGTCAGCAATCGAAAAAATATAATATGAGGAATGAATAGTGCTCATTCAGAATGAGAATACTTCCTTAAATGTTCAAACCATGACGAAGGATAATCTAAATTGTAGAAACCAAAACCACGAGCCAAAAATTTGAAAGAGTCGTTCTACATATTGAGGACTACAAAAGAACCTATGAATAGCTGTTCTACATTACCAATTCAGTCGAAAGAGATAGGTTTTAGTCGCTGAACTGATTTAAGTGCCTGGAAAGTATTTGAGGTGAATGAGGCAACGTTTTGGAGCCATGAACTGTCAGTTAGATAAGTTTTATAGTAAGCAGTTCATTCGTAAGAGTGACGTTAGAGAAAACATGTGGATCATTTCAAACCCCACTCATGAATTTGAAATTGCACTCATATTATAAATACTTAGGACGATAAACGGTGATATGATAGGCAGATAGCCAGAATTTAAATAGCGTCGTCTGCAACGATAATGCTGACTCAGAAAACATCTGAAGGCAGATCCCTCAAGAAACATTTTGTTATCACATTTGCACAGGTAGCTTGCTATGATATGTAATGTTTCCGTAGGCAGCATGTAAGAAGTGATGACTGAAAACAGTGAAAAGCCAATTATCAAAAAAATTCCTTCCTTATGTGAGGCGAATGAGAATTAACAGCGCATTAGAAAATATATATACTGCACATATTATCGACATTTGATGATAGTCTACTGTGTTACACTGATCAAAGAATGGAAATAAATTTAGAGTGACAAACGTGAATAAAAAGCTTATTCGACTGGTTTAATCTGAAAAACACGCAATTCGCGCAGGCAAAGTTCAGCGAAATAAATTATATGTGTCAAACCTTAATCAAGTCCAGAGCATGATTTTGGTATAGTGAAAAAGTTAACTGCTAAAAACTCAATGATTCTTTGATTTTCAAGTGGATTTCACTATCTCAACCAATACATCAAAAACTGACATTGAGATTAAAAGGTCGTTAAGAGCTTGTTTAAGCGAACTGATTCTAATAAATGCTATTACAATTTGGTGGTAACTTTTTTTCGTTCTGCTGGTTCTCCCATCAGGCGTGATTTTCTATCGTAGACCAGTTTAAAATCCGACAAAACTTGTTGAACCAAATTATTTAAAAATTGTCTGGTTCGTTTTCGGGCGGTTTTTCTGCCGAAATTCATCAATATAAAGTTGTTGACTTATTTTCTAAACAAACCGCTGTTTTACATATCGAAGATAACTTCGATGGAGCGGGATGATTCTCGAAATCAAGTAGGTCGTTTGATATTCTTTTTTTTGTTTGTGTAATTCTGTTTGGTACCTGAATATTCTTCGATTATCATCTCTTCTCTTACAGAAAATCCAGGAATTTGTAAACAGGGTGCGGACAACCCCATACGGTGCCATGCTTGAATCCACAGAAGCCACAAAAATCGCAAAACTATTTTTACGTGCTCGAAAGTTTGACGTAACGAGAGCACTTGAGCTCTACAGGTCCTACAAAGTAAATCTTTCTATTTATGTATCAATGTCTTAAATCAATGTTAAATGGCCTCCTTTTTTATTTTTCAGCATATGAGATATAGCAATCAGCTAGAAGCAATTGATCCTCTGGAAGATGGAGTGAGGAGAGAATTGCTTTCGGAAAAATTCACTGTTTTGGTGAGATTGCTCTCTGAAATGAAAATTGTTTTTTAGGCAGGCAGTTAATCTATACACATTTTGTCTTACTTTTTTTTCCGGAGCTCTATTTTGTTAATCCATGCATAATTGTACTAAGGAATTTACTCTGTTTCTTCTCTTATTGAAAGCTGCTCTGAAGTTAATTGTTGTTTATCAGACAGTTCAAATTCCTTGGCTCTTTTTTGACTCAAGTTGTCTCAGATTTTCACTTTATTTAATCCTGACTAGTTTTCTTAAAGCCTTAGAGTTTTAAGTATATGTCATTTAAGTGAATTTCTCAATAGATTACGGGTTTTAAATTCTGGTTGCCAATTGAATACTTTCACTCATTCTTCATCAGCTGCAATCGGTAGATGACGAAGTTCGGTTTTCATTCAGGTCAGCATTTCACCGACTTTGATATATGGTCAGCGTTTCTACTTTCTCATCGTTGATTTGTGTCTCAGATTCCGGGATCGTTTGAAGTATTTCTGGTCGACAAATTCACTCGTCCACGCTTTTTAACATCGGATAAGGTCATGAAAGCCCCAAGCAGTTGAAAAAAGCATAAACCTGGGAGAATTCGATTTAGAAAAATCAATCCAGATTAACTTTCTTCTTATTCAAATTGATCATCAGCTTTCATTTCACTACTGGAGGGAGCAGATGACACTCCATCACATCATACGGCAGCCATTCCAATTCGATTTCTGGCTGTTCAATTTTTCAATTAGCTTGGATCTTGGAAAATCTCACATCTATTGCATTGAGCTTCTAGATAGTACTTGAAAATGAAGTCATCACGGGGACTTTCTCGTAATTGCCTAAAGTCTTGCGTCAGTTTACTTTTTTTAGTTCTTTAAAAAACCCTCTTAGTTTAAACTGCCTTTTGAGGCGGAGAAGCTGTTTTAGTATAATTTTTTGTTGGTCGTCTTCGTTGTTTAGGACCGCTTATCCTGATATCACTCTGGATGAAGTTTGGTTTTCTCAGGCTGATGACGCAGAACTACAGCGGTACAGATTAACGATGAATCGACGAATATATTTTTTTTTTGCTTCAAAACTCAATATTAAACCAATGTGCAAGTCTCATATATTATCACCTAATCAATTGATAATCTCTCCATGTCAATTTTCACACGCTCCACATACCTCAGCTCATCACCACTGCGCAGTATTCTTTTTTATTTGCCTCCCTCAGTTTACCAAACAGATGTCTTTTGTGTATTCAAATCATTGATTGTGGGGCTTAGAATATTCTGTAAGGTCGGCCATAATAGTCATAAGAATGCCTATTTTTATAGTCTAAGATAATGATGAGTACATGCTAGGATTCATTATTACAAGACCTTGGATTGTATAGTAGTTCACCTTTCTATCGAGTTATATAGCTCGGGTTCGGCAGACTCGTTCTTAGTTATATCGCTCGGAACCTCGGTTTGGGGACCAAGGTACTACTCCTCCTCCGCCATTTTTTGCTATTATTGTTACTCAGTTTAATTATATACCGTCCTCTTCTGAACAACTGATTTCAGTTTTCTCATCCCGCAAGCTCCCTTCAAATTCTTGTCTTTGAGCCCTTTCAACGAAAACATTCGTCTAAATGTTGCTCTTCTGGTTGAGAACCTCGCATTCGGTTTTAGCCCAAGCTGAAGCCCCAATCTACCTCAGGTTCGATGCTAAGAATTTTATGTCTATCTCGTTAGCGCTTCCACTTAATGCTTCGCTTTATTTGTCCGTCCAGTAGGCAAGTTGCGACACCATTTTTTCTGTTTAAAACTCAAGACTATGATTCGCACACCTCATGGCAAGCTTTTCCATATTTACATGGTATTGCAGCATTGTGACGTAGTGTTTTTTATCATGGAGTTAGTTTCCTCTTACAGTGAGAATTCCTCTTCTTCCTTCTTCCTTCTTCTTTCTAGATGATCAATTGATGTGATTTAGAGCTCACTTCACTGGCAATTTCATTCCTCTAAGCTACAGCTGACGAGCCTCTATTAGGTTCTAGGAGGCGTTTTGATTATTTTTAATAACTGCTAACCGAATATCTGTGATTGTTGTCCCCACTACCACGAAAGTTCCCAGAGTCTTAAGCAGAAGGAATTGGAAGGAATTGATGCGTCCACTCAGCACGCATTCCTATAGTTGTAGAAACCATATTCATTTGCACATCAAAGTAGAGACTCACCAAATCATACCTTGAGTTCTCGAAAAAGGCCGTTGATATGTCGACGAGCCGCAGTTTACCTAATGGAGAACTATTTGCTCCACTTTCTCTGCCATTGATTGTTTTTCCAAAAAAATAACGTGACTCTTATTTACGGCCTAGAGTGCCATTAAAAGTGCATCTTTTGCCTAATCAGCTCTAGAACTTTTCCTTCCACTTGAAATTCCATATTCTTTAAATCATATTCGATGACATTTTCTTGTTATTTTAGCTTTGAAATCGTTTGAAGTCCAGAATATTTCCCATTCGTTTGGTTTTCAGTTGTCATTTTACGCAAATAATACGGAGATATATGCTTTTCATCCACTAATTCGTCCTTACACCCAGCGCTTCCTCAATTTCATTACTAGTATTAGTACTCAGAGATTTATTAAAAGCGAATAATTTTCAAACGCCCATTGAGGAAAGAGGCAAATTAGAGTGACCAGTCTTTAGAAGGCGATAGTGTCCCCTGTTCGTTCACTGCTCCGATTTCCGGCTCTCTTGCCCTGGCATGGAGATAATACTCGCTCACATTCTCCTCTAGACAACCATCTTTGCTATCTTCAGTACAACCTCTTCTCTCAGCTTCTCTTTCAGTGAAAACGTCTACCTAGTCTATGTGAAAACTTCCTCTAAAGATAGCACTGCTTCCCTTATCTCTAGCCGCTGCCAATAATGGGTAATCAAAATTTTGCATATTTACATTTGCGAAGTGTTTGTATGTGTGTGTTCTCAGTTTGTCAGTGTAGTGATTCTGCTCCAGTCTTGCTTGCTTGTGCAGGTGCGGATTAAGGACACCTTCATATGGATTTACAACAGATTTTTTTCTGCAGGTCCGGGAGAAAGGCACAAACGGCAAGCTCTCACCGTGGTTCTTTTAATATTACGGCATTATATCTTTCCTATTCACAAGTTGCTTACTCCTATTAACATAAGCGCATTGTTTATGCCTTTGTTTTTGGTTACTGTTTGCTATGGGAATTATTTCCGACCTCCAAATCCACGGATCGATGGGCTTTAGTTGAAAAGATGGTATTTCGTTTGACGAGCATGTCAAAGTTCTGTTCTTTGTATTATTCAAATCATCCTTTACTTGAAAAAGTTTGCCTTTTTAATCACAAATTGAATTTTGGACGATAGTGTCGACAATTGGTGAGCTTTCATTCTTCTAAAATCCCTTTACATATTTCGTGGACTTGGTACGAGGTTTTGGGATGGACAACCCACTTTCCTGATGACTTGGTGGACCGTTTTATTACGTTTTATTCGGCTTTTGATGTCTAAACAAATGTAAAAAACAGAGACAGGAAAAGGTCTCTGTGGTTAATTCTGCTTAACTGACAGTAGTTGGGGTCACTGGTCATCGCTAGACGGAACTTTCCAAATGCTAGGGAATACGGCAAGTCGATCAGATGCTGCACCCTCATAACTCCTTCACCAGCCAAGGTGCAATCTTATTTTTTTCCCACAATACCGTGTTGCGAATCCGGTTTCATAGTTTTCTCGATTTCCCCATTTAAATATTGGGTAACACTATATATCTGGATAAAATCAAGTGATTGCAATCTTGGTCGTTGTTCCGATTCCTCTCATTAACCTGATGTCTAATTAACTGTCTTTTGCCAAGTAGGTTCAATTTTCTCCCCTTTGAAATCGAATCAATCTTTGTGTGACGGACTCTTCACCACGCTAGTTGATTTCTTTTTGTAAACACAGATTCCAAATTGATCGTTTTCATGAAATCTGCTTAATTTTTCCCAACGGCACAAAGTGGAGATACTAAGCATATTTTTGACAGTATGCAAAGTAAGAACGTAAAAACACTTAACTGACCGTCTTAGATCTCGAATCCGGGCAAAATTTCTGTTCGATCTGCAACTGACCTCCCAAATAATGTTTGAAAGCGAATGTAAGCAATTCATTCTTCAGCCACTCAGTCGTCGTAACAATATTGGGGCTGAAATGCAGTAAGGGGTCGCTATTCTTCCTTGCTTTTAGCCTCCTTAATAAGTGAAAATTTATTTGCTACTTGGTATCGCCAAGACAATTAAATTTTGTCAATGGCTAGGTGTAACGTTTCTTTTAGTGGTCATGAAAGTGATCATTTGTTGGGAATTCTCAACTCAATTTTGCTTTAAGAAGCGAGTTTCATCACATTTTCTAAGGCCACTACTCAGAAACAAAATTTCTCTACGACGCAAACGGGACGGTTCATCCTTTCAGCAGAAAAAAATGGAAGCTAAGAGTTTAATGTAAATATTTTCAAGTCTAAGTCCGCCTGAATCACAAGATGATTTATATTGGTTTCCTTCTCCGACATATCTGATAGGACTTCATGATATCAGCCTACGCTTTCACCATGCTGTAACAATTTGATTTCATTTTTTTCCATCACTTTTAGCCGCATACCTCTACCCTTGATCCTACTGTGATGGTTTTCACGGTTCGTCGACATTGGCCCCCTAACTGCACTGATCGAGACGTTCTCAAGGGAATCATCTACCAATTGGATGCAGCTTTACTTGAGTAGGCTCTTCTCTTGTTAATTTTGTGTTATTCTGCAATTCACCCTAACTACTGAAGTGTGCTTCTCGGTTTATATATCGTGCACGTCATGGAGCTCAGTTTATTTGTAAGCCTTCACACTTACGGAATATTCCCTGATTTGATTGATTGTATCTTGTCGTACTACTTGTAAGAAACCCAACTATCTCGGTTTTAATGAAGTGCGGTTTCAGCATTGATCAACTGTTTTCCTTTCCAGCTGATGGTAGTAAACCATGTGTCGAATCTTTCGCGTTTCTTTAAATTTGCGTTTAGAACACTGTTACCATTTTCGATTTTAGTAGAAATCAGATTTAAACAGTTTAAACGGTCAATCGGAAATGTTAGCGATTTAGCTTAGTTAGATGTATTTGACAAGTTAAGCACATAATGTCCGACAGCAGTACGTTTGGTTTACAAGAACTGTAGTAGTTAGTAGTTCCGCAAAACCTACGGAACACTAGGCTGGTCAACTGCCGTAATGATGATCTGATTTTGGTAGAGTATCCCAGTTCAGGTCAAGCATTCTGCAATGCAGACAGTCTAAACATAATATCCGAATCTAGGATTAATTGAGTGCATCTATCCACAGCCGATGTTTTATCTGCTAACTTATTTATAATGTCTCTCAATTTTCGATTCAACGAACTTCAATATGCGCCTCGCAGCTGACGTTACTATTCTATATTAAATCGCCTTCATTTACAGAGAATAAATAGTGTTCAAATTTAATAAAAATAAGGAATTTGGATTTGGATAGAAATTAGTGATTAGAATTCTGAACATCGTTTAGGGTCCGTACTTTGTCTGTCACATCTGGTCCATGCGCAGTTTGTCCCCCCATGGTATGGTTCCAGAGACTCCTTAAGTTGACAGTTTTTTCTCTCCCCCCTTAGGTCCCTTCCGATGTCTAATAATTGTAATACCGCTGTTCTGCACCAAAATTGCGATTAGTATGTTACCTATAGTATTCATATTATTGCAAGCCAACATTTAGGGAAGTGTTTTTAAACTTGAGGTCATCTGTCTTAGTTCCACTTTGGAGGATTCCGTTTTGGGTATCAATGACAGGTCTCAAACAATCGACTTAGTGTATTAGTATCTAAATCTGTGGCATTTATGGGACAGTTAACTTACCTTTCTCATAGGATCAGTCCTTTTTCGCCGATGCGATCATTAATGTGTTGCACGTTCTCTTTTAACCTTAATTAATCATTTGGGAGATAATGTGTCAAACTGCCAGAGCACATAAGCGCGACCAACCTCTCATAAATGAAGACTCATTTAGATAGAACTCCGACCGCAATAGCGAGATTTTAGTGGTTTGGTCTCCGCTGGGAAACATAGGTAGCCCCTTGTTTTATTGATACGTATTCTGGCTTCCATAGACACGGGCACCAATTTGATCAGTTATTAAGTTAAATTGATTTGTTAGGTACTTGGTTGTCATCGGAAAACAAAATTCATTAAAGTTCAGTCTTTTCACGCATACACGCCGAGGTGTTCCAAACGCATACCGACTTTGACGCAGAAATCTTAGAAGATCACGTCTGAAGTCAAGGCCTTGAACATCTACTGGACACTTATGCCATCGATTGCGGCTTAAAATTGTTAGCTTAAACTTTCAGCTGTTTTGCTTTCGATCCAGTTGTGGTCAGGCTCTCTGCCAATTCCCACATAACTATAGTCTGAAGCTGGATTTATATCAAACTCATTCTGAGTAGCATATGAGCTTACATGTTGGTTGCTTGGGAGTTTAAAGTCCAAAAATGATTGCTGTAAGCGTTAAAGTTGCCATCGAAATACGTAGCTAATGGTTACCCGATTATTTCAAGTGTTGAAGGTTGGTAAAGTTAACCCATTAGTCTATTGTTTCAATTTTTTTGTTAGCTGACAGGTGCTTGCCCTACTGTTCTACAGTGTCACAACTTGACTTGCAATTCATCATCGCTGATCCATGTTTTGAGGGTGTTACTTTTTGTTTGTGCCTCTTTCAACTAGTATAAACAACTTTCTGTAGCTTTCCCGACATTTAGTAACCTTTAAAAAGGCGACTTTGTGCTTTACTTGAAGATCTGCTTAACTGCCTGTAGGTTATTTTTTATTACCGCTCATGTTTCTATTGGCATATTGCAGTCGGGCGCTTAGAATAATGATTGAAAGGTCCATAAAATGTCAGATCGAAAAATGCTCTTACTGGGAACCTGCGGCCCATATTTGCTTTCCGCTTTCGTTCTCCTATAACTCGATACTTCCTTCCAATTGGTTTGATTTGGAATCGGGTTAAAGGAGTAGATATCACTTTTATCTGATGTGGACTTGACCAAATCGGCGTTGTATAGACATCGTGGTTGGGTTTGGAAGATGCGTTTAGTGGTTATGCCTTACCATTCACAAGCCTGCACCCGTAGCTTCGTATTGTTGAGATTTGTGATCCTAGCTGGCTTCGCACTGCTCTTTCACGATCCACGTGCATCCTCGACTCGGTCTTTATAATCAAACTAGAGATTTTGTTGGCCTCAAAGTGACATTTCAGGCATCATTTTTTGAGATTCTTTCTCTTGATGTTTGCCTCCTCGGTATTTGTTTAGTTCCCTTCTCATACAGGAGCTTTGAGTAGTTTGAGTTTCTCACTACTAATCCCTTACCCAAAAGTTATTTTGTATGGCCTGATTCGATTCTCCTTTCGATAGCGAACAAACGCAGGAACAAGGTGTCACTGTGATCTATGACATGACAGATGCCAAGTACTCAAACTTTGGGGCCGATCTCTCCATGAAGTTGCTCAATCTCCTTACGGTGAGTGGTCACATTTAACACGTTTGTCCCATTTTCTTACTTGAAGTTCCATAGTGGATATTCCAAAACATTTTTCGTCATGACATTGGTGATGGTAGAGATTTAAAGTTCTGATCCATTATCAATCTTTAGTCTGTAGGATAATGTGTGTGATTAAACGAGTGGCAGGACAAGTCTTGAATATCTATTTGGAAACTTCAAATGGTTAGATATAAATAGAGTGGAAGAATAAGTAGGTGGCTTACACATATTTCAGTGGAAACAGATAGAGGTCATTTTGTTGACCAGTTGATTCACATGCGATTTCCACACATCATACTGGTAATGTTCAATTCAATTCGACTGTGGCTATCAAAAGCTTCGGCAAGTGTTTGAAGCTCGCAACCGTTGAAGGTCATTAGATTACTTCAATCTTTGTGATTTCTGATACGTTATTTGAAGGCAAAAAATTGAAATTATGTTCTTGACTATGATTTATTGAGACCCAAGCTGTTCGACTGCTCTAAGTTACTAAGGTTCTACGATTCCTCCCAATCTGATCTCCTGATTTAAGCTCTTCGTTACTGGTCTTGAACAGTGCAGGCCAGACCTAACATTACCTCCATAAAGCTGTGACCAGAATGTCATTGAATTATTCCGTAATCTTAAGAGAGTCTTTTTGATAAAAGAATGCTGAATTCAGGAGTTGGGTTGGCGGCTAGCAGCACTAAGTCTCATTCATTATCCCTCCTCAACTCATATCGGCTTCCTGGTTGACACTGAGGTTCCGCCTAGACTTCAACTTCGAACGACCACTTCGCCCACTTCACTTCTCCGACCCATTATCTCAGTGAAGTGAAGGAGTTTACCTAATGGAGTCAGAGGATTTCCATTCAATTGTCAATTCAGCAAGAAAACCTATTTCTGGTTACTGCTCTTAGCCATCAATGCGCAAGAATTTACTTTAACCAATTCATATTTTAATCTCATCAACGTAGTTTTCGAACATTTGTAAGTCACGATTCATTTTTTTTTGTGTCCAATTGTGAAATCATCTTTAAAATTCTTTGTTCACTTTTCAGTCTTTGAACGTTTGAATCAGCCCTACAACTTGAATCCTTTAATTAAAAACTTTGAATGCCTACATACTTAACATTGGTTCGAGGAGAATGTTTATGTGTTAGTTTATGCATAATTCGGTGCCAACTTAGAGTTTTCGTGTGTAGACATGATCATCCTCAGAAATATTCTTGTTTTTTAGCTCAAAATAATTGCAGTTTCTCCTTCTATTTCTATTTGTATAAAATTCCCAAACGTTTGATGCTTTTTCTTGCCTTGCTAAATCTAAAAAATGCAATTCTTGGCTATGATTGACAGTTCGGCAAAAGCTTGTCTATTTTGGGAGTCAAGGACGCTGTTTTATGACCGCCTTAACTTCTCTTTTGATTATAGTTGAAAGGTAGAGAAGCGAAAAAAGATAAATAGCATCAAAGCGGATTTTTTTTTATGTGACTTACATGTGCGAATTTCAAGACAGGTTGGGTGTATTTCTGAAAATGCTATTCGCCTCAGAACTTGATTGAATTCATGCAAAAAGTGTCATCGATTGAGGTAGGCTCAGTATTTTAAATGAAGTAAAAATGATCCAACTCATCAATTTAGCTGAAAAGGAGGAATCTGATATTACCGTATTAGTGATACTAAATCGTGAAAGAATCCGGCTATAAGTTGAGGTCCGGTACTCTCCACTATCGCCCTTGTGATTTTGTGTCGGACGGATCTTAAAGAATGAGGTAGTCGTCACTCTATGCCACCTCTATTTGGGATGCTTTTGAATCCCTAATTCAAGAATGGATATGCTTTATTAACAAGCTGAATTCTAAGATTTTAGGATGACCATCCTATCCGCTGCTTGCACTCTTCTGATTCAACGATTGCATGATAAATCCTGCGGTGTAATTTTAGCCTCTCCAGGACTTTGTAGACTTTGAAGCACCTCGTTCGACGTTTTGAATCATTTTCCAGTGATATTATTCTTGTGTGGGTTTATTTCCATCACCGTAGCACATTTCCTTCCACGACTTAGTGCCTGGCAGAACGTGCTGTCTTTGCGTCCCCGTAAAGTGTATCCAGGAAGAACCAATGTCGTTACTGGTATTTTTGGATCCCTTTTTTTACTCGAAAAGGAAAGAAATTATAGAAAATTAGCCTGTTGAATGTTTCTTGTTTTCACTTCATGCGTGATCTGCCAGTCATTCCTTATCGGAACACGTCCTTCAATTGTGACATCAGTGGATTTGAAATCATTTCGATTGAGTAACCGAACGTACTTATCTTCCTGATGCTTTGCCAAGCTCTTACACCTTTATTATTCCTGCAATGATCCGGATTTTTTTCCCTTGGTATTACCATCTTAGAAAATATGACCCCACACAGTCTGTTTGTTTGTCGTAAATAAGCTCCAGAAAATATCCTGAAATTAGTTTGATTTTTGTGTATGAATTGGAGGTTCTCCTTGATGATATTTTCATTGATCCTATCCATTTCTGAGCAAAACAGAATATATGTGTTTAAACTGGCAGCAGGACGACACGTTTTGACGTCCTATCTGTGAACCTCAAACAGTTCGGAAAGAAATAGCTCATAAGAATAAGAAGTTGAGTCTCAATCACATTTCGATTACTCCTAAGCGACGTATTCCAATAATATGTTTACTCTTGTATGGTCCTGTAGTTCCCTTGCTTAAGAGCGGTGAAGCACTATCAAAAGCCCCAGTTTAGATAATGAAGTTTGTAACCATTGAAACGCAGCGCGGTAGGCTATTTTGATTTCTAGGTTAAATTATCCGTTTCAAGTGGAACTAAGACAGAGCCGTCTTTCAGACTTTTAATGGCACAGTGATTCCACGTGGTTGGCCTTGAATCATCGATTTTTGCTGATTCCAAAGAGCATATATAATGGCGGATGTCCTGGGCTAGAGAATACTAAGATGATTCCGTTCTAAAATTACTTAACAATATTTGAACCTGCAAGATCAGCGAAGCAGGGATACGTTAGGCCAGGAAGAAAAATGAACCGTTCTGCATGAAAAACAGATAATTGCTTTACTCTCCTTTAAATGTGTCATGTTTCTTCAATCAGAAGAATGGAAGTTGAAGCCGATAAGTTAATCGGATTTGAAAATGTGTAGGACTGACGCTTAAATGAATCAGTCAAAATAAGAAAGAAATTATTGGTAACTTAGTCATAAAAATTTCCATAACCATCCTAAGTATACAAACCATAGGAACCAAACTTCATAGAGAACTCCATAAAAACAGTGTAATATGACAGTGCCTTCCACATGGGCTTATTCGATTTCTTCGAAGATTGGATTATTTTAAAGGAGCTGCGATAAATCCCTGTGAATATGAGTTCCCCATCACTGGCTTTTTGAGTTCATATAAATGTACGGTTAGTATAACATCCTCAATCCGTGGGTTACCTGGATTCAGTGCGTTTTCGCCCCCCAAGAGAATCCCTGATGATGTTTTAACGGACCTCAACCGTATCCCTCAGATTGCAAGAAGACCTCAGCAATAACCATAGTTGTTTCACTTTGACCAGTGCGAATTTCAAAGTGATCGTCACGAGAAAAATCTCATCAGTTCGATAAACCTCCCTCTTCCACTTAGTACTGTTTTTTGCTTATTTTTGAAGCTAAAAGTGACGTAAGCGGCCAACAAAACTGGATTTTCATCCCTTCATCCTAAATGTCTCGTCTTTGCTTGTTAATCTCATTCCCTGAAAATTCACTGTCGCCCAGCTCAAGCTCTGGGAAGGCACTAACGGAAACGCATTCTCGACCACCACCGCCTTTTCGTTTTTTCCTAATCAACGTCCTTACATGTGTACATGCTTCTGATTCGCGCTGAAGGCGAAGATGCAAGTCTACAATGATTTTCAATAATGGAAACCTGGGACTTCTGATTTCTCCCTTTCAAACTCTAAATGCATTGAACGCATCGGTTCCCCGATTCAGTCAACCTTTATCCGTTCTAGACTATAAAAATCAGAATAATCTAGTCGATCAGCTATTTACCAACTGATCTCAGTTTGTGGCAACAGATTATTCTTTATTAATCTTGCCAGATGTCATCACTTGCTTTAAATTGGTCCTTGGACCTTCCTCTTGTCCAAGTACTGCGATTAAACTCTGGGTTTACTATTAAAGGATAAGGAGCTTCATTCTCCAAAGTCCCCTGGTTGTGATAACTTTTCTGCTATAAAAATGCATTCCATTATCCGATTAGTAAAAAATAATTGGTTATTTCCAGCCTCATTCTATCTTCTGTAACCAGAGCTATCTTCCAACGCCTATAATTCATTTATGTCAATTTAAATTCTTTATTCCACTGCGTATTGTTAAAGTTCTACCTCCATCTCCCTTTATCTCTATTATTTGTCAGCTTTTTCGATGGGTGGGAAAAGAAGTTTGAGAGCACAATAGCTATCACCCCTCGGTCGTAAATAATCCCTTTTTGGATGGGTTCAAAGTATTGATCCTCTGATCTCGAACTTATTCATCTTCACCACATTGGTTTTCAGCAAGTGGTGGCTGGTTCGTTTGGACACTGCCTTTCTCTGGCAAGAGGATTTGAAGGGCTGGTGGAAGAGGTGGCATCTACGCGTAGAATGTTTAAGGTCAAGCTGGCATGATGATTAAGAGGCCGGCTAGCGGCCACAAGGTCAAGTAAGGTCAGGTAAAACTAGTTAAATTAAATTTTAGATTCTTGCGCACTTGATTTGCATTTTACAAGGTTCAAGTTATTTACTCAAACATCGCGATGAGCCAAGAAAAACCAAATTTTAAGCGGTTATTTATCCTCATTACCTGTCAACACGATTTCCGAAATTGAAGGATTTTATGTTAGGTGGGTTGGAAGAGCAGGAGGAACATGGATTGCCGATCGCATGATGATAACTTTTCTTGGGGTCACGGTCTCTCCGCAAATGGTATTCTTTCAAGCTTCCCGTTGGGAACACCGATCTAACCTGTGTGCATTAGTGTCCTCATGGTTGGGGAGTTAGCAATAATTCAAATTGCTGTGTTACTTTATAAAGTTGCTCTGTGTGCTTGTGCACGAGCTGCACAGTTGAAGAATATGAAAGGTTTCTTCCCTCAAACCTTCGAATAACTCAACGGTAGATACACGCCACCCCAGATGGTTCTTAAATCTGATGAGCTAGTTTTTGATCCGGTAATGTGGGTCCGAGTCTTATAGACGCACATCCATGAAAGTGGCTGAGAATTGTGGGCTGATAATCGTCCCCGTCGTCATTTCTTAATCAGTTCACTAATCTGGCCTTTTAGAATTGAAACTGGTAAGTTGAAAGGAATTCTATATTTAGCATAAGGTTCTACCTCTCAGGGGCACGCTTATTGGGAATCTCAGGTTCGAAAATTTGGCTATTTGTCTGATTTGGTCATCTGCTAGAACTCCCGTCGCTTCAAACCTTATAACGGGCAGATTTATTGTTATCTCTGATCTGTCCGTCACCTTAGGGCCCGATTTGGTAGTTTAATTTTTATTCTTTCAGGGCAGCTACCCAGCTCGTGTTCGCAATATACTCATCATCGCCGCTCCTTTCTGGTTTCGGCCACCTTACCATCTCTCCCGCCTCTTTGTAAAGGATAAGGTTCGTGAACGCGTGAGTTCTTATTGGACTAACACGAATATGACTATGGAGCGTCTCATTATTTGTCATTATCCGGTGTTTTGATACTGAATCCCACTTATCACTACTAACAGCCGTTTTGAAACTCATCGCTGCTTCTATCATTCAACCTTCTCTGTCTTTACCGGGACGAAATTGTGGAAAGAAAATAAAAATTGATTTAAAATTTCCGTTGTGAGATTGCTGTCTCTCTATTGAAAGTCGGCTTCAAGAACCCAGGATTTGATGGCCTTGTGATATTCGTGCACATATTGCAAAGCGGTACCATTTCGTTTTGCTCTAGCAATCGTTGAACAGATTCTGGGTTGGTTGGAGTCATCTTAAGAGGCTTCAATGGCGTTACTTAGTTAACCTATTCAGTACTTGCGATGACCATCGATGGTCAACCATTCATGTAATGTTTGATCGGACTAAACGCAAATGTGTTAAATAGTATTTGATGAGCTCTAAGTTAACCATTGTTATTTTCACTTTGAAATCGTCCTTGCAACTCACATAAAATCGTTTTAACTGAGGGCTTTTCCTGCTTCGTCAGCCTAATCCCTCTTTATACAAAATCTTTTTTAATAGAATACCGTTTTTTTCTCTTCCCTAATGTCGTAAGGGTAGTTGATGGTCAATATTAACTAGTTGCCCTCCCAGTTGGGGTTATTAAATCTTTGCTTTATGCGCTGATTTGTGGCTTAAAGAGACTCATTGTTTCTAGGCTTTGTCGAATTTCCTCTTAATTACTTTTTTTAACCTCATACTCCCCAAACCTTATTTATTCCTCACTTGATTCATCTTTACGTTCACTCTGTTTGGCTTTACAGTAATCTTCAGTGGAGAAACAGTCATCTTTTACATTAAAATTTTGCTTTCGAGGGCATCGAGACCACAGCTCTCGGCACAGCTACCTTACTCTCATTAAATATATTTTCTTCACCTCTTCCGCCAAGGATTTTCTTTTCAGTAGGATCTTTCCACTTCAGACCCTATCTATAGTGGCTAGTTGCCCAAGTTAGCGTATTGGCTTACTAACACTATTAGGGTAGGTTTTGTTTTCTTATCCTCCACACACGACTTTCTATTTGCCCCTGGATCCCGTCAATCATGCTTTAGTTTAAAATCCTATCAGAAATGGGTGCCAATTTCTTCGTAGGCCTATTTAGCCCGTAAGTCTAGCTTTCCCAAATTACCTAATTATTACTTTCCTTAGGGTGGGGATCAAGCACCCCAAACCTTGAATATTCACTTTGAAATTTTGTTAAATGCCTCATTTCTTTGGCTGATAGATATTTAAGCCGAGCTAACTTTTTTTGTCTGAGAAATTCAGCACAAAAAATCTGAAAACTGTGGTTATCAATTACGCCACCACCACGGGCAGTCTGAATACATGGGTCCGTAGTGCTCTGTATAATTCTCCTACTTCTTTACATATGTGCTTGAGGTTTATTTTCTATTTAAACACTTGTATTTAAAACGATATGGGGTAATGGACTGAGATCCTATGCCTTTTGACTGAATGCACTACAGGCATAGTTTCACATTTTATGGCAGGAGAATCCACCTCTTTGAGTACGTGGGCAGCCAGATTTTCTTCTGTCTCTTAATAGCTCTGGTATTCTTGAGTCCATTCATCGTTGTCGATCGCTTGCCTTGACAGATTGACAGGCACCTGCGCCTGGATCTCCGGTGTCGGACGGCGTTGTGTTGTCAGACTATTGTTCAGGTTTTAGATGGCTTGTGACTCGTACGTTTGCGTCCTGTTGGCTCTTTCCATTTCAGCAATAGTTATTATACCTGTTGGAAAATCGCCCGTCGTTTAGCATATGGAGTCTCATGTGGTGTTTTCCCTTTACTCGAGAGCTCCGTCAAATTGTATACCTCCCACTTTATTGCATTGCCATATCAGTATCCGCTGAAACAGAGTATTACGATCAGATCTCTCCGGAGCCGACATGGGTCAGCCCCTAATTCAAGAGGGATTAGCATTACCAGCTGCTTGTCTCCTCTTAGCATCTTCCTGGTGCAATTAAGTTGCCTGAAAAATCGCTAAAGGTCCCTAACCGATTAGATATGTATTATGCACACACTAATATATCCTTAAATGCTCTGGTCGTTGGGTGTTTGTGTTGGATATGCTATTATCTTTTAGTTTAGTTCAGTATCCCTCTCACTAATATAAGTTTATTCCCGAAAGAAGACATGGTTGCATTTTGATATCGGCCTCCGTTGTGACCGCTTATCTGACGATCCCACCCATCTAGCTCTTTTGTCGCATAAACTGATGATTTCTTCAATAGATCGAACAATTTTTCGATGTATATTTTTTATTCGATTTTTTAAAAGTCCTAACTGCTGACATGTGGTCAGTGGTTGTGCTCCTCTCAGAGTCCTCTTACTCACTAGCTCTCGAATAAGTTGATGTTGCCCTAATGTACCACGGGATGGTGACGTTGGCATCTTGGAGGTTTTTTATTTCCTCTTTGAAACCATCTGTACCATTGGCACTCCAAATCAGAGATGAATTTGATATTACTAGATTTTAAGTCTCGTTAACTTCCCCAAACCTGGAAAGTGGAGGTCAACTTCTGAATGTCAACTATCTGAAACTTGGATCGAGAGCGAAATTTGATAGTAAGGCCGAATCCAATGCCTCAAAATGTGCCGCTGGACACATTAAGTAGGCTTATGTGCTGTCACCAGCGATATAGTGGTTATTTTCCCATTCGACTTACTAGATGATAGATTTCAAATTCAACAACTCACATTCAATGCTCAAAATGAACACTCAAATTGATAAAACGCCTATCGCCTAAATAATTCTACCCTCGATTTACGCGCTTCGGCACGCGTAATTATTTCTTTATTCCTTAAGGCACACTTAATTTAAAGTATATTCTTCGCGCATTCCTCTTCCTTATGAAACCTCATGGTATTAGTATTGCTGAATTTAAGCTGAAAGAAACGGTTTCCATGGTGTTTGAGGTGAATCAAAGTCCGGAGCTAACTGCTTACAACACCACACAATAATCTCATCAATATCTAATCTTCATATTTGCTTCTCCTCCAGATTTTCGCCATTGATCGTCGCCAGTTAGTCAATTTTCTACCTTCGACTAGTATTCCTCAGTGCTTGGGTGGGACTCTACCGCACAGGCACACTGATTGGCTACGCGTGTGTTTTGATCGATTGGGCTTTAAGGTGTTGACTAACGACAAAGTGGATGACTACTTCAATCCAATGAAGGCGCTACCGCCGTCCCTCGTGCTTGGGCGTCGGATGTCTTTCACACGATCCCAACAACTCCAGCGGAACCTTCAGCGTAATCAAGTCCACCATTTCCCGCATCAAAGAATGATAGGCAATGGATGTAATGGAACTCAGACGATCTCTACTATTCCGGCAAGACGAGGTTTATCTCCTATTTCGATGGTCATTTTGATGTATAAGTTACAGACATTCTTGGAATCTTATCGGGAAGGTAAAAGAGACGAACCTAGCGTGTCAGTATTCTATATTAAACTTTTAGACGCTTGTCTTCCTGACTTCTTCGGTAATTTCACTGTTCAAACTTATCGAGCCCTGATGTTCTTAGAACTGTGAAGTATCCTTCGTGTTCATTCATTGTCCAAACTATCTCTTAGTAAAAAAATAGCCATGCCAAATCCATGGTTTCATGATAGTTTAGTTTATGAAATGACTTGATATACTTCAGCTCCGATATGCTTCTCAGCTCCGTGCTTTGGCTTTGTTGATGTCGTCTTGAAGGATCTCTTTCGGGGTTCATTTTGACCACGATATTTCTTCAAGCCTACGGCTTATTTCATTGCCGCTTCCTTCCAGATAACCAATCATCAGGATATTAGGGATTGTTAAATGTCCTGATACTGTCGTTAAATCTTTGGATTTAGATGAATTTGGAATCTGGTGGATGACAGATAAGATTTTGAAACAACTGCTTCAGAAGCCTTTCACTCAACTCTGCTATCTGGTTCAAATACTTTAAAAAGTATTGTTTGCGTTTATAGGTTGAGTTGCTATGTTACTCGCAACTCGTAAGAAGGTGTAGCCTGAGAGTTCCTTGTTTGAGTTCATAGTGACGAAATTATTTATACTGCTTGCTCTAAAGCCGGATTTTGGTGATCGTCCATTTCTATAGTGCCAACGTTTCTCTTCATATTTCTAACTGAAGAATTATTTGAAGGCAGTTACCATGGACAGTAAAGTGTCAGCAGGTGGCTCAGTAGAGACCTTGATATGTTGCTGATTAACGATCTCAGTGATAAAAAATAGTCCCATTTGTGTTCAGACCCGACTGCATGGACGTACAATCGCCTCCTGCGTCCAAGTACCCCCATAAACAACTTCAACATTATCTCCCGCTCAGATGATGAGGTCGTCACCTCTCCCGTGTCCAAAACTACCTTCCTCTCCTCCGTTCCCGTCAACAACAACGGCAACAACGGATGCGCCAAGGACGATAACAGCTCGGCTTCGATTTCCACGGCCAAGTCTCTCAATTCGCCAACACGTATATCCGTGGCCCAATTTCTTGTCGAATTCCCTCACAAATTCCCCACAGTATATGAGCGAGAATTTGAGACATCTATCAAGCCCATAGGAGGAGGTTGTTCCATGAATGGTAGCAGTGCTGCTTCCACTACTAGCCGTTTTTCAGATCCTGCTAATTGGGCGAAAAATCGATATGTTGACGTGCCTTGCCTCGATCATTCAGCGGTGACCCTTCCTAACGATACCTACATCCACGCCAATTATGTGGATGGGTATAGGTGTAAGAGGGCTTATATTCTCACTCAGGGTAAGTACTTAATCCTGCCATTAGTGGTGTTCTCAGCCGGAGAACTTGACTATCTCAGAAACCATGGATCACCCTAGAATTGCTGTACCTACTGACGAATCTAAGATTCGCCATCCCTTCTTAAAATTAGTTCAATTCTATGTTTTCCCGGCAACATTCCTGTCTAATAGACTTAAAGCCTCCTATAGCGGCTCAGAACACTACTTGAAGGTTTATTTTTTGGCCCGAGAAACCGATGAACAGTGGATTCAACCTTCTAAGGAATCGACCAACTAGACTAAGTTTGTCACGCCGAACGGTGTGAAGCAACTAAGTTCAAAAGGGTGCCTAGACAAAGGAGCGAATATTTCTATAGGACTTCGAACCTGAAAAATCAACGCTTGGGCATTGTTTTTTATCAAGAATAACTGAGCATACAAGAATGGCTATATATAAGAAGACGCAAGAAATGATTTTCTTTAATGTGAGAGGCCAAATTTTTTGGGGGAAATTTCCGCTGCTCAATCGTCAGATTTCCTGCCTTTCTAGCTTTGATGCCCTTATAATTTACATCTCCAATTCGTGTTTACTAGGATTTAGAGATCTCTTTATAGTTCTAACGTTCTACGTGTAAATGCTGGTTTAAGGACTAATATTCCCTCGCGAAAGCTTCTGAGTTCCTTGCAGTTTTTTGATGAAAAACGCACACTGTCTCAGTTCCTTTATATCCTTCTCCGTCTTCCCAGACATTACCGAGCCTTTTCCACTGCCTTCTCCAAATTCAAAGTGGTCATGTCCTCAATTTGGCAGCCGCTGATGTAACTATTGGTGCTGATGATGGTAGTGGATGTTACAGCCAAAATCTGTAATTGGGTCACGTGCTAAAGTTGCATGTGACTTTGGCGTCTTTTACATTTTTTTCATCATTTGTTGCTCTCTCAGTCTTCACGACTCGTTTTCAATCACCTCGCCCCTCCCGGCGACGTCTATGAAATTTTTATATTCAAGTAAGGCTATCGAAATGACCTAAGTAGTATGTTATCCGGTACTTGATTCCTAGTCGCGTATTCAACCCATTAACCCATGATTAGTTTCGAGGTACGATTATTCGTAAATGCATGAACCAGAGCACAGTCCAATTTATTCATTTAAGCAGTATATTGGTCCTTAATATTTTCGTTATGATTCTGCGTATTGCACAATTGCTGGCTCAAAACGACGAAATGCTATTTATTTTCAACAATTCAATTAACTGGATATATTTTAACCTCAAAAATTGCTCAACGTTTTAATACAAGTTGTGCACTAAAAATGATATAACCGGAACTTTCACTAGGTATGCAGAATTTAACCAAAGGTAGCGTGAGGCCTTGCGGAACAAATTGTTGGACAGTTTCGCATGAATTTAGATGGACCACATAAGTGGTGCGCCAGGTTGGAAAGTCAAAGTTGTAAATTTGTCAGTGTTTTGAAAATCAGTTTCTTTTAATGTTAATTGCCACTTTGTATTAAAAACGGATCTTGAAATAGGACTTATAAAGTGTATGCGAAGTTAGCATACCTACTTAGACAGCTTTTTACCTTATGGCAGCCGATGATTGCTATTTCACTTCGATATTTCTATCTTTTGCGGAATCCATGCCGTGTAAAGTGGGAAGTCTTTGGAATACAGAATCTTTGATTTTTTTTAATGTTTGACTGCTACATTACTACTAAATATCTTATGAGTAACCTTTATTTAAATGCCCTCAGTATCCTGCGTTTTATTTTCATTAAAAAAATCGAATGCCATTGTCTGAAGTTCTGTGTTTTTGATCTTTTTTTTCTCTTGCATACAGGTCCTCTGGACAGCACATCGGCAGACTTTTGGCAAATGGTTTGGACTACCGGTGCTTCCATCATCATCATGCTCACCAAGTGAGTCATCTTGATCTTTGAGCGACTCTCACACGTCCCCCCTTCCCCCGGACATCGTCTAAACACGACCAATTACCTCTGTGTTTGAATTTACATATGTGACCTCGTCTTCGCAGATGGCTTATTTTCTCCCCACTTTGAGAATCTTCCATATTTAGCTTGGTGCAGTGATAAAATCAGGACTTTATCTAAACTTTATTTTAATTAAAAAAACTAATACGTGGCCAATTTAACCAAATCATAAAGCTCCATTTTTCTAATTGTTGATCTGCACGTGTCCATTAATATGCCCGTTAATATTCGAAAGGCCTTATCTCAGTCTAAATCTTAGTGGATTATCTCTAGCGAAATTGGGACTAATTCCAGGCAGCTGCATTCCCTGATCCCACGATGAGTTCACTACTGACCGATGCGCAGCTTTTGGTATGGATAATTTCAAGCCATTCGTGTGTTGGGATGGTTCGGAGGCGGTTTTAGAACTTCCATAGCTTTATTGTCGAATTGCCAATTTATACATTATAGTGCTTCGTTCTTGTCCCCATCACCACACTGGCGCCTTCGAGAGTTATGTTATTTGGGTGTGTGCCTCTCGTCAGCTGACCTATTAGCAGTTGCTCTCTTGAGTTGACCTTCCGGTTCAGTTTGTACAGGTCATTGCTTATAAAAGTTATGGATTTTGGGTTTTCACACGGGCTTATCCTCCATTGCGTTCACTTGTATAACTGGGCTCGCTCGAGTTCCTACTCTGCTCCCACCTTTGGGATTGCCTTTTTATCTGGAATAAAGGCCATGCGTACCCGAACCCGTAAGACTGGGCACAAACTTGCAGTCTAAACCACTTGCAATGTACATTTACTTAGGTGATCATTTCAAACTTATTCAGACATTCTTTTCCTAAAGGTTTTGTATGAATATTTTGCTATCTTTCCGATATGGTCGGCGTTCTTGGGGCTGCAGTCGAACCGTCTTCCTCAAGTTCCCTTTACATCGCGATTCCTCGATCGCGTGAATTAGGGAGTCGCGGTATCGTTTCGCTTGAGTGATTGATTCTGATAAGTTTAGCCAATCATTTTCGTGAGGATCATTATGTAAAAACTTGGGAAATGATGTTCATATGCAAAGGCTCGTTAGTGTTTTCAATCCAAACTTCATTGAATTTATCCCTTTAGGATCGTTGAAAATGGGAAAGTAAAATGTGGACAATACTGGCCTTCTCTGGACACGAACCACAACCAATCAAATCTGCGCTTTCCACCCTTCACAGTTACGAACGTCAAACAGACTCTTGAGGCAAATGGGCTGTATCGATTGTCGCAACTTCAACTGGCCAAAGCAAATGTGGGCTGTAATCATTGTAACAAAATCGTTTCCACTCATTATATCAAAGTAATCTTTATTATGATTTTCAGTGTGGGGAGTTGCGCCAGGTAGAACACTATCTATTCCTCGGATGGCCGGATTTCAATGTTCCTAGAGAGCCAAGAGGGTTTCTCACTTTCCTCGATGTTATTAACGAGAGGAATCGACAATTGGAGACCAATGTTCCTCTTATTATTCACTGCTCTGCTGGCATCGGTCGGACGGGTAAGCTTTGGTACAGATACTTATTATGCCCCATAAGTAGGCTGCCAATTCATTTGCGATTTTCATGCTTTTTTCTCAGGCACATTTACGGCAATAGACATTTGCTTGGCACAAGCAAAATCGGAAGGATGTGTTGACGTTCCTGGAGTGGTTAATCGAATCCGTCAACAACGAGCTTGCTCTGTCCAACTGGCAAAACAGTATGCTTTTGTCTATCAAGCTCTGTACACACGACTCAAGGACACAATGTGATATGGTATATTCGGCTTTATCTTAATTCCCTCAATGAACGTTTGTTGGGCTGATTTTTCCTTTATTATATTATCCTTCATTCATTTACCTGCAGCCATGAACTGAAGAGAATGAATATCAGAGTGAACTTTTATTAAATTATTTGTCTTTCTCGTGTCTTATTGGAATTTAGCTCGATTCGTCTAGGCAGTTTAATGGTTGGTTCTTTTACATATTTGGTATTTATTACCAAGCCATGGGACGGAAATGAAATTTGAAATTTTCGCCAAAGTCAAGCTCGCTCTGTAGTTCGAAGTTATTATGAGGGGCAAACTTTGCTGTTAATGGAGTTGTTCATTGATATCCGACAAAGCCGAGAGTGAGTTTGAAATCCACCGTAACTCGAAATCTGTGAATCGATGTAATCTACGCTGATCGTTCAAATACCCGTAAAAGAATATAAATAATCTGGTTTCTTATTATTTCGCTTTGATCCAATCAGTCCTTATTGGTATCGAACCGAGCGTTTGTACAATTAGCTCTATCTCCAAAGTGTGCATGCTCATGTAATCGAAAAATATGCTGATGAAAGAACTTTGCTAATGAGTTAATTGTTTGAGACTCGGTTAAAATGCTAAAATGGATTTACAAATATTCCCTCCACGATTAATATGTGTATTATCAAGGTTCTCTCAGAAATTCATTTTACTATTTTTTTATAAATTGACTTATGAAAAAGTCATTTTAGAACATGTCACAAATCGATATAATAAGAAAACTGCAAATTTCGCTTTTGTTCAATACAACAATTTTGTTTTAACTCCCTAAACTAGCCCACTTGCGCAGGAAGCAGTATCGAGGCTTTTCAAACAAGTTCGGTTGGCTGTCTGTCTGCCGCGCCATGACTTTTGTATCGATTTTGGCTGTGTTTGGTTCAAGTGGGACTGTAGACAAATCTGCTAAGTTCCAGAAATTGTTTTATGATGGTAAGAAGGCATAAATTTATATCATATGTCCTATCTCATTGTATAATAATTTTGCGGTAATGAATGGAAAGATCTTAGTTGTTTCTTCTGAACTTGATGCCCACAGATTCAATGTAATTTTCTTGAGAATCGAATTTGCCTCCATTAAGGTCTTGTTGCCGCTCTCGGGAGTTATGCCTCCGATGTAGACGCTGTTGTTGCTGCCTCTGCACCAATTGCTGGCCTAAAGGAGACTGAATCATGTAAGATTTAAACTAAGATTTTCGTTTCCTTCAACTCTTTGGCTGAATACATTTTCGCTATATCGTGTTGAGTTCTTCAAATATTTGAACCAACAGTTCTGGAAAAGTGTCAAAATCTTTCATTTTACCCTATTAAATTTGGTATTCTGCTGAGATATATCAGTTTCGTCTTTTTTAAGTTCTTGTCACATTTGAGTATTTTTTAGTTTATCACATAAATGTCTTAATATCTTGTCAAAAATCTGAAATTCATCTTCGCGTTTATTCAATTGCGCAACGCAATTTTCGTGGCAACTAATCGTGACAATTGGGCCAACCTCTGATTCGTGACTGCTTCGCGTTCTAAAATATGGGCTACCACCCCGCACGGTGTTAGTCAGCCCGACTTTCAGAATGTTTCCTCAGTCCATTCATCATTTCATTCACGCATACGACTTGGTAAAAATGACTTTTGAACCTAGGGTGGTAATGAGAAAACGCCTTTGTGTTCTAACCTAGCTGTGTACGTTTCCGCTTTCTGAATCGGTTTTATGAGTCCTAGAATCCTGCTCTTCCTCAAAATCCGATTTTCCATTAATAACTTTTGCATTTTGTGGAAACTTTTTCCCGTCATTGACTGCCTTTTTCCATTTCCAATGTATTGTGGTTTTCTTTAAATATCGGTCATGGGGAGAGTTTCTTCAATCCTTTCCAATGTTGATGATATTTTGTTTCATCTCCGTCAGATTTTTCGAGGTAAGATAACAATAGTAGAGCCCACCTTCTAAACTGGACGCAAAGTAGTGCATTTTGAATGTTAAGATTTATTGAAAAGACCACTGTTTTGCTAACTTTCACTCATGTCATCTTTTGATCTAGAATAAGTTCCATAATTACCATAATAAATGATTGCATTCGTTTGTGAGAACTAGTTGTGGGTAGTACGACCCTTCCAGAGCCCGTCACTGCCTATTTTATCATTGTCGAAATTAAGTTTAGCAGTGTCTAATCAATCCTCATCACACTTTATGCGAAAATCCCCAACTTTGAGGATACTTGGGGACGATTCAGAAGTCTAATATTTGTTCTGGTTTGAGACTGTCATCTTTCGATAACCGTCTCTTACTACTCCGTCCTAATCAGACCTCCAGAGCCTGTCCATCTGCGAATAATTAGAGCTATGCTAGTAACAATGGTATTCATTCCTCTATTAAATGCTAAATAGTAAGGAGGCTAGGGGGAACAGATTTAATTAGTTATTAGACCTGACGAACTTTGATTTGATTCTAAATTTTTAGATCGCAGGTTCATCGTGTGAACGTATAGTCCTAAGTTTGTGTATGGAATGATACGTCGATATTACATACACAGGGTCAGAAGACTAAATTTGCTATCAACTCAAGCATTGTACTGCTCAAGTAATCCACCCGAACGAGCGCTTAATCAACCTTGTCTTTTGCTCTTGGAAATGGAGATGAGTTTCTGCTATTTATTTCGCAGGTTCTAGGATTAAAATGAGGCAGTCACCATTATTTTAATCCATGGACCACATTGACGAGCTTTCTCTTGGTGGTAAAGCCATTGTGGGGTTTTTCCTCTTATAGCCTCAGGCCATGGTAGGGAATTGCCAACTATGTCTTCAATTATCCTCCACTCGAGGTGACTAATTCGAAGTGGAGAGGCTTGTCAGTTAGTATTTGTGACTAACCGAGCAGTCATCGTTGTCGTAGAGAGTGATTTGCATTTATGCCCGCACTCATGCACCAACACATGCTGTTGCTGCGTTGCTGCTCCTCCTGTCGCTCCTGTTGCCCCCTTATCCTTTTTCATCTCTGCACTTTTCGCAATGGCGGGCGATATAGCGAAACAGTGAGGTAGCTAAACAACTGAACATGTTGCATGGGTAGCTGCGAAACCATTATTCCCATTCGATCCGAGCCAGAATTCTGCGCCGCTTAGCGTGACTCACCAAAAAAGTTCAGTTCAGTCGTGTGGAATGGATGAACTGTTTCTAAGTCAGTAGTCAGATAAATCCTCAACCCTAATATACATGACGCTTGAGTGATGGCTGTATGGCTTTCAGCGTTTTGAATTTAGGAAGAGTGGTTTTGTGAGATTCGTGAATTCGTACAATAAGGTTTTTTTGAAGTCTTGAAATTTTCACTCGCTTCTCCTTGCCATTTTCGGATATTGTTTAAATTGGACAAACTGTACTTTTTAAATGGTGCTCGTCTGTCTCTCCTCGCCCATAGTGCCTTCTAACATGCTTTTATGGTCAATTAGTTTATCTGGGAACACTTGGGTGAGGGGGATGCACTGGATCCTAGTTATCCGAGGATTGGTTTTGAGTGCCCTCTCTTTTAATATTTGAAGCATCCAGTAATAAGACTGGGTTACAGTGACCTTGCTAATGACGTAGCATTCGTCCTCCACAAATGTTCGTAAGTACAAACTTATCTCCCTGTTAAGTCTCCCGATTTTCGCTTTTAACCTTAATCGAATATTCACGAAATTATTCTCTCTTTTCTAGTGGTGAATGAGCTTAAATACCACGAAGTTTGAGTCCCTTATCTATTAGTTAGACTCTAGGCAGTTCTACTGGCAGATTTTTACAGATCCCACCTTGACAGAGGGAGAGTAAATCCAAGGTGCGAATAGAACTTCCGTTTAATTTTCGAGTAAATCACATACACTGCTCCGCGTATGTGAGATGAAACCGCAGTGCTGCTTCTTTTGCTGATTCATCAACAGCTATTTTGCCTTTGCCAGTGCACCAAAAGCATGTGGCCTTGCATGCGTAAACGGCCTCTTTGTGTACTCTGCATAGCTAGAGGGGGTCTTTTACTTTCCCTCCTGCAACCAATATGAGGCGAACACGTGCGTCTAAGATGACGCAGAATGCCCCCTTGTTGGCTGTTTTGTCTCTTGACATGAGTCATTTCATCGCCTCTTTCGCTGCCAGCAGAGACTGGCTTTGCCTATCGATTAACTTCGCCCACCCTTCCCGCATTACTTTGATGCCAATTTTCTGCATCGACGACCACACTAGATAGCTCTGCGTTTGTTTAACATTCCCATCCCCTTCGCGTTCTCCGTGTCTCGGAGCTGTTGGCTATCCGCGAAGGTCGTCATTCCCCCTCTCTCTCATTTACACGATAATGACCGTTGGACTATTTAACAATTTATTACATGGGGGATTCGCTTCTATTGGGACCTCAATAACTGCAGCTGCCTTCATGGGACTTTTAAATAAAGTTTAAACTAGTTTTTCCCATCAAATGCTAAATTTTGTGCCATCTTGCATAATTTTTTTAGTGTTATTGAGAGTGAAAGTATCTCCCTGATAGCAGTATAAGTACTAAAAGCGAACAAGAGTGACCTTTCCTGTCTAGTCAGCCACCTTCGATTCTACCATTCAGTGCGTTCGGCTAGAGTGGGTCTAGCTACTGCATCTGCGTGCCCCTCTGACAGGAATCTACCCTTCAGTTAGACTTCACTTTGTAAACAATTCTTTTCCTACATTTAAAAATCGCTTCGCTCCAATCTGAGAATCCCACCAGATGATAATCCTCTGGTTTTTCGCTGTCAGAGTTGACAAAAGCGTTCATTTCAAAATATCAGTCAATGAATCCATCGGGGTTATCGATTCCAAGTGGTTCTCTCAGGCCTCTCAAGGTGAAATCAATAATGATTTAGTCAGCCTTTGCTAACTCAAATTCTGGTGTGGTCCATCAGTTGAGCCAGTGCATTATTTTCGGCTGCTCTTTAAAAAAGGCACCTTTACAAAATGGCTTGGTCAATTTCGGAGTTCTCTATTCCAAAAAAAATTCATCTTAACTCATTAGTTTGCCAATCTGCTTTCAAGAGTGCGGTAGTAGGCGTTATGGCAATAAAGGTCACATCACATGCTGATAAATAGCAGCCCCGAAAGCGTAAACACGCATTTTGTATGTTCACATTCTTGGCATTTTCGTGTGGATGAATATTATGCCCCATCTCTCTCAAGTAATTTTTGGTTTATCCCCTTTTAATTCTTTGCTATTTTTCTCGATGAGAGTAAAATGCCAGTCTTAAATGTTATGATGCGGGAAGGCTTTTCTTAGTTTGGCTATATTCTTAAATAATCGTTGGTGAAATAACTTCTCTTCAAATTGTGATAGATGAATCAGTTCTAGCTCCTGCTTTTGCCAAAACGTAGCCTACGCGAAAATGGTACTTCATCCGCGCGTGGCTTGTATGTCACAGGCCATCAGCAACTGTCATTCTTAAGCTTAGGCCAGTCTTGCCAGGTATCTCTAATTGGAACACTATGCAAACATGATCGATTGTTCCGACTAATTTTTCTGTTCATATAAGTAAAACGGTCAATCGAGGTGAAAAATGGCGTCGTTCAAGTGAATTCAACTTATATTTTGCTTCAAAACAGTATTGTTAATCAGTGTTGTATATCCGGTCATTCTCAAAGCTTTTAAACCAATTTGGTCAACGTATTCCATACTGGGTTTTCAAAAAAATGACTGAGTATTCTTCTTTAAAGCTTCGAAAAGCCAAATTCGCTATGAAGGTTAGCTTTAGCAACGCAAAATTGGCAGGGAGATAACTTAGCCTTCACGAGGCGGAACACCCTCGCACGCTTCGATTGGTTCGCTTTGGCTGGTGATGGCCGACACTCGCTATTCTCTCAGGCCAGTCGAATCTCGCCCATTTCCTGCTTGGCATCTCACGGTTACGAAACCCAGATTATCCGTTTCATGCCCTCATTTCTAATAACTACGCTGCCTTCTTTGTTTGGTTATTGCACTACCAAGTTCGATACACCAATTGCGATTGGTCGGTCGGGGAGGCTCTGAAGGTCGCTAGTTGTGTCAAATTCCTCATTGCTACGCATGATTGGTCTACACCATACAACCGGACTTGTGTACGTCTGACTTAGGCTCGCAAAAAAACTCCGTGGTTGTTGATTACAATTTAGCTAAACAAATCATCTGAGAACTTCGCTAATGGCTTCATAAACGATATTTGGGTGTATAGAGGTACTTGGTCAGAACTTTCTGGGAAAAAAGGCAAGATAAATCTGATTTGAAGGTTTATGGATGTACATTAGTTTAATTAGATCTTATTGAATGCGAAAGAACTCACCCCTTCTTACGGAGTTTATCTCACCATTAGCATCGATCTATTTTTAATGCCTGACCGATGACCTCATTTTCGTTCCTTGTTCGACACATTGAAATCGTACAAATTAACTTGGTCAATGAAAGCGGGTATCAATTTTCGTAAACCTGTCATCCTCGTGGCAACCCGTAAATACGTGAATAGTACTAGAAGCTCTGCGATAAATCTAACAAACTTTCAGAATCAAGGTCCTCCAGTGTCAAATGTTTACTCAAAATTTCTACTGCTTTCATTGCTTCTCTAGATGGAACTGCGTTGATCCAGACGTTATCATCTGGTGCACCCTTTCGAGCTCTCTTTCAACCCGAGTTGCACCAATTTCAAGCCGCTTTTGAAGATGCCGTTGCCGAAGCTGTCGATTCAGGAGCTGCTGTCGTGGCTGTTGTCTACGCCGGTGAAGTTCTCCATTCCACCGGTGAATGGCTTCTAGCGGATTCCACCTTCTCTGGTGAACAGTTGCAAATGTGGCTAGACTCAGAAGCCGCATCGGTACGACACGAACCTGCGATAACTGCTTGGCGAGAACTCAGATTATATAATATTTCTATTTTTTAATCAGCAATAGTCTATCTTTGTCATTTGTTCTCTTCGTACTCAATAGGAAAGCGCAGAGATTAGTTAACAGTTCACTTTCGAAATCTTTTTCTTGTTGTTATCTTTATTGAATCCATTCACCTTCCTCTGTCGTCTCTATGGCTTTTCGACAGCAACGCCTAAATTATCTATAAATTTATTTTGCATTAACATACCTGGCCGATGGCAGAATTTATCATCGGTGAAACTGGCGTCGTCTGTTTTTAAAATACTTCCAGAGAAGGACTCCGTATTTAACTCTTAAATATGTAGCCTATTAAAAAGGCAATAAATCCTTAGATTCTAATGGTTGTTGAATCATGCTGTATTCGATTTAATACGACTTGATACCTCATGTATTTAGATTTTTTTTCTCCCCACCTATTAGGGCAAGTCCCAAGGACTTATTGGGGGTACAACAGAAGTACAAATAGCTTTTATAGCAATTGAGCACAACAGTTAACACAGAACAGTTAAAACGCTTGTTGACGTTTTCGTTTGTCTGGTCTCTTCTCTGGCATGGCTTCATCGTATTTAGATATTGAATTGGCGGTGGGGTCCTTTTCAGCGTGATATCAAATCTTCATCCAGGTTTTTAACCAGTCTTAATGTTCTGATTATATTTACAAGGCTTCTGACCTTGGGCCTCAAATTGGTTGGATTAGAAATGTATGCCACAACGGCCATTTTACTGCCATTTTTTTACCAAAGGCTCGGTCGATTATATAGGTTACTCATAAGTCACCTGGAAATCTGACATCTGGACCGGCGACTAAGTTCCTTTTTGACTCTAATGCTCCAATTATGTTTTTCAACCTGCACTCGGAAACCACGAAGGTAACAAATTGGCATAGATGGCACAGGAAATCTGCCAGCAAGTATCTTCTGGCGAGATTAGCAGCGACGCGCTCGTCGTGATTCACCCACCCTGTCCGAAATGTGGATGGCCTATTCCAGCGGTGGAAACTTATTTTCCGTCGGCTCGGCATGTTAGTAATTCGGAACACCAATCATCCACTAGATTAAGCGGGGGGAGAGGGAGGAGTGCTACTTCAACTCGGTGTCCCGGCTACCGATCCCAGGTATTCGTTGGGGGTGAGGGGGAAGGGGTTATTTGACCTTATAGGGTTGGTAATGCCAAGTCGACTGACCTCATTTAGCGGGTCATGCTTTGCCTAACTGATACACTAAGGCTCAAGGACTAGTCTTGTGGCCAAAAAAACTCGACTAACAACTCCACACACCTCTCTTGACTAACGCTTTCCTCAAAAGTTGCGAAAGCTTTGCCTGGTCATTCGCATGTACTATTTTTTTAGAACCCCATTAAAACCAGGCCTGGTTGGCTCCACTTTGTCCGAGAAACTCATCCCTTGTGTCGTTGAAACAACTTTCGCATGGCTAATTTAATGTTAGACCAAGACAATCCTAGTTGTACTCTCTATTTAGTGGACATAATTGATAATTTCCAGACCTTTTGAATTCCTTTAAGAGAGGAAAATAGAAAAGAATAAATCTCGCTTGTTATTCTCCTCTGACTACTTGCCTTTGTGCCTTCTTGTCATATTCCTTTCAAACGACAGAGCGAGACCATTAGTATAGATTATCTACCGAAGTATTTTTCTTGCACTAATAGTCATTAATTGGGGTCTGGAAGCGAGCAGAAGTTCTGTCGATTTTGAAGCAATCTTTAATCTTGTATAAGTAGAGATCTCTTTGATAGGAGTCTTCGTTAAGGTCGTTATTTCGAAAATATTTGCTCATTTTCTCCTCCTGAAATAATGTGATTTTCAGCATTTGGATTCGAGCATTCCCTTTAAGGACCTATCGTGTTAATTGAAATGAGTCGGTTAAGTTTGTCTTCCTATCTGCCTCATCTGCTTTTTGGTTTCTTAAGTCTATAGCCATTCCGGCATATATTTTGTCCGCATTTACATAATATTTCTTTATCGCCCGGAAAGATTTCTTAGTGGTTCATCTAAGATTCTATCTATTACGTTAGTTAACTCCGCATTTTAGGCCTGGCAACCAGAGATACAGAAATTGACTTCTGCACCGGCAGGGACGGAGCCAATCAATATCGTTGTGTGCACACCAAGTGCTGGTGCCAAGACCCGTTGGCCAATGGCCTCTACGACCGATGGAAGCACTCATCTCGTAATGCTCTCAAAATCCCGACGTCTTCCTGTACTTCTGCAGACCACCGTCTCCTGGCGAGTTAATGGAAAACTAGCCTCGTCCGCCCCCAGTAATTCTGCTTGTGCGTCATCTCCTGATTGTGCTTCCTCTATAACTCAAAGATGTTGACTGTTAAGTTCAAGCATGCCTGTTGTATGCACTTAAAGTCCATGCGGAGAGAAAATAGGAGGCTGCTTAGCCAGAAACCCAGCCCTTTTGAAGGCAGAAGTTTTTTACACCGCTTGCGTGGGAGTGATTTGGCAGCTGAGTGTTAAAGTACCACGCGTTAGCTCCTGTATTCGGGAAACTTTACCCTATTTAGTAGTAACCAATCTATTGGAATTTCGGTTGTTTGCCTTGATAGTTATTACATGTCAGATATCGGTGGGGATGAACCACAATTTGGCTAGAATTCTAGTTGGGCTATATGCGCCACCTCCCTTAATTCCATCAAGGAACGTTTGCACTTTAGTGTTGGACATGCATTTATCGAAAACGGAGCCTAATCTCCTTCCTCCCTTTCGTGAACAAGGTGGTGTCATTATTATAATTATGACGACTTTGGGTTGTTGTTGTGAGGATTTTGGTTGACTCGGCATGATGCACTGTTGGTTTGCAGACTTGGGATTACCCGAATCCTTTATAAAAGAAATCTTAGCAGATGGATCAAAGTCGGCTTATATCTAGCCCATGCATTGTGTGCCAATATGCTTCTAAAATGACCTTTCACATTAATTAGCCCTTTTTGTTTAGACAAATATACATTTATTGAAAACTCTTTAATATGAAGCGAGACTTAATCGGCCTAGGAGTATAACCTGCTGATGTATTCAATAATTTCAAGTTAACATTGCCTCCATTGAGGAGACTAGTCGTATTTATTTACAGAAGTCCCCAATTCTCCGTTTCAAGGAGTCTTTGTGTTGAACCCTCAACTACATTTTTGTGGTAAGAATAGCGTTTATATTCCAGAGAGTTCAATTTCATTCTTTGACGTCAATTTGGGTTGGTAACCTTTTCAGCATCATTTTAGCAGTCCTAAGCTTACGTTATTCTTCAAGTTGCAATTCAATTGACTCATTAAGGGGTTCAACTCTCGGCTTTCTTTCGATTGTTCGTTTTGGTTAACTGTTAAGTTTTTATTGAAGGTTAATATAAATGCGCTAATGTTTGATAATCTAACTCGGAAACCTTCTCTTCTTTGAAGCTTTCGAAGCTCTGCACTCCTTGAGTGGTGACTTAGCACGTCTGCACTGGGAGCATAAGTCAAAACTGCTGGCTGAATATGAACAGGCGGACTTCTCTCTAGCTCAACGCTCTTTCTTAGATGCGCCTCCAGCTCTATATCTCCTACCCAGTGGTCCTGGTGGTGTTCAAACTCAAGCTTGTGGTCTCCTGGTTATTCAGGGTGTCAATATCCTTCTAGGTTCGGCCTTCACCGACAGTAAACCCCCTCAGTGGTGGCCGCTTGTTCGTAGTTTGGATCGGTAAATATCGCCATCGTTGCTTTTTATCTACCAGTAAATATCAAATATTTTAAAAAACAATTTGGTTACTTAATGAACTTTTCCGTCAAGCGTGAAGTACACTTATTCTATACTCACTATTTCTTGTGCCAGAAATTAGGGTAATGGGACTCTGACTTGAATTTAAAACTCTACTCAAATTTAAAGTTTGTGCAAATGCACTTGCAGGCGTTAACGTTGCTAACACATAAGTCACTGGTCCGTATGACCACCTACACTAATTGTATCTGGTCTGCGAAAAGGGCAAAAAATGAGTAGTGCTCAGTCAGGGTCATCGAAGTACACTAGGTAGATCGACATTGCTGTTAAGAAGAACCCTGTAAGCAAAGAATTTATGAGAAGATCCTGCTGAAGTAGAAGACCAAAGTGATTGTCCATATGTACGTAAGGAAAATTATCAATATGAGCATTTTGTAACATAGTTTTTGAGTTACATTATCCTTACCTGCTTATCATTATTATTACACTTCAGTCTTGACGCTGTGATCTTCCCTGACTGGTCTGCGTCAAGCATTCAAAGTTTCAATTTTCTCATTAAACACCTCCTCTCTGCAACCTCATCTTCCGATGCCGCTTTGTGGCTGGGTTGGCTCTTTGCACCACCGCTTATTGAACCCGGTTCTGAGAGTCCTCTCCTTCTCACCCCTCCAACCTCCAACGCCGATCCATCTCGAATCCACGCTCTTACCACTTCTGATAACAAAACACGCCTCTTCTACAAGATTGGCGTAGGAGAGCTCTCTCTCCAGTGGTTGGGTGCTGCGGTGGGTGCTCTTCTCACCTGGCAAACTATTGAAAGCAGCAACAAGGGAACTGCACCATTAACGGTCTTTCTACCCGTAACACTGCATCCTGAAACCGCACTGACGACCTCAACTTTGTCACCTGCCGCTCTGTTAGCTGGAACGGTGCGAGTTCTGCGAAAAGTTCCCGAGATCTGCAGGGAGACCAGTGGAACTACAACTCCTGTGACCGCAAAGAAAACTGGCGTAACAGCAGCTCCTGCACCGATCAAGTCGACGATGCGGAATGGAATGGTATCGAAAGCAAAGACTAACGTCAGGTACACTTTCTAGACTTGATTCGTTCGTCTCAGGCTTGAATCAATACCTAGTTGCGTCTTGGGGACCTATCTGGATAATTTGGATTCTACCACACTTAGAGCAGATGCTGGGAGATTGTAGTGGAATTATTTTTCATAAATATTAACGAATTCTAGCCTTGAAAATGAGTGGAAGTACTTCTATTTCTAATGTTAAAATCGCCTGCGTGAATCAAGTTTTGTAAAAGCAAACAAGTCCCACCAAGTCTAACTGGCATTAGCTGGTAAAAATCGTTACTGTGCCAACCAATTGCAGTTCAAACGCGTGTTTTAGTTGAGTACCTGCCATTTGGCTGAAACCAAACATGCATCAATCAGAAATAAGTTCTACCCGTTAGTGTAGAAAAAGCCCCTTCACAGATTGAAAAAAATGATAACTGCGTATGATGACTTCGACTTTGCATACTCCTTGCCTTTTCTTTACCGCTGTTTTTTGCAACGATAGCAACTATTTGCCTCAGTGTTTCATTTCCCTTTACCAGTAACAGTAAACATGCAGCTCCGGCCTCCAGAACGTCAACCGCCGCAACTGCGACAGCCAAACCGTTGGCTTCTAAGCCCACTAATCTTACAAAACCTATTTCAATTTCAAAAACTGCCACTACGCCTGCATCCAGACCATCCACAGCCACCACGAAACCCCCTGCCACTGCTGCTGTTGCTTCGAGAACTGTGCCTTCTAGACCCACGACTGCATCATCTGGTACTTCCAAGACAGCACGTCCAACACCAGCTGCACGAGTGCCTGCAAGACCTTCGACGGCGGTTTCAAGAGCATCTACAGCTACTTCGTCTGTTAAAACGGCTAAGAAGCCCGTGGCGGCTGGAAGTATCTCGAAAACGGAAGCGAAGCTGTCCGAACACGCAGCAAAGGTGGCTGCCAAAACGACAACTTCTAAACCTGGCCATGAAATCAAATACGCTCCGGCAGGAAAGCCGTCGAATCTTCCTCCCAGGCGCAAAGTTGGTGAAAAGACAGTTATGGAGGAACTGAATGAACTTCCAGACAGTTACGCCGCACCGATGAAGGAATCCCATAGTGAAGAGCCGGAGGGACAAGTCTCGTATCCTGATAGTTTAAAAGCAGAGGAAGAACATTCAATTCACGAATGTGATGATGCGCTTAACCCAGAGGCTGCGACTGCTGTTGCAAAGTCCCCTGAACTGAAACTGCCGTCTCTGTCCCCTGGAATGGACTTCACACTTCCTCCCAGTCCCTCGGAACGCCAGGAAGAACCAGTGCATGTGACAGATCCTTCAATGTCCCCTTCTAACTTTTCCGAAAGTTTCAATGAGTTGAAGTTTTCTCCTAGTGCTGACGACGAACTGCAACGTAAAGATATGGGAATGACCAAATCTCCGGAAATGGAGTTTGGTGGTGCCAAGACACATACTATAGAGGAGTCACAAGTCATGCATGAGGAATTCAACTTTCCCAAATCACCAGTTGGAACACAGATTGCTATGTCCCTTGGTCACGAAATCGAGCCTGAAATGCCAAGGTCATCAATGGAGGGGTCACATTCACCCTTACACGAGGAATTCGCTGAACATCACGAAGATTTAGAAGTAGCAAAGTCTCCTTATTCCAAATCTCCGTCTGGAGAAGAGCTAGCAAAAGAGCCTTTAGGAGTGGCTTTAAATATTCCTTCTGGCAATCTAGATGAATTGGTAATCTCAAAGTCATCTCCTGAAGTGCTTCACGAAGATGCAATCTCTAGATCTCCAACTGACATGGAATTCACTATGCCCCCTGAACATCAAGAGGTAATTGAATTATCTGAAACACCGATAGAAACTCTCAATCATGATGTTCTTGAACACCAAGAGGATAGGGATGAGCAGAACTCACTACCTCACGATAAAATTGAAAAATCTCTCACTGAAATGGACTTTGGATTTTCGAAGTCCCCGGAAAATTTGAATTATGAAGTGTTGGATGATTCAAAGTGTACAATGCAGGAAGAAGTCTCTCCGGCCGGGATGCAGTTTTCCGTACCCCCAGCACACCCAAGTGAATTCGATCTATCGAAGCCCACGGCTGAGGTAAAGGAAGATTTGAAAGTGCCATTTCATGAAGAGATTCCACAAACGCAAGCTAGTACGAAGTATTCTATGCCGCCTGGACAACATTCAGAGGACTCGACTTCGTCAAATTCTCCTCAACATGAGGTTCCCGGGCTTCATGAAGAGACTGGCATCTCAAGGTTGCCATTCGAAGATGAAGTCCTCACATCCCCTCTTAAAATGGATTTCTCTTCACCTGCTGACCATTCTGATGAATTAGAATTATCGAAATTATCCACCGAAGTGTTACATCACGATGTGCTGGAATATCACTGTAAAGAATCGGAAGTTGCTAAGTCACCATCGAATACGGAAATAGCGAAATCTCCTGCAGGAATGGCGTACACTGTTCCTCTAGGTGATTCTGAACATCTCAATGATCTTGAATTGTCACAATCACCGGCAGAACTTCTTAAGGAACCAGAGACGGCGGAGTCTCCGTTGCGTGGAGAGAGTTCCAAATCTCCAGGTGGAATGCAGGATGAGTTCTCCGTATCGAGGTCTCCACCTGAGGTATACCATGAGGAATCTGGCGAGTTAGAGTTTGCTGTTCGGGATGGAATACCCAACTCTCCTGACGTAGTAGATCCCCAGCTCGATGTTTCCGAACATCTTGAAGAAACTTCTAAGCCTCCGACCTTCCTTCAAGAGCATGATGAGGAGGTCGGGTTGTCGAAATCTCCGCCTCAAGACATTTCTGATTTTCATAGTGCTCCTGTGACTTCCGAAACTCCTGATATCGGTTCGAAGAATTCATTTTTACAAGAGTCTTTTGGTTTCAACGCTCATCAGGTTACAGGTATCCATTCAGGCCCCTTCGAATCACCCAGCGCCCCAGTTGATCCATCCGAACTATCCGAGTCTCCATCTGAAGTTCAGTTTTCGACTTCCCACGGCTCTGAAGAACACAAGGACTTAGGATCCGTTAATTCACCCGAAGAAAAACATCCTCACGGAAATCTAGAGCTTTTAAACCGTCCTCAAACTCCACTCAGTGATGCTGAATACAATGGCTCTGTTGCTTCTCCTGCTACTAAAGTGGATATAATTGGACATCACCATATTGAGGCTGCAGCAGCCAGAGTCCCCAACGGCTCTGATTTGGATTATCGAATTCATCACGTCGATGATGAAGCTTTTCTCCGTTCTTACGCATCTGCTGAAACACAAGCCTTAGATAGGTCTCCTGAGGCTGGTTTCCGCGATCAGTTCCAACCGACGGCCACGTCGACCACGGAAGAGGAGTATCCAGTACATGAAATGAACCTTGGAGGTGGGAAGGCCATACCAGAGGTGTCAGACCATGTTGATTCCGTAGAGGTCACTTCGGCGAATATGCCTCCGATTCACAGTGAACTGCTATACGAATCAGAAAGTGATCGCACAGCTCATCCGGCAGATTCGACGACCACTGAAGCTCCTAATGTTCCCACTACTTCACCCGAAATCGGTTTTATGGGGCTAAAATCTCTCATGAAGCTCCCTGAAGAGAAGTAAGCCATCAAGAGTCATAGATCTTGGGCCCACTTTAAAATGACCAGACTAAAACCTACTTTTGTCTAATTTAGCGTTTATAGCCCCGATTCTGAGGTTTCCAATGATTCTGTAATTCACACCGCTACTGAAAAGCCAACTGCACCCGGATTCATTCCTGAATTAGTATCGTCAACTTCTCCATCAGGTCCCAAAATGAGCTCCTCACCTACCTCTGGTTTCTCCAGTGAGCATCCATTTCTTTACACTCAACACACTCCAGATGCTGAGAGTTCGGAGAGTGTTGAACATGTTATAACTACTGAAACAGACGCCATCCTCAACCAGAAACTGTCTCCCATTAGCTCAGAGCTCCCAGCTTGTAAGGGTTATTGATGCCTGTGGATAAACTCGTTGAATTAACCGTTAATTTGGCTTTCGAGCATTCTTTTTGTAGTCAATCTAGGTTCTCCACAAGAGCACGGAGCGAATGGGTTATTGGAAACCGGAGATTTCACCAACGGCACTGAAAAAGCCGCAGACAGCAGTACTGGAGCTGCGGGCAGTTCTGCGGTTTTCGATCCCCTCCTACAGTGGGGTCAACCTCAGGGAATGCCTGCACCAGTGCTCCCTACAAGGGGTTCAACCGCTTTGGGTAAGTCTTGACGTTATAGCCCGATTTTTTCCGACTTGTATAAAATATTCCAGCTCTCGTTTGCTCTCTCCCAATTCCAGCGCGTGCTCCTAGACCAGTAACAGCTCCTTCCGCAAAGAATTCGTCCGTGGGTGAGTATCTATTAATATTAGCAATTTATTCGTCTAGATGATGTACTTATCCAAGTTCACAATAGAAAAAGAAAGTTCATGCAGATCGTGAAGATCTATCTGGGATTTAAAAGATCTGTCGCCATTGGACTTGTTGACTAACAGTCAATTTCGCATTCTCCTATTTGAGAGAATAGACGGCAATCTTGTTACTTTGCACGGTTTCACCGCCACTTGCTTGGTCAGTTTGCATCCACCACCTTCCGTTGACTTTTCAGACTTGGTTCGTTCTTGGAATCGAGACAGTGGCAGAATTTTATCTCTAAAGACGTCCTCCTTTGTCACCTTAGAGCCCTTTTATTTTATCCTATCTAATATTTTTCGAATCTGGCATGAGACTAAATCATCACTTTGCTCCTTTAGGAGCCAGGGCGTCAGCATCGGCTTCCACCTCTTCCAAAGCGCCTGAAACTCTTCCACCCGGTCCTCCAGTTCTCATGGATGTTGTCTGGGTACCAGGTTACATAATCCGTGTGCCTTTCACAATGGCTGCCCAGTTCTTTACGCAAGTCCGAGCCCGTGTTTACATCCTCTCTGGAGAATGTCTCCATCCAATCACTGGTGAGGCTATTATCGCAGGGGTTTCAAAGTGGTCCTCTGAAGGTAAGTTTTCCAATAGCGTTTACTCGTGATTCAGATGTCGTTTGTAAGGTGTTCAATTCTTTTAAGCGTTGACCTTAGGCTTCTAACCTACAGTGCTGGTTACTAGATAAATTGAAAAGCATTCGCTGGACCCTCCAAGAACCTGATAACACTAGCGAATTTGTCTATTTTAGAACGCGAAGCAGTTTGTAAACTCAGCGGAGGTCGCGGTGTTGAAGGCATCAATGTGGTTCCCACAGATGAGCCTCTAGATTGGGTCCGTTGGCTGCGCCGAAGTGCTGGAGGTGACGGGAAGGGTGGAACCGGTGAGGAGCGTCTTAAAGCCGTTGGTCTTAATATTCACTCCTCGGCTACACTTTGTGACATCCACTTCTCCGATAACGGTTCTGAAATCACCTGTCCTGGCACCCAGCTGATGATCTAGATTTCTTGTTTTCTGCTGCAGCATCACACGATTGATACACACCCTTCTTTGTTCTCCTCGTCGTCCCTTCGTCATTGCGCGTTATTCATTGATCATTCATTGTCTGTCCCCTCTGACCAAATTCAATTTTTCAGTTTTTATTTTCTGTTCTTTTTTGGCTCTCGAATTGGCCTCATCTCTTTCTCCTTCTCATTCTTTCCCCTCACTTGGGTTGTTTGTTTTTGTCTGCTCTATGGCTTGTGCTTTTCGTCTTATCTTCCCACCACCTCCTTCGTGCTCTACTGCCGCCTATTTATCATGCCTCCCGTTCCCTGAATGAAGGAAGGAAGCCAAAATTGCAACCAAATGTCTCGACAAGGCTTGTGTGAAGGCGAGATTAGAGGAATGAAATAATGATAAAATTACAAAATGGAATAAAAAATAATTACTTCGCTTGATGCCATTGAATAATGAAGATTTGGTTTTTTGATTAAATTTTATCTGGGTATTACCTGTCGGTGTAAGATTTTGCTTACGTATTTTGATGTTTGGTTTTGAGGTCTGATTCTTGATTAAATGTACCGGGAGTAGCGTTTCGGGGCGTCGTGGAAAGGAAAAGGTAGATTAGATAGATAAAAAATGGAGAGCTTATTCACCAATAAAAAGGATTTGGAGATGTGTGTGGGAGGCTCTTCCCATTGTTTGATCAATTTCAACACTCATTTGGTACTCTGATCGTGTTTCTACCATATTCGGCACTTCCTTTGCTGTGGATAGGCAGTAGGCCATTATTGGATGCAGGTTGAAGGTCTCTTATGCGGGATCACCAATGAATTAGGTTGAAATGTGAAATGATGCGGACGTTGTCTACCCGGGCAGGTAGCGCGTATTCTTTCGACAGGCTCCTCGGCTCCCATCCGAAAGAAAACAGCTTTTACTGACGTCCTGCTCATCTTAAGTTCTAACTCAAGGACCGATCAGGCTAGATAGACGTGAGATTGATCACCCTCACGACATCACTGAATTGACCTACTGGGAAGCAATATCTGGATACGTAGATTGTAAAGCTTTAGGATCAATCATCCGCCAAAGATTACATGAAAAATATACGTATCCTAACTATCCGAATTTACGGGAGCCTTCAAGTAAACGAAATGTGCATTTCCATGGTCACTGTATTCAAACCTTCGAAAACCGGACTGATAACCTTGAAGATAGCCAGACAATAAAAGGGCGAAAACACTTTGTGGCATTTCGTTTTGGCCGCTTAATAGTCGATGGGTCGATTTTCTACAAAGGAATTTTTTTAATTTCCTTTACGCCCTGATAAAGTGTGTCGGCGTCTGAAATAGCACCACGGCATGCCATAAGGGACTTCAGTTCGAGCGCCTAAAAATCGATGAATTTGTTTAACTGAATTAAGCTCTGAGGCAATAAAATTTCAAGGGAATATTTTGTAGAGATGGATGCTCATGTTGGGGCCATAACTGCGCTCCGAAATCGCATGAATTCACTTTCGCAGCTCAGAACCAAGTTTCAACGTCCATTCATAGAAAGGGTATAGAAAGCATATTCAATGTTCGCCTAGTTTTATCAGAGGAGAATATTGATAGCTTTGGCCATCAGTTGAAGAGTGAAGGTTCTGAAAACTCAGAACTTACTCGGAAGGAAGGTCATTATGGACCAGGATATTCAGTTTTCTCCGTGCTAACTCCAGTTATTTGGTTAAGATCTTGTTTGGAGAAATCTTTAAAAATTTTTGTCAACCGGAATCTTAATTTTAGCCGCTTGATGAGAAATATTGTAGCACAGACCCAATTCGTACAGTGAAACTATGAAATTGTGAAAGGTTATTTACAAGCTCTTCGAATGTGCTCTTGGATAAAATTTGAATTCATTCGATGCGCCTGTCGATCACGAGTTAGCTGAACTCGAATGAACCCTGTCACCACGATGTCGTCCAACTTCGGGTTTCGAAATGCCAAGAGTGTCGGTAGCAACATACAGCGTTTAGCTTAACCACTTCTGAGTAGGAATGAATGACTCGGACGGTACACAAAAGACAACCCTCTTTCTTCTCTTTCGCGTGTAGGTCTACTGACATTGGTCTTAACTCCGTATCTCTACTATTTGTGTCGGAAAAGTTGGATAAGAAAAAAATCGGTTAAGGGAAATTGAGTTTACATTCGAATCTAGGGGTGTCGCTTTTCATCGTTTTCTTAAGTAGGCTTGACAGCTGCACGTAAAGCAAACGACTTCCAATTTTTTTATCCTTCAGTTAAAGCAGGAGAACGGTGAGTAAGTAAACTCTTAACTGACCGACTGCATTCAGAACAGAGACATTCTTCTTTCAAGTCACTAAAAAACGACCACATCTCAAACCCTCTATTCAACTGCATCTGCTGGGAAACTCCTCTATCGAATTATGCTTCGCCAGTCCAACTGATTGCTTAACTTCTAACCGGCAGTAGCAGATTCTAAAATGGGATTCAAAGCGATGGTTAACCAACATTTACTATTGCAGGCGTTGCTTCTCGTTTCATAACAGCCGTCGGAGTATTTCAGCTGCAAGACTGAGACCAAGGGCTTACTTTCTCCTCAACAACTCAGAGAAAAGATATGAGTTTGATTTGTTGAGTACTGTAGTATAGTACTTTTAGAAATTGTGCTTAAATGCGTCTTTGATTTCGGGTATGGCGGAAATCCACGAAGGCGTGGATGAACTAAAACATTAGTCAAACCGTAGGCAGTGTAACATTCTACTGCGACAGTCATAGGAACAGCTTCCCAAACTATTTTCGGAAAGCAGATCAGATTCAGAATTACTACGGCCGGGGATGTTGATGTCAATTTGTTATCAGATCCAATCGCATGACTAAAACAGCCTTAGTACACGCACTCTTGCCATTTTAATAGTTCAACTGTGCACTCACGATCAGGGATGAGCATCTGCTCTACCCATGACAGCTGAGTCAATTGCATTGCAATGTGTAACTGGTTCAACTGTGTTCAGGCAGTCTTTACTCAATGACTTATGCATTCAAACAGTTCCAGCTGTTCTCCTATCTCTCTCCTCTTCTTTGGTCTTGATTTTCCCTTTTTATGAGGTAGAATCGACTGATAATACATTCCACCATTCATACGGATAATCACATCATGTAGTAAGAATGCGTTGCAATAATCGCCTTATAATGAAAGCGTTACTAAGGTCTTATCCCAGTGATAAGAATACTTAACCAAGTTCTTTCTTTGCACACGATTATCATATTCGCATGCGAATATCAAACCTGTTTCACATGTGGAATATTCTTAATCTTCCTGAAGAGCTGAGTCAGAAATGTTAGTACAATTGAAAAGTATCGGTAAAAACAATTGAAACTTTTGTTCTAAGATGCACTTGAATTCAGCTTTAAATAATAAAAGACAGTCAAGATATAAAGCCGTGTTTAAAGCCCCCAAACGACCTGTACAATACGCCAAGACATAAATGTACTTGGAGGTCACCCTTTAGCGATTGTGCAAGACAGCTGGCCAGTAGAAAGATGCATATCACGGTCCTCGCCAAAATATGATAGGAATCTACCGTCATAGAGACCTGTTTTCCACTTACATACTAGTTCTTTTCTACCGATAGGTCGTCAACACTCGTGCTACCAATAGTTTACGCCGAATAAAATGTTTTAAGTGCACATCCAAATAGATTGATGAATTCCTTTCCCTTAGTTAAACAAATAAATGGTATAGATATGGGCGCAAATATTTGCATTGGCAGAGAGCGCAACTAGAGATTATTTAAACTAACCGTTTTAATAGGGTTCATTTAGTAGAGAATTTTAAACGTGGGGCATTATTGGTTCATCTCAAGGACATCAGCCCACCAATAGTATAGTCACGGTAATATTCTGAATGGAATTATGCAGAAAAGGCTTTTTCGGGCGGAAAATACTGACATTTTTAAAACAGTTTCATTTAGCCTTACGCCAAGGTTCCTTCGTAAGGTACCATCATTTTAGGGCTTATAAAATTCAGTGTGCTCCGACAACTCTAAGGCAATTAAAAGTGTTTTGAAAAACACTTCAAAACTTCTTATTAAGACAAACCTTGTGATTTGTGAGGTTGGTCATCCCGATCATCGGATGAGTGACGCCAGATCTCACATCCACGTCAATCATTGGGACATGTTTGCGCCTGAATACAAGAACTCTTACTTTTATCTCATCTATAGAAAAGAATAAGCCATGAAACCTGACTTTTCTGGCTGTAAGCTCATTCAAGAATTCCTGAAGTTCATTCGTTCACTGAAACCCGTGAATATCTGTTTGAGTCAAGACCAATTCTGTGTGAGTACAGAAGAACTCATCTAAAATGTCAGTTCTTAAACCTTCATTTCACCAATTCTATTTTGATATAACAGACTTGCTTAATCTTTGCGGTTCAAAAACAGTATCCAGTCCCCAGATAAGGTAAATCTGATGATATTCCGCTGAAACGTCCAAGAGCTTTGCAGTCGTAACATCAGCCTTCCAGTTGACAAGCGAAATAGTGCTAACCTTGAGTCTTAAGGCTAATGATGGCTTTTCCAGTGTTCAATCGTTTGAAAAATTTCATGAACCTTAGATTACATCATTCGAGGTCATTCGACATCTTCGGTTAGCCTTCATGATGACTTTTCAGTTGGGTTTACAGTGTTTCTAGTAGATGACTGTCTTTGTTTGGTGTATTAAAAGATACGGGGTTATCAAGACTGCATGAATGAGCTAAACTTTTCTATCCAAGAATGCGTGTCACTTCAATTCATGCCATGTATGGCAACCTGAATTAGGGACAGTGAATGATCAATGACTTTTGTCCGGGACAGGGCTTGAAAGCTTCCCCTTTTGAATCAGCCCAAAGACGGAGAAGGACCAATGGAATCCGGATGCATACACTTTAGACTGGTCAAGTGGCAAGAGTGCGAAATCCATTGGTTAACACCTAGCGAATGACTTGACCGTGGACGATGGTTAAATATTTCTTCTCTAGATCAGTCGATGAGGATAACTGTTACACGAGCATAGCATTTAACCTATTTAAAATCCGCTACAACATCAAGAATTAGTTAATGGGAACGAGTTTCCCACCAGGGAATATGCTACAACGAAGTCAACTGCGAAGTAGCAAATCATGCTGAATTAGGGATAGCAACATTTTAGTTAACTTGAAATGGACGAAATGGCTAGATGTTTACTGCATGGATAAATATTTAATGAGGACGGTTTCACACAAGTTTGAATGCAGTATCTCTGCGTGGTTCAAAGCTTAAACAAATAAGCTAAACAATCGGGGTCCCAGTGAACTCCAATGAATCGGGCAATCCCTCTATAACGTGAGGTGAAAGAAAATTTAATTCTGCAAATTTCTCTTTCTCAAAAGCTTAAAAACAATATACCTTCTTTCTTTGTATGCATGTATGCCAATTTTAATGGCCAGAGGTATCGTAATAAAAAGAAGGATCAACGAACCCGCAATTAAGTTAAAAGAAACTTGAACGAAGTAGATCAGAGTACACTTTGTAGAAATAAGCTTAAATGAAGTGGAAGAGGTCTTTTAAAGCATTTCTGAATAGGGTTCGGTTATTGAAAGCCTATTTGAAGTAACTGAATTGGTTAGTCCTACTCTCAACCTCCTCGGTAACCCCAGGAGGAACTCTGGGGGCTAATGAGAGGGGCGGGCGGAGAGGACTAATCACCCACCGGACGTATAAAATCAGATTATGCCAGTAGAAGTACAACCTAGTACAGCCATGGTCTCAAAATGGACTGTGAAAAGTGGGTGCATATAGCAATGAGTGGGATCTCCACCAGAAAGTTGGAAGGACTTCCGGAAGTGTTATGAAAATTGTCTTCTGTCTTCTAGGTTAACTTTTGTGCGTGGGTGGGGAGTAAATGAAAATAAATTAGTGCACCCACGTTTTGCATTAGTATTAGACAGTTTTGAACTGACTTGTGCTTTCACCGCTTCTAACATTCTCACAACTAGCATTCTTTTTAATTACACTCTGTGGGAATGCTTATTAGTAATATGATTGGCGTTACTTATAAGAATTAGACCCATTTTTGCTTGTTTTATTTTCGGTGCTTCTCATTAATAGCTACTGATGGAAGAATAAAGGAGACGTTGTTACGAAATCAACTCGCTATTGTTTAACTACAAAGCTTTGACTGCTGTAAAAGGTTGTGTGATATCATAAGATTCTTAATGTCCCATTGTAAGCAAAAGACTGAGCCTAGACTAACGGACATGCGAAACTAAATGTAATATTCTGATGAGGGGAACCCTTCGAAGAAAAGCTACGCATTTGTTCAACAAAGGAGAATTAAGTCACTATTGTCTTTTCGTTAGTTGGAGAACTTTCAGGCACTCCGAGGCTTCACGACAGAGTGCTCGCACATTAATCCATTTAGTGATGTCACCAGGTAAACAATATCGCCTCATGGAAAAGGGTTCGCATTAGCCAGACTCGGAAGGTTAAAACAGGCAGGATTCAAGTCTGAATAGACTTGCTACAAGGGGAAGAAATAAACCGATATGATTACAAGAAGGAACTATTAATAAATGCATTCTTTGAAACATAGGCTAAGTTTTGCTTAAGGACCTATTTAATCAATACTGATTTGAAATGTTGCCTACGTTTCTCGACCCGAGGAATAAGGAAATTTCCTCGAATGGATGGTATCGCTAGGAGGAAGTTAGCGAAACAAGATGAGTTCAACTAGTCCATGAGCACTATAATAGCTCCTTAAATATTATTCTATTGTGCTGCAGCAACAAAAGTAATTACCTACTTCATCGATTTAGGGATATTACCAGGACTTCAAAGGATCGTTCATCGGAGCTCGCATGGATCATTGTCTCCTCTTCAAACACAGCTCCCCAAGAAGTAAATTTCTGATTCAACCCCTCCGTTCACATGCTACATCCCTTCTTACCTTCATCTCCTTCACAAATATGGACCGACGATCTTAAGATCTGCCAGGTTTACTCAACCTCAAGATCGATCGGCTTGCCCAGAATTCATACTATTCCTGAATGATACTTCCTCCATAGGATCGTGGGATTAGCTTTCCAGTTGGATTACGGTTATTAGTCGGTTTTTACAAATTCATTGTTGAATTAATGAAAAAAATGAACTGACCAATAAAATATTAGGGAAACAGGTGTTTAATTAAATTCCTATTATTCTGCTGCCAACGCATATTTAGTGACAAGTAAACACATGCCAAACGAAGAGGAAGCCAGAAAAAAATTTGCTTTGCGCTCCATAAAAGCTTATTTTTGCAAGCAAACTTTATCCTCACAATGCAATAACAGAACAAAGAAGCAGCGTTTCTGACACGCTACTGGCCAATTTGAAGATCGATAAACCCAAGAGATTCCATTGATTGGTTGGATAACATGGATAACACACGCTTCCTAGCAAAAATCAATAATCGATCCTACTAAAATAGGGTATTTACAGAGGATGGTATGAAGTTTGATGATTAGATGAATTGGCCATTAGCTTGCAAATGGCAGTTTCAAGAGTTAAAAATAACGATTGGCCGAAACTATGGCCATCATTCAACCAATCGGTGTTCCCCAGCTTTGCGTGTATTCCAAATTGTTGGCAAGCCTTGTAAAAAGCTTATGAAAGTAACGGAGAAAAAGCCAAGCTATTTGTAGAAGTTACACAAAGCTAAGTTACGTTGTAAGGAAAATGATCGTGGAATAATTGAACTGTTCGGAAATTCTCGAAACCAAAATGTTTTATATGATTTCTCCAGATCAGTTGAAATTATGAAAGTATTCCTTGTGAGTTCGTCCCAAACATCTATTGGTTGGTATGATAACAAAGAGATACTCATGCCTCCAAGTTTCACCTTCTAGTGATCCGTCTCAACCTCAGTCACAATGAAGTTCCAAGTCTTCCAGTTTAAGGGTTAGTTGTATGGATAGGAGTCGAAAATGATGCCAATGAAATACGGATTGGCCGATCAGTCAACCAATTAAACGTGAAGCTTAAGTGGGACACCTAAATGATTATTTTGAAGGTTACGAGAAAGAATAATTGCAAAAAAAGTTGACTCTCATGTTAGTTACGCAAACTAATCATGAATGGAGAAAACCGAACACCAGGAATAAAGTTTTTAAGACTATGCATTAGAACATATCGCCTATGTTCTCCGATTGCTGGCATGGCCGAACTATTTTTGTGCGTCGCCATCCAAGCCAGTTCACTCGCATCTTCGAAGCTGGATGCTGTCAGGTTATTAGGGCTTGCGCTATAAAAACCACTGGCCTGAGTTAATCATACCAGTCGGCTCCATAGGACCAGAAGAGGTGGAATAAATACTGTACAAAGAAGCGGAACTATCGATTGACTAGGTGAATCCGCAGATGAGCATTTTATGCAAAAGCGTTTGGGGTAGGTCGCATTATGGTGGTGGTCTTTATCGTTGATCCTACCTTCAACAGTCTTGAAAGCCGTCTCTCTCAGCTCGTTTCTCTGACGAGCCACACAGACGAACGTATTTCTCATCTATATATCAGCTTTCAAATGATCATTCAAAGATTCGGCAGAAGCCCTATCCTTGAACGTCCACCTAGACAGATATCTTGTTCACGTCCACCCGGTTGTGCACCTCCCAAATTCGATAATCCGGTAGTCCTTTGACTTAGAACTCTTCAGCTGTCATTCCCTCGAACATAAATTGAGTTAGTTGGTCTAGAGATTGTTTAGGTCCACTGAATCACTGTATTGAGTGACTGGCATGATTTACCAAGACGCTCACTTCCTCCTCACGGTTAGAGCCATTAGGCATTCATGTTCTAGAGGAATTCTCTCATAAGCGAACAATTTATTGTGAATTTCAATGAAGATTCAGGCATGCATTCCTCCATCGTCCACGCAAATCACAGTGGAAACGCACAGTTTGTGGTTGTCGACCAAGTTTAGGTATTGTGTTCATCTGCAAAGCCTTATGAAGTACTAGAATATTTCGATTTCTGCGCCTTCTTGTAGAAGGGAAGCGAGTTTCAAACGAGCTGAAATGTTCTAGACGTACTACTCGCGTGAAGGCATCACTTGAGCTCAACATTTTCCTCAGAATTACCATCCACTGACCGGATTCACAATAATGCTCTGTTTTGCAATCAAACCGAAATGAGTGGCATCTCCAGTACAAGTTCTAACTGACTAATAAACAAGCGATTCCAGTGGTTGGTGTATTCGTTGAATAACACCAACCATGAAATGAGTTCTGAAAGAGAACGATTCCTCATCGTTTACGTCAAGCATGCTAGACCACGAAAGTGGATAGAACCCATAGTCTGCTTGAGGCGGTTATTGCATCAATGAGCGTGGCGTGAACCGACAATAGTCAATATGAATTTCCATCTGTTCTAGGTATCAGTCTAACGTGAGATGACCAAATGTGAGCCGCTTCATTGGAGCAGCTCCAAATTACAGTAAGCAGTGCTAATGTCAGTCTCAATTGCAGAACACATTCAAAGGTGGCAGCAAATAGAACCCTGATCCGAACAGATGTTCTGACTGGAGAGCTCTTCAACCATGTAATGCCAAGAACAGTAAGTTGTCGGACCAATTGGACGTCCGGAGAGGATCCTCAAGGTATAAGTCCTTCGTTTTGCGTTTTCATTCAGATCAAGAGCCTCGAGTACGCTACATATCAACGATAGTCGCACCATAAAGGCTAAATCGTTTCTTGAAAATACACAATCTACATGAAAATTAGTGCTCAAAACAGCATAACAGGGGTCTTTAAGAATCTTTTGCTGAAATACGGCTTCACAATTTAATGGTTGACTGTACGTGATCTGTACTGGTGCTTTCGAATCACAACTGGTCAAAGTTACGTTGGTTTTAACGGATCATAACTTAGTAAATCTCTAAGACAAGTAAATAAGTGCTCGAAATATTCACTTTTGTACCTTAACTGAACAGTTTTGCATTCTTAAAATGAAATTTGCGAAAAAATATTGTGTAATTGAAAACGGCAGCAAACGCTTAATAAATTTCAGTTTTAAATGGCCCAAGTTGTGGCAATTGCAATAAACATAATTCCACAATATATTTGAACCATTTTGCCAATAAATTTTTTAATTATTTACAAAAGATATTATTCTATGTCCAAAAACAAGAAAATAACAAGTTGCAGCTTTGTTTTCATGCTACACTTGGGAAAATCGTACATAAAATTGGGGAGCCACTTATCAAAGGCAAAGTTGGCATTGGTTAGTTAGTTTGAATAACTGGTTTCGTTGCAAGATTCATGTATCCTCTGCCAGTTTCATAGTTATGAAAGTCGTTGGAAAGGAAATATTGTACAGACAGAATAACTGATCAAGTAATTGACCAAATCGTAACCACTTCTGTTCTGATCGGTTGTTCTTGTGACCTTTGCTTCATTAGAGAAACATGAAAATTAGGTCAGGTTAGGGTGAAGGTTGATTACCTAATCGAATTTGAAATAAGTAGTGAGGAGAAATCAATAATTGACCGGAGGACTTACAGCTTCTATTGCTATGGATTTTTGCAGAAGGTGGTGCGTAGGACTTGGGGAATCGGATCCAGCGACTTCAAGAGTGTTCAAGCCCTAAGCGCACTCTTAACCATTTCCTTAGAGGGTCTACTGAATTGAACTGATTAAGATTCTGGACGTGAGAAGGGTGGCTGTGGGTCAATGCCACTTGGTGAAGCTTGGCATTTCTCCCTTCTCTTTCCCGATATCCCAGCTTGAGTAAACTTGTGTAGAATAGAGTTGCGTTTAAATTTCGAGTTATGCAAGCTATTAGACCGATAAAACTACACCTCGTCCAGTATATGTCAAGTTTTCTCTCGGTCACTTCAATTCCAAGACCTCCATCTTCACTTCTTTGCTAACCTTTCGATATTTATTCTTCAAAGCTAGGTCTAAGAATTATAATGGCAAGATACAAACTGGCAGGACTGATTTTGAACTATCTGGGGCTTCAGACAGTCAGAATGGTGGATTTTAATTATTGTTTCCATGAGGACTGGCATACTTCGTCTGTTGGCATAGTCAGACGGTTTACACATAGAAAGGTAGGAATGTGCTGCACGAAATCCCAGCTTAAGCAAGAGCCGTCGTCCAAAAGATCGCTGAAATTGTTACCTAACCAAGTTTTTACGTTCGTTCCAGCCAAGGTTAATTTAGATTTAACAAGGCCCAAGAATTGAAATCAGCACAAGCCAGTATCACTCAAAAGCAGTCTTCGAATGCGGCTTCGCCAACAACCTCCTTCCACGAAGTAGCATTCGACTGTTGTCTATGTAGTCTTAATCAAGCTTGTCGAAGTTCAAAATAAAATATGCAGTCTCAAAGGTCCATTGTTCTATTACAAAAATAAACTAATAAGTTAATAAGTTAAGTATTAGGATCAATGAAAATGCACTACTTCGCCACCTGTTTCGCAAAGCTTTTCCCCTTTTATTTCCTCGTTTTTATCTTTTCTAATGAAAATGTATTTCGTGGTCAAATGCAATTTTTAGCACAATTGACAATCGCCTACTTTAATCCACGCTGTCGATTCGAGTGCTTGAAGGAACTTTCTAGTCCATAATCTAGGCAGGGGTACTGTCCGCCTAGCTAGTACGACTTCAAGCCTAGGACCTAGTTATGAGTCACTTCCACTCGGATGAACGAGTGAAGGTGCCAGTTTTCGAGCCATGCGTCATAGCAGGCGGCCCAAGTGTGGTAGTGTGCACTGGATAGTCTGATTCCTCAACCCTTCTACATGTGTCCAAGGTCGGCCTTCCGCCGGAACATTTTTATCTTAAATTGATGCAATATTCTGTGGATCCGTCCAATTACGCCGTCTGGCTCCTAAGTGCTATGGCGGTGGGTGACTAACTAGAGCTCCGGGCAGGAATGGAAGTTAACTGCAATTCGCTGATAGACAGTTAGTGCAGCAGTTAATTAGGCCAGACGCCGAATCTTCGGGTTGAATAATCTAATAATGTCTCCAGGCGGCATATGAGGAGGTCTTCAGCGACGAAAGTCATGTAGACTAGGATGGTTTGGGAAAGTGTGAACCAAACGGAAATATTTGGTCTAGCACACCACATGACACGATTAGCAGTAACAGCTATTATCAGCCCCAACAGACCGGCAGATCGGCACTTAAAGGCTTGATTTCCCATCAAGGCAGATGCTAGTCCCAGACCTTCACTTACTCAATTAATCTTGCGATTCGTCAACCGTAACTTACCTACATCGATAGAGTGGCGCCCGTGACATCGAAATGGGTCTTATTTAGTGAAAGGTCAACTGAACCCATAAATACCTGGCTTTTCTCCTAAAGGGTAAACGAATCAACCATATTTCTGCAGTTCAGAAATAAAATTTCTTTTAATTTTTATTTTCGCTAAAGCAAAATATATAACAATTCCAGCATTTACAACAGTAATAATTTTTACTGTGGCCGAATCCAAGGTTTTTCTGATGAACAAGATCGAAATTCATCGGCTTTAACTACCTTCGCCAGCAACCTCGAAAGCCTATATCCCATTTATTGGTGTGAAGCGAAATTAGGGCCAAAAATGTGAAAAACATTCTAGTACTTGCATTCAACACGAAACGCTGGAGTTTGCAAATTCTCATTAATGGAATGGAAGACATTCTTTTTTGGAGCCAAAAAGGTGAAACTCAGTTTCGATACATCCCAGTCTAAGTAAATGCTGTTTTCCGGTACTTCCTAAACTCAGACAGGGGCTTATGAGGTAAAGTGGGTCTCATACAATTGATGTCAAACGAATAAAACCTCTGGAATCATTGCGATATTCATTTGATCCTCCTTGTTGAAGATCTCCCGAAACCCAGTAAAATTCGGACCTATCAGGTGAAAAACACAGCAGTAGATTTATTTCAAAATGACACAAGCATCTGCATTAAGAATTCGATTTGGATGATTTGACGAGCAGATCAACGGATCGGTTTACGACCTAATAAATCAACCCGATCCATTGATCTGAGAATGGAAGAACACAATAAGCAACGCATGATAAAAGTGACTAAGAAGATAAGCTAGTCAAATCGACAGAAACCTACAAGTTGGGTGGTGGAGGGAAGGGAGACGAACAAAAGAAAGGTTAGAGGTAAAACTAAGTCAAGTCAGAACTCCTCCACGTGAGACACAGGAAAGCACCCGCTTTTGCCACCAGCCTCTCCCATCCACCAATTCGACGTCGTCTTCTGGAGAATACTCACGATTTCACCTGTTATAGAATAAACATTTTGTAGAGCCTTGAAGGGAATCGAACAGAGAACTCTTGCCAACGGCCTGGAAACGCCTGGATTTATTTAAGACCTGTCAATACAGCCGGTTTAATTGGATCGTCTATGCTTTCATGCGATTGAAATTCAATGAATGGTAAGATAAATGACCTTAAAATTAATTACCATTGGGCTCCCCATAATCAAAGGATACGTCTAAGACAACGTCAAAAAGACCAACCCTTGTTGAATGAGTCTTTTCAACATTCTGTCCTGCAATTTAACATTTGATGTAAGCATAGAGAAAGCCAAATTTGACTTTTGTCATGATGAATGAGCATACGTCAGTTTTCGAACCTTGAATACGCACAGCCATTTACATATTTATTCATCTAGATGATGAAATGTGCATTGAACATTCTCAGAGTCATCCCCTTGTGGGAGTTGTGTGAGTTCAATTATTATTCGAATGCTTGAGATAGCTAAGGCCCATCTTCAGCTACCGAGGGTTCTTAGATGAAGAAAAAGACTAAGTGTGCTTATTCAAACCATAGAGATTCATTTCAAAGACCTAGACGATTGATAGGAGTCACGAAATAATGAAGAAGGTGCTTGAATAATCGGGGGCGAAAAAAAGTTTTGGGAAGGGGGCTTCAAGGTACTTCTCAATCCAGAGTTATTTTTCACCAACTTATTGCGAATCGCCTCAGATTTACAAAGCGTTATTCCTTTCCGGTTGAATTCTAGATTGTGTGACGTGCATGACCCGCTGACCATAGTCATATTAACTTTATCCTTTAAAGTAAGCGAGTTTTATGAAGTGCTTACTCTATCATAACAAGCATCCAAGTCCAAACTCTACCTTCCTCTTACTTGAACATACATTCACCAGTAAAAGACACTCTTCCGTTAGGCTAAAATTTCGACTTTAACTTCCAGGCAGCTTTATATTCCACAAAATTTAAAACATGTTATGGCTCGTTGAAAAACCAGAGGCCTTATTAATAATATCCGAGTCATCGCATCTTCACTCTCCTTCTACCTGCCCACTACTTGCCATTATGCCCACTTGACATTTGGGCTTGTCATTTGGTAGAATGTAGCTGGAGGCTTCGAGAACCCTAGTAGATTACCACGTCAGTGACATTTCCATGGCGATATGACTCATCACCTTCATCTTGTGGCCTGTATGTGTATAATCAGTATTTGGCCCTCATCAAATAACTCAGTTTCCGAACTTGACAATCTTCTTCAAAACGGCCGATCTATCTTTATGTCGATGTGTTGATTTTAGGGGCTAGGTTGGAGCGTTTTCCAAATCATAATTTTGCACTCTATTCGATTATGATGTAGAGAAAATGGTGCGCTCTCTACAACTATGCGTCCTGGATGCACATTTCGAGCATTTCTATTTATCTCTGAAAGTTGGTAGTCTTACGATTGGTTTCTGAAGATAGTGTCTACACTTTCGATGGACTGAAAAGTTACCTTCTAGGAGAGCCAGTTCTCCATATTTCTGAGGAGTATAATTGGATGTGACTTTAGCCCATCCAATGCAATGCAGACTGGCAACAGACGGCCACATTTCAATGGGACTTTGTGCCTCTTTAGGAGATGACGATGGCATAGTAGAAACACAGGTGGTTGAAGATTCAGCGGCAAGAGATTCATCATCCGAGGGTTCAACACGCCACGGAGTCACAATCTGGGGTCGTTGATTGTGTTTTGATTGTTTGTTACTGCGAATCACGAGGCGCGAAAGCAAACCAGACTAAACAAACCCGAGTAACAGTCATTACAGCATGCTTAATCCCGATAGTTAGAGAGTATTAGGGACCTACAGGATTTTTCTTCTTATCGATGTTGGCTTCTTCCTCCTTTGCATTTACTGTCTCCGTCATTTCATCATCCGCTGCCCGTCGTATCTCCATTTCCTTCGCGTCCAACTTATTTCCACACCCATTCACACGTTCTAGAGTTATCCGTTTTTTCTCCTGGACTTTAGCTTGCCATAAAGGCTGTGGCGGTGATGACGGAGCTGTTTTTCCCACTTCTTCGTTAATATCGTCATCCATAAATGCATCGGAGTCATCCAAAATGGGTGAAAACGCGGTTGTCTGAAAATTGGAAAATAAACAACACTTATAACAATTCCATAGGGTAATCATTTTAGAAGGATATTTACATGGAAACTCACATTGTTTGGCGTGCGAACATAAGACGCAGACTTTGAACGAGAAGTGTCCAACGTCTTGGATTTGGAAATCGAAATGCGGGTTTTGGGGGTAGGTTTGACACTCTTTGTTGAGGCCGGCAGTTTGCGCTCAGGTTGCTTGGTTGGACTAGCAACAGAATGTCCAACAGTGGGTGCCTTTGCAGGAATAGTAGCTGGGGTCGTTTTAGTCGATTGAGGGGTCTTTTTTACCGGCGTTTGATTCTTTGAGGAAGTTTGAACTTTCGTAGGCGTTGAATTAAGTCGAGATGAGGTGCTGTTGGCTGGTTTTGAAGTCGTCGTAGAGGAAGAAGTTATTTGGGAATTCGTCTTGCGATGTACTGCTCCAGCAGATCGAATAGGGGATGGTTCAACCTGAAAATAAATAGCGAAAGTAATTACTAGTTGATCGGTTAAAAAAACAGAATTTCCAAACAACGATAAAGCCGAAAAGACTTTTTTGAGAAATCATCTTTCTAGAGAACACAATTGGTAGGATGACTCAAGAATTGACCTTAAAATACTTGAGTAGTTGAAATTGCTTCTAACTGTTTACATCAAGTTTAGGATTCACGAAACTATGGCTTATGTAAAAAGTATCAGTGGATAATGAAGAAGTCTTGGCGAAAAGCCTTAGAAAAGCTACACTTTCAAGAAACAGCCTACATCATCCAAACTTGGAAGATTAACTATAGAAGTGTTATTAGAACAGAGCGCATTACCCGACTGGTGTGAAGGCATGCTCTAGCTTCACCAACATACAAAATATTTTCCTGATCCACCGCAGACATACTGATCAGGGGTAAAATCAGGAGTAGGCTAAATGTGATCTTGAGGGCCATGGTGGAAGCCTGTCACAGCACCAGCTCAAATTTGGCATCGCTACGAAAGTATCCAGGTAATCATTACAAGAAGGGTTCTTGCTTAAGCACTTTGGTGTTCTATTCATAGGGTGGAGAACCATCTTGGAGCCACATTCGATTAATGGCATGCTTTCAGTGCCTAAGTCTGGTAACAATCATATTGGATGACAGTATGAGTGAGATTAACTACACATGGCCACAAACGGTAGTTCAATAGCGCCACAGTAAATCAGAGAAAAATCAGCAAAAAATTGAGGTAATTAAAAGAAAGATAACCGCGAAATCAGTGCTTTCAATGATTGCCTTAGGACCTTTGAGCTCTTGTGTCAACTAAAGTGAAGAACAGGAAAATTTCATCTGGTCACTTTTAGTGGGAAGTAATCTACTTTGAGGGAAAAAATAAAACGACACTTTCAGTTCTCAGTTCCACGAACAAATCAAGCAGGTAATATAGAGTCAACGAAGTCAAACCAATAAGAATAAACAATCAGTCCTCTATTCATCATCCAACTCACTGTGGGCTTCACAGGGGATGAAATCGGCTTCTTGACACAATTTTCTCTTTTTGAGGAGTTATCACTTGCGACAGATACAGTAACTGGCGATTGAGGAGCTTTAAGGTTGTCAGTCTGATTAATAAAATCATCATCGTCATCATCTATATAATCATCCTCATCTCCGACCAATGAAGAGCCTCCAGTTGAACCAAATAGACTATCTGCATGGGCCATCCAACTAAATCTGGATATGTCATTGGCAAGAAATGGGTTTACAATATCCAACTCTGTTGAAGGAATGCTTTCAAGATTGACGACTTCAGAAGTAATTGGAGGCCACTCTAATTGAACAGAAGGAGGATCGGAAGGTATGTTAACGTCCACTCGTCTGGAAAATGTCTGATCAGACTCGAGTGAAGAGAAACCAGCGCTTTTGAGTCGATTTTGAAGGGAGTTGGAATGGACCGAGGAAGAGAGATGATGGAACAGAGAAGCCAAACGAGCTCGACAGGCAAGAAGATAAGCAAGACGGCATCGAGAAGAGAAGAGACGTCGACGGGCTTCGACTAAAGTGGCATCATCGGTGAACACTGGTTTTGAGGAGTAGACCATGACGAGATTGGTCAGACCTTAATGGTTGAAAGCATTTTCTACTTTTAACTAATGAGTAAAGTAATCGTTAGTCTGAAAGAATACTATACAGACCCTGTTTTGTCCTTTCCTCCTTCTGACATTCACGAACCAATACTTCCACAATGGACATCAGAAGCTGTCGAGCGAAGGCCGCCTTTTCGCACTTTTTTACAGAATTGGCTAACTCACCGTTGCCTACAGCTGCAAAAGAAAAAGCAACTAATCGGAGATGGAATAAAAATGTCTACTTATATATAATTAGTAAAGTGAGCTCAACTTACATCGAGGTGCCCCATCAGAGATTAGAGACCGTTTTTGAAAGGCATGTCGGATACTGTGGTGTTGCATATCCTCCGAGGGGACATACAGACTATCTTCTTCACCGGGGAGACAGAGAAGATATTGTTGCGTAGTTCCGACCACTGCCATGGGCTGTGGCTTGAGCTTGTGGTTGAGTACTAATTTATGGTTAATTAAACGAGAGGAGACGGTGGTAGATGATTGTTCAGATTCGAGGCTCCCATTTACTACAGCCTTTCCGTGGAAGTCAAGGAAATCTTCATCAGCATTAGCCCCTACCACTGCCTCCTGAAACAATTTGTAAATTTAGCTCCTAATATTGAATGTTTACCTTCGATGATTGAAGTGCCTTATCCATTATTTGTATAGAGTTAGTTATTGTCGATCGATAGGATTCCAAAATTTCCTGAAGGGTTTTCAACCGCAGTCGCTCAAGATCAAACAGTTTGAAGGTATTCTACAAATAAGAACATAATATCCTGCCTACTGAATAATAATGAACAAGACACTTAATAGCGGTGCAGTTAGAAAGTATTTAAGTGGAAGCCAACCTGATATAGGGTGGAATTCCACTCGATTCGAGCTTCTTCGCTGGCAACACTGGATCGATAGAGGTCAAAGAACGCCCTCCAAACTGATCTTGCAGCCTATAGTAGCAAAAGATGATTTCAAGAATGAAGACAACCAAAATTTTGTTCATAAAATTCGTTTCCAATACTGACTTTTGATGGCAAAACGGATTGACTTCCAGAACCATTGATTTCCATGGAAGGTCGAGAAGTTGATAAAGTGGCTACTCTACGTAAAGATGTACTCCTTTCTAGCCTTTTAAAGGATGCACTAGAGGCAGCTGAAGGGCTCTGTGGGTTCCCCTTTCTAAGTAGGAGAGTTGCCGTCCGACTCCCAGCGTCAATATTCCCGTTATCAAACCTCTCAACACGATTATTATTATTACTGATACCACTGGCAGCGCTGGAGAGATTTTGACACGTTAGACGGTAAACGTTAAAAGCTTTTTTTCGGTTCTTCCACTCTTCTCGACGAGCAGTCTGGAGACATGAGGATACCGTCTCAACTTCAGATGATATCTGAAAGGTTTAAGAGTAAAGAACGACAAGTATTCCTGAGGCCAACACTTTCATAGATGAAGAACCCACGGGTTTGAATTCTCGTTCAACAGTTGCGATAAAATCCTTTGAAATTGGAAGGAGTTGAGTAGTAATCTTTTCGGAAACAGTTTGATGAGCTTTGGCTTCAGCTTCTAGACTCTGCAGAGTTTGAGTCCACGCATTGACAACAGAACTGGGGTTGAAAAAAGCGAAAGAAATGTAACAACTCATTGACGGGTCGACAAACGGTATCGCAGTAATATTTACTACTAGAATTTTACTAGTAGCAATTAAAATGCCTGGGCCACAAATGAAATTGAACAATTAGACGACCAGGGTATGCGCCAATGATCCTGTTTGAACAGTGATTCACTCATTTGTTCGCATGAACTGCAGCATTAGCGAACGTTGTGATCATTTCAACTTATTAGACAAATTCGTCAGATTCAAATTTATTCTCGATATATTAACCTGACAACCTGTCAAAATGAAGACACAGCTTCTAAGCAAAGACAATGAAAATTGACGAATTTGAACAAGTCAGATTTTTCAAGTGAAGTGCGAACGAAACTGCGATTCGCAGTTGGAAGTTTAAAGTGATCTTCAATAAATTTTGTGATAATACTAGTCCATATTCGAAGCTGAGTTTAGCCTCTATAAGTGCAACAAACTAGGATGTGCAACAAATATGACGACCCGGACTAGTCCCCCAAGTCAGGCACAAGTTGACTTTATGACAGTCCAGTGTTTCATAAAATGTCCCACTGTCAAACCGATATTGCAACGTGTCGTAGTTTGCATTCGGATGGTGAATTTGTGAAGGACTTAGCTGAGTTTTTATGACCTCTAGGCAAAGAAGGATAAAACAACTTTTAAGCGCCATTGGAGATGAGAGGCAAAGTTTATTAGTGATTGTGAGGAGTGCATGGAGGATTTTTCAGTAAAAAAAACGGAATAAGGCAGGTCTTCAGAGCAATGAGGTCTCAGACTGAGGGGGGTATTCATTTGGAATATTTATTGAAACTATTTAGAAATCAGACATCACGGCATACAACATGCGGACGTAATATTTATAACCGTTCGGTGTCGGGTCATCGTCGGTGCGTTGGACTATGAATGAAACGTCGGTTGGGCATGGCTGCTACCGGTTTCAGATCTCTACCGAAAAAATTCCTTCGGCTTACTGATTTGGCAGCCAAATCCCTATTGGACGCATAAGAGAGATTATTCGCGAAGGCATGCAACAAAAGCTCTGTTACTGCTAAAGAGACGGAAAGATATTTGCAATTAAGACGTCACCCTCAACCACCTGGATAACAAGGGTCTCGAATGAGAGGCTACCGACAAATTTTCACATGCCTCAACGCAGTGTGAAAAACATCGGAAGCTATATATTCCTCGCCCAATTAGTAATTATATAGCCCATTAAATGGGCCACTAAGCATCCACATACAGATCTATTACGGGCAACTGAGGGTTAATAAACTCTATTAAACACGGGTAATGGTATAGGCGTCTGGAATCCAACGCGAGAGACCACTACTGGGGAAGTACATAGCGGAACAAAGGCAGGAGAGGCAAAGAACAGAAAATAAGGATGGTAAGACATCTAGGTAAAGAGAAGACGAGCATCGAGTGGGGACTAACCAAGATGGTATCCGCTATGACCCACTCTAATCACCAAGATTCGTTCCAAATTCAAATTTGGTTTGTTAAACGAATTCTCGAGAAAATTTTATTCTCATTGAGACCAAATTGTCCACAAAGGTGACAATTCAAGATTGAGAGCTCCCGAGGAGAAGCTGACTTGACGCATGGAGGCCACTCATGACTTGTCACACTGGAGCAACAAAGGCTAAATAAATAGAACTTGCAATCCTTAACTAAACGAAAACATCTGCAAACGGAGAAGTCGATTTGAATAGCTACATACAAGTTCACTGAAGACCAACGAATTATGCAATGCCAAGCCCAAATAATCCCATATTGAGACAGATCATCATTAAATTAATATCAAGTGGCACTCACAGACTGAATTCATTAAATGACCTACGGTAATCATCACGGACTGTGTGTTGGTGTGATTCAAATTCAAAATATCCATTTTTGTTTAACTGAAAATCCCACGTTCTATGTCTTAGAGGTAAATTGAGAACTAAAAGAGAGACCGAGATACAAGGCTCAAACTCATACCTTTTAAGATTATTTTCTTAACAATAAGTTGCTATATAAGTCGTATTACATTGTCGTTTCTCGGTTGAAAACAATTCAACCAAGCCGTCAAGGAATAAATAGGGATAGAGACAAAACTAATGAACATGATCTTTTTGATCAGTCTAATTTTTTAAAAAGTGTTTTCAAGATGACATCCGACATTAATTTCAAGCGCAAAAGTCAACAGACAATACGAAAAGCTTCGGAAGAAAGTGCGAAATCCAATCTGCAGAAAACTGATCAAGTAAACATTAGGCTAAATGTCAAACCAAATTATAAAGGGCTCCCAGAGTACAAGACTACAATTGGAGATCAAAGCAACTTCAAAGAGAAACCGTTAATCCTGCATGGATAGACGGATCATTTGAACAATACTTTAGAAAGAAATAAACTCGATAAAGCAGCAGGATGAATCATGAAGAAATGCCAAGAGAGCTCATAAAATAGCAGGGTTTTCAAGCCAATATTTGACAAATTTGAGGCCTTTGGAGAAGTCTTCCGCTTAACAGGAGGAAATTCCTCTGGCAGTTTCACCTCTGTTTGTTTATTCCCCACCATTTACAAAGAACACTGGATAGGTTAAGTTTTAGCAGATTGCGGCCGCATTGCGTTGATCTATCAGATATCGTTGAAGCATGCCAATTTTGGGAATGACGTGATTCAAGGATATTCCAACAGAAGGACATCTTTATATCATTTTGATTTTGTCAGCTTGAGATCACTCTGGTGGCATTCTAATTGATTGCGATAAGACGTCTGGCAACATAGAGAGAGTAAATTGAAAGGTAGACAAGTTTAAACTACTAGACACTTCAAAAGTAGGGCTTTGTAGTAACTTCAATTGCACGTAAACATGTGCGATCGGTTAAAGGGATAACTGAGTAAGAATAAACAAAAAACAGGAAAGAGCGATATTTTTTTTCTAAATAACCGCTTGCATTAGTGGAAACAGAAACCGATTTCTCTGTACTAGAAAGTAATCTAATAGCAAAATATTCATAGATCAGAGAAACTCCTGTTCATATAGTGATAAGTAATTTTTGACATCGAAAAGCATGACGAGGCGGGAAAGAATTGAACAAGTAGTGCTTTAAAAACAACGCTTCACTTGTTGGAAAATTGAGAGGAAGTCAAAACCGGCCAAAAATATGAATTCTATTTCTAAAAAGGTTGAATTGATTGGAGGAATTTGAGGCATCAGTCTGAAAAGCGATTAAGTTAGTACCAGACGTCTTCATTTTCAAGTAATGAAGAAGAGTAAACGCGAAACATGCCATAATAAATCTTCATTGTTTATCGTTTGGAGTTCTGTGAAGTGATACTAACCCGTGCCATCTGTGGCTCTGAATGCCTTTAAAAGATAGGAACTGTGATACCTGTTGCAGATTGAAAAAATCCTGCCATTTTAACTTCTAGTCGCTCATTTTTACACTGATGTGTAAACAATTGCATGACTGCAAGAATGCATATCAAAACAATAGGAGAAATACATTTTGAATCCACTTTCAAAGAGGCCACTCTTTCTCTTCTCCTAACAAGGGCTGGATTGAGTGAGATAATCGTCAAAGGCACTTTACTCGTAACCTGAAATAACTTCTGACGAAGATTTGTAAGAGGATGATAGAATTTTAGTGACTAAACTGATTTTCGACTACCATGCACAGCCTAGTGAGCAACGTAGCAATTTCATCGAAAATAGCAACAGAAGATTCGAAGGTCCATAATCATGAAAGGAGGGCCACCATCGAAGATGAAAATGACATAACACGGCGGAATAATACCTCCAGCAAACAACAAATCAGGTTACTTCACATCAGATAACTCTCATTGAATCAGCAAAGCAATCAATGGTACAACCACTAAGACACCTACTGGACCGAAAAGATTTCAGTATCTAGAAAGAAGATTTAAAGGACTTCTACAGTGCGAACCCATAAATCAGTGTTCAAAGAAAGGTTAATCTCTCCGATATCAGATGCAGTTATCCATGTCCTTATAAAACCTCTAAAGAGAACGCTAAACGGAAGATAAGGAATAAAACAAAGACGCCTACATGAAGCACTTTAAAGTAAACATTCAATATTTCAAGGGAGCTAATGTACTCACTTGAGACGGCGATCAACAGACGTGAATTTAAAAGAAGTTAAATAAATTATTGAATTTCTATGGTGTCTGTGGCAACCTGTTTGACAATCGGTGGTAAGGTGTAAGATCCAAAAGCTGAAATCCATAATTTCCACCGATTTTCCTTCTTAGATACATTGAGAGAGCCGTAACGCCGACCGACATGACGCATGCGTGCAAATCATAATTTGCAAACCTGGTAGGATGAAGGATCAGTCAGTATGTCCCTTGGTCTTCCCAGCACAATAGCGTCCAATGTGCGAGGGTATAGATATTTCTGGCAGACCTACATCACAAAGCTACATATCCTCAAGCTCAGCTAATCATCGTCGTCTGGTGAATGTGCTACTCATCGCTTTGAAAAATGCACCGTTTTAACGCCAATACAATAGCATCAAATGACATTCTGTTTTCATCTCATTTTAGAACTTGGAACACTCAAGACGCTCGAAAACTTATTAAATATGGTCTATGTTGTCCTGACCCTAGATGGTTCAAACCTTACAAACGAGAAAGGTGGATGAGATATCAAATTTGAGACTGTCACCCTCAAATGTTAGCTAACCAGATTCCATTGAAATATACCTCCCAGGAGATTTCCGGAACTAACGGACCTCATCCAAACAGTAAGGGAAAGCGGACGTATATTTAGAAATAGGAGCCGAAGAGACATTTAACTCCATGATGAACACCAAGATTGAGAATCCATAAGTTTCAAAGGTCTTTTGCTTTCAAATTGCAACATTGGGGTGAATGAAATGAAATGTTAGTTCCCAGAGTAAAGGCCAATCAAAGGGTGCCGAGGCAATAAATCGATCCATGCTAGTCTTGGAAACAATATTGGGAGAAAAGTAACAAGTGGTACTAGAGAGAGGATAAGATATTGTTGGAGCAGTCCTACATGGTCCACACACACGCGTACGCACGCAAGCCACAATTTGGAGCGACAAGGACCCAGCTAGCGTGAGTCACAAGTCCGACGTCAGAATCGTCAGAGAACAATCGAAATGTGGACGCCGCCAAATGGACTAAGGCTGCAGTGTTACATTAAAAGCTTGCTTTTTTTTAATGATAACGTCGGAGTGGCCTTTGAATTCCCAGAACTGGTCATCATCTTGCTTTGTATCAACTGGTGGTGCAATGGCGAGTTCGTCTTGGCAGTCAACGCGAACTGGACCATTTTTTAAAGGTCAGAGTTGAAAATATGTATTCCTTCCAGTAAGTACTCAGAAATAACGTAAGAGTTAAATTGGTTAAAATCTGTACTAATTAGCCGTCTTGTCAGAGACGAATAAATGATTCACAATAAATAAACTTCATATTGAGGCAATATTTCAGAGGTGATCGTGTTTTATGACAAATGTTCATCTCATTGTGGATGCTCTAATTGGAATGCCCTTCTAGTTGATCGGAATGTTTAAAGTAATTTGGTACATTTCTTCTATTACAGCAGTTTCATGGTTCATTGGCCTCTGCGCTTCAAGGTCACTTGTCAAAATGTCCAAAAACCTTCCCTTCTTGGGCGGTCTGCGCATACCATTGATAACATAATTTATCTGATGGAGCATGATTCATAGGCGGTTGTCCAGTGGTTTGTGCTAAAGAAGGCAGAACTAGTGAAAATTGTAAATATACATTATTCTGAAAGCAGGGTGAGTCCTTAGCTGACCCACTGACTGGCAGTCATTATGGGTTTTTCATGTTTAATAATGAGTGACATTCAAAACAGCACTATGTTTTAGGGTTCAGAGCAATCTTCAACTTGGCATGCCAAGGAAGTATTAGCCTACATTGATCCTTTATACAGTGACTTCTCATCCTTTCAGAATTTAATCACTTAGGTCTTGGAAAAACACGTCCCCAGGTATTGACGTCTGTGTTTTTAGGAATGAGGTAGTCTCTTTGCAGTGAGTCAACTAATCGTTGCTGTGAAGAAAGCGAGTAGCCAGGCGTTAAGGTAGTAAGTTGGTTCTCACCACTTTACATGCAAGGCAAAGTTCGGATCCTCTGCATTGGATATTTTCAAAGAAAAGCGTCATCTCTTAAGGGTATTTAAACTAGGAATGTGAATTTAAAGGTGATAATGCTATTATTTAGAAGCAGTGAATGAATATAGTTAGCTCATGATTAGTTCCTGATTCAGTGTCGATCGAGTTTAGCACCTAATATTGTCAGAACTGGACAAGTAGATAACTTAAACCCTGCGAAACCTTGGATAACTAATAACTGTACCAAGTACAATTTTGATAAGAATTGATAAAGTAAAAAGTGTTTAATTTGAATTCTAAAAGTCAGGATACCTTGATATACGATGCCTAGAAATGCTTGGGGTTTTGGTGGTAGAATAATTTTGATTTTGTGATGGTGGAGTTTCTCATGAAATGCCATAAAATAGCAAGACAATAAAAATGAATGTCTTGGGAATAATCGTATTTACAATAATAAATTATGCTTTCAGTTTCGAAACCTATTGCTTCGGTGTATCAGAATTCACGACGGAACAAACAAGGTTAGCGGCATGGAGGTCGTGATGCAGAAGTGAAGAATGACTCGACCCAAGTTCGAAACACCTCGATAAAGTAGCGAATCAAAATCTTAATATCCGTAAATAGCGATGAATACTACCTATATTGCCATTGAGTAGGATGTCGCAATCGAAATCAGTCCAATCAGAAATCAGGTATGAATCACCGGCTAGAATAGATCAGCTAATTTGTCCAACCTATGGAAAAAACTAGGCAACGAATTAAATTCATAAGAACACGGATCAAACTCGGAGAAGAAATTATAAGTCCCAATTTTGAAAAATGATCGGGAACGTACCCAGATAGTCCTGTGGTAGCCTTAGACAGGCGGGCATGGAGTTTTGAGAGGCCCTTTGCGTATTCATTTTCCAGATGGATTCTTCGGGTTAAAAGGTAACGCAATCGGATTAGGTCACAGAAGCTTATATCAGCGAATTTCGTTGATAAAAGACGTTTGACTAAGATTAGCGTTGTGGTTTGTGCATATCAAGCACTTTAGTGGACTGAAATAACTGAATTGGCTTCTTGAGAACTGAACCTAAACATTATGCTAATGAGGCATTCGGGAAAAAAGCAATCAAGTTTGACAATGGGTCACCTATATTGCGTAGTTATGACAACAGAGACAAAAGGGCGCAAATACGTGATTGAAAGGTGTGGCGGATTAAAAATTGAAGTCAATATGTGGGTTCGAAAAAAGACACGAAAATAGTACAAGATGTTTCTGAAATTAAGGTACTGACCTCTCCTGCAAGGCACTGATTAAAACACGAGTGAATTGACATGAAGATTTGAATTCACGTTGAAGAACTTCGAATCCAGAGCGGTCCTAAAATATATTTCTTATGGATATTACCAATAACTAACAAGCGACAACAGGAAATGCGTCCTATGTCGAAATCAAGTCAAAATTATTATCTTGCATTCAACTAAAGATTTCTGCGATTTTGACGAAAATAGAAACTCAAGAATAACTCTAAAAAAAGAATAAGGTAACAAGAAAATGCCAAAAGACGCGGATGAAGCTGAAAAATTGACAGTAAGTACAGAATTTTAAGAATGAAAAGTATCAGTTTATGAATAAATTTTTAATTAACGCTTGAATCAAATTCCAGATAAAACAAAGATATGCACATTTTACATTAAGATTTGTCACCGAATTAGCTTAGCAAACAAGACACACAGAAAAAGCACAAATGTGATAAGACTTAAGAAACGTGTCAAACCTAAGTAAACAGAGTTGAAAACATTAAAATTTAACATACGTAGGAGTCAGCTTTTTTATTTCCAGTGGATAGCATTGTAACATGCCAAGGGTTTTCCCTCACAACTCCATGCACCTCATTGGTTTGCTTATAACTGGCGCAAACAACATCTAGGTCTGAAAGGACATGAATTAAATTGGTCAACATAAACAATCTACCATAGCCTAAATTAAAATTTGTGATTGCATTATTTGACACTTAAAGCCTGAAAATAAGTGAATGATTAAGCTCTACAATTGTCAAGGTTGTTAACGCTCCTCTTCTATAATTTCTGCATCTTTTCGGGAACTGTACAAAATTGCTTTTTTTAAATAATTCATCAGAAGTGGCCATGAAAGTATACTTGTAATCGTACAATACCAGCGGTTGTAAGTCATAGAAATAAACCCTTCCTTGTGCTTAAGATAATTATTGGCATCATAACTTTACCATCCCAATCACAGTACTGCGGTTTATCACAAAAAATTTGCACAGACTAGCCTTCTGCTGGTCTTTTAGACGACGGTGAAGTTCAACTTGGTCGATTTAGATCCGGAGCACTCCTAAGCGTTAGTTCAGAAAATTAAATTACTCGATGGCATTCCATCAGCGATTTTAATCCCTTAATGGATGTTAAACTGAAAGAGAAGCAAATTCTATGTGGTTCGTGCTCTTAAAATGATTTTCCGCGTTAATCTACATTTTTCCTTTACGTCTGTCATTAAGTTTAAAAATGTTTACGGTCAAATTTTTTTTATTCCTCCCCACCCTTTAGAGCAAGTCCCAAGGACTTTTTGGGAGTACAAAAGCAATGCAATAAAGTTAGATATTATTATCAAATAATAAATTGCAAGCTTTGATGGAAAGCAAACATTTGGACAACTGATGATTTAGCTAAATTTTTGGCTAATTTATTCAGGGGATCTTGCATTTCACTGGCTAGATCGAATGACCCTCAACAAATTTTACTGAGCGACTGTTTAATGAGTTCGCGGAACCCGAAATTATCACAGCAGATACTGGAAAAGAGTTTGTCGAAAGCCAAGATTGATGTAGGTGGAAGTATTGTAGATTTATGGTTTTATATGTATAGGTACATATTGGGACATTTATGTATCTTTTCTCTGAGATGGTTAAATATGCTATGCATACATCTAAAGACCTCGACGACGTGCAAGCCAAGTCGGTGTCTTGTGTTAGATGATTAATGAGTGAACTGTATCTTAAAACTTTGTTGTCCCTCAAGGCTCGCCTCATTTGGCGCTCCAATAGGCAGACAGATGCTTGATCTAATCTTCCTTCGCGAGCGAATGCAGAAACGGGAAATTCGTCTGTTGAGCTTCCTTCTGTTTCTCAAAAGCACGGTTTGGCGATGTATTTTTGGGAAGGAAGCTGATGATTTGGAGCGCGATGGCTTAGATGAACGCACATGTATGTCTCTAAATCGTTTGTTTTCTTCCATTTTAGATTATATGATTGAACGAGAACCTTTGGTTAATAAATTCACTCGTTACACCTATGAGCCCTCGGAATCAGACCGGAAAACTGGTTGGTGTCATTATCTTTTTTTATTTAAGTGATCTAACTTCTAACGTTATCTTCGTCAGTTCCTCTCAATCTCGCGGCCTTCAACTGCGGGATCATCGAATCTGCGCTGAATAGTGCCGGATTTGTGGGTTAACATCTGGTTTTGATTTTTTATTATTGTTTGTGAGTTTATAATGATTTTGTTTTTTGATTCATTTCAGCCCTGCAAGGTGGCGGTAACTTGGCACAAGGGTACAACTTATGTGATCCAGTTTCACGAATCTGTTATTGCTAGAGAGCAAAACATGGACACTCGGTGAGGTTCAGAAAGATCGTTTGGGGTTTCTTTTTGTGCACTTTTGTCTCCTGTGATACTTTGCATGCAATAAATCCTGGTAATTCAAATAATACTAAATCCAAGAGGCTTTTGAACCTCCTTCTCAACTTTCGAAACAGTTCAACTGTCGCTAATTTTCCTTCGTCAGGCACTCAGTGAACGGTTTGATTTTTACTTGGCAGACTCAATGGTACTTCGAATTTTCAATTTAATGTTGAATATCAGTTACAGATCAACAAGTAAGCGGACTAATCTAGCCTAATTCGATTATGTGCTGGTTTCCATTTTTCATTAAGTTGCTGAATATTTTGTTACTACTCAATAATTGGGTAAGCGGTTCAGGTAATTCAGTTTTTTTGGCGTTCGAGCAGTCAGGAGGTAAATGATAAATTTCTTAGTACACTTTAATTGACTGGATTGTATCGTCCAAACGAACCTTCCAATACTTTACATGTTCGATGCAAAATTTCTGGTCTACCGTCGATTAAAGCCTACGTGTACGGTAATCGATTATATTTGCTTACATAATGGATCCGGTGAAGCGCCATATTTATCAGGGATCTTCGCGTTACTTTCAAGGGAAAAGTGTTGAGGCAGTGAAACCATGGGGTTTTACTTTGGGAGTTATGTTCTTTCTCCGGAGTTTTTGACACTTGTGATTATTTCATAAAGTAAAAGACACAGATACCACTGATTAGTGTAGCGATTTCATTTTTGGTCGGGGCATTAAATCTACGAAAGGAGCACCTGAAACATGCACTGTTGTCCCGAAAGCCCAGCAGAATGGAGGAGACGCGTGATTGTCAGGCGATTCCAATCAGTCCACATGATTTTATGCTGATTTTCCAAGCGGCACTTTTATGTGATCAGACGGCAAAACCGGTTTTCTATGCTGAACTCAGGAGTAAAGAACATCATTTCGCCCCAAAGCATCGTGGGGAAATTCTAGATAATTTTGTCAGTGATTTTTCCTAGTCCTTACACGCTCGCATCTTTATCGTCGCCTGGCAGTTTCTCATATGATGCCGATTCATTTGTTCCATCAAAGAAAACAGATCGTGTTTTTTCATTCATGGTCTTTTTTCCATCTGCAGGAAGTTAGAGATAAAAAAGACTATTGGAAACCAGTCCTTAGATTACTAGCAGAGCAAACGACGATAAAGATAACTGCTGTCATTTCGATGGTCGATTTTAAGCATTCTTAAGTAAAGTAGCATTAGTGTTGTAAGGAGTTTCGTCTTATTAAAGTGAAATCTATCCTTCTGAGAGTAATGGGAACACAAAACGAACATCGTAGCACTTTTATAAGTAAACCGAAATGAATGGGAACAGAACCCATTGGACCATTACGTAGCACATTAATAAATAGGTCTCCTGGTCAATCGAAGTTTCCTTCAAGGTCACGCACACCTCCGCACCTTACAGATGAAGTTTACTTTAAAAGCTGATCAGAAGTATGTACATATGCAATCAACAATTCAAGGAAGGTATCAGAAATATCATGTTATTCTGAGTCTAAACTACCTGCCTAGTGTGTCTAATAACCAACATGTTCATTTAAGCTTTATTGCCCCACCAATGAGCCCTTGGACCTAAGTGCAGAAAATGCTCAACACGGCTATTACATTTTCATTGGTGGAAGAATAAGTTCTCTTTCGCATGTCAAACAAATTAAGGTGCAGAGGAGAGACTTAGTCCACTACTCTGATTAATTTGACCTTAAAGCCTGAGTACATCTCTAGTTGAACCACTTAAAAAATAAGCTTCTTAACGTCGCATGAATGCTCAAAACATCGGTGGAAAGTTGACGATTTTAATTCCGAATCATTTGTATACTTAATCTAATGTGAAATACTATTCCATGTCACTCCTAACCAGAAGTTATTCCCAGCTGGCCACTTCCTATCAAGAATTATCTGGTCCTCTACTAGCCGAACATTTATTTATTATTCCTCGGAATGGGCTTTACTCATTAAATAAGTAATTCATTCACTCATTCATCAATTCATCCATTCTTTCCTACTTTTTTCATCCATTCATTCATAACACATTCACAAGAGATTGAAAAATTTTTTGAAGTAATAATGAAAAAAGTAATATTTTCAGGGATCATTTAACGTGATCTTATGCATCTAATTTAAATAACAGAAATAAATTGATTCGATGGCGGCAACCAATTCCAAAGGCATTCCACATGATTGCAAGAGCAGGAGATTGAACTAACCCAGCGAGCGGTAGGGCAGTTATTCAGATGAAGATCTTCAGAATAGCTGTCCTGAAAATTGTAAAGACGTTTTATTCATTATATTTAATCTGCTTTTATTGAGCAAGCAGAAGGGTAAGTGCTTAACGAAGGGAATAGTCAGGTATATTGAAGCTCATTCAAATTAACACCTACCGAATACATAATCTCAGTCACTGCTTTTCTCCTCCATCAAGGCTTTACCTTATTGTGAGCACTTTGGCCATGAGTTAGCCCTCGTCTTCGGCCTCAATTGCCTGCCAATAGCTGGCCATCCATCTGGCCCCATCTGCAGGCAACTCAGTGTAGTTCTCGTGGACAGAGACTGAAGGTGAACCTAAGTGTCATGAACCTGTGTGAACCGCTTGATTCTCGGGAGCGGAAACTGGCACTGCATCGTAGTAGCATGAAGACGTTAGTGTCGGATTGGGGAGTGGGAAGGCAATGTGAATTTCATTTCCGCTAGGACTTAATGATCGCAAATGAATTCACTAAGCTTTCAACTACTCTGATTCTCACAGCCATCAATTTGCATAGCAACGGGATAACCATCCCTAGTGTAAAACATACGTTGCGCGGCTCTTTTCATTGTTAATAAGGACATTTATTATTAATGCACATAAGTGCGGAACCGCCTCTTATTTCTCGCTTTACTGCTTCTCGTCTTTATTGCAAATTCGAATTTTCTGTTATTGCATATCTAGCCCGACTCTCAAATGCATGACATTAATTTTGGCCTTACTAATAATAATACCAAGTTAATCAATGATTAATGAAATTCATTGAACATTCATTTAATTAGTGAACACACACTATAAAATTGTCGAAATTCGTTTATTTCTTCTTTGAATTCACCATTTCAATTAGCAGTCTTTCACGCCAAATTCCCATCCGCCAAAACCGCTGTCTACGATGGTAAAATGATGACTATGAACGCCGCTTCTTTTCAGAAAGGCAAATTTCACCATTTTGTGGATTGAGGCAACAAACTAGATTGGGTCCTTGAAGTCCCTCGATAAGGTCAATGTACTTGCATAGTGAATTGTTATAATAAGGACTGGAACTGAGGACCTGAAAGAATCAGTTCTCTCCCTCAGTGAGACCGTCGTAATTTATTATCAAAAACGAGTATTCATATTCAAAACTTTACTAAAATACTGGCGTTCCTGTTCTATCGACAATTTTGCATAGTTTAGCTAGTTCAGGAAGACACAGTATCTACATCCCGCGCTTGCGTCCTGATATTCGAGACATGTGAGTCACAATGGAGGGGCTTTGCCGCTTAGGGTTTGCTCTAATGAGTTATGAGGGCTAGGACTGTTGATAATTTACAAAATGACATCCAGGCAGAACCTCACAGGAATTGAAGTGCAAAACTCCTTGACCAGCCTACCCCATCGCACAATTTATAGGTGTCATATACATGGACAATGAAATAGGCAGTCATGCTGTTGTGATTGACCATACGCACTTCGATCCTCTTGCATCCTTTGTCATTTTGGCAGTCTATGCGTGGAGGGAAATAAGTAGTGTCTGCAACAAGCAGGCTTTGACCATCGAGTCATAGTATCCAACCCCAATAGCATTTACTAGTCCGATATCACTGCTTTGCTCGGAAGTTAAATTGAAGGGGACGAGATGGAGGGATTCTTCATTCTAAGCAAATCTGAGGTTCTCAATATCTGCTCCTTCTCTCCAGCGAATAAATTGAAGTGAAAAACAAACTATATTTTAAATAACTTTATGGTCTAGAGGTAGGTAAAGCGACGCTTTAAAACCCGACAACGAATCCTTTTATTGAGCGCCGCCCAACAGAAGCTGCTGCCTAAGTTAACCCAAAAGAACAGCAATAGTTAAATGCTGAAGGCAAACAAGTTCAACGGATGCCTTGATTTTCATTCTGCGGCACGTCTAGCTGCACGATTGACTGCTTAGTCTGTTATATTATTATTATTATTATTATTATTATTATTATTATTATTATTATTATTATTATTATTTACTCCCCACCCATTAGGGCAAGTCTCAAGGACTTATTGGGGTAAAACAAAAGTACAAATAGCTTTTATGGCAATTAAGCACAACAGCTAACACAGAGGACAGTAAAAGCATTTATCGACGTCTTTAGTTCTCTGGTCACTTCCCTAACTTGGGTTCATCGTAGAGGTAGCAGATCCACGTCGCAGAGGTATCTCGTCCGTCCTCGACATTGTTAAGGGCAGACATTCTTCGTACCTCTTCCAGAAGTCTTTCCAACTTTCCGATGGAGGTTCCATTCATTGCTACATGTACGCGCTTTCCACAGTCCCGTTTGAGACCATGAATCCGGGTATTTACGTCGTGCCTCGTTTACCAGTCTGTACGAAGCCGCACTACTGCCAGCATTATTATTTTTTATACGTCCGCGGGTGATTAGTCCCATCCGGCCGCCCCTCTCAGTGGCCCCCAGAGTTGCCCCTGGGGTTACCGGTGGTCACCACGAGGAGGTTGAGAGTAGGTTTAACCACCAGTCTGTTATATATTACTTTACAAGCGCTATTAACAAATAAATGACCTCCTGCGTGCATCATATTATTTCACCTACTAAAAACCAACATCCATTCGTTGGCAATCGCAACACATACATGTACAAGCTGTGGCTAACTGTCATTTTCAGATTTCGCTCGCATACTGTTTTCATCCTGGGCCGAGGTATCCGCGGAGGACAAAGAGATTAACTTTTATGGAATGTGTTACCATGGATCCAGCGTGGAGACAAAGCATGGTACACCATCGTGTAAATACTATTAGATTCAATTGTTAAAAGAGGAGGTACAAGCCCCATTGCCCACTTTTAGACAACTGCATTCCCATGTTAAACCTTTCGCTCTCTCCGCATAATACAATACGTACATCAAAAGATTAATTTCAGCAGTCTGTAAAGACAAGTTAAAATTTTATTGTATTCTACTGGTATTCTCAACTTTATGTTAGGTCTCAGGTTAAAATAATTTAAAACGCTTATTAATCTGTCCAATATTTATTTTAAACAAATATTTGCACGCTGATATCACAACCAGAGAAAATGAACCGAACAGGACCCAGAATGTATGGCAACACCATATTATTGGAATGTACTGGTTTTGCTCTCCAAGTGAGGAAGAAGCGATTTGTGCTAATAGCTACTTAATTGAAAATGCTGCCTAGGTGGATGACACACTTGAGTCCTTAGTCGAAATTTGAACGGGTTTGACATTGCCAAGTAAGTTAGCTATTAACTAACCCATTAATTAGACCATTTTGGTTACTGAAAGCTTGGATACATAGATGCTAATTAGATGCAAAACTCTAGTTTTTGCACATAAAAAGCAAATGGGTGAGGAAGTTGTATGTGTGTGCTTTTGAATTACATCAGAGAAGTCTGTTTTTCTCTAGTTAGGAATTTGTGACGCTTGCTTTTCCTCATTACTTTTGGGGCATTGAAAATCCAGAGGTAGGGCAAAGCTCTCGATTCGTTAGACTTTCGATGAGACCTTATTTAAAGGGTTCGTTTCTTGATGGACATGCTGCTGACATTTACGATCGAAACAGTTATCGAAATTCAGGTAAAAGATCCACTCTGTTTGAATGAGAAAACTCAAGCGGTTTGTCTCTCTGAAAACGGGAGAACTCCTCAGCATCAAAAGAGGTGAACAACATCCGGAAGTTCTAGTGTCCGAGGCCTCTTTGTGCCAACACAGAATGCCGTATCATTCATGTCCTCGAGGATGCAAAAAGTTGGGCATTCTATGGTGGAAACATCTCGGGATGAAAAATGATTGGCTTGCTCAAACAACGAAAGATGCATTGCATGGAGTCGGCTACATCTCTCAAGGCATAAAGGGTACGGATACCATTATCTAATAAACGGTCTGCGGTATTTAACTGACATGATTATCTTCATTCATCTCGTTGTTCAACATATTTAAGGGGTAACAAGAAAGACTAATTAGGTTTCTACATTGTCATATGAACTTACTACTATCCTGCTAAATTCATACCAAATGGCTTTGTCCATTAGAGTCATTTGAGCACGTTCTCTACACCGGTGATATCATTCTGATAAATGGTATAAGTATGATAGAGAACAAAATATTTAAGAAAACTCATTCGATTGCGCATGAACTCTCGTATCTCTCCACTCAGTCACGAGCATGATCGTCGATCCACGGGCTGACGCCCACATACTAAGAAGTTCTAACCGTGAACCAAAGTATCGGACCACAGGTGATGATGAAGATTATTCATGCAACGCCAATAGGTTCACCCAGCCCTTCCACTGCCAATCCTTGAAATTATTCCGAATATTTAAGTAATTGTTTAATTGGCCGACTTATCAACGTTGGTACTGATTGTTCACAGGTTTGTATTCATTTCCTTAATTATGCATCAATTTCCAGCACTCTAAATAATTATGTATTAGCATACCGATGGTTCAGGGGCTTCAAATGGCTCGGCTGAACAGCAATCGGTACTAGTTTAGTGATTGAAGTTGGTCATCCATTTTGAAGGGTACCGTTTCCAACAGCAGAATAGCTCGAATAAATGGTAAAATAGCAATATAATTAAGATGCACTAACTATTTGGACCCAAATCTACGATTACTTGTTGAAGGTGAACAGTTTACTCGAACCGATTTAATAATAAATTAAAACTCTTATAATGGATATTTATCACAACTGTTGACCTGATGATTCCCCCGACTCAGTTCACGCAAACTTAAACACTTAAATGGATTAACGAAATACAGATTTGAAATGAAAGGTGAGCCATAGTGAGTCGTAAGGCCCATGTTACTAAGATATCAACAAAGTATTAGAATATTTCGCCCATTTGAATTTCAAACCATTTGACATATTTTTATTTCGAGGCAGGAGATCGGCCGTTACAAACATCTAGTAGCCCGATGTTCTCCCGGCCAATTCATTCTCCTAATCCGTCTCCCCTCATGGCTCTTTGAATTTGGCCTTTTCTTAACTGTGATTCTCTCTGTTCGTCACCTTGAACGGCAAAACACGGTTGTTGTTTTTTATGAAAAAGAGCTATTCACAAAGCTTTGCATAGGGTGGTTTATGAAGGGGACTGAGGCAATAATGATACGACCCCTACTCTCAGTCCGCAGTTCCAGACAAACCATGGTGATTGTTGGACTGTGGACTTCTAAGTCAGCTTTCAGGCCAAGAGCCAGATGAAAGGTCACTTTTCCAGTATAGTCGATAAGGCGTTTGTAATGATATATACAACGAAATTTCAACCTCTTCTAATTGGTTTATTCAAATGCCCAGCTCTTGGGCGGTTTTATCGATGTGGTTCATACATAGTTCCTATGTTTAAACATATTTCAATCAATAATCAACAAAGCCTCCTCAAGATTATTCTAAATCTGTGGTTTTTAAAAGGCTCCATCATTTGGACGCAAGAGCAAGGCTGTGCTGGGGTCTCAAAGGTGTAATTCGATAAGGATTTTTTAGAGACCACATAGCAGACATCCATTGTTAGGTTGCCTTCGTACGATGCGACTAGAGATGTCCAATGGATCTTTAGTGGATCCAGTTTGGCCTTTTCACGGAGCGCACCAACTTCTTACCTTTGTAAATAAGGTTAGCCTTCAATATCTGAAAGTAGAAATTGGGCCTGAAAGTGCCTAAAAAATGCCTAGAAATGTTATACTCATGGTTTTGGGAGCTCAAATGTATAAATATTTCTAATCTTCCACTAGTTATTGCTTTTGAAAATTTTTCGATGGCTATAACTTTTCCTTGAGCACATGCTGGGACCAAGTGACCTCACTCTGATGACAGCAAATGAGTAGTGCGTGCATGTTTAGTCCGCATCCACGTAAGATGGCGTTAAATGGCTTAGTAAAAGGGCATTGACGTCATCGATTTCTGATTGGGCAATCAGTGGGCTGGCCAATCGGGCATTAAGTTGGCCCTGCCACCTGGTCCTGGTTGCTTTATTCTTACATAGCCATAGCATCTAGAGAGGGCTTAGGCAAATCTAACCAAATGGAGCACTTTTCAGTGGAGGGGAGGGCAATAGTTAAATGGGCTTATAGCGTAACCTGGGTGGAATTGGCTAAATTGTGTTCCAATCAAATGCTAGGAGGCGACGCCCAACGCGAACTTAATCGTGAGATATGAAACAATGCTTTCCCGCTCTGACTTGTGCATATTGGAGTCTTCCAAATATTGACAGCAAAAAATTATCGCATTGGTTGTCGGAGGGCGAAACTGATGATTTTGCAGCTGGTATTTCCTGCCTCTACAGCGGATATAGCAAATGTAGCAATACATTGTTCACCCTTGCTTCGATTGAGAGATCCATTTAAAGCTGAGATACCACCTTGCTTAGTTATTTATAGAGTAATTTGATGAACACGTTATGAACTACTATTAAGTAAGTTAATCCTGTTTGCTAACATTGTTTAACCTGCATTCAAGCCTACATTGAAGTTTTCGATTTTCAACTTAATTCGCCTTCTAGTAAGAATGCACTATCTGGATTTGAAACCAATGCGGTCCGATCTTTTGAAATTAACCAAAGTTAACTTTTTATCTTAAAGAAATCTGTGAAATAAACTGAATAGACCGGGCTTTTAGATTATTGTTTTTGTGCTCATTATGAAAGATCTTGATGTTTCGGTTCTTGTAGCCACATTAACAGCAGGAACCTCAACTAAAGTTCTACCCCCTGTAGCCCCTAGAATATGGTAAGAAAAATAATTGGCTGAGATGGTGATCAAATTTCTTTGAGAGCTGACATGATGAAGATCAGACCTGAAGACTGAAATCTTAAGTCGCTCGTGCATGGAGCTGATCCAATTGTGGCCTGGAGATTACTCGGCTGCGTTAGTAAGACGAAACGGAGTTAATTTACTAGCTTTCAATGAAAGTGCTGTAGCTTGCGTCTAAACTAGACCATGTGTGTCGCGATTTGTACGTTACAATCCGCAGCCCCGCACCTGTATTTCCGATGTCGGGCATCACTGTGGAACCAGAACTTGCAGGAAATGCTAGCTTAGACGCATTACCACGAGATGACGATTCATAGGTTACGTGCGTGTGTCACTTCGGTTGATGCAACAAGGAACTCTATTATTAAAGTTAATGCCTTTATTTGTAGTTCAATCACCCTGATTTTAAGTCGCAATTAAGAAATTGAACATGCGCCACATTTTATAAATCTGAAAACTCCTTCACTTAGTTGTTTTCTGCCTGTTTGATAAGTTCACACCAGGTCAATTAATCCTGGAATTGCGCAAGAGTATCGAATCCTGAAATGACCGACGCGATAACAACACTTCGTCTTCTGTGTGTTGTAGGGCACAATTACCCGCTCAAATTAAAGGAAAATCCAAGAAATCACTCTCCACGTTTCATGATTAAGTGCACAACGGTTTTACATTTTTTTTATCCGCATGGGCGTATTTAATATGCTGATATTTTGAAATAGGTCTTTCCTCAAAACACGGTCAACAGTACTGCACGAAAGGGAGTTATGGAGGTCTGTTTCCTCAATCCAAAGACTTACCATAGCAACAATAGTGGAAATGAATCATCAAAATTGCCATTTGCACAGGAACATAGGCAAATGAGAAGCTTCCTGTAAGGGGTGTGACCTTAATTTCTAGCTACTTCTACCTAAGTGGTTTTCTTTGTGTAAATGTCAGAATAAATATAGTTAAGTGTATACTCGTTGAGTACGTAAGAAGAATAAAATTAATATTTAATATTTATTCGATTGATACACTTATTGCAATCTTGAGTAGAAAACGACGTGCAGGATTGATCCAATGGGATTCGTTTGGGCGGAAATGGCACCCGAGCTAATGGAAATACTCATTTCAAAGTCTTAGTTTTAGAGTTGTTTGTCGGTTTTGCCAATGGTTATAAGCATTGTTATAATCCAGTCTCATCTTTTCAAAGTTAGAACATCCGTTTCAAACGAAAAGGTTGACCATTTTTCCACCTTTGATGAGTAGCGTAACAGATGTCTCGGAGGTAGGAAGAGTCGGGGCAGTACAGAGGAGTACTTGAATTTGATCATCAGAGGGGCTTATTGCATTAATTATTCGTTGTGTGGTTCACGCAACTGGAGGAAAGTGGTTTTTTTGAAAAAGTGAATTGGCTTAATGTAAGCACGAAGTCATGCCACTTGCGAATAAAAGATATTGCAGTCTAATTTGATAACTCCGTCATATACTTTCATTATATTTTAAGATGATCTGTGCATTAAATTCTGTCCTCTTCTTTATTGTTCCCACCTTATCCAATTATATGGTCTGCTAGAGCAAACATGACCCTTCGATCAGGTCTCTCCTTGATCTTTCGCCTACCTACCTACCTTGAGTTCGGCAGAGGGAGAAACCGTGGGAAATTCAGAGTGAGAAGAGACTTTGAACAAGATAAGAGAAGTCCAACCGGCTTCTGCTAGTCAACTAATCAGTGGTTCAGTAGATCTGATCAGCCCCAGAAGCATAAATCTGCTACTGTTGGTTTTTCCCCAAGGAAGGCACAACAGTGGGAGATCATTAATTCAAAGAGTACAGGATCTCGGAGCTAAGAGGTATTCTCTTCGCTGTCAGAATCTGAAGTGCAAATGGCTGATAGATCAGTCCTTCAAAGTTAGGATCGCAAAAGCTGGTGATGTTTTCAATGTCAAAGATGGTCAGCCGTCGAAAGTCAGGCGTTATTAGGTTTTATAGAATTAAGACAGCAAGAAGGTGCCCTTTGACCTCGGCACCTTGGAGGATTCTTCACGTACGCCGCGACAAGCTGATTAGAGTAATTTTTGAAAGGAACATCCTTTAGGTAAAACAACGCGAAAAGTGGTTCATCGAAACATATTTTATAAGGCATTTTACAGGGGAGGAAATTAGGCAAAGGGCGAGAAATTAGTCCTAGAAATCACTTTCAACTTTTGAGCCATTAATGAATTTAACGAGCGTCCCCATTCATTTTATTAGGTATTCTCTCCATCAACATGCTCAGCGCTATTTGGCGTTTCTTTGGTAGCAAATTTTAATGTGGAAAATCAGATCCCATCATTTCTGTATAGGTTTGGACAGTCTTTAGAAGTACACATCCCAACATCATTGCTCCTAATGGCAAGTCCTTGTAACTTTCATGAATTTGAACTAAGTCCAATTAGGTGTGTTAAAAATCTTGATTATCTGTCGATCTTGAGTTACTAGAAACTATTTGAACTTGTTAAGCCGGATAGGACTAATCACCCACTTTAAGAATAATAACAGATTATGCCAGCTGAAGTACGACCTCGCGCAGCCTGGTAAACAAGGTACGACGTAAATACCTGGATTCATGGTCTCAAACGGACTGTGGAAGGTGCGTGCGTGTAGCAGTGAATGGCATCTACGCCAGAAAGTTGACAAGACTTCTGGAAGATTTATGAGGATTATCTGCACTAACAACATCGAGGAAGGATGAGGTACCTCTGCTCCCTGTGCGATGAAACCATGCCAGGGAAGTGGCCAGAGAACCGAAGACGTGGATAAGCGATTTTATTGTCTTCTGTGTTAACTGCTGTGTTCCACTTATTGTAAAGGCTATTTGTACTTCTGCTGTTCCCCCGATAAGTCCTTGGGACTTGCCCTAATGAGTGAGGAGTAAATAAATAAATAATATAAATAAACTTTTTAAGATATTTTTATCGACCATAGTTTTGCTCTATTGTCAAGTCTCTCGAATTTATCTGCCCATGTTTTGCGGAGATCGTTGTGTTCGTTTAAAAGGGCACAGGAATAATAGCCGACAAAATAAAAAAAGATGCATCATGATCTAAGTACGTGCCTGACATATCAGACAATAAGGTTTAGATCAGTTGAACCAGTTTCACTGATTATGACAAATTCACTGGTTAGAGCTGGATTTAAATCAACTGACAGAGATGGATATTGGAGAATGAATGACATTTGGTAACAAAGACCGTTTTGTGCTCCCGATGGGCAGACAAAATTTGTAACTACTTTGTTCAAACTTCCACTCCTCTTGCCCCCTTTACAACAACCACTTGTCAAGCTGTGAATCCTGGCGTCCCTTGAACTACGGATCTAGCAAGGTCATATTCTAGACACGCTTTTATTAATGAGATAATAACGTCTTTGATTACCCGCTTTTCAGTCGTGGTTGTACAAATGTCCACAATTAGGCCCTTTCACTTTTAAATAGTTTTTTTGCCAAGTTCCACTGAATTCGAGATAGAAGAAGGCAGAAACCTGTGCTATTATGTAAGGTACACTGCTTAACAATGATATCAGAAGACTATATAGCCATATCCAGCTAGGTGTTTTAATTTTTTATTTGCTCCCCACCTATTAGGGTAAGTCCCAAGGACTTACCGGGGGAACAACAGAAGTACAAATAGCCTTTACAACAAGTAGCACACAACAGTTAACACAGAAGGCAGTTAAGGCGTTCATCGACGTCTTCGATTCTCTAGCCACTTCTCTGGCATAGTTTCATAGTACAGGTAGAAGTTCAACTTCGTAGTGGCACCTCGTCCGTCCTCGACGTTGTTAGTGCAGATGATCCTCATAAATCTTCCAGAAGTCTTGTCAACTTTCTGGCGTAGACGCCATTCACTGCTACATACACGCACCTTCCACAGTCCGTTTGAGACCATGAATCCAAGTATTCACATCGTACCTTGTTTGCCAGGCTGCACGAGGTCGTACTTCAGCTGGGCGATTAGTCCTATCCGGCTGCCCTTCTCATTAGCCCCAGAGTTGCCCCTGGGGCTACCGGTGGTCACCAAATGGAGGTTAAGAGTAGGTTGGTGGTAAGAGCCTGGTTACACAAACAGTGTTAACACACAAATAAACGTGCAGGAAGTTTAACCTTGAATAATAAAAACCAATACAGCTTCGACAAAAATCAAATACTGAGAGTTTGAAATTTCAAAATCGCTACCGCTACGCCAAGATTGGTCTCCAACGTAGATGATGTTGGGCCATATGGATTCTGGAAAGTGATTGAAAATCGGCTGCTAAAGGCGCTTAAGTCAGCTTCTCCTGCCAATCTAGCCCAAAGCTTCATAAGTTGTCATTTAAAACAAACTATAGTCTCTCATTATGGAAAAGTACCGAAAGTGAAGACTCAATGTGAATGTGGGTGTTGAAGGCGACATCATTTGCGTGCACGGATAGAGCTTCAGTGGAGCCGAATTGGTTATGAAATGACTCAGCTCTTCAAAGGAGCTCCCTTTTCATTTTAAATCCCCTGTTCTTGGTCAGAGAAAGTTTCTCATATGCTCAAGCCAATACCACAAGAATGTGCCAATTAACTTTTGCTTTAAAGTAATGAAAGAGTCTTTAGTTAGCACTGCGTTGACAGAGGTGACATTTTAACGATTGCTCCGCCAATAAGGCCGGGATACGAGATCAGGTGACTTGCCGATGTTTCAGAAAATCAATAATCGATAAGAGTGCACTTTGACTTAGAAACTGAGCTACCATCGGTCTTGGGTGAAACTAAAAATTGGACAGGTCAGATGAGGTGTTTTTTTGGAATTTTCGAAACACTGTCTATAGCCTTATGCCAAAAACATTTTACATATTTACCGCATTCAGGACGTGACAGCCTTCTTGTCAAAGTGAAAGAATTTCTTTAGTTTCCATCCGATTCGTTACTTTCGGCGATCATTCTTTGGAAGGCGCGAGTCACAGAATTTTCACTTTTATTGGATTAGGTGATATGCTTTATCGAGGTGTTGTGCCACCCAGAATTATTCTTGTGTGCAGATCTCGAATTATTTAATTTATTCCTTAGCACAGTAACATAAATCCAGCACCAATATAACCTTGCTATTTCTAGTTCAACACTTTTTTCGCAAAAATCTTTAGTTCATGTTCCATATCTGTAGTCATTTGCTACCGGTCATTTTGAATATACAAAAGTCACAAGCAATGGCGCCTGGAAGTGTCATCATCAATCAGCTCGAGAAAGCTTGCAACCACTTTTGTTGGAGTACATATTTATGAGCTATGACATTTGGGACACAACCAATCCATGGATCCACGGATCTCTGGATGTAACGCCTATCCAACCCACTTTTATGATTGAAATAATCAAATACTTATACACGAACCTTGGATGAAAATATTGCATTGCCATCCAATTGGCTGTTTTAATATTGGGGTGATGTCCGATGTTCGCACCATTTTAACCACATGCTGACGTCGGACGTCATAACATTGTCAAGATTAGTGAGTCCTCCTGGTTGAATTATAATTGGTTTGGATTAACAACTCCTGATCCGGCGTGTGGGTATCGTGTCCAAATATCGTTATTACTTCATCGTTTCTACCACTTAGCTGGCTAGTCCATTGCTTCCTGATGTCACCTAGACTGACTCGGTGACCGGTCAATTAGTTATTTACTGACCAAATTACTAGATACATTTGGTAACTGATACGAATTGGGCTAGGCTTCCAAGGTTTAAAGGGCAAAATCCCGTAGAATTCAGGTTGTTTTGCTCTTGAATTTCGTTCCCAAAGTGTGCCTGCGCTTAGAAATGTGAGCGCGCTAACTACTCCTCTTCCCACGGCCCAACCTGGAATGCTCCTCGATGTCTCCAAGAAGAAAGATCGTACCACATTTGCTTAATAATCCTTCCTTTAAGGCTTGAAAAATTCTTTCAAGTCGCAATTATGTTATCCATATTGCTGAGCTTTTGCCTACTTCTTATCAAATATTTGAATACTGACTATTCATCTTCACTGATTCGACTGATCCTTTCAGTGATTTTTTTTTTGGCTTAGTTCAAAAAAGAGTATAGCTCCAGTCACAGCCACATAGAGCTGTGAAACAAGTTTCCTGATCTGAGCTGCCTAAGTCACCAGTAAACCAAGAGACTAGCGATAACCCAAAGCAATGGTTAAGCATATCATTCGTAGTTTGATAAATGGACTAGATTGGATGAATCGATGAAATGAACCTCTTTGATTCCTGACTGCATTAAATTTGCTATGCTAAGCTGTGCCGTAGAAAAACCAGCATGGCCCACAGCATCATATCGTAATGTCTGTTCCTCATTTAAAACCGCCGCAATTGTGGTGCCTAATAACAAATCCGGAGATAAAGAACTTAACTCAAGAGTAAATTCTAATCCGATCTTCAAAACTGGTGAAATGTAAGGATTAATTAATTTTCAACTACGGTGGATGGTATTTTGAACGAACTATACCTTCGCAAATGGAATCCTTTATTCGAAGATTTCTTTCTCAAGTTCACGGAAGTATTCCAAATTTGGTTATTCAGCCAATGTTTCAAACATCGAAGTTTCATCAAAGTGAATACAGTAATTAAGATACTTAGAAGCGAATGAGCCTTCTATTGAGTGCGTTCACGAATAATAACGAATCCGGATCAGCTTTACAATTTGATTTACTGAAGACCGATAACAAATGCTGTTTTAGACACTCCCTCAAGCACGGATATTCAAGCCCCTGTGGGTGCCAAAGATGATTACACATTGACTTGAACCACATCACAAATTCGAAAAATTACATTCTTTAACCGGAAGAAAACGAATCCGAGAAGCAGCTAATCGATGAACATAGTTCAATTCACTCATCTTGGCTTGAATGGTAAGTAGAGTCAATTTTCACTTAGTTAAGGCGGATAAATTTTTTACGATAATGACCGATCACACTTCTAATCTCCATCAACTCGAGGTAGAAATATTGTAGAGACTCGTCAGGGGCCAAGCAGGAAGGAGACGTTGACTTACCTTGATGTCCTGGAACTTCACTAGGAACAACAGAGTTTAAAATCCAGTTAGCTAAAAACTGCAAACAAGAATTCCCATGTGATACCGATCCGTCCATGGGAATTTAAGGAACGTTTCAGATGGCTTGATTTAACTTTCCTGCGGCATTAAAATACACATTCCAACAGCACTTTGAGTTATAGCAGTATGGCTTTACTTCGCCTCTCTAGGGTGATGAAATGAAGTTGGAATACAGGAATAGTAGACAGCAATATGAGAAAAATTGAAAGAAGGAATACACTGGAAGTGGAGAGGTAAAGGAATTTCTTTTTAGGGTCATTAAAATCGTGATTCTATTAATGTTTCTCTACTGATTCTTTTTAGCCTCATCTACATCCTTCTTTTTCGGCTCCTTCGTTTCCGATTCATTCGTTCCCGCCTTTGAGTCGCCTTCCACTATGCTCTTCTTTGCTAGCTTCTTCACTGAGGCCATTTTCCGAGGCTTTATGTAGGTCTGAAACCCGAACCAGAAAATATAATAATTTTGCAATATTTAAACAAAGTTTTCTGGATTTCAACTGATTTGCCATTAACTGAAAACCGAGTAAGACACGAGTCATGTAAATCCCTAAAACCACCACATGTTCTTATGTCATGCGACACGGGTAGAGCCCAAAGACAATGGCAAGGAGAATATTAAGCGCATTTCTAAATGCCTATGATTTATTAGTCATTAAGCTTGCAATCTCAACTTATAATCCGGGACCTAGTTGAAGGCCCTAGTATTCCATCTCGTGACTATAGAAAGTGGCCTCACTTTAAAGCTCTGAAACTCGATGGCTTGGGCTAAAAATGAGAAATAAACAACAAAGATATACAACCCCGGGTTCGGATTTCAGAATCGGTAGCTAAGATCACAGTTCGTGTGATTTCACAAACTTCAGATGATAATTTTCTCAAAAATGTATGATTTGAGAAAGGGAATGCAATGATGTGGACTAAGAAACTGCCAGCGTGTGTTTAAATACAAAAGTGCACAATTTCGTTTGCTTAAACTTTAATTGTTGTGGTTTACGATACAGTGTGGAAATATTAAACCAGTTACTGTCTATTTGGCTACAAAAGTAGAAAGGGAGTTCACGTACTCCCATCTAAATCTAGGGTACTGTGTAAGAAATGCAGTTATGTGGAGACTCACCTGGTAGTAAAAGTGGGAGAAAAGCATTAAGAAGATGATGGCATAGGAAATGATCCACCAACCAAAAAGGATGGGGTAGTCACAATCCTTGAAGAAGAACAATTGTGTAGTATGGGCGATCACAATTAAAAATTGCAAGATCTGTGCTGTGGTCATGTACCTAGGCGTAAGAGATAACAAAAATGAGAGTGGATTAATTATCATCCACATCAGAGAGAACTCAAAGTGACATCGTAAAAGGACTCTAAAGACGTTTCTTAATAAAACCTTGCTACCTATACCACCTTAAGAGTAATCGCTATTCATGTAGCGAGAAACCACGGTTACCTGCAGTTGTGACCAAATAAAAGAGCACTCAGCACTGACCGAATGATATGATTAAAAGGAGACCCCGGAATTCATTTGGGGGCATGAGTACCTGAGATCTTGTGTGCTCAACTCGAGAAGAAAGTGAGCATTTGATCTTAAAGTCTATTTTTTAAGGTACAGGTGAAAGAGCAAAACGACTAAACAATCAGGCGATCTAAGAACTAGAAATATTGGAACAATTAAAAACAAGAAAATTTAGATCTACATCAATTTAAAAGGAACCGAAATGTGACAGAGTTAGAACTGCCCAACTTCTCATTTTGGCTACAACGAAGTGTCTATTAAAGATCACTTCAGATCTCTAGTGATAATAATTCGACCAAGTTAATTAAATAAAAATTTTGATTGTGAAATCATAACTGGGCGATTGAGAAACTCCAACGAATCCAAAGTTCAAATTACGGTTTATTAGTCTTTAAAGCCTGAAAATATGAGTCGGCTAAAAATTGTGACTAACCCAGGGCACAAAATGTGCGCCTCAACTACCTCAAGGATTACAACGCCTCCTTATATGTAAAATAACGTAAGTATAATCAGATTAATAGAAAAAAAAAACAGAACGACGAGCATTTGAGAGATCCCAATAAATCCATTATAAGCAGACTTTGGAGTAATTGTCTGAGATCCCAACGAAGATATTGATGTTAGCTGATTTATACGACTAGTAACACGTTTACTTGATTTACAGTCTCACGGGTCCGACAAAACTACGAAGACTTTAATAACTCGAGGTGAAACCCCGGATGAACCTTAAGCTATCAGAGGTCACTGATTAAAAAGCTCTGTTTGCCCGAATGAAAATCCGAGGCCTAAAAATCAAGATAAATTACAGCCTTCAATGACAACTAAAACTTATCATTAAAACCGCAAATACATCAATCAACCACTTAACGGGTGACACAGGGTATGTCCGGATCAGTAAAGAAGCTGCCGAATGTGTCCTAGAGAGGTGGTAATCCAAAACCAATTAAGCTAGAGTAACCAAAAATTAAAAAATTCGAGCCGTTGAACATAATTTCGGATCCAAAAAGCAAAGAAAAAGTACTCACTTCTTCCACCATAGATAGGGGTAAAACTGGGGACCAGCTGCAGCTAGCGCATAGTACGTGTACATCCAAGCATGGATGAAGCTATTAATCAAGGCGTGGAAGGTGCTGAATCCACCTGTATTTAATAAAATAAAGCCAAGTTAAAAAAACAGACGCAAATGTCGAGAAGTTTTTGAGATCTAACCAGGCACGAATTTGACACCGAACCACCACGACGCGGCCATCGCTGCATGATGAAAAACATGGAGGAAAGTGATGAGCTGAAATTTGCGCCGTAGGACGAAGAATACGGTGTCAGCTAGTTCAATGAGTTTGCTGATGTAGAAAACCCAACAAGCACGAGCCATTCTGAGCGCTTGAGGACGCATGGAAGGGTCCACTGGCTGACACCCAAGCGTATAGCTACCAAAAATCCATCCGGCAACACTGAATTCATATACCAACCATAGAGAGAGAGCCACCATGCAGGCGTTGTAGAAAACCATAATGTTGCGAAGTTCAAAACCTGAGGAACGCTGCGCCATTACTTTCTGCCCGTACCAGACAACGAAAAGATACACGCTGACGATGCCAAATGTGGGCATAGGGCTGGCCATCATTGCCCAATCGGAGACACGAGGATCACCGTTTGAAAGCATCCTGTTGTAGGTTGACTTAACTTGTTCTAACAATGGACTTGCTTCCTGCATGGCGGAGCTAAAATTAATTTGAAAACAGGTGTCATCATGATGTACAAGGAAAAGTGGCCCGTTACTGAAACTTTTAGTAAATAAACCACATTGCTGACTTATCTAATTTTTTTGTGTAAATAGAAGGACTATTACTTAGAAATATTCAGAAACACAAATATACTTCCCAAGCTTACACAGGCGGCACGCGCGAAAAACCGAGTGACAGTAACCGCCAAACCAATCGATTTGCTAGGCATTATAGCTATGTTCTCAAGGTCATTATATTAACTTAAATGAACAGATTAAATCACATTAATAAAAGTTACCATGAGAAGTCAAAATGAAAACTTATTTTGAAATATTTATAATATTTGATGGCTCAAGCTTTAATTACAGATTGTTTTTTCCTACAGTTCACTTTTCCTTCTGGTTTTCCCAAGAATACATTCATACAGTTTCATCTTTTTTTTTTCATGGAGAAAAAGCTTATGAGTGCTAGCCTCATTGAATGATATGATTCAATATATCAATGTTTCCTATGGCCCCTATAATTAAGATTTGTCCTGAAAATTGACTATAATCCAATTTTTTCCACAAAAAAACTTGAATTTAGCCGCATAAACTTTGAGCTGTGTCTGAAAGAGTACCTATTCAAAGAGCATCTTGCCTGGGAAATTGATGTGTAGATGGCAGGAGAATTTATAGAGCAGCACATGGATGAAACTAATTAGTGACCATATTGGGATTCTTCCAAAAAGATTCTTTTATATTGCTGCATCCGTGGACTTTGATTTGCATTATTTTCTTTCAAACTTTGTTTTATTAGAGTCAACAAAACCATACAGGTCCTCTGAACTTTTTCCAAGTGCCATATTATGTCTGCTTCGATAGTCAAATAATTGTTTTCTTATTAGGTACACTGTCAATTTAAGAGGTCAAAGTCGTGGAAAGAATGAAATCCTGATTTTTCGGTTCCTTCATCCATCATAAGCTAGGAAGTCTAGAAGCGCTCTGTTGTCTTTTGCCTTCAAGCAACTTAAATTTCAAAGTATGAACTCACAAACTTGAGTTCTTTGATGAGTAAACCCCGAAACCTCCGTCCGTTTACTGATGTCTTTTAAGGGATCATGTATTAACTAACGAGGAAGAGAAGCGCACCATGTAAGTCAAATCCCAGCTTTATGTTGAAGTCCTCCTAGTGAAAAGTACCAGGTAGATGTAGCGGAGTACTCCGTGGGCTCTGTAGAAACTGAGAAAACAAATACCTGAAGGTGGTCAAACTGCTTCCTCTCTAATGGAAGATTAATGGGAAATGCAACTCCAGACCACCGGAGCGTGTTTTTTTTGAAGTAAAAAGTGATATTAATTTTCTTATTTCAATACATTCCCTCGCCTTGAGTCCGAATAACACCTGAAAGTGATTACACCTTATTTCTCTCAGACAAGGATTGTGGATGACAGTGTGAAATCAAATTTTTAAGGAACGCATTAACATTAAATGCGTATTTAAATTTTTTATTGGCATCCGAAGACTAGGTCTTCCTTGTCACTTTCCTTTCTATGTATAGATTTCGTATCTCGATTCAGTACTCTAAGAAGAACCATGGCATTCGAAAACTGAAGCAACATTTAACAGACAAATTTGCGAAACTTGTCATTTGATGTAATTTCACCTTGTGTGGCAACAGCCAACCAATTTTCTGCTCAATAAAGTCCTGCTTACTTTAGATGTTTCATTCAGTTTCATTCTTCTAGACGAGCAACATTATACCCCCGAAATTTTCGTAAAAACTAGCGATCAAGTCCAACATTAACTTTTCCCACTGACTTTGAATAAGGAAGATATGCGTGAAATTTTTAACGTGAAATCCCCTCTTACTGCAGGTAATAAAGGATTGATCTGGAAGAATATATGTAAAAAGCACCCAGGGAAATTATGATGTTCAGATGTCACTTTCGGTTTTGGTTTCCCTAATCTCTATATTCAAGGTCTCCAGTTTTTGTCTCCTCAAAATTTTTTTCAAATTCTTCATCCTCTCCGTTTGTCAGGTCATTATCCAAATCTCATTCAATCACACAGTGGCAGAAAACATACGAAGAAAGTTGCCTAGAATGAATGATCAATTTCTTCTCATTTCAACGTTTGTTTTGAACAGAGAAGACGAAATATGGTACTTACAAAAAAATTTATTATGCTTCACAAAAAATGCTCAAATAAGTACGGGGACCTTTGAGAGAAAATTGACTGGTGAAGCGAGTGACGAAACCAAAGTGAGTCGGCACCGTGACGGGTTCTCTACAACAGAAAGACCTAATTTTGTAGTTCCACCTACCAAATTTACGAGTGGGGGGATGGCGACTTGAGAATATGATGTGGATGGGAAATTTATGTTTATTTGAACTAAGTAAATACAAATAAATAAATAAATTCATCTCTGTGTTATTAACCCTTTCATAGAGCATGACCTCTTGTCATCAAAGTTTAGAGATTCTTTGATACATTTCCAACAACCTGAAATCAGTTTGGCTGACCTGATCAAGAACCATAAGTATGTTTATTAATTATAAATGGAGTTCAAAATGGCAGCACCGTGATCAAATAAATCCATGTTTAGCGGTCTACAACATCATTCGTTAAAGAAACAGTAAAACAGTCTTCTGTTGTAAAAATAAATTTTTATTAGCTATTTTATTTATTTTCTCTCTACCTATTAAGCACAACAGTCAAAACAGAACAGTAGTAACGTTTATTGACGTCTTCGTTTGTCTGGTCTCTTCTCTGACATGGTTTCGTCGTACAGGTAGCAGTTCAGCCTCAGCTCAACTTCGTCGAGCCACCTCGTCCGAATTCGTCCGTCTTCATATCTCCTCCAGAAATTAACATTCTGGTGGAGATTCCATTCATATCTATTTGGAAGTGCAGTCCATACTCCAGTTTGAGACCACAAACCCGGTTATTTACATCGTGCGTCCTTCACAAAGCTGTAAGAAGTTATACTTCTGCTGGCATAATCTAATTGTATACATCCGAAGGGTGATTAGTCCCATCCGGCCGCCCCTCTCATTAGCCCCCAGAGTTGCCCCTGGGGTTACCAGTGGTCATTACGAGGAGGTTGAGATAGGTTTGACCACAGATATTCAATTTGGAGCACATGAATATTAGGGGGTTCATGCATTCAAAAAGACTAAACTGGCATCTGGTTCAAAATCACTGAATGTGAGAGAGGCCTCGAAATCGTCATTCAAACACTCGATCAGAAAACATCGGAGATATGATAAACTGGCAACCCTATGAATTTCAGAATCGATTTCGCATAAATTTGGTTGTATTCATCACTAGCTTATCTAGCAAGCTTTAAGGACGAAGTGTACGAACGAATCTCCCCGAACGGATCAAATTGACTGTGCTTGCAACCAGCAAGCCTTAGCGTTTTCATCAGGAATTTCGACCTTCCACCTATTGCTGGAAGGAACTCATTGGACCGAATAAAGAATTTTAGCAAGTGAGCGTAAGTGTGGTGACGAATTCAACCAAATTTACTTCTTAGGTCTCCATTGAGGAGACTCTCGAATTTCATTTATGTTAAGATGAGTAGAAAGATATCAATGTGAACCTTAGAGAAGGGGACTGTTCTAAGAAGACGGCCAATGATGCCGAAGCTAAAGATCCCCTGGCTGGTCATAATCGCTTCTTATTTGGACAGTCCACGACTGTAGTGCTCACGTCACATTTTCGGCCCTTGAAACAGTAGGTATTATCATCCAAGTTTTTGGAATCTTTATTGTTTTTTTCCATCAATCCCAAATTAATCTGGAAATCTAAGCTGGAATATCATAGATATAATAAGAGCCATTAAAAATGCTGAATGAAAGTTGGCTCATTTTTCATCAGGCTTCCTCACAGGGGTTTCATCCTAAATGGATGACGATGTGGTGCGTTAAATTACAGTCGATAGACTCGGGCTTGTCGTTTACAAACTTTTTACTGTGTATTTATCGAAATTAAAGCCGACAGGATTATCCACCCATTGTTGGAAGATCTAACGATGCAAATTATTGCCGTATTAAATCGTTTCTTGCAAATATGATGTGGAACCTTGTCATGAACTGGCACTACATTCTATTCCATGATTGTCTTCTAAATGCTCGCGCCGAGTCATCATAAGGTGAATAGACTAATTTATGAACTTTCAAGAAAACATTCCACTAAGCCTATATAGAACAGTTCATTAGCCCTTACGACGGGAGATTATTTTGTACGGCTTGCAATTAGTTAACCACTAGTTTTCCAGTGGATATTTTGGCAATTTCGATCCTCATTATTGAGTACCTTACGGATTCGAATTTGCACCGAATGATTTTCTACGAGCACCCTAAACTTTGGATCTTGTTTAGTGTCTATCGATTTCATTTTTGTTGGTTACATTTCAAGATGGTTTTACAAATTTTATAGCTTAGATGTTTCGATTGTTCCATTAATGAAGCTTCCGTTTTTCAGATGAAGGGGCTGGCGGTGATAAAATGGACGGCAGTGAGGCAGGTGAAAATTAGTTAAAGAGGGTGGGGCAAATATGTGCTAAGGTAGATGAGGATGATAACAATGACATACACATGACCTACTGAGATGGAGCCTCAGCTCGACAAATCGCTGAACAGATCCGATACTTCATTCACTGTCTAAATAGGCTTGACTGTTTACTAAAATTAGACATCGGTGTATTCATCTGCTTTAAAATTATGCTTTTGTCGCAAAGAACAATGGGTATTTGACGAGTACTTTTTGGTAATGTAGAAGCCACTTCTCATTATTCTGGAGGGATCCTCTTACGTTTCACCGTCGTAAATTTTCGAGAGCTCACAAATCAGTTCGTTCAACTTTCGAGAACTAGGTGCAAGCATCTAAAAGGCAGTCATGAACTAATTTGAAGAGCCGATTCATTTCAAGGTTCCACACCAAGACACGATTCACTGTGGCAACTATTTGCATCGTATGATCCTCCAAAAACTCTTCAACATCGATAAATATACAGTGATAGGTTTGTAAAAGGAAAGCCACCATCAAAACTTTTAAAGTCAGCAGATTTGATATCGGCAGTCATTTAAATACTACGAAAAAGGTCACATTTGTGTTGACTGTGATCGATTAGCGGGCAGTTTCATTAATGTATTAGAACAAGATAATGCCACTTTTCTAAGTGAATCTGGTAAAATCCAGCCGACTTTCCTAGAGTAAACTGATGGACAAAGCTTGTCCCCAAGGAATGTAATGGGTACTAACTAAAAACGTCTTGTACACGGTTTTTAAGCTTGGAAACGTTCCCGATCTCATCGCCAGAAGTATCGCCACTAAACAATTTTTTCCGAAAAGTACTCAGCTGTGTCCAATCCATGCCTGATGCAACTCACTTACAGGCTACACATGCATCATTAGAAAAAAGAAATACTGGATCCACATGAAGAACCTTTGCTTGTTTGGACGATGCCGATTTTCAACTAAGAGTTATAAATTATTGACCTATGACAGTGAGTCCTTGAGTAAGTTCCTCGGATACCTCAGGCTATCAAATAAGAAAATTATCTTCCCTGATGTCGAAAAGGCATTAGGCATCGTTGAAGCGATTAGCAATAACTTTTGGAAAATAGGTAGCTGAATCCCAAGACAGGATTATTTTCACTTTCTCCAAATGTTGATTTCATTTAATCCTACTATACCACAGATTAAGTGAGATTCTAATTTATCAATTCTAGCACCCTTGTTTACTTCTGTAATTTACTGTAAAAAAACTCTTAGGCTGTTTGTGTTGCTTTTCTAAGACTAGAGCTAGTGATTCCTTTCTTTTGAAAATTTGGCAGACTGAAACTATTTAGAGAGTTAAAGTTAATGTGGGTTATAAGCTCCCAATGTCGGGATAGAAAATGAACACAAGTAAACTAGATTAAGACAAAAGATAAAACACACTCAAGAATAACAAACAAAATAACCACAATTCATGATTTTCTCCTCACAAGAGAATTAGAATTCAGACACAAAACTTTGAAAATCAGAGCTATTCTGCAGGTGATCAGAATATGTCTAGGGTGGTAATTCTCCAGAATTATCCTTGGACGAAAATCGGCCCAATTAAATCACAATCTGTAAAGCTAATATTAATTTGAAACATTTATTATTTAAACTGATGATTGCCGCATCATTTTTCATCTATCAGTAGCTCTAAAACTTATTAACACATTCAAAGTAGTGATTGAAATCCCAGTATTTTAACATTAACCATATAATTCGTCGTAGTTCCCCTCTAATAATAATTTTAAATTTGAAAAAATTCAACCTAAAATTGATTGCTTTGAAGACACCGTTCGTAATCGTGGAATGTCCTCTTTGGCTCCTACTCAAGGTCAGATCAGCGATCAAATCGCGGACCCGACGCCCCTTTAATCGAGATCCTTTTGATTTACTCTGATGAAGAAATTAATCAAACAAGAAATACTGCGGTATGTATGTCTGTTCTTCAAGTTTACACATTTAGCACTATTAAGGCATCAACCAAAACTGTAGAAAACTATAATGTAGACTATTTCAAGAACAACGCAACTTTTATATTGAACCTTACAATGAAGACAAACACAGGAATGCCGTTTTTTACTTTTGGTTGTAACAGTTATAAGAAATGTAATGTCAGCACTAGGTTATATCACAGTTGAGGCCACGAGGAGTAGACAATTGAGGTGAATTTAGGACAGACGGAGACGGAGGGTGGAAGAGAGACGAGGAGAAACGATAGGCAGTTGACTTTTGGACTCAACATGACTCTCACGAAACAACGGGTTGGCGGGTCGTAATCTAGAATATCATGAATAGAAGATTGATATGAGGCCAATATCACTTTAATATTCATTTTAGTATTTTGAGTTAGGAGTCAGAAATCTCACTGATCGGTCAAGCTGAGAGCATATCCTTTTTAAACATAAATAACTGGATTAAGTGCTCATAGCTTGCTGTCATCTGGAGCAGTGGTGGTAGATCTTTGCTCGGACTATTGGCCAAAGTCTGTCTATGAAGTCCGCCTTATGAACCATCGGTGACAAAATCGAAATAGTCTCGGAATCATATCTACACGAACGATCGGATTTTTCTCCTCACAAGTCTAGTTTAGTTAGTTTAGTTTAGCTTTCACAGCGGTCGACGATTATAACCAGGAAAATTATATTTCAAGGCAGACGAATAGATCATGGCTTGATCACATTAGAAAATCCACCAGTTCAAAAAAGTCCATCGATGGAGCATACCACTTCCATTCCATTCTTTCTATCAGATTGAATCAAGGCGTTTCTCCAATGACTGGAATGGTCACACAAGCTTGTAATTATTGAATTACGAAAAAATAGCCCACTTGTGTGTCTCAACCCTACGATTCGCTTAAGTGAAAAAGAGCCATCTATAAACAGAATATTTAGGTGGAGACTCCTACTATAGGTAACATTTCGGGCATCAGATCAAAAGGCATTTTAAACCAAATCAAAAAAAATTATGGTTAATCCGACAGTGATTATGGGTGATTATCTAAACCGAGGCCTCACAAGGTGAGGAGAATGCAAAACTCAGATAATTTCAGCATTAAAACCATGAAAGATAATCCCTGACTTTGTTAACTCCTAACCGAAACCAGTAATCAAGACTGGCTTAAGCTAATGGAAAATAAAGTTTCCTTTTTTCCTTGGGCTAATTTGATCTGTTTTCACTTAATCCACCGTTCATTCACGTGAACCATCTAATTCCCGAAGTATTGAATTAAAATGAGAATATGATTATTTTTGCAGAATTAATACAAGGTTTGAGCCTTTTATGGCTGGTTGCTTTAAGTGCGCAGTCCATCAAATGCACTATTAATGAACTGACAATACCTACCACCGTCAATTCTTATTTAGTATTATATTTAGGTAAATTTGTTTCTCAATCATTTTCTATTAGGATTGCATAAAGACCCGATTATTATTATCATTCAAAGACGAAATGACACGGAAATGTGGAGCTCTGGGAGAGATCAGGTTAGAGCTAATGAATTTGATAATAAAAAAAGTTAGTTGATAACTAATATACTACTGAAATTATGATAATGTTTGATATTTAGCTACTACTGATTATCAACAAAAAATTGTGTGTGTGGACTGCTTAAGTCAAGGACAATTAGTTATAACTTATTTATTTACGCTGATGTCCTAGCAATATGCTAATTTTGACGAAAAATCCTAAATGGCTGAATGAAATATTCATGCAGTGAAAAGGTCACGAATGGCCTTTCATCTAATCACGTTTATCTTGTTTTTGTAGTTCTCCGGAAATCTAGATCGTCTTTACTGCAATATCCTAATCATTGAAGTCGAGCAAGGCTTCTCATGACCTAAAGGAGTTTAGAAGTAACCTCAGCTATTAAAAAATCTACCTATTTTGTATGAGTCTTTAATGGGCTTCTGAGAATAATGAAGGCGGTACATTTGCCAGCCTGTGACAGCGATAAAAAAAGCCTTTAATAAACATCAGCCTTTCATCTAATTTGTTATCCTCAAATGCTAACGTTCATAAACAAAAAGACGGCATTTTGAGGCGCATTAGAATAAAACAAACGGTCGTTCATGCGACGAGTCGGTAGACTCATAACATTCCGTACTTGGAAGTCGCTGACTGGTCACTCAACTCAGCGGTATAAGGGGAAAAGTTAGAATCTGTTAGTGTCAAATGCTATTTACTTGGATAGATGAAATATGCTGCACTTGTAAATAAAACTCATGGTTTACTTATCTCCTACCTGTGTATGACCGGTGGTAATAATGAATAGGGCTTTAGGCCAAAAAAAATGTTTTTGCGATTCACCAACAAAAAGGTTGCTTGATTGACAAGAAAATGGTAGATGCGAAATAGCTAATGAACGAACTAAAACTAAAATATAACACACCTTTTCGTTAACAGGCACACGATTTGTTGGTGTTCTTATTAGTTTCAAGATAGATGCCACCATTGGAATTTTTGGAGGAGTTGTGTACTCGCGTTTTTGTGACAGACTCCTCAATCCGCTTCATCACTAGGTCTAGAAGCATGTCGATCGCAGCGGAGACATTTTTGCCACTTAAAGCGCTTGTCTCAATATAGGGAACTCTGGAATATAAAAGTAAAGATTTTGGCATAACATCAAAGGGCATACTAAGTAAAAATACTTTGAGCATTTCACAAATTGTTCAAATAGCGTTATTAGAAAAATACTTGAATGAAATAATGGATAATTTAGGTCGACTCAAAGTCGAAAGATGCAGCAGTCAAGGGCAATACTGTTGCGATTCTAGATGTTTTCCAAAAAAAATTGACCAAAGAGTGGGCGCTGGGCCGGCACCCAAAGATCACAACGGGGGACCAAACAAAAGCCAAGTGCCATCATCGAGACACAAACGGTGATGAACCTTATGCAAACATAGAAAAACACTATTCAAAGATGGACTTCCAAGAAAGGCTAACAAATTATAAAATATTTTCACCTCCATAACTCTAAAGATTAACTGTAAGATCGAAAACGATCGCCATTTTCGATGGATTCTTCTAGATATATACATGGATATGTCTCCTCCATTTAGAATTAGTGCAGTCGTGGATATATCGAAATTTGTTATAACGTTAAAAATTTTCATCTTCGATTATGAAATAATATCTTAGTGACATCAGAGAAAAGTACTTATAAATCCAACTTCCGTCCACGTAGCTCTATTTTGTTCTCGTGTAGTTAAATCTTCCATCGTTTCACAGAACTCAATTTCTAATAACGTTTTTACGATCTTTCCATAGTCTTGTTTTAATTCTTCAATGCATACGTCACCTTACTTTAAATTACCGCTTCTTGCTATCCTCTGCCTCAAGGTACAAATGCATGCGGTTGGAGCGATTTGATTGGTTTTTGGAGTTAATGAGCTCACCTTTCGCCTATGCCAAAGAATTTGAGCCTTCGCAACACAGCCACGTGCATGATTTTGGCAAATATAATGTGAAGAGCATCGCATTTAGAAAATCAAGTGTGGAGGCAAAGATCTTGTAGTACTTTTCATTTCGCTGCTTTATCAGTAGTATATTACATTGCTTTGAGTTAGATAATTCCGCTGTTAGTTAGTCTTTTAATGTATGAAAGACGCCAATGTTGACAAGAGTTTCACCAATTAGAGAAGGTGAAAAGGTCATACTCGAAAGATACCTAGCAGAACTCGGCGCCGATTTTTTTTAAATTTTCTTTCCGTGATTCATGGAAAAATCGCCTGGAAATTATAATTCCATGAGCTAACTTCTTTACCTATCCAGGTCAAATGTTGTCGAAGGTTGATTGTGCTTAAATGCTTCAATTTTGTGTTAGGGTCCAAACCACAGCAATCTTCGTTCAATTACTGAATTCAAATTTGAATGCATGATAGATTGAGAAAGCTTGGTGCTGCTGCCTGCCTCGACCGTCTGTTTTAGCCTTCGCACCTACTCTCTTTTTCTCCTTCCTAGTAACCGCTACGGCGGCTTGCGTAATCATCAAATTTGAATTATTTAGGGTAGAGTCAGTGCTTACTAGTGAAATTCGGTGCTATTGGTTCTATGCTGCACCAGTGTAAAAGTCAAGGGTTACTGAAGCGCAAAAACTGAATGATTGTATGAATAAGACCTATTGTTAAGAAGAAATTCAAATTGTTTGTTGAGATAAGAACGAAAGAAGTCTTCTAGCGAAGCGAACGGTGGTGAACATCAACTTCAATCGAGGAAGCCGAGAAACGATTTCCAGATCATTTATAAATTTCTTCTATTAACAGTACGTCCTCGCGCAAACGGCATTTTTTCATTTATAGGATTGAGAAGAATAAATTCAACATAAAACCATGTAAAATACAATATAATCTTCCATCTAGTTTAATCACCACAGCCTCTTTGATTCTATAAATAAACTGTTACGTAATAGTGATCTTATGGCCTCAGTACACACGATTTCGAATCTCTCAAATTGAAATAGGGAGAGAAATTGCATTAAATTGAACGTCCGTTTTGGAAAATATTATTTCATGGAAAGGGATTGATCAAGAAGAGAAAAATGCTTCAATTTTAAAAATTCGTTTCCCGGAATCAGAGAACATTAAGAATACCACTGCATGAACACATATTCTGGCAGCAGTTGAACCCAGATCATCGTTTTCTCAAAAGCACCCCACAATCCCTACATTATGACCGAATCAGTTCATTCACTGAAATGAATTGAAATTACGAGGGCTAGATTACTTAACTAAATCAAAAATCAAGAACTCATGTTAATGAATCCTTTCTCATTGTACCAGAGTTTACGCTTTTGAAGTTTTAAATCGCTCATATTAAGATAGCTTCAGACACATCTCGACTCTAATTCCAACAGTCGCTGAGTTTGAGTTTCTCAATCAGCTCCGATTTCAATTTTAAAAATTTCGAATGTTGGCGCTTGACTGATGCCAAAGAACTCTTATGTTTACTCACTGGGTTATTAGAAAAATTACGCGCAAATGACTGCTTTAATTTATTGCGTTTAGGGATAATAAATGAGAACCAAATGTTCGACAATACTTTTAATGGAAACAGAGAACTTTCCGCTCCTTTTTTTGGCCCATCACAAGATTTTTAATAAGGTATTACTGAAAAAGTAATCTTAAGAATAATTGCTTAGAAAAAGGTGATCCAAAGTAAAATGACCTTTGAAATTCGACGTAGTTTAGTTTAGTTTAGCTTACTTACTAAGTAATTTCTATTAGATTCAAGACATTATTCAGCTCCTTCATAAAGAGATCACGAGAGTATTTCATAGAAAATCTCTAAAGCACACAAATTCATGATCAAGAGTAGCCCAACATTTTGTTGATTTTGACAAAAGAATGACTACCTTAGGATTATGCTCTAAAATTTATATCTATCAACATCAGGATACCTCCCAAGGGCTCGAAATCACTTGATTTTTTCAAGGCCAGTTTATTCACTGCAAAAAAATTAGGCTACTGAAAACTTTCTAGACAAAAGTCCCGAGTCCTAATGCTTTATAAACGTCCAGAAAATCGCTGGGAGGACAATAATGGATTTGAAAAGCCAAAGAGACAAGAGCTATTTGGTTCATGTGATCAAAAGTTCTTGTTAAATGTCTATGTTAACGGATTAACAATGAGGACTTAAGCCTTGGGCCTATCTGCATCAACTACGGAGCTCCTTCGCAAGAGAGTCCATAAGATACAACTTGAAACTTGAGGGTTTGACGGCTTGTTGCGTTCATACCAAACGATGGGCTTAAGCTAATGCATTTTACATCTGTGTGAAAAATCCAGGCACGACTTCAATTTCACAAAATGAAATTTGTGCAAGAGGGGTATTATGCTCAAAAATGGATAGGAAATGCATAGATTCAGGAGAAACGATAAACGGGGAGTGACTCCCAAAATCGGGTCCCATCCAATGGATGGATTAAAATTAAGCTTCAAAGTGTTCATCCACTCATCAACAAAATAATGAAGACTGAATGCCACCAAATGGGTTCTATTTTCTTTGTCAATTCCAGAGAAGTGGTTAGCATTTGGTCTGGTGGAGCAGAGTAATTTCGTGACATAAATTTATGAAATAAATGCTTGCTACTGGCTATCGAAAATATACTGTATTTGCTATAAGCTTTGTAAAAAAATTAATAAATATATTTATTATTTATTGTTTAAATTGTCGAAAATAGTTCAAAGTGATTGGAAAAGAGTGTGCCTTCATCAGTAGATTATAAGCAAGCAAATAGATCTTAAAATGAAATTGAAATTTGAAACAATCATGGCCTGATTCAACTATTAGAGGGTAGTAATTTACTTGATGGAAAATTGTACTACTTTCTTCATTGGGTTATTTTATAGACGTTTTGACTTTTGGGAATTATGTTTGCAGTCAAAGAGCTTCGACACTAGAAGGATAGCATTCTTAAAATAGGTATCACTAAATTAAGCTCACAAGATAAAGGCCTCGAGCGTCTTCGAATGTAGAATTTTATGGATTATCTCCTCATCCAAAAAATGTCAGTTAAATAAATGGTCTCCATCAACCAACCTCCAAAGATTGACGAAGCAGAGATATGAGCTGATAATGCATGGCTTTTTTGCATTACCATTCGCTATGGCGTCAGAAAGCCGCCAGACGTATTAGAAACCGGATTGGAAGCTACTTCAGAGATCCAGTCATTGGCAATGACTGTGATAACATCTAACTGTCCACTATTAATGACTTCAGATAGAATGACGAGAAAGAACTGCTTGTCAAAACCTCGATATACGTAAAATCCAGATCTGTTAATGACTCAAAGTTGTCGACCATTTCTCCTATTTGAAGAATAAGCAGCTATGCGTTGTAATTTAATAAAGAAGATAATTAATATAAAAACTGTTATTTCCTTCTGAGCCTTATTTTCATGGTTTTCTGATAACTTATCATGTTTTCCTTTGCTACTTTGCACACGTTCTTCAAAGTAGTCCGAAAGGATTGACTATTACGAGCCTTAACAACGCAGTCTTAGTTGCAGGGGAGCTGGATACTCGGAATTCGGAGGCAGAAAGTTAATTAACCTATAGTTCTGCAATACAGATGAAGTGAGCACAATTGGGGCTTTGGATTTTGTAATCAACTGATTAGTGTAAGCATGCGTGGTTGAGTCCGTAATGAAATAGAATTATAATCCACACTCATTGAGGCTTCATTTCATTATTTTTCTTACTGTTTGAGGTTCTCAGACCGGTGATCATGGCTTGGCCTGCCAGTTACACCCATTTTTCTAGTTTGTTCTGGAACAAATAGAGAGTCCCTCTTTATTGGGGCCAAACTATGGCATTATTAGCCTCGTACTTATATTACTTTCAAGTTCTCATAAGTCCTGTCATTGTTCTAACAGCTAAAGGCCATTCACATTACCCATGACTTCTTGCTACTTCATGGGCTCAGGAACACATGGTCTTTTTCGATCCCGATTCGCCCAGGTGAACGTAGGTCTTTGAAATTCAGTTACGATGAGGTTAAAGATATGATCCTGATCAAAACACCAAAAAACCGTAAGCAGCTGTTCTTTAGTAAATTATAGGGAAATTATTAATAAGAAATGAGGAAGTAAAATAACTTTTATCCTTATAAGTTTGCAATTTTTCTGAAAATCAAAATATTAGGTTTGATTATTTAAGTGCTTGATTAATCTGCTCAAGTAAGGAACCAGGTGAACAGTAGTGCTGAAGATGCAACAATTTTTTTCCCAATGAATTAATTAAAAATGTGAATTATGAGGTGCGATTGTTACTCACTGCAATTCCTGGGCCAATCGTTGCGCATCTGAAGTAGATATTACTCGCTCCTCGGTCTTATCCGCCTTATTTCCCACCAAAATTACATCAGGTCGATCACAATAGGCGTGCTGACATAATAGATTCATCCACTCTCGGCAGCTCAACAGACTTTTCTCGTTGGTCAGATCAAATACCAATAGGAAGCCCATTGAGTCACGTAGAAACACAGTACAAAGACTGCGGAACCTAGAAATCGGTTTTGATAAAGTTAATTAAGCAACAAAAGCTGTAGAAAATCTAAAATTTGCTAGCGGTTAGGTCTCCGAAACCTGGTTCTTAGAACCTAGTAGCAAAATAGAGTGGAACTTACCTTTTCAAAATTGTCTCAAACAGTTCCCAGAACTTACTGGTCTCACTATTCTAGAATCTGCAAGGACTCCTCACGTGCAAACCCCATATTCGATCAACCTTATCCTAGGATTTCGCTAAGCTTCTCTTTCACACTTCTCATCCAAACATACAAATTATCCAAAAGTGATTTTGGTTTCAAAGAGTTCTTTCTTGATTTGGTTTAGTTTATCTCTACGATTGATGCTAAACAGTTTCGTTACTATTTGTCTTAGCGTTTATAAAAGCTTGAAGTAGGCGGAGCTATGCAACGGTTAACAATACAAGACGATTTATAACTAATTCTAATTTTTGAAGCTAACCAACACACATGCATCAAAGTACGCTATTTTGATTATCTGGAATTACGGAGAACGCCTGTTCATTTTTTTAGAGTTCAGGCTGCGCAATTCGAACACTGTGCTTCACATACTCCGACACGATTAATGAGGAGTATTGGGTCTACTACAAGACGTGGTAACTAATCTTTTTTTGGTGTGATTGAAGTGATTGGAGCTTCCATGAACGTCGCTCATTAGAAAGCTGACTGAGAGCATGGTGTCGACAAGCGTTATTTTCGTGCCATATTAGAACCTTAGACTCGAAGATCATGGCTGAACACACGATTTTTCAATTAGATCGGTTGTTAACATGATAATCCGACTAGGCATCGTTTGGGAACCGACTCCCACTGTTGCTGATTTTTTCTCAGCAACAATAAGGTGTCCTAAACAATCGCATTGGAAACTGTGAACATTGCACATAACGAAGATTAAATTGTGTAAGTAAACATTGATGAAATAATTCGCATGTGCTGGAAATTAATATCTTGCACTAGGTTACCGTCAGACAGCTGATTCGGCGTGTAAATCGAGAAGAAAACTCTAAAATCTTTACTATGATTCCAATTTGCAAATGATGGCTGCAGTAAGCTTCAGTAGTAATAATGCCTTGCCCATTAGTATTGGTGCATAGAATGCATTGAATGGTATGACTTAAAGAAACGTCGCAACATCAGATATAAAAGCTATAAATGCAACTCTTAAATGAGGAATCGAGTAAAACTTGACAATCGAAATAGGAGTCTGCGATTTTCATTCATAATCGAATGAATCTGGACAAGAAATCTCAAATAATATCCTCAAAATAACAACCAAGGAATAATTAATTCGTTCGGAGACGATGAGGAAAAGGCGTTTCAAATATTCAGTGAAAGTTCATTAACATGCAACCTAGTGAGCATACGAAGCCAGCCGATTCAATGGACAAAACTGGCTGTTGGAATACATCTTTACGTGAGTATGCGAAAATCAGTGAACGAGTGTTAACGAAAAAAAGACATGATTAATTTAAGTCAAAAGTTGGTCAATATTATCCTACACAGCGCGCATACGTAAACAGTACGTCAAATGTATTTAAGTCATTAGATATCATTCCAAGGTCTGTTCAAAGCCAACAATAAAATTTATCAATCAAAAACAAAAAAAAAAACGTGTAAGATGACGAATAACCACAGAAAAAACAGCAACATCAACCTATCCACAGGTGCGGAACCTTTTATTAAAAATTTTACAATGTTACTGACCTTTCCTGTCCAGCAGTATCCCAAAGTTGCAAATAAAGGCGCTGCTTCTGACCGAGAAGTCCGCTTGTACCGTTTTTGTTTTCACGAGTTATACGCTTCTGTCTAAAGTCCACACCAACAGTCGCGTTCATATCGACGTTGAAAACTCCATCAGTGTATTGGTATAAAAGACTCGTTTTACCAACATTGCTGTCACCTAAAAATCAAGAGAAGCTGCATGAACCCGAATTAATACCACTTGAGATAGTGAAGCGAATCAAAAAACACACAGAGTTCCGTTAATTAAGTGATAATACCACAAGAAATGCACACCTAACGCCAGTAACTTGATTAAATAATCATAATCCTCATCACCGTGTTTGTCAGCGAACATCTTAACTGAATAATTTTGAAAATGTTCACAAATAGGGAGACTCTAAGGTTCTTAGATAATGAATACAAAGACAATTAGTAAACGTTTTATTTTCAATCTATTTATATTATAGGGACTTGATCTTTAAAGCTTATAAAGTTTATTCACTGCAAGGTTAGACCTTAACTGTGTTTAATTCAGAGTAAATTTTGTGCAAAAACTGCTTCATTCGATAAGTTCATCTATTTCATAAATTGTATGTATTAAAATTTTTACAATAAAATGAATATTCTTTCTATTTTTTCGGAAAAATTCATTTTGCTTGTTTGTGCAACCCGCTTATGTCAAGGTTGGCTCATGAATAGCAGAATTATCATATAATTTTGACATCTTGATGGGGAGGTGCACGCCTGGAATCTCTTTTAAATACTGTTGTTAATTGAAAAATGACCTTAAAGGAAATAGATTGAAAAAAAAACGTGTTTTTAACCTTAAACCGACTAAGTGTTTACTATTTTAGGACTTCCGGATTATTTTGGTTCTTATCTCTGTTTTTGCTTCTGCTCTCGTCCTGTAAAACCCAAGACGATGACGAATTCATGGAATTTTATGACCCAGATGAAGGTACTTTCCCTCATTTTTAATCACCGAGTTACAGTTGAAGCTGAAGGGCTAGTCCATCGTGAGCCCGCTAGAGATGAGTCACCTAACGATTTTGATGCCTCACAAGAATCAGAGGATCGGCCTTCGACGGAAGAAGTGTTTTTCGACTTGATCTTTTAAATTTTTCTTAAGTTGACGATCTGCTATTTTTGTTTCTTTAACAGTCCATTGTCGAGGAATTTGAACCTGATGACGAAGAATTTGAGGGCTCTATCCCCAAAACTAAAGTTGTGTATGACGAACCGGTTGCTGCGAACTTGAAAAAATCGCAGTTGAAAGTGGCTAATGTAGGTTTTTGATGCACTTTTTCCATGCGTTTCTGTTTATTTGGTCATTTCTTTGATTGTAACGCTCTCTCTTTGTAAAATAATGAATCGAACTGCTTTTTCTTTTATTTGTGCATCTTGGGCGAAAGTCGCTGAATTTGTTTTTTTTTTCTATCAATCTTTGATCTATGCTCCCCTCCGCCCTTGCTTTTATGTAAGCATATCTAAGTAGGGTTTTTTTCTTTGAGTTCGCATTCTGAGGCATCCATCAAGTTTGCCACATCCGCTCTTCGTTGTCAGTTGACATTTATTTGCTAAATCTTTTAAAAATTCCTCTTACGATCTCGATTTGTTGCTTGGTGTGGCTATCTTTTCACTTCCAATCGATACAGTATCTTTTAAGAGTCGTGTCCTAACCAGAGTTGTCATCTCCGACTCCAACTCACTTCTTTAGTGCTCATGTAAATACTGTTCATTTTTTATGTCACATTTGCCCCTGTCAGTGCTGGATAAATTATGTTGAAAGTTTTTTTTCAGTAAATTTTGACTTTGTTATTCTTAGGCAAATCAGCTTTCAGTTAGTGTACTAGTGAATGAATCCGGTTTCGGCTTTCATCACATGCACGTCGTCTTTCTCAAGAAACGGAATAAGGTTTCATCCAGTTCATTGTTTTCTCCCTCTTTGATCCGGTCCAAGGCTCGGCTGTCAACTCTTCATAGAAAAAATTCATATTAGTGCAATCTATTTGAGCAGCGCCTGTGAAGAATTAGTTAGAACGTGACCCAGTGCTGTCTAACATTTGTTCTTTAACTGAATGTTTGCCTGGTTTCACACTTTGCATGCTAAATTCGTGCGTAACATCGTTGACATACATCCATTCCAATTGGTCGCGGCCCAGCAGTTTCTTATTTACCCACCATGTGGTGTCTGCCATGCTATCCAAAGCATCCGGTTCGATAGACTGTCTACTATTTTTCTATTTCTGATGTCTTCACACAAAATCAGTTCACATCTGTGTTTCGCAGTGACACAGGACTCGTGCTCGCATTTGCCAAGTCATTGAGCTTTTGACTCCTTATAGGTACTTTCATCGTCATTGATATTTGATTTTCATTTGAATCAAGTGAAAATTACCAGCTTAGGATTTCAATAAACACCTTATTCCGGTGGAAAGATGTGTAATGCTCTATATCGACGATGGACGTTGCTTGGTTTCCTCATGCAAATCTTAAGACATTACAGTACTCTAACTGAAATGCCTATCCATGTCATAGTCAGTATATTGCCAGTACTGACAGAAGAATCTATCTAAACATTGACGTTGTGCTGTCTCTTGGCGAGTTCGACTTCGAGTTTGCTGTTAAAGATATGAATTTCTGATTTTTGTATCATCTTAAGGTACTTCAGTTATTGTCTTTAAGTCTTTCTACGGTTTCTGATTTGACAACATTGTAATTCATTCGTTTCTCGGAGTAACTCAACTGCAAGGAGATTAGACTAGAAAAACTGATGAGCAACTTCCTTCAAGTGTTCCTGTACATTGTAGTGACTAAAGTCAACATTTCCAGTGACATCAAATCTGTTCCCAAGGTGATATTTCTAGGTGCCGCGCCGTCACAGATTGGTCTAGTATGTGATTTCCACTTCTCGTTTATTTGATTGATAGCCAAGTCAACAGAAACCGGTGCGCTTGGTCAGCTGCTTCATGTTTAATCCTCGGTATTCCATCAAGTAGATAGGGTTGTAGCCTTCCTAGTCGAATCTATTTGTGATATCGGATGTTTATGCTAGTTTCTTATCGGACGCGTATATATTTGACTCGTCGGATTCAAAATCCGTTGGTGTAAGTCCAAGTATACAGATGGATGCACAAATGGGATCGACGTGCCTTCCGTTTCCTTGAATTAGGAGTTTGATGGCATTTACATTCATTGCAGATATGTCTGTTATTGTCCTAATCAAGTTCTGTTCCAACTCAAAGGGTAAATCGAATCATCTCTTCTTTTTCAGCCACCTCGGGACCTTTAAGGCCTTGCAGTAACCAAATGCAGCAGAACCTTTCGCTATTTAGTCCATAACCGATCACATCCGTCCTTTACGGATCATTTCTTAGAACTAAGTTGGCCTTATGACGTTCCATTTTGTCTCTGTTTAGACCCATGCGGCAACTGCATATAGTTTTCTCAAACCTCTGCTTGGTTTTTCTCCTTTTCACTATTTGCAAGCCTAGGTTGGGTTTTACTGGTATATCATGTGTCATACCAAGCAAGCGTCGAATCTAAAGCCCAACCATTCGTACGATTCGTGTATTGTCTTCAGTTGGTTGCCAGGGCTTCCATTTTCGTTTACAGATTACGCAAATAAGCGATATTTAGGATACCCATTAAATAAATGAAGTCGTAAATATCAATAAAGGCTAATTTTATTATTCCAATAAATCAAAATGCTCGAGGTTCTTTGAAAGCATTTTCACCGCCTAATCGCTAGAACTGCTTCTGAAGGCAACTTGTTCCTCATGATCAGCAACAATTCACAGAATGCATGAGTGGTGCATGTCCAATTCTGAAATTCATTTCGGTGCGAATACAATGATTTGAATGATCACTTTCCTTTGATGCTTGCTTGGGTCTTACAATGATTATAACAGTTCACTACGTAATGAGGAAAGGATCTAATTCCTGCAGATCACTTTTTGGATGGATTTCAAGAGTTTCTGTGCTCATACATCGCTTCTCACCTTTACTCCCCCAACCTTTGAGGATTGGAGGTTCCCTGCTTGGTTCCGTAGCTGTCGGCCTTCATTCATTATGGCGGAAAAATGTGCCAATTGCAGAACTGCAAGCAGATGAGAATTAGGACTCACTACTTCAACGTAGGGCGGGAAATCGAGGCAAAATGGTTAGAATGATGATGTTGAGAACCGCATAGTTTGAAACCAACCTCTCGCTTAGCTAGAGGGATGCTTTCGTTCTCAACCGACGTTGCCTAATTGGAAACAGATGGCATTCCTCTTGTGTCGAACTTCTGTTGCAGTGGTGCATGTGCTTTGTTCAGTTCCGAACATAAGATTGATCGTTTTACATTTTACTACCTTATTTTAACCAATCCGCTGAAATTCAATGAGTTATTTTCAGAATTGGACACGTGAGGTACTTCGTCTAAAGACGATCTACCCTACGGCTATGGCTTCTTTTGCATTGCAACCTCTATATATCAAGTTGTCTGTAATTGCAAATCTCAGATATCGTTTGCATCCTGGGGTTTAAACTAAAGGAATCTGAATTTCCATTTCCTGATAGATTAGTTGAGCGAAAACGAATCGACCTTCCCTACAATAAGTTTGGCTTAGTTTGTTTGTACTAAGTCTATTGATAGAAATAGTCTGCAACATCTAATCTCGTTTCAAAAGTAGTAAAGGGACAAAACGTGTTGAGAGTGAATTACGAGAGATGCAAGTCATTTAGTCCCTCTGAAGTTGCCGCTCAATCGATTCTTTTTAAGGTCTTTTCGTCTTCCTCATCCACTTGTCCTCAGGCTCGTGCATCTTTGGTATCTACTCCTCAATCACAGTTAACTTCATTCTGGAAAAACCCCTTCTTCTTACCTTTGGTAGCTGAGTGTTGGACGTGTACAAAGGCCTGTCTTTCACAAATGCCTGCGCAGCTACTCTGTCCTCTTGTGAAATTTATTGCACACTCTCACTGTCCAAAACAATTTATCGAGAAAACGCTTTATTTTATCATTTAAGGATTGTTTCAGATTTCTTTTCATTGCCCTTCTGTTTAATTTTCTATTGAACAATGCTTGACTTGCCATTTTTTTATTAGTATTTCTTCGCAATGGCATATCTTAATCGAATTCATAGCATATTTGATAGCTTTTCTTATCTCGAAATGGCAAGTTGGATTAAAAGCATTACTTTTGCTACTTTCTCTCCAGTTGCCACGTCGGTTCCAGTCCTGGGACAAATATACTATTGAGATGTTTCTTCTCACAGTCGTTCTCGTCTACCTGGTGAACTACCTACACGGTCGTTCCATCAACACTCGGATCGCCAACACCTGGTATGAATGTCATCACGACCTCCTAGCCACCAATTTTGCTCTTGTTGGGGACAGTCCTAAACCTCAGGCCGTCGATGTTGATAGTCCCGAAACCCCGGAATCAGTCGATGAAAGTAAATCTACTTCGAATACAGGTCTTGTCAAGGACTCTGATTCTCAGTATACTCTATGGTGTTCTGGTCGTGTGGCCTGCCATGGGATGTTGATCCAGCTACGTCTTGTGTCTAGACAGGATCTCTGTCTGATGATCATGGAATACATCCGACGTCCAAAAACTGGCTCACTCGCCATTTCGAATGATCGCGTGGTAGCCAAAGTCATTCTTGACGATGGAGAAATGGACAATTGGGTCATGGCAGTTGGTGTAAAGAAGTCTCTAAATACTCTGGCTAAAGATCACTTCGATTTGGCTACATATCCTATTGACAGGAAGGGAGTAAGATACGCCGGGATACCTGAAGGGATGGTTGTTCTCAGCGAGATCGCTGAAGTCACGGCGGCGATTCTGAACCCAACCGTAAATCCATTCTCTAAAATACCTAATTTAGTGCTAATAGCATGAACTAAATTGTAAGCTTCGCTCCTCTAGGTTTTGAAAATCTTGAATGATCACCAGGATGCAGTCGAGTATATATACATCTCTGATCAGTACTCTGGAGCTAAGCCTTCTATGGAGTAGGTTCTTAGGGTCTTTTTGGGCATATTTCTTTGGTAGGCTATGAATTAAGACCTCTTTTCTCCATTCTAAGAGACTTAAAACCACCGAAACCAAATGAGGTCCAAAAAGTGTTGATTTTCTCCTTCATTTGTAAGTAGAATCTTGATTTCTTTCACAAACATGTTTAGATCTAAATTGAATATTGCGCTTTTACTCCATAAAACAGTAGACGAAAAGAACATCGAAGGCTTGAAGCCCTTGTTCAATTTCATTTTCTACATGATCGAAAAGGTTCGGAAACTTCGTCTCCTAAAGGAGGTTGGTTTCCTAATTTTTTCACATCTGAGGATGGCCCCGCGCCATTTATTTGCGGCTTATAGCTACTATTCGTTTTCGTGTTTCAGGCTAAAGCCAGATCGGAGAAAGCGCGAGCAAAGGTATATGAAAATGCCCTAAAATCGGTTCACCAACAACGCCAAGAAGCCGCACAGAACCGTCGTGATGAACAACGTCGGGCTGCCAAAGAGCGCATCATGGCTGAAGAAGACCCTGAGAAGGCTCGTCGACTTGAGGTTAGTGCTACATGCTACTCACATCGCGGCTTAACTGATTAATTTTTAAAAAGTGCTTTTTGCTTTAAAGGAAAAGGAACAGAAGAAGGAAAACAAGAAACGCCAACAGCGCATCAAGGTAGTAAAAATGAAGGGCATGTGATTGGTGGAGTGATTATTAATTTTGATGCTATTTTCTTCTTGGTCCTTGTGTATGCGTTCTTGAATGCATCTGTGGCAATAGTTTTATTCTAAATGTGTACAAACATCCAAGAAAGTTATCACTTCGTATTCGATGTGGGTCCAGGAAATCTAGCATTTGGATCTCAAATTTACGTCTACCTGTTCACAAGTCTTTTTACGTTATCCACAAGTAGATGCGTTTAACTAAGGACTTTATTTGTATTTTAACAACTTTTGTTTTCGTATCGAATTTAAATGAATAGCAAAACTTCGATTGGAAATTATCGGGTAATCCAGGCCCAGTGCCATCTCTTTAAAGGCTCCCAATTAACCTTTGGAGGACACCAGCCATAACCCTACTTCAAGGTGTGGAAAGGCACCGAGAGTGGAATGAGGCAAAATCCTAATCAAAGGAGCACTGACGTTTTTATTGAAATTTCAACCAAAAAGCTGATGAAAGCCAAGAACGAAAATCCCCAAGTTCCACTGATCTCTTCTCAATTCTCAACAAGTGCCTACGCACGCAAACCTTAATGAACTGTAAATTTAGCTGCTATTCGATTGAGAGTCTTCGTGAGGTCCTTAGTCGATACGGACGTTAAGTCTCTCATGAACGCCCTAAAATGTCGATACGCAAATGGTTCATGGGATTCAAAGTGGATAGTTCCGAGTCTGCGTTCTCTAGATATCTTAAAGGCTTTGGGTGTAAGATAGCATTCCCTATTTTTGTTGAGGGCTGGCGGTTGCTCCTAGATCTGTGGAAATCCAAGGCAATTTCAAATCTGCTTAGGGGGCTGTCTCTTGTTTTTCCAATGAAAATACACTCTTAATAAATTGAGAAGAGCTATGAAACTGCTGAAGTGAGAAGGAGGATCTTGATATCTGCCGTAAAACTGCTCACAACTCCGTTTGTCCACTTACCAAGTTACACAATCAAAAATATCTAAGCTCTTCACTTATATAGAGGGCTCGAATGAACAAAGTGAATGCGTATTTCGATAGCTGCGTCACTACTGGCAATGGCGAGTGGATAAATAGATCGATTCGATACTTTCACTATCTTTTAGATCGAATTATCTCACAATTCCGCTTGATCGGGTTCACTGTGTGGAAATCTAAAACTGAATTTTTAAGTCGAGGCTCATTTTGTTAGGAATTATACTTTAACATAGACTAGGCCGATTGACATTAGAGGAAAAAACTATGCAATAAAAATAGCAAAAATTTTGCTGGTGGTGAAAAATGGGAACCAATCAACTTGACTTGACGTTTAGGGTATCGTTCCGGAAGAACAACTCCCCTCCGACGATGTTAGTATCAGTAAGAGTACTGAGTAAAGCTTCGACATACGAGCGCACGTATACTTGACCGACTTTTAGGCGTGGGTGTCCTTTCTTCAATCGAAATTTTGGCACGAAGTAAAGCAAAAGCAATGGTTTGAGCGTTTCGCAATAACACAGAAAGAGTGCATTCTTCATGGCTGATTTTAGCTGTATCCCAGGCCTTAATTCGGAATCCCTGCTAGTTTTGTAATTTCTGCACAAAACGATTAATTTAATTCACATTAAAAGACTGCAGAGAAAGACTCATTTAAATACATGAGCATTTTGAAAAATTATTTTTGGGTTTCAATATCGGCTAGTATTTATTTCAAATTTCGCCTTTAAATCGGCAGTAAAGTCGGCGCAGTACTTGGCAAAAGAGCTGCTGCCTGCTCAACAATTTCACAAATTGCCAAAGGTGGAAGTTGTGCGTATACTATTTTTGTGTTGAAATTAAGGTAAAATATTTGATTTTCTTGATTTACTTACCGCTTAAACAGTGTCAAAAGTTGTAGCAAACATCAAAGAAGTATCATTGTCTTATGCGTTAGAATTTCGCATGGTGCCAATAAAAGGGACGGAACATGTTGAACCAAGTCCTTGTAGGGCCTATGACACGAGAAAGCGTCCTCGTTATCCGAGCACTAACAGCGTCAAGCGTTGTAAGTTGACAGATTCGACTGAAGGTAAGGGTAGTCTTGCGTATATTCATTGCTAAGACACTTCATCCACTTCAGGAGAATCTGATTCCGTACCTGATCTGGTTCCAGGATCCGTTTTCGGTGATTTTGTCATCGATCCAATTTGTGTAGGCGAGAGTCTCTTTAATTTCCTCATCTTCCCACTTTCCATCACTATCTTTGGAAGGTAGGCTGTCTGAGTTGATCCTATTTCAAAATTTTAACTAGAGACTATTACGGTCTGGAACCATTTCACTCTATTGGCGGAAAGAAACGATGTAATCTTGACTGCATTTTACCGATTCAAAAATTGGACGATATGATTAGCACTGAACGACTCTTTTTCGGAAAAGATATCGAATTCATTAATTCACCCTCGAATTTCTCAGGCCGGGCTTATCGATCAAAAGTTTGGTCAGATTTTGTAGTAAGTCAACATTGCCTGGTAATCGGTTTTCCGCTAATTCCTCCCGGAAGATACCGACGAGTCAACGTCTTTTCTAACTTCAGGATGGAACTAGTGTCAGGTTTCTTCTTCCTGAACGTTACTTCATCCGTTTCGGGGTGGAAATAGGTCTGCTACAGGATATCTTCAATGGCCCAATATACTCAATAGCCACCTTCATAGCGAACCCATTCAAGGGTCCCCTAATTGACCCCATGTCTCCTAACTGCCCTCCTGGTGATATCTTTATACTCCTCGTTGAAAATTGTCTTACCGTTACGGCCACTTTATCTCCAGATGAATCCACCCTCAGCGGTTTGAGCGTTAAACCAAATGCTAAAAGGAGTTGGGAAATGAAGGCTGGAGATGTGCTGTACCTTCCTGCCTCTTATTCGCATGAGGTGAAACTGGATGACAACTACCAACATGCGATTGCCCTTTGTATTGTCAATCGAACACCCATTCTGATCAAGGAATGGGGCAATAGATTGATGGATGTATGTTGACATCTGGACCTAGGTTCTGTTGACCTGCTCTCGTTATTTAGATCATGAAAGTTCCTAGGGCGTTTACCCACAAGAGTCTTTTCCGTCAACTGCTCGATTCCACCAACGATTCCGATTCGAAAGGCAGCAGTTTGTATATTGTGAGTATCTAATTCTCTGCTACCGACTTGTTACATGGACTCTTGCTATTCAGGTTTTTCTTACAGTCACCAGAGTTAGTGTGTAACGCATCCTGAGAGGCTAACCAGCTTACCGGAACGCTAACACGTCACAAGATCCTACGGCACTAGAGTGCGGTGTTGATTACTGCCTTCTGGAGAAACATGATCTCCTTATATAATTTTGAAACCGACTGTTAGGTTGGAAAAGTGCACTTAAATGGAGTTATTGGTTAAATGGGAAAGTCTTCTGAATCACACATTGAGCCAATCTCTTCTGCTATTGGTTCTTCGGCTTCAGTTCTTCTGATCGTCTCTGGTGATTTTTAGGAACTGAATGAACCGGCGAAAATATTCGATGCTGTGCGCAAGTGGCTAGTCGGCGACGGTACGGAATTAGATTCGAGGGATGCTGAGACGGTGATGGGGGCGGTTGCGGAATTACAAAAGGAGTTCATAAGCAAGACTCCCCTAATGTGGCTTAACTGTTGTGAGTGCTATTTTCTGATGTTACTTATCTTACAAGTAAGTGATTATGACCAGCACACGTTTCTTTTGTGCAGCTGAACGCGACTTCCATGTAACGACTCGTGGTGCCTGTTGGGTTGATCCGAATTACGTTACGGGCGAGGAAGATGAAACAATTGACAGGCTTCGTCGCCAAGCAGGAATACCGCGTTTAGAGGGCAAGCTGTATTTGGAAGACTTGGATTTGGATCTTTGCTCATTTATTCGAATTGCTCGGCGTTCAGCAATCTGCATTGTTGAGGAGCCGGCCGACCCCACAAATGTTTACCTCTACCACACATTGTCTAATAGCATTGATGCTCGGGTGGAGAATGAGCTGTGTGCCCTGAAATTGCCTCGAAATGATGTTGTAAGTGCCCTGGGAATTATGAATGCACAAAGTGGTGGACGGAGGTAACCGTATTTTTATTTAGATACTTAGCATGATGAACAAACTGGTTAAAAACTTTCCGCAGTCGACCAGCGTCGATGAATTAGCTGAAGGTTCCGAGGAAGCAAAGGTAAATGTGTGTTATTTTAGTCAAACGCATAAACGGTTTTAGACTAGGCTGTTTAACATGCTGTTTGATAATGGTTTGATCGTCATCACGCCGTTTTTTGAATGCGAGGGGCCTTACAATGCTGAATCAAGCAAATGGGAGATTGGTAAAGAATCTGATGATTTGGAGTCGGTCGTTTTGGAAGGCGATGGTGAACTAAAGAGGAAGGACGCAGCACATGAAGGCAAAAATGAGAGAATGCGATAGTCGTTACAAACTGGACTACCGTGTTTATATTTCAATTTCGTAAAATGGATTCCTCTTTCCTGGTTGAGCTATTTTTGTACATGTTAAAGAGTTTGGAACTTGTCCCATGGTTTGAGTAAATGGTTTTCTGAAGAGGATATTCATTTACGGCGGGCGTGACTGCTATGGGTGTAGTAGGTGGTTTTATTTGTTTTGTGTCGGTGTATGGCTACCACGTCACTTTGCTTTTGATTTGATAAGAAATTAATAGATTTTGGGGATCACAGAGCGATAATTGTCGATGGAATGAAAGGAATGTGGGTGGAAATGGCATAATTTGGAATAAACTGCAATTCTGAATCTGTTTAAATGCACAAACGTGCTGTTTAAACGGCCTTGGCAACTTTTAGTCATTAGGACTTTTACGCAATGATTTGTGCCTGTTTTTTTTTCACTTTATATGTTGAATCCATCCATTGAGCTTGCTGTGCCGATTTCTTCAACTTTTCATTACGCCAATTTTTTTGGCTTTTGGCAGATCACTTTTGATTTGTGCTAGCTTCTTAATTTCATTTAAACTCTTAACATTTTGAAAGGCCTGCATAGTTTTTGTTTATTTTCAGCTGAAGCAGAAAAGTGGGTGTTTGATAAATAATCTGATGTAGACGTGGAATTCGATATTGATTTGGATCGTGATGGCAAACAATAAGAGGAAATTGTCAGTGAAGATGAAAATTGAGCGTAGATAGGTAGCAATCGAGATTATGTCAAAAGCAGGTTTTAACTGATGTGATATGTCAGTCATGTTAATTCGAACTACTGTGTTTATATTTATTTTCTGCTTGGGCTAGTTTTTCTGAATGCACTGGGAAGCCTGGAACTTATTCCTTCTTTAAAATGGATGCTTTTTTAAATGGCAAATCTTTTTTGAATTCATTACTTCTTTCGACGGGTTTGACGTCTGGTTTTGAGTTTGCTTGCCATAGCATTTTGTTTCTTCATTTATAGATAATGTTTTTAAAGGAAATTTTTTTAGCATCGAAGGTTAAAAAAGTAATTAGAAGTATGGACTGTGATTTCTGAAGGAAAGCTGTTGAATGATGCGGTTTCCAAGGGTTTTTCATTGCACATTTGTTTGAGTACACAGGCGTGCTGTTTAAGTGGTCTTAGAAACTTTTACTTATTGCTTTGCGTTTTTTTGTGTATTCACTTATCCAATTGAGTTCTCCGTAAAGATTTCTATAGTTTCGCGGTGTTAAATTTTATTGTGTTTCAAGTAAATCGATGACGCCATTTTATTTGCCTTTGTTTCTTAAAATATCAGTCTAAGCATGCCTTTGACAGTTTGGGAAACGTTTTACCCATATCTTATTTATTTTTTGCTGTTTCGATGTGGCCCGCCTCTTTGCGGTAAGCTGTAGTTTTACTATTTGCAGTTCTAATTGCTTCCTTTAACCCTGTACTGTCCCAAAATAATCCTGGAGGTTGTTACGATCCTCCATCGGTTTCTCTCGGCAGTTACTCTGCAAATACAACAGTTTGTATTCAATATTTGGCATGACCTTAATGGCATAGGAATCGTTATTTAGCTGTATAGCCAATTAGGTATGTCCACTTCTCCGAATTCGTATTAAGTCATTATTAACAGTGTCGCAATCTACATTATGCGTCATGTTCAATTTCATAACTAGCTATGTATTGATAACTGTTCCGAGGCGTCTCCTTTAAACTTTGGGTACTGGCGAATGTCCAAAGTGTGGGCGGGTATACCAAACTCCAAATTATAAGCTCGTATTACGGAATTGGGGCATTAGTTGTATGTAATCTATGTCGGATGCGTCACTTTCTTCTTCCTCGTTTTTCGAGCCAATACAAGCCGAAAACAACCTTTCTCCTATTTAGATATTAACCAACCAAATGAAAATTGTTATAGTGTGCTAACCAATGTTATTGGTTCATTAGCTGCTAATTAGCTGCAAAATATTTGTCGAGAAAAAAGTGACGAAAGTTGTGAATCCTTAGACAAAATGTTAGATACGATCTGCTGCTCGTTTCTTCCGAATAGGACCCAGCCTTGTTGTTTCAGCTGTGTTATTAGAAATTCGGCTGAGAAGCACGAGTCCAGGGCACATGGATTCCCGATTATTTTCACCATTTTGTGCAGAGCGGAATATGGAGAGCTTTGTCGCCAATGTACACTTTGGACGGCATGTCAACCCATCGCATTACCACCGGGAGAGGGCTAAGAACACAGAAACTAGGGCCAATTTCAAATTGGCTAAGCAGGAACCCCTGACTTCTGGGCATCGCTAAAGACTGGAGCTTCTAAAGTCTGCGTCCCCTTTGTAATATTCTCCATTAATAAAGAAAAATGTAATCGGAAGCTTTTACTGCTGGTTCACCTTCATCTCCGCTTTAATAAATACTTTTGACGTAAAATTAGCGGATTTGTAATTAATTTCGCCAATAATACCCTTCTAGCATTTATCGCACCGAATATGTACAAGCCATTCGTCTGGACTTTCCATTTTCGTCACGTGTTTTACGTCTCGTAGTACTTTTTTAGCGTAAATATTGTTCCTGCTTAACACGTCCTCCAACCATTGACTCCCAATTGTCGTCGCTTCGACTGTACCAGCTGTATTGAAGTCGTTAATGTTCCTCAAGATCATTACGCAACACCTCCAACCGCAGTGGTGCATGATTATTCGTTGCAAGTAGTTACTTCGCAATGTCTTGCCTTATCGGGCCCAGCTTAGCATTCATTTGTAACATTTCGACAATGGAATGATTGTCCAGTTTATCAGGATGATATACGTCTCGCTGTTCTATTTTTTCTTGCGAATCTTTGAGTTCAACGAACTTGGATGTTGCCTTTATTGCTGTAGTTGTCATCTTCACCTGTCGGCGTTGGCTGGATAAATTGTAAATTGTGCTGTCCCTTACTGCAGGTAAATTTCGTACTTTCAGGTATAAGTTGCTAAATCCATCGCTTCGTATAATCAAACCACGACGTTATTTTATGTACTGAAGCAGCTTAATTGAGTTAACAACAACCTGTCCATTGTTTTTACATTTATGTCTCCTCATGATTAGCATAAATGCTAGATGGTGCCTTTTCTAATAGCATATTATAGACATGTATGCCACTATTTGTTCCAGCTGTTCTTTTGGAAGTACCAACATTTGACGATGTATATCTCTAAGTCGTCCTATTAAGTATCGCAGTCTCCTCATTGGCGGCCAGTTATTCCATTCCTGGGAAAGATGGAAAAATATGTCTTCCTAATTATTGGCTCACGGCACGTGAAGGAGGAGAAAGAATGTGCCGTGAAGATAACAAAGCTCATTGCAGTGAACCGTTACGACTTTGTTAACTGCGAGCTCCCAACTCAACTTTTCCCGTAAATCATTTAATGCTATAAATCATTTAGCAAAGTCTTTATTTTAACGAACTGTGGTGAGGACAGAAATCATTTCGCTGCTAGATGTTGCTCCCCAAGGTGTCAGACGAACGGGGGTTTCTTGATTCCGGTGAAGAAGTGTATAGTGAGAGACGTTTCCGTAATATACTGGTTATATATGTGCTCTCAGTCAACGATCTAACTTCAGTCATGGTTAGAAAGAGGGCTGAATGATCAGGAGTAAGAAACTGTCAGTTAGGTATTAGATCTCTTATATAATATTTCCCCACCATGTGGTAGGTTGAGGACTCATTAACGCCAACACTCACATAACCATTGCTCATGAATAGTATAAATCGGCTAGGTTTAATACTGGGGCTGCCAAACAGCACATGCAGGAGAGGCTCTTGCCCTGGCCAAAGATTTACTGACCATGCGGTTGACCTTCATGACCCTCCTTACAACTGAGCATTTGCATGTACACTCCTATCACTTGTCCTGGTACAGTTACATGCATTTTCTTCGTAAACATAGCCAGGAAAGTTGTATGCACTAAGTGTAGTCTCGAAATCAACACTATGAACTTCGTCTTATGCATTCTGAACCTGCTACAATCCCTCCATTTTGCAGCAAGGCTACATATTTTGCAGCTCGTTTCTCCATCACCTTGGATCTATCAAATACCATTATGTGGGTCTTTGCAGTTTCTTTAAAGTTTTCACCCATGCTTCGACTTCATGGCGACTCTTTCACCAGATGTGAATTGATCATCCATATCACTGATACATTGGACATTTCCGCTGATGATTTCTTGCACTAATTCTGCGAATTTCTCGTTTCTCTATCGTCTATCACGATGGATTTCGGCACGTCGTCTATCGGAAGAAGGTTGTAGTGAGAGATGTGGCGCTTCATCATTATAATGTGAAGTTTTTCGTGAATGTAGTGCCACATACGCCAGCCCCGTAAATGTCAAAGCTATAAATACTAAGAGAAGTATCCGGGTTCTGCATTGCGTCGGTCTTCGATCCTCTTCTTTTGAGAGCTCATTCTGCCGTCTTGTCTGCCGCCCCAGAAGGTCCCGACATTGAAAACAAGACACTATGGCAAAGGATGGAAAAGGTTTATTTACATACTAGCAAAGACCCATTCAAGTAAAGGTCACTTTATGATTGGTGGTTCATATACTAAACTTTTGATTTCTTCCCTTGTACTAACCAGACTCAGTGCTGTATTCCAATTGCTTACGGAAAAGGTCACCATTTAGATTTTTAGATTTGAGGGTGATAATTCAGCGATTGTGGTGCTTTCAACTTCCGCCACAAATAAAAACCATTCGCTCCATTCGCAATTGTACAAATGGGACGGCGATGCTAGCATATCTGTCTCGAGCACTTGAAGATAACATACCGACTCTCTAATGCTGCCAAATCTCTGTCGCTGACGTGCTCGCCTAATCATCAATAGTGGCGATAATGGAGAAACGTTGATAGCTCGGTTGCCGTTTGATTTTCCATTTTGAGCGTATGAGGAATCTATTGGTAAGATGGGGCGTCGACCTCCCCAGAACTGTTAGGGAACACATTGTGTTTGCTCTCCAAAGTAGCTGCATGTCTGTCCCTAGTTATTCGTTTGTTGTGATCATAATGGGCAGATGATTCAGTACCTCCGGTAGATTGTATTTGGCACCACTCGAATTCTCAATTCTTTTCTACTACCGACCCTTTTATCGAGCAGATTCTCGTAGACTGGTTGGGATGCTTCCCTTCCACGCAATACATAACCACACACTAGGAACTCTGCTGCTAATCAACACAGCAAAGATTTGCCAGTGTTGGTAGGAACCTAGAAGACTAGCGCATTCACTGTAGTCTATCTGACATCCATAGTATCACACAATATGGAGACAAATTCGTACGCAACAATATTGCTCATAAAGTGCGGATCATTCATCCATTCCATGGCTTCCCTTCCATGACATATGAATATTGAACAACTGTAAGTTAGATTGGGAGTTCTGCTATCGATAGTGAACCTCTCCATCTACATCCTTTGGGCATACTGGACTTTAGGAAAGTGGAGATAAAGGTCTCGGCAGCAATTTTGCAGTTTTAGCCTTGTTCCCCTATAATGCCTATTCGTTCCCCCAGAATCAACTGTTTGCCCAGATCACTCAAGGAAATCGTAGCATAGTTCCAGAGCTAATAATGGTTAAAATGCTTGTGAATTCATACGAGGAATCAGCACGTTTCACAACAAACGGGATCCTCATTTTGGCAATATTTCTGTTAAATTGTCCTCGCTGTGAAACTTGCTGTACCACTTAACATACGAGGTAAAACGTCCATAGGCCTCTACAACAAGGAAGGGAATTGACTGTAATGCAATCCTGTTAGACAGGTAGAAAAATACCTTATCCACCCTCAAACTCCTCGTGGTGACCACCGGTAACCCCAAAGACAACTCTGGGGGCTAATGGGAGGGGTGGCCGGATAGGACTAATCACCCATCGGACTTATAAAATTAGATTATGCCAGCAGAAGTACAACCTCGTACGGCCTGGTAAACGAGGCACGACGTAAATAACCGGGTTCATGGTCTCGAACCGGACTGTGGAAAGCACATCCGAGTGGCATCTCCGCCAGAAAGTTGAAAAGGCTTCTGGAGATGGTATAAAGATTTTCTGTCCTTAACAGTATCGAGAACGGACGAGGTTACCCTTACGATGAAACTATGCCAGAGAAGTGGCCAGAGAATCGAAGACGTCGATAAGCGCTTTTATTGTCTTCTGTGGTAACTGTTGTGTGCTACTTGTTGGGACTTGCCCTAATGGGTGGGAAGTAAATAAATAAATAAATAAATAAAATCCACCTTCTTGATACGCTAGTACTAGCACCTAGTCCTTTATTCCTATAATCGCGAATTGACAATAAAGGCTCTTTGCTCATGGGAGCAGTTAGCTCAACTGTCGTGGGGGATAGAGATGACCAATAACTGCCAAAACATTATCCCCATACCTCTTCACTACCACGGCTATTGTGGCTCTTTTTTTTATTTTTGTTTTTCTCCCCACCTATTAGGGCAAGTCCCAATGACTTATTGGGGGTACAAAAGAAGTACAAATAGCTTTTATAGCAATTAAGTACAGCAGTTAAAACAGAACAGTTAAAACGCTTGTTGACGTCTTCGTTTATCTGGTCTCTTCTCTGGCATGGTTTCGTCGTACAGGTATCAGTTCAGCTTCGTCGAGCCACCTCGTCCGAATTCGTCCGTCTTCATATCTCCTCCAGAAATCAACATTCTGGCGGAGATTCCATTCATATCTATTTGCACGTGCATTCCATACTCCAGTTTGAGATCACAAACCCGGTTATTTACGTCGTGCCTCCTTCACAAAGCTGTAAGAAGTTGTAGTTCAGCTGGCATGGTCTAATTTTATACGTCCGGTGGGTGGTTAGCCCTATCCGGCCGTCCCTGTCGATAGCCCCCAGAGTTGCCCCTGGGGTTACCGGTGGTCACCACGAGGAGATTGAGAGTAGGTTTGACCACCATTGTGGCTCATAACTCTTTGCGCGCTCTTTCGATTCTTCACCTCACATTCGTCCGCTTCCCTCGTGCTCATGATGCGAAGTGTTCCCCGCGGTTCCTTTAAATAAACTCTTTTGTCGCACCTGCGAAGCACAACCGATTAGTGGCCGCTGTGATGAAGACGCAATGAAAGACTCAAGCTGGATGGAAAAAAAATCATTACTACGAGACGTGTGAGTTATGGACAAAGTCCAGAAAATAGTTGTTTTTGCTTTCAAGGCGTGATGAACACTGGAAAAACCTCCAGTCAGAGAGGAATGATCGCTAAGTTACAGTCTGTCGGTGGGGTGATCAAAGTGTATTTCATCTTGACAATCTGATATATCGCACTTTGGTTTCAATGAAGGAACCGGGTATTAACGCAAAGTCGAGATTTTAAATGTTTGTTAGGTGGAAAATCATTCAAGGAGGCGTTGAATTTGGCCCTCGGCAATGACTGGAGTGTATTCCACAATCGCAGCTGTTGACGAAGGATTAGGTGCTAAACGAGAAGTCATTGAGTGGCGCATAGTTCAATACACATTAAATGAGCGAACGAAATTTCACTTGGTTCAGGGAGTCTCAGAATCTTTAAAACAGAAAAAAAAATCCAAAAGAGGGAGATTCAGCTTTCTTAATTGCAAGGTGGTGCAGCTAGTACTACCACTGGAGATGCTACTTTTATTTTACCAGAAATTTTGTCGAAGACATTACTGACTTAATTAGTAATATATTTAAAAAGGCCGAACCACTAAGTAAGCATCACAAATGAGTTAATAATCCAGCATTTGAAAGTGAAGATAACATAAGCCTCCAGCTACATCGTTAAGTATCAAATCAATAAACAAGTATGAAAGATATAACCGGAAAGATGCGGTCCTTACCGAATTCAACACTAACCCAAGCCAAAACATCGTAGGTCCCAGCTCAAATTATGGGAACGGGGCTGCTTTTCAGCCTCTTGTTAAACGCGAGTATATGCTTACGCAAAACCAACGCCTAAAGATCCTCGTGCCAAGCATCTTGGTTTGGATGGTACCCATTTTGAGCGAGGACGAAATTATAAGTTGCCAGAGATATGTTTTTGCAGTGACGAGGGTACAATTAACGTCTGAAAGTCATGCTGAAAATCTGATGGAATAGGTCTATCGAACAAATCTTAAAGTAATGCTATCAAATAAATGGAAACATTTGATTACTTATAGAAAACCCACATTTTGCATACTCCTTCAACAGCAGCTACCCGGATCACGATGCAAGAAATAGCGTTAAGTAAATAGTAATTATGAGTACTGGGTTAGGCGTTACTGGCTATGAACTAGGGTTTATAAATTAAAGGCTAAGAGTAAGGGGTCATGGGTATAGGAGATCGGTAAAGATTCCGATGATTTAGAACCGGTTGTTTTGGAGAGCGGTGTTGAACAAAAGAGAGAGGACGCAATATATGAAGGCGAAAATGAGAGAATGTGATAGTCAAGTTAGAACCAATGTGACATGACGTCGTTTCAAACTGGACTACCGTGTTTATAATTCAATTTCGTAAAATGGATTCCTCTTTCCTGGTTGAGCTATTTTTGTACATCTTGAAGAGTTTGAAACTTGTCCCATGGTTTGGGTAAATGGTTTTTTGAAGAGGATATTCATTTACAGCAGGCCTGACTGCTATGGGGGTTATAGGCGGTTTTATTTGTTTTGTGTCGGTGTATGGCTACAACGTCACTTTGCTTTTGATTTGATAAGAAATTAATAGATTTTGGGGATCACAGAGCGATAATTGTCGATGGAATGAAAGAAATGTGGGAAGAAATGGCATTATTAGGAATAAACTGCAATTTTGAATCTGTTTAAATGCACAAACGTGCTGTTTAAACGACCTTGGCAACTTTTAGTCATTAGGACTTTTACGCAATGATTTGTGCTTATGTTTTTTTCATTTTATGCGTCAAATCTATCCGTGGAGTTTGCTGTGCTGATTTCTTCACCTTTTTATTACGCCGATTTTTTTGGCTTTTGGCAGATTAATTTTGATTTGTGATTACTTGCTTTTATTTCTTATAAAAGCATGGGAAATATACCGACGCTAGCATGCCAATTTAATTTAAGCCCTTAACATTTTAAAAAATCTGTGTATTTTTTTGTTCATCCTCAGCTGCCTTAATGCTGCCAAAGTGTCCATATCAGACCAGACCTCCTCTTAGAACATGAAATCATCGCTTTTCTTGCTTGTGGCCTGGATTAATTCCTGGATTTCTGTTCTCTCTCAAAATGCTCTTGGAAATCATTACAACTTACCCTTAATTTCCCGAGAGAAATTTCCTGCGTTCTCAATTGGGTGTGACTGTTTCTTTGTCCCTGCCTGTATCGCCAATTGCTCTACAGGTATGAATATTAATTTGTTAAAATTTTTAGTAGTTTTGTAACATTCTTAGTCTGGCTTCTCAGCCTTGCAATGGAGTAGGTTTTAACTCTTTCCGAATATCCTAATGGATCATTGCTAACAGCGTCGCAGTCCGCAATTCCTTACACACATTAGCCGTCATTTTCAATTTTATTACCTGATATGAAGAAATGAATCTTTCTCTAGAGGTTTCATTTGAAAATTAGGTAGTAGCAAATTCCTTATTGCTTGGGCAACATATTAGGCTTCAATTTGTGCGTCCAGATTTTCGGACATCAAGAGGGTGTACGCAGTTGTGCACATCAAAGGCTTTGCTTTCTTTTGGACGTCTAACGGTATGTGCCTGCACACTGTTGCGTGTACGTCCACAAGCGCGTTTTGCACAAAAAGGCGGCTCCATATCTCCAGCTCTTTTATCTGCGTTTTTGCCCCTCATAGCATTTCTGTCTATCTACTTTTTAATCTCTAAATTTAATTTCTTTTGATGAATTAGATTTTTGACTCTTCACAAATTTATGCCATTCGCTTTTCACATTTTTTTACATGAAATCAATGGTTAAAGAGAGAATCATTGACTTCTGTGCATCGCTGCATATGTGAATGTCATCCTAATAGTCTGGATGATCGACAGTAACTAGCAGTTCATGCTCAAAAGGGGATCATATTTTCTTGATATCGCGAACTAAGAACCTGTAGATAATAGACGACTTGTAAACATCGCAGTCTTTTCTTGTGATAAACTTATTAATCTGCCACCCTTGCTAAGTTGACTTACTTAGCTAATCTTGTTTGTTACTTTTGTCCGTTTATTTTACCCTTTGTGGCAGTTGTTTCCGCAACAGTACTGCGTATCTTATATAACCGGCTGACCAACTTTCAGGCCGCAATAAGGTCAATGAACGAATGCCTCTTTTAACTGCCCTGCTGATCTGAAAAGCGATCTACATCAGTAATACTGGAACACTTTGCGTAGGGTTTTCATTGCAGACGATTATGTGAGGTTTCGGAGGCATTTTCACGCATAACTTGTTTTTCAAGTTAGTACGATGGCAAAGCAAATAAAGATTGCCATAAGTGTGCTAACCAATGTCAGCAGTCGCTTGAAAAAGTTGCCGCCTAACTGGCCCATGAATTCTTGTCAAATAATAAAAAAATTTAATCCCCAATTATGATTAGGCTGGTGTTGTTTTTTGTGTTTGATTTCGACCAATCAGTGCGCGATTACGCAAACAGGAAATGAGGTAATTAATCATTTGCAATTCGTCCGGAATTTACTGGCCTTATATTCTCAAAACAGAATCGAAGAGTGGCAACTTTAAATTATCATTTCAGTTGCATAATCGCATATCATAATAACAGAAGTAACGAAAATCCCCAATTCTTAAGTAAAACATTTGTAAGATTTGTTGTTTTTTCTAATCCTTTCATGGCACTGTCGTTATGATAGGTGCCGGATAAACAAATTAATGGTTGACAATCCATCAATTTTTTTGTAATATTTTGGATTATCCCAATTTTAAATGCCGCTTGAAATGGAAGCCTTTCTTTATAAAACTGTTTCAGTGAAATAAATGCCGGTGTTATGGGCATTTTTAAAGAAACGCAAATTTTACTTTTGGGTTACATCAAATAAATCGACAGGAAGTTTCTATCGGTTTTCATATAACAACCCAAATCGGCTGCTATTTGCCTTCGGTTGCCAATGGAACCTTCGTAAGAAATTGAATATCGCATCCCATAGCTCTTTGTCGGGATTTTGCTACACTTGTAATTGTTTTTGTTTTTTTAATTCATGTCAGTAAAATATCTCATAGCATCTTTTTTGGTAATCAAGCTAGGTGGTATTAACTAAAGCCTGGTCAAATGGCTTAAGGCCTGTTAATTTAACTGGAGGTATCATGGTTTAAAGCGGTTATTTGAGGTTGCATATGACTCGCCTATGGTCCTTGCAAATTTGTACCTCTGGTCGAGACTTGTGTACACCTCTGTGTGCATCGGTAGAAGCGGTGATAGGCCGATGCCGAAAGGCGAATTAGTCATCAGGCTCTCCCACTCCCAGTATCCATGCCGTCTTTTTATTACGAGCCTTCGCACACTCGCGTACCTCCGTGCTAGCCCAAAGATGGACTGTAAAGGTCAAGTGGCCTGCAGCTGCTGACGGCAACAGAGGGGAGGGATAATAAAGTTACCGTCTTTATGGGAAAGAAGACAGCAAGGAATTAGGACAGCGGGTTGAATTAATCTCTTAGGGTTTCGCAATTAGGCTAGGTTATATATACCCCTCTTTTAATGAACTGGGCATATTCATCCATTGAAGGCGCTTTATGCAAGTTAACTGTTTAGGGCTCTTAATTTTCAATATTACTACCATGTCAGCAATACTTGGTACACTTTCACAGTTTCTTTGATGGGCAAATTAAGTGCACCTTATGATCAGCTTAGTTTTAATTTGTGATAAATTGATGTTGGTGCATATGTTGTTGACGTAAACATGACAGTGGTTAGACAATATCCCATTACTCACGCTGTAAATAGATAATCCGAATGGTTCGAGCTAGTGAAGCAGGATATTAGGTGATGAAAGCTGACGTTCCACTCAACGATTTTCGTCAAGCACGCCTGAGAGGTCAAAGGAAAAGGAATGTAATGTGCTGAGACTCAAACTATGCTAGACTCTGCCTCAGTGACTCAAATCAATCGGTAAGAAACAATGGATCCCAACAAATGAATTCCTTTCAAATATCGAGGTAAAAGCTGCTTCCATGGTTTCAAAGTCATTTGAAAGCCAAAAACCCATCTCAACGATTTACACATGTACTTAAACTAGATTGTAAAATCTAAATCGGTCACCAGCCACCGGGATCAGACTACTGCTAAACGTGATACTGATCTCAAGAGCCCAAATATTAATTGTTTAGTAAGAGGAACTCAAGTGAAGCATGTTTTAGTCATGAATTATCCATATAAAGGCCATAATTTCTGCAGAAATAATGTTTATTGCCTGCTTATTCTCTGTTCCTGTTACTCAAGTCCCAGATTTGTTGCCACTGCTGCGAGAGTCGAGTCAATTTCTCCAAACCTTTCCACTTCCGTTCAGCATAACCAGGCCGCAACAATTCCGCAAACGGAGTTTCAAATTTGATACCTCAACAGCCAATAAGAGAGTAAGTCTTTCTTAAATAAACTCAATTTTATTTAAGAAAGTTATCTTAAATGCCATTAAAATTTGGATCAGATTTTTGATTTTGCAAAAAGCATTTATCAGTTATTATTAGGACAGATCATTTTCATGATAAAGAGACATTACATCAAATCATGCGCTTCATTATAGTTATTGAGGATTCCTTCTCAAACTTTCGTCCATCATGGAAAACTATTTCTGGCTTTCAAGATTTGCAAAAGATAAGAACTAGCTCGTCAAAATCCCGACTCAAAGGTTCCACTGTACCAGCTTGGAGTAATCTGATCAAACTTTCGGTGAAGTGCTTAAACTTCAGACAGCTTTTCGCTTACATGAGGGCTCTCAATCCCATAGCGTCAGGAGCTTAAGTCTTCGTGTTGATTTGGTGATGCAAAGTCTTAAGAATGCACGCCTCTTCGAGATTGTTCGTTTGATTCTATTCTGGATGGTGATATTTCATCAGGAGAGTATTAGACGTAGGACCGCAGGATGGAGATCGTGCATTAGGGTAGGTTCTGAGAAGAATCAGAGGCTTTACTCTGAGCTAAGTGCGGGGTAGCGTTTGAGAGAACTGATCTACATCTATGTCTTTAAGTCTAGTTTTTAGCAATGAAGTGAGCGATGCATTGGACCATTTTAACGTGTGTCGATATTGGCAGAAATTGAATTCCTTCTTGGAGTTACGTAGCGTTTGCTCATCCAACGACCTTCTCGAGAAAACACGGAGTAACCATAGACCACTACCAAATCGTTTTAGGGGATCTCATTTTTCCAAATATTCCCACCCAGGAGGTTTCGAATCGACTGATTAATTGGAGAATATTGGATGGAAATCCAACCTTATAGTTGTAGCTGTATCAAAGACGGTTCGAGAAGGAAGCAAAGAATTCAAGAACGCAATGATTCATTCCCTGTAGGGCAGTGACTTAATATGTCCTGTCAGTAAATTCTTACATGGCAGTCTTAAAGATTTGCTTTACCTGGCACGCGAAGGGATTTGTCTAGAGCATTCTTCTCTTTCTTCCTTTAGAGATTTTGTCGGATTTCAGTCACTCGAAATCTTCCAAGGATCCATGAAATATTCTGTTTACTAGAGGATTAAAATAGCTAAGGTTGTTTTGCAAATTTACTAATTTGGCAGCACCGTATAGCCAACAATACTGGGATTTGGGAGTGAGAATCTCCGTGGAATTCTGTGATTTTTTCAGCTCGATCTTCGAAATACCTTTAGAGAAATTGTTGGATGCGAAGAAACTATCCTTTCCGGATAGTGGGCAATGTTACCTGTCCTCATTTTCAGTACCATCAAACGCTTTATTTAGGATCATTTAAACTTGTCTGGAAGGCTCTTCGCGGAGTGATCACAATGAACTCCAACTATTGCAAGGATTGAACATAGCAGTCAAAGGTGTCATATCTTAATAATCTCTCTAGTTTATAAGATTTGTAACATCTGGGTATTGAGCATTGTCATTCTTTCGAATTCGGAGAGTTCCCCTTCAGCGGTATCTTCTTTCTTCCCTATCGATTCTTTAGTATCACCCGCTTAGCCTGTTTTAAAGTTTCTTTCATATGCCGCACAAAAGATCTCTCCACTCGGTGAGGAGACAATGACCGAACTCAATTTAAGGGCTTTAAATCAATATTTTTAAGTGAATCAATCGAGTAATCTAAAAGTACCCCTACGGCACTTTTGAGTATGATTTTCAATTTTCGTATTTTATGAGGAGCGTTGCCTGATGATGACGTTTTACAACTAATTATAGATTGGATCTTGTAAATTTGAAAGGACAGTATGATTATACCATTGAAAATAAGGACGTTTGGGAAGAACATCTTTTGATCCTTTAATTTTGAAGTTTCTTTGAGGCTATGGGCTTGCCTCAGTTGTCTAGCTCGTTGATAATATGCTTAGATATGTGCCCCAAATTCCGGAGAAGGAGCTAAACATTGTCTGCAAATACTGGATGCATTATTGATATCTCATTGGGTAGGAACTTCAATCTATGGAGGGACTCAGTCCCTTGATGTTATCAAAACTCATAGGAGAGATGGGTGATTAGGATGTCACAGTTCCGACTGTCATAATTAAACTTTGGATAACCAGAATCCAGAGAAATCTGTCTCCAAATGCTTTCAAATTCGACTGACCACTTCAGTCGACGTCACTGAAATGGTAAGAGGAAGCACACGTATGAATCCACGTCTGTAGGTTGTCCATCCAGATTTGAAGACCGCCCATAATGTACTTGAGTGAATTTATCATCAAGAATGGAAGTCCTTAATTGCCGATATCAGTAAGGAAGTTGCTTTCCATGATCAGTCGATGATTCGAAATTTAGGTACTTTCGACATTCACCGACGCTTACCTTGTTGGAAGTGAATGAATTTTGCTTCTCTTGACCATTTGAGGGACTGAAACAATGGTAATAGTTCTTTAGAACTTAGATTGCAGCGCAAGTTGTCTTATGAAAACTCTTTCAGAAATCCGTTGAAGCAGTAGCGTTGACTTAACTTACTCACCTTGGTGTCACATGGTGGACGGGAACCACCCATTGCCGCCCCATTTGTAAACCAGGTATGTAAACAATACCAATAGTGATTCAAATACTGTGTCATACTTTAAAGCTGCATTCTTGCTTCCCAAGCCGAGAACCGCTGATGATATTTGCATTCAAGCACTCAATTAGCCATGAGTTGGTCATATTCTGATCCATTCAAAGTGTCAATCTTCCTCCTAGTCTTTGTTCTCCATCCATTTATCATTTACGCTGAGCCAATTGGATTCGGATGCTCTTTGACGATAGAATCTCTAGTAATATTCTTATCAGTATTTGCATTCAGAGAGAAAAAAAGTTAATTTTGGCTTCTGAAATTGAATAATTTTTGCCTAAAATGCTCTCTTCATGGAGACTTGTTCCAAGGGTTGACTATGCGATTTAGAGAGGGATATCGAATGTCCACAATTTTCTGTAGAGGATCTATCTTCCTTTGAGACATTCTGTGCTGGAGTAATTCATTTCTCAAAATAAGTCAAAATCCACTCTTGCTCCGTATTCCACCGGATCTACTTTTCATTGATTCAGACCTACAAAATTGTATCTTTCGGCTAATCCCTTCAAGCTTCATCTCGAAAAGGACTTCTTTCAACAGTTGGCGCTTTCAGTTTCCTCTCTGGACAATTCAGCAGACCTAGTTTTGGCCTTCAAGAGCTCTCATTGAACCCTTTCTTTGTTGGCTGACGATTCTTGCTAGTGTGGCTGGTTATTTCGACCACAAGCGCTTGAAGCTTGAATAGTCCCCTTTCCGAAATCCTTCATTTTCTCCTGATCTCACGGTCTCAAGTATTTTGAATCATACGCTTTCGAAAATCGTTCTCTGGAATGGTAAAAATTTAGCAGTTTTCAACTCATAGATGTCCCAGCAATAACCAGCTGTCATTTCCTGCATGTCGAGCACTGAGTATTAGACTAACAACGCTCGGTGATGAAAAGTACCCTATTATCAGACGAACAAAGTCACTATCGGCAGTTCTTTAAAAATTTAACGACGAAAGAGACTCATTTATCTGCTTTACCTTTCAGCATCGTCTCATTTATTTTCACACTCAATTTTTTGTTCCATCACCATGTTACATTCCGCTGCTGAATACGTGGTGTTTGTTCTCGATCGCCTATGCATACATTGTCCGAATTTCAAACCAATTTCTCGCATTCTTGGCACTAGATACAATTTTCGTATGGAATGTCCAATTATTTACAGGAAAATATTGCATATGCTTAATATTACATAACACAAGATCTAAGATCCTATGTTAATAGTTTAAAAGGAAAAAAAACACAGGTTTCAATTTTGTTTACCTTCATTTTGTTTGTTTTTTTGTGTTGTATCCAATCCTTATCATCGTTTCAAGGAAAGAAGGGTGTTTTTTTGAGGTAGATCTCTAAATAACCCCTCGTCTGACATGCGAATGGATCCGTTTCTCCACTTGATCGTTAGCCCTATGTCCCACATTTCCCTGACTCCAAAAGTTTTCCATAAACTGGACCTCGACAGAATGCATCCCTCTTACATCGAGATTTTGGGTTTGAATAATGTAAGTCATTACGGAGATATGAAGATATTCACAGCTTTCCACCTTGTTAGCAAAGCATGCACAACAACTTCTTGGATCTATGGCGTCCAGCAGTTAAGTTAGTGGGCAGTCAAGTACTTGGAATTCGAACTGACTAATGAAAATCTTTGTTTAAGTTTTATATCCCGTCAAATAATTGAGTATGAGCTCGACCTTTCTTGATCATTCTACTCTGTCAAGGTCTACGAAATGAACCCAGGCCATTGGTTCATGTGAACTGCCATTTTCGATATTGGTTCTCTATTGAGGACTCAAGCTTTATTGAATTGTTTAATCATTGTTCTATTCAACCATGGTGTGGAATCGCCTCTAGTACTTGTAGTTTCGTTCCCCCATGGTCACTTAGGCTATATTGCAGCTGAGGATGGTCTTCATGGGTTATCGAGGATTTGTCATTATGAAACCGATGTCTGTTTTCATGTCCGAAAGGTCTGTACTACTTGAAATAAAATGATTTAAAGACTCGTGGGGTTCAGAATGCAATATTTACAGCTCTCTGTTTGATGGAGTTTCAGTTGTTAAGATGGGAGACTGGTACAAATGCAAAGGACGGACGAAAAAATTGCAAATGCGCGCGCTTGATTCGTCCAACGGTCAGTTTTTTGAATTATCTGGTGCCTATCCAAGTGATAGGAATGCTCCTCCACACTAGATGAATAGTAGTTCCCAATCAGAAATGCACCAAAATACCCCTCCTCTTCCCGAAGTCAGAGGACTCTTCAGTTGGGGTCTAAAGAACGTTGCAATTGGTGCTGCTGAGGTCTATTGAAAGGATAAATTGCCCAAAGTCTGAGGTGGTGTTGACCTTCATAAATAAAATCATGGTCAATTTCCAGATATGTTGACCTTCCCTTTTTGATTAGAAGATATTTATTGAATAAATAAATTGAAACTCGGCTAAAAGTAGCAGCTTCTCTAGTTTTAAGGTGATTCACGGTATGGATGTATAGTCATACGTATTTTCCAGGAAATAAACAAAACTTGTTTAACTTTCAATGAAAGCAAATGATTTGCGATGCTTAATAAAAGTTACTTTTGATAAAATGTTAGCGAAATCCTTCCATTTTTAATTTTGGAATCGGCTCTCCCTCCCTATAAATAAACAGCGAATCGTTTTCTAGTAAATATATTAATTTATTTGCTTTAATTGACACAATCTGCGGTTTTCGAAAATTTAGACCGATGAGTATTATTTGCAAAAAAAGAAATGAAAAAAAAACCTTGAATACAGTTTGCGCAATTTTAAACTATCAGTTCGTAGAGGACGCATGTTTTAAATTTTCTTTCAATGACTTTTACCCCAGAAATATCTTCGACTAGTTTCTTAGGCGAATTTACTACCCATTGTGCTCAGAAACTCTTCCTAAAAAGCTTCTCTCCATTAAACTTCAGCCTGGAAATGTCGCCTTTTTGCTCCAAAAAGTGGAACACTTAAGCTCTCTCCTAACTGTGAATATTTCCACGTAAAATACTACTTGTGCATCAGTAGTACCTTGGCATTCTGATACGCAAATTGAAATTCCCGAAGTCGAAAATTAAATTCATTTCCTGCATGTATTAGCTAAAAATAGGCTTTTCTTGCAAGTTGATTGGCCGTGGCTTTTGATTGGCTGTTCACAGCTAGTATCTGATTTGTCGTCTGCTTTAGCAGATTGAAGGCACACGAGGAGACGTAGTGATATTTTACTTGGGTGCACCGGGACCCGGAAAATGTCATCCGACAAATGAAATAGGTTATTTATATCCGCTCGCCAGATTACTGGTATATTTACCTCTATTCTTCCTTTCATTCAAACTACCTCATTGTTTTTTTCAGCACCACAGAGATGCTTGAACTTAAACCATTTGATCCAATCTTTCCACCTAATTTATCAACTTACCGAAAAAATGTATTTGTAACGATGCTTTTCAACGACATTTTGTGTAAGATCATAAAATTCATGTTTAGAATCACTTATTCTTTTCCATCTGTTTATTGCAGTAGGTCAGAAAGTGAAAGGGTTTAAGCTAAAACCGAACTTTTAATCAAGAACTAAAGTCATTTGCCAACATGGATGGGACTTTGTCGTTTGGCCTTGCATTTTTTCCTGGGGTAGCGCCTTTATCAGCAGAGTTTTTCAGTTTGTAGCATGCAGAATTAGAACAAGAAAGAGGCGGTTATGAAAATCAAAAGCGTTTCTACTTAATATAGTGCATGTTAACTTGCTTCCTCTTATTTTAATTCGAGCTTTGCCTCTTCGGACTTTTAAGTGTTTTATTTTCTTGCCTTAATGTGTCTCGATGTAGTCTGATGTAGAGCCGTACGTTTTCTTAATGGTAGCAGTTCCTGTGGTTTTATTATGACTGATATTCTTCCATGGGGCAGCAATGAACTCGTTATTCGATTGAGTTTTACCTCTTTTCGACCAGTGGTAGACACAGCATTAGTGGGTTGGGCTGAGCTTCCTTGAATTTTTCGACCGGTGAAGCAAAAAGAACCTTTTCACCTCCGTTTTACCGAATGACTTTTCGTACTTATCCCTATTTTTCCTGCTGTCAACAGAGGAGCTGTCTAGATAGTACTAGTTCATCGTTTCTTCTTATAAGTCTTGCGTCAGCTGTTTGTACATTAACCCCGAGCTCATTTACGTGGATTCTAAGCTCTCTTCCGTTCACTCCTGTTGCTGCTCATTGTTCGATGGACTCGAACATTTATTACTCCGAATTAACTGAACTAATGTGAATATATCGTTGAAACGATTGATCACCATAAGCAACTTCTCAATGCAGAGTTCGGATAATAAAAATCTACGTAAAATCTCCTGTATAATTAAGTACTTATTCCACTTATATGCGCTTCTCTCAGACTCCAGATAGTCTCAAAGGGCGTTCCGCCATATTTCGTTGAATTATTAATTCCTCTAGCCTGAATCAGTCGGAGTAGAAAAAAAAAATACTTGACTGAAGACGGTCTGTAAGCGAGAAAATGATGCCAAAATATGTAATGCCTAACTTACCGAATGCAGTCTTAGTGTGATTAACAAACAGTTTGAGGGCTTCGAAGCCTCCGTTTGTCGGATGAGAATTCAGGCTTGTCTGCTTCCGAGGCTACCTCCCATCCTCATTTGATTTGCCAATTTTCTCTTAAAACCAGCAACATGACTTATCCGCTTCAAAGCACAGCAGCTAATGGAAACTTCACTCTTCTCCTGTCCTGCTTCATTTGAGCTAGCCGAGAGTGGCTTGCCTACGTTTAGCGGACTAAGTCTAGGGGCTAGAGTTTGCATCAGACGGCTATATTCGAGGCATCATACTGCTATTTCATGGGAGTATTTGTCCAGTTTCGGCCCGTTGGTTATCAGAAGTATCAAGTATTTCCGCAGTATTCATCGCTTTCTCTGTGTATTTTAGAGACACAGAACGATTTGAAATCTTAAAGTAGTCAGGTTTCATGGTTCTATTTCACCTCCTCATGTAAGAATGACAACTGACGTTAATGAGGGAATGTAGGTTAGAGATCAATTAAGAGGAATAAGGTATGCGCGTACAGGTTACGCACCCCTACCTTCAAAACTTGACATTTGAACTTAGTTTGCTTTTTGATAGTCTCCACTGAAAAAAAAACAAGGCGATTATAGAAGTACTTTTGTTGAATTTGACAAAATTCTGAAGCAGAACTCGCAAACCATGTGCCTATTCTGGATCCTTGTTGCAAGTAGAAAGTAAAAATGTCAGTGTCCACATTCTGGACATGCACTGCTGAAATATGGTAAGTAATAACCACCGAACTAATAAAAACCCCCACCTAAACACAAACTTCAACGACTATCAGGAGTACTTCCTTTGAACTGAAGCCATTGGAGCTGATCATAAAAAAACAGGCGTTCTGTGACTGAATGCGACTGCAAAAGCAAACAAAGAAGCTCGAATTTTAAAGTGAAAGGGATGCAATTGGGCCTCCCGATGGTTTCTTCAGCCCTTCCCCACTTTGTGAGCTATCGGCTCAACTACTATTCTCCTATATACTTTGATCCTGTCGTTTGCTCTGTAGCAAAGTGACCACAGAAGTGTCCTTGAGGGAGCAAAACAGTTGTCAAAAGGTTGTCAGGCTCTTTTTTTGGCCAATACCGGTGTAACTACATCCCTCCTGATTCCCCTTAGGCTAAAAATTAACACTATTTTCATTGTAGTCAGGATAAGAACCATTCAAAACTATGTGAGTAAGACAGTACTGATGGCAGAGTTTTCTACCATTTTACATTTCATGATCTAAAATTGTATTAAACGTAATATTTCGATTCTAGTTGCGATCCTTCCCTTCAAAATGGCAATTCTGTACCCTTTTTTTTATTTTAGTCTTACTTCAGTCAGGCCCACTTCCGCCTCAAACTCCTGGGCCAATCTGAACCAATTCAAATCAGAGTTCGAAAATCGAGGTTAGTTGTCTTGTTATTCTAGCATCTACTCATCTCTCCGCATCTCAGTCTTGGATCGTGAGACCATCAATAGATTGTGGAGGTATTCTTAACTCAAATCCTTTTTTTGTTCACTTAATAAATTCGTGAGTTTCATTTGATGTCATTGAAACTCTATCAGTCGTGAATCACCGATTAGCAGACGTAGCAGCAGCTCTCGGGATTAGTCCCCCTCAAATAAACCCAAAGTATTTGTGGAATGCGAATTGGGAATGTTGAACTTGAGAACTAGGACACCATTAGCGAAAAGGATCTTTACCTGAAAGCCGCCTTCAGCAACGTCTGAAGGAACATTGATTCTTCACGGGTCAGTGGAAAATTTCTAGGACTTGCTGTGCTATTGCTTTGGGACTGTTTGCATTTTACCACTAATGGAACCTTTCATCTTAAATCCCTCGTATTTTCCACCTCCATGCAGACCATCCAGAGATGTTAAGTCTTTGATCTTCAATATCTGTTTTACAACTGTATATAAATAGTTTCTTTACGTCGGAACTAGGAATTCTGTGACCACTTCGTACTCTATCGAGATCAAATCGTGTTTCATTTGAAGCTCTGACAGTTTTTTTGGCCCACATTTCACTCGTCATATTTTTCGATCTCCTCCAACTTTCACTGCATTCTATCTGAAGAGTGCTTCTGCTTTCTTCTTGGTTGCTTTCAACTACTCAGGTGAGATAGTGAGAGAGTCGATCATTTTGGTTGCTACTGATGACTGATCAAATCGAATTTGTTCTGTACAGTACCAAGACCGTCCTTACCTGAGGGCCAGATTCACCTCGATGATGAGTTTATACCATTGGGAATAAGAATGAAAGGAAAGACCTCCAGCCTAGATGAACTTCGCCTGGTCCCTTCAGTGCTCTATCGACTTCCATCTATGGTTGTCTACCTTCCGATTCAATTTAGATGTGTGTGTATAGTTGTGCGTAAACCCTACTTTATATAATTGCTGTTCTCCGTCATGATTGCATTCTGAAACACCCAGAAACGAGAAAAAAGTGAACCCAGAACAGGCGTGTGCTGAGCGGATAGGGTGATTATTAGGCATCATTAATCTTTGCACATCAAATCAAAAGACCAGACTTCTTTTGTTCTGTCTTTCAGGTTAATCATCAACACCGAATCGGATTGTTTTTAGCTAGCTTAGATCCCCTGCTAGGAATAAAATGCAATCCAGGTCGGGGTTTCTTCTTCTATCTATGATTTGGCCTTGTACAAACTTCTCACTGTGAGTAGGGAAGCGAACGATTCTAAACGGGAGGTCTCGCTTCCTCAAGTTAGCTCCCTTTCTACCGGACTTGAATGGCTTTCGATGCCATAAAATCTTGTGCAAGAATTTCCCTCTCCCCCCCCCCCCTGTCGTAAATAATGGATGTTAGTCCTCTTCAATGTGATTTTCCTTCAAATTCTTCGGCTGTGTTCTTCTAACTAAAGACTTCTTCCCATTCTACCTCCGGTTCGTAGATAAAAGTTATAACAGGCATCATGGGTCATTGTGGTCGCTGAATGGTCTCGGAGCCTTCAAAAAGCCTTGCAAGCTCTCATTCGGACCCATATGCTACTTGTTTCCTCGAGTTCAAATCTTAGGTGGAGGAAAAATTGTGGAGATTAAAGGGCTCTATCGTTCGTTTCACTTGTACCGCGTGGCAGATCCAGCGAAGTAGCTGGAACTAATTCACTCCCAAGAAACTTAGGATATTATTGTAAACTGAGTTAAGATGATTTGTGACACTACTGAAAATGAACAGATACTGACATGGTAATGGTAATGGTATCTATCCATGAAAACAAACTCCCAATTCAACTGATTAACATTGAAGTCCAAAACTTTATGTAAAAGAGTGCGATTGGAAGATTAGCCGATATATTCAGTTGATGAATTTAAGATGGAGTATCATCTAGCGCAGTCAACCGGTTGAGGTCAACCGGAAGTGGTTAATAGCATTGAACCTTCTTTTAAGCAGGAGTTCTGATAAAAAAAACGAGTGATGTGGACAGTCCAGTCATGGAGCAAACTTTCGTGAGCTCATAGAAATTCAGTTTGTCACCTCTTTGTAGCTGAATTGGCACCTTTTTCTCTATAATTTCACCAGATCGACTCAACAACGTACAGGTGAACACATCAGCCCAAATCTTAAAAAAACTCGTCCCTGTGTTTAGATGGTGGTGCTGAACTGCAGATCAGTTCGAATGTGGTCTTAATCACATGTTCTGGTAGCTGTTTGAACCGATAATGTTAATCTGAAAATCTGAGTGTTCAGGAGTTTAGCCACCAAAGGATCGCTAATATGTTTACTCCCCCTCAGAGGACAGTCACTTCGTATCCAACATCTCAAGAGTAGATAAAACCTGTTGGAAATGCTTGATTTCATTAAAAAATAACACTTCATATGCAATTCAAAGACACTATTTAATGATCCTCCATCCTGTCATACTATTCAGAGTGGCTCTCTGGTGTTATTCTTAAAGCAATCTCCGAATTGCCATACCAAAGGAACCATCGTTTGACGGATCGTTTGTCTGATGATCACTAACAAGGAGCTCTTTTGCATTGACTTTCCGGGTTTGAATGTTGGATAGCAAGGCGCTTTTCAATTGGAAAGACTCACTTTCCTTGTAGCCAATCGAAACTCTCCACTTCCCACTGGCATGAATACAGTCATGTCTATAAATTTTCGAGTAAGTGTCTCCCACGTAATGGTGAAAAGGGAAAGAATTCCATGTCTCTGGACTGAAAAACATTCTTTCGGCTTTTTCGGAAAGAGGAAAATAACAACTGCAGCCATATGTCATGAAATTGCCCTAATTGATAAACGAGAAAAATTTGTAAAGAGCCATTGAAAAGATAGGTGGAAAGTTCACGCTGCTTCAGGCAGTAAAAAGGCAGATTCTGATGTTGGGAAAGGAAATGTTTTTGTAAAGGGGAATGCAACACCATCGTAGGTGGCAGAAAATGCGGTTAACGCAGTATCGAAACTGCTTAAACGATAGCCATCATAGGACCAGGTCCTTCCAAACTGCCATAGTGCAGACTGCCTTCTAGCAAGATTCTCTCCTTTACAGGCAATTATTCACTGAAGTAATCCAAGTCTATCAACAGTTTTTCATACTGGTAGGCCCATCATTGAGTCTCACACGGGAGAATTTGGAGCTGATTAGAAAGTGTGATCACGTTTTCTGTTGTATTTATTGCCATTTCAAGGCGATAAAACAAAAAAACAGGCAATAAGGGGCAGAAACCCAAGAAGTAACTCTCGATTCTAGAGCCACCTTGCTTGGAAATCCGCAAATCAAGGCTGACTGAAAAGAAAGATGTTCGATGCTTGAATGTATTTGAAAATGAAACTCATTGGGCTAGTATTCAGCTCTCTTTCACGCTACTACGATTTGGAATATTCCTTCATTTCCACATAACTTCTGTGTTACTTCAGTGGAGATACACAATTGTATTCCTACTTAGATGAATAAACAAACAAAAATGTGGATGGCTCATCAGGGCATACAGATTTGAAACTCACTTGCCTCTTCGATTCCAAGCAGTTTTACTCGTTGTTTTAGTCAGTCAACAAATTGGTACATATTGGAAAGAAATCTGAAATTCCGACTCTTAAAACCTGCAATAAAAAATTTCAATTAAGTTTAAAAGGACTCTTGGGCAGTAAGGATAATCTTGGGACTTCCATGTCTTGCAACAGCTGAATCAAGAACTGATTGGAACTAATGATCGTATTGGTTTTCAAAGGTCATCAGATAGAGGCATTTGCTTTCGGATGAAACTTGACGCCTAATACATTAATTTTTAACCCTGAGGTAACAATTTGACCGCCATAATTTTGGCTCCACATCTCCTCTTTATAACCTTCCTATTTAAAGGATATATTTTGTGGAAATTCCATTGGCTAGATCAATCAGGAAAGTAATATTAGTTAATCATTGCATTACAAATTGTCTCGATTCCGTTTACTACTTCGCATTCTAACTCACGTTCGCTCAATAGCAAGACATCGTATATGACCGTCGTCTTTGAATAACCAGTTCTCTTGTTTCATCTTCTTCATTTTCGATTTTCATGGAATCGATTCTTCTGTACTATCTGTCAGATACTTGCCACAAAAGAATCTGCTTTAAAGTATTAGTACCTGATAAAATAATACTTGGAAAACAAATTGAGGTACTCGGGTCAAAAAAAATTTCCCTAAGGAAATTAACGGCGTAGTTTATGATTGACATGAGAATGAAAATCGGGCTTGCTCACCTTTCAAGCCGGCTTGGACAACGACGAACGTTCGTGAATCTAGATCGCGCAAGCTTGAGCACTACCATCCTTGAATATAATAGGAGAGATGCTTAGAAAATGATTGTAAAATGAGGGCGTTGGAAATTATTAAAGGGAGTAGAGTCCTCTCTCGGTGAGGAGAAAGAAGTCACAAGCCTCCAAACCAAGGCTGATGAAAATGAAAAATGATCCAAGAACTATCGAATTTCTTCTCTCTTCCTTTCAAAATCCAAAGTGTTGGGATGATACATAGCCGATCCCTGCTGTTGGTTTAACTGCAGAAGGCTGTGAAATGTAGATGATGGAAAATGGATGGCCATTTTAACCTGTGCGTTCTGATGGACATTGCTCAACATTTGACCAATCCACATTCCATATGGCTTATTGAATTTCCGGTGAACGAACTTATTCATATAAGAAACGATTATCCCAATAGCTTTACTCTCCCCAGTCGCATTATGGCTCGTGCTGCGACACGTTTCCTCTCCTTACAAAGTCTGCCCTGTCTGAGATATTCAATTAGTCAAAAGGAAGATCTCATTAGGCGAAATGACAGCAACTAAAAGAACTTATTTGTCAGCCTCATAACAGTCTAAGTGGCAGTACCCCTGTAACAAAATAGTTTACATTAAACGTTAGGAAACAGTTAGAGCCAACTAGATGAGGAATTCACTTTTTGCTCAATTATTCTTTTGATGATTTGTACTTTTCTATCGGTACAGTGTCTTCAGCGGAGATGGCGAATATCTGACGCTCTCGTACAGGGACAGGAACGGTGTCATCTCGGAAGTTGAATCGACGGTTAGTCGGATCCTTACTATCTCCTTTATCCTTGAAGCTGAATTCATTACAATTTGAATGCTTTTGATTGCTCGTTCTGCTGATTGATTTATGTCAGTCTTTCCTTTAAAGGACACTATTTTTCACAGGTCTAGAACAAAATCACGCTTATAAGTCTTCGGCTCTGACTTGGATCTACTTCAAGTAGACTGAATTGCGCGCCTTCCTGATGAAATATATGGAGACTGTATGATTATGCATATCAACTAGCTTTGTTGGCTCATTGCACAACAAATTGTGCTTGAAATTTTCCTTTTTAGGGACTCGTTTATTTACTATGCTAGAACCCTTCTCTAGATGAAGCTCCTTGACTTGTTCTGCTATTGAATTAAGCGTATATAGCCTTTTCGAACCGAGCGCTGAAGTAGTTTCATCCTCATTCAATATCATCACTGCTTTAAGCGATAGCGATCTCAATTTTAGTTTACTAGTGATACCCAAAACCCTTATTTGAGGCCCAGGCATTCCGTTGGTCGTGGAGGAAGACTGTATAAAGATTGGTAATGTAACAGTTCAACAAAGAATGCTCGTTTTCGCACACCGCTCCACATCCCATGAAAAGTTCTTGCACATGAAGGTGGTACACACAATCTCCTTACCTTCTACTAGATAAATTCCATTGGTATCATTCAAACCCTCTTTCAGAATACTTTCTTTTTGGTCTTCTATTTCCATATCAGATGAAAAGCTACTGTTGTTGGCTATTCTGATCCGTGATCGTTTCAAACTTCTCTGATACTTCCGAATGCGTAGATGAGAATTGAGAATTTGTTGATTCAGAATCAATTTCCTCATTTTTTAAACAGTTTGTACACAGCTCTTCTTCAAGTAGCGTTTAGTTTCCCCAAAACGAGGCTATTGAGAGTCCCTCCACCAATGTCTGTTCGATTCCCTAAGTAAAACCAAAAACCCCTGCATAGGTTTTTTCAATCCTTTCAGGTCTTGATCGCGGTTTGCGTGTTGTTTATAGGTTCCACAACAACTCAAAAACCTAGCACTCATCCTACGTGCTAATAAAGAATGTTTGGTAGGCGATCACTATTTCTTTGTTTTGACTATCGAACTCCCAGTTGACCATCCATTAGCTTTTTCTTCATTCTATTTCGTGAAGATCACTTGCTCAGGATTTCATCCCCTTGACTTACAGATCAAACAGCTTTCCATCTATGATTAACAACATGAATAGCTGAAATCGTAGAAGATGTGTGTCATAAAAATTAAGTTGCATCCAAAATTGTTTGTTTTGTGCCAAGTTACTCCAATTTGAGATCCCTCTTGGTAAGATCTGCGTTGAATGAATTGGACTGGAGTTTATCCAGCCAGAGCAGCCACTAAACTATCGAAAGGTCATGATGATGACCAAGTGTTGTGATTCACACTTTCCTCTAGCGTTTCTCCATTCACTTTCATATTCATCAATCTTCTTTAGTCCATCTTTCGTTCAGGGAATACTTGTGACTTGGAGATATATCCGATTGGTGTGATGTCAATCGTCTGCACAGCCACCCCATCCTAGCATGTTCCACTTTCCCATCCTTCCCAAAAATAAATAGTTAATCTTTATGTAATCCAGTCATCTCTTCAATGGCTATACTAAAAGAATGTCACCTCCTAAAGAAATCTCATTCCTTAAGGAACTATTTATGTATAAGCCTTCTCCTTCTAAGTCAATCCTTTTTGTTCGCCTAAGTAACTTAAGAATTGGAGAGGAGAAAGCAAGGAATAGGCATTGAAATAAGGTACAGTGAAGTGAGATTATGCCAAGTTGTTACGGTGAAGAATGCCTCTTGCTTTTTCCTCCACACCCCAGGAGTTGTATAGAAATGCTTTGGAAAGCGAAATTCGAGGACTGAATTCTCCATGCTTCCTGAATTTTTCAATTTCGAATTCCTTTTGTTAATATTCTCCCTAAAATAGGTGTGTGAATCATTTTCCAAGTATTGAAACCATTTGGAATATATGAAATAGAGTCGAGTCTTCTAATCGGACAATTTCAATGACCAGGGCTGTTCCATTTTAATGTAGCTTTTGTGACTCTCAACTAATGGCCAATAAAATTGCCTTGTGCTACTAAATGGCTTCAGTACTATTTAATAAAGGTACATTGCAATCATTTACAAACAGGGTTTGATGATCGCTGAGTCAGTGGTGAATTACTCATTCGTTCTAAAAGGAATTACTATTTTATCTGAATGCTGTTGGAATGTGCGGCAATTCAGGAAAATACGCCATTAATGCTTTCGGTTATGAGTTGCTTAGTCACTATTACAGTTTGAATACCATCAGATATTACCAGATTATCTTCGTCGATTTTTAACTGCATGTTTCAACATGCTAGACAGGTGTCCGAGGTCTAGTTCCACTCTCCGCTGATTGATGGAAGAATAATGATAGTTGAAGAGCTTTGTAGTTCGGCTTGGCCAGATAGATCCTCCCACAATGTAAACCCTCCTCTGGGCCAAATACTTCTACCTTCCGAATACTTAATATAAAAGTATGAGGACTTCAAGCAGTACGCAAACAGAAGAAACTGCAAAAGAACAAGGTGCCATTAAGAGTGGACCTTATTCTCTCCATCCCTCTCTTTTATAAAGGTTTCGTTGCTCTTTGAAGATGTTTATTGTCGGTCAGGAATAAATGGCAACATTGTATGCATCTTTTAAGACACCATTGCAGGATTTGGAATGCCCTACAGTATGAGGTAGGAGAGCGTCCATTAGACATTGAAATTCGCCCCTAAAAAAGCACTTCCCGAGATTTCTTTGATATCGCTTCCGATATCTTGTTTGCACAAGTCCAGCCATCCGTATGCAGAACCGCCCTCTCTGGTCAGCAAGTTTAGCATCCACCTGAATGACTTCCGTCTTCGGACATGTTTGATGTCTTGGGTTTATTCATCTGACCATTATCATTCATCAGCTATAATGTTGAAGACTTTATTTTGGCAATATTCATATAGTTAATTCTGTGAATCACTGCTGAATCATTCGACTACAAGAGCACATACATTTCCGCCATAAAATCAAGTCGAAAGGCCGTTGCTTTTTTTAAGAATGGAAGTTAAGATAGTTCTAAGGGTCTGAGAGAATATGCTTCAGACTGCATCTATCAGTTTGTGGGAAATATAGTTAATCAAGGCTGATCTTCAATTCCATTTTCCTTCAGCAATAAGGCGGAGAAACAGTCCTACTCTGTTTCTTGTCTGCTTAGCATCATCATCATCATCATCACCATTAGCAAATCTGGCAATTCCAAATGGCGAAAATGATGAATCTGTCTTTGAACCAATTTTTTTCACCCAATTTCTGTTAAATAGAAATGCAGGTGGAATTCGCACGGACACTAGTTTCATTGGAAGTGGTTGGTGCGAAGGGCGCTGAAATGCAAACAAGGCGGTTATTTGATCATCAATTCCTGTGTTGATTGAATTTCCATACATTTCAAAAGACCGAAAAGGTTGAAGGCGAATTCTCTGACCATCCACAAGACTGCAGGGTTTCGCTAGTACCCAGCTGTTGTCTAAAAGGCGGCCTTAAAAATATAAAGCACTTCGTAACTAACCTCTAGAGGCTGCAACTTTCAATAACGGTATGTAGTACCATACTGACACTGGAGCTTTCAGGTGTGCGTTTCCGATTTGAAGAAAATGTATTATGGTGCGAGTCACCTGGCCTATGGGAGAATGCCTATATCATTTTTTAGTCTGAAATACAGCGAAAACAAACGTTCACAGAAGTTATCCTTGTCTCTCCTAGCCGTTCAAAGGCTCCAGAGACAGGCCGACACAACTTTCTCAGGTGACAGTTTGGTTGAATAAAAAGAATGACTGGATTAATAGCCAAATGAATTATTGTGCTTAATTTCTTCCCCAAAAACTAATCCGCTGTTAAAGCAACGAACAATCTAGCGGAAGCAACAGATAGCAGATTTTGGGAGTTTTGTCCTGTAGCCTTTGGCTTGAATCAGGAGATAGAAGCAATGCTAATACCAAATTCTTTTCGTTTGGTGGCAGTTCTCTACTGAATGCCTTGAGTAGTTCTGCCTTGTCTCATTAAGATTGGATTGAACAAGCATGAGAGCCTAAGCAATGTTTATCCATTCCAGTTTATAATATAAAAGGATATGCCTGCTCAAGGCAGTAGCTGGATATGTTCTGATGGCCCAACGTCGAAGTAGAAGCCTGCCACTCTTCTAATTTGAGTAGGCGAGCCTAAGACCGCCTTGTTTTAATTAGGCTTTATATAAAGGGTGTCGCTTTTTTTTTTCATTAGACGATTGCTGGTTTGTCGTTTTTCTACTCGAATTTGTCAGTCTACCCTTCTGCTATTTAGATTCATTGTAGATTACGCTGGTATTATCATGGCGCCAACTATTCCACGTTCGGATGGTTCATGAAAATATCTTTGCCTGCCTAGTTTATTCCTTGGATCAGATCAGTTGTGATCACTAAGTGCATCTTGGATTCAATTTTCATGCTACTTGCTTTGAGTGGTAAGATTTAGGACCTCATCTGTAGTAATTGGGACCAGTCCCATTGTCAGTCGTCTTCGAGCGACCAGCCTTTGCAATTTTAGTACCGATGGTCAATCACATCACTAACTAGCATCGTATCAATCGCTAATTCTTGATGCGCCTTCAAGACTGCCTTGATTACAGTTGAATTAGACTCCTAATCGATGCGATCTAGTCCCATTTCACTCGAATCCTAAATCTCCCACAACTCGAGTCATGTATGCTTGTCTGGTAGCTACTCTGGCTGGGTGCTGAATCAGTTAGCAAAAGCGGTTGGTTAGCACTCTTCCACCACGTCTAGCAGGATTTTTTTCAAGTTTTCACACTCGTTGAAATAAAATGCCCGAGGATGCTCTTTTGCGTGGACTTCTCTCAAATTCTGTATCTCACAAAACGTTGGCCATTCAGCTTCTACTAAAAACCGATCTAAGTAGTTGAACTACTTTGTGGTACCTCGTTTTAGAAGCTGGAAGACTGCTTTTACACTGGTGAGGTTGAGTCTGCCTCGAACTCTTCGTACGTAGCTGTGGACACTTGTTCTGGATTAAGGTGCGTTGGTACCCCATATTGAAATTCTTTTCATTTTCTGGAATTCGTTTATTAAATGAACATATTTTACACTTCTTATACTTTTCTGTTTCAGAGGAGCCGTCTTCTATCGAAACACAACCTACGTGATTCTGCCTTTGTCTTGTCCATCCTGTGAGCCGCAAACGGCACCTCACATTATTCTTCCTTGGACATCCTCACCGATTGCGTATAGTAAGCTTCGAAACTGCCAATTCACCTCATCATCTAGCTGATGGTATTGGCGTTGGTAGCAATGAGTCCCGTTTTTTAACTACTTAATACTCTGATTGAACTTTTCGTCACCAGGAATTACTACTTGTCATGATCACTTTCATAATCATGCTATCCATTCAGCTCTTTTAATTTAATCCTCCATTTTCACCACTGACAACCGGCAGTGTCGATTCTTTAGGATGGAAGTCAAAGCTTTGTATGTGTTGATGTGCATTCACTGCAGATCAACGCCATGTATTGGTCAAAAACCAGACCGTTTTATCCATCGTCTTACCTATTATAGATCACGTCTGATCTGATTTTCTCACCGTTTTTCAGATACCTCCATGCGAACCTTCTGGAAACCTGTAGACGTCATGGCTTTGATGCAAAAAGCACTAGATCCCAGACTTCCCGATCCCTCTAGAGAAATTCACACCATCTGGTTGGAGTTTATCGTGGATCAAAACATTGTAAGCAAGGCCTTTCAATAAAGGTGGTTTATATTTGATGCCAATACATCTATTTTGATAATACGTAATCTATTAATGGTAGAGTTTAATCATCTCAACTAGGTCAAAAGTGAAACATTATTGATGCTACAACTTTTTAGCTGCGGGAATTCAACGGGAGCTCTACGATGACTGTTCGATATGTGGCGTCCGTGGTGAATCTGGTCAACTTGGTATGCATTCTTGATCTGTACCTACACCCATCCACTCAAGCCTCATTTATGTGACCGTCTTCTCTCAAGTAGTTATTAATTAACTTTGCAAGATATCTAAAATACCTTTTTTGCTCAACAATTTAATCAATCATCCTTCCTTTCATTTAACTCAATATATGTCTATTTTTTCTTAAAATTAGCATTTTCGAGACCTACCAGTCCGGATCCACCTTCTTCGTACCCAAATTTGGAATCTTGGCAACCGAATACCAATTGAGAGCAGCATAAAAGCCACCCTAAACAGCATCCAACATTATCGCGCAGACCAATTTTCCAGTCTTTACTCAGAAGTCCGGCAAAGATCGCGACGAGATCTGGACGACATTGAGGATAATGACCCATTTGAGCCAGCCTCTCGGGGTGATGTAGTTTTCAGACAACCCAGTTTTAGAAAAGCTGATATTACCATGCTCCTGACAGACTCTAGCAAAATTGAGTTTGTTGAAGAAGTGAATCATTTAGCCATTCCCGGCTCGATTTGTACCCCAAGAGCCACCGCCGTCATTCGCGTAGGTTTTATTTGATATATTGAACTCATTAATAGCAGGTTTTTTTATGTCCTGTCTGTTCTATCCATTTTTGGTCTCACCTTTTCGCCCTTAGGCTAAGTATCCCACTAGAACCACTTTTTATTAACGGCAATCACTAGCTGTTTGGTTGTAACTAACAACACTCCATGAAGCAAATGTCAAGGGGCTTGGTGTTTTTTGTAGTGCTAATAATACCACAGTATACAAAAAGGGTGTTTTTTCGCAGCCTTCCCCTTGTTCATTTGATCCAGATCATATTGTGACAGTACTTCCGGGGCCTTAACTCATCAGATGACACTGGTTCGAAACCCCTCAGTACACATCCTTGTGGTCGTCTATCAGAGAGGCTTCATCGTCTTTATACTCGCCCCAAGGTGGTAGCTTGAAAATATTTTCCTTTCCAAATATACTCAAGCATTATAAAGCGTATGTATAATTAAAATGGTAAGGAGGTAGCTCGAAAGTACTCGCCTAAAGGAGTTGTCATTGGCTCAGACTTCAGATGGCTTCGCACTGCTTATGTTTCATGGGAAATGTTAATAGCTCAAAAGGCACCCATTCGGATCTAAATTGCAAAACTTCATAGGAAAATCTTTAATTTTTCCTGAAATCATTGAGCATCTACGAGTGCTGGAAAATCTCTCATCTATGAAATTTGATTCTAAGTGTGTAGTTTATCAAGAATCATAATTTCTATCATTTTTAAACTAATTTGCTGATGATATTGTATCTGCATTGCGTCTAACTCCACTTTTTGAATCTGGTCAGTTTCTGGTTGTGAGTTTTCCTGATCACATTGATTGTCCGCGCGATTTGAAATGGGGAAAACAATCCAGTTAGTAGAAAAAAGGGAAGATTTAAAAGCTAGTTAGGCCATCTTAGACTGTGCCTCTAACCTTCTCGGATTCGTCAATTCATTTTTGCACAGCCCTTCATATCAGTCCAGAAAAGACACACAGGATGAATAATGCCGCTGGCCCCACAACTGGCATGTTTGCCTTGGATGTTTCTGCTGACTCACTGGCGGTCTCGTACCACACGATGCCCAGTTTGACTGCGAAGTGTCGCGTCGCGCATCAGGTCTCTTACCTCCTTCCAACCAGCTTTTACTTGGGAGAGGCGTAGCAGCATTATCAAGGAACTAGACCGATCCATTCTACCCGGCCTATCTGGTTAATCACTTTTTACCCGCTTCTGTAAAACTTGAACACCCAAATAGGAAACCTATACTATCCTGCTGGTTTGGTGCATAAGCATAGGTTAACTCTTAATGGCAAAACCATATTCAGAGCTTGGTTATTTATCAACTGCCAGCCTGGGAACAACTGAGGACGTTACCGTCGAAAAAAACACCGACCGAGGGCGATCAAAGGTATGGCTTATTTGTCAAAGTCGATAGGTAAGGTAGAACATTGACAGCGTTTCTGACACTTACTGGCCAGATAGTTTAATTTGGAATAGCAAATTGGGAAGTGACAATACGTTGCCTTCAACTGAGTGTTTCTTTTATGGCGTTCGGCAGTCAACTGTCCAATCGTATTCGAATCTCCGCTAAAATACAAGTAAAATCCAACTTCATGGGGATCGAGAAGGGAACTAATGTTGGGGAAGTTGGAGTTTCGTTCGATTTTCTCTTTCCATCGGTATAGGACTGACATTCATTCCACCCAGCCAACACGGGTTGAGCCTCCGATAAGTTTTCACTGTCGGCTTCACTTCGGAGTACCGCGATAAGGCCAGGGTTGGATTTTCCGTGGACTTAGACCTTGTGTTCTAGATAATAAAACCCGTACGTGAATCACTATACCTATAGACATCCTTGAGAAACATCATTTTGAATGCGATAATGTCTAAAATAGACTTCTCAACTCGTATTTACGCAAATGCATCTAATATCAGTAGCACATCTTGTCAATTTTTTCTAACTGATCGCAATAAATAAGTTGAAATGCCTTGTTTATTATTCTGGGTTCTTCCATAAAACAAAAAACAGATCTTAATGTTTTTGGTCTTTAATCAAGCCGCTGATAAGATACTTGAGAACTGCCAACATGCTGAGCGTAATCACCGCTGTTGGCTTTGGGTGGAAAATGGGTCATATAAATATTCAAGTCTCAGATGTTGATGAAAAGCGCACTACGTCAGGATGGTTAGAACGCAAGCCATAATGTGTTTATGGACTTTCAAATGTAGCATATTTTCTCGCAACAGCTCTAATGTGTACCATGCTCTGATCTGACTAAGCTATGGTAAAGCAATCTGAGCTTGAAGTTCTGTTGGTGATAGCTTCCATTCCTGGTTCAAAGGAAGCGACTGTCTCTTTGTAAATTCATCAAATGCAAATAGAAGTTGAGACAGATCTGGAAAGCCCACTTTAAATTAAACTCCCAGGAATTTAAAAAAGCACATCTGATGAATCGTTAAAGTCACCACAACTTGGTGTAGTATGGAAGAAGACATAAACAGAATCTATTCTTCCAACTAAAAGACTTGAAACCGATTGTGAGTCAGCTGTAGCAGAAATAACTTTCCCCTAAGAAGAAAATAACGGGAAAATTTTTCGCTTTTCTGAGCTGGGGTGACAGAGAGGTAGCGATTCAAAAATGTGATGCCTCTTTTTTTACAGCTTTCTTTGTTCTCCAGTTTTACCGACGACGTCGAGCTAATCATATACACAGCTGTCTCCATAAAACAGGAAGGCGATGAATGTGTTCACGTCTATATATGAATGTATTTATGACCAAATCACGGCTAGACTTTGCATGTGAGTGTGTTTGTGTGTGTTTTATAGCTCTCTAGGGTTGTGATAGCTGCACTCTGTTGATGGTTATTGTCACTTCTAGAAGTGGTACACTATTACGAATCAGGCTTTTGAATCGGGGCTCTTTTAAGAGAAAAACCACACCTCAACGATTAGCGAATAGAAGACAAGATGTCTCATGTTTGTTGGTATCTTCATTTTCGTGAGTTATTTTTGAATCCTTCTCTGCCAGATCCTTTTTCAGCAGGTTCAGGATCTTCGTGTTCCCCTGGTCGAAGTTGTTTGACTCGGCCTTCTTTTTTTGTGGCTTTATTGTTCCAAGAACCCATTGCTAAACGGTTATTTTTGCTATTCAAAAACACACGAAAGGCTCTTTCTAATTTCTGGTCGCAATTTTAAGGTTTTAGTTTGGTTGATAGACAATTTTGCTCAACTCTGTGAAACAGTTTATATTTTAACTAATAAAACTGACTTAACAGTAAAAATAAAAAAATCACTGAATTTCCTTTTTGAGTGCAGTTTCATTGCATGATCGTAAAAGCAAGGCATTAATTTCAGCCAATACTTAAATCGCAATATTTAAATACTTTGTTCATGAGATCATACGTGGGTAACGCTAGTATGTTCTATTTTAGGTCAATGTAACCGATTTTGAGTTCCGCATTGCTTCATTGGTTTCCAAATCGGTTGCGGAAATCCTCGGAATCCACTCCTTCTTTTGTCCCGAGTTGTACAGGTGGGGCGTCAGCTCCCTCATTCTCCCCATTCAATCGATTTTACACTAACCAATCAAATTCTACCTTCTAGTTGCGATGACAATGAGGTGTTCTCTCGGGGTGATATCTCTCGTCTGCGATTGGCTCTCCTCAGTGAAATGTCTGCTTGTCTAAGATCCTCAAATTTTCAGGTACGACTAGCTAACTTCAATAGTACTTAATATATTTCATTCCAAACTCAAGAGTCTGTCAGGTATCATCCAACTCTATCGCAATATTTGCGTGTTGTTTTCCTTGCGTCCCTCAGAGATGTCACTTTTTGTTGCTAAATGACTACAAACCCAATGGCAAAAAATGAGCAATTTCGAGAGAAAAGATTTGTATATCGCAAATTTTGCAAATCATGTTAGTGCTTTTTAACATTTTGTCTGTATCAACCCGGATTCTCTACCGATGCTTCATGATCACTCGAGTTAGGTCATGCTTTTCTAGGTCATGGGCTTAGTATACTTTCAAAAAAAGGATATTTCCCATCGCTACCACCTTCGTGACCCATGTAGTTGGTTGCGAAACCAGCAATTACAGCGTTCTCACTTAGAACGTGTGCTAAGTATAGTTTTATACAAGAGCTGAGTGCCGAGGTGCTACTGATAAACTAGAAATCCAATGAGTCGGTTTCGCTAGTAGGCCGCAGAGCCGTACGAAAATCGGCTACATTTCGTGCTTCCATGTGGATAGTAAACTGTCATTGGTGTGTACGAGAAGAAATTCGCTTTCCTTGATTTGAAAGTTAGTTGACTTAACTTTCACAATATTGTGCCAGAATGCTCATGTTTTTGAAAAGCTGAAAACTACTCTCGCTATTGAAATCGCTTAGTTCAACCGATTAATTAATCCAGTCGCGATTGCGGGATTGCAGATTGATCTCTCTTTTGATCTTGGAACAATGTCTATAGAGGGATTCTTGATTTGTGAGTTTACTAATCGGCAATCGGTATCTCTAGAAATATCCCATGATTCGGTAGGAGGTCATGAAGGCAGCTTTTCTCATCCCAAAATAAACTTGTCTTCTCACCGAAAAGCGAAAAGTAGACATTCCATTTCGAATGATAACTGCAAATAGGATTGTGTGTCTGGTGTCAAAGAATATTCCAACTGGTTTAGACTGCTCGTCGCGGTTAGTGATAGTCAACGGTCCTTATAAGTTATGCGTACATGACAGATGCAGCCCGTTCATACTACTTTTTAATACAATTAGTAGGCAAGCCAAAGGTTCCTACTCTTCATAATATGTAGGGCCGTTGATATTACCTACAGGCAATTTTTTTGCCATTGAATACCTCATGAATACTTCAAGGAGGGAAACGTTGATTGGAAGAGCTCAGAAAAGCCTTTTTGTTCAAAAGAAGGAAACATGTTTTGATGTTTCAACAAGTCTGACACCGCCTAGTTCTTTCAGATTAGAATCTACTGCTGTCAGCAAAAAGCTCTTGACGGCGCATTATTCGAGCAAAAGAAACTTAATCTGTCGATATCAAAACTATTCAAATATGCAAATACACTTTTTAAATAAGGGCTCATGGGTTGGACTTTCAAATCACTTCATCGAAACCCTTCAGCCGGTTTCAAATATATAATCACTTTTCTGTATCCACCTTCCAAATAAATTTTCATCCTATTTGCATCAAAAACAATGAATCAGTATATGAGCGGGTAAATTTTATGCTTCTTTCATACCATTTCCGTGACGTGAGAGAGTTAAAGCCTGAAAACAAAAATGCCTTCATAGGAAATCGGCTTGAAAATACCCTTCTTCAGTTAATTTTTCAAACCATAGGCTTCCCTAGGAAGGCGAAGAATCGGATTTCTTCGATGTGAGGATAATTGGAAAGCTTTCGAATAGGAGAGAAGTGAGAGTATCACCTAGTTGTTACATGTCATCCCAATAATTGGTGTTTGCTTGGTCACATTAGGAGCGTGAATCCCTCCGGAAAGACACCTGCGGGAATGGAGTTATAGATCGAGGGGAGGAGTGCGAACCCTATCAGCAAGGTCTTCCAATCGGTCTCCCACAGGGCGTCGACGGGTCATTCAACATGTCGCTAAACTCGCCGGCCTTTGGATGTTGTGATCCCCAAACGTGTTTGGCAGATATTCACGCAGTTTGTGTCACCGGTGGTTGCTGCCGAGGCTGCCAACTCGTTGCTAGGGGACGTCTCTGTCGACCTGCAAGAGATCAATGCGATCTTCCTGAATTCTGCTCCGGCATGGAAGTACGCCAGTGTTTACCACCACTTAAAATAGTTGCTACTGAAATTAACTTAAGTAATCTATAATTTGCTTGAAGTCGGAATGCCCTGGTGACCTTTATCTCGAGAATGGAATGCGATGTAAAGGTGTGGGAAAGAACAGTGATATAGAAGAGGAAGCTCTTTGCTATGAGGGCAGATGCCCAACTCGAGGCAGTCACTGCAAAGCTCTTTGGGGATCAAATGCTCGAACAGCTGACGATTATTGCTATAGCAATATGAACAGAAAGATAGACTCGGCTTGTGGAGAAGGGGTGGTATGCTCAGAGGAGTAAGTTTATTGGTTCTGTTCAGATTAGTTGCTATGAAACCGATATGTTTATCTATTTTTGAATGTATTTTAGAAATACAATGTGCGGACTTCTGCATTGTCAGAACGGAAGTGACGAACCTGTTCTAACGGAAGCCAGGTCCTTGAGCTTTTTCAATATCAGGACTCAAAATGAAAAGCAGAAAATTCATTGCCAGTAAGTTTAGATGACGTCTTCCGAGAAACGGAGTGGTGTTTGACCTGTAATATCCCTCTAAGGTATGTGGCAAGTACTCAGAAGTTCAGTTACGTTCCTGAGGGTGCCTCCTGTGATGAGGGTCGCTTCTGCTTTCAACATCGCTGTATCAAACCCACTGCGGTAGCAGTTCATTCAAAGTGCCCCAAAGGACCCTATCAAGCTCGCCTTCAAGACGGTAACAATCTTGATTTCATCCATCCAGCTGTTCGACGCAATCTTCCGACGGTCACGCCTACACCTATTAACATTACCTGTGCCGGTCGTGGTGTAAATAACACGGTTCACGTAGATTATTTCAGCTAAGAAAATTATATTTTATAGCTTCTAGTCTTCTTTTTTAGGTATGTACAAATGGGGCTTTCTGTCTCTGCCCTCCAGGCTGGCATGGAGCAGAATGCACTAAACGTCAGCCATCCACCGATCGAAATTCTTCGTTTGTTAGGACTCGAATGAATAACATTCATCTTTCAGTTTACCCCGATGAAGATATTGCTAGTTTGATATGGTTGTATATACAGGCTGTTGATAAAAACCCAGGTTTGTTAGTCCGCAGTCGAAAATAATTATCAAAACTTCATTTAACTTATTATCTTTTGTTATATAGATGGTCTTACGGAACCGACACCTGTAAATACCGTTTATCTTATATCAATTCTGGCGGCTGTGATAGCCTGCGTCTTCTTCTGCCTCTGTGGAATCATATTTCTCTACAGGTCTAAGTTTAAATATTATTTGTGAAATTTCAAATTTTTTATTATAAATAATTTCATAAGGAATTTTCGTATTTAGACGTCGCAACCTCCACAATCGCGACTTCCATCATTTTCCCAGTGGTAAAAACAAACGGGGCTTCAACTCCACTCCAACAAGAACGTCCCCTCCCCTTTTCGACTCACTCCTTGGAAAGTCTTCTGGTCCAGGAACAGCCTCAACCACTGCGGCCAATAGTGTGGATTCTATGTGTCTCTGTAATCGGAATTCTCGGCCAGGCGTAGCCTCTCTTGATGATATGGAGCTGCACTACCACTCCCACCATTCCTCCCGCAATCGTCGCCACAGACACGGTTCCAAGACCCGGAATCGTCGACGAAAGAGAGGTGGCAACAGCAGTGGAGACAGTCTCCAAGCCGGTACTAACGGTGCGGTAGAATCTGGGCCTGAACTCGGTGGTCACGAGGATTCCGTGAAAGAAGGCAAAATCAAATTTGGATCCATGCCTTCCTACAGGGAAGATAAGATGAAAAATGCGAGAAACGGGGATGTGAAAACAGTAGTTGCTACAGTCACAAATGAACTTCCAGTGTCGACAACCACAACGGTAACCACAAGCGCTCTGCCTCCTCCGCCTCCTCTAATCGACTTTTCGGCTCCCTGGCCAATTCCACCACCACCACCAACTCCCCAGACCTTTGTCTTGCCAACAACTGCTGGCGGTCAGGTTTTCGTCGGTGGGACTGTACCACCGTGGATGTCACCGACAATGTCAACAGCTGGAATGAATATCAATATATCCACCCCAGTAACGTCTCCCATAGCGTCGCATGCTACAGGTGGTATGGAAAGCATAAATACAGGCGAGAAAATGAGCGCTCAACCGCCGAGAAAGCTTATGACGACGTCAGCCATTTCAGTGGAGGAGACGGAGGTAGGCATATTAGTTGTAGCGGTTAAAGTTGGTTAATTAGCCGATCTGGTCCAGACAATATAATGATGACTAAAAGGGTGTTTCTTTTCAAAATGAATGTTAGAAGGCACTTCCCCTCAGTTATAGGCTTAGGTTCACATTATGTCCATACCATTAATAGTAATATTGAATTTGGAAAAATTTCCGAATAGACACAATCAGTCATTGGAGCACGGACAATCTAGCTTCTGTGTTTCCCTCCACGTTGTGCCAGACCTGCCGTTTCAAAGCTTCTTCTTCCGTGGGTGTTTTCATCTGCATGAATTGTTTCTACCCCTGAGTTTCGTAATCTACATCACGTTCACTGTTCTCGTCCCAAAAATGTGCATTTCAAAACGACCGATCTCTTTTTCTTTCCGTTTAGCCTTCACCACAAGTTACCGTCATCCGAGAGAACTCGAGCCGGCAACCTGAGAAAGGCATCCTTAAAAATAAACATGAAGGTGGCTTGGATCTAACCGATTCAACCAATGTTAATTCATCAGGTGATCCTAAGAGGCGCAAACGCCCTTCGAAACGAACGTCCAGCAAAAAGCATCGTTGTTCTTCACCGCATTTCACTGAACGTGAGTCTGTGTCTTCCTCCTCCACTTCTACCTCCTCTTCCGCATCTGAATCTCGAAGTCCCTCCTGCGATTCAACCACTGGATCGTCCAGTTCCTCCGCATCTTCCCTTAGCTCACATTCCACCAGTAGAGCCACAGACGACACAAATTCTACAAACTTTGTTACCTCTGGAACTAACAGTGGTGATGAAGATGTCGGAGAACGAGGTGGCCTGATTTCCGACTCTGCAAGCACCTGTTCGACAGCGCTCGAAGCTGGAGATATTGATAGAAATGGTGAGAGACGAAAGTGTCGACATAAGGTAAGTGCTGCATATCAGTTCTCTTTAAAATAATCTCTGAAAGTTGAACAAAAGCATTCTCACTCTCATCACTAGGGTCATTGTCACAGAAGACGTCAGTCGAAATGCAAGTCATCTGCTCATCGATCACATAGCCATAGCCATCACCACCATAGTCATCCTCACCGTCGACGTGAGCAGAGTAGTTCTACTGGTGGAGAAACGTCCGCTACCAACACGTCAACCACAACTCCGACCACTACAACGGCGTCAACATCGTCGAATTCTTCTCCATGCCATCGTCGATGTCACAGACGCAGACGTACCGGAGGTAATCGGCGATATCGTCTGAGCTCCGAGGATATTGAGAGCAGTATTGGGCTTCAGAATCAAAAAGTGCCAACTATTCTTTGCAATGCAGAGCAGCAAACAGACGATCTAAGCTTAGCCAGGGCGTCGGGAGCGGTTTTTGCCTCTGGACAGAATGGTGAGTTATTTTGTTTTTGAGTCGATATTCCAGAAAGTGAATGCAAACATGCACTCAATAATCTGCCCATTCAATTATTGTTTCATCGAAAAATTTTTTTTGAATCTTTTCTCCGCTCATTCATCATTAATTCAGTTTTACGCTTTTCATTTATAAATCCACCAATTTAGTCTGACCCAACGAGATTATCATCTTATATGTTAATATAACTAAGACAAGATCCAAGAAGAGGAACCACTGGTCACAGACGTCTTCGGAAAGGCTCGGAATGGTTCCCAATAGCGTTTCAAATTTATTACCAAAATATTACAGTGTTTATGTGGAAGTATTTAGGGATAGAATGGCTATGTTCGCTTGGATCAACCAATTGTGGATATCTGCATAATACTTTGCCCTTTGTTGATGTCGTCGGTATGGGACCACGTTTGAACAAAATAAAGTTTCTTATCTTTGTTTGCACTTGCCTGGAGCTTAACATACATATATACATTCATCCATGGCGTTTTCATTCATCCAAATATCCACCAATCCGTTTGATCTCTGTCATTGTTTTTTAAGTCCATCTGAGATTCGCTCTTCTATCCAGCAGTCCATTCATCCATCCATACACCGCATTCACTGAAAAAATTCCCTTCTTTGCGTCCAAGAGTTTTTCTTCCTTTCCACGGAGTTCATCGATCTAATCACCATCTCACCTGATAAATTTGGCCAAATATCTCCTTTCGCATCAATTTCAGAGTATCAGGCATCTAATGCCTCTAGAGATCCTCAAAACAGTCCTACCAGTAGATTTCACAACCAGCAACAGTCTGCCGATCCAGATAGACTTATTGAAAACGCCGAAGATGAATCAGAATGGGAGGAAGTTGAATGCACTGGAGGTTCAGACTGTGAAGAATGCCGAAAAAATGCAGCAGCATCTACAGCCGTCTCCACTTCTTGGAATACCTCAGCGGTTCCACCAACGCCGCCATCAGCTGGTGGTCTCCTAGCTAGGCAGTACAAGCTGCCCTCGCCACCTCCTTTACCACCGGCAAACGTCCCATCAACACCATACTACTGTACAACACAGCTCTCTCCGCAAGCCGGTATGTGGTCGTCCTGAATATGTTTGTACTTAGATGTAAATAGTAGGATCAGTCTTATCAACTCTTAAAAAGGAAAAGCGGTTCTGTTAAATCGGAAACCCTAGGAATTGACCAATTAGAATGTTGCAATTATTGAGTTCAAGGTGTAGATGTAGAATGGGAACTGACTACCAGGATCTGATTTCAATATTACTTAAGGAAGATGAAATGTGTAAAATTTATGAAGTGATTTTAAATTTATCATATTTTTCTCCACTCTATTCTTTTTTTCTGCTGTTTGATGTCTCCTATTAGATCCTAATGGCTTTCTCTGCTGTCGGACCAATAAATCGCAGGAAATTGTGGTGAAGTGATACTACTGATCCATCGCCTCATTGGCTGTTCTTTGGTTTTATAGAAATCGATCCTTACTATCAACCGCCAATCGAAGATGCAGACTCCTTTATTTCGGAAAAGCCGGGCCTCGGATCACATATGAATTATTCTGGGCACACTGAAGAAGATGACGGTCTGATCAGCAATCGAGGTAACCAAGGGGGGATGCTAATGACTCCATCTATGAGTGCTCCCAGTGACTTCTACATTATGAAGGACTCCGATGGTTTGACTCGAAAAAATTCACCTGGAATGCCATATATTGCTAGACACGTAGGTCACTCTTGTTAGGCGCACCACATAATTGATCACCTCTAAATCGATTACCTTTTTCTATCAGAATTACAATGGATCTGATAGCGATTTCTCCCTCACAAACTCGGTTAAAAAATCCCCGACACCCGGTCGTCATCATACAGCCGTTTCTCCTGACTGGCTATCACCTAGTAGCAACATCAATAACCAATCCGGCGGTGGCCACCTAGCCAATCATATTCTAGATGCTGCTGGTCACCAATGGTTGGATGTGACCGAATCTGATGCCAGTTCTTTACCTGATGCCTCCTGTGATTTAGTTCATTTGGCTCAGCTGAGTCATGTTGCTCGAATAAACCCCAACCTCTCCGATCTGGCTCGTCAACAGGTACTGTTCCGCTGATTTTGAATGCAATAATTAAGCTATAAGGAGTGCTTAACCAATTGATAACTCATTTTTCAGGAGCGAATCCGACTAGGTACTGATGTTCCATACTACTCAAAACAGCAATGAGTAGGCTCGACCCCTCTTGCTTCCCCTTCCCGTTTATTCCTCTGATCGACCGATGCCTCGTGTGTTTAGCATTTGACCTTCTCGCCCCTCTGTTATCTAAATCCAACACGCACAGACCGTCTTCAGTCACATCGTCTACGACATTTTTTTAAAGAATCTTCATTGTTTCCACCAAATCTTGACTCATCTCAGTGACCATTTTAATCTTCCGCAAACTGTTTACTGAGCAACTGACTCTGAATGCATAACTCGAAGTCAAGCATGTCGGCGCCGTTATGTTGACTTTCTCTGTTTTTATGAAGAATAAAAATGACTCTTATTCCTGCTAATACAAAAGCAGTAATTATTGCAATAAAATGCATCAAGTTTCATTTGATTGACTCGTCAAACTTGGCAAATTTGGAAGAAACTGCAACATGTATGGAATCTGAAAATATGGAGACTACTAAAATGGATTCAGTAATTTAGCTACGGACACCAATCTTACTAATGGCAGTTCTTGGCCATGGGTTTGTCTACAAGAAATTTGTCAGCTCATGAAAGTCAATTGTTGAGCTATTGGTGAGTAGATAGACCGATGGCGTGAACAGTTAGTTTTGATTAAAACAGGTGGGCTGACTCCATGCTCCACAAGTTCCAAGCTTCAAAATAGATTACAGAAATAATCAAGCACTGTTGGGATGTGTTTCAGGGTTGTGCTATGCTGAAATCTCTGTTATTCCTCAGTGCGATTTCCTTTCTGTTGGCTCGAAGTCCCCAAATAAGTTGTCTGCGATTAAACATCCATTTTTTTAGTAGAGGTAGCCTAGTGGCTTAATCAGTTTGACCGTACTTTCACCTACTCAATGGTCATCATTAAGGTTTAGTATCCCTAGCATCTCATATTCGAGGGCGCTCTAAAACGCTACTTCTAAAACAGTGCTTTTTGTAAGAAGACTCTCCTGTTGATCCGAATCCAACTATATACTTTGTATGTGGTTTGTTAACAGGTTGTGCTCAATAAGCTGGCCCAAAACTGCCCTCATAAAGCCAAATATTCCTTTTTATTCACACAACGCCTTTGACAGCAAGCTCATGCAGACGTTAATCATTGTTCTACTCCAAATGCCGGAAGATCCGAGGACGACAATTGGCATCTTCAACCACTAACATTTGGAACTACATAACCCCTACCTTATTAATGGGTTTGTAGGTCGACTACAATTGCTGATTGCTGAATAATCAAATAATGGGCCAAGACAGGCAGTAACACTCCTGACATATCGGATCAAATTGCGAATCAACTGTCTACTGGCAAATATGAGTAGCATTTTAGTTTCCCGCGAAAAAGTTAATTATTGACAAACTTTTAAAAGGCCTCGATTAACCTGTTTGGTGTCATTTATAGGTCAGAGCAAATTATTAAGTTGTAATAATGCCTCAGGGTTATAGTTTAATGTTCGGCAATTTCAGAGTATTTCGCTTCAGATACCGCACTTACTTTATGTTAGTTAAAACCAATACTTTTTATGGGCGTGCAATTCAGTTATTCATGAAATCATTTTAACAATCATATCCAAAACACATTGGTATTAATAGGCTAGCATATTCACCGGTTTTAATAGATTGGTTTAAAAAGGACTTTTGAAATCGGTGACTGGCTCTGTTCTTCAGTTAGTGAAATAGTAGTGTCCGCTCATGCTAAGAACTGTTTGGCACTAATACAGTCTATCGCTGTTTAAAAACTTCTTAATTCCAATTTCTCTAGAAGACCTAACAAATTTTCAGTAGGATGTCCCGTTTACCAATTAACTTCACTCTCTGTAAACTAACAAACATTATTTCACCATTGGCCTTAATTAAGAGGATACCTTCTATAAGCGCTTTTGTGTATCGTTCATTACATCTTTCCTAAATGCATCCTTTTCACTACCAATGAATGTCATAAATTAGTGCTTGACTATTTAAATAATCTATAACTTAAAGCAATTTTACAGGATTTTGAAATTTGCAGATTTTTTCTTTTACAACATTTTTTGACAGTGATTTAAAAATTTAAATCAAATGAAGTCACCTTCTTTTAAGATATTAATTTCTAAGGTTACATGGTTACTTTCGATAAACTACCCGGTCAAAATTCAACAAGCGTTCATAAGTGTTTGCCTTAGGTCAAAGCTGACATATGATTTGTGTAAATTTAAAAATGCTCATTCAAAATGTTAATTTATTTACTATTTCATTATGTGTGGTGGATGAGGTGACTAGATTGTTTCATTTAAAAAAAAGTGGGAAAAATTCATTCTAACATGCGGGGATTGGCGTAGCAACTTTATTTCAGTTGAACCAATTATTAATTATCATTGGAAGAAGGGAGTGCACCAAATTTAATCAAGCAACGCCTTGGCTTTTGGCTTAGTATGCGAGTCTCAAACTTTAAAGGCGACGGGCATTGCGCTTGCCTCATTATTCAGATTTATGGCATATTTCCAGATACAAACTAGTGCTAAGACAGCTATTAAAATTTAATAACTTTATTATGTCTTTTAAGATAATGAAACAGCTTTAATTAATAATGCTCTCACTATATGAAAGTTCTCGACTATAAATATTGGAGTCAAGTTGATACAACATTGGATCTCCCCGCTGCGGTGCGTTTTAAATCTGGTTAAGCAAGTGGTAAAATTGCACTGTTCTTTGCTTTTAGTGGCGAGTGGATAAAACAAATGTCATCTCCAGGCAACTTTTCAACAACGTCAATTTCATGAAAAACAAACCATTACATGACAGTGAGTCCAATAAGAGCTAGAACCGAAGTTTCGAAAATCACGTAAGCACGAAGAATCATGACCTGTTTTGATCCTGATAAACGTGAGACAAAAGCTCTTATTAACCAGTCCAACGTGGTCGCGAAACATGACATCGATGACATGATGCAATCACTGAACAAAGGATGAACAGAGGCGAGTAAGATGACTTGAGATCCTTAACCAAAGGAAAATCGGATCCTTGAGCTGGAGCGAAATATTAGCTGTTGGCAACGCAAAAGTGGGCACCTAGTGCGAATGAGAGGACAAACAAGCTGTTCATTTAAAGAGTGTCCTTCATCGGAGTATGTGAATGAACTCTTTTTAGGCTCTGAGAAACAAATAACGGTAGGGATCAATGTTTTACGAGGGAATTTTAAAGCCCGGAATCGACATACATTTACCTTCGGAGGCAAAATTTAAACGACTAACCAAATAATCCCGTTCTCTATCCTGAGCCATTCTTCCATTAAATCCAACGTGTTAGTTTGTTATCCTCCAGTTTTTATTATTGACTAATAATGGAATGGACTTATAAAAGTACCAAGAGCCGTTTGGATCCTATTCTGACCAGCTGTTGCTTAGCTACTGTCCGATATCACACCTCAGTCGAGCCAGAGAGCGTCTCTCTGATTAGCCAAAATAATAACTAATCCTACGGAATAACTACTTTTTCCTCTTCAAACGCCATTTTTATTCGAATATTTCCTAAATTTCACGTTGTTGTTTTTCTTCTTGACAAAAACATCAACCCAGGCGTCGGAATGGGACAGTTCTTTACTCCTTGTTAATTATCCTGTTGCTATTAGTCTGTGGGATTCTCTAAGTCTTCCCACAATTCTTTATCTAGAAATATCTTCCGGAGGCAGTTGCACAGGATCTAAGTTTTTCAATAGACAGAAGATGTCTGTAAGTATTGAGGCGTCTAAAGTACACTTCTCGTTTATGAAATCTTAATTTTAAAAGTACATCAATTCTCTTATATATTTTAATGCAAGATTCATATTTTTGAATTGGTTGAAAATAAAAAAAAATGGGCGACGGCTATCCTCAGCAATAATTTTGTAAGATTGATGGAAACACTTAAAGCGAGTTCGTTTTAAATAAGTATTTACCATATGAAAATATTGTGGACGAAATCGCGCGAACGATGCAAATTATTTTCATAAATATAAAGTTGAAAGCGAAACTAATCAACATTTAGGGAAAAATTCGTTTCAAATCATGACTGACTCTTTGAAAGAGGTGCAAATGCTGTAGAGCTACCTCATAAACTTAAATTAATGAAAGGTCTGAAAACCTAAGTGCGAATTGCATTAGTTTCTTAATATAAGTGCAGTCCATTAGGTGAAGATGTTTAGATTGGGAAAACTTGAATCTGTTATATAAATTTTAAACAAACAAGCCCGAATTCGCAAAATTTTCTGTCTGACTGAACAAATGTTTTCGATCCGCCCAGTGGGTTATTGCTTATAACTGTCTGGGTCAGGCATATTTTAAATCTCCCTTTCTTTTAAACAAAATTTGCCATTACAGCGTCTTGAAATTCCCTAGGTACATAATTTCATTTTTAAAAATATTGAATGATAGGCGCCTGAAAACAACCTGAAGGGAGACGATAGAGTCAAAAAAACAGTTTGTCCTAAACTAAAATAATTCACGAATAAGCACGACTTTAATAATAAATTTATGATTAAAGAAAAAATCTACAAAGCATTCCTTGGAAGGAATATACATACAGTGGCAGCAGGAGGCGGTTTGTAAGGAAAATAGAAATGAATCTTTGTTTAGACGTAACCGATAGTATTTCAAAGAGGACTTACGTTTATATTTAATGGAGGAAGATTGACTTGCACAGATATTAGGCTTCCACACATCTTATCGGCTAAGCGTATCAACAAGTTCTACTTTTTTCCCTATGTTACTGGCAAAGGTTGTATCCACTTACAACCTTACTTCCTTATTTAGAACGTTCAATCCAATCAAGTTTAAGAGAGAGATACCAAGGACCACAATTCAGTGCCATCTCAAGTCCTACCGGCTAATCGAGAACAAAGCAAACTGTGGTTATTTCCATTCGTCCTCTTATACGAAATTAATTTATTTGGAATTTCTGCCTCTTGTGCACATTCTCGCTCCCTTTTCGTCCCTGAGTTCATGATTCGGTTACTCTGTCCTTCTAAGAGCTCCTTTGTTTTAATCAATTTACTCCCATTACTCCTCGAACTCAAGACTCTCCTTTATCAAATCATTTTCAACGGTGTTGATAAAATTAAATTTGCCAACGATGAGGACGAAATCATTTTAAGAGCTTCTTAGGAAGCACTGACCATTCCAAGAGTTCTAGCAAGGGTAATCGTTCGATGAGACTGCAAGATTTAGTGCCAACAAGGACGCTGTTTTATAAGAATCTGTTCACAAACTGCAAACAATTAGTTAAATCAACTTTTTTTCTTCAATAAAGGCTTGTAGCCAATGACAGACAGACGTACATAATTATTTCCAGTAATTCGCGATGCCAACGGTCATTCAAACTCATTTCACATTGAATAAAAGATTTTCCTCTCTGCAACCGCTTCAAACTAAGACGAATTTACTCTTGGAACTTTATTGCGTAAGCTAGTGATATCCAATTTAGTAATAAATTATCCAATCACTCGTTAAATTAAACGGAGATTGAAGTGGAAGAGTTTGATTCTCTTCAAATTATCTTTATTCATTTCGCAATTCTATTTCCCTTTGAATGATGGTAACAAGTGTTCTTGTTTAACGCTTTTCTTGAAATAACTGTATAGTTCCTTAAGCAAGATATAAAACCATGTACAAGGCGTCGCTTTTGAGATCACTTCTCAGATTCTGGATTTATCGTCAGATTGTACTTGTTGGATAATGCTATTGCGCATTAAAGTATTCAAAGTTGGACTCATTTCCCAGAATTAGGGAATCTAGCTTCTCAAAGACGTTCTAATAGTTCAGTCAAAGTGAATTATAATGACAGTAAATAATTTATTCACCATAAAAGTGATATATTTCCAGAAATTTAATGAGGTTCTGTTAATGCGGACAGATTTTTTGTATGACAAACAAAATCTTCTTGGGGAAATAGATTATGCTCTCAGTTGGCTTTTGGTTTGTCCCTTGATGGTCAACTAGAATGAACATCAAAGGAGCGGTGGTAATGAAGATATACTTATCCAGATAGTCATCAGCATCACTTAACGGAAATGCCCATAAAGATTTAACTTGGAATTGTAGAAAAGGGTAAGATTGGCATCTATATTATTATAATGCAGCAACTATATATACCACTAGGAAAAAAAAGTGTCTTTTAATTGTTGCAATTGTTGGTTGCCGTTAAAATATTTAAGCTAAAAGGCCTGCAAATCAAGAAATTTTCTGGACTTCTTTCTTTAAGTCCGATTGATTCTGTCAGCCCAACCGGCTCTCTAAACCGGATCTAGCTATTAGTATTCTAACCGGCTACGAGGGCCTAAGATTTTTCGTAATGGCCTTGGCATAATTTTGATTCTTACAGTGTTGGTATCTTATAAGACTTCAAAAAACGGTATTTCTTTACTTCTATAGAAAACCAGAAGCCAAAGAAACATCTAAGACGTCGAATTTGTCTCGTTACATTAAGCACAAAAGCGTCATTCTGCCACCTTTTTCTTCCAAAAATCACCAAAGTGTAGGGCTGATCTGATTTTCTTGGGATCTATTTGTATAAAATTTTTCATTTGGTTTGTAAAATGCGACATAATTACACGATTTATCCAAACTGCCTCACATGTTTTTGCTAGCATCAGCCAAAACATTATGCTGAAACTACACTGAGTTTCAAGATATATTCGAGTGTTGTTGGAGAAATCATTTTTAAATAACCATAATTTAAAGGATTCCATGTTTTTAAGTTACTGGATGCTCATTGCTCTACAATTGGCAAGTTCTGTAAAAAAACAGTGCCTTCAATGGAGCATCATAATGTAGTAGGCTTCGATTTGAACTCAAACATGCATCCGAATATGCAATTTCGGCATTTTATCTGTTAAATATCCATGCAGACGACGAAAATCGAAAACCAGTTGCTTTGAATGCAAACAAAATTTCGGCAAAATATGCTTTGACTGCTTCATGAAAGAACTATACCGGCTTTCCGTTTCCGTTATAACTTTGATAAAATCTGCTCTTTGAAAGGGACAAAAATATTGATGCAACAAAAAGACTCATGTTTCCGTTCAATTTGGCCGAAAGATAGGAAAAAACATGAACCAGAGCAGTAGTGATTGGAAAGGAGACCAAGTTTGCTCTGCTTAGCATGATACCATAAAAGGTCTAGCTCACGAACCAAACGGCAATCAATTGTTGGAAGAAATTGATCTGTCGAAGCCTCTTAGGCATAACTGATTCTAACTCTACAAAAGTGTTCCTTGAAAGCATTGACTATGAATGGACATGCTGAAAATTTGTCAATTTCGACATCTTTTCTCGTGTAATGAACGCAGTAAAACAAATAATCTTCGCAAAGTAATTCCCACTGTGTAATCTCCATGAAAGAATAAGAAGGTGAATTTTATATGAACTTTGTACACCTTTTTCATATCTGATTAGATCCTGGATGTAAGAGGTTGTTTAAATTAAAGTTATTAACCTTTTGAATTATACTAAAAGACACGCTATTTGGGTTGGTAGTTATCTTCAAGTGTCATTTGCTGTTTACACCCATCATGTACATCCAAGTGGACAAAAATATAACGTCTGAAACGAACGTCACCCAGAGGACCATTCTGTGAACACCTTACTCTAAGCATGCTGATAATTTTATGCTCATTAATTTACCTAACTCTATCAGCTGCCGATGTCATTTACTAAACTCTGCCGTCGTTGAATCAAAGGTACATAGTGTTTGAAATCCCTGCCATTACATTATGAAAGATTTTTGAAAATATAATACACATAAATTTCTAGGCTGCTCAAGATGCAAGTCGATTTAATCAAAAAATCTGAAAATGAGAAACTTCACTAGTTTATGTTATAAATATGTTAAAGACGATTCATATATCCAATGAGAATTACGGTATTGATGTATTTATTTTTTGTTTTCGCTGATTATACTTGAGAGTAAGCCAACTCTTTTCCAAATACTCTGAAGATTAGATTTGCAAACAAATTCAACCCGGCTAATTAAAGCTGTTTGCGGTTATAAGGCGTCAACATTTTTACCAGCCAATCGTGTTTCGGCAAAAATCCTGCTCTTAGCGCACTCGTGCATTCAATCACCAATCGAAATCAAGATAAATCGTGACCAGGTATAAAACGGCCACCATGCAATACGTGCAATCAGTCTTGAATTCTTTGACAAGTTTCCTGCAATGGTTTATGTGAGCGTTTATGGAAAGGCTGCAGCTGCAACCATTTTCGGTGGGTTGAAATGTTTTTTTCTGCTTAAAATATTAATTCAATGCCCTCGTTGAGTTCACACTGGTTTCTCTCATTGTGAGTATTTGTTAAGCAGGTGGTTACTTGAATTTTTATTTCATTTTAAATCTACATATATATGCACCAGTCAACGATTAGAAAACTTTATTAAAGTAACTGTACTTTAACATGTTCCTTTTAGTTGTCGTTTTGTGTGTGTCAATTACACCATCTTTGAGTGTAAGTTCATTATTTTTGATAATTCACAGTGCTCAAAAGACCATAGTGAATAACCGAAAAATATTGTAAATACAAGTCACCCTAAAAGCCAACTTTTTACAAATTTTATTCAGATATTATGCTGTGAAATAAGAGTTTCTTTTATAACAAGAGGAAAAAAAGGAATTTTTCCACTTCTCCTTTGATGCTCCTTCAGCTAATAAGCGATCACTCCGGTCACTGTGTGTTCATCGGCTGATTTTAAACCCATTTCAGCTGATGATCCTTCACCATCAGCGTACCTTTAATCAGTTTTATTACCTTAAAGTTAGGTGAATAAGTTCAACCACTGAAGGCTACTAGGTCTTTAATTGAATATTTTAATTTAGGTCATGCCTGGTTAATGCTGATTGGCTAATAATTTGAATCATAAAATTTTAATGCCATTTGAAAATTTCCCTTCATTAAACTTTATGAAAGCGTTCCATAAAATGTACTCAAATTTAAAGGCAACATGAGAAATGATTTGAAATTAATTCTTTGGTTTCACTTTTGCATTTTAATTTATTTAAAATTATAAATGAATAAAAAAACATGAAATTTGACTTTACTTATAAATCGTGTCTTTGCATTACTTAATATTATATTTTGAATCCTAGTTAGTATTGTGTTTAAATTTGGTGCATAATTTGAAATCATTCAAATCACTCAAAATTTAAAAATTATTCAAAATTTAGAAGCAATTAAATGAATAAACATTTGAATATAAGCATAAATGTGAAATAATTCTTCGTAAAAAGGAACTTGAATTAAACATTATTCAAAGCTGTACGGTAAATGCCATATTTATAAGAGTATTTGGCGAACCTTCCTTTACCAAATCCTTTAATAAAAGATTTTCTTACAAAATATTAAATGTGTTCTGAAGTTGCAGGGAACCTCAAAAATTTTAGAATTAAATTTCATGATGATGTGCACAATTTAAGTCAGAAGGGCGAGACAATTCTTGTTTCACGACTGGGATTAAAAAGTGCATGTTGTCCATTCTAACATTGTCATATAACTAAAAAAAACATTCAAAACTGAAAAATTTTGATAATTTTAGGGCAACGTCGAAAGACCGAAATTACAGAGACTTTGAAGAGAATAGCCCATAGGTTTAAGAATTTTAAGGACAACTAGGCCATGATGTACTAGATGTTCACAGTTAAAAGACCAAATGAACTTTAGCCCTTGAAAATGCCTGGTTTAAAGTCTTCGGGTCCGTTCTGACCACTAACTCTACTGACCACAATTTTTTACCGCCTCTCTTAGTTCTACTGAATATGCAGGTTTATAATAGTCGAAAACGCCGATATACCTTTTTTTCGGACGAAAACTTTGAGGAAAAATTTGATAGATTTTGCGCAAATAAATCAAAAACCCTAAAACATTGTAGTTTTCAAACAACACCACCAAGTGACTTTGATTGAAAATTATCAATACTCTCATGTTAAAATATGATAAGGATTTAAGCTCACAAGCGTGAAATTTACAATGTCTTTCGCGTGAAAGTTGAACTGAAGTACCAAGTTTCCTCTCAGACATCAAAGATTTGAAGTCCTAATCGTTTGGCTCTTGATTATATATTTAAGTGTGCTGCTATGCAAATTTTATGAGGGGAATGGAACATTAAAATATGGCTTTGAAGCGCACTTTGACTGACTCCCATTTCGCCCTTAGAGACTTGTTTTTAAAATTTAAAGATCGTTGCTAAGGGACGAAAAACTTCTTTGAGTCCTTACCTTATCGGAAAGCTTTTCGGCAAAGGTGGTTTTGCAGAAGCCAAACTTAATGAAGACATTCGAGATGAACTCCGTCATCTTCGTGACGAAGAACTCGCCGAACTGATTGAAGAGGCTGAAGGACATGATGTAGCCAAACGAGCACTTGACTATCTCTACGGTGGTGTGAGATATCGTAAACGAAATATTGTGTAGACATCGTCCGTTTTCTTCTTAATCAGCGAATGTTCGCTTCTTAATTTGGTCATTTTCATTTATGTAATACATACATTGCGATATATCTACTATAAAGTCCATTTCCATTTTGCGTTAAGATTTTAATACTGACATTGAATTCAGTGGGCGATACTATCAAAAATATACTGACGAAATCTAAATTCATGGTCCGAATTCCATTAATAAGGCATAGAAAAGCCAATTTGACAATTGAATAAATAAACTTTGGCCAATCAAATTCAAATGTTTCTATACCAGAGCTGTGAAATGTGGTTTGCCAGCCACTGTTGCTTGAGTAAGTGGGAGGCTTTTGACTATACTTAAGGTACTGACGACACCCTTGGAAATCATTATAGCAGATGAGGGGGAATCGTCAAATCGGATGGGGAGCAGAATGAGAAAAGCATACTTTGAAATGTGAATAAATTTAACCTCAAAGACCCATTGATGCTTTCTTTATTAACAAAAAAAAAGATCAAAAACTATTATTTAATGAAAAAACTTCAAGATTTTGTGTTGAGTCTGTTTGCTCCATCTGAGAAAGACTATCTCGTTGTTTGACTTTTGTCAAAACTCAACAAATCCTTTGAAATTAGCCATTACTCTGATATTTTCCCTTACTGACGTCCTTAAAACGTGTCTCTGCAACTGAAAATGCATCATTTTGAGGTACTTCAAACCCAAAGTTCAGTACGCAAGGAATGATAAAGTTCTTCCGGATTGCTAGGTTTTTAAAAATAACACAAATTAATCCGCACTTTTGAAATAGCAGACCAGGTTAAAAATCCTCTGATATGCACTGGCGTTTGAAGAATTTATCATTTCGCCGTCTCTAAGTCATGGAAGAAAATCGTCTCATGCAAACACACTGGTAAAGAGTTGCTTAATGCTAGAACGTAAAACGATAATACGCCAGCTTCTCTGGATGTTATAAATCGCATAAAAGAGGAAGGTGCTTGAAACTGCGTACTTCAGATTTCAACGATCAACTCGGTGAAACTTGGCTCCAGAAGGGCACACAGGTGAACTTCCATAGACTTCACCATCACAATTTGAACAGCCCAAGTTTTTCAATTCTTCCAAAGCTCTAAACCATCAATAGAAAAAACGTAGTTACTTCCGAAATCAAACCATAGAAAAATTAAATTTCATCACGGATGTCAAGAGTGCCGATCTCTGAAGGCCAATTATTTCTGATCTGTGTATATTAGATCTAGAGAAGATAGTGATTGGATCAAACTGCTAGTGAAATGGCCTGGAGGTATTCATAATATTTATTGCAAGAAAAAGTTTGGTTAGCATTTGAGTAAGATCGCTGATCAGTTTTAAAGAATGAAGTCAGTCTTTTGGGGCAAAGGGTCAAGATTTTCGAGGCAGAAACACAGACTAGCATAAATTGCAACCTCGATTGTATTGAAACCGTGAAGGGTTTTAGAACTCTAAAGAAGGGGAAAACATTAAGTAGTCTGAGGCAAACTATTCAAATCTGAAATGATGGTGTTAAGTAGTCTACTCGAAAAGATCTCTGAATCGAATAGTAGTGAAAATAACGTGCTCTATTTATAGAAAAAATCTTACGATTGGCACATCGATCTTGACAAATTAGAACATTCCTTCCCTGGATTTACTTATATAATCTTTGTATTAATTTTTGAATTAGGACTGGTGAATCATATACGATTCCGTCCAAGATTCTCGTTGGTCATCAGCTCCAACTCAACTGGAAGTTAAGGGATAGCACGCCAGGACCTGAAAAAGGTAAAAAGCTGCATTCCTCCGACTAAAAGGAAGATCTATTGAAACCAATGTAATGGAAACTGCAGTCCTAAAGTCTTGGACGTACCACTCCGCTTTGTAGTCCTTTTCGTCTCTAAATGAAGTTTCTATTTGTGGAAAATGAAATTCATTCTAGACAGACCGACTTTGTTTAGTGATGGCCTTTTACAGTATTAACACCAAATCATAAATAAATAACGCAAATAAGAAACTAGCTGGATACAAAGTGAAATCTTAGTTTTGGAACTCAGATATCGCTGTAATTTATTTAAAATGTCATAGTTGTGAACGAAACATGTAGTTTTTTTTCAAAAACCATGCTACTATTAACGGCTAAACTTAGATTAATTGCGTGAAGAGAATTCGTTCGTGATACTTTTCCGTTCTATTGCCTAATCCGAAAACTACATTTGGCATGAAAAAGCTTTATGGGAAGGAAGGCGGCGCGGATTTCCCAGCTGCATCCGATCAGATTAGCTCTTTGAAGCATCCCTTTCAGACTCTTTGCACCTTGGACCTTCAACGCGAAGTGCATACTCTTCTTCAGATAGTCGCCCGCATTTTTAGTTCCCTGAAGTCATCTCCACTAAAGAAGTCAACTCCCAATCCTTGGGTACCTCAGACAATTGACCGTCGGCATCACAAGAGGACTTATGTTTGCTTTCATTTCAATGCTTTAGCTGGAACAAAATAGATTTTCGGATAACAAGAAAAAAAAAAAAAAGTAAACTGTTTCGAATCCAATGAAGGAAACATTTATTAGCGAGAACTATGAATAGTTGATCTGATTCGAAATTTCACATCTCGCCCTTATTACTGCAAGAATGGCTGATGAGCTATTAGGGCTCCATTATCCCGACCCCTCTTCTCAAGATCAGGAGCTTTGACCTTCAATAGCCAACAATAGCAAATTTCAGTCTTTTTAGCTGATGGTGATCTTGAATAGGAATTTCTTTGACGGCTCGTTGATCTGGTTGAGAAAGTTATTTATATTTAAGCCGCCAGTGAACAATTTCTCATACATGGATATTAATTGCTATGATTAGTGGAGAATTCAATTGCTACAAGTAGGATGAATTTTTTTGCAGCTAGTTCATAGGGATCCAAATTAGGTGAATTGAAATGGGAGTAGGGTTCCAGATCAGTCCGTTATTAAGACTATTCATTTCATTCCAATTCACGCAATGTTTTTTGCTTCGAATACGCTGAGACTTAGCTAAACATTTGTCTTTGAACAAATCACCCTGTTCGGCTTCCTTCTTGGCCTCTTCATAGCCACTAACTATAGGCTTTTAACTGATGATCTCGGAAACCAGCGTGGATTAGAAACCCTGAGACGATTTTACCTGTACACTTGTGGCAATAGATGGTATAAATACAATGTTTGGCTATTTCTGAATCTGCCTAGAATCCTCTTTAGTCGCCAGTCTCCGGTCACTTAGGTAGATGGCGTTACCAGTACAGTACTGCGAGGCGGCTTTAGTTGGATTTCATCTAGAAAAAAGAATTGAAGGTATGAAAGCTGAAACATAGATGAAAATATTTAAAAACCACATCCCTGTGCACTTTTTGTTTCTCAATTCTCTTGATTTCTCTGAAGGATTCGCCCTTCTATCAGACGTTTCATGAATTAGCCAATGTGAACAAAATTGAACAAAGAAATCTAAATATTTATGGTAGATTATCTTCATGCTTACGGCATCTACTTCTAAAGAAACCTAAAAAGAAATGGGGTTTCTTGCTGGAAGAAAATATTTAAATGAGCTTTGGATCATTTGATACCATGTCTGCCTCAAAACTTACATCATTCATTCATTGTTCTAAGTTGAATTTCCAGCTACTGTCTCATTCCAGTTAAATTTGTTGCAAGTGAAATTTTGCAAATTTTTCTTAGCTATAAATAGGCTTTGAAGGGTCAAACTAAATGGGTAATTATTCTTAATAAAAAAACAGACAGAATGTATTGATGGCGAAAGTGTTTATTCGAATAGATTGATATAAGCACTAGTCTAATTTTGTTTGCTTGTGATCTACACAAACCGGAAATAAAATGAATTACAAAGAGCTTTAACCAGTTAATTCTAGCCTTAAATTTTAATTTTATAAAGAAAATGGTACCATTCGGTCAAGCATTTGAGGAAATGCTTTGAGGGTAGCACAGCTATTTGTACGTTATTTATACTTGTCAAGGATGAGTGGTAATTATCCAAACGAAATGTCGGTAATGACACCCATCGTTTGTTGGCCCAACAAATACTTAGAGCTGAACCCTAATTTAGTGATCCGAGTGTGTACTCACTAGTCTCAAAACCAAACATTGAGTAAACAGCGTACATATAGCTCTGACATCCTTTACTATGGAACCACTGGTCATTTGGTTCACCAACTGTTCTCCTCTTTTTGATCCAGCTGACAGAAAACCAATATTTGATCATAAATAAACAAAATATTTCTCCAGCTTCGTCAATGAATGAGTTTACAATCGGTTCCAACCCAAACGAAAAATAAGAACAAACTAGAGTCCAATGCAATCAACGTACTTTCGTCCAAGGCAACAGTTTCAAAGATGTATTTAGAGAATGGAATCTGAAATAAAAGATAAAGAATTTAGGCCTAGACTCTCGTTGGTCTGCCTAATGTCGACTGGTGACTTCCCTGTTATTCTTTCCAACCAAAGAACAATGTTAGTTGAGTCGATTTTGTTGTACAAGGATAGCTGAATCCTTGAAACTGTGGATGAATCTATTTTGCGAGGTGAAAAGGTCATCTCATCATTCATTCAATCGTGGGGCTTCTAAATCGATTTTTTTGCTTCATTGCCGTTTGAACTTTATCAAATGCTGGTGTCTGTTGTAAGTATTCTCAAGTATTACGTCTCCTTATCTCAATGAGGTCTCAAAGCAAATTTAGCCAGCAGATCGGAAGTGGTTGGCTTGCCTCAGGGCCAGCCACTTTACCTCCAGCACTAAAAAATCATTTCCCAACCAGTAATGACCTGGTATACTTCAATTCAAAAATCATAATGCAAATTCACAAAACCTAATTTGGGGCAGAAAGGATCAGTAGCTGGATTGTTTATAACCACACCGTAAAAATTACGACAGTTAACAATTTACACTAGAAAATGTGTGAAACCTTAGATGAAATCGACAGTTTAAAACCACATTCGACTCACGGCCAGGTGAGTCGTGAAAGTTAATTATTAGAAGAGATTTAAAGGACATATTTTCAGAAATAAGCCATGAGAATTTTTATCAAAATATTATCTTGTCATTTTGTGCGAATTTTCGGATATATTTTATTTTATTTTGATAAAGTGTCTATTACTATGCCTAGTTTTCTTTTGGTTTACTTTCAACTAACCAATCAAAATAATTCTAATGAAATTAAAAATTAATGATCTTGGTTTAATATGTCAAAGTTTGTCATTTTTATGAAACGGATCAAAGTGAAGCTTAATTGACTCCACCTTAATGAATAATCAGCTTAATCCTTTGATATGGATATTACGAAGAGAGTTTTGTTTAAACCTGCTGGAAACCAGTTTAACCAATCAAATTTGACCATAAAACTTTCCTTCCGAGAAGTTCAATCAATTGAATTGAACAGATAAAGATTGACTTCAATCCACGCCTTTATGAGGTATTTTAAGTTGACGTGAGTCTAGAGTATAACGGGTAATTCCATTATCTTCCTATCTTGTGCAGAGGCAACCTTCCAACATATCCCAATGGCCAGCTTTGTATTAGTCAGCCGAACTTCGTAACCAAATTTAGTGGAGTAGATCCAGGCCAAACATGTAGTTCTGGCACTGGACGTAGTCATTGCAACACCGCGGACTATTCTGAGAAATTGAAAAAAATATCCATGATGGTGTTTTTGCTCTGAATTGACAAGAATGAAAAAGGTGCCAAGGTTAGAGAATACGATTGGTCTGAAAAAAGTTTGATTGCCACTGTTAAATTTTTCAAACCTTATTTATAATTCAAGGGTATTTAATTAATAAACGAAATTTAGATCTCAATTTAAATGTCCAGGTACTAAGAAAGTATATCACCAAAACCGTCGAAGACATTTTGAACTTGAATTGACGAATTTATTCTCAGTCTGCTGAAACATTCCAATTAGCCTGTCTAATTCAAAATATCTGAGAACCAAAGCTATTTAAAATGATAAATAGCGATTATTGAAAGCTTTTGAAATCATTTTCACGCCGAACACCAGCATTTATAAAGAAGTTAGTCAGAGCATGCATTAGCTAAGGTTACTAAGTGTTTGCTTCATTGATGGCAAGTGGTAGGTTCAAGTCCTTGTCTAATATGCGAAGGAGATCTTCATGTTGAGTAGATTATTTCTCTTCATTTTCCTCTCTACAACTGACAGAATCAAAGAGCTTGACTGAATACGAACGGTTTGAAGTCCTAATTAGGAAAATAGGATAAGCTTTGGTTAAGAAGCACTTCAGCTTCAAAAATGCAGACTGCAGGAACGATTGACATTCCTGTTCAACTAAAGCCCCGCTTTTCGCTCCGACGACCCAGTTCTCTTTGAACTTATGCGAAAGAAATCATTGCTTATGCTCTTATCTACCACTGCTCAACCTGTTTATATCAATTTACTCCCTTCTGATTTTTTCCCACTGCATACTTTTACGATATGTTTGAATCTGGAGGCATTAATTTCCGTCTATTTTCCTGCAAATGATTGGTTGATCGGACATCATTTGTCTGCATGGCGACAAACGGGTAGGCAAATTATCAGACTACTTCGTATTTAGAGAAATATTCCTAACCACAGCTATTTTAAATTCCATTTTCTAAGTTTAATAGCAGTGATATCGTAGGGATTGTATGCTCCCGGTATATAGGCATGTTTTAACCTCTTTAAATCGATTGCTTTTTTTAAGCATTTCAATGAGAATTAGTTCCAAATATTCATCATTTGCGGTTGTTTCTACGTATAATGGACCTATATAGCTGTTTTTGCTTGTTTGAAAGAGTAAATAAATTGGCTTTGCTACCAATTTATAAGAGACATTGTGAGAAATATTTATGCAACCCTTTTACCTTTGACGGCATCTTTATTGCCGATTCTAATCGTTAAATACATGATTACTGACTTTCAGCTCCAAACTGAAAGTCTTGGATATTTGGAGTCAACCCAAAACAATCGTACTACGCATCTCAAAGACCCAGAGAAGTTTAGTGATACTAGATACATCTATTCAGGTAGTTTGCTCGGATTTATCCGGCCCAAAATTTAAGGGATCAAGCAACTAACTAACCTGACAAATGAAGGTGCTGTTGGTTTGAAAATCCACTGATGTTACCGTGATTGATGATGGCAGCTTCAATGCTATCAGATACGTTTGATTTTAAAAGTTTATCCAAGAACCAAACGATCTTCTTTTCAATGGCCACCTTTAATTGTGTCATTCTCTATTACTTAAAACCGCAGAATGTACAATGAGCACAAATAAAATTGATCTGCAGTGAAGATCGCTGGTGAAGTTGCCGAACGGTACCATCAGTGAGGCAGTGCCATTGTATTCTTGACCGAAATTCTTTGTTGCCATCTACTAGAGGAAGTTTTCGTGGATGTAAATCTCAAATAATTACATTTTGAAAAGTGGAACAAACAAAGTGATCTCTAGCAACCCTGAGGTATAAATTTAGCTCCATTGGAACAGCTTTGTACCTCGGCTCAAACAATGGCCATCTCTTTTGAGCTCTTGATGATCTAACAGATAAGCTGTTACCTTACTAGCTAAAATCCTCCAAAGACTTGAGGTACAAGAATTTATTGAAAGTAGAAGTAATGAATAAGGAAGAGTGTGACTGGATGCAAGTAATAAATAATGCGTAGTGTAGAGTTAAAGTTTGCTTGAGAGTCATCTGGACAGTTGAGTAAACAAAGTGAACAAACAAATATGCAAGAATACAAGTATTACAAAAATAACAAACATTTAAGCTTAAACATACAAGCCATTTCAGCTGAAAATAGTTTAGGCAATCGCAAATTGTAAGCGCCGTGTATGTATTAAGAGCAGAAGGACCCTAAAATGTATAAAAACAAATTACGAGTCCGGAAAATTTATTGTAATGTATGGTGCGCAAAGGTGATATTTCAGATAACCAAAGAGCTGACTTTTCAACTAAGTCTTCAAGGATATAGTTCCATATTCTTTGGACAAGAACATCTACATTCTAATGAAAAAGTCCTGTTTAGCCATCCATTTATGTGTTCGCCATAAAAGTTCTTATCTGGTCCAAAATAACAAGGGGCTTGTGAGATGTGGATTATTTGATGTCCACCTAGATGCTGTGCAAAGGTCCCTTTCGTTGGCTAAATTCACTATAGATTTCCACTCGACATTCTGGAATCACGTGAGACTTTCATTTACATAAGTTATTTCCAACATCTCTAACCAGAAAGTACAACCATCTCATTATATTAAAGGTAACAAATAATTAGTGAAGATTCCATATTTCCGTTACATGCCACAAGTTCTTCTAGGAAAATTTAACATTTCATGATTTATAGCTGAATTCTTACAGCCAATGGACTGAGAATGCATCTTTGAAGACCACAGCAGGTCCAGATTAATTTTCTAAATTTTGAAATAACGAAAAATTATGAAATATCAATGCTCAGATGATGCTGACGCCTCGAAATTTCAATTTTTATGGATGTTCAAAGGTTGATGAAGACCCTTCCGTTGGAATTGAGAAGCACTCTGTTCAAAAAAAGTTCCTAAAGTCAACCTAAGGACAATCGGTCTAGCTCCCCATGGAATGTCTATTCGAACAGCTCAAATGTGATCATCAGCTCAAAAGCTGAGTGTGTGGAGATACATGAGATTACCTTACTTCCGAAAGTAAACTTGCATTGTTTAGGTTGAAAATCAGATCAACATAATACGCTCTCGATCTGAATGACATGAGGAAGTTTAATTCAAAACTCTGAGTTCATTGACCCGATATCGATGAGGATAAGGAGAAAGTCAACTAAGCAACTTCCGTCAACTGCTTTTAAACATGCCAGAAAGTTTCTAAGGGCTACTCGGTACTAATCTAAACATCATATTAATTCTTTAATTTACTTTTGATTATCTTCTACAAAAATGGTTAAGAACTGCTCATTAACATCATGAAACATTATAGAAATGGGAGTTAAAGAAAACTGCACTATTTACTTATTCTTCAGTTTAACGATGCTGTCAAAGTCTTTGCTCTGAAGTCCTTCCCCTTAAGCCAGCTTTATCGTATCTAGACACTCCTCATTTATGTCAGCTAATATTCAATGATTGTCCATTATAATTGCAGTCACAGTGGTTGACGTCAGCTTGAGGCTTCAGAGTTCCTCCCTTCACCCCTAGACACTGGACAAATGGCGTTTACCAGGAATTTCAGTGTTCTTCATTAAGCATTGTCTGGCAAAAGCTGACGATGGCACTGAATCTGGTCAACCTCCATATCCACCCGAAATCAACTATTTCAGTTGAATTGACATGAAAGTTCGGGTTTTAGTTGTATTTCCACTTTAAATTCAAATTTATAAACAGTGAAAATTTCATTTTTTCGCCCCATCAGTGTGGCTTGAAGTTGGTATCTTTAATATTTGTTCTAGTGGATCAAGTCGATTTGAATCGAGAATATTCATAGCGATCAGGCACTTCTGTGGTACTCCCAGAAAACTGGTAACCAAAAATTATAATGATCAATGGCAATGCAGAAAGAACAATAGATTTCAAATATTCAAAAATATTAGATGTAGCATAAGGCATTCTTGTCCTGTCACTGTATTTCATCTACATTAGAGAAGGATTCAAACCCAGAAGAAATTAGGAATAGTGTTGACAACATATCGAAATAGCTCAATCACCATTAGTGTTGTCCCTGTCTTGAAAATGACAGTTTAGTCATCTCCTGAACCATGTTTGGATGCAAAAATTGGTTTAATAGAAGGAACAACTTGTCTGTTTGATTAATTCCGCGATGAAATTAAAAATTTGTCTATCCCTCTATTAATCTATCGGTAGGTTAGAGGTATAGATTTCAGTATCTTTCAATCATCCTATTTCAACCCTCTCTGGAGTACTACGATCTCGTTCAGCCCTTCATGTTGTGTAAGGATAAGCCCATTCATTTATTCATTTTCCTTGTTCTCTTTTTAGAATGCTCGTTTCTCCTGTTTCTGTTAGTCCACAGCTCAGTTTGTAGTCCTTGGTTCCTATGTTTAATAAATCAACCCATTCAGTGACAAAATCGACAGTTTTTTCCAGGATTGCTTATGTTGTTCCTTTGTATTTAGATGTGTTTAGTCATTTCAACTTTTTGACTAGTATATTTGTGGATGTCTGAGTACTTTTGGTTACCCGGAAGACTTGATGTTAAAATGATAGTGGTACTGTTTCCGCGTGATAATTCCAAACTGTATATTTTTAAAATTGCCACATTTCACTAATTGAAGATTAAACAAACATGGACCTCTGGACTTGGCAACAGTTTTTGGGTTCTATTTGGTTCCTTGTTGCTACTCAAGCTCTGTGCCCATTTAAATTTTTCAAATTCCAGTCGTGACCAGCAAATCTCCCGGATTTTTTTCACACGCCATTCATGATATCACTTGATGGAGTCTTCAAAAGTCCTAGATGAAAACAAATAAAATTTCAATTCTTGAAGCTCTTTGATGTAAAAATCTATCCTTTAAGGTTACAGCGATATCACCGGTTGAAAAAGTATATATTTAAAAAAATATATGCACATAGGTCAACATATGGAAGCTGCTAACTAACGAGGGCTTTCCACGGCTAGCATAAAATATTCACAAGCTGCTATACAGTATAGAAATTCAGTTTGTGTGGGATATACTCGATTTAATTAAATGAATGAATGGATTGCTTGTTAAAAAATGAATTTGTTGGTGCATAGGGTTAGATGCTTGCGCAGAACAACAGAGTTTTTTTGACACAGACCTTAGCTAAAGATTTGTAAAGCCTCCTGTATCTTGAGTACTTGCATTCTCGTCACAATCTTTTTGACTTTCTACTAGTGTAAATTCACTTCTTACAAAACACCACTTGGGAGGTGGAAAAAGGCACTCAGATAATAACATGCGTAAGGTACATTTGAGATCTCAAAAATGCAAAAATATAATGAGGATTCGACCAGATACATAATTTTACAGAATAGTAAAGAAGGAAAAGAAGGGGGACCCCAAGATCTTCCCTTTTGTTACTATATTTGTGAGGGCAATAATTGGTGCCTTTAAATCAAGAGCTGGACATCAACTGATGATCTGTCTTCCAATTGATATGATTCCCACGAGGGTAGATTTCAATAATTTCTAGCCAATGTTGAGTTAAACAATCTCTTATTGACAATTACATGGTCATGCGATTTCCGCTAGACTTCATGTTAGTTGATGAAATATTCTAGAGATCACTAATTGACCAAATGGTAGGTAATTTTAACCACAGCCCATCCTTTTTTTCACAAATATTCGTATATAATTTAACTGACCCCTCATGTGGCATTTCAAAAGGATTTCTAATACTACCTGACCCTGTGCCTCTAGTCTTGCCAAAGCAGGTAATTTCTTTAAATCGACCAGATTTCCTACGCAAGAAAGTATTGGTTCATCTATTTCTTGAAAATAGCTTTGGTCCCGGACGTGTTTGAAAGAGCAGCTATTAATTGAAATGATTGTTTTTTAATGAAAAATAAGATTTTTTTAGGTAAATAAACTTTTACAAGTAGCCAGAACTGTTGATAATATAAAATTAAATGATTGTTTTTGGTTGTCAATAGTTGATTAGGCGTACTTTGACGAAACCTTTTGTATGCTTCTGAGGATCCCTAAAATGCATGCTAATCGAGTTAGTTTTTGAAAATACAGTATAGTTTTTTTCCACATTTATCGGAAACTATCTCGGGTAAATAATTGAGATGTTTACTTTTTGAAAAATACTGAAAATTCAGATTTTGATAGCTATGCGCATTCCCGAATGTAAATATAATGTAGCAAAGAGGATTTTCGCCATCTTTTCCATAGAAGATGCAATTTTCAATCTAACAAGCAGGAGTATCCAAGCTTCATTCTTATTTCAAATGAGATACAGTAGTTGTACTACACATGACGACTCCCAGCCGGTTGTTTTCCTTGAATTTGTTTAGGTCATGAACGTTATAGCACTAATGGTGGTTTCTATAACTACATCAAGGTGTAAATTAATGATTAAATGTATAAGAAAAATCTTTGCCTCACTCGATCCCAAACGGAGCACCAAGCTTTCAACCAAATCTTTCGTCATGATACCAGCAACTAGTGAAATCACCCATTTTCGAAAGAAATCAGAACTTGGTGGTTTGCCACTTTGAAACTTCCCCTGAACAGCTTCGCTGGGTATAAAATAGTTGTTTCAATTTAATAAAAAGAACTGCAGGAGTGAAGCCCCTTAACATTAATAAAACTGGACCCATCAAACCAGTGTTTATTGGTAAGTTCTCTCAAAGGTATTTCCAGTTTTAGCTCTGTATCTTCTTGGCATTCTGTGTAAAAAATATGTGAAATTTTGGGAATTATCAGCAACAAAAGCGTTGGTTTTCCCTAAAAACTCTCTTAGCTCTCTATATTCATCCAGCGCAAACACCGTTTCACTTTCCGTGTTCATTTTGGTTCCCTGTCATTGAGCCGCCCACTTCTTACCAGCCAGCTTGTGTCTGACTTCAACTGTGGTCTCGTCGTCGCTTGAGTTCCAACAAATGTCTCCTAAAGAGCTTCACTTGTAGTGATTTATCCCCAAATCAACAACTCATACTTGCTACCCCTTATGGCCAATGGAGTTCAGATATGCTACCACTTAAGGCTCTTAATTATCACTAGAACAATCCTCTTGAATTATTTAGGTCATGTATCTACTAAGCTTCATTTGAACCGGACCATGAACTAACTCATTCAACCAATTAGATGATTAAAACTATTAAATCATGAAAATTTGCCATATTAGTAGGTTTTAAAAATTTCTCTTTGGTAAATTTAAAGATGTAACGCTTGCAGTTGGAAGTTAGAAGAAATTTTAAGTCCATTAACATGACTTTTTATGAGAAAACACGTGAAAATCTTGAGCTTCTTAATTCGTTCAAACGTTAACTGAGCCAAATTTTCGGCTTGATCTTTCTCTGCAGTGGTTGGTCGAGCTAGAGTAACATGCCGGAATTTTTCCTAAACAGTCTCACTGCAAGTAGTTTGCTTCATGGCAAAAGTCTCTCGGTAAAAGTTAAACTATCTTGGTGATAATTTTGATGATTTAATGGCGAGTTTCATGGTTAAATGAGTTTCCCTTATTAAATGAAATGACTCTAACTTTCAAATAATTTATTATTAGAAAGATAGTCTTCTGTAAAATTTCAGAACTTGAAGCGTTGAATAATGAAGAGCTTTCGTGGATTCCTCATTGATATATTGCCCAGAACCAAACAAAAATAGCAATACCATTTGAGGTAAAAGGAGCGGAACTTCGACAGCAAAGGTTTTGATTGCCGTTGTGCATCCAAGTTTCATCCTGGTTGATGATTTTTTAGTTCTCCGGTGTTTGGTGAAGCCTCTTTTAAAGGCTCTGTTTAAATGACTAGTTTCTCTTCCCTTACTATGGTTGTAATAAGTCTTCCAAAGTGATCTCGAAGAACATTTGCCCTAATTCCCATAGTGATACAACAGAACCCTACCTTTTCAAAGGTGTTTGTTCATTCTGCAGTGCTAACTCGCTCTTTACCGTTTGAAATTCCCAACAACGTGGTTGGGAATTGCATTTATGTCGGAAAGACTAAGGTAAATGAAAGGCGTGAGTTTTGTAGATATCGCTCCTAACACTTATTTAAGGAACAGGAGTAACAAACTATTACCGTTTTTGGTTCATACTATGGCTCCGGCCAGCTCTTCATCGCAGAAAATTTAACTGGAAACTCAAGGATATCAAGAATTCAAGGACTAAAAAACAAGTTCGTAAAAAATAATACATTCAGGAGGAATCGGTTCCTAGAATAGTAGGCATAGCTTGATATGCTCCCGTAAGCTCACATTTCTCCTCGGTTTTCGCGCTGTTGGCAGCCTTCTCCTTAGAAAGTTATTTCCACGAACATGTCCTATAGCAGTTGGACCCTCTTAACCAAATACAGTGTCACCAGGTATAACAGCAATTATACCGATGTTTTTCGTACCAAATAGAAATATCTATCATCAAGCTTGTGAGCAGATCTAATCTTCCGAATAATAACGTTGAAATAATAAACGTAAGCAGCTATCACGTTGTTTTTTCGCATAAATAAGCTTATGCTCAATTTTTTTATCAAAGACATCAGGTGTTATACAATCAGGGTGATCTTCTAGATGACTTTAGAAGCAGGAAATAGCTCAACTCGTTTGTTAAATGCTGTATTTTCTTAGATATAACGTCCAAAACACATTATTTTAGGACTTATTTTATTTTGTGCTCGTTTCAAAGCTGTCGTTCCAGTATAAAGGATTTGATGAATTTAAACGCAAATCGCTTCTTTACTCCCCACCCATTAGGGCAAGTCCTCAGGCCTTATTGAAAGTACAGCAGAATGTTTCACTTATTAAACTTTATTCTCGAATTTCACTCTGGTTAAATATTCCTTTTTTGGCATTCCCAAGTGACACCCCATCTAAACAGAAAAAGATGGATGGAACTGATTTGGGTTTGAGCAAAAAGATCAGACTTATACTGGAGATCATAAAGTGAAAAGTTGAACAAGGTATCCGATGGACTAACTGGTGACAAGATCACTCTCGTGAAGTAATTTTACTTAAATCATCAATCTACGAAGAGAATTATGCTAAAGTGCATCTAAGTACAAATGTTATAGAATAATCTTCATTAAACTTAAAGCTTTAGCTTGAGTTAAAGTGCGGATTTCTTCCTTGGTCGTTTTCAGTTGATCATCAAGAAGAAACAGCTTTTTCTGTTTAGATAGAGTGAGGAAAATGTAAGAATATCCAGAGATTAAGCACTGGAATTCAGGAAATATTTCCTTCTCACGCAGCGCAGCAAATCAAGTGGCAATTTTTTTCAAGCCTGGTCAATTTACGTTGGCAAAACCATCCACCTTAAGCTGGAAGTTAACTTCAACAAAATAAATACAGTTAATATGAGCACTGAAGGCTTTTGAAAAAAACTGAGAATTCGTGTTATTTTTGCATGAATATTTGATGACGGTTTGAGTGCCCAAATAGTCAGCAAAAGTTACAATATAAATCAAAAGTAACATTCGAACGACCGGTCCACTGCTTAATTAAAACAAAATTTGGTCAGCTTTTAAAATGAATATTTTTTCAACATGAATATATCAGAGGATTTTCAGACTTACTGCATAACATTATCTGTTCTCAAAATGTTTCTAGATTATTGCTTTTTTAGCTTTAGTTACCATTTTATTTGAAAGTAACAACTGCTTAGCCTGTCTTTTTCACCAATGTCTTCTAAGGCTCGCATTCGACTACCCAACCCATGACAATTTCTTATCCCCTAGATTGCAAGTTCCATTGTGCTCTTCACTGATATGACTGATAGATGGAACTGCGGGATTCAACTACCATTGCTTTGGTACTCGATTGGCAGATGTCGTCCTTTGACCCGATCTCCACCTGGGATATCTTCTTAATATTGACTCCCAAAAAGGATTATCTTAATGCAGTTGGAAGCGATCAGCTACGAGAGTGTGTTAAATCGTTTAGCATGAGTGATCTACCATTACTGTCTACTAAATGATATACTCACTAGATCCTATGTTGGTTTACACTAATATCAATTGGGTAACTTCTTAGTGTTTGGCTCAGTTATCAGTTATTTTAAAACTCTTGCTCTGTCAGTCACCTCTTCCAACCACAAAGCGTCACTCCTCTCAAAAATTCAATGGCGTTTGACTGAACACATTCCACTTTTGTCAGCCCTCTGAGATAAATCAGCACCCCCGTATTCTGCAAATAAAAAGCCATCAACGAACTCTCAGGAAGAGTCTGGAGGTTTTCAAATCCCATCTGAAGCTTTACTCCAAGTAGGCAGCTGGTGTAACCACCGCAAGACAGCGAAAATTTTAAGGTTGACTTCCAGGAGGAAAATTTACTGGTCTTTTTGGCTTAACTCGATGTTTTTCAGCACCTGTATCTCTTTTTCGAGTGAGTAAATAGTCAACTAGCACTGTCAAATAAAAGTTATTTCTTAATTTTATTGAATTCTTGTCCCCAAAAACAAGCTCAATGGGGGCTAGTGGCTCTACAGATGACCAAAATAAGGTCCACTGAATGTCCTAGAAAAACTTCTGATATTGCCTTCGATGCATTTTTCACCGAATTCCAGCCCTAGAATATTTGCATTCTTACCATTTGCTCGCCACCGTGGTCATTTTACACCAACTATAAGCCCATTTAAAATTCCGTCTGAAATTAATACGAATTTGTGGGTTGAATTTTTCATCGACCTGAGACAGAAGAACTCATTACTGTTTTCTATTTTACCTCACTAAAGTACTACTTTTCAACATTTTTCAAACTTGGAGTGCCAACAGTTAAGTATCCATTATCCTCACACTCTAAATAGTTTGTTGAGAAATGCGTTCTTCAATAAAAAACAATTTGAAAAAAACTTCAATAATCCAAATTTAATATTTAAAACATGCCAGTGCATTCATAAGTTTCTTTGTTAGTATATTTTAATTTTATTTAAGTCGTCATTATATGAACCTGTTATAATTGTAAGCTATTTATGGCTGCATTTTCAGCAAACTGCATTATTAACAAAGCTACTTATTTTTGCATACCGAGCGTTTTCTCTGGAGCATACAAAACGAATATGTTTTTAATATCGGGCTATTTTTTGGTGCATTTTGAAATATGTGCATACCTTTTCAGACAATATTTAAGCAATCCTAATTAGGACGAACAAACCGATCTTTCCTAGTCCTCTGCCCCGTGGAGGTCTGTTAAAGCAGATCTAAAATTTGGTTTCCAGTCACCCAAGAATCGCCGGTTGAATTTGGATTCATTTTTGCTCTCTCTTTCATTAACCTTAAACGACTCAGAGATGGGGAACCTGTATATATTCAAGTATGCCATTTTCGGTTTACAGTAGCCTTATCTAAATTAAAGGAGCATTTTCTTTTTCCAATCAGCAGTTTCAAGTAGTCAATGCTGTAACATTTGATTTTCCTCTAATGGCTTAATGGTTGATGAAATTTTGTCAGATTTTCCAGTCGAGATTGACTAACTCCAGCAAGAACTCATTTTGCAACTTTTTGACCTCTACGTACTTCTTTCTAGACTCTGGTTAGTTACAGTGAATTAGTTCAATCCTTCATGTTCGCCCAGGAGTATGGCCTTCATGGTTAAAATTTGACCATGTAGTTTTTCAGAGTAATTCTTTTTACACAATCCTCGTTAGTCAAGTACCTAAAGCGAGCCTATTCTCCACAGTTGAGGTGGTGTTTCCTATCATATAACTTTCCCGACATGCACCCATACTTATCGTTCGATCATCTAAATGAGAATAAAATTTTCGATGATTCTCATCATAAAGGCAACGTAGAAGATGGCTTGTACTTGGTACATGAAAGTGGATTGTTGGACGTAGATATCACTGGTAAAGAACTCGATAAGTGATAAAGCCATATTGAACTTCGAGGGCAATAAATCACCTAACTGTAGACCAGGCAAAGCGAAGTTTAGATAGATGGCCAAATGAGGCTCGAGTTTTTCAGGGTAATGCACCATCTTGTTTCTTCATGAGCTTCTAGTGGACCTATTTCAACGAGGTCAATGCCTTACTCTTTTCGGAAATGCAGCTTTCTAGGCAAAAGTATTCTTTCATGTCTATTATAACCATTTTCTCGTCGTCTTAGGTTCTGAAGTCCTAGTGCTCTAGTATCTCATCATCTTAAATTGACGTTAATAAACATTATTTTGGTTCTATTGAAGGCGAAGAGGCCGTTTTAACTTTTGGTTTATTGACGTAGAATGGCGTTCAGATCACAGACTTTTGAATAAAATAGGTTTAATTAAATGCGTTCCCGGCTTAGCACATTCGAGCAGTCACACCTTACTAAACTTTTATAAGAGGACCGCTGTTGATCTTAATTTTGGTAGTCCTTCACATCCTTGTCTTGCCGTCGTATCTACCCCATATAATTAATGAAAATCATGAATGCTAATTATTTAGATTGCTTAAGCACACGAAAGCCACTGCAACTGGTTGAATGGTCCTCAAAAACAGCTGAAAATGTTGTTTGATATACATTATTACGCAGGCGTGTATCCGGTGACAGTTCAAAAAAACGTTGGTATATCTATGCGCGATCAGATCATTTTTGACGTTCGAGATCAGCTCATTACATGCCGGTACTTAAACAGGACCACATCAATTTGAGATATCACATTGGAGATCATCTTTTTTCAATGTTGATCAAATAACTAACACCTGACTGCATTTTCAAATAATACATTTTGAACATTATTAACCGTTTGTATGAAGTAAAATAAGCTCAGAGAGTATTAAGTCGAGTAACTCGTGCTCTTAAACGTGTAGCCGGTTTTATTTGCAAAATCAGGAGGCATTTTCCGCGATCTTCCGATTAAATGCTGCAAACCCTGTTAAATCAGCGATTTCCTACTCTGGTTGTCTAAATACGTGGGCCCTGTCAATTCAAGTTAAGAGATCATTGTTGTCCTGCACTCTGGTGGTCAAACCTACTCTCAACCTCCTCATGGTAACCACCGGTAACCCCAGGGGCAACTCTGGGGGCTAATGAGAGGAGCGGCCGGATGGGACTGATCACCTTCCGGACGTATAAAATTAGATTATGCCAGCAGAAGTACAACTTCTTACAGCTTGGTAAAGAAGGCACGACGTAAATAACCGGATTTGTGGTCTCAAACTGGAGTATGGGCTGCACGTGCAAATAGATATGAATGGAATCTCCGCCAGATTGTTGATTTCTGGAGGAGATATGGAGACGGATGAATTCGGCCGAGGTGGCTCGACGGAGCTGAACTAATACCTGTACGACGAAGCCATGTTAGAGATGAGACCAGACAAACGAAGACGTCAACAAACGTTTTTACTGTTCTGTGTTAAATGTTGTGCTTAATTGCTATAAAAGCTATTTGTACTTCTGTTATAACCCCAATAGGTCCTTGGGACTTGCCCTAATAGGTGGGGAGAAAATAATATAAATAAATTTCAAATTGATAACAAGTGGCATTATAGAAACTTGGGGATAATAATAGTGCGGTCTTGGAACGATGTGAGTAGTAGCGAAGGTATTCGATTGTTATAGTGCAGGGATATCTGTGGAATTTCGCTACCTTCTTTTGCCTCCTTAGCAATCAAGTAGTTTAATCGATTCAACCGTTTTCTGAGATCTCTTCAGATGTCCATTTTGGGGCTCCTGGGAAACTCCTAATGATCATTCTGTCATTAACCTTTAGCAAGGTTACTGATTTTTCAGAAGAGTTCAATAGAGTAGCCAACAATGTTGCTTTTCCATCCTAACCTCTCCCGTAGAATTCTTATAGGCGACCATCTCAGCCCATGTGCCTTGAACTTCCTCGTTTCGGCTTCTCTTTTAGAGACTTTTCACTAGCGAGCACTTTCGGTTTACTTTGCAGAAACTGACCATTTAGAGAACGCATTCATAATCAATAAGTCCTTGGTCAACCGCAGCTATCTTTCTCTCTTGTGATGGTTCAGGTTGTATAAGCTCTTCCGTTTGGTTGAACTGTTCGAATGAGGAGTCAAATGAACTGGTTTCGAAAATTTCCAAGTTGACACAGGTAAAATTTTGAATGAATCAATCAGCTTAGTTTACCTTTGTCTCCTTCATTCACATATTTGACCTTTTATTGGATCTAAAGCCAAATATAAATAGCTAATTTGGGGGTCGAATGATGATATTATTTTGTTAAATATTAATAACAGGTCGAAGGTGGAATTTAAGCTGTTTTAGGCACTTTATTGCCGCCTGTCGAACATAAAGAAGTAAATTGGGCTTGTGAGGCTGTAGAATATGAAGTTCATTTCAACCTCTCCTCAGGGATCAGCCGAATGAAATTTTGGCTGCAGACACCTCTTCATACACTTCTAAACCGTCTTTACATGTAGAGCGTGAGAAATAATGTGGAATTTAAATTTTCGGTTGTTAAAAAAGCTTAAGTATTGTGTCGTGTTGAAGAGTTCTAAATTGATGTTTATGAACTCAGAAAAGTTCATGGAGACCAGTCAATCTAGATGCTTGCATGCGGTCGTTCGAAGTTGAGGCTTCAGTGGCGTCATCAAAGAGGCCTTGAAATGACCCAGGAACATTAACTGGTACTGGCCTAGGGTGACAGCACCAAAGATAGCTCTTGTTTTTTAATTACCCAACCCCAAAGAGTAACACTACCTCTACTTTAATTCTCTCTAATAATAGCTCGGAATACGACTCCTTGATCTAAATTGCATCATTACAGTTAGTGAAAGTTGGGCTTATTTTAGTACTAGTTAACTGTTACTCAAACCCTACATTTGCAGAATATCTTTAGAACTGGTAAACAACTTATAGGTAAGCAATGTAACAGTTACTGAAATATGAGCAGTTTTCTACTATTGTCTTATGAATATTTAATTGTACAGTTTAGCTACATGGTTAAATTACGAAATTTAAAACCTGTTTCATTTCAAAAAGCCGCAAAAGAATATTTATTTTGATAGGTGTTGGAAATTTTGCATATTTGAGGTAATTTTGAATTTATAAAATGAAGTAAATAACGGCTATGTTGAGATGGACTTCTATTCAATGGTCTTTAACGGGAAAGAATTTTATTTGACTGCTCTAGTAAAATCAAAACACCTGAATTTATCTTTTATTCAGTTACAGAAACTCATTTCGCTAATTTGATACGCAATTAAAATAGACCGAAGATAAGCAAAATCCAGTGTTTTGTTCCCTATTCAAGCTATCAAAATATCACCCTCCTCCCTCTACCCAACTAGACTTATGTCTTTTGATCTGCTTAATTCATTTACAGTGGGTAATATTTTGAGGAGGTTTTTGGGAACTTCAAACAGCTGAATAGGATAAATTCTTAATTCAACTTTTTTATTATTCATTTGGAATGGGACTAGTTCTGGCATCTGATAAACAGACTCCATTCTTCCGATTCTAGCCGTCGATGTTAGCCTTTGAGGCGTCGATTCAGCCTTACCGTAGATTACTTGAGGGTTTTCTATTCATTATTTGAAGGAGTTCATTTTATAGAATTGTCTTTTAATCTGTTGCTTCTTTTATATTTGTTTCTTCCTATCGATGTAGCAAAGATTCTACATGGTTTGATTTCGACAGATTGCGCCTCACTTGAGTTGGACTTTCAGACTCGGCCGCCGAAAGCATTTATGAAATCGAAGTAGTCGTAAAATGCTCCACCCCGAAACTTTTCCCTTCAAGTTCAAATATATTTTTGCCTTGGCATAAACCATTGTGGGAGAAGTGACAAACTGTTGAGCTCATTTAGAAGCCACGATAATGTTGTATAATCCATATAAGCCGCTGAATAACAAAATCGCCAGTTTTTTATTTGAATTCAAATTAATGGTAGAGATTTAAAATGAAAATATAAGTTTAAGGTCCTTCGTTCCCAACCCAATTTTGTATCGAAAATAAGGCTGCACGAATTTGTTTATACAAACTCCTCCATAGATTCAACCTCTTTCCCTATATAAGACTTGCTAAGTTACGCATCGGCAGCACCTTTCAGAGTTCCTCGACAGTTCCAGCTCCTCGCGAATATAATCCAAGAATCATACGTCGACTACAAACCATACAAATTATGGCTCGACGTATGACCCTTGGATTGTACTCGCGAAGACCCAAAATTGTAGAGCAACTCTGAAAGGACCTGTCGATGCGTAATTCAGCAAGTCCAATACAGGCAAAGAAGTTGAAAAAATGGACAAAGATAGCCTGATACTCTGCATACTTAAGAGTAACTTTGAAATTGGGGAGAATTAGAAAGACTCATATGCGAGAAATTAGATGCTTTAGTTAATTAAAGATGCGAAAGAAATATGGCAAGAGCATTCTGAATCATGGCTACTTGATCCAAAGAAAAGCCTCAAAGTTCGAGGTGATAAATGCAGACCTAGTCTGGTGGGAGAAAGGCAGCGTGATATTGTCTGTACCAACGCAAACTGCCACCGATATTTCGCCATAACAAAGGAGATGCGGAGACATAGAAGGCAGGATCATGAAGAAGAAGGACACAAAACTGAGGAGATACTGAACCGTAGGCTAATGTGCTCTGTTATAGACTGCCGTAAAAGATACAAGACTCAAGAATGGTTAAAGAGACATATTAGGGATTACTACACCTCGCTTTCAATTGCAGAAAGTAAAAACCCTGCAGTGAAGAGGAAAGGACCAGATGATGCAGTAGAGAAACCGAAAGAAATAAACATGGTGAAAGAGAAAGATAGAACCGAGGGCACGAAAAAATGACTACGATGAAAAGCATATTTAGCAGGATGAACAAGACAACTGCTCTATCTCGGCTGCATTGGTCTCCTACTAGAAAATAATACCTGGATAGAGACAAAGAGACTAGGATAACGAGGTGCTGCAAGAAGTGTAACTGAAGAATGAACTGTTACTGCACCATGAAACCATACTGAGAAATGGCCAGGGAGCCAAAGATGTCAGTTTAACTGTTCTATGCTATTTGTATATGTTTAGCTGTTGTACAAGCTTTTGTATTTCTATTGTACCCTCAATAAATCCTTAGGTCTTGCCCAATGCGTGGGGACGAGTGAAAATATAAATAAATTATCTATTACTCTCAAGACAATAGTGAATAATCCATGAGTGAATGCAGGATCGACAAAAATACCCTTAAGAGTTGCTTTCAGGGTATTATTGAGACAGGAATAGGCATAGCCGTGTTAAGTGCCTTTTTGCCTTGAGTGAGTTTGCTTTTATACCTCCTTCTGGCTCACCCGTGTCTTGGATTATGGAGCTAAGGTATTCAAAGTTTGAGGCACGTCAAAAGAACGTTTCTGCTGCTTTGATTCTTACCGGCAACAGCTTGAAGCCAGAAGGTATGGTCTACTGCTATTTGCATTCCGTATTTATGCAGCGTTATCGCCAGATGCTCTATTAATCCGACAGCTGCAACCTTATTTGGCGCAGCGAGACAAAGCTCATCCGCATATTCCAGATGATTTAGCAGCCATCTTTCGCTCGAGTGATAAATTATCGGAACTGCACAGTCACTGCGTGAGGCGGTTTGGAAGGTTAGGTTGAAAATAAGTAGTCCTTTGTGCCCCTAGATTTTCCCATCTATGAGTCCATCAAGGACTTTGCCGAATAGACCATTTACCAAGAACAGCCCAGATTGATCAATCTGTCGATTATTACAGCTTTAGGCAGTGAGTCAAAAGCCTTTCTCAGGTCAACAAACACTAGCACTATTTTCTGCTTCTGGTCTACGGCATTCTGCATCTATTTTTATTTATTTAATTACTCTCCACCCCTCCGGGCAAGCCCCAAGGACTTATTGGGGTACAACAGAAGTACGAATAACTTTCACAACAAGTAGCACACAATTGTTAACACAGAAGATAGTAAAGGCGTTTATCGACGTCTTCGGTTCTCTAACAGCTTCATTGGGATAGATTCGTCGCACAGATAGTAGTTCCACTCTGGTTCCACTTCGTAGTGACACCTTTTCCGTCCGCGAAATTATCAAGCCAGAAAATCTTCATACCTCTCCCAGAAGTCTTTTCAACTTTCTGGCGGAGGATCCATTCACTGCTACATGTGCGCACTTTCCGTAGTCCATTTTGAGACCATTAATCCATGTATTTACGTCGTACGTCGTTTACCAGGCTGAACAAGGTTGTACTTCTGCTGCCATAAATTAATTTTATACGTCTCATTAGCCCCCAGAGTTGCCCCTGGGGTTACCGGTGATCACCACGAGGAGGTTGAGAGTAGATTTGACCACCTACTCCAAGTATAGCCTGTTCAGCGGATCTTCCTTTGCAGAATCCAAATTGGATTCTTGAGTATGTTTCGGCAAGGTTTTGCTTTAGACATTGGCACAGAATAGATGCATAAAACTTGCCACATGAATCTTGAAGGAAGATTGATCTATAGTTTGCAGGATCTGTCTGCAAACCCTTACGCTTGAGGATACTTACAATTTCAGCATCAATCCAGGCTCGATAAGTAGAAGTGGTCTCATTGTAGAAGTCTTTGAAAACTTTTAAAGCGTAGGCATTTAGCTACTAAGCATCCCATTTCAGTAACTCAGGTCTAATTCCATTTTCGCCGGGAGTTTTGGGTAGTTTTGGTCTACTTTTAGCTGTTTCTATCTCCTTTACTGAAATTGGGGATTCTCTTGGTAGAAGATCATAACTTTTGATTTCTTCGGTAGTTCTTTCCTTAAACAGTTCCTGGCAGTGTAAGGCCAGATCTTTCGATTTGACTAATATCTTCGCACTTTGTGTTTTCCTTGAGGAGTTTTCCTTCATTATATCCTTCAGAAGCATGAAGGCTTTTCGAGGTTCTCTCTCTGCGAGGTATACTGGAAAGTTGGTTATTCTCCCTCCTTGATATACTTGTTTCCACTTTCGAATCAGATTGTTCACTCTGTTTTTTTGCTCTTTGTACTTCAAGAACACTTACTGAGATGGATTCGAGAGCCAATTTGTTCTCAACTTCCTATGTAGTAGGAGTTTTATGTCTCCCATCCGTTTTTTTTCACTAGTCTTCTTTCCTCGCAGTTTTATCAGCAGGCTTTTCTTAGAGATTTTAGGGTATCCTTATATGTAGTTGCCAAAGGGTCTTTAGGCAATTCCCTTTTGAAGTGTTCCTGCTAAGTTTCCTTCTAGTTTCTTATTTGTTCGATGCCTTTAGGCCACATTTGCCACATGTGCTTTTTGACTGTCTATGTCCTCCATTAAAATTCTATTTTTTCGCTTTCTTAAGCGCTTTCTTATGTGCGATTTGAGCTTGAGGAGGTAGAAAGTAGGATGGACCACTATTTTGCACTAATAATATCCACTTCACTCTTACGATTAGAAATGTTGAGATTGAAGGTACTCATTCATTTGCCCTGTACTCTCTTTCTCTACCCTACACTTACTTTTTGTGCATTTCTATGTATTTAATCCAATTTAGTGTGCTACTTTATGTCCTCTTTAAACTGCGTAACTTAGCTTCTGCTTGAATTGAAAGACATACGGCCAAAATGGTAAGGCCCAGGTCTTGAGAATGTAACTTAAAAAGGAATGAAAAAACGAATGAAGGCTGTTTGGTCAAAGGGTCAGTTTTTGCTTTTCAATTCGAGGGAATCCTAGTACACCTGCTATTAGCACAGAAATTAATTTCACCGATATTGTTCCTACTGTTCAGTTTAACAGGTGGATCAGTCCAGCGTGGACATTCTTGGAGCTGCATCAATTTGATGAAGGGTCTTTTGGGAAACAAGTCGACACTGGAGGCAGGCGTGCTAAAAGAATTTCGAATTTTCAGCACAAAACTCCTTCGATCTGAAACATTTGATGTTAGCCAAAAGGGGTTCAACACAAATATCACCTCAAAAGTATGAGACGTATTCAAGATAAGAAAAACTCAAAGGGATATTCTGTTTCATCCTTTTTAAAATCTTCATTCAACTACTCAACTGATTGAAGTCACCGAGTAAATGTAAATTGGCACTTGAATAAGGTTCTTTTCACTAGACCATCATAACCTTGGTTTTCAAGGCAAATTTAACTTATAATATCTGTGCAGGAAAAGGTATTATATTCTGCTATTCATCAGATCACGATTCCAAATCAATTATCTCTGCTATTTTCAAAGTAGATAAATATAAGTACCTCTGGATGAAGTTGCTAGAACAGTTTTACTTCTAAGAAGCGATTTAGATCAGTCATATCTCAAAGATGGCCCCATGAGAAAAGCTATCAACCTTAGCTCATACTTTACAAGGGTTTAGGTTGCAATGTGAATTAAGCATATGATAGAAGCTAACTGCCAATCGGCAAACCCCCAGCACTTTGTAGAAAATAACAGCCAATACCTAATTTTTCAAGTCCTTATATCAATTCGAGAGCCTGAATTTCCTAAATGAAGTTGTATTATTTGCTAGGTCATACAATAATCTTTTCGAATGCCATACGGTGGGTGTTTCGCATTTTCCGGTATTAATCAAACTGGTTCCTTACGGAGTTGAAGATACTTTCTACTGGTAATTAATCAGTAAATAGATGCGAGAACTGGCATTTATTCCCTGTCATGACCTTTCTGCCTAGTTAATCTTAAAAGGACTGGTCTCGCTCCTGGGATGCGACCAATATTGAAGATCACCGTCATTGGTTACCCCTCCATGTCAGTTATGGAGTCAATCACAATTGTCTATCATGAGCATTGACAGAAGACATGCTTCTGCAATAGCGCGAAAATCCCTCCGTTTTAAAAAAATGAACCTTTTTAATGAATTTACCAAAACCATTGAAATTTTTATTGTGATACGGAATTTTACAATTTGGTGGCATATTACAACATCCGCCTTATTCCACTGGCCTTTCCTTGTGCACTCGCATGTTTTTATCTACTTTAAGAAATCTAATTCGTGAATCACGACCCCGTTTTCATGATACGCCCTTTTGGGGTGGGCGTTTCTCAGAGCTGTGATTACGCATGTGTGACGCATTATCCTATGATCTAAGGATTCAAAATCATTTGTGGTTAACAAGTTCTCATGCCAGAAGGAATGGACCCTTATTCTGTTACTTGATGATGTAATCGACCAAGCCGACTTGGAAATAGTCCAAACTTTTGTTATATATTGCAAGGGTGTTGTTAGATGGCTTCACCAATCATTATAGTTCTGCTCCAGGCTAAAAGAGTCTGTTGAGGTACTCTAAATTCCTCTGTCAACCTTCTCCTGTTTTTAGGAGTTTAGTGGAGGTGGGGTATAATAATAAGTACTTCTGAAACTCTTTGACCAAAAATTCTTATCAAAGTTTTAATGCAATAAGGATTTGATTCCGAAATCTCCTATAGACGCAGCCCTCGCTTGAATGCTCATTAGTCTCCAGCAGGAGCTGCAATAGCTCCGCTACTCAGACACTGAAAAACACAATAGGAACAAAAGGTCTTAAGGAAACCTGTTCATTCATCAGAAACTGTTATCAAGCCTCACAACAGCAGCGGCTTGTATGCTTTTCCCGGGACTCACATTTTAGAGCCATGAGCTAGACAGCTAGCCCCGCAATCTCCAAAGGCTTATAGTTAACGGTCAGTAGTGCTAGCTGACATGCCTCCTCCTGAACTCAAGCCAATATCCAACACAGAATAAGTCCTCCTCTCTTAAAATACGACTCATTTATTTCCATCAAGCCAAAAAATCTAAATATTTTCGTCATTTGCAGAAAAAAAAACACAATGAACAAAGGACAGCAAACAAGGTAAGAATAAGAAATAGCGCCATCAAATCAAAACCCAATGTGTTGATTTATCCGCCTCCGTCGATAGCAGTATCAGCATTCAGTAAACAAAAAGTAGTTAACTAAAAGAATTCGAATTTTCTGTACACGACCATGGCAGGAGGAGAAAGGGATGAAAAAAGGGAAGGAATAACCAGAAGACACGAATAGAAAATCTTCCAGGTCATAAATCACTGGATTCCATTGGCATAATACTGATAATTGTCATACAACCGGGTTGTCAAGGAGTTTAGGGATTGGTGGATCATATAATCTACAGATCGACAGACTTGATCTTCTGTTGAGGTGAGCATAAATCTCTGTTCAAGGGTCTCCACTGCACGTTTCCCACCTCCCGGTTCGAAGCACGGAAGGCGCGGATATTCCGCGCGAGTAATATCGACTAGAAGTATCAGCTGAAATCGACAGATAAAAGTTTAAAAGCCACGATGAAACCGACGGATAAATTGAAGACCGAGTGAGAGACTCACCTCGTCCATATGCTTCCGAGCAGTCAAAAGACCACGCAGAATTAGGTTCCTATAGTAAATAAACATATCACTATCGACACCTCCCATCAATTCAACTTGTTCCGAGGTTAGCTTGAACGGACTTTTTTCAAAACCCAGATTTCGTCCAGGGGACGCTGACAACATGAATCCGTAATCGATGTGAATAACATGGCCCTCTTTGTCGATCAAGATATTGCCATTGTGTCTACAATAGAAGTATTATTACTTTTTAAACATTCGCTAATATATCTGAACACAGCCTTTCCAAAGTAAAGCAAAAGTCGAAAGCTGAATTGGACAGATCAACTCTGACCCTATGCAGGATTTAGATAAATAAGTCATTTCATTAGACAGTGGTGTTGTAGATTTGCTGTTATCGCGAATACGACAATCAGGTACTGAGCAACTAACCAACTACTGCTTTGAAAATTATGGTTTGTCCATTTTAACCCTAACCCTAATTCCCTTATCATATGTAGGCCCAGGTGTTGCAAAAATTTCTTTTGTCCAGGTTTCCTCCGAAAATTTTCAATGATTAGGTATGCTCTTCCCAATAAACTCACCTATCCTTGACCTGGAAGAGATATCCAACCAAACAGTAGGCCGCACAACTCTGGACAAAGTTTCGTTGAGCATTCATGAACCCCTCAGAATTCGGAGGACCGTGTTCACGAATAATGTAGTCACGAAGGGAGAGTTTAGCATGTCGACGAATTTGATGGAGAGAGACAGTGTCTTGAACAAGCTCAATCATACCACTATCCGGTGAAGTAATCACAACGTTCAGGGGACGCAACCAGAGATCAGCTCGATTCTCTATCCATATTCGCTGAAATTAAGAAAAGCAACTGAAAGGCTTCCTCAAAATTTACAAGTCTAGAATCGACTGGTGGGCTTACCTGAAGGCTATTGAGAAGTTGGTAGGCTAGTTGCTCCTGCCTTAAGTCATCGCCGACCTTGATGATTGCCGCAGCTAACTGCCAACCAGGAAGATGTCCCCACGGCGAGGATTCCTGAATCCGTCGCGACTTTAATTCCCAGAGCTCCTTCAACACTGCTGCACTTGGATCTTCTGGGTCCAGCTTTAAAAGTTAAATACTATTTAAAACGACTTTAGCGGCACCTGATGGCGAGTATATTCCAAAGACTCCTCACCTTGAAGGACCGTTGAGGTTGACAAGCCGCGTTCTGCTCCAAGCGCCGACGAATGTCTTTCGCATTGACATAGCAAACGGTTGGTTGTTTGAATCGTTGAGAGTGCGGTTTAAAAGTTAACGACTCCTCGGCTGAAACCAGTGAAAGATTTGGACCGGCTGCAAATGTTACCATTGAGGAGTCAACCGTCCCCACAGTTTCACCGGAATCAGTGGAAAACAGACTGATCACGTCGGGAGCTGCAATAGCTCCGCCACTCAGACACTGAAAAACACAATAGGAACAAAAGATCTTAAGGAAACCTGTTCATTCATCAGAACCTCAAAAATACTTAAACCAACAGAAGAGCAAATCTTGAGCATCTATTTGGAGATTTCAAACAACTAGAAAGGAGAAACACAAGAGAATAAAGCAGAAGTTGAAATTATTTTCAACCCTCTCCCAATTCTCCATACCCATAGATTGAGACTGATACTAGTCCTGTTGGTTAGCAGCAACATGTCATTCGTGTCCGTTAACCATTTAGATTCTGCAGAGACGTTTTCTTTCATTACCTTAAGGTTCATTCATGTCAAATCAAACCCGTTGGATTCAGTATTTAGTATGTAGTTGATTGGAAGGCATCCAAACTTCCAGTTATATCCCGAAAAGTTTTGAGCAAGAAAGCGATGAAGCTTGTACAGAGACAACCAGAATTTAAATCGCCCTCACTGAATCAGTACCTGAGATGTCTTGGGGAGATTTACCCCTCGAAAACCTCTAAGATCGCATTTTTTGGCTTCTAAAGCCCTTAACCAACCCTCTGATTAGACTATTGTTGAGAGACCATGACTGGTTCTAAAAACAGTGCAGTACTTCTTAGAATCAGTCTCAAGAATCAATTGCCTCCTCGCTTCCGAGATAACTTTATCTTGCCCTTGGCTAAAACTAGTTTTCTAACCTGCATTATTTATTAAAATTTCAACAGCGCCATGATATGGAATCCTCTTGCTTATGAAAAGATGCCTAGTAACTGAGTTTCGTTTGTTGGCATTAGTTAGATTTCTTAAAGAGACTCTCTTTGACTTCGCCAACCTAGAATCATCCTTCTAATTGGTTATGAGCACTTGAAGTCTATTAGATGTAGGACTATAACCGAGAGCCAGTACACCGGAGGCAGCACTAAGATTAATCAGCCAATTTCAGCTTTAATAATCAGCGAAAGTGCGGTACTTCTAAAAAAAACTGTTTTAGAACAAACGCTTTTACCATACCACCTGATACGACACCGTTTTAGCCTTAGTTGAAAGGAATAATCCAATCATTGCGTCGCTAATTACAACTTGCAACAATAGCAGCGCGAGACTTACCTTCTTTGAAGAGGATGGAGTAAGTTGAGGGCTGTAACTGGAAGAATTATTGTCAGGAAAAAGTTGATTGGAAACGTTCGAAGTAACGAATCCACTGGCAGCTCCAGTACGTTGTGGGAGACGAGCTGTTGTAATATCTTTGCAGACCAAGATCTCCACGTAGACAAGGTAGGGCGCCTTTTCTGCTGAATTGAGGCAGACAGCGGCAGAAGGGGGTATCCTGAGCACCATATGCTCCTCTTTCTCAACCGGGAGCCAAACTCTTGCCGGTAATCCCAAATTCAGTTTGTAAAGCTCAGCTTGCAAATGACTCGCTGAAGAGGAAAAGGGTCCGATTATTTTGTAAAGCGCCGCTCACTTGAATTGTAATTAAGACATATACTTCGCTGCTCTTTTGAGGGGAAGGCTGTTAAACGACGACTGATGCAAAGCAGAGCATTGACGAAGTCCCATTGACCTCGACATAACCGTACCAATTTATCTGAGCTCAGTGGCGCCTTAGAGGGGAGTTCAACAGGTTTCGTTAAAGATGAGGCTGCGGCAGCATCGAGGAAGTCCGTAAAGAGCTCTTGCAGTCGGTCAAGCTGTTGAGTTTGATTTGGTGGAAGACACAGAAGATCGTTGGAAAAACTGGCCCGTGAAAAGGCAGCTGACCGAGGCAGTTGAGGTGGACGAACATGGAGATGTGTGTCCGATCGACTAGCAACAGCGGGCGCATGAAACCGTGAATGCGTCCTCACCCAAGATTCACTCCGAGCAAATTTTGTAATCTAGAAAACATGATAATTATAAGCGTTATTCAAATTAATTTAAGCAGGAGCGCTGCAGAACAACTCGGAGCTTACATCGTCGGCGTCCCTTCGCTTTTCTTCATTTTCACCTCCAGCGTTATCTTCAAGGCTAGACTCGCCGTTTTGGGAACCCGACTCTGCCTGCTCCCTTTCACGGGCTTGAGCCTCGGTGCCAGTTAGACCTAAAATGTATGCGAATTCCTCACGACCGTTGCCTTACAGGTGATGCATGAGGAAAGTCATCCAATAGTTTACAAATGCTAAATACCACTAGAAAGTCAAATAGACACACAACCTACAATCCAGCCCGCTATAAATAAATGCATCATCTGTTACTACAGCCGCCGAAAGCATATGGCTTGAGAGAGTGACGCATGTACGTGTGCCACCGTGTATTAATATTCCTTTCTTTGAAGTCACAGAAATCATAAAAACAGGAATGTTAAGTGGTTGAGCAGACTAACATTTAGGGGCTATGAGGTCAGAGCGGTTTTGTACTTTCACTTAGTAACCTCAGTTACATTAACGGAAAGTTACCTGTTTGTAAATAGTACTAATATTGCCATAAAGCGCATAAGTAGTACCAGCTTTAAAAACCCTTCAAGAGCAACAGTTCGTTTACATGCAGATTGCATATAGCTAAAGTTGAGAGTTCCAACTGCCACGACAGGCTTAAAATGATATTTAGAGGATGCATTCATGAGGAATCAAATGGCACGATTAGTATAATCAGTAGGACTTTTGGGGTAATTCCCTGTAATCCTACATTGCCACCTTCGAGAAAATAGGCATATGTAATCCATTTTTCTATTCTTATAATAAACGTAGTGAAAATTAATAAAAAGTTGATTTTGCGTCTTGCTTACAAAAAAAGGTTATAGATGGGGAACGTCTCATGTACTTAAGAGATCAACGGAAAAAGTGGATGTTACGAAACCCTGGATTGCTGAAAAACGCCCTTAGGCGTCTGATATCCATTTCGACAAAGCGGAAAGCTATCGACCAATCAATGGCCTTAAAAGAAAAACAAAAAGAAGTACAATAAAACTTCAATGGCCTGTAAGATACGATTATTCTAGTTACAAATAATAGTTGGATAGAATGAGGTGGGAGACCATCAAATGTTCGGGCTAGTGGGTTTACTTGCATAAGATGGCCTGCGGCGGAAATACCCGAAAAACCTGCTTGGTATAATTTGGATGATTTTTAGCAAAATGGTTTCAAGAATAGAAAATACACTGGAACTGCAGTGGAAATGTGCAAGTAAGATAGTCTAAAGATTACTTTTCTTGAAGATGAAGTTCCCAGAATCCACCAATTTAGATCTTGACTACTAGAACGACACACGAGAATAACTGAAATAAAATACGAAACACATCAAAGGTAGATAAACTCACAAGTCAAATCTGAGGCCGCTCGTTTGTGTTTAGTCAATTGTTCACCTTTATCAGTAATTGGTGGCGAAATTACTGTTCTGTTCTTACTGCATAAGTGCAGACCATTTCTACAGTTTAAACAACACTGGTTAAATGTTCACTGTGATATTAGTAATTGGTGAGGAGGCTTACTTTCGTGAAGTTGTACCATTTACACCGTCATTTTTATAGTCATTGTCATTCTCATCGTCTCCTTGACAATTTAAACTGCCACCCGTGGAACTACTAGAGCTGGAGCCGGTCCCCTCCGTCTTGTCGTCGTCCGGGGTTCTATTTTCCTGTCCAGGTTGTCGGACTACCTCGACAGCTGTGGTGACGGTCGATGAAGAAGACATAATAGAATTTGCAGAGATGGGTTTTAGGGAGTTAAGGGTATTGCCACTGACACTGGAAGCAATGGAATGGGAAGAGGAATTGGATGACATCTGATAAGTATCCAAATGCCAGGCTAGTTGTGTTGCGAACCGAAGAGACGAATGGACCCTAGAAAATGGAACTAATTAAGTGACAAATAGGATATCATTATCGGGAAAATAAGTCTAGAGAGACCGAATTTCCACGACTGTCATTCAATTTTTCTTCAACTAGACGAATAGAGATTGGCTGTTAGTCGACAGGATTCGATGTCAACATCAAACCAGGAAAAAAGGAATTACGAGATTATTGTTAGTTTAATTTAGGCTTGTTCTTAATAATGAAAAATTATACTACTGACGTTCTTACGACCAGCGGCGCGCAACTCAGTTGGGGATTAATTCCACTAGCCACAAATAAGCAGCTCACTTAGTGCCTAGGACAAATGCTTTAGCTCATGTTTGTTCCATTGAAAGATTACCTGTTTGAACAGCGGTCTGTCTATTCAAATAGCGAGGACTTCTGCCTGGACTGTGTCTGAATTCAAGTTCAGATCCTGGGATCTTTTCGAAAAGGATTTTCTGTGCAGAAAACGAGATTATAATAAATTATACTGAATTACATATTGACATTTAACCAATCATCTCTAACGCTGATAAAGTATTTAAGGCGTGCCGTAATACACATAGATAAAAGCCTAAAGACAAAACATAATTTGATCAGCTACAGTACCTCGAGTTGGCAGCACGTGTTAAGTAAAGTAAAGGGTAAGGTTGAAAACGACATTAGAGATCGGTGCATAGTTGCAAGCAGATCGATTAAAATCTATATGCATTATGGCGTCTGATTGGAGATGGCATGATGATATAATAACAAATACCCAAGCCTGAATTAAGTAAAATTCTGCTCTGATTCAAATCTTTGAGACTAGCATTAGTCAATATGCGCAGTAATCCCAATTATTGAGTGCACAGCGATGAGCGCAGAAGCCACGCCTTATGAGTCAGCCGAGTGTGACCGCTAAACCACCGACGCAACGGCAATTACTCTACTTTATTTCATTTCCTATAGGATTGTTTATTCCAGCCATTGTTCAAATCATTTTTTACTTTCTGTCATAACAATCAAATTTAATTTCAACATTTCAACAAATTCAGTATAAGCGACAGGCTTCTGAAATTCCTCGGTGACCAACGAATGACCAAGCCACCTTTAATCACTCAAAAAAAAACGTCGAAAGACGTTTCGATATAGGTTTAGATATCAATGTCACCATTAAGAATTGCTCAATTTAATTCTTCCCTACCTCATAAATTCAAACTAAAGCAAAATAAAGAACATAGTAAGCGGAATGACGTTTTCTAATAGCTTTGGGAGGCAAATAAGGCAAGAAAATTTACCGATAGGACAGATAAGGAAGAAGACACCGATTACCCTCATCACACCGAAGAAAGAGGGCCAGCAGTTGCGGTAAATAGAAATCCACCTCGTTTATGCGAAAGTCGAAAAGACGTTTACCTAAAAATGCAAACAAATTCGTAGAAATCGGTTAGATGGAAAAAAAAACAAGATAATTGAAAAGGATAAAACTCCTAAGATCAGCGATGCTAAGAAATGCAAGTACAAGAGTTACGGAAAATCGCAAAGCAGAAATGTTCGGCAGTATTGTATCAAAATTATTATTTAGTCAGATTAAATAAAAACGATTTTCCGATATCCGAGGCTGGGGCCTAATAACACTAGTGTCTGTAATGGTTCGGTATAAATAAAAGGTAGGATTAAAACGAACCCAAATATTTCCAGATTTCGGTGAATGAGGGCTTAAAAAGGTAGTGCACAGCGTGATATACAGTGAAGACAGAGCTGTCAATGAACCTTCGGAGAGATGCGTGGGAAGAAGATGGATAAAAAGAAGAGTCTGATGGGGAAGAATTGGAAATTGCCGGCGCAACTTGACCAGGACAAGACTGGAGAATCATAGAGGCCGATAGAGGCAGTTGATTCATCCCTGTCGATTCTTCCTGGCCGTTACTCTCAACGTTAGTGGATGTCTTGAGGGGTCCAAATGGATGACGGGAGTGTATGGATTTCATGATGAAAACTGATAGAACATTATGAATCTAAATGTAAATTGACGTCATATATCAATCACCCCATGCACTAGGCTTAATTAAACAGACAAAGGGAAAATCAAAGTTCAACAATGAGTATTTTAAAGCCTAACGGAATTTTAAAATGAATAAAATTCAGGACAAAAAGTGAGAAATATTTGCAAATTATTTCCACGAGTTATAGAGCGCCTTTACTCACAAGCAGGATATGCAATCAAATGCAAGCAAGAGGCCCAAAGACCAACTTTTTATATTAGCCGCCGACAGCAGTGTTTTTGTTTTATTTCATGTGACAGCAAATACACACTAGTATATAATAAATTTGAAAATGTCACATAATTGGAGCGCAATCAACCTTTATATTAGTTGTTTGTGAATTACCATGATCGATTCACACGCCCGATCGATGAAATTCTTCACATCTATGACCAAAATCGGTATTGCAAAGAAAACCTTGAATGGATTCACGGCAAAATTCAGCGTCCTCCAACCGCCTCTCCTCAGTTCCCACCTGCACATACATTTAGCCCAATCCCCTCAGCCTTTACATGAATGTTAAGCCAACATTAGAAATTTCGAGATGCCAAGCATCAGCGGCTCGAACCAGAGCCGGAGTCCATGGACCCGAAAACTCCACCGCCCTAGCTACCGAAGCTGACTAAAAACAAAGCGCCATTGATCGAACATGGACATCGACGCACGCAATTATCCCACACCAGGGCGTTTTAGTAGCATTTCCAAAACTTATGGCACAGCCCGCATCACCCTAGCAAAGCAAAGCCCATGCCACATCTAGTGAGGACAACGCGGGAGACCAAGCACCGCCAACCCATTTTCCGCAATCCCAACAATCCCGATGGCTTTCTTCGCTAAAATGGCCATCCCGCCCGTATCAGCGTACAACAGCCCTAATCAGACGCGCCTTCTGACCCCACCTCCGAATTTCCCCGCTGATTAAGTTGACAAAAGACGCGAAAGAAGTTATTAAAACTCAATATAGCGCGTATTTAAAGATGAAGTGTCGGTGATCTACCACGAACCACACATTATTATCGCTTGCAATCATACGGAAAGCAGCTCAGCCACCCGCTTGGTAAGCAAGCAAGGCCAGAATAGCAGAAGCAAAGAATGTTGGAGTTTTGGAGACTGCTAGTTCAGAAACAAACAAGCGGTACTATGAAAAACCAGTCAGTTCACTATAGCTTGTTTGCAATAACCAAACGTCAAGCAACGCCTGGTCGGTTTACAAGCAATGTAGCCTCGGTGCTTAGAAAATAAAAGAAAAATTACTATCGAAATCAAGGGAGCTGAGTCCTCAAACAAAACCAAAGAGTACTACGAGAAACTAGCCCATCCAATCTAGCCTGCTTGCTGCAACCAAATTTTATAAAGCATCCAGCCGGATTACAAACAACTGCAGCCTAAAAGTAACCCATCGCAAATTGAAAAGGGATTACCTCAAGGCCCAGCCTATGCAAGGGTGCAACGCGGAGCCGTGGCCGGCGGAGTCACTGCAGCAAATCCAGCACGTACTGAAGAACGTCTAACACCGCGCGCTAGGGAACGGTTTAAACAAGCGAAATATCAGTGAAATCGTACATGTGTTATTCTTGAGTAATCTGAAATTTATAGAAATCTGAAATCTTGTTGTGCTTAAAATTGTGTTATTTATCATATATCAACTGATTTATATACCTTAGGGATAATGCGCCCGCTAGCTTTTAAAACGATTTAAAAGCAAGCATGTCAAAGAAGTAGAATTGATTTTGTTGTTTTTCATCTTTTTTGTGCGCTCGTAAAGTGAAATTGCTTTATTTATTGATGAGGATGGACAAAGTGGTTCGAAAGTCCTTTTTAGCTTTTGCTAAAGCTACATATACATTAAACCAGGATATAAAACGCTGATTCCCATTTATATATTTTGAGAATGAGATTCCAATGCCATATTCGAAATTACATTTAGGGTACGTATATTTACCGTTACTGTTAATCTGTGAAAGCATGTTTAATCGAAAAGTAATATTAAACTAATTGCAACCGCTTTAAATTTAGCTCATTCATTGGCTGTGAATCTCCGTTTGGTCTTCCCATCCTTACCGTCTGTGTAAAATGTATCTACTGCCGGTACAAATGCATAATGTGTCGAAAATAGATCTGCAAACTATCGGTATTAATAGGAAAATAACAGTGCTGGTTGGCAGGCCATAAGCAGTAAGCAGTGAGAATGTTGGAGACATAACGGCGGTAGCATAGGAAATGGAATCCTTGTCCCTTATGAAGTATTTTACCGTGTGATAATTTGTGAACAATTGATATTTTACAACACGGCCCTAATTTTTGAGTCTATTATCGTAAGTCAATTGATCTAGGTAAGATTTAGCAACTTATTCAGACTCCCCGAGTTCATACTTATTGAAAATTTCACTTTGATCGAATACAAGCAGATAGAAATATAATCCAATCCCGAATCGTTCCTAGCTGCTTTAAAGACTTGACGTTTCCCTTCAAGCATTTGGCACATCAAACATCAGATGACCACCATTCACCTCCTGCTCTCAATTTTTCAAATCACCTAGGTTTTATTCTTAAATGATGAATGGACTCAACAAGTGGGTAGCTGCGGTGATAAGAAAGTGCAATCTCTTCTGGACCAAGTAATAATGTTGCCGCATCATAACTATTTGTAAATCCTCATTAAATTTATTTATTGTGGAACTATTAAACGGAATAATTAACTGTTGTTGAAAGCCAGGATTTTCGGATTTTTCAATGCACATTGTATTAAAGATATCAATGAACAGTTTTTGGATTTCCACGAAAACATTTCTATCAGTCTTTTTCAGACTAAATATGCTGTGTCCATCTCTTTCACATAGTGCGACCTTGCCAACTCTAATCACGTAAGAAAAAGGAATTTTGAGCAGGAGATAACTTCGCTTTTGCTGTGGCCTTTCTATTAACACTCTTTGTTCTCTGAACTTTCTACGTCTGTTCACTCGGTTTATCGCTTCATGTTTGGGTATTTCGACCATATAAAAGCTACTTTATCGGCACTTTTTGCCAGCCAAATAATAATTAAGCACTGTGGTGTTTCATCGTAGGAATTTGAAAAAGAAAAAACATTTAGATTCATATGCGATAAAAATAGGGTAATTAACGCTTATAGTGTGATTTAACATTTGGTATGAAAAATTTGTTTCTGGTTAGCGAAAAACACTATCTGGAAGGCGAATAATTGCCAAGCTAAATATATATTTTTTTTAATTTTGTGCATGAAGGTACGTGGTTATCTCAGTCATCTACAATGAGGGACTTGCAGAATCGCGACTGACCTTTTTTTGATATACCACTTTGTTTCATCCATTAGAAGTATTGTTAATCATTTGGAGTTCTCTTCAAACTTCTCCAGGGTAAAGATCTCAGAAAAGACTTCAAATGAAGTGATCACCACTTTAACTTCTTCCAGAATCCTCTTTAAGGTCCCTCCTCAGTATACTGAGCTGCAATATCAACACAGGTGGTCAGACTGATTGTCATCACAAGATGAGCTTAATAGAGTTTGTTTGTTTGGGGCGGCCACAAAATCCCACTTGAAAGTAGGTTAGCTTGTTCTCTAATTGCTGTGCTACTGAATCCTTTGTATCCCGAGTTCATGATATAATGTCTCCAGCCGACATGAAGTTGACCAGACATGGAGAAAAATACATTTACTCATTTATTAATCAAAATAGTTCTGAAACAATTCTAAGTCTGTCATTTTTTTCTCATTTAAAATTAATGTGCATTTATGTGCACGTCTTTAACTCAACAGCTGTCTGGATGTGCGTCCGCATTTCAGTTGGTTCTAGAATAAGTGCTCTGCATTTGTGTTTTGCTATCTGCACGCTAGATTTTGATCATCCCTTACCGACAACTCTTGATTGGCAAGAACATTTTGTGTTGATGAGCTCCACGAAAAACCCTTCCAAACAGACGACTTTATCAGAACTACACAAAGTATTCAAAATGAAGAACAACGCGGTCAATTTTAGCCCTTAATAAGGTAGCTCTCAGATGCCCCAATTAGTTAGTGTCCACGTGTGGCTAAACACGAGAACACATCTTGCCAAACATACACATACTACAAGTCTCAACATCGGTATCGACTGTGTATGCGACCCCAGCCTTATCTTCTTATTCTAGCTCTTCTGATCCACCAATACTTACCTCTCCATAAAAATTTCCACAATTTCATGATAATTTAAATTTTTCCTTTTTATTAATCTCCTAGTGCCCACAGCAATAGTCCTAAGCACACAAAATCACATGACTCCTAAAATGGAACCTTCCGCAGGACATCTACTTAATATATGGCCTAGATCTGCGGCCAAGTAGCCCAACAATTATTAGAACAGGACAAGCGCAAATAACGTTGATAGGGTGATGACTCACCTCCTCCGGGCGAATTCATTCTACGGCTCGTTATCTTAAATTTTTAATCGCCATTTGGTTTCAAGAGTACGCGCTTACCAGGCCCAAATGATCAGATAAAATATTATTTTAATAGGCAGTCCCGTATTCACGCAATAATTAATCAAATTTGGCCAAAGTTAGTGCGGTTGTTACGTAACTTATTCCCTTGTGGTGTTAAAATCACGTAGGTAAAGTTCCTGCATCGTAAGCGCGATTAATTAATGGGAAAATGTAAATTAAAAAAGAGATGGGAAATAAATTTGTCGCCGCGTTATTTCATAGGCAGCGCTTGCACCACATAACCAACCAGTGCAGCGTCCACATTCGCGTTCCCATTGGCCGGCCAATTGGAAGCACGTTCGCACACTAACATTCGTCAGTGCAAGTGCATAGATGCGCACGAATGCGAATATACGTCTGCCCAAAGAGTGAATACTCGTATCGATCGCGCGTCGAGGGTAGTAGGTACGCACTTGCAATTGACGCGCGTAGATTACGCGCGTTCGCACACTGGACTGAAGCAGCTTATAGGAAAGCCTAGGCATTCATCTAGAACAGCTAGCCATCCAACCAGCCAGCCATATAGGCTTAATGTGGACCTCTATAACCTGGTGACTGTTGCCGTAGAAACAAGTATACATACCACCTCTACCATCTTTGCCCTAGGAATTCTCCGGATAAGTCCCTCCAAGTTGTCCTTGAAATGCCGCCCAGAATTTAGTTAAAATTGGAATGTAGAGGCAGTGCAATGCTATATCGATTTTGGATTTACCCTTTTTTGCCTCCCCTCCTTCTGATTACCTTCTGCCTCCATGGTGTTGCAATTATTTCAGCTTGGAATTATCCCCTCTCCAGATCTATTCGGAATTGTTCCTCAACATCGAATCTCCCCCACAGCAACTGGAATGGTAAGGCAGCGCTCTCAAGTCGATGGATTCTATATCAGTGGGGATATTTCATGCTATTTGAAAGAGCCTTCGTCTTGGAATTAATTCGGTTTTTGGCTCGCCCAAGAAGTTTCACTTTTTTCCTCTTTTCCAGGGCTCTCAACGATGTAGTTAAATCACATTCATCCTTATAGTGAATACTAATCTTTTGGCACTTAGTTTACGTGTTGCTCCTTTAATGTTTTGCCACTTAACAATGGAAGCTTGCATTCACTTTGGTTAACTCGCAGTAATGCGGGTAGCGCTCGGATTCATCGTCATAAAGCCATTGATTTTATGTCGGGTCTGACGATCGCCACTGGTATCGTCTATCACACCCCTGTGCGATATGTAACTGGACAATTTCGCTGCTCTGTTGTCATGATTTTTGCGTGCCCTGTGATTAATCAGCTACTTACATCCACGTTTTTTCATCAGAATTGATCTCTAAACATTGACCTCTATTAAATTAGGGAATACAAAAAGTCACATTATAAAGGTTGCTAAATAAACAGTAGAAAGCGTTATGTTATTCTACTAACTGCTGTAGTTTTGTCTGTTCTGATATCAGCTTCCTGTTGCAATGCGGTTAAGTATGATTATTTATTCGAAAATATTCAAGTCGATAAAATACAAGTCATTCATGTGCCTTGTCAGGTGTTTTTTTTTCTAATTGCATTCATTATGTGGATTCGCTCATCCTTTGATCTGTTAACGATGGGTATACCATCACGTTTTGTGTGGATACTTTCCTCCTCCCTGGTTTCGATGTCTGTTTGGAAATTAGTCATAGATCGATTAGCCAATTATGACTTATGAATCACAAACTGATAACCTTGAGTCCTGCCGTCCGATTAGTTCTTGTTGAAATTCTTTAAATTTGTTTAATTTGCGCTCTAAAAGAGGAACTTTGAGAAAAGAGTGGAGTCTTTCCCCTCGAAAAAGCCCATTGGTTGTCGTGTTGATGAGTAATCGCACCTCTGAATGCACATGCATACAGATATGGTGCACTAAAGGGGGGCCTAGATGTCTATGACTCAGCGCTCCTTTCTGCCTGTCTGCAAATCAATGCCTCTGCTACCATCACCACTAACGCTGATGTTAATGCCTGCCTGCGTATCTTGTTTATTGCTGACTTCTAAATGCCGGGAATGGGAGCCCTAGCAACCAAGAGTGGAGACTATTAACCGTTTTGTCCAGCTCCCCAGGAAAAATCCTGACTTTCTTCAAAGCATCTTGCAGCACTTCTTGTTTCCACAATTGAGTCTGAGAGATTCTTCTTGCATGGTGCGGCCAGTTTGGAAACATCCGAGCCGATTTTTCCTCACTTAGTTATTTCAAAGTCTTCAGCACTGACCCTGACATTGATTCTACTAACAGTATTTTCCAGCAGCAAGAGTTGCCGACGAAGATTAAGCTCCTTTCATTCCGACGTTGCGGTGAACCACCCGATATCCCCCCGTTCTGGCCTGTAAATTATGCATGCAAATCGGGCCTTACATTAACCTGGACATCTTGTATGTACGCGCATGTTTCATTTTTTTGCTAGGGTGCGTTTTACTCGGTTCATCCACTTTCTACACCGAAACTGTTAGATCTCTTTGTTAAAATAAATCTTAACTGCAGATAAGCTGTCAGCGTAATTATCGTTTATCTATTTTTCGTGGAATGCTAGTTTAAAAAAAATAGTTAGGTGTTAGTCCTAGTCCATGGTGTTCAAACTGGACGTGTCTGGGGCGAGGCACTGTGTTTACCAATTAAATGGCAAAAATAGCTACTGAGTCAACCTCTACTGGTCATCTTATCCAAACGAAAGGTCTTACATCGGTCAGCGATCAAAAGGGCGTGTCGTAGTAGGTCCAGCTTATCGAATCAGTGGAAAGTTATCAGTGTTGATGCTTCAAAGATCGATTCTCCTGCAGCCAAGTCACTTCTGTCAGCTTTTTCAGCCTAAAGACCTTTCGGTCTTTCTCACTATCATTCTCTGGCCATGTCTAGACGGTATTGGGATGAGAAAAAATCCTTTGTCTACCCTTCAAATCGGACGTCTATATATTTTCAATGACTGATTTCGAAACTGTTTTTGTGTGTGCAGTACATTATATTTCAGTCTGGTTAAAATTATATTGGCTTAGGCAGTTATTTTTTTTGTGGTTATTTGAAAGCCTCATGAATTATTCCACGTAAACTTTCGTATTACCACATTTTTTTTTGACTCGAATAAGGCAAAATTAGACATGTTGGCCTTTTGCGCTTTTGAGATGCTGCCATGGATCGGAGAAAACGATCTCTATCCGCCCCCGTCGATTTCGCCCATCTTTCGCCGCCCCGAATAGCACCTGACCTGCCTCCTCTGCTGCGTTTTTTCGATCACACCGGCGCGCAGGTTCGTTGCCAGGCTACAGGCAATCCACAACCCACTGTCAAATGGCTTGTTGCCACTGGTTTCGATGGTAGTGCAAATAGAAATGCCTCCGAATCCCTGGAATTTGCGTTTTCCGCCTTCGTCCGGTAAGAATATTTGTCAGCGTATTTAATGATATCGAGAAGCTGTCCGGACAGATTTAGCATTCTTCATTAACGAAGTTACTGAACGTTTGGTAGCTAGCTTTAAGCTAGATCTGCCCAACTAAGATAGATTCGCTTTATCCCACTAAATGTCCTGTTTTAGTGAAAATAGCCCAAGATAGGAACCATTTTTCCGAAAATCTAGGATTCACTTAACCAATGAAGCCGCGGACGTTATTCGAAGACGCTTATTTATCCATTGTGTCAAGTTAACTGTTCACCAAGTGATCTATTCAATGTCTAGACGTCTCGATCTAATATATGAGCTCCTTATTTTCCGAGGCAATATTTTCATTAATATATCGTTTGAGGTGAACCAGTAAAGCAATCCTAGATTCAACTTGCCCTTGATTCAATCGTCTTTATGTTCTTGTCATCATAGGTTTTTTTTTGGATTTAAGAGCTTTGTTATGAAATAGATAAGATTCGTCTTCTTCTTCCTTTAAAAAAGATCTTACTAGCCACAGCCCTTTTATTTCGTCTCAAAGATCGTTCGAAATTGTCGAGCTTTGTGAAATCCCTCACCCACTTAGTCGGATTTAGACAACGAATTTAGTCCGCCATGTCACCAAAATATTTAGCATTAGTCCTACCGGGACCCATACTCACGTGTTTTTCATAATTCCTTACGTTTGAAGTAATTTTCATGATTCGCGGATACAAAATAAGCGAGGGCATCTTCATGTCGATTTTCCTCGGTTTAATCACCAGCTGAAGCTTACTTTTAGAAATCGGCACGCACGAAACTCTTCCCTCTGTTAAACTTTGCCCTCTTCTGATCGTGAAGGTGGCTTTGAGATTTGCTTCCCTAGAATATATTTTCCATTGAACCGTTATCACTGTACTATTGGTATAAAATAGCATGTATTATTCAACAAACCCACTTTAGTAATAAATAACACTGGTATTTTCTTTCAGTGATGCCCAACCAATGGATAGTCGATTAAGAGGTGCAGCAGCAGATGAATACCATCTCTATGATCCCAAATCGAGGGGTCTGGTTCCTATTGGATCAATGGCCACTCCGGTGATGTACCCCAATCAATACGTGATCGACGATGGGTGGTTAAATTTCACTGCAACTCCGCGGTCATCAACTCTCCGAATGGTTTTCTTCTGCCAAGCTGAGAACAGCTTAGGCCGTACCCGATCTCGGAAAATGGTTATTCATCAAGGTAAATAAAAGTTAAAAACTATTCAGTGATAATATTTTATCTATCGTTTTCAATTCGAGATTTTTTTATTCCATCAGTTCCCGTGCCAGATGAGAACTTACTGATAAAGTATCACACATTCCCAGTGAAACCGGGTCAGAAGGCCGTAGTAAGATGTCAGCCTGAACAGGAGATATTCAATCGATTTCTCAAGGTCAAATACTGGGAGGTCTTCCGCAATGAGTCCCTCATAGCTACTGTTACTCACTCAAGTGCGCTTACAAGCTAATGCTTCTTTAATAAAGTATTTTACATGATATTTTTATTTCTCTGTAATCTTTTGATATTATATGAGCAGAAGATCGCTTCTCAGTGATTAACGCCACTCGTTATCCTGAACTACATATTCGAGACGTGACGGAGTCCGACTTGACCGAGTTACGAGTTCGGTGTGTTCTCCAGTCCATTGTGGACGAGAGTCGAGAAATACGGCGTCAAGAGACCGGGAAGTTGCAGCCCTTTGGATTATTCTTTCCTTATGAGGAAGTACGGAGTCAGAGCACAGATGTTGATGTTATTGTGGTAAGGAATGGTTCTTGATTAAGTTTAAAGCCAATTTTTGGAAGTATCCTTGTTCGTTCATTGACATTATTGTATACAGCTTGATGGTTGGTTCATTCATATAGCCAGGCCAGTTGTTTAGTTATTTTCCCTACATTACAGCAGAAATACAGAATGCAGATTCCTAGTTCGAGTATAATACTAAAATTTTTTAGTAAATTTTATTGAAGCGATCAGTCTCTGTTATGCTGTAATGTTAATTTTTTTTATATTTTAAGATCCCACAACCATTTGGATGATTTTGGCTTTGGTCGAGTATTACTAACCTTATATTTATGCTTCTCAGGGGTCTACAGTTGAACTGCCTTGGGTAGTAGAAAGTTACCAAAGTCTCCGAGTTCAGTGGTATTGGCAGCCAGCTGTAACTTCTTCAACTTCTAATCGCGGCCGAGTTCTTTTAAATCCCCCAGTCTCCAACGAGGAGAGGACAGTATTATCCCGACCTTGGGGCTCTCGAGTGGAGTTCGTTCAAGGAGAATTTGGAAATCTTCGATTGATCAATGTCTCCATCGATGATGCTGGGCAGTACTCTTGTGAAGCTTACTTCCCAACAAGACTATCCCCAGTTGTCTACACCCTTAAAGTCCGAGGTGATCTACTTAAATTCCCTTTTAATTCGATGATCAGTTAACATCGACTTTATTAATTTGTTATTCCCTCTAGCTCCTATTGAAGTGCGAGTTACTCCTCACGAACGGGTCTGTGATTACGGAACTCGTGTTGAACTGGAATGTTTAGTTTCTGGTTATCCGCATCAGGTCATTTACTGGCTTCACAACGCCCAGCGGCTAAAGATGTCGGCCAGTCCTTCATCCGGCTCTTCCACTTCCTCCGCATCCATTTCCACAAATCGTCATAGTGTTCAGCATCGGGAGACTTACGGAGTTCAGAGTATTCGCGAACGGCTCATCATAAACTCCTTCAGTTTGGAAGACGCTGGAGTTTATCAATGTGTAGCCGAGAGTTCTCTTGCAGATGAACCCACAGCCACTACAAAACCTCGCAGTTCCACGACTTCCTCCGCTTCATCTGGGATCGCTCCGCCTGCTCCGACATCAAATGTTGCTAAATTAACGCTTGGGGCTGAAAAAATGGGTGCCGGAACGGTTTCTATTGGGGATTTGGTTGACAACGCCCAAGACACCGCTCATTTAGTTATGGGCAGTAAGCTTAGAATATTTCTACTTCATTGACTTCAGTAGTGGATTGTTTTTAAGCAAAAGTAACATAATGTACTTTGTAGAAATGAAACCAATGAGGACCTACCAGTCTCCGGCTCCCAGCGAATCGTTCACGACCACGACTTCCACTTCCCAAATACTCCTGTCGAAGTCCAGAGGGGAGTTGAATGCTATGATTGAGTGTAGATTTGCCGCAAATCCTCTCCCAACGATTCGGTGGTTTAGAGACGATCTTCCCTTGAATCACGACAGTGAGATTACTGACGATAAGGGTGTCGTTATGGCAGAAGTTATAAAGGATACTTACAGACCATATTCGTTGATAACAAGGCTGAAGATTGATCTTAATCAGGTTCCACCCTGGGATGAGTTATGGCAATATGGAGGAGAATATCGCGGGGTTGCCAATAACTCTCTAGGATCTGCGGACTGCCGGACCTTTCTCCTTCTTGATACACCCCTTCGTCTTCGCCCTGTTGATTCCAGTAAGCCGGCTATTGCGGGGAGGTTTCATGATCTCAAGTGCTATTTCATCGGTAGTGGCATTCCAAAAGTACGTTGTCTAATTATGCTAATGTAAGCACGCAGAAGAGTCCGGTCTAATGGTTTTTCTCGATGTAAATTCAAGCTTCAATGGCATAGGATTAAGAATGGACAGAGAATTGAACGCATCCCAGTGGACCACCGGCATGCTCTGCTCGAAAACGCTCGAGTTCTCCGGATAACGGAGGTGAACAAAGAGGAAGATGAGGCAGACTATCGATGTTCAGCTGCGCTCGGTGATATGACAGACAATATTGCCATTACTCTCAAGGTTTCTCGTGAGTTTACGGACGAATTTTAAGGGTTTTCTATTTTATAAACTAAACGAATGGAAACAGGGTAAATTACGCGTCGAGCTTTCTGAATAGCACTGGCGGTTTCAGGCAATTTGACATAACCAAGTTTGATTTACTTAAAGGTGCGCCAAAGATACAAGATCTTCCCGAGGTTCAACGAGTTCAAGGTGGTCGTCAGAGCTTGACCTACAGCTGTGCCACTCAGAATCATGCCGATAAACCCTGGTACGCTTGGTGGCGGTTCCAACCAGAGGGTTCTGATCGGGCCATCGACCTTCCTCCCGATGGTCCATTGAACCCTGGTGCATTTCAAGTGTCGGTATGTCCTTTTCGTGATAGCTTCCGATTGATTTTTTTTCAAGGTCACGTGAAGATCTCTCACCTGTTTAGTATGCAGCTGATTTGCACCAAGCTGAACGAAGACCAATGTCAGAGTCTCTAAGACGTCAATTACCTCAATTCGTTCCTGCTAGACCGAACTCTGTTGTACATGTGAGAATAGAACAATTGAATAAACGCCAACATCAGGGAATCTTGACTTGCAAGATCGTTAATGAGGTGGGGTACGATGAACGACCGATTCGCGTTACTTTCATACGTAAGTCCCGCCCGAAATCCCATCAAGAAAAAGTTGTCAGTAATGTGTAATCACAATATTTTCCACATACCCATCTCTAGCTGAACTGGAATTTGACATTCGCCCACCCAATAAGCAAGACGTAACCTTAGCACAGAATATCTCTATCAACTGTACAGCTCGGCCATCAGAACTCGCACCTATGATAGTTTGGAAGTACTCGGACGAGAGTACCGGCGATTTTAAGGAACTCGATAGTTTGACCGAAAGAACAGATGGCAGGATCTATCAGGAATCAAACGGAACTCTGGTAATTTTACAGGTTGAGGAGTCTGATCCGAGAAAATTCCTCTGCTTCCTGACACCAAAAGAGTCTACCACGGCTGCACCAATCAGTGTTGCTGTCAATCTTGAAATCCATGGTATGTCTTATTTAAGTTTAAACGGCATGTTTTCCCTTAAGATTCCGCAAAAATTGATTAATTGGGTGTATTTTATAGTTCCTGCGCGCATTGAACCTCTCAAAGATGTCGACGCAGTTCGGGGGTCAAAGTTCAACCTTACCTGCGTGGTTCACGGAGACGCCAATGAACTTCAGGCCAACTGGTATCATCGACCAGTCAACATTGGTGACGCTAGTGGAGGACCTTGGAGGTTGATAAACCACACTTGTGTTCTTCCAGCCAGTTATGGAGAAGCCGACAGCGCCGCTTTAGCAATGGCATCAGGCACTTCAGCATTTTCAGAAGGCCTAGCAAGTGATCCTCTGGCTTGTCAGAAAAGCGCCGCTGGAAGATTCGATAGTGGAGTGATTTTTAGACAAGTGGGTGATGTTACTTATAGCGCTTTTAATGGTAACATTTGTTCACAGATAAATGATATGTTTTCCCCTATCAGGTGTCTTCTTTGAAACAGAGTGGGCGAGGCATTGAGCGTCAGCTGCAGTTCGACTCCTTAAAGGACGTCCATATGGGAGAGTATATGTGTAACGCCTCTAACTTCTACAATCGTGATAATGAAGGTCGAAGAATCGACGTTGTACAGATTGTTCGTTTGACAGTCATCTGTAAGCTCTTCAAAACCCTCATTTTGGATTCTCTTCAACTTGAAATTGTTTTTTCCTATTTTTTCTGTTCTCTAGCTATTCCCGATCCGGTTACCTTCGTTCAGAACAGCTCCCAGACGACGGCTACCAGTGTCTCCTTCTCGTGGTTGCCTCCAGCTCACGATGGCAATAAAGAAATTATCCGGTACTGGATTCGGTACTATCAAGCTGATTCAGCGTCAGGAGAGTCCAATTCTGGTACAGCGGTAAGATTTTGATCGAGTATCGCTAAGTCAGTTTGTAAGAGGGATTCTTAACGTCTCACAGTCCCTTGTAGAAGTCTAGCAATCTTATTGAAGTTCGACCTCATGAGCGGCAGGCGACGTTGACCGGACTAAGACCATATACCAAGTACAATATTGCCATCAAGGCGGAGAATGAAGTCGGTTTCAGCTTGGAGAACTCATTGGTGCTCACAACACAGGAAGCTAGTAAGATTCGCTGATTCTAAAATGCATATTTAGTTTGCTAATGCGAAGCTTATTAAATGATAGAAGTGATAAGCAGTTTTCACGCTGGTAGATATGTTTTTTTATCATATCTCTTTCTGTCGACGATTAAGTCGTAAACGACAAATGATGGCTTTCCCCTGGGTCTTCATGTGTCCAATTTCGAGAATCAGACTTCGCCAAAATCTGCTTTTTTTTCCCGGGAACCAGCCTCTGTGGAGACGTGGTATCCACTCGCTTGTGAGTTGAGATATGCCGACTGGTCTCATAACATTGGAATCGTCTGCCCGGTCGCCCCCAGTTCGCTAAAGAGTTTTCGAAACCGGTGAAGATTTATAGTCTCAATACCTCTCTTTAGATTAGCAAACATTGTTTTTATCGTTACCGGAACTAGAATCTCCAATAAACGACTTTTCTGCATTCATTTTTTCCACCACTGAGATTACAATGAGCAGAGGTGACCTGAGCAGACTTTTTATTCAACTATTACTTTCCTAGAACCTGAGGGTCCAGTTCAGCAGTTGAACGCAAGCGGAACTGCCTCCGACACAATCTACGTAGCGTGGCAAAAACCGAGACCTGAACTCCGAAATGGCAATGTGGATCGATATTCTGTCTGTCACCAACGTGTCAACGAGAGTCGGCTCGCTGGCTCTAGTCAGGCAGATCTCGCTCGACTCTCTTGGCCACGGCAAGATCTTCCAGTGATTGAAGATTCAAGGTATATTAGATATAACTTACTCGTGGTATTGAGTAAATGTTTGCTTAAACACCTTTTTTTTACTCATTCAGTATTACTAGCGGATCAAGTCAGATCTTCTGCTCATTACATCGACAACAAGATACAGAGTTGACCGGCCTTCCCAAATTTACAGCTTACGCAATTCGCGTGATTGCTATCAATAGCAAGGGCCAATCACCACCAGCATACGTTTTAGCGCGAACTTTGGAAGACTGTAAGCCATTTTAGGAATATTCAAATGAGAAATATTTTGTAAGAGGTGTCCGCCCCCAAGTTTTCGTGAATTTTGCAATCGAGTGCCTTCAAATTCATTAATCTGTTTAAATCGCTCTTAAGTAATATTTCGCTCTTAAATTGTGCCTAACCTTCATAGATCACAAGAGAATTAAGTCTACTGATGTACCCTGAACTACTTTTCCTACTGAGCGGAATGAGAATAGTCCCTCACTTTCAGCAACCACGAGTAAATAATATGGTCTTCTGATCTATGATGGAGTGTTTCTGAACTAGTTATGGTGTTATTAATCTTCTTAAAAGCATTTAAGTAGAATCTCACTACCCAGTGCTGTTGTGACATTTAGGACCTCGATAACATCTTTTATCACGCTTATACCCTTTCTATTTTGGGTTTTTAGTGCCTCAAGCCCCACCAACAAATGTGACATGCTCAACTCAACAACACAGTATAACTGTATCCTGGGATCCGCCTAATTTTGAAACCGTCAACGGAATCCTAACCGAGTATCTCGTTAATTACTATATCGCCAATGACTTCGGTGGTTAGTTGCTGGTTAAATCTCACTTATCGTGCTTTGTCCTGTTGATTCCTAACTTTCTGGCTTCGATTTCTCCTTTTAGATGAAACCAATTCTGTCATTCAAGTTGTCAAAGGTCAGACAACTGTCACCCTGGCTGGCCTCCTTGCCAACACTCGATATATCATTCAAGTTGCTGCCAGTAATAGGAAAGGTCGCGGTCCACTTTCACCCAAAAAGACCTGTGTGACCACAGAAGCACCCCCAGAAGCTCCAGGTGGGCAGTCTACTTAAACTTCCTTTCGGTGCTATCTCGTTGTTTCTTTCAAAGTACGGCTGTAGGTTTTGGAAATAGACGGCTGATGTAAGAGAAGTAAGCCCAGGATATTGCTCTTCAAGCGACTCAGATTATTTTGCCTTAATTTGAGTCTGTCGAATCTGGTATTCTTAGCAATCACAGGATGTCTGGTGAGCTAGTGTAAATTTACCTCTCACTACGTTTCTTACGAGATAAATTCTCTTGTGCAAAAATAAACGGTTGTAGCTTAAGATAACTTCATCAAACTAGCGAGGCACAGTTTTTTAGAAATGTTTTTTTACCTCGAGATTTTAAAAATCTTGCTTCTTAGCTAGCTGGCGTCGAGAAACGTTGTCAGACACCTGGAGTCCAATACCTTTGAGATGCCTATCTTTGAAACAGTTTCATAGGCAGTTGACGCACTTTAATCTTAGCGCTGCGTGAGCGACTGTGATTTATTTCTTTTTTTTTGAGATATTTGGGAAGTTTACATCACCAGTAGTAATCTACCCTTTTAATGGAAAAAAAGAGTCAGTTAAAAAAACCCTTGAAATACTAAAAGTATTATGTTGAATAGGCTTAATTCCGTCTTTAGAAAACGTGAAGGCATTGCCGGTCAACGAGACCTGTGTCATGGTGTCCTGGTCACATCCAAGCAGACCACAGGGATTGACGCGGTTGTACTGTCTAGCCGCCTATCGGCAAGACGGTTTATATCGATCGGTCGGTGTTCCAGTAAGTTCTGGAAGTGGATCGGTGATTGGACCAGGTTTTGCTTCCGGAGTGGTAGCCGGTCCACGTTGCGTGAAACCGGACTTTAGCAAACCCTATAACTACTACTTGTTTTGCGGTGAGCCATACATTACCACTTGTTAAGCGCATGAGTGGTAGTGTACAATTTGCTCTCTCATTGGGAAATTTTTTTATTATACAGATCTAAGCCCTCAATATCTTTATAATATCTCAGTGATGGCGAAAAATAGGTTTGACGGAAGGAAGACCTACGTTTCCTCAGTGGCCCCTACATCTCACCGTGAGTTTCGTAAATCGTTGGTTAAGTACTATTTAAGTAGGTTCTTCTGGATAGCCTCCTCACTTTTTACAGCTGCTGTTTCTATAATCTCAATCGGCGGAACCATAGTTGCCCAAGAAGGTATGCGAGTTCTCATGGACTGTTTGGTTGCTGGTTACCCATCCGTAGAATGGACTTTCGGCATTGTTGAGTAAGGTTTCTGTCCGATCTATTACTAACTACAATGAAGTTGCTTGCTGCACAATTTAGTTCGTCTATTTCAGTGATGTGCAGCAGTTAGACAATGGAACCCTGATAATCGAATCGGTTGAATCTCGACACTCTGGCAGATACGTTTGTCGTCATAGAGATGACTCCATATCTTATGAATTGAAAGTTAAAGGTCGGTTGAACTCAATTTCAACATATCTATTCGTTGATTCTGTGACTTAATTGACCTATTGTTTCTTCTGTTATAGCTATGTCAAACGGTGGGTGCTTGCAAGGAACTTTCAGTTATATATAATAATTTCCACTGAAATGAATTAAGTAACAGCATTTATCTATTTATTAGATCCACCAAAGCCTCCAGTGTTCCACAAACTCACTCCAAGCCTTCGAAACATACAGGTGGAATGGCTTTCACCGGGTTCTAGACGTCTTGACGCACCGATCACTTGGTTCCATCTTGATTGGACCAATGAATACACCGGTCTGAGTGATTCCTTTCGGTTATCAGCTGATAAACGAACCTATTATCTGTCAAATTTAACATGTGCCACGACGGTGCGCTTTCAGATGCGTGCAGAGAACCAGTTTGGTTTGAGTGCACCAACGGAACCGATTTCCGCTAGTACTGAGGGATCTGGTAGGTTTCAGTATCATCGCCTTTTGGAGAGAATCGGATTTTGTGTACAATACGCCCTATTGTTTTCTCAAAGCACCACTCTTTATCGGCGAAACGGACATGGTCCCAGCTGAATTGCGCTCGCAAAACTCAGTGACCTTCAATTTCTCCGTTTTCGCCCCCGGAAACAATTGCTCCCCTAGTGTCTATCGTTTTAGAATCTGGCCAGCCGCTGACGGATCAGAATCGAATACTGCCGTTTTACAGTCGATCGCGTCGTCTTCTACAATTCTTACAGGCGCCTCATCAGGTGGTGCAAAAGCAGCAGCCCTGGTGTCAGCTTCAGAGAAGACTCTGGGCTTATCCACTGTGATTCCCCTTCACTATAACCTCACCTTGACTAAACGGGATCTCTTTAGTTTGGACAGCAAGCCGTGGAATCGACGATGCTGTTATAATCTCAGTGGACTACATCCAGGCTCATACTACCAGTATCATGTCGTTGCCGAAAATCCGGCTGGAAAGACACCTCACTTTGGCTTCTTCTGGACGCGAACTGTCGGTGGAAGTAAGCCAAGATTTCGCGTTTTGCTCATGTTTAAATAAGCAGTATTTTGAACGTTCCTTTTACCTCATTTTAGTTCAACCCCGAGAAGGTGCAAGCACTCGTTTCGGAAGAACATCTTTTCTCGCACAACCGACAATAATTGTCCCACTGACAATCTTCTTTGTGGTGCTTTTCATAACAATAATTTGTCTGTTCTTCTACTGCCGTCATCGACGTTTGGAAGCGGAACTGAACCCTTCAGCAACGAATAAACCTGTTGTTGGGCGACCCATTCAGGTTGGGCACCCACCTCATATTCAGCAGGTGCAACAGCATCCAACTTATGGATCTGGCGGGACAGGAGCCGTGCCTGGAAGACATCGAGGGACCCTTCCACCCATTCCAGTGAACGAGGAGAAGCCGTCTGAATATAGGGAAAAAAGTGGATTTCTTGCGTGAGTTCAATGAAATTATCACTTTATTTTATTATATTTGACACTGTCCTCCTATTTTCGCAGACGTTGGGGTCGTGGTTCCAGACTGTACGATCGTGGAAGAGCTGGCACAATTATGCCCCCTCCCGTTGTTCCACCGACGACAACAATTGAACCGGATCGTCTGTCGGCTAGTTCAATGGATAGCACTGGTAAGTTGGCGTTTCCTCGCCTCTTCCATACTGCCCTCCCTCATGGAAAACTAAAAAAATTTCTACGGATCCAGGAAATTTGAATCCCTATGCAACGTATGCTGCTGGAGGAATCGAAGAGGAGGTCACTCAACCGGTAGCTTCAAAGTCTTCGACAACGCTCCAATCGTCTTCCAGGGCTTTGACAGCTGCTAGAACTCTGGACGCCCCGGTTGGCTCTGGCAATACTGCTGGTGGAGCTACGAGAATATACAAAACTTTCAACAAAGGTATGTTTTCTATCGCGTTTTTTTCAATAAACTAGAGCACTAGAAAATAATTGACTATCTCTTGGAATAGTGGCTGATAGCATACGTAATTATTACTCAAAATCTAGAAGGAAGAAGCTGGGAGAATAAAGAGTTTAATTTTATTGCCACTGAATTTATTTAAAAGATGGGCTATCGACTTTTGTGAAAACTCTGCCATATCCGAAGAACTTTAGTTTAAAAAAAGTTGGACTGTCGACTTTTCATTGGGTTTATATCGAAAGCTTGACCAGAAAAATGTAGTCGAATTCCGAAATTTAGTGATTACAGTTGATCAAGACTTCATATTTCATGCTGCCACTTAGTCCGTGCATAATCAAGATCCAGTTAACTCTCTCGATGGACTCTTGATGAACTCCCAAAGGAAAGGCACTGCGGACGAGAAAAGGTGTAGCCAACCACTATCTGAACAGCGAATGTGGAGGGTGGCTCTGATCAAATGCTTCATTTTAACTGGAAAGGGGGTTTTCAAATGTCAGTGTTTAATTTCCATGAGACGAAATGAATAGACTAGTTAAAGGATAAACCAAAAGAAACTCTTTTAGATCATTCAATCCATCGGATGTATGGAGACGGACGCCCACCATGTCTGTGTATTCATCCTTGCTAATTTAATTGTTACTCAAGAATCAGTCGTTATTCGTCCAACATAGTCCACGCGTGTCCTCATTGAATTTCTGCTTTAACTAAAAGACCCTATGTTGAAAAAAACATGAGTTAGATCGGCGTGGACATAACAGACTTCATGTAAAGAGAATTTGGAGAAATCATCTTAAAGAGGAAGATGAGGACCGCTGAACAACATTCCTCTTTCTCTTTTCTCATGATTTAATTTCCAAATTATAGTTTCAAGCGTTTATTTCGTTTCAGGATACCCACTAAAACGCCAACAGTCCTACATGCACCAGTACCACTATCCAGATCTTGGGAACCCTGAAATGGAAGGTCTCTTGGATGCAACTCGACGCGGAACCGATGCCACTGGCGGAAGTGTTCGAGGTCGTTTTTTACCGATTGAGGATCCTCGAACCATTAGGGGACTCAGCAGTCGTCAGTTCCAACACCACGCTCTTCTTGACCCACCTCTTCACCAACCCTATGTCAACAACGATGAAGATATCATCGATGAGGAAGAAGATATCGATTTCTTCGGTCCACATCCCATTCTAGCTACTCGGAGGATTAATTCCTTTGAATCCCTTCAACAACACGTTTTTCGTCAGAGTAAATAGGAACTCGAGCTTACTTTTGTTTGTTAGAGGAAGCTGACTATCTACTCTTTTGTATAATGCAGGCGTTTTCCCAACCACAACTACTTATCATCGGGGTTTTGCAAGAGCTAGGGGAACGAATGGTGTTGAAAATGTCTCAACAGCTGGACCTCCGGGAGCTTCGGTGGGTGGACCGAATTCTGGAGCATTTTATGACACTAGGAATCCTCATTTAGCTCTAGATCCACTCACTGCTGCCTATCGTGGAAGCGTTCTGAGTTCAACTACGGTTTCTTCCAACCAGGACGAATTAATGCAGGCATATGAATACGGGCGCAAACATGGCAGACTTTTGGCAACTGGGACAGCGGTCGCAGTGGCAACCACAGCTTCCGTAGATGTTCCAGTCTCCACTGCGGTGAGTGCTGGCAACGGTGGTTCAGGTTCTAGCGAAACTACTGATCCTGGAATCTGTCAGTTCACCCAACAGCCACCCCTTCCTGATGAAATTGACAACCGAATACCTAATGGAACAGTCAATATTTCCAGGCGTGGCGGCTTGCCCTCGTCAAGCCGTTCAGGACTGACGGCTATGGCAATCGTTAGTGAAGCCCTTCCACCTGCTTTCTTGAAACGTCAACTCTCGGAGTGTCCTTCAGAGATGACTGACACTTACGCGTCTGTTGATTACTCCGCAATTGGAGCCACCCAATCCCGCGCTGTTGCACCTACCATTCGAGCAGGTCCTTCCAAACTTCCCACAATTCCCCAAAATCAACAACTTCTGGCAGCCCGAATCGAATTGTTAGTTTATTAATTCCTTCGTTCATCCTAGTCCTTATTAAGGAATGAATGATGGTATGCTAATTGCAGTACCGAGTATTGGAAGATTTATCCTGTCATTTCAAACGGTTAAGGGGGAGATTAAAAACGAGGTTATTTTTTCGGTTGAAATAAGCACCAGTCATTTCGTTTTTCCTTTTCCATGGGTTTGACGTTGTGTCAGCTTCCAGTTTCCTGGCTGTAGGGATAAATGACAATCTTATAGTTGTTCTTTTAACCACCTCTAGATTGAATTTTTGGGAGCCGTTTCTGCAGCTACCGTTTCCTATACGCCAGTTTTTTTCACTTCTGTTCAACAGCAGAGTTTTGCACGGTTTTGATTTCGAGTAGTTTCACTGATCTTTCACGTTTGGATAGTGTAGTTAATTTCCTGGAAGTGGGGTATATCCAGAGTTTGCTGTCCAAAGTGCTTTTTCTGGGAATGACAACTCTTGTAGAGTGAATAGCAAACTGGCAGCGCACGAGCTTTAAATTTCTTTCCACCACCTTTTCCATCAAACGGGTTCTCCCTTTTAATGGCTATCTGAGGTGATTAAAAGTCAAATGCTCAAGCAGTTTTATCGCATACCTCTGCCTATATGTATCCATGCAGCTTTCGTTAGACCCGCTTCTCTATTACATTTCCATAGGACACTTTTAAGATTTAGAATCCACTCTTCACTATCAGTGGTGCACTCATAGACTTCATCCAAAATGTATTGATTGACGAGCTGCTGCCTCTGTGAAGCTTCACGCGCTCTCCTGAGACTGTTGAGAATGCTTCGTTTAGTGTGTAAAGTACTACATGAACAGTTGAACTCTTAGAACATTTTTGTGGCATAAAGTATTATGGATTCGAGCTGCTTAGATCGATATATCTTCACGAAAGCCGTTTTGTTCATTTGACATCTAGCCATCAAATTAAGTTTTGGTTATTCTACAAATAATTCAATCCGAACTCTTTCCAATGTTACGGAGAAGGAAGATGGATCTGTGGATGTTCGGAATACTAGAACGGATGGAATCAGAACTCCTCTAGGCGTTTGTCGATGACCACTGGCTGATGGGCCTTTCAAATTATGCTGCTTGCAGCCTCTTTTAGCCCCGTATTATATGCTATCCCTAGTCATCCGTCGTCAATTTAATCCTGCTTTGTAGTCCTGATCTAGAGAGTGATTCTGGAATGTCTGGAATGACGCGAGGAACCATTGCTGTGCCAGGTTATCATCGACAGTCTAGTCAACATAGTTACTACTACCCCTCAACAGCAGGTGCTTTAAGTTCTGGCGTTGCCACCGGAGGAAGTTATTATGGACATCCAGCATCTAGACAGCAAAGAGGTGGTGCTGTTGGCGGATCCTTGATGGTTCGAAGGCAGGAATCGACGACAGGGGGAATTACTGGAAGCAACACTAGATCTCGACAGCCTCAGCAGCAACATCAGCCGCAACATTACCAAGCCCGAAAAGGTCAGTCGCCATTCAAGCATGCTGTGTCCTTTTCAGAGTCCTTTCATAATCCAACTCGCCATTCTGTTTATGTTTACAATTTCCTACTAAGCTACTCATTCAATGAAGCCTTTATTGGAGGGAGAATGTACATACTTGGTTCAGCTCTAGGGCAGATTATTTCTTCCAACTACTTTGCATTCTTCTGGTTGTAGGTTATGCAGGTATTGAATTAGTCTTCCACGTAACAAGTTAAGTAACTCAGGGACGTTTCTTCAGTGTCTGTTCAATTACGTCACCATAGTGGGTGGTCTTGTGCAGGGTAGATTTCGACAGACTTGTTGAGGTTTCCATCGCAATAGTGTAAATTTATTTCTTAGAAAAGAAGCATCACCAATATGCTCTACTCAGAAGTGGAATTCTTCAATCGTTCAGAAGACATTTCGTATTAAATTCATGTAAGTCTTGAAAGAAGACTCCTATTTTCCTTGTCATTAAGGATACAGAAAGAAAATGCCTATCTAAGTAGGACCAAAAGCGTCTGAAGATCGGTGATTGCATAACAAATGCTAGTTTTTCAATCCAGCCTAGAATCCTTGTTAGTCGCAGCTCTCACTCAAAAAGGTGGCTAGCGTTGCCACTATATAGGGCCACGATAAATTACGGGCCAGGTTTTCCTTAGGAATGATTGTTGAATCCCCACTCGCCACAAAACCAACTTTTCTTAGAACCTGTTCTTCGCTGTGGTCTGGTAGATTTCAGCTGGAATAATGATCTCAGGTTAGCATAGCCAAAGCGATCCATTGATTAAAAGAAGTCATAAGTTGTATGGATGGGAAATTTTCTCTTCAAGGCAAGTGACGGAAGGTTACCGTATGTTGTACCTGGTGAAGCCTTGTTGATTCCAATCAATTCTTAGACAATGAATGAAGGCGCGTCCAAGTAGATCCTGTTACTGTCCCACTTCTAGGTGATCACTTGAACCTGACATATAAACTAAAGTGAAATGAGTTGTCATAACTCAAACTGCTTTGTGACCCTGGGGGAACTGAGTAGACGTGGAGAAAACAATCACCGGGGTTGCAATTCGAAAATTAAATCCATTTGTATATCAAGCAGAAAGTTGCTCCTTGGAGATTTCCATCCATCCATTCAACGATAGGATCAGATTGCGCGACAGCTCGAAAGGACAAGACAATGAGCTATTGCCCTTTAAATATTTGGATGCATCAGATAAACCGTCGTTGAAGGTGTATTTAATGAAAGAATAATCGATAAAAGATATCCCTGTTTGAAGTTTTATTATTCTCGAGTTAGAACTCATTTCTGCATCCCTTTTATTTTCTACCGTATTCTTAGCTCGTAACATCAACAGCAATAACGCTGGCGCAGCGGGGTACAGTTCAGCTTCGCGAAGTGTCGTGGCCTCTGATGGAAGGTACGTCATTTTTAAACTCCTTAATTACCACTTAAACGAAATCAAGGGTTGAGTGAGCCGAATATTTTGTCATTCTAGATCACAACAATATCCACCGTCTTCCAATGCAGCAATGATAGCTTCAAACGTGCAGGCGGCAACAGGTCCTGTTGAAGCCACCGAAGACGAGGAGAACATTTACACCACCGAGTTCGTCCTTGTCTAGCACATGCCCCGTCCATCCCCATTCCTGCGCATCTCCATTACCCCCACCAATCGAAACGTTAATCAAGCGATCATTCAGTCAATCTGTCCCTTTCTCCCTTGTACAGTAATGCCTAATTTTACTCCAACCACCCAATGCGCGAATTACAAATATCTGTCCAGTCTCGCCCGGTTTGATCCTAAATCTTTTCTTTCCTTCTTTTTCGTGTATATGTGTGTGTGTATTTGAATGTTTGTGTATAAGGAAACCTTTTCTCCAACTCCCCTTCTTCTGTTCTTTCTACAGTTTCCAGTGTATCAGTGCGACCAACTAAGGGTGACCTTGGGGTCGTAACCTCTGCCTTTTCTCTCCGAGTCTCTGTTGATCTGGAAAGCGGAGAATGCGAGAGAGAGAGAGAGATAGAGATGTATGGATATGATAACGTACCTGTATTTGTGTCTCAATTTTATTGAAGTTGAGTAAAAGTGGCGTCGGCCGTTTGACTAGTCATTTTGTCTTTGATGTTGGTGGGAAATGAATCCAAAAAGGCGAGTGGAGGGCATTCGCCGAAAAACTTGAAAACTAAGTGATGGTATGAACAAGTCATTTTGGCCACGTTGGACGTGCCGTGGATGCCTGTGTTATGTCTGGCTCCGGCTGATGTCATCTGCGACTGTATGGGTCAACTAGTAAGACTTCATTCAGCGTTCGCGTGTCGATCTGTTGTGCCAAATGATGTTGGCTAGATCTCCATTACTTTTTGCATGTATCACATTGGCTAATTAGCAGTGTTTTTTTTAAGGATTTTGACACTGCTCGTTTAATGCTCTTTCTCTTAAACGCATTTCAAGGAGTCTCATGATTATCGAGAACAACCAGGTGAATTGTCCTAAGGACGGTTGAAATTGATGCTCCAATAGCTATAACCTCAAAAGTATAAAACTCCGTTTTAGGGGAGGAATAACAAATGAAAAATAACGAGCAGGAACAAAACAAAAGGCCATCCTGGTGATATCGCGTGACGTAAATTTTTACCTCCATACAAGGGACTGGCTGCTAACGAGATCGGCAATTCTGTCTGTTTAGTGACACCGACCTGTGCTATCAGGCCATATCGAAAAATTGCAAGCTTTGGAAGCATAAAGGTCTAAGTGATGGCTTGAAACTCATAGTTATGAGTCAGGTGTCAATGTGTTTTGCAAGAAGTGGACTAGGTGACTAACAAGATGGTTAATAAAAGTTGAATCCTCGGAGGAGTCTCTTGGAAGATGCGGAGGAAGTAGGGCTGTTATAAATAATCTTAAGGATTGAATAGATTCCCTCTTCTGAAATATTTATCTTTAAATGCTATTTTAGACCACGAATTCTAAATTTATTTACTCTCTCACCCATTTGTGCAAGTCTCAGAGACTTATTGGGGGTACATCAGAAGTGCAAATAGCTTTTGCTGCAGATAGCACACAGCAGTTAACACAGAAAACATTTGAAGGTCTTTATCGACGTCTTCGATTCTCTGATATCTCTGGCATAGTTTCGTCGCACAATTAACAGTTCCACCCCAGTTCTACTTTGAAGTGGTACTTCGCCCAACCTCGACACTGTTAAGGGCAAACAATCGTCATAGCTATTCCAAAAGTCTTTGCAAATTTCTGGCGGAGATTTCATTCCTTGCTACATGAACGCACTTTCCACAGTCCAGTTTGAGATCATGAACCCAAGTTTTTACGTCGTACTTTGTTTACCAGGCTGTACGAGGTCGTACTTCTGCTGGCATATTCAAATTTTTTACGTCCGGCTGCCCTTCTCATTAGCTACAAGAGTTGCCCCTGGGGTTACCAGTGGTCACCACGAGGAGGTTGAGAGTAGGACTGACCACACTTGATTTTATTTATTTTTTATTTTCTCCCCACCAATTAGGGCAAATCCCAATGACTTTTTGGGGGGTACCACAGAAGTAGAAATGACTGTTACAACTAGTAGCGCACAACCGTTAACACAGAGGACAGTAAAAGCGTTTATCGACGTCTGCATTTCTCTGGTCACTTTTCTGGCATGGTTTCATCTTACGAGTCGCAGTTTAACGTCGAAGTGGTACCTCTTCCGTCCTCGACATTTTTAGGAGCAGACAATCTTCATACAACTTCCAAAAAGTCTTTCGAAATTTCTGGTAGAGAATCCTTTCATTGCTACATGCACTTGCTTTCCAAAGTCCAGTTTGATACTTGATACACTTTTAACACCTTCGCATTCAGCGATTTCTGAATTTGGGTCATCACAACCACCCTGCCACTATACTAAATATGAGTACATTTATGGTAGGAATTGGTTAGAGTAGATGAACACATCCACAGATTTGGCCCAAGTATCTACTGAAGCACGTTCGACAATCTCGATCTGGCGTAATACAGGTCTAGCACGCATGGTTCACAACTCATAAAGACACTCCTACGAGGTGTGGACAGAATCGAAATATTGAAACGATCTTTCGAATCTAATAAAAAACAAGAATACGTGTTCAAATACGCTTTATTTTGAGAACAAGTGGGAGGTGGTAATAAGACCGTCTCTAAACCGTTCTAGCTGGAAAAATCATTTGATTTTCCTCTTTCAGATCTGTTCAGCATTAGGTGTTGTCCTCAAGTGTGAGTTCATTTTCCGTGGAGCATTGAAGTTGGCCGGTAAATCTTTGTAGTGATTAACTGCAGCTTAAATAAAAGCCTAATCAAACAGTCCAAATTGGCCTTCAGAAGAGGTCATGCAAAAATAAACATCCACATTTCGAAATAAATCAAGATCAGAGTTGTGAAATGTGAAGGAGCAGAATCCCAAATTACACGCTTGGAGGTGACTTGGTGAATTTGGTGACAGTGGACTGAGGCCATTCTTCATTTGATGGACCTTGGTAATACTACTGAAGGACATCAGCTGAGACACCAAATTTCAGGCAATTGATCATTTGGATTAACTCATTTCCCATTGAGACCTTCCTTTTCCTTTCCCGAATTTCTCTCTTGGTCTGCAACAGTAACTGAATACTGGAATAAAAGTTTTAACACAACAGGTGATAAGGAGAGAAAAATTTTAAAGTATTCCGGCTCATACGTCAAGAGCCTCGCAACACTTACGTTCGCATTTCATAAGGCGAAATTCTTGACGAAATGCATACCTAATCAGAACGCGTGGGAGGTGTAGCACTTCATTACTGAGCCAGTTTTCATTGCTAGTGCTTGGTACATTAAGTAAATGGGCTCTAGTTTTACCAAGATTTAATTAAGAATGTTTTTGCCCTTTTTTCAGCTCTGTTACTTCCAGTTTGACGTTAGGGTTAGGTCTGCCTTTATAACAATTTGGATAAATAGTTTCGTGTGGCATTTGAGTGACATGTCTCCAGATTACTCTGAATGATCTGGGGATTCGCCGAGGAAGTCTTAAGGATCAGAGGGAATATTGGTCTTTACCGACTGTTATCAACTGCATGGTGAAAAAAGAAAGACTACCGCTTCTGTCAGTACTTGATGGAATTAGAGCTTTTCTCATCGACAGTGTTCCATCTACAATTCGAGAGATTTATTGGAGTAAGGGTAAAATGCGCCTGCCAATGTTATAATGGAGTTGATCATGTCGTGAGACTTCATCGAAACCGACTCGATTGAATCTCTCTTCAAGTTAGCATCCACTGCTCTAAATTCGGTTCTGGGGTGTGCTCCAGTCAAATAGGTTCGCTTTTAAGCATGATTTAACTCAGGAGAAAAACCTTGGAGCCTCGCAAACCTCGCAGACTAATTTACAAATGAGTGATCAAGTGGATGGCCCCTGATCGGAGAAGTTCAAAAGCACCTCCTCTAGTGATTTTCATTTATTTAATAACCACTACGTTTAATTTAAAAAAAATGTAGTTAGCTGTGACCTCCTAAAAATCAAATCCCCATCAGATTTCAAATTTCCACGTAATTTGGAGTTCTATTTAAAGGTCACGACATCGTGAGAATCGTCTAAAAATGCCTTTTAGAGTAAGAAAATACACTTTGGCATTTCCTTCACTATCGCAATACTCAGGTATCGCTTATTATAGTTAACTAGGCAGTTAGAGACCACGGAATTTTCAGTACTTCAAATGAGGAAACAGCATCTTTGAATAGACTACTTAAATGGGATCGCTGTTTAATGAAGGTGCCTTCTTGTGTATTTCATAATCTTTACAGAACGTTCTGTTTCCAAAGCTTCACTTCAAATTCAAGTTTCGAGGTCAAGAAATAATGCAAATCAACCCATGGTGTTTTTACTTCATTTCAATAGCATCGGTTGCGGTTCACTGGGTGCTATATGCGAAATAAAAGTTGACGAAGTGTATTTCAGTTAGATTTGATTGTGCGAGAATGTAACTGGAATTGATAGGCTTACACCCGATAAAGGCAGTACTCAATAGAGCTCAACAAAAGCCTCTTCATGCATAAATTAAGGCTAGAAATTTTAAAAATTTGTGCTTCATGTAGTGCACACTGTTATATTAAAGGTTTCTACATCTAATGCACTTTGCTATTGTACTGGCGTGATAGGTCTGGCACTACACTTTGAAAAGCACGTCTACCGGTGCTTGATACGTCTATCTTGGCAACTCCATTTACATATTGCAGTTAAAATTTCATTAGACGCATGGCTTTTTTATTCAAGAATGGGAGAGGAAGATATTAAGCCTTTTCAACACCCAAGTTAGGGCGACGGTTGAGGTTCGCTGGGGATTGGTTGGAAGCTCTTCAGGAGGGAAATTGGTCTAGCCCCAGTTACCCAATGGCCGGAGTTGGCCATCAGAAATATGACGTTTTGACCACTCCTCCCCTTTGGAAGATTTGAAACATCAAAGCTAGGTCCATTGTCGATGATAACCACCACATTTTAAAGTCAAAGCAGAGAAACAACCTTTGGGATTTCCTTAATATGACTTGAGCCGTTGTGTCCGTTTAAGTTTGCTTTAGTCATACCATAGCTACCATGATGCTGGCGAGGATCAGATTTCTTTAAACCCGCTCGAAAATAAATTTGTTACGCGAGAGATGCATAATTTGATGAAAACAACGGTGAATCAAGTAAGATTAAGGCAGGACAATTCCATATTCAACGCTGCAAGTGCAGTTGGTAGTCCTCACAAAAATGCGAAATCAGGCTACTCTGGTTAATTGCGATAGAAGTCTGCTTTTGTTTTTTAATTAATCACGTGGAAGTCGGATTTCCTCAACAACAGCGTGGTTTACAATTTTATGTAAGAGGCGCTGATTATAACGAATTAATCATATTTTTCATAGCGGTATGGCTCCTGGTTAATAAAAGATTTGAAGTTGAAAGCTCACGACAGATTGCCTAAACCACCTTAAGCCTTATTCCTGGCTTTTCATTTCAGCTCTAAGTGATAATAAATTTCCACTCATCATAATTATGTTGTCCCCTCGTTCCGTTAGTTTCGATCAAAAGGTCATTTGCCAAATTGCTCTGTCCACCGGCTTCAAGGCCAAAATGCTTACAGAAGATGCAAGGCAGAAAGACATAAACTCTCTTACATTATTGTCAAAGTTCCGCCTGAAGTATCGGCCTCTCCTATCACTCTCCTTTAGTTCTCTTCATACAAAACTCATCCCTAGGTTCTAAAAAGTATTGTCCGTTCAAAGTGAAGACATCTCTTTGTCGTTTCCCCCAAGCCCAAGATGCACTACATTGATAAGATGCCCCTCATCTGTTTCTGCTTGTGGATTACATTTGCTCCAAGAGGTAGATATTTCTGATGCTGTATCGTATCGTATCATATTTTGCGAACGGAAAGCTACTAGCTCACACTTTAACTAGCCTCTAGTGTCTGAGATGACCGAGCTGTAAGTACTACACATGAACTGAAGAAATAAGTTAATCTGCAATAGTGAATTATACTGTTGGTGAACACGACTTTGAACAGCAATTTAAATATTCTCCAAGATAGCCACGGGATAGCAACAACATCCAAACCCATAAAAACAAGCATATTCATCCATCGAAAAGATTATATCGTTTTAAGAGACAAGAACAACAAACAAATTTACATTTTTTCTACCGTCCTAATTCCCAGGATACCGAAACAAAATTTCATGATCTTGGCTGTGGCATCGCACAAGAGGATCCGTGACTCATGAATCTTTATGATTTCACCTAAAAAGAGGACGAAAGCACGCAATATAGCTCGACTTAAGCTACCTATTTGTGGTAGAAGAGTTATTATACTTACCATTCTCGTGCTCAATACAATAGCAATCATCATAAAATTCAGTGAACACGCAGCTGAGGTTATAGAGGTAGTCGCATAGTCTGTGGAAGAACAAATCATCCTCTAGCTTGATCAAAACCTCCGGCAAACGGCACAACATTTTGCCCAATTTCAGCTCAGTTGGGTGCTTCAAATTAATGTGAGCAGAGTTACGAACTTCCGCAAATTGTTCCTCGTTCCACCCGGTCTTTCGAATGATAGATCTATAAGTGGTCAACGGGAGCAAAATTAGCGGGAATAACAAAATAGTAGTCGGAAAGACAGAAATACTCACTGAATTCGAGTGTAAGCATATAAAAGGTATGCAGCAGTATTGCCTCTGTCATCCAACATCTGGAATGGAACACAAGACTAATCACCACGTCAATCATGAGCACATGCAAAGTTGCAGGAGATAATTACTCTATCGAAAGAGAAGACGTAATCATTGATACGATTGTGTGACAGATCGGCGTATTTGATGCACCCATAGGCAACCGCCTCGGCTACAAGCTGCTGTTCCTCATCAGTTAATTCATTGTCTCTTCCTTTCTCGATGAGCTTCTTCCTGACTCTATTCACTCCCTCGTTGAGAAGATCAATAAGCTTGATTGTATCACCGGAGCGAGTCTTGAACTTTTTCCGATCTTCACCCAGAACCATCCCAAAAGGCACGTGTTCAAGCTTCTGACGAGAGGGATCAGCAAATCCACAAATTTCTGCAGCAGAGAAAATAGCCTTAAAGTGCATCGCTTGACCAGCATCGGTGACGTAGATTAGCCGGTCTCCACGCTGTTCATTAACTCGATAACGAATGGTCGCCATATCCGATGTGTCATAGGTGAACCCACCGTCAGACTTGACGATAATGAGTGGGGTTTCGGAAACCGGAGTCCACAATATCTTTCGACCATCATCATCCTCTAGAAGCTTGCATTCTTCCAGATATTTGATAACATCAATCATTCGTGTCTGGTAGAAAGATTCACCTTTTGGAATTAGATTCTCGACATCCATACGACGATAGATCTCATTGAATTCTATAATACAACAATGCTGACTCATGCACAATCTGTAGGTAAAGTTGCACAAAATGACATTTACCCTTCTTCGAAATATCGCAAATCTTTTCCCAGTTTTTGATATGCTCAGGGTCATACGACTGAAGTTTAACAACAGCCTCATAGGAGCGTTTTTTAAAGTCCTCTTCAGAATCAAAGCGCTTCTTGGCCTCTTTGTAGAACTTTTGAAGATCACTGATTGGTAGTGCTTTATCACCGAGGTCACCAAACGTGTCTTTGAGGTGAGCAATCAACATTCCAAACTGGGTACCCCAGTCACCCAGATGATTAATCTTTATCACATTGTGACCCATGAATGAGAGAATTCTACTTGTGCTTTCGCCTATGATTGTCGACCTAGAGGAAACGGATTAATAACATGCTGATAGAAGGAGGGAAAAGTTGACCAATCAATGAGAATATACCTAAGATGACCAACATGCATCTCCTTTGCGATATTTGGACTTGACATGTCCACAATGCATGTCAAGGGACGTGAAGAAGGAGCCATGTGAAAACCGAGACGCACGATTTTGGTGACTTCATCCTCAACGAATGTGTGGGATATATAAATGTTTATGAATCCCGGTCCAGCTATTTCTACATTGTCGATCAGTGAGCCCTTATCCAAATTTTCGCAAATTTTGGTGGCGACATCACGAGGACATATCTTATTTACATCAGTAGAAAGTTCCTTCGACAAAGTTAAGGCGTTATTACACTGATAGTCCCCGAATTTCGCATTCGAGCTCGGTGTTATGACAACAGAAACGGACTTCAACTCGGGAAAGGCCTTTTTGATGGCGAAATCGAAGGCTGCAGTGAGAGCATTGAGCACAGATACTTGGTGTGTTGCCAGCGATTTCCGTGTGCTTTCAATGGACTAAAATATTTTTGAAATAATATTAAGCGAACAACGAACTTTTTGCAGTATTTCTTTCTGATATTGAAGTTTCATATTTTCTTCAATATGCTGACTTAGGTTTTTGAACTTAGGTTGACTCACGACATCACTAAAGCTCGAAGCCAATGCATCAACCTGCTTCTGCATCCTGAAGGCAGCACAAGCGCGTGTACAAACGCTCCCAAAAGATTATTTCGGCCTAATTGCTGTTGATTTATACAAACAAGATAATCGCTTTTATGCAGCGCTTTATTTGGTGAATTTTCAGACTTTTTTGCTTCTGATTGAAGTTTTTTACATTTTTAAATGATTAGCCTTACTATTCAAAATGTGTGTAGACCGCATTTCAATAGTTAAAATGATTTCTGAAATTCCTGTTTCCTATATAGTCAAACCAATGTACTTTGTTCCGATACATTAGCCAGTAAACATGCGTTTCAAGGCTGAAACTGGCAGGACATGAGCACTAGGTTTTGAGAACTTATAGAATATTAGAAAATCGGACGGATGATAATTGCTACATTAGTTCATTACATGCCAAAATGGATTTCACTCCCTACTGGCGCATGAACTACAAGGAATTGTTTGACATCACCTAGGCCTATTCTCATATTAACTGCCCTGCCATTCATCACCATAATGCTAATCCACCTATTTTAGTATATTTTGGAACTTCTCTTCTCGTTACTGCAGAGTTCATTGTTTATCAAGCTGATAATTCCTTTCCACGGCACATCTCCGGGTAGGTAACCGAAATATGGTTCTGACCTGAGTGATCAATTTAATGAGCGTCCTTAGAAATTCCGATATCTGCTTATTATTTTCATGTCACCATATTAATAAGGAGATTCCGTGAGCCTAATCGATCGTTTAACTATCTAATTTGCAATCTTGGTCTAAAGGCGAGGAGGTCGTCAGTTAACCTGGTGTCATGTTCACAACCTGGGCGGCACTCGTGTGCTTAGAAGCCAAACACCGTGTCATACGAGAACTAGACCGTCGGTAGTTTGATTTTGTTTGTTGAAGGAGAGGCCCAGTAATACTTATGAACTTTTCCGTTGGCAAATAAAGGCAACGGCGCTCCTGATCACGGTAGTTAAGTCGCTGGTCAAATAACGTCTGATGACCCACCTCGTTTTGGTTAATTCCGGTCAGGGAAGCTGTACTTCCTTGAATAGGGTGAATTAATGAGTGAGGCACATTTACCAGCTGAAGGCTCGTATATACTCCAAATTCAGTCGTGCCCATCATGATAGGAACAAACCTATGAAACGAGGAAATCCCGGGTTCCTTTTACTAAGCATACAGGCCTTATATATACCCAACATTATTCGATGGCGACATTAAAGGCTACTTAAATCGAACTAAATACAATCTGACACGAGTCGGCACCTCCAGGGCATCTCTTAATTCCGTCTTTATCTAAAAATTCGATTCCGTCACCTTCGAACTAACTGAATCTCGCTGATGAAGCAACCGGAGGTAAGTTGTCGCCAAACAAACTAGCAGCGCACAGACTGCCAACCAACTACTTCATTTGTAGAATAATGTATACCGATTTCCTCAACCGATTAAAATGATGTAAATTCAAAGATACCATACCAGTGCTATTTTCAAACAGCAGACAAGCCAGGCTGCTATATTATTATTATTGAGCTATTTCCGACGTAGCCAGACTGATTTGCGCAACCGCACCGAACGGATGCTCATTAATATCACTCAAGCGCTGGAGAATTAAGTAAACAATAGTACCTTGCCCCAAAAATGACGTGTAAATCGTCTTAGCATTAAGGCGACGGCACAGTTTGGTGTTGGTTAAAGTTGATTGACTTAGGCACTGCTGGAGAATCCCTCTTATTCTCTTTAATAAGTTCTGATAAAGCGACTCCATAAAAAAAAAGAGGCTCTTCGCCAAATACCGTGGAGGGCGAATACGAAATTCTCGATTACCGAATCGCTGGCCTGTTTACAAAAGTAATATGATACAAGAAGCCATGTACACAATTACAGCAGTTGAATGGAAATCACCTGAAAAATACAAGACGTAACAGTGAAAATTGCGATTGATGCAGGCGTCAACAGAGAGAGAATGCGCAGAAAAAGACCACTAGCCATCTAGTTTCGCTTTCTTCGAAGAAGGCTCAAAGTTATCGACATCCCACTTTTCCTCAAAGGCTGTGCATATTCGGGAACATACTTGGGCTCCGGAGAGAGGGAAGCGGCTAATTGAAACGACCTCATCGAGAAAGTCTCCGGAAGTGGAAACAACTGAACCATGAGCCATTGCGCCTATGACAATGACGATCGAGTCTGAGGCTCCCAATCTGGCCATTTCTGGGAGTTCGGAGGGGCGGACCATTTTTTCGGCAGAAAAAGAAGTGCCGACTTTATAACAACCAGCGGGGAAATACCGAGTTATCGGATTCTTTACGATTCTAAGCAGCTTTTCGTGATTTCCTTCAGAAGAGTGAATGGACATCTTGTGAAGCAACTGAACTATCAATCCAGAGAATCTATCAAAGGTCCGTGGGATCCTTGTTTTGGGATTGACCTCAATTACGATGTTCTTCTGTGTTCTTATATACACCTTCAAATATTAAAATAACAATAAAAACTTTACTTTTTACATAAATTTGACTATTTTGAATGTTTAAAAAACATTTGTTAGCCTTATTTCAAAAGAAAAAGCTATAAATTTACCTGACTTTTACAACACGATGCTAAACAACAGCGTGTGAACAAATCAGGATGGCAAAAAACATTGATTCATCACATATTTCAAATTACCTGAAGCATTCCCATTCTGTTAAGAGGACTGTCCATGAGCATGAGCAGACATTGATGGGCAATATCTGGACGAACCAATGCAACATCGCGGTTGGACCGTATAATTTTATCTCTATGTTTATCTGGATTCAGTAACTGGTATTCTTTGCCGCCGGCGCCCTTAGTGGACTCTAAACAGGCCTGATCCAAAACAACAATCAACTTGCGGCCAGGGGGACCAACATCGGGGTCGGCACGTCTCATTTCAGATAAAACGGTTTCTCTCAAAAAAAATAAACAATGAAAGGCAAATACAACAAATTAGTTACTTGGGTGTTGCCGTGAGAGAAATAGAATTCGAATTTTTTATAAATAAGTGAATTGAAAAATTTAAGTGTGGGTTTGGCAATATCGAAGTCCTCTGAATAAAATAAGCCTGCTCCACCTCTGATGCTTATTTGCTACACCGAGAATAGTCCTTACGCAGCATCAAAATTTATTTTATGTCTCAATCGGTGTTCTATTATGTTCTTATTTGTACTTTGAAGTCTTGACGTTCAAGATCTGAAAGAAGTTTCATGAACAGCTCATATTGAGAATGTGGCGGAAAATCAACCTGGTCAACAGATTCGGTCCTATCCGCTTGGCATCATTCAAATCGATACCTAAAATTCAAATCTTTTGATAAAATCAGCTGCTAGCATAACAGAAGGCAAAGTTAATATATTAAAGTTTTGACCTGAGCAGTGTTTTTCTATACACTGTTAACTAAGGCGATTTCGGTTGATTGTGGCAATATAAACTTTCACTTGGCAGAATATTTTGCTAAGGATGAATATTGGATCATTTCATGCATTGCTGTCTTGGCACTGGAAATCACAGAAGCATCTTAGAGTCCACACCTGTCGTTCTGGTTCGCACTGGGGGGAAAAAAGAAACAGCTTAAATCCTTAAAAGTACGATTAAAAGCTTCAAAACCTGATAGTAACTTTCAAAGAAGATGCATTATACATGTTTCAATTATCTTAACCCATTTAATTCAACGAATTCTAGATGGTGGTGAGTTTCAGCGATGATGAAAGGTTTGAGATGCAATAAATGAAATACGCTGATCGTGTCGACTGAATATTGAAATTGGAATCAGAGACTGTTTCATCAAAACTGGCCTGGGCGTACTTCGGCAAAGCCACATAATAGGATCCAAAGAAGATGATTTTTTTAATTATATTATTTCATTTCTACTTATCTGGGGATTCCACCGATGAGAACATTGCTGATGCATCGATCTTTCTAGATAATTCAACTTCATGGATGGAAAAGTTTCTTCGAGTTGATACCTTGGGGCGGCTAATGAGAGAAACAAATCTTCGATCATTTTTGTACGGTTTGACAGAACTGAAAAATGCTTTTTACTCTTGCAATCAAATGGCTTGGAAGTAAAAAAATCGATTATGCTACGAATTTCTTAACAGAACCCGGGGAAGCACATAATTTTTCCAACCATCGCGAAGTCTACGGGGCATGTGGAACTCTAACAGATCCAGTCGAGTAAAGAAATGTATTCACACTCGACACCATGGAGTAATGCTCTACTTGTTGTTAATCTGAAAGCTTTGCGCAGTTGCCCGAATTGTTTTTGGGTATAAATATTGGACATTCGGGTTATGGTCATTAGTAAATCTGAACCCTCAGATATCTTATTTAATATTTCATGAGCTTGAAAACCGAAGTTATTGAATTTAAGAAAACTGTCGAATCCAGTCCAGCTTTTATTATCTGCCACCCTATTCAAGAGTTTGACTGTTCGTGGACTTCTGTACTCAATGCGTTTGTTCTAAGAAACAAATGCATATTTATGCAATAGCCCTAACAGTCAGACCTAATGCATCTCAAAATGCCTTCATTAGTATTACCACAGTTGCAATCCACACCATCCCCATTTCTGAGCAATAGAGGGGCCAATTCCATAATGCGTCTTATGCTGAGACATTAACTAGGTGACTATGGTCGCTAGGGATTGTTAAAATAGGGCTGCTGAACTATGGATGAGTGATTTTATCAAATTTATTGCGTTCTCTATAGGCTCGGACTGTTCAGTGAATGATTAAGTTTATTTCCCGTTACCTTGAACAGCCACTAAATGAGAAATGCATTGCAGCAAACGCTATCTAGCGCTATCCATCCACCTTCATTATCCGAAAAGATTAAAATGATCCCACTCCGGAAGCAACTTCTCTTGTTATTTTACTTCCACAGTTGTTGTAGTTTATGCATTTGCACAATTATTGGAGTCTATTCCTTCAAAGATATACCACTGACAAATGAACCAATAGCGATTCGAATACTTTGCTGACACTACTGGTTAAGATGATTACTAAAGCTTTCCAAAAAGGAGAAAAACAATTTACCTAGGGAGAAGTTTTAGGAGATTAAAACTTCACTCGCCATCAAGACAAAGATTTCGCCCATTCTAGAACCAAACTCAGTGACTTCTTCAAAGTTGTTGAAGAGGCTCCATACTTAAAGTAAAACACGATGCACGTAGAGAATGCTGATCGGCTGCCGAAACGCAACTTCACTTATTGAATATGCTCTTCTCAAAAACGCTTCTTACATGGTTCCGGCGGAAACTTATTAGGTGCAGAAACACAAAGGTAAACTTGGTGCCGATTATTGGGGTGAAATGATAAATGGCAGTCGGATTTTTCACGCATCAAAGAGCCCTTTCAAATGAGAAGGGCAGTGCTAGTAAAATATAATTTCCCACCGCAATCGATGAGTCCGTGTCAGCCTCAAAGAATAGCCATCTAAGTGCTCATTGAAATAAAAAGGGCCCCAAGATTTTCATAACAGTCTTGCTCCTAGAAAGTCCCATAAAGTGCAGCTAAAGTAAGCCAGAAAATATCCTCTGAGATATTCAGCCTTTGAGATTTTCCTCTATAAAGCTCGCCACTTGCTTGATGTAATGTAGTAGAAATCATGAGGATTTATGAAAAGTGTCCCTGAATGAAAAATCCTAGATAATATGATCCAAGGGATAAGAGTTTACTGGTAATTATCTCTGCCGCCAAATGAAAATGAGCAGGTATGAAAGAAGTTCTTCAATACCTTACCGCGCAAGGAATAGTTTGATTCGGAAGTCAAACACTTTTTTCCATTCTTTCTACCAGAAGAAAAAGTGCTGGCTGCCAAACAACCGAGAGGTCAAATAATCTAAGAACTAGAAGGTTGTAGATTAACTCAAGGAGAGCGCTACTTAACACCTGTAAACTGATGGCGATTACTGGCTGACGAGATTTCGAGGCAATATTATTCCAAAAAGGAGGAGCTGACTGAATCAAGAAAACCAAATATGGTACCTGAACTTGTAGTACTTTCTTCCACCTCTGGGTTTCAAATGTTCTCCATAGAGGTACCCATTAAATAAGAATATATATTTTCTCTCAAAAGCTGGATGGTTTAAGTTAAGACTGGTGAGGTTGGGAAAGATAAAGGATTCTTGTGGCTGTGGGTCCGACCACTGTATTTCCTTCGAATTCAAATAGAATGAACTTGAAATTTAAATGGTTACTGGCAGTAAAAAATGTCGATGGTTAAATGATGGCTTAATGGTGAGAGGAATTTCAAATTAAAAGTTTTATAAATGGACAATGACCGTTAATGGATTTTCCTGCTTCACACTAGATGTTTTGTCCCAATATTTAGGCATTCTCTTCGAAGGACTCCTATTGATATATGAGCTAGATGTAACAATTTAACAGTTTGTTTTCTGTGCGATGATTTATTATTGCTGACTTCCTAGAAACTTAAATTTGAATGGTTAGTCGAGAAAAGTTTCTACATTATTTGGATTTCTGTCACTGGAAAGAGATTTCGATAAAAATTTATGTTTAGCACGCTTTTGCCTCAGAATGGGGTAGCAAGAAGCAAAGGTTAAGTTCACTAAAGGAAATTTGACTTCTTGTAAACTTTGTATTGATGAAGCACTCTATCGGGTTGATAAAATTAGTAGAGCATAATTTACAGGTTTAATTGATAACACGTTATAAACCGGATAGGAAAACACCCTAGTGGTCAGTGTTGATTGGAAGTTTCATTACCCAAAACACTCCTAAAGAAACGTAATTTGACAAAGTTCCAAAGCAGCAGTGCAGAGGTGAAAACTCATAAATATACTTCAGCAAATGAAGAATTGAAAATATGAAAATGTTGCATCGAGATAGTGAATATATTATAAGAGGTTTAACTCAAATGACGAAACCATCCATAATTTTGAAGGAAAAAAAGGTTAATGTTTAAATTTAAAAGTATTTTCCGGTTTGGTAATTTTAGAAAATTAATGAAAACGTAACAGATTTTACTCAATATTAATGTGTTACGTTTAAATAGGCCAGGGATTTATCTGCGATGTCGGAGGCCGGTATGTGTTGTTGTGCCCTTCCCTATCATGTGCATTTATAAACGCTTTAGAGGAACTAAAGAATTACGTCTCCGAAAAGCTTGGAAATGATGTAAGTGGCGATGGGTCAGAGGAATATCCTTTCAAAACATTTAACCGCTTTTTTGAGGCGAACAACATTGAAAGTATTGCTGGTATAGGTATCCAAATAGACGCAGATGAAAGTAGCAACAAAAGATGGGTTAATGCGTCCAAAACTAAGATCAAAAAGGCCTTTAAGACCTACAAACTACAATCGAATAAGCCTGCTACCACGCCTTCCACGGCTGTCTCCACCACCGAAGCCATTGAGATTAAAGAAGACCTGAAATTACCTGCGGCTATCAGATCGAAAATCCTCAATTTGAATGATCATATTGACAAGCGTGTTCAAGTGTTTGGATGGGTTCAGTATGTTCGACGCCAGAGCAAGAAGCTCATGTTCCTTGTACTTCGCGACGGCACCGGATTCCTACAGTGTGTTCTCGCGAACGATTTGCCACAAACGGCTGATGGATTAACACTTTCTCCAGAATCATCAATTTTCGTTAAGGGTATTGTATCCAAAGTTCCAGAAGGTCAAACTGCTCCTGGTGGTATTGAATTGCATGCTGATTATTGGGAGGTTATTGGGAAAGCTCCTGCAGGTGGTTTGGAGTCTGTAGTTACACAGGAATCCGAAGTTGAGTTGCAGCTCGACAACAGGCATTTAATGATTCGTAATGAAAAAGAAACAAAGATCTTGACAGTCATCAGTGTTGTATCCAGCGCATTCAGAGATCACTATGATGCCCGCGGCTTCAGAGAAGTTCATCCGCCGACTCTGGTCCAAACCCAAGTAGAGGGCGGTGCAACACTTTTCAAGTTCGACTACTTTGGGGAGCCTGCGTTTTTGACTCAATCCAGCCAGCTTTATTTGGAAACGTGTTTGCCATCTGTTGGTGATTGTTACTGTATGGTTCGAAGTTACCGAGCCGAAAAGGTATGTTTCTATAGTTATTGTTAGTTTAACTATCTTATAAGAAAATATCTCTTTGCACTCCGATTATAGAGTCGAACACGTCGTCATCTCTCGGAATACTTGCACGTTGAATCCGAGTCCCCATTCATTGACTTCAATGATCTTTTGAATCAAATTGAAGACCTCGTTTGTGATGTCACTGAACGCGTAATGGCGAAAGCTGGGCATCTAGTACTGGAAATCAACCCTGTTAGTTTAATATTCGTTGATGCTTATTTCACATTCAGTTGGTTTTTAACTGCCTTTTTTCTCTTTGCCCAGGGTTTCAAGGTTCCCACGAGACCGTTCATGCGGCTGGAATATCGGGATGCCCTCAAGAGGTTGGAGTCTGAGAAAATATTTAATGAGGACGGTCAGCCCTTCAAATTCGGTGATGATATCCCCGAGAAGCCTGAGCGTGAATTGACCGATAAGATTGGTGTACCAATTCTTTTGATTAAGTTTCCTACTGAGCTCAAAGCATTCTATATGCAGCGTGTTAAGGGTGATCCAACTGTCACCGAATCCGTTGATCTCCTAATGCCTGGTGTTGGAGAAATCGTTGGGGGCTCGATGAGAATGACGGATATCAAAGACCTCCTTGCTGGTTATGCGCGTGAGGGCATTGATCCAAAGCCCTATTATTGGTACACTCAACAAGTAAGTGTCAAATTTTTCGCTAATGGTATTTTCGCTTTACACCTCAATTTTTTTAGCGGGAGTTTGGTACCTGTCCCCATGGTGGTTACGGTCTCGGCTTCGAGAGGTTCTGCACATGGCTTCTGGGTCTATATCACATTCGTGATGTCTGCCTTTATCCAAGATTCACTGGTCGCTGCAGGCCTTAAGGAACCTGCCGTCTTGTTTACTTTTGTGTTCTCCAATAAAGGCTTCGATAAAACGGTCTTTACTTTTTTAACTCGGGTTTTCAAGCACTTGGAAAGGGAATTGATGCAGAGGAGATTTGGGTAGATTCGCTCCTTTTCCTGGGTTGAAGCTGTCGAGTGATTGCATTTACTAACAGTTAGTTGAGGAAATGGGCAACAATCTTGCATGTCATTTTATCCATTCCTGGTCATCGTAGGTCTTGGAGCGTCCCTTTCCTCTATAAGCGAAAGGATTCAGTTCCGGTCAGTCGTTTCCTAAACGTCTACTCATTATTTGAGCTGGGACCTCCCATCTAGGTACGTTCTTCATCGTTGGTCAAATCTGTTACGTTGGCTTTCACATTTCGGATCCAGCCTTTGGCTCGAGAGTGGTGAGATACCGGTCGCTTGGACCTCAAACTACTTCTCGCCACTTTTCCTTTAAGCCAGCTCTCTGGTTCATTGAGACATAAATTAGGCTGAGAAACGTGAGCTGCATGTAGTTTTGCCTTTAAGCCCTAAGATTAGTTGGAGGTTTACCCTGGAAGTGCGAGAGAATGTTATTAAGACTAGCGCAGTTTATTGAGATGTGGGGTGGCTTCATTAGCGGTATTTGTAATGCCGAAACGGTAATTGGTTAAGGGTCGGATTTATGCGGGTTCATATGCGGATGGTATTACTTTGAATTGCTCGAACGATGGAGAAGGGTATGTAACCCGGTATACAGCTGAGTCTAGTTTAAAGAATGACCTAGTTAAGAGCATGGTACTTTTATTATGCTGACCAATCTTCTAGATCTCCATCAAAGTACATTAAAACTGTTAATGCCGTAGTTTTCCTTATTCTGCTTACCCCGGTCACTAGATTTAGGAGTATTGCTTTGGCATCTTATATTGAAATGGTCATACATATATCATCAGCGCATTCTATGCCCCACTTTCCACCTTCCATAATCACCATTAGTATGACAGGTAGTTCTCATAAACTCAGTCCAGAATAGTATAGGAGTAAGGGTCAAATAGTCGGGTTCTCTTCCAGAGACCCAAATTTTTGTAGCACATCTTAATACACAATTCAAATCTACTTGATGATCGCTTATTGGCCATCCAAGAGCTCTAGTTTAATAAGGTGTTTTAAAATTAATAACCACCCCCAGTCATTCTTACTGTTCGCCACCCACGAGTTTAAACAGCGAAATATACGGAATTCAAAATTGCATGACCAATGTGAGATAAAGAGATGGAAAATTCCGTTATTGTTAGAGGATGTGCCGAAGGCATCCACAGCGAAATCCCTCCCCTTTTTCGGGCGCGATGCGGTCAGTCCCCTGCAGAGTGACTGAAAAATCACCCCCTGTCCTTAAACTGTTGTGTTAAATGTGAATCATTAATCCATTTTTTTGATTCATTGGACTCCATCCGACTACAATGAGTCTATGCAACTAGATTAGGTTCTTATACTCAAACTACTCATTGTAGAGGCCTAAATTTTGAGTAAGCTGGTTAGGAAACTACTTAAACTGCCTCGTGCGTAACCTAAAATTTTGTTAGATAGTTCTCGGAAGAGGGGTTTAAAATCCCTTTGGTTGACGAAATAGTTTCGTGCATTACCACGTGGGTGAACAGTCACGCACTTGGTTTGGGTCTCTGGTGATCCAATTGGCCATGTCTTCAACCAATGGCATCTTTGGGATTGATGGATATCGTGTTCCTTAAGTCCAAAGCGTTGGACTACTAACCTAAGACGGCTACAGCTAACGCAATGCGCCATGTTCACGCATTTCGATCCGTTGCTCTTCTTGGCCATTATCAAACTCACCACTTGTTAAAATATATATATATTTTAATGAATCAAGAGTTTAAAATAAATTAACCTTTCAGTTGCGTTTAGGATTTGGTTTATTCTTTGCAAAAAGAGGATTTTTTGCAATTTCATATGATGGATCTAACAGAAGGCGTTCTTTTAATGTGCATCTTTGAGATTTGAAAGGTGGGTCTAACGCATAAGATCGAGGTTCGCATATTGGCCATGGTTTTGAAGTCTTCAGTGTAACTGTCTTAGGAGACAAAGTTCTTGGAAGGAAGCCCAGTTTGTAGATCGCTTCCGCGTCTCTAATGGCCTTTTTAACTACGTAGCGAGCTTCACATCGGCAGAAATCGTGATAGGGCCATTCAGTTATGCCGGAAGGACTTTCAAAAGGCGGTACTTGCGGATCCACCCGTCTTTCACAAGGCGGGTTCGACTCGATAGAAGTATCTGTCATCCTGGTGGTCAAATAACGTGTCGGTCATGGGGTCAGTCGTCCACGATTTAGTATCACTCTAAATTTTGACCTAAATTAAATGCGACATTCGCATAATTTAGCTTACTGATTCAGGTCATGATATGTGCATTAGAAGACATCCGCTGTTTCATTACATACTCATAACTGCTCAGGTTTACAACTCCAAGCCTTCCGAAGCCGCAAATCTCGCTTTGGTATTTAATGAGTACCCAAAACTTGCGTGCATCTTAAGGTGAACCTCTTTCACTTCTCTCTCTTGGGGAGATGAGGCTCGGAATGGTTCTACTAGAAGTGTCACTTCAATCATCTCCTGGCATCCACGACATTCATCTTTTTCATAACTTCACTTCGAGCGAGTCGGAATAACTTGCATATTTGGCCATCTTTTCCAGTTAGGCCGGTCATTCTATTGCACATTGGCTGAAGGATACTCCCTTTCTGATGGAGAACGCACTGAATAGCACAGTGTAGACATTCCATTTTACTGATCGGAGCCATCTTAAGTGCATCATTGAGACCGTAAAAGTTACGTTGGCAGGACCTAGGTAATGCGGCACTCATCAAGGTGCCTTCGGCTGCCCAACTTTCAATGTTACGAACGGCATGGTTTTATGAAAATTCCCATTTTGATGTTCGTAAACTCGTGTTGTTCAGTGGTGAAATTTTATTCAGTTGTTGAGCTATCGAAACATTCTAATTGTCTTTTTGCTTGACAGTTTGTTGTTGATTATGAATACATACAAAAACTAATCGCTTGGGTTAACAACGCAATCCGGGAAATGTTGCATTCAAGGTGATTAGACAACACTATGAGATTTATTTACAGGTGCTTTTTTTTAAATCAGCGAAGGTTCAATTAAATAGAGGTGTCCGAATGGTAAATCGTGGTCTTTTAAACCAGCGTCGAGTTGCGGAAGGTGAACACAGTCGGAGTTGTCAGTTGAATAGTGGCTACCACAAATGGTGTCTTTATTTTATTTGGCTCTCAACTTTCAATTGAATACACAAATGTCTTATGGAAATTACCAGAACAGCAAACTCTTATATCAATCCTCGCCCCCTCGCTGTCATGCGCTGTAGCGTCAGTCATATTTTGCCATCTACTGCGTTTTACTGGGCTTTATGAGCCTTGAAGCTGTCAGTCCACAGTGCTTAGGTTGTCTCCGCGGGGGAGATAAAGACGAAAGATCTTCAGGGTGAAGTGAAAAAAAATGTGCTTGGATTAGAGCGGAAGAGAAAGTAGGTGGATGAAGTTAAAGTTTAAGCTCTGGCGGAGTCGCTAAGCCGTCGCCGAGAAACGATCGTTGGAGGACTGTTCCAGACTATCAACCACCTATACTCTATCTCTTTAAATCACCCTAAACTATCCTTTGATCATTGAATTTGCCAAAACCACTAGAACGGTAATGGAGAGCCACAGGGAATTCAATTTTTAAGTAGATGAGCAGATGCAAAAATAAATATAAAATTAGCAAATTCACAAGTACATGAAAGTTGAGCACCAGACGGAGAGGGAGAGAGAGGGAGAGGGAAAGAAAAGACGGTTGGAATCCACTGTCGAAGGTTACACAATAACGAGCGCTTGAGATGCAGTGGCTCCCTCGGCAAATTATTTCTATAAGAATGCGCTACCAAGTTCATTCAGGCAGAACCTATATCTTAATGCATAATGTCACACATAGTTCGATCATATGATGTTGGAGAAGATCGATCCCTCCACGTTGATTCGAACCGTTCAACCACACCTCAGAGCTCTCTTAATTGTGCATCATGGATAGCTCACATTTATATTACTACTCTCTCACTCCCCAAACATCGCATCAGGACGCCTGCTCACCATGTCCACTAGAGCAGGCTCCGCAAATGCCAATGATAGTTGACACCTCCCACGTGGAATATCACCTGCAAGAAATGCAACAACAGCCACGAATCGGTCTTTCCAACTCTCAAGGAAGCAGCCAAGAATTTGATCAACCCGTCCTGAATGAAACCTGCTCCCCTCAAGGAGGAAACGATGCTTATCCAACTAGTGATATGCAGAGTCTTAAATATAGCGAAACAAAACAGCCTCCTGTTGATTGTTTGCAGAGTTATTGCGAGCCTTGTGTGGTTTCCAGTATGGGACCGGACCTAAGCTACACTTCACTAATTGAAGAACAGGCCAGACAAAATGCAGAAGAAAAAATCGCCAACATATTTACAGAAGTGATTGCAAAACCAGTTAAACAACGAGAATTTGATATTGAAGAGAATGAAAAAAATAATGAATTAATATTCAGCCGATACAGAGTGATGCATTCTTTCAGAAGGGGTCAGTTAAACGATTCGTTATTCAAACGTCCGCCCCTGAATGACTTCGAGAATGCCAAAAAGGATTTTACCCGACCACGTATTTGCTTGAATGGGTGTCAAAATACAAATACCTCTAAGGAGAAGTCCTTGGCGGATTCATTGAATGAAACTGCGGATTACATTTATGAATATTCAAAGGCTCTCTGTGCGACGTTTGATGGAAATAAACCTGGGAGAGGCTCAAACGAGGAAACCTTAACGTCACCTAGTACGGGACAAGGATTTTTCACCAATAATGAATGCGATCGCGTGGCCTCAAAAGCTGAAGAAACGAAGGCAGATCAGACATACAATACATGTGAAATTACATTCTGCTGCAATATGTGGGCAAATCGTTTAATATGACTTTATTCAATGTTGGACCACTATTTTTACCACAGTATTTTTATTTCAGTGTGGAAGAGAAAGAACCGACAAATGCTGGAGTGTAGATCTTGACTAAAACATGCCGTTTGTAATTCACATTTACGACCATATTTTATAAATGTTGTTTTTGGTATTCTACTGAAACATTACCAGTAGCTAATATGGCCAATTATGGTTTGTCACATGTGAAAAACCAAACCATTGATACTGAAAAAGGGAGCAGTAACTAAACTAGTTTAATTTCGCTTTGGAAGGAATGGTCTCGCTCACTGCTAAGCAGCCCTTTCTGACGTGTCCTCAAAGAGGAGGCAATGATGGCAACCGTCTAATTCAAAATACCGCTTCGCTCCCGGTGATAGTCCCCACGACCTCTTTCAGCGTACGTCGTGTGAATGATTTAACAAGTGGACCTGTCGGCAAAATTTTACCTCTTTGATAGAACCTTCAACACGACCTCTAGCAGGCCACTTCAGACCAACAGGCAATCAAACCAAACCAGAGCTCCTAAGATCAGAAAATCTAGACTCTCATACGAAACCAGGAACTAAGCACTTAAGTAAGCCCCGCCAAAGCATTACACAATTTACTAATGAAATACAGTTAAATCGGAAAAAGGGACGATTTAGAATAGCAGGCATCACTGCTATTCGGCTTCGTTTATGTTTCGTTAATATAATGTCTCGAAGAAAATATCCTCGGTCCAGTTGTTGTAAATAACTTCGCGTTCAGCGAAAAATTCGAGAAAGTGACAAGGAGAAAATAAACACAGAAGATCAGCAGAACTCGAATATCGATTTTGATTACATAAAACACGTGTTTAGTGAGGGTGAATTTCAATTCGCCGATGGATACCGATAGGCATGGACCAACAGTCTTTCGCGTCGAAAAAGTTTTCGACATATGTCCGGGTTATCTGGAGGTAGAAGCGACGATTAGCATTGAGGTGTGCAAAACCGTCAGTGCGAGCATCAATGACCTCGATCCTAAAAAAGCGGTTCAGGAAAAACTAGAGCCCAGTCGAAATGAAAGTCCCGACCCCTGCAAACTCAATCAAACAGAGTACTCCAAAGTGAGAGCATCTCCACTTAAACCCAAATATCAAATCATTTGCAGTGAAAACGGTTCAACGCATGACGGAATTGGAAAGAGTCCCGAACAGCACGAAACGTACACTTCAGCGCAACAAGACGATACTCTAATGAGTTCGAAAGACAGACCGACGCAAGAATCTGACAGATGTCGTGATGAACTGATATTCGATTTGAAAATTTACAAAGATCGATTGGAGGAGCGGTTCGACAATAATGAATACCCGGTTATACGAAAATATATCCGAGACCCGAGAAACGGAATCATAAACATGATTGTGGATGCGATGGCAAATATAGAAGCGCATGTTTTGAATGGGCATGTTAAAAACAATCAGAAAATGAAATTAGAAGAAATCCTGGTGGATTTGAGAAAAATTATAGGCCCCCTTAGGCGCGAGCCACTAACCTACGGGGAATGCAAAGACATCCAAAAATGCCTCAGTATGGCGGCCAATTATGCATCAGAATGCTGAGACCTTTATGCACCAGCTAATATAAATAAATAAGACAAGTTTACAAGATTTCGAGCGTATATATTACAAAATCACTACTGTCAAATGGTGCTAATTTTTGTTCAACATCGAATAGCAGTACCGATAGCCATAAACATTCCAAACGTGCAACCACCTTGGAGCATGCCTTTACCGACATTCTGAACAAGTTCACGGCCACGTAGGCCGTATCTAAAGGTAGTGAATGTCAATTTGAGTAAGATAATATTTACCGTAAGCAACTAAAACCGCCGAATATAGCGCCAGTGGCCACGCCAACACAGAAACCCATGAAAAATCCCATTTTCATGCGTTGAAAACAGGATGGCTGAGCAGTTGATACGAAGGCACCACCACTGGGAACTGGCATTATCTAATATCAAAAACGACGAGCGGTAAAGCGGCTGTCATTGATGAAAAAACAGAACGAAAAGGGATAAATTAATTTTAAGCGATTTATTAAAGACAAATTAGAAGCTGGAAAATGTGTCTGCCACGAGATCAACCACCGAAAAACCTAAAAAAATTCACGAATGAGATAAAAGTTAAAAACCTACGTGAACATTAGAGCGATAACAACCAAATTCCACAACCCAATAAACAACCTGAAGTAACGGACACTGCGAACGAATTCCTTTGCCTTTGAAGCTAGATAACTTTAGAAATCAATAAAACTACAAACCAAGAGAAAAGGATTCGTCATCAAAAATAGGATCAGGTTTGCTAAACAAATAGATGGGATAGGAATAAAGTATTACAAGTTAAAATTTAACACGGCGACTCCATTCAAAAGGAGTGTGCTAAAGAAAAAATTTGCTTAATGCGAAATAATCGAACCTGGCAACAATAATATCTGACAACATGGAAAGCTCGCGATATGTTGTATTGGGGCCGGTCAATACCAGAGAATGCAAGTGAAATTTCGCTTTTTTATTATTGAGTGACTACTCACATTGGTACTAAAAAAAGAAATTATTGAATTTAAAAATAAAAAGGCAGTAAATGGTCAAACTGGATTGAAATATGAGAATTATTGCTCACGCGAAAAAAAGGATATCCTAATTTCTTGCAAATTTTTCCTGCATAGTTTTTCGTTACTGAACGGTAGATGATATTCCGTTAATTTGTACAATTCATCACTGGCACAGGTCCGGGAAATAATCGTACAAAATAAAAAGCCGGACACATGTTTCCGTGAATATCTAATTCTTAAAACGAATTTCTAAATGCTTGCAGAGCCTAAGATTTCCGACTTCGACCGGATACAACATGAATCACAGGTGAGCTGGGGAATCGCTGGGTAAAGCAATAGCATCCAGTAGTATCGCAGTTCCTAAAGTCTGGTGACCTGATGCAATGCGCTAGGGGTTTGGTAGCAGAGTTCGGGTACATTTTCCGATAATGATTTCTTGTTGGGACATCATTTGTAAGTTTGTGGTGCTAAGAGCGCTGTTTGACAAAGAAACTTACATCAGGTGAACTGAGTAATATTTTGCCTTACTACTTAGCTCCTAGGTGTGAAAATCTAGAAGTAGCACGCTTAAAACAAATAAATATCAAAAGCTTTGATTTGAATCAATATGAATCAGTTTTTTGAACTTCTTAAAATTAGTTCACCGAACCATCGTTCACCCAAGCTACAACGGCCATAAGTTAATTTAATCATGGCTTTTCTCAAGTTATTTTCATGAATGTGGCACCCGTCTTACTTGAAATAATTACGCACTTTAAGGACGGATATATTTATGGTGTGGTATGCGCTAGAATACAAGCTCCCAAGGACAAGTATCCCAGCAAATATGGAAAGTTCCGAAGGGGTTTATCTAACATTGGCATTCCAATTTTTATCCGGATTTGATTTTGAACTACGTTTTGCAAGATTATTTGTTCTGTGGAATGCATGGCGAATTCTTAAAAATGAAGCGGTGAATTATCAGAGAATTTAACATCAACTCGCATGTTAACTTGAAAAGAGTACTAAGAAATTTAAAGCAAAGCTTAAACCATTTATTGTTTTATGTGAATTATACAGTTTTGGGATTGCAGTGATAAGCTCAAATATTATTACTTTCAAAAACTATTTTACCAGGTTTCAATATTGAATGGCCTTAAGTTCGCTTGGACAGCCTAACGGCGCTCTACGTAAACACACCTTGGCGATCTGCTGTTTTACTGAGTTCGCAGTTGCTTCCCTCAAAAAATGTCTTTGGATGATGATAAATATGATTACCTTTTCAAAAGTAAGATTGCGATTTGTTTTTAAACTATATAAAACTCGTTTTAGTCGTGTTAATAGGTGATTCAGGTGTTGGGAAAAGTAACCTTCTCTCTCGATTTACACGCAATCAATTTAATTTGGAAAGTAAAACAACAATCGGTGTTGAGTTCGCGACTAGGTGAGCTAATCAATGCACGCATCTATCTTCTAGGAGTGTTCGTATTGAGGATAAGATTGTTAAGGCTCAAATTTGGGATACTGCTGGTCAGGAACGTTATCGCGCCATCACTTCGGCGTAAGTTTAACAGTCTTGCTTTCTTTAATAAGCTGAGACGTTAACTACCGTGTGGATTTGCCTGTAGGTATTATCGAGGTGCTGTGGGTGCTTTGCTAGTTTACGACATTTCAAAAAAAGCCACTTTTGATAATGTCCATATGTGGCTGAAGGAACTGAGAAATAATGCTGACCAGAATATTGTCACTATGCTGATTGGCAATAAATGCGATCTCCGCCATCTTCGTACGGTTCCTATTCAAGAAGCCAAGGCTCTTGCTGATAGCGCTCAACTCCACTTTATGGAAACGTCTGCCCTGGACTCTACTAATGTGGAGGAAGCCTATTTGTATCTTCTTGCAGGTAAAAAGATTGTTTTTTAACAGCTTGATCCTCCGTGCTCAATTTTGCGATTATAATCCTCGCCACTCTGTTCTGCCAAGAAATCATGAAACTCGTCGGATCCTCAAATGTCAATTCTGACAATAATCTCGGTCTAAGTGGCCGACCAACGATTCCACTACAAAATCGGGATAACGAACCCAAGAAGGCGTGCTGTTCTGGGTTTTAACACTCCTTCCTTTTCAGTCCTTCCACTTCCCTTGCACTAATGCACTTCATTTTGTCCCCCCCTATCTCCCCTCTATAATTGACCTGCTTTTTTTACTTCTTGATTTAAATCACATAAGGTTAACTTATTTCTAATCCTCTATGGCTGTGTCTCGTTTTTGCCAATACAAGTTGCTACCATTGTTACCATTCTATTATTTTAATGATGAATTTTGATCTAACATGAATGTCCTCTCTGTTTTTGGGCTTGTTCTTAAATTGCCATTATCAATCAACTTGTTTTCTTACTTATTCTTCAAAGCTTTTACAGTTTCGAAGCTTCTTCAAGTACGCATTCTCTGAACACGTGCGCTTCCACTCAAAGATGGTGTGACATGCGATTGGTTTAGTAAAGCCCCCAGATTCGCGAACTAATAGGTTGTGCCAGAATCCAAACGAGGGTCTGTTAACCTGAGTCAGCGCTTCCAAAGTATTGAGGATGCTTGAAAAGGTAAATTGATCCCTTTGATCGTTAATGCGAGATGAAAACTGGAGAAACTGTGGGATTTTCTGATTCTCCTCTTAACAAAGAAAGTGTCAAAAATTAACGTCCTGCATTTTTTAAAGCATTGAGGAATGGATTGTCGATGACTATTTTTCGTTTGTTGTCTATGCTTGGTATGCCTTTGTTAGGGAAGTGATGTCCAAAAAAGTAATTTTCCAATATCCGCTTTCAGTTTCCTTCTCGACAGAGGCACCAGACAAGGTACTGGACCTATGGTTCTTCCCTATTCGATCTGACTGACACTTTCATCAATGGCCTTTGATCGGATCGCCTTTCTCGGTGGAGACTCACATTACTCCCATAGCTCTAAAAGAAGGTTCAGATTGGATGTCATGTGAAGTCGGATCTGTTTTTCAACCTCGATTATGCCTCTGTGAATAATGAAGATGGTGGGCGAGATTCACCAACACAGATCTAGTGGCTTGATCTCATATTAGTGCGGTCGATCATTGCAGTAGCACGACTGAGATTCCCAGATGGGCCGGCGGAACAATAAATTATGTTATCGCCACAACACCAAGAAAAAGTTCAGAATGGATCAGTTGTAGAGTTCGATTTCGCTCTTAGTTAAGTCACCGGTAGAAGAACAATATATGGGAAATAAAATGTAACCCCCAAGGTACCCATAGTTTTCATGTCATAATGGATTGGCTCGATCGCCTATAGAATGCCTTTTTGTATCAGTCGTTCCAATATGCTGTTGTTGAGTTTTGGCTACAAGTTGCAGGCATCACACTCATAACATTGCATTGGCTCCAGAAAAAAAGGTGCTCGAGGTGTGAGATTTATGCTGATTAGGTTCCTCTCTCCAAATGAGATAACTTGTGCTTGACGAACAAATCTTGTGGCTCTTGGTTACCTAACAGATTACTTTTGGAAGCGAGATTCAGTAATCATGCTAACTTAAATCGAGATCAATATATTGACAAGAAATGCCGGCTCCGAACTGGTTGAACCTAATTTTCTTTAAAAAGAGAGTCGGTCTCACGAAGCAACCATTGAATGGTTAAAGCGACTTCGCTTGGGCCATTATACCTGGTTGTGATACTCCTTAAGTGCTCTACAATGCCCCTTACATTAAGGAATAATATGTAATCTATGTCGCATTAAATCTGATTCTATTCCCCTAGGGATACTGTGGAATACCGTTATTTCTGGTACAATATCGGATGTTTGGAGGGATCTGGGCATTAAGCCATTGGAGCGACTAATCATGTCGATACCAGAGCAGTATCATCTAAAGTGAAGGGAAGAAATTAATGTTCTTGATTTGAACAGGCATCGGGTCCGAGGACATGATAGGTGAAGTAGTTGATCCAGGTCAGGGCTCCATCAGAGCCTACGGGGTGGCAAAAAGAAAACCAATATCTGATATGGTCGAGTGAGCTCTGGCAAGTACCATACAAGTCAAAGGCGCTGCAAAATCAACGATTTTCGACATCATCTGTCCTTTTGCTATACCTAGTCACCTTATTCAAAATATTGGTCTCCCAGCCCCTTCAATCGTTTTAAGGACTGATTTTAGTGCTCCAACTTTCCCATGTTAACTTGATGCGCTTTTGATTACTCCACGTTGGTAATACAGTCACACTACTTTCACCCGTTTCGGCAACTTATGCAGTGCTTAGGAGTAGATGAAATCTTGATTTATCTGAATGTCCTCGCAACAGGCTGGTGGATTCAGTATTACTGATCCTCTAAATCAAAAGTGTCTAGTTTTAAGATGTATTAGAGCTATTCCTTAATGTTTATACTTTTATGCACATTTTCCTAAGCGTCTAATCGGTGCAGTATTTTAGACCTGTTCTCAGGTAAAGTCGGTGTCCCTAGTTGATTTGTTGATCTACCGGGATGTGGTAGGTTTGCGAAATTAGACTTTTATAGTTGAAATTCGTTCCATTTCAGCTCGTATTTCGGAACAGACACCTGCCTTTTGGAGGTGGTGATTGAGATGGGCGAACCATGCTTTTTGCCGGGAACCTCTTCGGGGAGATATGCCACTGCATAATGATTTTCCACGCCACATTTCTCTATTGCAGATCCGAGATTAAGCTATGTCCATATTGAATATAAGGACTAGCCTGGTGAAAATTCTCTCATGAATATGTTTCAAAACTTCTTTTCATTTCAATAAAACAAAAAACACTCGTCAGATTAAACTTTTTGGGTAAGCGGCACATTTTTTAGTGTTATAATGAATGAATCGGTAGAATATTTATATCAACAGGATCGTAAAGCCATTTACAGGTAAACACTGGAAAAAAGGTGGGTGTAGACGCTTACTAGCTATTCTCTAATATTTCTAAACTTCGAAATTATGTTTGAGCTCACAAATTAAGTTACATATTAATACATTTGTCATTTATTTAACCAATATGCACACAGCCCGACTAGCACACTTTCGCCGTGTAATTATTTTCTAGTGGAATAATTATCAACTAACTAAAGTACTAATTTTGAACATTTTTTTAGAAATCATTGCTCTCACGATAAGACAAGTATTAAATGCTAAATTAGTCCTTAAAGTATTGAAATTAATTGCTAAATTATCTGAAGTGAATTGGGCAACTTAACTGAATTCTTTAACATCAGCTTTTGGTAGCATAGAAAGCTTTCGTTAAAGTGAGCTTCAGCCAACGTTGCCATGGTAATGAAAAGGGGTAATGAATGCACACGCACCCGTTGGCATCCTTCTCCCTCCCCCCCCCCCCCTTGGAACTGGGAGCTACATCAATGTTTTCTCATCTTATCGGTTTAAAATCTATCACCTTCATATTGGTTAATCATGAACTTCATTTTATCCATCATAGATAGACCAATGCGAGCAAAAACCTTTGGAGAATGAGAAGGGGAGGTGAGGAGATCAGTACTTGTTGTCCTCAAACTTTTCTGCATCTTCGAAATTTAATACAGGATTTTGATGCGAGTTAATCCATTTATGCCATAAATTCACCTTAGTGTACACCCATCAACTTTTGATTCCTTTTCAGTGATAGTTGATGGAGAGTGTTTGGAATATTGCATAAGACTGCACATCTAACATCGCCACAATGTAGGGATTAGGTGCAAATTAAGTAGTATGGAGCCCTTTGTTAGTTAAGGTGAACCTTTATCATTTCGCTGTCATTAATTCCCACAAATAGATGTGGAAAACATTTGCGAAATTCGAGCATTTTTTTCGATTGATTTAAACTAAATCAAATTAAATAGAAAAGTTTACTGTAGAAAAATAATTCATCTCACTGCTTTGGTATGCGGGAATGCCGTTTGCCTGGAGGGAAATAGGATCAAAAGAGCCTAAGAATCATATAGATTTATTAAAATCAAACAAATTTTGACAAATTTATTCAGGGGAAGACTAAAGAAGATATTCAATTATTTCGAAGCAGAATATCCCATGTATACTCTCCTCTGCCATGTTTGACATAAGCTCGACGGGATGATGATATTCGATACAAACGACACTTTTTTCACCAAAGGCCACTCAGTTTCCTCTGCCTGTTCGGTCATATTTTACCGGTCTAACTAATCGTTTCATTGCTGGCTGCATGTGAGATTGCCGCCTTGCAAGGGATCTAGGCGAAATGTGTGATGGATTGTTACTAGATATTCAAAATGACCATAAGTACCCCGTCACAGCGCCCTCCTCGACAATAGCCGTGGCTCGGCTCGTCGACCCATACCTAAGATCCTGCCCTAGCTGAGTCGAATTTAGTCATTACAGTAGACTATGCTGTTCAATGACATGACATACTTCCTAATGAATTAGACTTCCACCACAAGCGGATACCAGATATGGCCCAGAACCGATATTTCCAGCCTAATCTGCGAGATGGAGATATGGTATAATCTCGAGGCACCAATAGGAGTTGATGAAGGCGGAACATCGAAATGATCATGATAACTGGTCAAATCTAGATTTTTGCAGTTACAGTAATAATAATTAAGCCTTTCGCGTACCAACATTTGTCAGTATGAGTGGTTACAGCAATCATTAGAGTCCCGTGGATTTCAAGACCGCAGACTCAGTATGTGACTGCTGCAACATTGAAGATAATGATTCTGATTTCATCCTGCCCAAATATATTTACTGATTTGGTTTCGATTCCCACAAATAGGCGCATAACATGGCATTTTAATAAAAACTCTTGATGTTTCTCTATTTTCGCCTGGAATTATACTAGAAGCTAATCTGAGCTTCTTGAACTGCCCCAATTCACTGTTATTACGCATTTGAATGAAAGGCCGAAACTTATAAAATCTCTCTGGGGCATTTTATTCCTTATAGAAACTGACTCATTAAAGGATACGGAATCAGAACCCACTGATGTCAAAATACTGACTCAGAAGATTACACAAGCTGATTAAGCGTCTGTCCGCAAAAGAATAGCTGAATGAAAGATCCTACTAATGTGTCTCGCCCCATGATGAATGCTGGAAGCCATTGTCTCTCGTTATCATGAAAGAAGGGGAACGAATTACAGTCTGATCGAATTAAGGAATACAAAGAAACAGTGAATTAGCTTAGTTTCTCGTTTGAAAGGCTCGCGGAGTTAAAGTGAAACTCTAAAAACTTTTCATAATACCATGCGATTTCTAGCGCGGTTGACCAATTTAACGTTTAGAACCAATCAGAGTGTTAACGGATTCCACTTGCTTGTGCATGCATAGCAGGCACGCTGTATCTTTAAGCTCATACCTTAGTTAAAAAACGCACCGTGAACCCCACCCACAGTTTGTACTTCATCACGCAGGTAACCGGATAATACGGAAACATTACGTATAGGTTATCAAACTACAATATTTCTAATAATAGCACAAATTAAATATTTTTAACATGTAATTTCGCTTTAGAGATATGATTCCAGCGTCACAGTCGCAAAAAGCGAAGGATTATGCAACGTCATGCTAAATTATGTGGCTTCACTGACAGGAGAAACATGGGATGAAATTGAATTCCATGAAATTAGTTGCTGTAATCAAGTTTCGAATCCATGCTGAAATGGGTTATTTTATGAATTGACCATTAATGGATACAATTAAACGAATTTCAAGCAAAACTAAAACAACTGGGTCGGCGTTTATTTTGTGATTGTGCAACACAGATGACACCTACAAGTCAAATCGTCCACCCTATAGTGAAAAAAATCCGACATCATTACGTTACGCAGAGCAGCTTTTCAATAGCTGTTAACTTACGAAATTCTTTAATACGTGCTGCAGCGCGGTGAAGCACAAAAGTGCAGAAGATTCCACTATGCGAGGTTTTTCCAACGTTCTACTCTTTGTATTTGATGCATCTTAAAATAGGGGCTACGCTAGGTCATACAAATGCAGCAATGATTAATTTCGCATATTATAAGTACTAAGTTCAATTTCCTTCAACTTTAGCAGGTCATTCATGTCTGATGATCGTAATTGCAAATTTATCTAGCTTGAAACCTTTGACTTGGAGGGGAAATTCTATACGTGAGTAAGCCAACCGAGATAAAGGTATACGGCACTTAAATGTCAGGGGAATAAAGAAGGTATGGGCTCTTTAGTTTCCCATAAATTGTATCCATGACAAATTCTATTAAATTGACATGGTCGATGAAGTTTGATACTAGAAAACCGAACATCAAGTTTAGTACTTTGCAGTATTTACCAATTTAGTCAAAATCGGTCATCATTTGTTTCAATGAATTACTATTATTCGATTCATCATTAATGGGAATCAGTCGCACTTCATGAGCATTACACATTACAATCAACACAATATCGCGAAAGATCATAGTTACAGTGTAATATTTATTTGAAAATAATATGACTTTAATTATATAAATTTGGTAACTGGCTTCTAAGCTATGGGTTATCACAGAATATTGAATCGAACTATTTTCTCCTTATAATTATCAAGTTGATTGCGATGTTCTTCCAAATCGCAGTAGTGTCAGTAATTACGTTGTAAAAAATGGATCTGCTCCTTATGCTAGTAAACGTGTCTTTTCAGAATTAATATTGAGCTAACTGGACAAACCATTGAATTTCGAAACTGATGCAATTACATTCAAGTGTTTCAAATAATTCTATTGCACGATAGGCGTGAATATGAATACAGGGATGAATGGTATGACTTAAGCCGTTGTCGTAATGCCAAAGGAGTATTCGACGAATAACATCAGACCGCACCTATATTTTAGCAAAACTAGGTGCATTTTGAATATTTCCCTCCCTATAAATGAGAGCGTGTGATTTGAATAATTTCGAAATCAGTGAGCGAGGTATCACTATTTCAAACCAAAACTAGGTTTATGAGCTTCATTAATATTCACCTTGAAAGAACTCCGAAACAAAATTAATTTCATGTTTTTTTCAGGTTTGCATCTATAATAAGTTATTCAAGAAAAGTTGCTGCAAAAACTAGCCTTGAACTCAATTGGTAGACCTCAAGGCGCCTCACTCAAGATAGTCCCGACTACTTATTTTGCTGCTTTCTTTAGTTCTACCTCCTCTGAGAAATGGCAGTGGATGATGACGCTTATGATTATCTTTTTAAAGGTAATGTAAAGTTTTTTCAAATCTGAAAATTTTATTTTAGTCGTATTAATTGGTGACTCAGGTGTCGGGAAGAGTAATTTGCTCTCTCGTTTTACACGGAATCAATTTAACTTGGAGAGCAAAACGACAATCGGTGTGGAATTTGCAACTAGGTGGTCTATTTAACTTTAGATTTTATTTCTAGGAGTGTTACAATAGGCGATAAAGTTATTAAGGTTCAAATCTGGGATACAGCCGGACAGGAACGTTACCGCGCAATAACTTCTGCGTAAGTTGCTCTTTATGATTATTTTATCCAATTTGTTTAAATCATGTTGAAATGTTCTCCCTCAGATACTATCGTGGTGCTGTGGGAGCTTTGCTTGTATATGACATAGCTAAGTACACTACCTTCGAAAATGTTAATACTTGGTTGAAAGAACTCAAAACGAATGCTGATCGTAATATCGTCACGATATTAATCGGAAACAAATGTGATTTGCGTCATCTTCGTACAGTTTCGACTCAGGAAGCCAAGGTATTCGCCGATGATGCTCAACTTCATTTCATGGAGACATCTGCCCTGGATTCTACTAACGTAGACGAGGCTTTTTTCTGCCTTCTGGAAGGTAAGTGCTTTTCAGTTTTACAGTTTTTTTCTCCAGAAATCCTTAAACTTGTCGGAACATCCAGTAACAAAGTCGATAATTCTCTCCCACTGGGCAGTCGTCCAACAATCCCTCTACGAAATAGTGACAATGAACCGAAAAAAGCCTGTTGTTCGGGATTTTAATTTTCACTTTGTCTCTAAAGCCTTTTTACTTTCTTAATTTGACTTACCGGCTGTGTTTAATGTTTCAGCCTCTATACACATTGCTTCTATTTCTAAGATGCACTCTTAAATAGATTTACTGTTAACTCTTCTCTGTAAATTCGCCAATTTGTTTCGGCATTTTGGATGGTCTTTAGGTGGCTTTCTTCCTTGAATATTGATCGTTGTTTGCCTCTCTGCCCTCCTGCATTTCTAATTTTGGATTGCAGTTATTTCCAGGGCTGCCACTTAGTTCTGCTGATTAGTCCAAGGTCATGTGTAGGCCGGCTAATCAAGCAATTGCGGTATAGCCTATTAGGACTAAGCTGAATTCACGCGTTAGCGTTAATCACTACTGTTCGTCCGGAGTTTGTTTACTTTTCAGCGAAGTATTTATCAGGTAATGAAGATAAAAGGACCTGGAATATTACTTCGAAGACAAGTTTTTTGTCTCTTTGATGTTTTTTTTCTCGTAGCTCTAGTTTTCTTGATCGTGACTAATAATATGCCAGAGCCCTCTATCAAGGTTCAAACCTTTTGTCCACATGGAGGCTTCTACTGAACTGAGTTGACGCCCACGTATCTATGGAGACGAAACTCTTGCTATGCCAATATTTGTTGCGGCGGTATTTTGTTTCCATAAGGTGGTACAACTTTTGCAATCATCTCTAAAACCGATCGCCTTTTTGCTGTCACCTTGACCTATATTGGAGACTAATTTGTTTCTTTACCTTGATTTTGCCGAGTTCCGGCTATCAAGTTCCACTGTCTGCTTTTTTAGAAGTTGTAAGCTCTATTTTAACCATGTGGATTCTTGTTTTTCGGTTCAAGTGTCCTAGTTCAAGTCACAAATTTTGAAACTCTTCATTGGCTTTTGAGAGTGCGAGCGAAATCCGAATCGCTAATGTGAGCACTCAGGGAAATGGATTCCTTCGTTATTATTATTGCGTAAACGTACTAATGAACTAGATCAAATGTTTGAGGTTAATCATTATTTGTAAAAGACGTAAGAAACAACCCTGGAGGAAGTGAAGTCGACATTGCAATTCCAGCTCTCTGAGTATGCCAATCAGGCAGGTACGCTATGATAATCCGGACTACTGTAGAGATGTTTAGTTCGTTACCTCAAAGAGCATGCCTGCAGGAGTCAAGCATATTCGATCAACCAAATACATTGGTTTTAAGAACCTACAGCCTTGGAAACTAGTTGTCTTCATTCAAGCCTCATAAAGCTGCAAGATAGAGCAGGTAACGTTCACTGGAAGTGCACATGGCTGATGGGCTTCATAGGTATGTCACCAATACGCGGATGCTAAAGCGCCCGGCCATAGTTTGCGAAGACAATCGTTGTACTTCAGCTTACCTAAACATTAGATGTCTTCTTTTAAGTAAGCTAAAATTGTTAATTTTACCGCCATGACAAGAAGTAAGATGGCTGATCCCGCTTTCGTAATTAATTGATATGTTGAAAACAAGAATCGCGCGTATTAATGCACGAAGCTTTCCGGTCAAATCAGCGGTGTCGGTGTCGCTGCACAATAGACGATGCAGCGCACCTGTATCGACGTTAGACTTTGCCGCTTTATCGAGGCTATATCGTCATCTCTTTGAATTGTAAGCGTTAAGCTGGCTGGCTTCGAAGCAATTTCAGCGGTTTCGCCCGTAATATTTGCAAATGCAGCCACTTTGATGGCGATTCTGAAATTCAGATATGGCATGTTTGCATAGCCATGGCAATAGGAAGGTCACGCCTACCGAGACTACTACTTATAATCGCATCGAGGGAAATGCCAACTCCAAACATCTTCAGTTTGTGCCAGGGTCTTGGCCGACGACGCTGTATATGTGACACATCGGATGGGTTTTTACATCAGTATCTACAACCGTCTTTTAAACAGAAGGATAGAAATCGACAGGTGATTAACCGCTTGGTAGACATGCTGTATTCATTCGCCCTCTAATAAAGAGAGTTTTTTGGGAGGACTTTCGTGTTTCTTCGGATGGAAGATTCAAGCTATAGTTGGTCTTCCTGAGCCACAAATGACGCTTCTAGTGATTACTGGGTCAATAATGGCAAACATTCTTTACTGCAACTACTAGCCGTACACCTTCAAACTTAAACTTTGAAAATTGTATCCACAAAACTTAGCTTAAAGAGCTATTGCCAACAGTTGCTCTGGTAAGAAATCGAGCCACCAAATCACCGTATACGGGAACTAACGGTGGATAAACCCACCCTAGAAAAGAAATTCTGTTAGTTTAACAATAATAAAATGTTAACTTAACAGGGATTTGACAAGACCTAGGGGGGCGAGAACATAATCCACCCATTTTATTACCGAAATAATTAGGCAGTAAAACGATCCCTCAAGTAAAAGCTGTTGTTCTTTTGTCTATATCGCGGTCGATCCCCGAAGAGGTGCTTTGTGGGTTTATGCTGCCATCCACACCCGCATACATGAGTCTCCGATGTTGGACGATATCGTGTTGTCAGGCCTAGTAATTGACTTCCTGTTTCTCCGCGGCCGGACAACTCGTGATAAACGTGTGCTCAATGTTGGCTAGCTCCAAAAGAGTTCTGAGCTACGAATCCATCAAAATCGCTTTGTTATTTAACGAGTAAAGTAGATTGAGCTATTCAGTGATGGATTACCATCCAAATGGGTCTGAAAAGAGAAACAGACGAGTTCAGTTAAACTGTCAATCCTACTGCTCTTAATAAATCTGAGGAGTGAATAAATGAATTTAAGATCAGTGCTTTCAATCACTCGCGGTTGGATTTGAAAGGCAATTTTCGAAGCCATAATACTTCGGATTCAGAATCTCTGAAACGGTAGAACCAAAGTTTACAAACCAAAAGTGAAACCCACTATATCAAATTTGAGGCATTAGTCCAGTCCAGTCCAGTCCAGTCCAGTCCAGTCCAGTCCACTCCACTCCACTCCAGTATGTTGAAATGCTCTGGCCCGATAAAGTCCCCAGCGCGTGCATGTTCAAGTGGTCATCCCTTTTTACGATTGTAGCTTAACGAAGTCAAGCGGTTTCTTCGTGAATAGTTGAGAGAATAAAATTTCAACAGAATGTCGGAGTCATTGAGGAAATCCTTGCCGAACGATCTCCCGCCAGGAAATCCAAATCCTAATTTCCGACAGCAACATTAGCTACCTATGTATTATGGTGACTAGGTGGCGGATGACAGAGGCTGTCAGCACAGAAATGATGGATCCCTTTCTGTTAGACCGGTTTATGTGGCCGCTCAAGAGGCTTGATTAAGCTTTAAGCCACCAAACCACAACGCTACATTTATCTAAATGGGTGAGATCCTATCAGATCCATGGGAGCTTGAAACAAGTAAAACATTTTGCGAAACCTAGACTGCTGAATAGGCTGTTGATTGAAGAAGCTCGAGAGGAATCTTCAGGTGACATACTGGTCATGTAAAGTCGGTGGAGGAGATTCTCTGTCCTACTTGTTGTATATTATTTTGACGCATTCCAGAGGTAATCTTGTTTACGGCTCTTTGACATTAATAGCTGAGTTAACTAAGCACCAATCTTACATGCTCATGTGTTGGAAAATTGCATTTGAATTTCTACTTCAACTCTTTTGCGCCTCAATGTGAGTGATACAAGCCAAAAGCTTTCGATCCCTTATGATAATCACTAACAAATTTGAAGTTAATCTTCATGATAAATAAAAACCTTGAATCGGGTTCGTTTGGATGAACCCTCACTTTGACGGACATGACCTGTCAGTGGTGCGAAAATATCACGTCCTTCTCTGTCCGTGCGGCATTATTTCCTATTAGCTTTCTAGGCTTATCCATGTTGACCCTATTGACTGTGAAAGTCAACCGGAAGTCAAGCATGAACTTAGTCTTGGAATCGACACGCCACTTCAACTGCCGAACAAAGTATTTTAAAGTAAACCGTATCAGCTCTTGCAGTGACAGTTAGCCGGACAAAAGGGTATTCTCATCTTAATTGCAGACAATTTGGCCGAAAAAAAGTGGGACATACAGCCAAATGTCAGTCAGCGCTTAGATGATCATGACACTGGCCTCATGACGCTACTAAGGTGCATTTTTGAGGATGGTGACAAACGAATCGACCTTTTAGGTTAAAAACCGACGCGATGGTGATTGGATGACCTCGTGTGTCTTCCAAGGAATAATCTGGACGAGAGGCGTGATGAGGCGTTGAATGACCCTCATGTTCTGGTGACTGATCTTTCTCCTATACAATTCTTTTTCAATCGAACGATATTGACCTGTGTGGATCGTCAGGCCTTTGATTGTTTGATGAGGTGAAACATGATCCCTATGAATAAACATACATTCGTGCCTTTAAAAGGAACTTACAAGTTCGACGATTATTTCATAGAAGCAAAAAAAAATTGGGAAATTGGAAATTTACACCAATTTTACCGTTTCAAACTACTGGTTGGAACTCCATGCACAGTCAAGCACGCGACCATGTATTGCTATCGTACAAATGAGCCCTATTGTTTTAGTACATGGGTATCGATTGCATATACGACCTTGTCTCTTGCTGGCAAATCTTCGTTCAATGATCGTGCCATATTTCGGTCCCTGCTCCCAAGTGCATATTCTTATACTTGGCATGCACACACAACTTGTCACTGAACACACGCTTTTTTAGCTCTCTCTTTCTCGGTTTAGGTTACTGAGATCAGATTCGCTGGTATCAGGGCTGCTCTAACAGTACCCAATTCTAATATTTGTCATTGAGTTAATTTCAAGCAAGAAATATGCAAGGATGGTTAACTACTACTTAATTGACCCGTGAAAAAACATCCAAGAATGATTTCTCAGCATTACTTTTCAAATAAAAACGAAGAACAATCATATTTAGTGATTATTTAAAATGGAGGGCCAAGTCAGACAGCCTTAGCCAAAATTCAAGGCCCGGTCAAACTCTCTTGAATATGGGGTTCCTAGACGGCGAGGACTGAAGGTAACTGGGAGCTGTAATTGTGAAGTGGAACAATGGCAGGGTTTTGGAGCTTTGTCATGGCGGATCCGATGAGAAACAGACACACTGGATTCTGACGAAAAGTCATCATTGTTCGCATACTCCTCATCTGCTTTCGTTGATTATGGATTGTAAAATTCTTTCACTTTCAAAGAACCCCTTGATCTCATTTAACAAGCCCCAGACTTATATAGAAACATTTCCATTTGAATGCTGAATCCCTATGGGGTGTGGCCCTAAAGTTGCTAAAAATTTTTCATTTTGCTTCCATGTTGGCAATACAACTTAAAATGTTGGTATATCACCATCCAGGTAGATTCTGAATGTTTGAACACCAAATCGATGAATACATGAAACCAATGAGAACCTGGCAAAGTCTTCCGAATAACTGTTAGCAAGAATATTCACGATGGCATTCTCTTATTTCATTCATGAAATACCCACACCCTTCAGCATCCTGATGTCATCCAATTTCGTTGACTCATAGTTACTATTGACGAAACAAAAGTGCCCAATCAGAAAACAGATGAAATTGCCGATATATTAAAATCGTTAAACCAACCCTATTGGTTTCACGAATGAGCTAACCTCTTTTTAACCTTGTCACAAACAATTTTTTAATAAAAATTTCATAATAAGAGGCGCGATTAGTCAAATTAAATGCGAATGCACCGACAACAGTGCAGTAGCGACATTGTGCATTATTATTATGCAAAAGGTAACAGTCTTATAGCCACACAATCGCATTACTTTTAATCTTAGCTCTCAACTTTTTCTCAAGACAAGAAGCATTTTTGCACACAGGTTCTGCTTAGGGCGACACTTAATTTCCTTACTTGGACTACATTTGGTCGTGCTTTTTTATCAGGGTTTCTTGTAGAGGAGCGCTAAAGACGAAGCGTGAGAGTAGAGGGAGAATAACCCGTCTTAGGGATGAGTAAATAAGTGTGGTGCAGTCTGTAAGGGGTGGTCCGAATATGAGTTCTGCAGATTTCAAACTTCAGTTACCATCGAAAATAACTTCAAAATGTGCCTTAGTTTTACAATTCAATGAACTACTCTTTGTGGATATTCTTTCAGAGACTATTAGCTAATGGAAATCCGGAGTTTTATCCATTCATTCTAATTGACCTTGTTAAGTATGTAACTTGGGTTTGACGTATTTGAGAATAACCAATTCATATCTCCTCATGGTCAACTGTCTATGTAAACATGGATTGACAGATACTGCTGGCGCTTGCAGCAGTTCAATAACAGTGATAAACTTTGGGAGCATCAACCCATAATGTCTGGTTTATTTCCGAAGGTGAGAGGTTTTTCAAATAAAGTGGCATTTGGTCCAAGGACTGAATGGAGGGCAGAAGCAGGGCACGCTGGATAATCAAGCTTCGTCGAATTCTCCAGGTGGCTATTGAAGAGGCGTTCACTATAAGAGAACTGTTGGCCGAGCGGGTCGAAGAAGTGAGTGCCCCGAATGAAAAGAAAGCTGATCTCATTGCCGTAGGGCAATATGCATGATGAAAATCAGAATCAGAGATTGAAAATTCAAGTCACTCCTACTTTAAAATGAGTTTAGTGTGATCGCAAGGCCACTGATACTTTAAAATTAAAACAGTGGGATACTTTTACACAGGTGGAAACCGCATAACGGTTGCCCATTGCACATGCATCTCCAAAGTTATCATATCACCATGGTTTGCAAATCCTTTTGGTTATGTCCTTATTGTTTGGGATCGAAAACACATGACTGTATCTAAATGAGAACCTGGGAGAAAACTTGACCACGGCAGGCGACGGATAACTAGTGGACACCCCTTGCACAACCACAAGGTAAGACAGGAGGAACAGCGTTTGAATAAACATTTTGAAAGTCTCATTTGTTGAATTATGCGGTCGGTGTATGGTTGAACGTGGCTTACATGCATCCAACGTGTTTATACATGTAGATAGTCACACGCTAACCTAACTTGTACTCAGGCCTTTCTTGCATTTGCTGCCTCTTCTCCTGCTTTCAACGAGCGCTTACCACGTTTTGATATCACTTATGTTCTTCAGTAATACGCCATTAGCTCAAGAACCTGGCAGTAGAACAGGTAGCAGTGGAATGAATATGAATAAAGTACAGTGCAAACGCACATATACATAAACATAGGGTTGATATCCTAGAAATTTGCAGACATTAAAATGCAAACATTAAATGTAAAATTCAAAAAAAAACACAGTCCCACAAAATGTAAAACGAATTTGCTGATGGATTCATCTTATTGGAAAACTAAGTGATGTTTTCAAGATCTCTACGTTAGTAATAAAATGGATCAATCTTCAGGCATAGGGAGATCACTTAAATAATTGAGAGCAGGCTAAAACGGCTTATTACATACTATTTAGTGGAAGGCATGGTAATCAAAATTGGCGGGGTTTCACTTTCTAAAGTCCACCAGTCTTCATGAATTCCTAATCTCGAGCTTTATGTAATCTCACAACAAGTTTCTCGGTTTCAGCCTCAACGGGCAGGAATGACCCCTGTTGAAATATCGGTCTGTAGAAATGGCCATTGGTCAAACCTAATCTCAACCTCCTCATGGTGACCACTGACCAGAAATCGAAATTCTGGCGGAGATTCCATTCATAGCTACGTGCACGTGCAGTTCATACTCCAGTTTGAGACCACAAATCCGTCGTGCCTTCTTTACAGCTTGGTAGGTGGTCAAACCTACTCTCAACCTCCTCGTGGTGACCACCGGTAACCTGAGGGGCAACTCTGGGGGCTATCGACAGGGGCGGCCGGATAGGGATAATCACCCACCGGACGCATAAAATTAGATTATGCCAGCAGAACTACAACTACGTACAGCCTGATAAACGAGGCACGACGCATATGCCTGGATTCATGGTCTCAAACTGGACTGTGGAAAGTGCGTGCATGTGGCAATGAATGGAATCTCGGCCAGAAATGTGATAAGACTTCTGGAGAAGGTATAAAGATTGCCTGCCCTTAACAATGTCGAGGACGGACGAGATGCTACTACGAAGTTGAATTGCTACCTGTATTATGGAACCATGTCAGAGACGTGACCAGAGAACCGAAGACTGTCTTCTGTGTTAACTGTTGTATGTTACATATCGTAAAAGCTATTTGTACTTCTGTTATTCCCCCAATAAGTCCTTGGGACTTGCCTTAATGGGTGGGGAAGGTAAATAATTCAAGAGGGACCCATGGTCAACTGTCCATCATATAGTCTAGCATCACACAAGCATTGTCTATTCCACATTGGCTCTTCCCTCTATATTTAATGCAGCTAGTCATAAGGGAAGATTAGAATGCATCAAAATTACCTCAAAAAATTGACTTTTACCGTTTTGATTAACAAATAAGAGACTGAATTGCTATCATGTCCATCTGATAAAGTTACCAAACTCATTTACTGAGTAACAAAGGCATTAATCATGTGGAGATGGCAAATTCGTCTGATGGGATCTTCGAGACAGCAAATCTATTTAGGATTAAGTGGCTTGTTTCAGTTATCTGGCACTCTGCTAGGAAATTAAATCAACATAGTAAATGTTACTGGAATTTCAGTAGTACTTTATTGCATCAAGCATCTTTGGCCCTCATATATGAACCAATAAAGTCATTTATAGCCAACGCATGTGATCACAAAACCGAAGGGGGATCTATCAAATGGCTTGGAAATATGCTGTTCCGCTGAATCTTCTCTTTTACGCTCAGGGGAATGACGCACTTGATATTCATAAGATCGCAAAATTAAAGTAAAAGCCAGTGGTTTATTTTACTTTGATGTACCGAAGGATGTATGTAATCTCATTGTTATTTTGACACAAGCATTATGAAATTTGTGGAAAATGGGTTAATTGCCAGTGATACTAGCGTTAGCATTGGTGGCTGTTAAGATCAAAGCATGACACACAGAGATGCCAGCTTTTCTTTACTAGGCGTTCTACCTCCGAACGTCCATCAAGGCGGCCACCTCATTCTCGTCCAGAGCTCTCACTGTTTATGCTCCTACATTATTTACTTTGTACTTTCATGTTAATTCAAGTCCTGCAGGGCTTGCATTCATTAGAAGTTGACATTTGGTCTTTCTTGTGTTCCCGTATGCCTACCCGAACCGTATTATCAACGTAGGCTGGGTATCTTATTGCCCTCTGACATGGAAAGTACCAGTTTTCTTGTAATGTGTTTGGAAAAAAAGTGCTTAACTAAAATGAGTAATAACTAAGGAGTAGCCTCAGGTACTTGCCTCCACTAGAAACAATAAGGACTCAGCCAGTACCAATCCTGTCACTTTATCAACTCGAAGATGCAGGTGCGAGCGTATGAGTGCGAACGCTTTTACTGGAGCATCTTCTGAAGTCAACTATGATGTGGACAAACCGCTTTTTGATTAGAAGTTGAACTGTTTGGTTTGAGGCCTATGTATGTTCATACCTTAACCCCTTGATATTGACCCGATTTTTCCTCCCAGTTCAGGTCTGCTTCATATCAGTGACAACTCGGATTTCTCGAATGATTTAAACTTGTCCAGGTGATGCCAGGTGAATCGTCGCACTGACAAACTGAAATAGAATGCCCATATTTTTGAGTTTCAGCCGATAGCCCTGTAAGTTACCAGGTCCAATGAACTTAGAAGGCTGAAATTAAGGCTTTTGGGCCGCGAAGAAGTGATAACTGGATCTTCCACATTTTGATGGTGTCCCTAATGTCCTTGTCACAGAATGAAGCATACGCTTTATGGCTGCCTAACCGCACATTTTTTAATTTAACTGTTTTGTTCAAAAATCAATTATTTTTCACGACTGATCGGGTCCCAAGAGAGAAGTTCGCCAGGATCGCGGTTTGGCAGACATGGTCTGCGCTATGACTGTTGATTAATGCAATGGTACCTTCGAAAATTCTTTGTTCTTAGTTTGAAAACCATTAAGGTGAATCGTCGTTGGTGATACTTAACTGCCACAGTCACTACCAAGAGATTATTCACTACACTATAGAACAAGTTACAGATATTCTGATTCCATCCATTTCAGCACATGAGTATTCTTGCGCACACGTACGATATACTCGATCCAATCAAGTGGATGCCGATGATAGTATTTAGAACAAGACAAAAATGCCAGTTGAAATAAAAATCAAAACAGTAATGGACTGAGAGAAGGATTTTCATACCTACAAATATATTATGACGGCTTTGGAATCGGAATGAAGCACGAAGAATAAATCATTGGACCGAACATATTGGTCATAACTTGGTAAAGCCTCGAACAGTAGATTTTTTGCCAATATGGTTCAGTCGCCCCATCGATAGAGCAGGTCTGCTAGGGAAATCGCGTATTTGAGTATTTGGGTAAATTCATGCATAGAAACAGGGCTTCGAAAGGTTCCAAGCACACCAGTGACTACATTGCTCCAATGCTCCGAAGCGAATTATGAAAAGTAGACTAGGTATGCTGACATTAGCATAGGATTAAAAGTGCTGATATCGACGCACCTTGATTAGGTCATGACCGTCCCTTTTGAATTTCCGACGGAAATAGTTGGAACGATGCGACACTAATTATCCGATACTGTTCATTTGTTTAGAAGTAACGCAGATTGTATATCCTAGTAATTTGAAATTTCATCGAAAAATAAGCTACCGTACATAGGAGTTGCTAAAGTCTTGCTTTACTAATTATTTATTTAAAAAAACCATTAAGATCTTAGAATAGTTTACAACGGTACTAGCGGAGTGGAGTGATTTCGGAGATGGATCAGGCTTCAAAACATACGATCTCGTTCAATGCACCTTTTTTATGGATTCGTAGTGGCCAGCGTTTCCTCACAGTGTGTATTATTCTCACTGATTACATAGAAAGGCTCCTTATTCAGGGGGCTATCTCATCCGGTTTCATCTTTGGCTTCTGCCCGTGTGAAGATTAGCGCCTAACACATGGAGCTAATAATACCTTGAATAAGACGCTACTGACTTCATTTCTTCCATGTAGATAAACCAAGAATTGTGAATTAGTGATCCCGCATTTGAAAGTGCCTACTTAGCCGTTGTAATAATGAACCAGAGACTTCATTTTCCAACAGCACCATTTCATTTGGAAGGCTTTCGCTTTAATCGCAGGACTGCAAGATAACAAGAAGAATTAGAATCTCTGCCGTGAGTTACAAGATCTCTACCGTCTGACCATCGACTACCAATCCTTTACTCAGGCACTTTCAAGTAATACATTGAATCACTTTATTTTTCTGATAGGCAAGCTCATGTTCACACATTTTCAATTGCAGAACATATGGTAATTACTTTTTGGAGAGGATGTAGACTTTCAAAAATGGGACCGATGTCATCTAGGCGAATAATTAGTGTTTTTGCTCATAAAGTCTTTTGCGGCGCATCAGTTTCGGAGTGATTGGCTTCCCATTGGACCACGCTGGCTATGCTTGAGAATTTCCTAATAGTTTAGGCTACTCTGATCACCGATATCAGCATTAGAGAAAGTGAACAAGGCAAAGAGAGACGTCTTATATGCAGCACAATGGAAGACCCTCAAGTATTCAAATATGACCTTATTCCAATGTTTAGGTTTCCTAGGGCTGTGAAAATCTGGATCGGCAGATGTGTATACGTATTGTGGAATTGGTACCCTAATTAAATGCCATGATTTTCGGTGGCTAGAGGAGCATCGACTCGTAGTGGAAGAAAGTAGACACTAGCGTTGTTAAAGGTGTATTGAAAGTCAGATACTACGAGGGGACGGGTAGAGGTATAAATCTCAAGGTGTTTAATTGCACGGATCGTGATATATTGTGCCATTGGTGCTTGACTTTTGTTTGGTGCAGATTGTAGCGGGCCGATTATCAAGAGTTCATAGTAACAGGCACATGAACTTTTCTCGCCGTACGAGACTAAAAACCATCTGCGTCACCACTTTAGCTACTGCATCTCGTTGTTCTCTTCTCCAGCGTCGATCTTACCATTTGACACATAGATGTTTTGCATAATAAGAAATCCCTGGTTATCGAATACACATTTTCTGAACTCTTTCAATTCCCCTTCCGATATGGGTCATTAAAAGCATCCCTGACGAACCAGAAACTTTAAAGCAACATAAAGTGGTCAAACCTACTCTCAACCTCCTCGTGGTGACCACCGGTAACCTGAGGGGCAACTCTGGGGGCTATCGACAGGGGCGGCCGGATAGGGATAATCACCCACCGGACGTATAAAATTAGATTATGCCAGCAGAACTACAACTACGTACAGCCTGATAAACGAGGCACGACGCATATGCCTGGATTCATGGTCTCAAACTGGACTGTGGAAAGTGCGTGCATGTGGCAATGAATGGAATCTCGGCCAGAAATGTGATAAGACTTCTGGAGAAGGTATAAAGATTGCCTGCCCTTAACAATGTCGAGGACGGACGAGATGCTACTACGAAGTTGAACTGCTACCTGTATTATGGAACCATGTCAGAGACGTGACAAGAGAACCGAAGACGTCGATAACCACCTTTACTGTCGTCTGTGATAACTGTTGTACGTTACACGTCGTAAAAGCTATTTGTACTGCTGTTGTTCCCCCAATAAGTTATTGGGACTTGCCCTAATGGGCATGGAGTAAATAAAAAAAGATAATATAAACGAACAGATATGCTGACAGTTAAGTATTGGATGTGAACATTCACATAAACATCCTGCGCAAAATATTCAGCCTATAAACATAAACCGTTGCAGAAAGGAAAACTGAACTCTGACATAGACAGCAATTACTATCGTCAGCATGTCATGTGGCAAAGCCACTTTCCCTAGGCTTTGGAGCCCCTTTTTTGAACTAAACTTCAAAAATTAAATATTTTGGTTACAATTAGTAGAGCAACAGATGCCAGTATCTTGAGGATGAAAGAAGTAAATTATCGTACCATTTAAGTAATGTGTTCTTCAAATTCAGAGCAAGTTTTTTTTTGCAAATTTTGTTTAAAATGCGTTAGTACGAGACTGCTGTGGGAAAAAAAAATAAGCCTTAATTTCGGGAAAACACATTTTGTCCAACTCGGCTTAAAAAAGTTCATTCAAAGTTCTGCATTTTTAGAAATGCGAAAGTTCCAGTTATTGTACTTAAATTTGAAGTATCGGCAGATTTTCAAAATGAGCGCAAACTTAATGTCATCTGACGTTAGCACGTCACTACCGAGCTGAGAACAACCTGCGGGGACCCACCTGTTCTCGGCAAAGCTCCGTTTTGTGCTAGTCATGCTGTACTCCACTTAGGTAACGCCCACGATCTACGAATTTCGATTTCTCCGCAGCCATTAATAATTTAATGTCTGAATATTTACATATGGTGCATTCAAAAAATAAAATGTCAGTAACCAGATGTGATCTGTAATTGCTCAGATATTGATAGAAAATTACTTTCTGTGATCCGAGGATCGCATTTAAGTAGCTTAAAAAACCTACAGAGCTGTTTGAAAATGACGAAGTGAATTGAATTTAAACTTAAGGAAGAGGCGATATTATAACAGAACCAACAATATGGTCGCTTCTGCTGATGTAAGCACAGTTATGAAGTTAACCGATTCTTTGGTAGCTACTGGTAGCGCCACGAGCTGGTTTGGAAGAAACTTCAAATTATTTCAATAGAATCGTTTGAGCGAAGGTTTGTTGAACAATTCTGGACCACCAGCTCAAATGAAACTATATTTCGGTTAGTTTCGGTTGAAGCACGATTTGGCAGCTGACTTTGGCTTAGCCCACACACGAACATGTTTCAACCCTGTCTGCGTCACATAATGAGACGCTTCAACAGTTATGTTGCTGCGCTCTCTGTGAGGATCAAAGGATCCACCACAAAGCACCGAATCCAAGCCCTTAGCAGATGAACTCAAGGTGGGGTTATTTCTCAGTTATTCGGGTTGTTCAGCTTTAACACCAGTCTTCTCTGGAGCTGGAGGCTAAGAGAGCTTAAGAGTGAATGCTGACTCCCACTTTTCCTCTAAATTTCAACACTGAAAAAGAATCGACTGATTAATTTGTACTCTTGTTTAATGTTTAAAAGTGGTTGGCTTTAGATACTCCCGATCCGAGAGTTATCAGGATCGACAGACAGATCACAAGACCGGTGCTAGTGGAGTGGAAGCTTTGAGTAATTGTTCGAAAACAGTATCCCCAGGAAGAGTTTGTACTATTCCACTTAAGGTGCACGAACTTCCGATTCTTAATAATTGTGACCAATAACTCCTGAAATGTAACACTTGGAGATAATGAAACAATGCAGAATGGTGCAGTTATTGGAGCTGGATTTTGTAATTAGAATTGCAACCGATGAAGTTCAAGACAATAAAAGCTAAAGCTATAGTCAGAAATATTTGAATTGGGTTTTTCATATGACAAACCACAAAAGTTTATTATTATTGTTATTATTGACTAAATTTATCCTAAACTGGCCATATGTGTTACTTGACAATCAAGTTAATTCACATTCAATGTAATTGCTTCTGTACCTCACTTAGCCATAGACTGATTGTTTAATTGATCCATCAGGCTCGAGAAAAAACTACATGACGTGATTACTCCAGGTACGAGGAACAAAGAAGCATGATTTCACGATTTTCACTGAGAATAGCTTACGAATCAGATAATAGCAATGGAAAACGTTAACCACGAATGCGAATTTTAAAATTGCGACTTGGTGGTACCATTCGTAGTCGACGTAGAACATCGAGAAAACGAAAACACAGATAGTTAAGGCGAAAAAGTATGAATCGAATGAATCACGAACCAAGCAATTATTTAAAGATCTTAGTGAACAAAGCAGCGTCGGAGAGGGTAAAAACAATGAACGGATAAAGATACACTGTTTTTAGATCACCAATACATCATGGCTGGTATAGTTTAATGGAAATAATGATAAGGAGATGATAGCATATTAAGATGTGTTTTCTATAAATAGAGGCATGAGTCTTAGAAGATTTGGGTAGATTCCTAGAGGAAATACTTTCAGTGAAAAATCCAAAGGTACCTATGAAGGTTAGAGCCTAATATCGTACAAGTATGCTATTTAACCTAAATGCTTTGGGCAAATGTATGAACGATACTCAAGTAGGCAAAAATCGAGTACTAACATTTTTTTTTATCGTGGTACTATTATGTGCGAAGTAATATATTTGAATACATAAAAGATTTAAAATTCTTAATATATATACAGTGCAAGGATTTCATTTATATTCAGAAGCATTTTTAATTCATCATTAAATTTATGCAGTCATCGCGAAGATTTTGTGATTTTTCTTGAAATTTTCGCCGATTGAGTTCAAGGTCAATGAAAGGCTTACAGCAATTCGCTAAACCAAAGCGCGACATTTGACTGCTTATTTTTAATAGTTTTTAATTATGACGGGAAAGCCGCATAACAACACGAATCCTCGTAAATTCAAAGAAAAAATAGAGCTTCTTCGACAAAAAGAAGCACAATTAACCGCTAATTTCTTGGAGGTTATGCGAGGAATACCCAACCTCACCCGCGTAGGTTTACCTAGATTTTTCGATAATTTCTTTTCCAGAACGTGGTTCTTTATTCAGATTTGGCAAATAAAGACTTGTCTCCATCATGCAATACGTCTTCGCCCCCACGAATTTCTTCAGATGCCTTTAAATCTTCCAGGTATACTCGTGGGCTTGGTAATTATAGCGCTTATCAGTACGCTCTCGAATCGAACACCGGCACAGTACGTATTTTTCATTTCTTAGTATATCGTTTATGACTTATTCAGTAGCTTAATTACAATATAGTCGCTGCTCAACAAACAATTTTAAGCTCTTTTGATGGAGTTTTTTATCTGCCTAATCGGATGAGGTCAGTCCTCGGTGTTATATTCCCACAAAGCTCCATGCTTCTTTTCGTTTCTAACATCGCTACTATAAGTATCTTGCTGTTGTTTTTTTACTGTCGCTGTCACAGCGGTGCCTATCGAATTGTCATCTTCATTGTGCATCTTTTTTCGTCTTGCGCATTCGGCCAACGAACAATTATCGAGCTAGGTAGCCAGACACAGACGGACAGCAAGATGGATATTAGACACATTGTACATGCTCTCTAATGATATATTCCGCCTCCCTCCCTTCTTCTGGCATGGCCGCACCACGCGCTCGTTGTCTAGGTTACCCACACGCCACCATTGTGTCTGTCTGTTCTCTCTATTTTCGTGCGCGCGCTCAGTTGTGTTCGCGAATTGGGGCCACATGTTTTATAGGCTGTACCACAGATGCAATAGTTTTCACATGGTCTCCTGACCCCCTCCCTTTCTCGTTTTCAGACCTGCTTTTACACCTCGAATGTTCCCTAGCTTTTTAAAGTTGTGGTTTATCATCAGTTTTCTTAGAGCAGGTCATGCGTTCAGATCCGAAGTTTACCTGGCCTCTAAACTACTTGGTTTATGAAGGTTGTAAGGCTTCATCGGAGTTAATATATTGACCTTCAACTGTGCATTCAGGCAGTATTTAGAATGATTGTTCAACCATTGGCGATGGAATACAAATCCAGGGCTTATTGAGCGGCTTCAGTTTGTCATCTGGTCGTACGGGCTTAATGTGAAATAATATGCTGGAAAAAGAGAGGTCTTTACGTCTTGACTATCGAGGAAATCTAGTTCGAGGTTTGTTTCTGGGCAAATGGGCGTCTTGTCGAAAGGCTCTTCTCCGGGCTTGAGGTAACTTCCCATGATGGGGAAACAGGAACGCTGAAATATGCTAATAAGAGAACTAGCGTGGTTAAAATATTCGCGAATTTATCACTATGTCGGCTAAAAATATCCCAAATGAAAGAATTGGTGCGTTCAACTTATGGGCGATATCAAAATGGCCTGATTGCTGCTATAATTCACAAATCCTCTTTGGAGAGCATCGAAAAACGGTTAATTAGATCGTCTTTGATAGTGTGCACATGTATTTTTCTTATGAATCATCCAGACTGAATGAGTACGATTGGCCTATTGCCAAACAGGAACCCGTCAATGTGGCACGCGACTTAGAGTCTTATCGATTACACCAGGTGAAGGTTATCTTTAGCATTGTGGTGCTCTGAATTAATTTCCGGTTAGAGTTATAAAATTAAGTTTCTTTGCCGTTATTTCACTCTTGATTTATCACCGCCAACCACTGTTCACTTTCAGGCTCTCAAAATTGATACTAAGGCTCTATTGCACACTTCTGTCAGTTGAAATTCCAGAGTCAATTGTTGAGTCTCTTAATTTTGTCTAGGCTTCATTTCTCCCGGGTAGAAATTCGTAATGGTTGGAATATCGCCTTGATCAAAGGTATTGACAACTTAAGTCAAATTTTGCTTTGCCTTTGCGCCGAATACTTATAATCGGTACTCAGTAGTATATAAATTCATCGAAGTAAAAAATCAATTTCAAAGTAGCCTAAACTTTCGGTGACTTGATTATGTTGTGCACGCGCGGAAGTAAACGATTCAAGAATAAGCATCTCAAGTTGCATCAATATTACGAAAATAACTCGGGTTATCTTTTCTTCAAGCTGCAAAATGCAATAAACCCAGCACTTTGAATGTGGGTAAGGTGTGTCAATCTTGACTAAATTCACAAGAAATTTAGATCAGTTAAAATTCGCAGGTTATGGAGCAGTTTTATCCAACGGATCTCAACGTTTAGTGATTAATTCTGTGAAAATCAAATCATTTTTGTTTTTTTATGGATTAGATAATAACCTGGTTTCTATCCTTTATTAAATTACTGCTCCTATCGATTGCTCCCATATGATGGTTAGTGCTGATTTGATTGCTTGGGAGCGGGTTTGATGGTCGTCTATTGCTGCCAATCCGTAGCCTGGGGTCTTTCTACTTCATTTACTGTTTTCCGTGAAAAGTGATTATATTTTAATCACTCCTTATTTGTCCACGTAAAAGCAATAATTCTATTTGATTTAAAATCTACATTAAACTCGCGATGCAATTCTACTTGGATTCGACGCCTCACAGTTTTGTATTTTATCGTGAAGCGATCTGTCCACTTTCAAATTCTGATCATATTGATTGGGTTAACCACCTCCGCTCCCAGATTTGATTGCAGACTCGTGCTATTTGATTGAATGTTGTTATGATGGTCACGTGATACTTTAAGTTGAACTCAAGAGCTAATTCTTAGCCCCATTTGACTTAGTATCATGCAATAGAAGACGAAGTACGAGAGAAGTTGAGATACGTCCTGTTGTCAGAATTGAGACATAGAAGTCATCCTTATAAAAAGCAAACTTGTAAGATTTTGAGTGCAAAAAGATATAATTTGCTGTGGTTAGCCCTGACGGTGTAATGATCCTCAATTGGGGTTATAATAACTGTCAAAATCATTTAATAAATGCATTAATGGGAGAGAAAGGGAGACAAGAGTTTGGTTGGCAGTCTAGTTAATTTTCCCATGCTGTTATCTATTCTACTGCACGGAGTCACATGGCGCTTAGTGCATTTGGCTGTTTACTATTCTCGCGGCAATGCGCGAAAACCAAAAAAATGCGTGTACTGCCTTGTCTGCGTACTGCATGTACCTGCTAATATACCCAACTTTTGTGTACCTGCTAATAGCGTCCGGTACCTGTAGACATCAAAATCGCCTGAAATTGGGTTCATATAAAGCGAGTTCGGAAGGCTGCACGAGACACCGAACTTTATCATAAATTGTCTCAGAATTTCGTGGTGTAAATCTTTTGTTGCTTTCTTACTAAGAAAACAGCCGCGGATTACACTTCAATTAAGGCCTGAAACTATCATAAATATTTGTATGATAAATTCGGTTCTCTTGGATGCCTGTTAATGTTTACCTTTCTGTAAGTTAGTGAGCTCCAGGTAAAAAAGTTCAGAAGGCCTTGAGAAATTCTAGTTTGTTTCTTTCATCCTCCTTTAGACCAATCGAAGTCCCTACAACAATAGCGGAGGTACTAGCGGAGTAGGAGACGGTGGTTCTACCTCGAATAAGATACCTCGTACTAGTGGGTCTGCCACCGATACACAATCACGTCCACCTCAAGCAACTCAGGAAAGGGGTCTAGAGACTTCCAAGTCCGGCAGCTGGAGTTGTCATCAAGCTGAGGTGGATTCAGGAGGCTCTGGGTATGGAACGGTCTTCCATATCGATTCTATTCATCAATCATTTTCGCTTTTATTAGAAAAAAGAATGAGTTTAGTTAGTTTCAGCTGTCATCTCTTGGAAAAAATTGATTTTCACTCCTATTGACTAACAGTTAGTATCCGTTCTTCGAGTTAAAATAAACGACAAGCATGTAAGCTTCGTAGGCTATATCTTGGATTTTGTGGTCACTTTGTCCCGATGATTGTCTTTTATGTACATCCATTTTCCCGCTGCAGCAAAGGGTCTTGCACAGTGGGTGCTGACCTTTCAGGTTTGGCTAACCTAAGTTATTTGATATAAGTAAGCCTTGTTATAAAGGACTGCACATTCTTAAGCAAGTAGTGGGATGCAGTTGATAATTCATCTGAGGACTTCAAATTACTAGATTGGGAATAGCACAAAAAAGTCCAAGAGACACATCAATGAGAAGAATTGGGCTAAATACTTTCCTGCTAACTAGTTGGCTTGGGCAGTCATTTACTTTTTTACATATCGCTACGGGAGCACCCAGTCTGAGGTCTTAGTTTAAGCATAGCTCATGGATTCTTGTCTAAAACTTTGTCGAAGCTTGTAACTATTCTATGGCCGTGCTAGGCTGCTTGCAGTAGCTATTTTCCTAAGTTCGGTATTATTTTTGAATAGTTAAGTCGTTTGGTTGATTCAATAGGAGAGGACTTGGACAATTCTAAGCCTTTCTTGTTGCAGCCTCATCTCACAAATCTCCCCAATGTCAGGCCCTCAAGGTTCGCCTCCTCCCTCGGTCGCCTACCAGCCAAATCTTGCCCCGATATCAGTCTCTCCTCATTCGCCTTCAGCTTCTTCTCTTCCTCCGACATCTTCCAACACTACTGGCAGCACTGCATCTAATCCTGCTCCTCCTGATCCTACTCCTGCCCCTGATCCTCCTCCTCAATTCTATGCCACCGCCGAGCTGTCTCCAAGCGGCGTCAGTGCCGGTGGCGAACATATTCAACGTCAACAGTTCCACCCCCCGCCCCCTCCTCCACCACCACAATCTACATCCAAGGCGACTGGATACGGATACGCCGATTTGACAGTTGCTGGGGCCAATGGAATCCCTGGAGGTATGAGTCTGATGGACTATCGAAGGACATACTCAGATTCCTGTATCCCCAGCAGCTTTCTGGAACCTAACCGTCATTTCCAACAAAGTCTGCAATATCCAAATAATCAGCAGCTTCAAAACCATCCACCCCTTCCATCTCCACCGTCAGGATTTCAGCAACCTCTGCAAAGAACACTTCCGCCTGTCAATGAGCTAACTCTTCCTCGTTACCAGCACTTAAATAGTTGGAATGCCTCCAGTATCAACAGTGCTGCAAGTGGATCCTACTTCAACGAAAGACTCTCTTTATCACCACGCTGTCGACATCAGTCCTCCATCACCGTCTCTCACCAGCATCAGCAGCACCAACCCTGGCGGAAACTGCAACCGGATTATCACAGTATGCGGAATATTCCGCAACGATATGCTCCTATTCACCACAACCAGCATCAAAATCATACAGGAGGAATGATGCCAATTCAACAGCAGCCAATGATGATGGAGACCTATGAGTATCAGAATACTGGTGCTAACCCTCTGGTCAACAACAACTCCTGGGGTATTAATGGAGGTGAAAATGGCTTCTCGGTTTCGGAGTGCGATCTACCGTCGTCCATGTCGACGTCTCGGCTCAGGAGGTGAGATTTGTTCGGGAGAAGCCATCCGTTAGTAAACATTAATCCTTCTTTATTGAACATTAGTTAATAAAGCTGTTGAAATCTATAGACAATAACATGGTTGATTTAAAGAGCTCCAAGAAGGAATCAGTCATTTTAAAAAGACAAAACTGTTCTATGACATTATCCGCCTGGTAGCTCCGAAGGAGCTTCACCTTCGAACAGACATCTCTGACCGCAAATCGCAGCTTAGCTAGTAACTTGAAAATTCATTTTAACGAAGACTCCTCAACCCTAACTCCCTGGAAAAAGCCAGATGCTGCAAATTGTTGGTCTCAAGATTGTTGATCGGCAGGTCATCTCCAATCTTTCTATGATAAACCATCACGGGGTTGGTTTTCGTCCGTAGAGTTTGAAAATATTTCCAAGTTTACTTAGTTCCTCGACTTTTCACTCGTGTCAAATGGTCCTCCCTACGAAAACCCTTTACATCGGCTCAAATTTTGATTAAAATGTCAGCAATGAGGGTTTTCAAGGGAACATGAAATCATGTATAGCTCACCACTCTCCATCTCGCTACTTTGTGTGACGGCTATGCAAAATGTAAGACACTTTAAGTTTGACCCATTGATGCAAAGTCAATTGAGAGGTCTCCATTCAGGGAGTTGTCGAGGTACGTAAGTTTGGTCTCCCTTTGCAAAAAATTCTCGATCCCTTTGGCATTAATGAATCACCTGAATGTCTAGACGTTAGAGCGGGTGCGGCTGTTTCAATAATTGCATTCTTCAATTTATTTGTTGTGAGCACGTATTCCCTTGATGACCTTGAGGGGGTTTGGGGAGGGCTGAAGTTGACTAATCGCAAGCAAACCCTGGATTCATCTGAGACACTTTAAATTTTACCCCGGATACCACCTCGATACTTGCCTTGTTCGCTCTGTTCTCCCCTTTATCTTGGCAGGAGAGGGAGTTCGGTAGCTTTTTATTTTATTTAAAAATTGCTGCCGACACCAGGCTTGCTAATTGGCAAAACTTTTTGATCTAGATCTAGAACCGAAACGTTTTCCAGAACAGTTCATTGCACCAACTGAGCTCCATCAAGCGAGTGAAGACGAGACCGGGAATAGGGCTATTTCCCAATTTCAAATTTAGCTAGCTTACCGCTGATCTAGTTCAGTGGTTCCTAGTGCCCCTAGACCTTGACATATTTATCATAAGTGCATTTGATCTGGCCCTAATTCTATCTGTAAAATAATCAGTCTTTTCCGGTGATCAAGTTTTTAGTCTCCGAAATGCTTAATGCCTCCTCTTTACCCACTAAAAATGTGTATATGCATGCATGCTACTTATTTGAACTCAGTGTGTTTTTATGTCTGCGTTCTCCAGGTCAGATGCTTGCAACCAATTCCGCTCCAAACCACAGGCGCAACCGCCGCTATTGCAGCCCCTCCCACAGGTAATTTTAAAACAATAAACTTCAGGATTATTCACCGAAACCATCATAATCAATAACAAGATTATCAATGACAGAGGTTTAAAGAATAACAGGAGCCTGGTAGTGGGTAACGGGTGACATCTCAACTTGTGTGTACAAGGGCTTCATAGAACGGAAGAACGCACTGACCAATAAGGTGAGCGACGGCAAGGTAACCACTGCCGCTGGTCCACCAATGGAGCGAGCTGTGAAGACGACCTTGAGCGAGGATGGCGACGGCGACGACGACGTGTGGCGTGGCGCTTTTGTTTGCCTTTACCTGGACTTGCCTCTACCGCTTGCTCGCCTGACTGCCTGCTTGTCTGATGGCGAAATCCCATTGGCAGGTTCTCGTGTGGCCGCCTGACTGTTGGCCAGGGAGATATCTCTCTTATGGGGCTCTTTTCATTAAGAATTTCGAGCAGTAATTACTATTTTATGTAGGCAAATACGACAACATTAATTTCGCTATTAACTGACAACTCCTGAGTAAATAACAGGAGCACTGGGGAACAAATGTTAACTGCTGAAGATTTTTTTTCTCGTTTCACTAATTGCCATTTAATCAAAATCCCGCGCTTCGTATTCTTTTGTGATCTCACTCGATTTCACTATAATTTCTAGTTACATGAAATCGTACTTTACTTAAACTTTCAGGTAATAAATGCTCACAATCAACGTCATTCAGGTTAAAGGCAAATTTTTAATCCAAAATTGCAATTTGTTAGGCTCTTGCTAATTAACTAATATACTGAAATTGTGCTCACTCAAGTACTATGGAATTTCATCGAAGACGGACTTTTTTGTCTGCTTCGTTAAAATGACTATTTCGGCAGCTTGATAAAGACATGATATTAAACGGCGAAACATATGCAATTGAACAGTAGGAAAAATTGTCAGCAAATGGTTAGGTTCGTTCTTTGCATGGGTGGGGTTTTACCTGTCTCTGAGTTGGTTAACTTCCATTCTGTTGGTTGGTAAATTTGATGACTATCTTGTGAGTCTATTCGACCGTCCATAGACTTTGTACATGTTAAAATACACTCCACTTGGAATGTGGCGGTGAAGTCAATATTTTTAGCATTTCTAATGCGTTAAGTAATTTTTTCCACTATAGGTAGTATTTGTTTGTGTTGATCTTTCAATGTCACCTGATCCAAGTCGTTTCCTAGAATTGTACGTATCCCATCATTTTTCATCCACCACATTTTTTGCAAGACCGCTATTCACCTTATGCAAAGGCCCAGAATTTTAGTCGCCACCATTTAAGTATCGAGACCAGGCCTCTTAGGGCATTTTTTGCCTAAGATAGTCAGCTTACTCATATTTGATCCAGTGTTTGATATAAGCATAATGAACGGTTCGGCGTTGAAGCTGCAGGTTGGTTCTTGAAATGGTGATTCCCTAATAAGATAATTTCTTGACTCTGGATTGACAAACTTTGGCGCCTTCCATTTGATATTGCAAGCCAATTCACCTTTTTGAAATCGACTTGAAACCTTGTATTCATACTAAACTTGTGTTTAAAAGTGTTGCCAGCCTGACCTCAATTTTATTTTTGGCACCTGCTTCATAATGTCTTCGTGGCTATTTTCCTCGTTTACGTTTTGCCTGTACTAGTTTAGCTACAGGTGGAGTCGACTATTTCATGGTGGTCCCATGGACCCTATTGGAGTAGTTACTTTGGTTTCTTTCGAAACTCGTCTATACCTCTTGTCTATTAGACTTCCATAGAACTGATCAGGCATTTCAAAAGCGCGCTATCCACAGACCGACCATTTTTTATTTCGGTACGGAGTTGATAATTTTCCAATGTTGTAGTTTAAGTAGTGGACGGTGCTCTTAGATGTTCATATACAAAGTTTTGAAGAATCTAGTCGTCCGGTTTCCGAAGGAAAGACTTCGTCTGATGCGGAAGAAGTTCACTGAATCTTTCCTAACTTATTTGAAATCCAGACTTCATCCCGATTTCCCTAAAAATGTTGATCAATTGGTAAATGTTTTTACCGATCAAGACGGTGTTATTGTGCTTAAAACATCAAGAAACTCAATGCCTGTCAGCCATCATCTTCCTCTTCAATTTCATTGTTTCAAAGGCGAAACCTCAATCTCTGGGTCAGCTCAAATAGGGTCATCGTAGGGAAAAGTTCAATCAACCCGGTCCTGCCAAGAAAGATAAAAACTATGCGAACGCATAGCGCATCGGAAAAGTGGACCTCTCTTCGTGTAGAGATAATCCCACTTCTAGTCACTTGTTCTTTAGGACAGTTCTAAAGTGATCCCAAGACCAGTTCAATATTTTTCTATGAAATAACAAAGTCCTTAAAAACAAGCTTGCGATAAGATCAAATCTACCCTCCTGCTAGCAATTTGCATATTGAATCCTGCTGTCTGTAGGTTAACAACTCATCGTTTCTGTAACACACAGAAAAAATTTTCTTTAAGGATTTGGAATGCAATAGGGACTTGAGGTAGCCCTACATCATCGTGCGACACGTGATTGACCAAATCTAAGAGAAATAGGCAAATAACACATGGGCGGGAATTGTTCAAAGGTAATTGAAAATTGAATAGGAAAGGACAGGTCTCTTCTGTGTTATGGCAAGTTAAAAACCTTCAATGTGAAGGTTGATGGTGGAAATCTGAAAGAAAATCTGAGGGAAAGCACATTTAAATGAAGCTTGAAGTATAAAGTAAGAACTAATCTTTCCTTTATCGTAGATGCCGTGTTCAATGTGCTACGCTAGCTATAGCACCACAACTTCCGGCTCTGGAGATGGTTATAACGGCTCAAATCGCGCAGGTGCTTTCTTGGCTTACCATCATCATCACCATCATCATCGTCATCAGCAGCAGTCACATCCGTCATCGGTTTTGTGTTTGGGTGTAGGTGGCACCAACGGAACCATCAATAATAACGTGATGCCATCGTCCCAAACGCCTCTGACGCAAGCTCAGGACATTAGCACACTGAGTAGTGATGCTTTTCGTGAGTTTATTGATACAATTTTCACTCCATTTGGTCGAAAAATCGCTAAGATATGGTCGTCAACGGGCAACATATCATCAGCCAAGCAGGATAAACTAAATGTGGAATAGACATTTTGATTGGTTATTTTTTGGAATAAAAATGTATCTTTGTGACATGTAAATAGTTAATTTGCCGGTTTAGCGCTTAACAATGCTTTATCAAGAAATTCCAAATCTAAACTCGTTTGGGAATGTGGCTTTTCTCGTTTCGACCGTGTAGCGCTCATTCATGGGAATATTGAGTAGATATTCAAGGGGTTTCATTGATTGATGAATCTGCTAATTTTTTAAAGAAATCTCTTCACTATTAATGAAATAGAATGAAATCAAGGGCTGTTCTTCTAATGAACGTAATTAGTTTCAAGAAAAAAATCGCTTATTGGCAAGATTTAATGAATCATTTAGCTCTCTTCTTGGGGCAATAATTCTACCTCTACCTTGTTTTTATTATCGATAGTCTACTTGTAATCATTATTTTTATAAGTATCGTAGATTGATATGGTCGAATTCTTCAGAAAGTGCATTGTCAGGCAATATACCATCGTTCTAAGTACATGGCCCACTTTTTATCAAATCCTATCCGCCGGCTCAGCGTTTGTATAGAGCTCTTAGATTTCCACCAGGAATTAATTTTAGTCAAGTAAACATGAATCTGAGGGATGACGAATCCAGTTTTTGGCAAGGCTTCACGAACAATTAAAGTCAATTGAGGAACTACTTACTGGAATAAACTACTAAAAAGATACTGGTTCTCGCCTCTGTAATTCCACTTTTTTTTTTCAAAAATTTAGTGATTGATGCGCATTTTGAATTCATTCACCCCGCGCTTGCACCTCATTGGTTATTTGGCTCCTTTGGGATTGGGTTATGTCTAGTGTACCAAGCACATCATTAAAATAATGTTATAAAAGCTTGCGATTGTAATCCTGGTCTTATCTTTTGTTAGAGGCCTTAAATAATCTTGACCACATTTAGAGGAGCTACTCATATCAAGCTTATGGCCAAATAGGAAGCGTTTTGCCAATGGTGGATTTTCGTAGAGGTTCAGCAGAAAGCCAAGGTTCCTATTTCACTATATTGTCTTACCGGCGATTGCCTGAGAACTCTTTAAAGCTTCGTCTTGTCATTCATTGCTTCTTCAATTTGGCTCGTGGACTCGGTGCTCTTTAAATTCCGCCATTTTAGACAATTAGCTATTCACCTAGCCTTCAAGTCAGCATTTGTCTGTCTATAAAGAGGTTCTATTTCTGATTTCCCTATCAGGTGTAGATTATTGTTACTAGTTGTTCCCGTATTCAATACCTTGTCACTGGGACAAAACAATGTTTCATGGCTTTAGATATGATAAGCCGACGCGCCTTAATCGTTTTTTCTTTGGTAAATTCTGGTCATAAGTTAACTGTTACTTAAGTGCAAAAGCAGTAGCCTTTATTTTTCATTTCAGCTTCACCAGAACAGGAAGGCCGTCGTGACAGCTTTAGTATGGCTGTTGACCTTCTTTCTCGTTTAGAAAAGCGTCCGCTTGACACTTCATCCTGTAATTCAACTGTCTCACCCCCCGTCATTCCGGTGACTCCCATCTGGAGCAATTCTGTTTCTCCTCCTCCTTCTAAAAGCGCCAAATTCGACCCCTCCTCCGCGACTGTTGGTATGTTGGCATTCTCTCTGACTTTCGAATCAGTTGATTGAATTTGAATTGTTATCCCTCTTTGATGCACTTATTCGTACGGATAGGTCAAGTCTTAAGGACCGACCTTAGTTCTTAGAACAGTTAAAAGCGAATAGCGCATTGGAAAAAAAGGTGCTGGTTTAAATCATTGAGCTGTCTTCTACCCTTTTATTTCATTTGACGTTAATTGCATTTTGTAGACCTCAAAGCAGCTATTCAATTGGCTTGCGTAAGTATTCGTTTATTGAGAGACGTTATTAGATGATCATTTCTAATGCGTCTTCTCATTTCCCCTGCTATGGTAAAGCATTATGCTTATTTTGGTTCTCGTCAAGCTGAATCCATCTTTTAGGTCCTATCTCTGAATGAAGATTATCCCAGAATCTTCCATCCGGAAGTGTCTTCCTTCATTAGCTAGTTTTGAATTGTCGAATTCAGCGTGTACTTTATTTACTAGGCTGTCGTGCGCCCCAGTTTGTATGTGGCTAAGCTTGAGGTCTCAAATTATTTTTTTGTAGTTTTTTTAGTTATCGATCTTAATAAACAGTATTAAAGAAATTTTTAAATTTGGCAGTGATTGAGACTTCAGCATTTCGTAGAATTACTCTCATCCTTCCCTTAGGGGAGATTAAAGGTAAGTAACACAATCAACTCCTTTTTTATCACACTAATATCAATCTTCAAGGTGTTTTGGTCCGTGTTTCCACAAACTGCCAACCCAATAGGATTTATCATTAGCTATTTCCGTACTCCGTTAGCGTAGGACACGTCCATCATTTTTGGAGTAGTTTCTCAGCCCCACAATTTGAGGAGACAGGCATCTGTAGTTTATTCCGTTTTCCACTCTTTATAATCGAAGCAAAACATTTCCCGTGAGTAAAAGAAAAAGAATATAACTATAATTGATTAATTTAGATTTTTGATCCCTTGTAGAATCTGAAAACCCGTGCATCGATCTATTGGGGGTATATTAGTGCTCTTATGAGTGAACGATTCCCATAAGCAAGAATTTTCACGTCATTCGAGAATTTCTGGCGTAGGCTGTTGGGATAGTTGGCGATTTTCAATTTCTAAATCCCGTATACACCCATCCACCCATCCATCCATCCATCCATCCATCCATCCATCCATCCATCCATCCATCCATCCATCCATCCATCCATCCATCTATCCATCTTTTACATATCGATGACGGGTACGAATTTAGAGTCTTAGAGACATATTTAGCCTTCATGTTACTAGGAAGGCCGCTTAGTTTGTTTAAGATGTCTTCAACTCTTTTATCGTAACGAAACTCTTTTTCTTCAACTGTTTCATCAGCCAATCCGGGCCCTAATTTCTACGTGCCAATAGCAGAGAAGGATCTCCAACTTCTCACAGAACCAAGTATGGTCAATTACGTCACCGACGCAGCTACAGAAGACCAGTTGGTACGAGAGCAGTATTCTCCGAGTTGAATCTTGCGCTATCGCCAATAATTCCTTCTCATCTGTGCCCTCTTCACGCCCTATGTGCTATTTTCCTCTACGCCTTTTTGTCTGTGTCTCCGTGCGTCTGTCCTTTTGCGTGTCATCTCTTTATCCAGCAGTGATCACTAAGACCGAGATCGTGTAAATAGCCGTTTGTCACACCCGCTTATTCCCATCCCCCTTCCGCCCACCCTTCTCATACTTCCTGCTGTGTCTCGGCCTGTATTCCACCAACTTTTCTGCTTGGTTCGGTCCTTGTATGTGTCGGTTGTCTGTATCCAGGGGAGTGATAAAGAAATGGTGAAAGGTTTTGAGATGAAATTTTTTTCTTTTATGGCCTCTCAACAATAGCTTTGGGTTTTATTGCCTTTCACGACACGACTAGACCGACGATTCTAAGATAACAAAGAGGAGAACAGGTAGTTTTGGAGGTTCCTAGGTCAGGATCTCTATTAGAGAATCAGGCTCAGGCCCTCGCCATCTCTTTGTAAACACGAGAGCACCACTGCAAAAAACACTTGAAAATCAGTCTGCAGTCGGAGCACCTAGCAGTCCTGTCTCTCTTGCAGTGAATACTGAGTCCGTTAGAACGGGATGGCGGATCCTGGAATTCCCTCACGTCTGAAAGAATGACAACTTTGAGTCGTATGAAAGATTAATCCGTGACTCAAGGTATGCAGATGTTTGCGACGCTATTTTTACAGCATTCACCATCAGAACAGTGGGAATTGAGCGTGATCCGCTAAAGTTCGCTGTCAGACTTAGTCCATAAGACAAACAAAGGCTAGGTGCGGGGTGACGATTTTAGCCAAAACTCTTCTAACAAACAGAAAAGTATTAAGGTATATGATGTCGCGTTAATCTGAAGGTGTGATCTGTTTAGGAAGATGTTCACCGCATCCCAGTCTACTCTTTCAAGCATCCACTTCCCCTATTAAATTATGTCGGATTGCATTTTGAATTTCGAGGCTCGTTGGTATGTTAGACGAGATAAATAAACATGGAAGAAACGGAAGGCAGGATATTCAAGAAAGGCGTCTTAATGTCTAGGACTGATTAAAGAGGGACCTTATCAGTTATGAGGTATTCAAACTGCGAACATTTTGCAGCGTAAAAATCTCATTCATATAAGGTTTATTTTGCAAGGCGTGATCCGAGGGGCAGGAGGAATTACCCACTGGGGTGCACAAACACTTCTTCTGATCAGATTTGTGAATTTGCTTAAATTAAGCAAGAGTATCATTGGTTCATCTAAAGAAGTGAATGGGGACTGAGTAACAGCCACCTATCTAAGGATCTGACACTCAAATAAAACTTAATTTCTCTTCTTTAAACCTGCAAACAATTGCCTGGGTTTATTTCTTAACCCTCCAGTTAACTTGTGATTCTGTATAAATGCTAATATATAGGCTGACTTTGCTGTTTAATGATACTAATTGGTTACAGTGCCAGATTTAAAGCGACTTGCAAATATTTTAAATTCAAGTTTGTGTTTGCGTCTGAAATCAGGCATCCACTCTAAATGAAAAAAGTTTCTTCAATCATTATGCTCAAATACGCTTTCCATCAAGATCCTTTGCGCAAATTAAATCTGAAGTTGAGTGTTGGCAGGCAAAGTGCATCCAAAGAGTGAAGAATGATGCCGAAAATTGTAACGGTGGCTTAATATTGAGCTCGTGGAAGAAGATTCGGTGATCTACAAACATGACAACAAAGAAGCAAATTCAGAGAAACAAAGGCTTTGTTTCCACAGATTTTGTCCCTTTTATGTGATTATCGAGTGTGTTTGATTTTAAAGCACAACTGCATTATCTTGAGGTATCTTTCCATTACTCAGTTCCGATGGGATCAAAACCCTGAGCTTAAACTTACTTAATTGGAAAAATTTTACCCAAACCGTCAGTTGTGTTTACGTGGTGCGTTAAAGAAGAAGGGGCAATTTTGGAAGTACAGTGGAGTACATCCCAACTCAAGTTTCCGCGTGAGGATATTCGAATTTACCATCATGACATCAGTTACCAAACACCCTCACAACTCCAAGCTTTTAAGGACTTTTCTCCGTGACGCTATTCGAAATCTTCTCGCTTCCAATGTTCCAATACCTCTAATCTTGAATAATATCAAAATGTAAATTAAAATACCTAAAGGAGGTCAGAGAGCAAGCTAATTTCGAGCAAGTTTCTTCGATTTTTTTTTCGGCCTTGGCGATGTCATCGAATCTTGACGGAAAATCAATAAACGAATTATTACAGTGAGTCCGCGTGTTTAAGAACGCTAATGAATCTATTGATAATTATATTGAATACATTCCAGTGAGCACAAGCAACGTCACCATACCTGAGAATACTCCAAAGCCAATTTCACAAAAAATACTACTCCAAGAATAAACCCGATGATTAAACCAGAAAACACGCATAGGAAATAAAATTGAAATTTGCTTGAAACTCCAAAATCTCTTCTGTGATATGTTCTTCGTAAGGAGGTTAATACAACTACTGATAAACGTGTTTCCTTTTGTGTTCTCAGTAATAGGAGTGCATCATAGTGGGGATCAAGTAATACAAAAAGGGCATTTGAGTCGGTATAAAGTATCGGTGGAGGGGACTTGGAAGTGAATGTAACTTCATGTGGGGGGGGGGGGGTGTGGGAGCCGTGCGTGCCTGAATACTGATTAATTCAAAATGAGGGTCATCGGTTGTTGATTGGATATAAGTGAGAAATCTGTTGCAGCCGACTGATTAAAGTCCTTATAAGCAGGTTTCCTGCCGCTTTAGTACTAAACACTTTTGACATTCCACACGACAACACCAGATAAATTTGCATTCACAATTCTCCAGAGCGTAGTAGTGTCGCGTTCGATGTCCTCGGCCACAGCAGAGAGATTTGCAGCTATCAGGTCCTGTGGCTGTCGAATTGCATATTCTTTCACTAGTACCAAGGATATGTAGATTGGGATTTGCTTTACAGAATAAATCCTTTGATGTTTGTTCGTAGAAAACCAACTCTTTGGTTGTTGGCTTCTGATCCCTTCCAGATCGATCGAAGCTAACTTTGAGAAGAGAAGGACGAGGCGCTGAACCTCCTCGGTAGAGTAAGGAATCATGATTCACCTCTCTAAGGGTTCTTTGATTGTTCCACCGATTTAAATGGACAATCGCGTTACTCCTTCCATGATGTCCCCAGCTTATAGGCAGTGTATTGTCTAAACAAATAAAAGTCTTTGTATTTCAGCCTACCTCGCATGACTTGAGTCGCCTTCCTGTACTTCGTCTTCAATTCATTACCAATAACACGCATGGATGGCGTTCGCCTATAACAGGTCTTCAGAGTACATGATCCACTTGTGCCATGGCATCGACAGTATTTTTGCATATTCTCGGCTACCACCCTTCTGCCAACTCGGTAGTTGTGCAAATTCATGAGAAACCGAATATGAAAGCCACCAGTTTCCAAGGGGTCTAGAAGGCGTCTTCCGAATCGTCGTCCAAAGTGAATATTGTGGTCACAGCCTTGCCATTGCCAGCTCATCACTTCACTACCATCGTCGAAAGATTCTCGTCCACGATTATTGCAAGGACAGTTCCTAAGATTTGTAAGACAGGCTTCGGAAACCGAACGAACGATGCTAGCGCTCACAAGAGCATAGACAAAAGCGGTTTCTGCAACTCCTTGAAACAAATAAGAGGATGATTTAAATTTGAGCTTTACTTTTTCGACCACAGTACTTATCGAAGAACATAACGTACCTTTCGTGAGGACGTTTCCAAAGAGGGCATTTCTATCGGACAAAACCTCACTGCAGTTCCATCGCTCATTTCGAAACTGGTATTGACACTCAGTAAGGGCACTGCGAACGCCTTGAACAGCGGCTTCAAGCAATTCCAAATGAACGGATTCTTCTTGTTCTTGTTGAACCAGTTTCAGTTCATGTGGTGATTTGTGTAGAAATTGCTTCCATTGTCGGGGTGAAAACCATTGACGATAACTGGCCAGTAGCTGACGTAATTTGTGCACTGCCCAAACTTGATCGTACATCTGCCAACCATTAGGCTACAAGGGTAAATCGTTGTTACTCAATTAAAATCAGTAGCAAGAATTCCGATTGAGATAGGTTGCCTGATTTAATAGTTAATTGGAAATTATTACTTGATTATAATATAGTTAAAAGGCCATCGCATGCTAACTTTATGATTAAAATATGAACTTTTCCTTTGAATATCAAGACGATGCTGGGTATATTGGCGCGACCTTTTCTGCTAAAGCCTCTGAATGTTACTGTTTTGTTTGTAACTGGTTTAATTGCATTGCTGGCATTTCATGCAGATTACCCACGTGAATAAATCCGTCTTCCAGCAGACATTATATTTCGTCATAAAATGCCATGATAAATGACCCAATTCATCGGCGCCTGTCACTAAACCGGCGACCCATACATTTTCTCATCCAATTGCATTGCTCTGTAGGTACAACTTGCCCTACAGCCGCCTAGCAATCGCTTTATTACTTCTAGCAGTAGTCATAATCACAGTGCCATTCTTCTTTATGTCTGGGAAATTTTTGCTCCTCGTTCTTTTGCCAAACTCCAAACTTACCTCTCGAGGTTGGAGGCGTGGAAGACCCATCAGACTAGGTGGCGTTTCGTAGTTTAGAGACTCCTTTGAAGGAATGGAAATTTCTCGGACATATTTCGAGAGGTGCAGAGGGTGGTTATGCAGGAGACGTGCCAAAGAATCCAACCTGAAAGATGAAATGATAATGTTAGAATATAAGTATCGTAAAACACCTCTCTGTATGCCGAGTTTTGTATTTTTTAGCTTTATTCAACCTTCAATATGGGTTTGACACGAGATCGTAATTTAACTCTATTTTAATTATCAGCCTTAACTCTAGCATTTTTTTGAATGGTTGCGAATTCATTAGTTTTAATGATCTTTAGCAACTTTCTAAAGGATGTAAACGTGTTTACTTATCAGACTTTTCTTGCTATTTCATCGGCTTATTCAGTGCGCCGATGGAAGCTAGATATTTTGAAAAAGCGCCTATCAAGAAGTCGAGCCAAATAATGTTTTTTTGCGCGATTCTCTTGAATGACTGAGTGGTTATTTGAAAAGTAGGTGCAATTACCTAATCAGTCAGTCAGTAGCTTGTGATTTCTTCTTTTATGTTTGGGACCACAGAATTATGAGGGTCAAATGGGTGCACAATGAGCACTGGTTTATTACCATTTTGTGAGCAAAAATTCACATGAGTTCTCGGGTTTTCTTGCTGTGCTTTATGATAATGTCACATTCATTAAAAAAATTCTATAAGTTTAGCCAAAATCACATTAAAATAGTTGTAGTTTTAAGCAGAAAGATCTTTACTAAAAAGTTTCATTTAGAATGCAGTTAGAGTGGTTTAAAACAACGACAAAGGCCGTCCTCATTTACCGTCGATTCCTTAAAATAACAACACGAAAATTTCACACGAGCTAAGTAGTTTGAGACCCCACAAAAAAGAAACGCTTTAGAGGACTACGAACTGTTGGAATTCTGATTAAATTACCCGAACCCGTATGCGCTGTTTTCCAAACAATTTAGGCGGATTACAAAGCTGCTCAAGGAAAGGCTTCATAAACCAATAAACGTACCACCACCTGCCAGTAGGTTTTTGGACCAAATTATCCAGTTGGAGGGCTTCGCGAGGTACGGGATTGATGTCGTAATCAGCATCCCGCTGCATTTGATAGTTTTTGACGTGTGGTGGCGTTACCAGATATTTCAGGCCTCCTTTCCATGTCAACTGACCTTTGACCTGAGCGCAAGGGAGGGAGAGGGCTGCAACTAGTAGAAGGATGACTATAATTCTGAGTGACATGAATTTTTGGATGATGGAAAAAATCACAACCTCTGGCCGCTTTATACTGTCCGCGTTAGGGAGTGGACCAATTATAGTCGGGTGTGTAGATTCGCGTGTGCAGATGACAGCCAATTAGAGGGCCGCATTGCTCGTCGCTTCAGATCTTTACTTTCAATGCATTTTTAATGAGAAATTAAATAAAATTTGTCGCATTTTTACTTATAAGCAGACATTTTCCACTCAAATTAAAACTCGGCTATGTGCTAATTTTTTTATTTTAATTATTTGGAATAAATAAGCAGACATTCATCAGCAAGAACAAAGAAAATTTGTTGGAATATTTACCTTGATGCTAAAGGAAAGTGCGCCAGAGTCCCGTAAGTGTGGGTTTCTATGTAGTTGGATGATTTAAAACTTTGGCCCTTTAACCTACTGCTATGTGAACGGCGTGAACCTAAGCTTGAGGAAAGAAATGGCATAAAACCAATTAAAATCATACCTTTTGCTCCTCTCAAAGAAGCGGCGACTGCATTCACAAAATTGCGGAATTTAATAAAGCCTCGCTTTACCTAATAAGGTCAATTAGAATCATTCACTTAAATTTGCCTTCTACTGAGATGTTGCGTTTTGATCACGATCAAGTCTTGACCTCACTTCAATCAACGACAATAAAAGTAAGACGATAGTGAATTTCGTTGTCTGGATCTGCATTGGCTGATAGTTGACTTTTGAAATCGGGCTCAACGATTGATCAATAAGGAAAAAAGTCAATAACGTTTGATCCAATCGATGCAGTTTCATTTGTTATACTGGGCTGAGGTATTAGTTAACCTAATGGCGCTCAGATTGTAAAAATACCAAAAAAGCTGAAAAAAATATGTGTTTGTGTGACAAATGACTATGTTAATATAAAATTTGGCTTTGGAATGGTATCTTACTGGATGAAGGCAACTTCCAGTCCATTTAGTGATTGAATTCAGGATTCGATGGGATTTGCGAGTTCGACCTACTTTTGACAAGAGGACTCTTAATTTAATTAACGTTTTAAAGAACATTTGATAAAACGTCTACTTTATAGGTGGACAATCGAGATGACTTATAGCAAGTTACAAATCTATGTTTGTGAATTGCCTTTCACAATCAAGTCATGCAAAAGTTCCCATAATTTGAAGTGCAATAAATTAAATAAAATTCGTATTGAATTTCTGCTGATTTTAATGTAAAATTTCGAAATTTAATTAGAAATAATTGGAAAGAACGAGAGAGCCTCAAGGATTCTACCTCGCTAGGCGCAGGCTTTCGTAGTAATTAAAAGCAGTTAGTGGTAGCTGAGTAGGTAATTTGTATTGACATCGTCGAGTTGTCATTGGAAGGATGAGCGGTTTCCAATTTTGAAGAAGTAAAATTTCTTTTATTTTTTTTCTCCACACTCACTAGGACAAGTCCCAAGGACTTATTGGGGGTACAACAAAAGTGCAAATAGCTTTTATAGCAAGTAAGCACAACAGTTAACACAGAACACAGTAAAAGCCTTTGTTGACGTCTTCGGCTGTCTGGTTTCTTCTCTGGTGTGGCTTTATAGTACAGGTAGCAGTTCAGCTTCGTCGTGACACCTCGTCCTTCTTCATGTCTCCTAGCAGAAATCCTTCAAAATTCTGACGGTGACTCCATTCATTGCTACATGCACGTGTATTCCACATTCCAGTTTGAGACCATGAAGTAAAATAACATTTCAGGAGCCTGAAAAAATGAAATTAGCAAGTACGTCTGAGACTAACATGGAAGATTGCTTAGAATGACAAGACTGAAAGAGTGGGAACAACCGTCTGTCGAGTTCACCTCACCGTTTCAAACATATTCATTCCATTTTGGAGTTAAGTTTGAGTTTGAATTCAAGTGCCTCCAGCAAATATCCGTTCACCGTTCATTAATGCTGGCGATGGCATGCCTTTCGACCGTTTGTTTATGCAGTCAGGTCTGGTCAACAAATAGGGACACTAATAGCCTCTATGTCATGTATTTCGCGACTCTAAAGGTAAAAGAAAACGCTGCCATTCATGAGGGAAAGCTAGAAGCAAAACGCAAAAAGGATGCAAAATTGGAGCAGGCTTTTGAAGCAGTAACAGCAGTAGTAGCAACAGCAACTGCTTTAACCCTTTTAACCCTTACCACAGGCCAGTTTTTCTGCTACCTCACTCTGTCTTTTTCACCTTCTCATTTCCCAGAGTATGATTGATGTCACGCCTAACGTTTGCATTGTGCCTCCCCAAAAAATGTTGCGCTTTCGCCTAGTCCACTGGCAAAATATTCTAACTCAAATGGCCTTGTGAAAACTAAAGAGCCTGTAATCAGAAAATGTCAAAATGGTTTAGATTGACAAGTGCAGTTAAGTATTTCTCTAGTAGCAGCAAATCTGCCCCTCGCTGGTAGCGGCGCCACTTTAAAAACTGTTGATGTTAGTAAACAAGTGCAAGTGCGGATGGAGAGAAAAGCCAAGAGAAGGATTTACGATCGGGCCCACTGACCCTTCGACCTCTGCTCATGGTAATCGTGGCAGAGATTCAGTTCGAGTGATTGCTGCACACGTCTACTTCATCGAGGTTTACTGATTGGGCTATTTGTTGGCTCACCTCCCATGCCTCTCAGGGTTACCTTATTTTACTAAAAGTACTACTGAAATCAATTCTGAATATACGGACAGACGAATCTGTTATCGGGTCTCCTTCAATGTTCCTCTAAAACCGTTTTGAGAGATTTCGACTTCAAAGGGAGGTTCACAACCAAAATAGTCGTTGTTCATTATGGGATCGCATTACCCTGAAAGGATTACTTAATCAAACACACTTATTTAATTGCGGAAATTGAAATGGAATCTGGTCTAGAATTGAAGTTTTAATACATAAACCAGAAAATGATCCAAAAGGCCTTTTCTTCCGTCATCTCTGTGTCTTACTGATGATGGACTGAAAAAATAAATATAATTTGCCCGAAGGTCAGAAAAGAAATAAGTGGCGCAAACCTTAACTTTGGAGGGATATTTGATTGAGAGGAGCCATTTATTAGCCACAAATCCGCACCTCTATCAATCCTTTCAAAAGTGCAACCACATCTTCACTTTGCTTAACAAAACAACAATAAAGTAGGGATTTGTTTGTTAATCGGTCAATTCCTAAATTGACAACAGCAGAATATGCAGAAAAACCTCATCTTATCAAAATAAATAAGGAAAAATAGTAATTTGTTTGCTACCGGGAAATGAATAATTCTGAAAAATAACCCAAAACATGCCTCCAAGCGGTTCTGTGATAGTAACCTAATCCGGCAGAATGTGTGTGCAGATGCAACTGAAATGATCATCCCTTTTTTTCAACTCGTCAATCTCGATCATCTTCGTGGTCATTTAATTCTGAACGCCACGTTTGTCTTTGAGGGAAAGATATCAATGGCAGGTCTTTGGTTAATGTGGCAACAGTTTTTCGGGTTTCGGCGTGACCTGTAAGCGAACGAGTACCGAAGAGAGCTCTGGAAAAAAAGAAGATGACTGATAAAGCAAGCGTTTGAAGGTAGAACTTCAGTAGAAACTCCGAGCAGTCACTTAGGGGGACGTAGATTGTAAGCCTTTCTTTTTTTAATGAGCTCCATTATTATTTGTGTATAGTACACTTTAGTCTTGATAGCTGCACCAACGATCGACAAATGAGATCCATTTATACTATTAATAGAACGGTCTGGAGCACAGTGTCATCGAAACTGAGTGCTCTACGGTTTGTAATGACTTCAATGCCTATTGGAAAATCCAGAAACAAACCAAAATATAAACTTAGAGAACGCGAAAGTAGACAGTAGTCCGGCAATGGCTTTGTCAACTCTTAAACGCGTCTTTACATCTGAGGTCAAGATCATAAACACCTTTTGGACGTCTGCGCCCGCCAGATTAATCCACTTCCAGTCAGACAGACTTGGTGAACTTCTCTTAATATAAATACTACGCAGGGCGTAAATATGTGAGATATTACGATGCCACTTGCTAGTATATAAACTCACGTGCTTTTAGAACTCCATATATCCGTCGTAATCCTTCTCTTTCTACCTTGGGAGGACCATCAAACTATGCTTGGATTCTTTTGATAGTAGCGGCTTAGTAACATTTAGCGAAAAATCAAGGATTTGCCATAAACTTTATGCTACTCGCTTGTTTACTTTACAAGAGTAGTGCACATTCTCTAGAAGGGTTTTTTCCTTCGTTTCCAACAATTTTTCTGTTCTCTTGAGATTCTGTAATGTATTAACAGGTACGAAAAGCGAAATGTGATATAAACTTAATGGTTTTTATGGGCAATCCAACTCCAAGCAATCCCGTCCCCATCTAAGGATCAGTTCAAAATTTTTTGAGGTGAGGGACTTAGATATTTGTTTGTGCTTTGTTTTCTTTAAGAATTTCTCTCTATTTATCGTGCGTCAATTTGAAGGCTCTTATGTTTACGACGGAACTTGTGATTCCGCACCGTACTCGAGAGTTCTGTATAAAATGTACTATTGTCCAGTTTTGGCATTATTTGAAGTAATTCGTACCTCAAGCTTATGTGTGGACATATGCTATGATGTGCACCACAGTTACAAAGCTCTAGAGCCATTAATCAGGAGTACCTCTTCCCAACTATTCCGAGACCAAACCAGTTTTTTGAAATAGTAGATTTCGCTTATAACCGAAACCCAATTGTCTCGCGCTCTGAGATCGCCTAAGTCATAAATATTTTTCGTTTACTTGCAATCATCGAGGTCTTTATTAAAATCAACTATTGTTTATGCTTAAATGGGTAAAAATGAAATACCAGAGAAAGCTCAGATAGAATCTCTACGGAGGCAAATTGAAATCATATTGCAATGAGTAAAGGGTCGTAAATATGCTAAGACCAAACCTGACTCTAGTACTGAACACAAGAAAATCATAAGGACAGGGCATAAGTATTTGAGGTCACATGCCATAGCACCCGCATCCTCATGATTACTGCAGGATCTTTTGATCAGAGCTGTTAGCTATTTTCAACAATTTGCCCCCATAATTGTTGCAAATGAACCTGCTTGTAGAGTGAAGTGTTTGACTAATAAGAGTATGTGCAATGTAATCCAAAATGTCAGATGAAACGCCTCGTCCTGCAGAATGATCTCTTCAGGAGTTTGTTGTTTTAATGCTGCCAGCACATTCGATGCACTTTCATTAACCAGGTAGCTTTAAATCGACAATGTCAAATTATTTCAATCGTATCATGAGTTGAAGGGAAGGCAAGCTAATAGAATTTCAAGTATGAATGTAAAGACATCCTATTCACAACTATGCTTTACTTTCAATCAATGATTTCAAATTAATTTGAAATCAGTGGCAGAAAGGCGCTCTGCCTGGAAAAAAGTGGCTGAGCGCCGTCAAATCTGCACTTTTGCATGCATAGTAAAGTTTCTTCCATGACAATGGTGGCCGATCCATCGTTAGGACTGTTATTGTGCTAGAAATATTCTGATTGTTGTTACTTAACCATGTTTGTAACGTATGAATGGCATTCAGAGTGTTTTCATTTTTGTTGCTTTACGATTCGCTAGCAAATGGCAAGAAAGATAACTTCAATGGCTGTCAGTTTCCTTCAGCATATATTTAGATGTTCTACATCTTGACTCAGATCATCAAATCGTGATGCTAGTTCTAGTGAGGACCTCTCCAGTGAAGTTAGTATTTACTCATATTCGATCTATCTATTGTATCTAGCGATGAACTCTTCAATCACATTTGTTTTGCATTACTTGGCTTGTTGTCGAATTCTGCAGTTCAAATAATAGGCTTTTCTTGGTTTCATTGATATATTCATCAGTAACGCATTTCCTAACCGGAATCTCCAACTCAGTTCCTTTTTTATTTTGAAAAAGCAGTACCGTTATGCTGACAGAACAGAGTCTGTGAATCTCTTCGTAGAAATGGGCTAAAGCCAAAAGGTGACACTAGTCCACAAAAACTCGCGAGATTGTATTGGAAATACCAGAAAATTCATTTTTAAATTTTGCATAGGCAAACTTAAAACACGTGAATGACTTAACGACCTTACAAGCAATAAAAGAACTTCATGAGATTCAAGAGAAATTAAAGTTACTATTAGAACCACAGCTGGCCTCGTTTTGTGAGCACCACCCACCCAGGTGACTGCTAACTATTTCGGTGTTCAGTGTCATTTGCCAGTTCCGAGAGGTATAACATATGTATCCAGAAACTAATGTTTATAGGGATGGCAAAATGCAATTTATTAAAAGCAGGTAATATTGAAGAGATTAATTTCCTAGGGTTGTTTTGAACAATCTCTCCCAAGATCTCCCTCTCTCTGCCCCATTGTTTTCATTACTAAGGTCAGCGAAACTCTGAGTTATCTAATACATTATTTAGGAGGTTGTTAGCTGTCAAGAGGATCAGGCAAGACGAGCACCTCTCAAGAATAAACAGAAAGCAGATCAAGGACTAGAAGTAATTACAATAATGGCTTAGCTGAGGCAGTTTCAATAGGAAATTTCTTGATCATGTTGCGATCCGAAGAACGAGCTCTATAGCGGCAATGTAATTTGGACTTTCTCTAAGCCCTATTTTATAAGCGCCAACAATGGTAATCCAAGGATTGACAGGGTGGCACAGGTGAAACAGCGGCTGACAAAACTCGAACCTCTTCTTTAATTCGGTTTGTGACCGCAAAGTATTTAAAATTAGTTTTGTGAAAGTAAGAAATGAAAACACACAGGATCATTGGCCTGTTAGTCATCCAGCACTTTGACTGAACTATGAATCGACATGTTTGGTGGTGTTTTCCACATTATCTATCTGCTATCTACCGGTTGGTCGAATCATCGTTGAGAAAGGTATCATGGGAGGAATATTTAGACCTGTACTACCTATTTTCAGACGGGGAATATTGGTACATACTGCAAATGCTTTTAGTCCATATACTTGCAATTTGCAGGAGATTAATCCCCCGATCAACCAGGCCTTGCATTCTTCAGCACTTACCTTCTTCATCTGTCCATTGATCCAGTTTTTGTAGAACCTGACTGAAAATATTTTGCAAACCTCTTCATTAAGGTGATCATCTGCCCAAACGCATCCACCCTCAATACTCAAAAGGTTGGAGAATAGCTTAGATCTGTCAGTTGCCTTATTGAGTGTGGAGACAAACTAGCAGTTAAGCTCTTTCCTAATATAAAACGGCATTCTATCTAAGAGTTAAGTAAAGGTGAAACTAACAGTTGAACATTAGGTTTAGTGAACCCTTGACCTCTGAGAAAAATTATTTTTCGTCTTGTTAGGTACTTGCAACTCACGAGTCGACCAACTTACTCTATCAATCTCAGAATCGTCAATCAATTTCTTGAATTTTTACAATTTCAGAGTCCGAAGGCAAGAATGTCCGCGAACAAATCAAAGATCATCGTGAGACTGAAATGGTTAGCCATTCTTTGCTCTGTTGTTAATGCACGAGACCCTTGACTTCCGAGGTGAGCGGAAGTGATATTGAATCTACAATTGGGGAGGGAATCGAAGCGGAAAAGAGCCGAAAAGGCGTCAGATGAAATTGAGAAAGCTTAAATGATTCCTTGCTCTTCAAGTTCTAGCAGGCTCCGAGAGTTTGCTTAAGAAACCACAGAATTGGAAGAAGGATTGTACCGAGGTAGATGTTGTATTATATTGGCTCTTTTAGCACTATCATCCGTCCAATAATCACTTTAGTAAAGCAGCAACAGTTCGAATTGCGCCTTAAATGAATCAGCCTATTTTAACAAAGGATAAAAAGGAGAGCTGGCCCCTAGTCACCTGGATTTCAAGTCTACTCAAGCTCGAAAGAAAAACATGGTAAAAAATGAATTTGGTTAAAATTCTACTTAAAATGTCGTTTTTGTCTCAAAGATGGCCTTGTATTTTGGATAGTTGGGCTGACAGAAAAAAGGTATGAATAAAAAACTTAATGGAATCTCAAGTGCTCACTATCAAATCTCATCGTCATTTGGGCTTTCCTTTTAATTAATGGAACCAAATTACTTAAAACCAGCGGTAGAAAAGTGTGGAAAATTGCACAGAATCAGTAGTCAAATGACCACTCTGCCGGAGTTGGCTAAATTACGATTTGACACGTTTGATAGAGTTTCACAAGTGCTATAGCGGCAGTGCAATGGGTGGACGACTTATAAATCAAATCTTTTCCATGGGAGAAGAATTTTGGCTTATGCTACTTATTTTCGGTCTGGTTAATCGGTACCTGATGTTCAATAAACAAGCGGTCTCCATTACCATGCCAAGTACCTGCAAAGTGAAAACAGCATCAAGAAACGCCTCTTGTTCTTATTGTTCACTGCAATATTATGGTCATCGGTTCAGCTCAGCTTATCTTGACGTAAGTTGTGGAGAGACCTTTTGTAGCTGAGTGGATCTCATCCTGGTATCGTGCGACTTTATTGTCCCTAGGGCTTGAGAATTAGAAATACAAAGTCAGATCCGGCATTTAGTGCGTACTGAAGCTGCAGTTTGCCTCTCCGTACCTATCTTGCAAAGGAGATTTCTAATTCAAACAAGCAAGTCTGGTTTCTTAAACAGAATTTTTCATCAACAATTAAGTTTTGATGCCTATGTGGCTTTGTATAAACGAGAGAAGTGTAAAGGCAATCGCTATAACTTTTAGGGTCATCAGACTATTTTGAGAATAAATTTAAATTACTTTCCTAGATTTTATAAGAGCAGACTCTGAATTTAAGATCGTACGTGTTTCAATATTTGGAAAAATTATGATGGGTCATTGTTAGACTTGAGGGACTGCAGTGTAACTTACGGGCCTTAGCTTGACCTTAAATTGTATGAGCTTCATCTGACCAGATTACCTGTGTGCATTTCGTTGTTTATTCCTTTGCTTGCTGGGGATAGAATGTTACTTGCATCCACCGCATAGATTTTTTGCCGACTCTAATCAACAAAGTAAAGTATCTAACTGTGTTCTCTCCAAAGTTGATTCTCTCCCTAGGGACATTTCATATACCACTGGTGATCTAACCCTTGAATCTTTGTGGTACATGGGACTGGGGGCTGGCAAAATATCTGAGTAAGGCTGGAAATGACAGCTAATTCAAAGAGGGAAAAATGAGACCGAGAAGCCTTCAGTTAAGTTGCCTCTAATTCTACTCGCCAAGCTGTACTGTGGATCGTCCATGTATTTCGTTTGGATAGAGTTCCGTGAATGGTGTCAAAAAAGTCCCGAAATGATCTAAAGGAATATTGATAAAGCATCACAAGCAAAGAGAAAGCAGAATTGAAAGAGGGAGTTAAAAATCTTCCAAGAACTAGAAGTGATCATGCTGAGATCGAATACTCCCATTCACAAAAGCCTCACTGTGGCCAGATTTTTAGAATCACCAATGAAAAACTGTTTAAAACATTAGACTATTAAAAAGAGATCTTTGGCAATAATAAAATTTGATGTGTTTGACATAATTCTATTCGTAATGGTTTTCTAACTCATCAGCCAGGCCGTCCTAGAAGAAATACTCAGGCTTATGTTATTAGGTTTAAGAAAAAATTGAACTATTTACCACAGGGATCAAAACGTTTTTAGAAACTTGTGTAAATACGCCCAAATATGTTAGTCCTAAAACTTTATCTCTCTCCGATTCTGACTGAATTCAAATGAACTGACATTGCTGATGAAATTGCCCAGTAAAGTTTTGCATCCTCAGCAACGTCGTATCAAAAGAATGTATAGACGATGAAGATAAGCGACTATGATTGGCTGCTCCTTGGAATTCCTCTCTTCAAAGATTGGATTTCACCAAACACATCCAATAAGTCAAGATAATTGGAATTAACCTAACGTCACTTAAATAGTGGAGAAACGATTTCAAATGGGAGATCATCAAGTTTGAAATATGTATGTATGCTGCGTGATGGAGTTTCGTTAAGACCAACTAAGCTCTGAATCAGTCGGCAATGATAATGATGAGTAAAAGACGGAAATAACTAATGTTCTTTTCGAGACCTAGAAGTATTCAGTCCGGCAGTACTGTTAATATTTTTGAGTTGAGATTAATGACATCATCTTATTTTGAGCAACTTGAAATCTGTGTTTCGCAAATGTAGTGATTCGGCTGATGGGATCTCAAATATTCCTTTCATTGCGATTTCAATTTTAACTAATGATCTCAAAAGATGGAGAAACTGGGAAACAGGTCGATGAATATCCTGCCAGGGTTTAATGGATGTAGCGTTTTAAAAAGTGCGATCTGGTGCTTTTGTCGGAGTTTCCCACGTGCTCCGTCTGCCATGAAAATGATGGTCGATCCATCAATCAGGTCGTTGTCATGGGAGAAATATTTTGACAAATGCTTCCTCTCTTCAAATGGGGAATATTGGTCCATATTTGTAAAGTCTGACTAGTATTCGGAAGTTAGTTGCTTCATTTTACTGGTATAAAAAGTTAGACGAGTTAGACAAGACGTTAGTTTCACTAAAGAACTTCTCTGCTTGTCAAGCCCTTGGAACTCTCTGTGACTCTTCATCCATTTCATCGTCCCCTTTAGTAACCTGATCAGTGATCCGGTTAATCGACATCTCTTCCTCTGATTTAAGTTTGTTGGTTCCATGCTCATTCTGCTCTCGATACATCGAAGGAATCTGCCTTTTAGTCAAGCTTATGCAGATTACCTCTCTTCAGTACTTCAGATGTCACTTTACTGAACATTTTTGCGTTATGCAAAAAGATAAAGACCAGATTGGCAGAATAAAGTTGCCATTAAAATTTCTGTTATTGGTCGCCTAAGAAGGCTGATATTTTCAAGCAACATTACAGGCAGTTGAGAATGAATTGTCCGATTGCTTCAAAAATTTTATACAATCCAACCAATTTCTAAGGCGAAAGTGAGACTGGGATATTCACTGATAATGCCCTCAAATGAAGGATATTTGCATGCTCTGTCACTGAATACTCACCGAAGATGGGGACACATTTCGAGTGACTTCATGTGCTACTGTCAGTTTTTAAGTGGTTCATTTGACATCTCCCCGCGAAGCTACATTTTGTTAAATTAAGTAAAAAAACTACGGATAAGATTACTACAATCGAAAGGGAGACAAATTCTAAAGAATAAATTTGTTGGATCAGAATCCACTCTTGGAGAAATAGGATATAAGGCCACAAAGTTTCGAAGTTCTGTCGTTGGGGTTATCGAAAGATACTGAGGACGTTGTCCTTTATGACTGAGCTCGTGACCTTTTTTAAACAATGTTCCAGAAAATTAGTGAGAAAGAACTATCTTAGGACACCTTACTCGAGGTGAAGTGAAGCTAAATGGCATTTGGAAAGTCATGAACGATGACTACTGAATTCCACGCATGTTGTTGTAAACCATACGTCTATAACTTGGATGCGTCATGCAAAATATGAGGGATCAGTTGACAGATCCTTTTGGCAGTGATTATGGATAAGTGTTGGCAAATTGAAATTTGGCGCTTTTTCCCACGTGATATGATAGTGAATGGCCGATCCATCAATCAGATTGCTATCACAAGGGAAACATTTCGACATATGCTGCTCCATTTCAGACAGGCAATTAGCCAAAAAGCACTTGATCAAGTTTTATAGGGGCTAACGTCAGGGTAGTAATCTTATCTCGGTAAACAACATTTTGACACACCAAATTTTCTTTGGCGACTTCAGTGATCGTCTATCTTCTGCGACACTCACCCCATTCCCTAAATCCACTCTGGTAACAGCTTTCCTCGTTAGCTTAAGCGTAGTGTTGTCTGCTGTAAGCATATCTTCAAGATTTCATGCGAAAGCTTAGCCATCAACTTCTTGACTAAGTGAAACTGAAGGCTAGGCACCAAAGTAGTATCCTTCTGGAAATTCCATCTTCATTTCAAGGCCAAATGGAACTGGTTCGCTTGCAAAATTTTGTGGACATTTAGGATTTTGAGCAATTTTTCATATAGATGAAACTGAATTAGTGTGACCGGCGCAGATAGATGCTTACAGAAGGAGTATTTCAATTTACCTCTTTACACAGTTTGAATTTCTAACTCCCCGGAATAATTAAAGGAATCATAAAAAAATCAAGGACCGCTGACTTACGTCCTCAATTCTCATACAACTAGAATCCAGAGAGAAGCTATCAGGCAATCTCGAATGGATCCTATTTCCGGCTATAGGATGGCAATGAGTGCTGACCACTTGGCCTAAAGGGAATAAGCTCGTGCTTGGGAATTTGAAGTAAAATTTTTTGGAACTAAGAGTCCCTAAGGCATTTATTTACTATAAATGTTAGAATCCAATGATCGTCTAATAAAATGGAGTGGAGACCGATATCCTGTTGAATCGGTTGGCTGATTCGATCAAGTTCTACTGCATTTCTCCTATCTTTGCCCCGAATTAAGATCGTATTTTGGAATATTTTCTAGGATTTTCAGTATGAAACTAATGCCAGGTCGACAAAGTTAGAATTCTTTGATTGCCCCAAAAAAACTGAGAGAATCGACAGATCAGAGTCCAAGAAAGTAGTTATCCTTTTCCAGCTGAGGCAAAGAAGCCCATTCATCATCTGCTAGTCATAATTTCAGACCAAAACAAATTTCTGCCCTTTAAGAATAGGCGAGTTTGAGGAAAATGGTTTTGCCAGGGAAATGAATAAGTCGTCTTTGCTTCACTGTGAAGGGCTTCTCAACCTTTCTTTTAAGCCGCTCTGGATTTTCATAATGCCAAATACTAAGAAAACTACTAAGGATGTTCACAAGTAGCCTTCAGAAAATCTGATTTCCTATGTTGTTTAATATTTTTGGGCGTGCTTGTTATGTCAGCAACCACCTTGAACATCTTGGGCATGCAGGTACTAGTGTTTCAAAATCGACAGTGCATGCCACAGTTCGTCTTAGTAACGGGCTCGATCAACAGTTCTTTCTCCCAAGCGTATGTTCCATGTGTGGGTATAATCACCAACAAATAAGAGATGAAATGAGTCTACGAAGTTATGCTTTCTTAGAGAGCTCATTGAAATTTGAATCGTTTGTGACATGGATTTGGAGACTCGGATTATATGCACTGAATTTATGGCAAACTCACTCACACAGACCCACTCATCTACGATTCATCCAATACCTAACGAACAAATTCATGAAAAAAAATGGTTGCAGCGACTTTTCCCTCGAGGATGGTATACAAGGATACCGTTTAGTTGAAATGAAATAAGAAATGAACTCATAGTGAGAGTCCGTCTCCGGAACGCAAAATCCCGTCCAGCTGACTTGCGAACTTCCAGCAGTGATCTGGTGAAATTTCATTCTCAACACGTATCTCATCCGCATCAGACGTGTTCATCTACTTCCGCCTGAGCCCAGATGGCTTCCCATCTTGTGGGCTCAAAGTTTATTTATCCGATTGGTCCTTTCTCCTGTCTTTATAGAAAAAAAGTCCCTGGTGGCCGGTTAGCAAAAAATAGGTGGACCTTCTCAAGACGGCGTCAAGTGAATTTGATTGAATGGGTAAATGCTCAAGATTTATGGGAAGATTACGCTTATACATTCATGCCGTTCTGATCTGATCTCGAATTCTCTAACTTCTTATTCGACATCCAGGCAACAAATCTAGACATTGGATTTGTTTTGACGCAACAGATCCCCTCTACATCGCTTGACCACTTGGTTGGCTTCATATAATACTTTATTCATTTCAAAATTTCCCCAAAGTTTTCAAATTGTAATAGTAGTAAACACAGATTTGGAATATTTTCGCAACTTTTTAAGCCGACGAGAAAACGCGACCTTAAAGCGGATTTTATTGAAACCAGTAAATGAAAAATGTCACAACGGGCTATGCGCGATAACTGCCAATATAAATAGACTGCGTGTCCACGAATTTTCTCAGAAACTCCGCTTTGCTTTGATCTTCCGACGCGGAAAGGTTAGCACGGTTAATCTCTCTTCCAAGCTGTTTGATGGAATGCTAAAAATTCATAGAGGCATTCAGTCTGCTATCGAAAAAAGTATTCCGCACGAAATCCTCAGGAAAACAATCTCCTTGACGGCTTTATTAACCCTTCTATCGTTTACTTCCTTTCATTCCAATCAACCCACGAGAAATCGGCGCCATGTAATGAAATGGAGCAGATTTCTTGAACAGCGTTGATATTTTTGGTGGAAACACAGGCCTATAGGTGTATACAATTTGCAGTAAGTAGCATCTCCATTAATTAGGTAAAAGTTCCCAGGAAAAGATATGATGAATTATGTGTGTCTGATAGTCAATGACACTATGGACCCAACACCTATCCCCAGAAGACGCTGCGCATAACACTTCATTAATTTGCCTCTTCGTAAAGAACCAATTTACTCGCGGTTAACGCATTTTCATTTAGTGTGGGAAGGATTGATTGTCTGGGATTCTGCCTACTCTTATATTCATAGATGGTGTTTGGCGAAATTCTGGGGGGCAGAAATAAGAACAAACAAAATGGACAGATTGTATCATTTTAGTTACGTCTAATCAACTTATTTCTCATGAATTTGTCTCGAGAAATTCAGCGTTACATTATCATTGACTTCAATTTAAACTAGGACTATTTAAATTGTCGTAGTGCTTGCTCATATGTTAGTTAGAATGTTCGTAATTTCACCAAATATAAGTCGATTATTAATGTGGAAATATCGATCAATCATTGAAGATCGATAAACCGTTCGGCCATGAATGCAAAATTTGCAAAAATGCTTGCGGCTAAAATTCCAATCGAGGGCACTAAGACGAAGAGGCAAATTTACTTCAAAACTCGAGCCATTTTCACTTGTTCTTTTCTTGTTCATTTTTCAGGCAATGAAGTAGTAAAAAAATAGGCATTATGGACATAATTGATGAAGGAAAAACGTCTACAATGGACTTCTTCTTCTACCTCTTTTTAATTCCTAACCAGCAGTAGAAAATGATTTTGTAAATGTAATTATTTAAGGTATTTTGTCAGTCAGTTTTTACTTTTATATGAACTATTCCTCTGTAAATTCCACTTCCTGATCGAAAGTTGGTGAGGGATTAAATCCTGACTAACGTTTCAATTTATTGTTGGGTAGGTTGTATTCTATTGAATGTGTCCTTATTTCCACTGAATGGAAGTGAGTATTTCGCGGAAAATATCTTCGATTTATGGGATGGAGCGCTGTTTTGTCGAAGCGACAAACAACTGTCGCTAGATTTGCGCAATTTATCAAAATTTGTTTCAACAATCCTGTTTGAATTAAATAAACAGGCTGAAAGCAAATTCAAAATTTAATGTAGAGTAGCTTATCTAGAAAATATTCGGTGTAATTGAGTTTACATTCATATTGAATATTACAAAATGACGTCGACTTCTACGAGCGTTGATTATTGCAGCTCTGAGATGCTTGGGTAATTACGTCAAGTACCTACTTAAAAATGTCCGTTTTGAATTCCCATGCAGGAATGACTGGGTGGGATTATGGCTGAATGTTGTCGTTGGCTTTAGAATCCGCTGTCGTTCAACTAATTAAGTGACATAGAAAACGGTGGGACATTTGATCGTCCAAATGTAATGATGAGAAATCCCTTAAATTTCCACGCTCATCCTAATTGCCACATCCAACAGTTCCAATAACCAACTTTACTCGCCCGAGTATCTCTCTAGCAATGATTAAGTGCAATAGTTTTGCGAAATCAGAATTGAGTTTCGAGGCTCTAATTCATTAAATTTAATCGATTTTATTTCCCTAAACGTGCTAAGTTATTGATTATTTTGGCGAGAACTTTACTAAATTATTGGGCCACACTAGATTGCTGCAAATCTTAGCCCAAGAGCCCTCAGTGTTTTTGTTTTTAAATTAATTCATCCAAGAGCAAACACCCCATCAAATCATTTAATATTATTTCAGCATCTCTTCTAAAGCGGAAGATATTTTATGCAAGAATGAATTGTTCCATAGCATCAAATAACCGGAAAATAATCACTGTATTTAATGATTTGTTAACTATCCTCTTATGATCTCAATAAAGCTAAAATCATTAAAAAATAGATGCAGGAAGTAGACATCTTTAACCAGTGGCAATTAATGTGGTGTAGTGATAAATCGGACGGGTTTTATTATCGCAGGGGTCAAATGGTTATGGGGTGAAAGTGTAGCCTCCTAAAAGCACACACAAGATGTTTACCTAGCTCTCTTTGCCCTATTCTGTGTTATAAAATGAATAAACGAGTAATCATATGATTTTGATCGAGAGCAAAAATCTATTTGTGGATTTTATTCAAATAATTTTTAGACAATTCCAATTGTAATTGCACATCCTGTAATAAAAACTGGACACTCTGATCTTCTTTTTGGAGAAATGACAACAATCTGACCTAAATAAATCAGCCCTTGGCAGTGATTCGAAATCGGCTCGAAAGTTAGAACCTGCCTTCAATAGAAACTAACGCTTTCCTATATTCTCGTGAAAAAATGACCGCCTACTTAAATAAAATAAGTATAATACGCTTTTCATATAATTGTAAAGTAGAGCTGCATTCAGTATTATTGTATATTTTCACCCATAAAATCATCAAATGTACTAATTTGGTTGGTCTGGAATTGTCACAATTCGCAGTAAACATTTTGAGGCCATTTTAATGGCGTAAAAAGGTCGTAGTATCCCTAGAATGAAAGGTTAAAAGCATCAATTAAGAGCCGTACAATGGGGAATATACTGAGAAATAATTTGACAAATCGTACGTAATTTCGTTTGATGGTACAATTCCTTTCTGGCATCAGATTAGTTACTTTTCCTACGTTTTCCGAAAACATGGAGGCATTGTAATTTGCTGATATCTGTTCCAATATGCAACACCTTGAAATCCACCGAGACAGGTTCCTCTTCACAAGGTGCAATATGCCTTTTCTAATCGTGGAAGATGGTTTTAAAAGGGTATTTAGTCTGACTAATAATGACATTTATAATGAGCGCTACACAAAGAAGCATGTGAGTAAATGGATGTCAGAATTCGTTTTATCTATCCAGTTCCTCAAACAAAGAAAAAAATACAATCAAAGGAGTTCTGTTATGGCTCTTTTTGAATTGGATGAATTTGTCCAACGTCCTCGAAAACCATATTTTAAATGTCGAACAACAACAAAGTCATTTGATCTTCATAATAGATTGTAGCATATGCAAATTACAGGATTGAAGAAATTATATATTGAGCCCATTAAGAATCACAAAGCGCCATCATAAAGTAAGCTAATAAAATTGCCCTCTATTTACTTGCCGACATTTTTGTACTTGAAAGGCTAGTTGTGACCCAATCAGAAGCTTTGAATAAAGCCACTGACGCATGAAATTAGAGTTTTGACCTAGTCTATTTTAGCAAAACCAGTATAAGAATCCTCCTCCTCGCATTTGTCAAATTTCAATCATGAATGAGCCTTATCCCTTGGGATTATGGGAGTACTTTCAATTTTACCTAATGGATTTCATAAGACACTTTTCATTAGAACTTACCTTCCTATGGTCACTTTGTTTTCATTGTCTAAATATTAAAACAGGCTATTATTCTCAGTAAAATATAACTGATTAAATTAATACGAGGTTCTCCAAATTCTACCTTCATACCCATAATTAAGCAGAAAATCTTACTTCTTAACTGCAGATCCATTTCCCAGATTTCAAAGGCGTTCTCAGCTTTAATAAATCTACCCGCTGTCATGCGTTAAATTGCTGAAGGATTAGTGTGAATAGTGATTGATTATTAATTATCCTACAATTATATTAATTATAGCCTGAACTTTCACTTAACAAAAGGTTTAAATTCTGGTTACGTCACCAATTCGTAAGCCGCGGGCAATATTTTTGTTAACTTCAATCTTTACAAAGCAATAAAATGGGTCAGCGATCGGCGTATCTTTCGTATTTAGGTAAGGGAACAATTTGTTTTATTCCATTAAGGCCACTTAATTTTGATCGGTATATCATTAGAATAGAGAATTTTGTTTCCATGTTGGCGTAGGGGGGGGGGGGGGGACACCAAGACCTCAACTCTATGATTTGTGAAATCTGCGAAAGTCATACCTTGGAGTTTATCCAAGTGGTACGACAGATTGTTTTGCGCAGCTAAAGTACTACGTATAAATAATGATAGAAAAGCGGTCTTTCTCGAAGAGCATTTTTTTTTCTATTCACTTTAATTGCTGATATTTTCAAACTACATGGAAGTCATCTCGTTTATAGCGGGTAGTTTTTTGGCCTTAAAAACACTTCATCAATTCGCACATCTCTTCCTGACTTTCCATCACTTGCCCAAAACACTAGCAATCAGAGTGGTTTTTAATGCCTCCTATTCCATTTCACGTATAGTTGCTCAAATCGCAGTTACTAACCTCACCCCAAGGTTATCAGCTCCATTCGAATTGGGTGAGGCTACCATTAACTTCAACCAATGATCGCCAAGTCTCTTGCCATCGGGCAACTGTAATTATGGTCACCATAACCAATGAAAGGGATACGCCCTATCATATTATTCTTTCCCTTCAACTGTGGATTTGGCTCCAAGCGATGACATTTTTTCGCTTTTGTCACGCGAATCGGTGCCTTTATGACGAGGAAATCATGGTACGTACATTCAATGCGTTATTCCACTATCGATGCAGTTTCTTAGCTAGAAGTTTTACATGATACGAAAGTGAAACTCGTTATTTACTCGGTCTATACAATTACACTTCTGTCATTTGTGTGTAAAAGTCCAGGTTAGCTCTAGTAGTTATTAAAGGTAATGAAAAATATTACTACAGTATATATCCACTTTACTCACTAACATTTGAACGTAAAATTGGATACAAAATAAACAACAAACTATATTATTCTTGCATAAAATAATCAGTTTCGTGATTTTTGCATTTGAGTAAACATAAATTAAGGCGCCAAGACTGCAAAATAAGCCTTTAATTAACACTTTCTGCTAAAATGAATACTGAATCCAATGAAACGAAATTTGGAAATTAAATGATATATTAATTAGATGCAACCGACTTAGACGTACTTGTTTTAACCTATTTACTGTGTACTTTGACTAAATCTCAATCGAAAAGGTAATTACCGGACTAGTTTATTGGCATGCTATTGCCGAGCGGAATAAATGCCACCATGCTGTGTAGAACAAACGCACGACTTAGAAAAATCTTTCGTTCAAGGAAGTTATACCCGATATAAACCAACGTGTCCGCATGATCAGTAGGTGCGTTGGTAGTTCAAACTCTTAGAAACTAATCTACAACGAAGAAGTGAACGGTTTTGTCTACTGAAACAATACAAACAAAGTATTATTGGGAGAATCTAGTGTTCATTCAATTATTTGTTATATATTACCTACCTACCTACCTACGAGTCACTTCGAAATTTGAAGATGATTTTGGATATTTGATTAAAAAAATGAAGTTTGTCATATTGCTTAGGGTATGAAAAATAAGCTAACTGACTGATGGTAGGTTTATTAAGATTAAAAATGCATTTGAGAGCAGGTAAAGGGGTCTACAGAGAGAGTATCGCGCTTGGGTTTGCTCGATCCGCTCTATCGCAAGTGGGTTTCGACTTGAATTAGCTTTTGAAAGTCGCATGTTTATCTTTCATTTATTATCAATTTGGCTCAGGTACCGCTCATTTCACACTTTGAGTAAGTATAAAATCGAGAGCCTAGCTTAATGACAAAAAAATTTATCTTATATAAATAGATGAAAGCAGTGCAGAGTGTGAACCCCTTACTTATCAGCTGAGCAGAGTTGGTAACAATGGATTTGAAGGAAATATTTCGACTTGATTGCATTCCAACGGAGAATTACTGGTATTTAACACAACGCTACTTCAACAAATAAACAAGAAAACTAATCTGTCCCGTGAACATTTTTGTGCTAAAGTTTGCATTAATAAATTTATTACTCATGTGAATACTTTAAAAAGTAATTTATCAGGGAGCTACCATTTGCATTCGAAGTCGGGAAGAAAGTACTGCAACCACGCCCAAGTGTGGGCTATTATCAAGCCATTTCTAATGTATTTTTAAGTCAAATTTATTTATTCAACTACGAAATGAATCAGATGTAAAGATTTTTATTGAGTAAAAAGGTAATATCTTTATTTTAGGCTGCTCACAATCTTACTCCAAACCAGTTGGAAGGTTAGTCATTTATTTGCTAATGCTTTATCAAGTACTTCAGACAAGTTGCTTAGCTCTGCAAACTGATAAAGAGGATTGAAGTATATTTCTTGCGTATAAAATAAATAACAGTTAAATAATGGAACTATAAGTGAAGAAGGTGTTTTGGTGCGCGTTGGATAAACGAAATTATTAATTTCAATGAATGCTTAATACACTGATGATTAGTAACAACAAGAAGATGAGGCCATTGAGATGTGGATCATTGGCTACAATATTTCAGGAATAGTTTGAGGCGTAAATGATGCTGCAAGGCGAAAACATACTGGCGAATATTGCAATACACCTATCACTGAATTCAACGGGGTTATCTAAGCGTTAGGATTCAAAATCAGACCTTTAGAATGTACTCTAAACTACGTATTTAACTATGTATTTAACTACTAAGAATCTACTAGATGTAAGGGTTGAGAATCACTATTTTCAGATTTAAAAGGCCCTAAGCACTAGAGTTTCGTATTTCTCATGGCTACCACAACTACGGTGGTATTAACAAATGATGAAATATTCTCTTTAATTTAGAGTTGCGCGATATTTTCAACTGCTTTGACACAGACGGAAATGGAACCATAAGCAAGGAAGAGTTCGCCCAAATCCTCAGCGTCGTTAGCTTGGATCCGTCTTCGGCACAAATAAAGCTATTGATGAGCCAAGTGGATATAAATGGTCTGTCCAAGATTTATTTGCCAAATTAAAATCTTTTTTGCTGTTTACTTGAATTTTCATTCAGGTGATGGTCAAATAGCATTCGACGAATTTGTCGAGTGTTTCGGCGCTAAAGAACTAACTACCACTCCCGATATGGCAACTTTACGGGAAACTTTCCGTGTTTTTGACAAGGTAAAATGAACGTTATAATTTGCATCAGATGAATAAATGATTTAAAGTATTGTGGATGATTTATTAGTTTTGATTATCCGCATTTAAGTATTTTGAAAGAGTATTAATGTTTATTGAATGGAGGAATAGAAAGTGAAACTGACCAATCATCCATTAGGATGCATGAGTCAATTTAGTGCATTATTTCGCCTTCCACGACTTCCGACCTTGAACGACTGCTTTTTCCATACAGCTGCTTTTAGGACATCTCCTTAACACAGTTCGTTCTCAAATAAACTGGTCCCTTCAGGGAGAGCTCCCATTCCTTCCCTTTGCGGTTGCTTTAGAGCTGTCAAATTGAGGCTCATAAATGGTTTCTGCAATCAAACCTCTAGGTAGCCCAGTGGCAGACGCAGGCTTTTATGGCTGGCATTTAAAAAAAGTATTTTCGTAATATTTAGGCGGTGACAACCTATGATGGATGATGTTTCCTTTTTTAGGATGATGATGGTTATATCACCTCTGTGGAACTTCAAACCGTTCTCCAGCAAATGGGCTTAGACGTTACTGGTTAGTTAAATCGATTTCTAACTCAATGCTCAATCAAATAAATTTGACCATACTTTGGGAGTGAAACGTGAAGGTTATAAATTTTAAAAGACGGTAATACGGAGAAACGTTGGATGCATCTTTGTTTGAAAGAATTTCTAGAATGTTCTATGTAACCATCATGAACAGTAGGTTAGCGCAGGGCCACCCCTTGTTTTATTATCGAGGCAACAAATTGTTTATGCATAGGCTTTTATCCAGCATTGCCGGTACTGTTTTAACGATGGTCTGTCCGTATCGCAGTTAGGTTCATAGAACGATTGTAACTTGCTTTTCACACTCGCGAACCCGCATCTCCGGCAGTGATCGAGATTATTTAGTCGGGACTCACATGTCATTGTCTTGGTCTTTATAGCTCCACGTTAGGACAAGTTGTGATTGACGTTTATTAGTCATGTTGTTAGACTTCCTTAGGCTCAAGTCTGATCTGAGGGGTCTATTCCAAAAAAATGTCATATTTAGTTGAAATACAATGAAGTAGTCCGACTTGTTCGGCAACATCACCGTGTTCCGTTTTGTGGCTTACAGGCCAGGTATGCCCGGAGTCACGAAATCTGTCTATAACATAAAAGAACTCCCTGAGATCTCGCTAGTTAAGGAAATACATATTATTTATTTCAAGTGCTAAAGTCTCAACATGCGTGGTATTCAAATGTCTACCGTTCGTACATTCCTGACGTCGCAGGCACTCGGAAGAATGGGACAAATATCGTGTTCCAAAAGATGGTGACTGGGTCAATTAAAAGCCGACATTGATCACAACACTCCACTCCCTCTTTTTCTAATCGACTCAAATGTTTAAACTCAAAATATCTGCTATTGATCTCTTCAGACGTACATATGACATTTAACCGCGTTTCCTTAATGTTTATCATAGGTTGTAGTGCTTGTAGTCTCCGAAAAGCAATAAATATGTCAATTGGGCATTTGTCACTCTTAACTTTGAGCCAATATGTAGATTTCGTACGAAAAACCGTGGCTCATAAAATAATTAGGAAAAAAAGTTGCCAAGCTCATTGAAGTTGGTCGGTAGTACAATTTAAAACCCAAGGAGTGAAGTGGAAGGTTTTTCGTGATGACGAATTATCCGAGTTTAAAATATCCTGATGCCAATGCAAACAGTGGAGTTAATTTCGGTGAATTAGGTCTTTAGCCTTACAAGGAGTTCAAAACGATGGAAAAATATCTATTTGAACTCAATACAACCTTCTGCTAGTGGTACTTTAGCTGTTGAGCTCTTTTGTTTGTTGACTATTACGAGAACCGTTTCAGGTGATTCAAGAAGTAGTCTTTGGGTATAAAATGGTTTGTAGTAGTTTGATGTGGACTTAAACGCTATATTTCCTGGCCGATTTACGATGCATCATCATCGTATACGGCGCTCCAAGACGCTCTTCGTGGTTGTACTCTGCTATTGCAACTCCGCACCAATAGCATCAAAGTTGAAATACACAATGTTTGGGGGGCTAATGAGCTGAATCGACTGGTTCCTTATTTTATTGACACTTGCACCATGTTGACATAAGCAGTACATTGCAATTTTCTGGAGTGATCGCTATTAAAATTTGACTTCCCATAATATGTCTCCCTTCTTACTAAACATTGACTTAAGTCCAACTAATTCAGTTAAGACGCTACCTAAAAAATTTCCATTTCCATAAGAAATAGCAATCTATACCCGCAAAGAGGGACAAAATTAATTGTGCTGAAATCTTGGTATATGAGTTATCGAAAATTGACTAAATATAAAAAAAAACTGATGAAACATTGATTATAATTATCTCAACTTTAAGACTGTTTTTCCTGTTAATTACTTTATCAAGGTCATTTGCATCAAGTTTCCATTGAATTTTAGGGAGCGAAGCAGCTGACATACTCTCGGAGGCAGATAAAGACGGTGATGGGCGAGTTACTTTTGAAGGTATGGTAAATTTTCTACTTAAATTTATTTAAGTAAAGTATTATTATATTTCTTCATTAAACTATCTCAAAACATCTTCTTTTCAGAGTTTAAGAAAATGATTTATGAAACGCCATCTAGCGAACAGGGTACTTCATCTACAGACTAAAGGATATCGTTTCCCTTCTAAGAGATTATTGTCGATTTTATCGTTCTACTGTATAAATCTACTATGGTTTCTTTTGTATAGTGACGAAAATTTTGAAAAATCATTTTTCGGTAGTTTAACGCATCTTCACCCTGATTTCAGAAGTTTTATGACCGAAACAATAGTTCTTCATCAAAAATTTTGGGAATTTGCATTATCATTTAAATATTCACCCTAAATTTATCGGATTTGCGGAAAGTAGGCTTTGGTTTGACAATATTTAGAGATACAAAATGAAAAATTACGATGATATATATATATATAAGTGAACTGAGAGGCCAACATGTGATAAGATCAACAAAACCTAAATATTTAAAAAATAACACTTTCGCTTGCGTGTTTTGTTTAGTCAGTTTTAATTCATTTGTGCTAGAAGCGATGGGGCAAATCGAGGATATCGAATCGAGTAGGTTCAAATCAAATCACAGTTTATGGTAATGAACAAATAAATGCGTAAAGATTGCACAAATTAGAGTCATCTTTGACTGTTGTCGTTCAGACTCATCACTAGACTTTTAAATACAAAAAGGCATTTGATTATGTTGCATTCTGCTTTGAGTAGGATCATTAAAATGGGAAATTTTGACAAACATGCGAATTTTCAGCCAGTCTGTGAACTCGTTAATTGGTTTTGAGTGGAAAAGCTGTCAAAGAATTGAATGAGCAGATGAAAGGTTTGGTTCATACACAAAATCGGCGATTCGATTGGTTGATAGATTGATGAGTAAACATGGGAGATTAAAAAGATGTTCATACATCTTCTCTTGTGCCAAAGATGCCTGAGTCATGCAGCGCTAGACGGTCCATCACAGAGTTTCGATGTCGGTGCTTAAATGAAGTCGCAATAGTCCGCATATAGAATTATTGCTAAGCGGTTATTCATTCAGGACTGACCATTGCATCATGGTTAGCGGAATCACATGGCTTGACTGAATTCGCCATTTGTTTTGACATTATCGCCTATCCTGTTTTAAGAAGAAGTGGATCAGAGAGGTGGGAGGCCATCTGTGTGGACAAGATTTTGCAAATAATTCCAGAACTGTACGCGGTGAACGAGGCTCCCTTCGGGGGCAAGAGGTTGGTACAAATTCCTAAGATGCTGAGAGACGCGTTGAGGATGCATTAGATTTCATCATTTCCATATTTTGGATATGTGATAACGCAGGTGATATAGTGAAGAAAGATGCCTCTTCACCTTTGCCAATTGGGAAATTAGTGTTTGGCCACTCATTTGCAAACCAGCAAGTATCCGGGTGGAGTAATCGTTTCGATAACTGGATTTGTGTCGGTAGATTTCTAAATTAGGTCTATTCCACGGGCGCACTTCTATTTAACCACATGACCGGCAATTTCAAAAAGCAATTGCGAATTTCGCTAATTTGATGAGCAGCACCATTCAGCCTACAGCAAATGGGAGACGGCTCTGGAAAACGTCTGAAAAATTTACTAAAAGCCTTTTTGTTTCAGCAAACAAATATTTTAAATTCACATCAATTCTTCGGATAACAGATAATAAGATAATTAATGAAATAACTACAAAGCTTGGACCCCGAGTAAACACCTATTCGCTGAAGGTCAAATATAACGGTTAGAGGTCAGTGATTTCGCTCACTGTCAAGACTAGTTCTAAGAAATTGCTAATTTTAAAACAAGCTCTCTAGAAAGAGTCCTTAGGGTTCTATTATTACTTCAGTGACCAACTTTTGACGTCAGTTAACAGCCCTATTTTTACCGAGATAGCGATAAAAGTGAGACATTCTCAATTAAGTAGACAAATCTTACAAACTGGCCGGGGAGGGGGAGGGGGAGGGGGAGAAGACAAAGAAGTCAGTCAGAAGGCTAATAAAACGTCGGACAAAGCTGTTTACAAGCTAGTTTGAGATGATAATTTGTATGAGTGTCATAATATGAGAGAAACGTCGGCAGGAGGTAGGAATTCACTGAAGTGGGAATCTGTGCTCTCATTACTAATTAACTGGGCCTGTTAGAAGACCTAGGGTCTCGTATCAACATCGGGGGATGTCAGAATGCGGTGCATAAAAGGCCGGATTCAAGGACACATTGAAGGCGGAGAGTCAGACTATTCTACTCAGACGCACATTACTAGGCTCAACAATAAAGCCGAATAAGGACTAACTAGCTCAGTCAAGCGTGTCACATTCTTTTGCCTATTAGTGAATCCTTCAAGGTAATATATACTTTGCTTTGTTGTGCTGGCTTGCGCAGAAGGGGAAGGTATGCGGCTACTCGGTTTCCTCTTTGAAGTTTGCAACTCTTTTATGCTTCTCCCTTGTCAACCCTTCTGCAAGCTCAATTCTTTTCGGGCACACTACAATTCTCAGAAATTTTGACACTAATTACAGACACTAGCCAATGCTACTATTTTCCCATTCTTGTCATTATCTTAATTTCCGACATACTAAGAGCTGTTGCTCACGTTCATGTTGGTAATGGTTCGAGCCAAAGGGAATAAGATAAAATTTTGGTGCCTCTTCATCCTACAGTAACACTTTTTATAAGATGAGTTGGTTGAGTTCTCCGAAAGTGGGACCAATCATCCTTCAGTCAGCCTAAAAATTGATACTACTTCGTTTTGCGCACCCAATAGAATTGAAAGGACAAATGGAAAGCGATTATGATGGGCTTATTTATTTCCTTGACATAACAATGCTTGTATGTGTCTAGAAAATTAATATAAAAACAGCTGCTTGAGTGGTTTATCCTTAGCCTGGCTTCGTGAGAACTGGAAGAGCTCACGAATCTGAGAATGGAGGAAATTTCTCACGCGTGGGCGGTTGGCCGGGTTGTTCGACGTAGTCTGTCTGTGTGTCAGCATTGGGTGTGGTGTAAGACCAAACCAACGGCTGACTCCTTAATAAAACAAGCATAAATAGATTAATTTTATGCTATTAAACGACAGTGCTTTTACAGTATTTACTTTGGAAAAATAAGCAGATAATTAATGACATTAAAAACATTCAGTGATTTCATTCTGCTTCTATATTTTTCGAAATCTGAAGCTAAAATGTGGAAAGAATTCAAGAGGTTCTTTCTTGGTGCATTGCTTTCCCGATTCAACCAGGTATTAAAATCCTCTCACAGAGTATAGCCTTTTCCAAGCTCCATCTTCAAACATCGACCTGGTCAGTCATAGCACTATCATCTAACGTCCACTTGAACCCCTACCTTCAAGCTTGAAGACTCCATGCCAATTAAATTAATGCGAAACTGATTGGACCTACTAAATCTCCCCGTTACTTGGTTACTAATGGCTCATAAGAAATTTTCCATCCTGCCTTTTTGAGGTAGAAGACTGCTGATGGAACTTCACAGGTTATCTCGCCTAAAAATTAAATTAGTTAGTGAATAATGCAAATACGAGTTCAATGACTGTCCATCACTTACACAGTTACTGCGGTTACTGCGCAACAGAGATCAATCGGATTTTAATGGGGATATTGTGTCCTTTAGCATCGTAAAACCATGAAAATGGTTCTGTCAATTCACATTCACCGTTCTGCATTACACTGCCAATAAGTACTTTTTATCTGCATGATCTGGGTCAAATAAATTAGTAAACTCACGTGTGGGCACAATACAAGACTCAACAATCAATTTACGGGGCTCAAATAATTACCTCACGCGACTATTTCGATACAGTAATACAGCGAATCTTGTCATCGTTCGAATGACTGTGAAACTATTGAAAATAAATAGGATTGTTAACCCAACGTAATATAGTCTGCAACCATTAGAGGGATCAAACCAAAATTCTAGAAAACTGACGCTAACCAAAAGTTCTATGAGGATAATTTAAAATTCTGGTTAGCTTCATGCCTACCGGCAAATACTGCTATAAATTATGAAACCGAATATTTACATTGATACAAAAAATTATTTGTTAGACTAAAATAGTCATAATATGCCTCCAACGTCACACATTATGATTTCCATAACTGAATAAGGGTGTTGATGGAGTTGGGCGCTTACAACCAAGGGAATTGATCATTGATGGCATACTTAGACCACCAGTTAAATATAGTAAGTCGTTTCTAAAAAAAATTGAATTGGGATAGCCAAACTTTCTTTACCTTAGAAATGGTGAGCTGCCCCCAACGGGAGGACTTTGATGAATTTAAGTACCTCAATGGATCTAAAACAACATGAGACATTTCAGACTATTTGCAAAACAGTAAATCAATCTCACTTCTACCGATTTTGTTGTACATCGGCCTTTGCTTCTGATTATTAAAGACCCATTGGGTTAACTTCTTCTGTCATTTCCAAAATTCATCCCTATTAGATTCTATCCGTCCCCACCTTTTCGCAATTTTGGTTAGCGTTCAGCGACTATCAATTCTTTAATCTATCAGCAAGTACGATGCTCCACCAAGTACTTTATACTTAGCCCTATTGACCAAATCATTGGCTTCCTTATCTGTTTTATTTCAGCAATTTTGAATGAATTCACACTTATTTTGCTCAGAACTTGCGCTACTCCATCACTCGAGTGACTTTGCCCAAAACTCCAGATTCATTTACATAATGCTGGCATATTTATATCGTTCATCAGGAAAGAACGGAGAAGCACAAGGGTTTTGTTCCACTTGGTTAAATTTGTCATAAGTAATCATTCGATCTCTTTAAACGATTATTTCTCTCACACTCTCGCTTGTCTTTAGCTGCAACATTGACAACCCAACACGTGAACTTTAATTTTATTTTTGACTGAGTGATCACCGCACGCACTAAATTGATCCATTCATGACATTAGGCCTTAACCAATATAAGGTGCAAATTGTCGGGTTACTCCTCCTCTAGGTAAATTACGTATCAATTCTGATCTCTCTTCTTGTACGGAGTTAAAGAAAAAAAATATTAGTCATTTGAAGCGTACTATTTGAATTTAAAGTTGTCTACACTTGCTGGATTGACCTACTAGATAGGCATTTCGTGCAGTCGTGCGTGTGGCATGGATGCGGATACTATAAGATCATTGGCTAGTTGCTCCACAGGACCCACCAATCCCCACAAAACGTGTTCAAATGCAGCGTTCGCACCTAACTGATGGAATGCAAGCGTTGGTTCGTACAAGTCAAGGATTCGCTTCGGCGACATTTCAAGTCTGACACAGCTTGTTTATTGATTTCTGCATTGACAAAGTCTTAACTGGAGCACAGTTGATTGATATTTATTTCAGTTAAGTTGTAATTCCTTTGGGAGCATGTAGATCTCAATATTTTGAGAAATTTTTTTCCCACCTAAGAAAACAGCTCATAACGCAACCACAAGACAATAAGCACCATAGATTATTATGGTAAAAGAAATTGCTAATGATTTTGGATTAGTAAAATATTCTGATTGGCACGAGCAGACGCAATCAATCGTCAAACACTCTCTTGGTTTTATGCCTTAAAAGCGTTTGGAACCCGTGGCTTAATGGATTTATCAAAGTGCCGATTGCCTAATATTAATTATACTAACGGAAGTAGAAGTAGTAATTCTTCTTTAATGGCCATTATTTAATGCACTTATTAATGTCAATGCTCAGGGATGTTAATATCACAGATTGAAAGCACAAAAAGCCAATAAGGGACCAATCACGTAGACTCGGTGCTCGTTTAAGATGTATGATCCCTTCAGTGACAGTCCGAAAATTTCGTCGTCCAACGTACTTTTCGTCCCCAGTCTCCATCAATCAAGCCAAGGTTGCACTGACAGCCTGGTAGACAGCTTTAGGTAATTTCTACACCTTCCACGGTTCCATTTGGATTGCAGATGCTGTCCACTAGGAGTACCAGTGATGCCCTAGGAACTTGAGGAAGCTAAAGACGATTTCCTCGAGAAACTATCATTGGTTTTAGATTTTCATTCTCTTTAATAACCTGGTAAGTTCTGTTTGAACGGAGAATAAAGTGCTGGATTAATTCAGGGGTTATGAGCAATCAGGGATTGGCACTATACAATGTCCGCCACACTCTCGAAGCTTGACTCAATGAAGTCAATTGTGTTTTTATTTCTTAAGGAGAATTTGGGAATAACACAGCCAGCAGCAAACCCCGTTCTATATTAATGGGAAGATTTAATCACTTCACCGCTGTAAACTATACCTATTTTTGTCTACAGGAATGTTTATCCCGGACGCTTACCTCAGAATGAAGCTTTCCAACGATTTATTTCCCCTTGTTTGGTTTTCACGGTAAATTTAAAAGAAGCTCTTGTCACAACTTGAAAAGCCAAATAAAAAGTGATTAATCCGGTTTATTTTGCCATAAATAATAATCACTTATCACAGATGATCAGCGTTGCCAACTTCGTTCCACCAATCAGAAGCCGATCCACATACTAGAAGCCAATTATCATAGACCAAGAAATTCCAATTCCTCGCCTCCAATGAAAGGCAGCAAGTAGCATATCTAATGGTTGAAATAAGAGTGAGTTGCACGTTCTTACCCAAATACTCTTCTTAACCTTTAAACCAGTGATTAATTGCACTGGTTGATGCTACTGAAAAGTGGATCGATGTTATTCCCCCTAAGATAAGAATTGGAAGAAAAATTTCTTGATTAAACATAAGTTGTAAAAAAGCGAAGACACTGCAGACCTGAAATTTAGTTTCAATAAATGCCAGGTCAAATAGCCGGATCCCAATGAAATCCACACAAAAAACGAAGGAAGGACTTCGAATAAAGACGGTAGTCTAAATATCAGGCGCCATTCTGCCCAACTGAGACCTCAAGATTTAGAGATATGGATAGAAAAAACGCCACTCATCGTCTTTCAGTGACATGTCGATCATCAGTTGCATCGGATAACCGAGAGACTATTAACTTCCAGCTACTGCGGAAGGCCTATGCTTACATTAATAATTCCAGGAATAAGGTGAGGACAATTATGAGACTGTGTTCAGTCCATTTTTACTACTAACTAGCATAGCATCCAAATGAAGGAAAGCCTCACTTCAAGAAAAAGAAAATACCATGAAAGTATTTCAAGGTGCCACCAAAGTGATGATCCACCATGCATGCAATGGGTTACCAACGGTTTCATCCTTAAAGGCCGATTTTTCTAAATATTCATCCCTTTGAAGACCGGGTGATAATCACTGATCTTACAGGCATGTACATTACTGTTACAGCACCAGCATGGTGTTTCGATTCCCGGAAACGACTGCATCTTTATCTAAACTACACCACCTCGAAAGATAACCATAAAATAACAAAGCCTTCGTAGAAGAAAGTACATAAAGTTCAATATCGATGATATCAAAAAACAAGTTTTTCCAGGTACTCCGACATGGCCTTTCCATCCCTTTCTAGCCAATCAGCATTGATTCTCACGGACTCCAAAATCTGCTGAATCGCTCGTTGGCAGGGTAATTCGTGAGAATCTAGGAAGTCCTGGAACATGAATGAAAATAGCATGAAGTTCGATCAATTGTAACAAGAGACCCAGGATATTCATTTAAATCGTCTCGCCGTTGCTAGAAACACGCACTGATTGCAACAAGGAGGCGAGACAAGAAGGGGAATTTATACCGTCTTTCACACATTTTAGGGAAGAATCTTGCACAGTACGATCTTTGAAGTTTGTTTGGTACAAACTCACTCTTGAAAGCGAGATGATTCACTTTTTTAAAGTCAATTTAGACCTGTTAAAACTAGCACCTAATAGGAAGTCAAACACTTGAGCTTAAGACTGCTTCCGCTACGTATCTTTCATGAGACTGCCCAGTTTAGCAAATTTCTGCCATCAGAATCTCCTCTGCCACTTTTTATATGCCATACATCTAGTGGAGCTAAGCAAGGGTCACAGGACAGAGACATAATTTTTTTGAAGGTCCAAAGGTTGAAATAAATATTTAAGTAAGAATGTGCAACTCACTCTTATTTCGTCATGGCGTTTCATTGAGGCAAAGTTTGCGGCAGCACCCTAGAAGTAGAGAAAAAGGTTGAACAAATCATCCACAAGATGCTGCCAAAATTATTTCAACGACAAGCCTTCAAGACGCGGGCCAGGAGGGCAGTGGTAGCCAGATCTTGTGTCAGCGTATCGATTCTAGACTGGAAGAAATTCCAAAGAGCACGGCGACCCGCAGCAGAACCACTAGCACCCAGGAGTACGTGGTACCGATCCTGTTTTCGAACAAAGTTTGCAAACGTCAAGTCAATAACTCTGCTAAGCAGCTGCGGATTTTTCGTTGATCCCAGACTCGAGAGAATACGAACTCGTTCATCGTTCATCAAAGCCCGTTCATGCATCTATATCAGCATCACAAAGGCATTTAAAATAGTTAATGGGGAGCACTAAGTGGTTATTAAGACGTAGCACTCACATCAAGTAACATGTTAAACTCCTTGTCCCCCCCACCTCGCATGCACATGGCATAGACAGCGGTTCTGAGATCAGCTGGAATGAGTTGTGATTGGTCAGGGGTTTGCCCGATAGGCACAGAAGTGACTGCTTTATAATGACGCTCAAAAGCTTCGCGAGCTTTAGTCAGGACAACTCCATGTCCAACACGACCCAGAACGGAGATTATTATCGGCCGAAGAAGGAGTTCATTACATGTATCCGCTGCATTTGGTTCAAAACCTATCTTCTCATAAAGCGGTAATGCAAGTTCAAGATATAGTTTTTGCAATCCACAAAGAGCTTTAGATGCCTCTGGGAAAACCAAATCATCACCTTCTGGATAGGAGGCCTCTTCCAGTAGACATCGAATTTGTCTCAAACCATCGGATAGAACCGACCAGACAGAGTGCCTGGTTTCTCCGACAAGTACTCGACAGAAATCCAGTACTTTGACGGTTCCCTGAATACCAGCTCTGGCTAGAGCGAACTGATCGTCAAGGAGGCTGATTCGGTCTCGTTCTGGAATGCTTCCTCTCTTCAGGGCATCCATGATACCCTTGGTAAGAGTGGAATCGTAAAAGACTCGATAGAAGTCCGTGGCGTCGGGTTTAAGCCGGACTTGGGGTGGTGCAGACTCGGGAAGTGGGTAAATCACTTCTTTGGTAAAACCCTCGGGCGATATATCAACTGAAGCCTTTGAAGGCGTGGCAACTTTACGAAGAAGAATCTTGGAGGAGTCGTCTACCGCGCAAACGTTCACGGGAAGGTGCCAGTGATAGGGTGACACATCTGGAGAGCAAAAAGAACATCGAAGATATCTGTCACTAATGCCCAACCATCTGGCTGGTCGCGTTTCTACTCAAAGCGACGCTAGTTTGACGTGAATCACGCTAAAAAGTAGCCACGAAGACTCATATAACGTATAGACAAGAAAGTAGGTGATGAATTTCAATCAGCCTCCTTTAGACAAAGAATAAATCATAGGCTCCAGCGAGCCATTCCTTCCAACGCTTTGATATTGTGACCCCACCACGATTAAAGAAATAAATACACCTTTGTCGGATGACACTTAGCATTTGCTAAATGAAAGAGCATGGGCTGGCATGTTGAATCGGCAACCAAGAGACATTAGATCTTGAGGTAGCGGAACCAGGACGTAAAGAGAGTGCATAAAAGTTTGAAAATAAAGAGAGAAAACAAGTATGCACTTATTTTTAAAACATCATTAATAATTTAAATGCTTTTACATACTTTAGTAATAGTTCGTCAAGCTGAAGTGGGTTTAATTATGACTGAAAAAGTCAGTTGAAGGAGGGAGGGAACGAAAATACCTCTAATACGGCAAACGTCCCTGACGCAATGATTATCCAGGGCATATAATAATCGATTCCAGACTTAGGTCAAGAGGCAAAACAAACCCTGGAGACTTCCAGTAAGGTTCCCTACGATCTCATCTTCCAAGTTATCGCAGATTAAGTCTATGAGAATTGCCGATAACTGAGGCTGAGTGATCAACAGATATGGTTAAAGGGAGAATAGGGTGTGGAATACACTGAAGACCTGGATATGATTACCTCTTCAAAATCGGATATCGAAAAAGCTACGTCTATGTCTGTAATGTGCATTGTAAATGACTATCATGCAGACAGTTATGTTAGAACTAGAAGCAAATTAGCGGGAGCCTAGAACAAAAATACTGAGAGTAGGTGGTCGTATCACAAGAAAAATATGCATTTAACTATCTTGAATCTGTCTTGGATAAAAATGGGGCTATTGACAAAGCAACAGCAGTCTTTTAACCACCTTTTTGAGTTCAGAAGGCAGCTTAAGGAGGGAAGAATTATCAATCACATCACTGCTCTTTGAATACCAAACGGAAGGTTACTTCAAGTTCTAAAAAGTGCTGTGGTGGCTGAGGAGACTTAAAAGGTCATTTGTGGCTTCCAAAATAGACAGCAGACTTGAATCTAATAATAAACTTTAAAGAGCGGAGTAATGAAATGAAAGGAACCTCAACACAAACATAATCAGGGCGATTGAAAACGCCCTTAGTACAGTTCAAAGTTCAAATTCAATGAAGACAGAAAACTCGATACTTACCCTTCGCAGCACTTCTATCCGAGAAAAATCGACGTTGATTTATTCCAATAGAATAAGTTCCATCGGGGGCCTTGATTAGGCGAACGTAGACCACAGGATAACCGGTCTGTTTAGTCCATAGAGACATCAATTCGTTAATATTTTGAATACCACTTGTCTCTAGGGCTGTCCAAAGATCTTGGGTCTTGGCATTAGAATACTTGAACCGCTGGATGTAATTACGTAGACCAGTTTGGAACATCTGGGAAGTAGAAATGCTTTTTTTGAAACAGGCCCTCTTGAAAGAAACCTTTCAAAGGGGGTAATGATTCAACTTACTTCAAATCCCATATAGTTTTCAAGCATACGGATAACACAGCTGCCCTTCTGATACGAAACGGCATCGAAGATCTCTTCCACATCATGAGCGGCCACTATTTCAACCTACAAGAATGTGTAATAAATTGGCGAAAACCTTAAACTGCTAAATTGGTCAGATATGTAGAAAACGAACCTCAATGGGATGACTACTTTTTAATTCATCAAGGCCTAGGGCTCGCTTATAGTCATTTGTCACGAAGGATGTCTACAAGCAAACGAGGGAGGTGAATATTAAGGAAGTGTGGAATGGATCATTCTGCAGAAATGGGAAATAAGTAAAGTACCCAGATATCATATTCCGGGAAGCAGTGGTCCACTGCCAGGTGCTCGGTCCAAGTTGCGAATCCCTCGTTGAGCCACAGATCGGTCCACCAGGACATGGTGACTAAGTTACCGAACCACATGTGGGCCAATTCGTGGGCTACTGTCAGGGCGACTGCCTGCTTGGAGTTTAGGGAGGAGTTGACCGAATCAATCAACAATGCAACTTCTCTGAAATGGAGCCGAGGAGAACACAATTAGAGCTCATAAGTTGGTATTACTTAAAGGGGACTCTAGTAACGGTCCACCGTAGACTATAGAAGACACTACCAACAGCTAACCATAAAGAATATTTTTTTAGGTTAGATTCAATCAGATTGAGAATTGCAACAATAAGTTCAAAACACACCTAGGCTTTCAAATATGCCTTGGAGGTTAACATAACAGTTCTATGAACAAGGTCATGCCCGATGACGGCAGTGGCTCTTTGAAACGATGTTTCGCTAAGCTTGAGCAAGATCAAAACCTAGAGATTTTAAAATACGAGGTTTAACTTATTAAAATCAGCAGATACGCATCAAAACAGTAGACATGGCAGGTGGAAATCAAATAAAATACAAAGAAAAATATAAGCCCTATTGCCGTCGTACATAGAACTTGTAATCAATGCAAAACTATCTCTAGGCATAGTTTAAGCTAAATATGCGGACAGAATAATTGAATACCATCAAGATAACTAAACGTATTGTCAAGTTCGTGAAAACGAATGATTATGAGCAAGGGTGCTAATCCATATTCAACGTTTAAGAGCCTGATTAGACTGAATTTTAAAATCGACCCATCTATAAAATAACTTATATACCGATAAGTGATAAGACCCCAGTTCTCCATAGCACCACAACCGAAATCCGGAATTGCAATGAGGTCCAGCTTGGGAAGAGGATAAGCGGCTCCGAACAATTCGGCATAAAAAGGAAGGGTCTTTGTAGCCACCGCCAAGGCATGTTGGCCGAAATCCTTTTTGCCCAAGGGTGTGTAGACCCTAACTTCAATGTATCCATCCAAGTTCTTTCCTCCATTAGTGATACAGGAAGGATTAGCAGCCTTCTCAGATGGTACCCAAGCTGAAATATACTCAAAATCGCCGACGACCATAGCGACAAGGTATGTTGACATAAATGGAGTTCGGTCGAAAGTGACCTTGACGTAGTTATATCCATCTGTGGGTTCAGAGAAACCCTCTGGCGTTGGTACGATCTCGCGAGATATCTCCGGCTGCAGAAGAAAAGAACTTGTACTTCAACGAAATCGGATAATATGATATAAATGTTAAACGAACCATGTTGGAAAGAATAACTTTGTTTTCTAAGGCGACAATACTGATATCAAAAGTAGCTTTTCTATCAGGTTCATCCATGCAAGGAAAAGCTCGACGGGCATAAATAGACTGAAAATTGAAAAACATTAAATAAATAAATAAGTAGATAAAATACAGAATCACGTGAAATCACCTCGAACTGAGTTGCAAGAATATTAATTTCATTGCCTTCAGCATCTTTATAGGTGCTGCGATAAAGACCCAACATGTCGTCACTGAACTGTCCATGAAAGGCAAATTTTAGTGTTCCATTGCCGACAGGGACACCATTAGAAAAATCGAAGAATGCTAACTCTTGCGAATTGTCCAATGAAACGATACCGGGAGCTACGTTTGTAATTTAGAAACAACGGAAGCTTATAAATCTTACCTCCTTCGAATTCGACGCCAGTGATTTCAAGACCCTTGGAATTAAATAAAATTTGGTTTGTTGGTTCCAGCACCTATGTCAGAAATGCGCATGATTTAGACTATAAAGCTTAAAGGAACAGGTAAAGAAATAGAAGAAGCAAAATTTAAAACTAGCCTTTAGTTCCACCTGTTCAAAGCCATTAAATGAGAAATCAGAAAAATTCGGAACGAAATCCAGCTTGTAATTTACTGGCTGTACTAAGGTAGGGAGACGAACAACTTTGTTGTTTGTAGTCGACATGCTCACTGACGCGGGGGAAGGATGAGTTGAATAACGTACCAACTCGACGTAGTAAGTTAATGTCGAAGCACGAATCAAATGTCGGAGCATTTTAACAAATTGCGAGCTTAAATTTGGTGCAAAGGTTTCCACCGCACTTTATTGTTGGCTCAGTAAGAATACATTATATTTTATTTATAATTTTGTGAACGAATTCACATATTTATTTCCATATTTAGTTTCGTTTAGAACCATGCAATTTGAGAAGTTTCGCTTTGGTCTTTTTATTTCGATAAACTTTCGAAAATTGGTTTTTACTGGTACTTTGTTAATTTAGATTTGGTTACTTTATTCTATTATTTGGTAGATTTGTTCACGTTGGCTTTATCAGAGTAATATTATAGCTCAGCGAATTCCATTTGCACAGCTGCCAAAGGTCTTAAAATAATTCGAAAATAGATTTTATTCAATAACTTGGCACTGATTGGATTCTAAGTATCGAAGATTTTTCAAAATAAGGGGCCATTAAGTATTTGTAGAATGTTAAAACAATGGGAACTATTTGTTTTTAGTATCTTATAATTTTTAACTTCTAACTGTTACTTGGATCTACATATTTAAAACCGAGTGGACCGATCAGTGGAGCACTTTTTCATGGGACTAACACAATTCCTACTTGCCATGGTATTGGGCTAGCCAGAAGTTTTAGTTTATTTTCAGATTACCCCTGTGTTATTTACTAAGCGTAAGTAAGGTTTTATCTATAATTTGGATGCGCCGAATAATTAGCAACTTCCATGATCTAAATGTTGCACTTCAACTAAGAGCTATCAGTCGCAAAGGAAACAAGCATTTCCCAAACTATCTCCCATTTTGTTCATATTGGGTAGTCGTTGTTTGCCTGAAAGTGAAGGGGACATAATTTCATGCAAATGGATTTAATATTTCTGGAGAGACATGAAAATTTTAACATTTTGAAATTTAGTCATTTCTTTTCACTGTAGAAGAGCCATCTGGATGTGGCTTTGAGATGTTTTCGCAGAGTTTTCGATCTCTGATATCCTTTATGTACTTGTCCTGGCCCGTTATCAGTCGAACACACATAACAAGTATATACTGAAAATAAAAAAAATAGTGTTTTAATTGAAACTAGAATATATAAGATACATGTTTGGTTTGTGATGGTAGCCAGGTTTTATTTTGTTTTAATTGGCCTAGCATAATTTCCCTAATTAGTAAAAAGTAACATATAAAGTCCTAGTTGATGCTACCATCTCAAACACAAAATGTTCGGGTCATTCGATTGTATTAAGTAGGCGTTGGGCTAGTTTGATTGTCGCAGAGGAATTTAAAAAAAGATTGGATCTTTAACTTCCCGCAATCAAATCGATCCTCAACCCTTCCAAAGAGAACATCAGCATTAATTTTCTTTCTATAATTCGTAATTTTTTCATTTAGTTGTTAATGGACTATGGATAGTAATGTAAAATTGTTTCCTACTAAGCACTGCGATATTGGCGGTTAGTAAAATTATCGAAGGCCAAATCCAATGTAATTGATCTTTGAAGGTACCAATAGGAAAGAAATTAACGAGGCAACTACTCACAAATTGAGTAATATAGCGGCAAAATTAAGTATTTTAGCTAAAGCTTGCCGACTTCGCAGACGAAGATGGTAGTCATACGACAAAACATTTGTCCGAGTTATTCGACCATTTTCGGTCCATTCAACAATATGGACAGACGTTTCGACTTCATTTGAATTTAGCCCTTTGTTATTGCGGATCACAAATTACAAAAAACTCCAGCGTAATTTATCTCTCCCAAACAACTCTTTGAAATCAATTTATTGTAGATAGTATGCCCAGGCTAAGCTAATTTTTTCCATCCCAAGCATTTTGAAAATCCCGCTTATTCTAAGATCGACTAAAGGGTCGAATGATTTTAAGACCATAATATTGTAGGGGCCTGTTCTAAACAATTAAAATATGAAAATAACAGAGCAGTCGCTATTGTATGCAGGAAATAGGTAGAAGTCTGGGTACGATTTAAATAAGTCTGTTAGAAATTATCAGTGGCAAAGGCCGAAAGGAAAATCAGTTATTTTAAGTTAAGGAAAATCCCAAGGGCAAAACGTGACCAATAAGCGAAAGGAGCCTGAGTTAGTTAAAGTAGTCTAGCTGGCTACGGTTATCCCCTTAATCATTTTGCACTTAGCTGGGATTAACTATTATCAACAAGAAGAAGTTTCGAACCGATTTATTCTGATCTATTGCGTCAAGAATAAGTCGCCTTGTACTCGGCTAAGGGCAATATATGAATCCTGAATTAATTTACTCATTAGCCCGTTCCACTTATCACAACTATACCTGAATCAGATAACCTTTTCTTGAAGCTGCCGTAATATGTCAATATCTACCGGCTTTTAAGGGTTCTAAGCAGAAGCTTGGTTTGATCAACCATTGATGACTGATTGCCTATTCCTAATCACTTGAAATGGGCAACAAACTACTTGAGGATGGAAGGTGGCGAGCGAGGTAGCGCAGACACTCCAATCCGCAGTATCGCATTTGAGATGCATCCATCCAGCAACTAACACTGCCTGATTATACATCTTCTTTACAGAAGGTTTGGATAAATCTAGCTACCTGCTTTGACCTCTTCAGGTGAAATGTAAGTTATCATTATCAGAAAAAAAAACGACCAAAATCACTTTCTTCTAGAGTATTTTTATACTTCCATGACCTCTTTTTGCCAGATCTTTCAGTAATCGTCAGAAAAATTGTCAACTTTAGATCAATCAAGAGAAATTTCATCATTAAAAGCTTCGAATCTCTCTTTGATGCAGAAACTTTAAAAGGTTGATTTTAATTTACCTAGATGAATGGACTAATTGCAATCATCTACACAAGAATATCAAATCACAACTCACATAGCTCCAAATCAGTTGAGTCACAAAGAGCATCAGAAGGAGGACGTTGAAAAAGACGTACAGACGTGATAGCCAGATATGGCGCTGAATTATAGAGGCACCAGTTGGTGGAGTGCAGTAATCGAACACAAAAGAGGTAGATTCGAAAATAAAACTTAACGGTAAATAATAAAACGCAATATTAATGTGCTCTTGCACAAATTTGAGGCCTTACTAGATGCAAGCACAATTCAAATCGCTTATTAACATATATATAGATGTACCTTCTTCAGGGATGAAATGAATATACAATTACATCTACATATAATTTAGTATACATAGCTAATAACTATAACTTAATAATAAATTACATAAATAAATAACTTTGAGGAAAGCTAGGCTCACCATGTGACGGTAAAAGAAAAGAAGATTATATTACCGAATATTTCGCCACGCTTTCTAGTTACTCCGCCTCGATTGTTGAAATAAAGATATATCTTTCCAGTCTCTAAGATTGCATCGGATATATCAATCAAGAAAAATAAGAGACATCCATGTTTAAGGTATCTGAAAGAAAAAAAAGGGTGAAAGTTCAAACAGTAATCAAAGACTACGCGAAAAGGTTTAAAATTTTCTGCACAAGATGAAGGCTTCCAGAATTTTGAAATTCAGACAACACAGAGTTGTAGATCCCGCAAAAAATCGCTTCTTTTTTTGCATGTAGTAAATCAAACTAGGAATGCATAAATTTCCTTATATGTCATTAAGGGCAAGCGGAGAACGTAGGTTTGCATTTGAAGGGATAGAGAGCTGGTCAGCGATTTAAGGGTGACGAGGGAGAACGAAACTATTGACGGAATGATGAAGTGAAGATGAAGCTTTGGTGGAGCCTCCGAAGCTGCTGTCATCTTTCGCGGTAGAAGTGAAACTCGCAAGACGTTGGAATCTAATGACCAAACTTCTAACTTGACTGATAATTTTTCGCAATGTCATAAAAGAATCGCTTTAGGCTTTTTCAAATGTTAATATCTGCATTACATTACTGATCGATAAAGAGCTACCATAACTGCTAAGGTCACTCCGGCTATGCAGAGGTAGAGATTCTCGTCATCTCGGTATCATATAGTGCAAGACGCTTAGTGACATCGAAGCAGCTATCGAATAAAGTGAACTTGTGGAGACATTAAGAAGGTCGTAGTGGGATGTTTTCGAAAAAGCCAACTACTTTAAAATGATATTAAGTGTCAATTCATTTCTCTTGTCAAATATATTCTAATTTTTAAACTTTGCTCCGTTAAGACGCCCCTATAGTCAATTGAAAAATTACCTACTAGTAAATAACACTCGATCTTAACATTCAGTAACTTCAACGAAGGAGGAGAGAGCTCATGATGTCCGCTTTTTCTTGTACATGTGCTGAGTGTCAAGGCTTTTGCATGGGAAGGATTTACCAAAATTACTGACCTATCATGCATGGGGTAGTGTGTGTATGAATAGATAGATAAGAAAGTGTACTGGGTAAGCAAACACGCCAATCTACTTTATATAATGAAATCTAGAACCCACCGTGCCATGAAAGAGAAGTAAATGAGCGACAGAGTGACAAAGTGATGTATTAGCATCAGTACGGTATCCTTGCGTCGTTGATCCATATATAGCTCAAAGTAGATCCCTGAGAGGTAGTAGCTGGATTGGATCCAGTAGAGACTTAGGAGGTCCGATGGCATTTCTTGTTGATAATAATTCTCTGAAGGGCAAAATAAATGTGCGAACTACGCCAATCGGTGGGGAAAGAAGCATATACTGTTTATGTGAAGCAAGATGAGAGACAGCATACCCTTATCTGTTATCTGGACTTAGACGTCCATGCACAATGAAACTAAGGCGACTCAGTTAATGCAATAAAGGTTGAATATCGGTTGTCATTATTTTTAGAACACCATTTAAAAATTGTTAATTACTTTTGACTAAGGCTTTTAAATTTTTAAATATGTAAGTAAGTGAAGATAGCTGCTGAAAGTTATCTTATTTTCCTACACATTTGTTTTTTTTCAACTTATGATCATATTTGAATCAAAATGAATTTCGCGTAACACATTTCCGCTCGCTGTTTAAGTGTTCTATTTAGATAGTGACCTACTTTGGGTCTATGTTCAAGGGATGTTTTTGATCCGCTGATTGTCACTCAGGATCCAGATTCATGAGGCAGAGATGCTTGGATTTATTTCTTGGATTCACATGGTACACACCTTACTTTATATTGAAGTGAATTTATAATAAATAAGTAATGGAACATTTTACTCAACTCCATATTAGTGAAAACAGTCAACTGACTCTTGTGTTAGGGAAAGGTTCTTACTCTGGTACCTCTATAGTCCAGCGTCTCTCATTTGGCCATCAATCTCGTAGGCAGCACGACGTTATCATTTTACTCATTGTATATGCGCAAATGAAATGAGAAATATTATAACAAATAAAGCAGAGGCAAAGACGAGTGCCGAATCGTCGTCACATACTTGGATGATTCAGTCAACCAGAGTTTGTGCTTGGGAATGAATATTCCTTTTGCTTGCTTTTGTTGATTTCTAGGTCACTGGAATATATTACATAACCTTTTGAATCATCTTGAAATGAGTATTTTGTCCATTGCTAGTGATTCAAATGATGGGACGAATTTAAAGTCGAAATCAAATTAAATATCTCAACAAAAACAAACAATCCGTCATCAGTTCCTTTTACTAGCGTTGACTTCCCATTTTTTGCACGGCTTCTAAGTCCGAAAAAAAATTTAGTCATTTGACCGGATGTAAAATCCCCGTTATTGTCTTATGATACATGATTCCAAAGTGAATCAAATCTTTACTTCTTAGTGATCAATCCCGCTCTCGATCCCCTTGTAGTGACAATTGCTAACCCCAAGGGTGACTCTGGGGACTCATGAGAAGGGCGGCCGGATAGGAATAATTGCTCACTAAACATACCAAATTCAGCTTTTGCCAGCAGAAGTACAACCTATTACAAACTCTTAAACAAAATGCACGTATATACTTGGATTCATGATTTTAAACTGGACTGTGGAAATTGCATGCATGTAGCAATGAATTGAAACTCTGAAATACAGTTGAAAGGACTTCTAGATGAGGTATGGGACTTGTCTGCCTTTGACGTTGCCGAGATCGGACGAAAAGCCACTGCGCAATGGAGCTGAAGAGGAACTACAACATTTACGATGGAAGCATGCCAGAGGAAGGGTTAAAGAACCGAAGATGTCGATTAATTGCTTTTGCTGTTGTGTTTTAACTGTTCTACACATATTTAGTTGTTGCAAAAGGTCTTCGTACTCCTGCTGTACCCCAACTAAGTCTCTGAGACCTGTCGAAATAGCTAGAGATGAACAAAAACTTCTTAGAGGCACTGTGAGATCAGTCCGACTACAAATTGAGGGAAGAGGCTAAATGGCGACGATATTTTCTTGAGTGTGACTGGAATCAAAATGGATAACTAGACATGAATATTTTCTAAGAGTGAGGATTGATCACAAGTTATACGCTCAAGGCTAATTTAGTGGTTTCAATGGTTTGAGGGCAGATGATGGATAAACGACTTAGAAAATTCTTGGACAGATCGGCATTCCGTCAGAAATTCCCTTGATGAACGGTATGATTTCTCCATAGATTTTTCTAGGGAAGCTAAAAGTTTTAAATTCACCCAATTTAGTGAAAGTGCATCTATGCTACCAGCTTGAAACTGCTTTACCGATATGCTATTAAAAAATTTATGCTTGGAAGCACTAATGAAGCTACCTTTTGCAGAATAGTTTGCCAAAAATATAAGAACACAACAGCAATTTCAACTCAAGTGCTAAATCTGGCGTAAATAAATATGAACAATGACTTGTTTGTTAGCAAACTTATTATTATTGGTTACAATACCTAGCTTCAAAGTGTATTTTATTCCCAAATTCACTTGTCTAAATTCATATTTTATTTCAACAAAAACTTTGTATTTTGCGATCAAATATCTTATTACTGCATCTTAAGGCTAAAGTTACCAACACAAGGGCCGATGAATAACAAGAACACAAGTCGTACTTTGTAAACTGGATCCTCAACTGATAATAAAGTTAGGTGCTATTTGAGAGAATTCTAAGATTACAAGGTGATAGACTAAAAGGATCTTCGGAATAAACAAAGCACTGAATGGATTTGGAAGCGGCTTTTTTAAATACTAACCCATGGTAACACTTTGGTTGTATACTTCGCAGGGCTGCTGGATGAAATTGTAGCGTCCACTGAAGAAGGAGATGTAGGCTCCATAGGCGGTAATAAAACAATAATATGTTGATCGAAATACGCCTTCTGGGACCTTCTCCACGTCCTCCGGCCGGAATTTCAACCATATTGCCAGCCTCTAAATAAGAGGACTATGCCACAGAGCATAATGCGTCTATTGCACTGTTTAATTGGAAATAAGTGGCAAAAAGCGCTCTTTTCAAACTGATTTATTATTGTGATTCACTTTATCTGGTCAAGTGTGATGGTGCTTTTATAGCTTAATAAAAAGATTGAATTTCGAAACTATTTGATTTGGTATGGAATCCATATCCTTACAGTTTCAAAATGGAAGCCAAATGAAATACGAACTTCCGCATTTTAATCTCAGGGCAAACTGTCAAAAGGCTGAATTCACCCGTAACATTAAACAAAATTTTTAATGGAATAATAAATATCTTGCGGCCGACCGATGCGACTGGCCCAAGTAGATCCCTAGATATTAGCACGGACCATTATCGTCCCAGATATAAAACGGCAACCTTCGGAGACGTAGGTGTATAGGCGGAAACAGCATACGTTCACAATATAGACATGGCTGATGTAATGGAAGTTAGAATACTTTTATGAAAAGAACACATATTATGCTATTCTGATATCTTCAAAGGGTCTTGATGCGCAGCTGATCCGATTTTTAGTTCAATCATCTTTTTCAACAACGACAAAAAAGAGAAGATCAGCCTCTTTGCTTCATACTAATGGGAGATGGAGATTTGTTTCATCTCACATTGACAAATAAGTAACCCTTTCTGAAAAAAATATTGTTTTAGTGTATTAACAGCCTATGAGAATGAAATGAAGGCCAGTCGAGTAAGAGGGACCGCCAATCATTAAATGGATGGAAAAACTGTTTAAAATAAAAATAAAAATGAGTCAAAAGTACCAAAAAGGCAGCAGCTTTTTTAAAAAAAGGAAGTTTTATTCATTCTAAATAAAAAAATTACACATATGTGCTTAACTTTAATACCTGAAAGCTTATTCAGCTAAAGCGCAAAAAGAAATTTTAAAGGATCCGAGGACAACGATTCAAATAAATTTATTTTCATTCATTTTATTTTATTTTTCACTTTTTTTTATTAGTTGGCTTTCCGTTTTAGTTAGAGTCACTGAGTTCGATGCTCGATGTTTTCACATGTACTGAAAAGGCTGTAAAATGTCAAATGCTACTTATCAAAATAATGGAATAGTTTTCCTCACTAGGGTGTTGCAAGTGAAGTTGAAGAACATGTGCGCCACAGATATCAAGCTATGTAATGCATATTTCCGCCGAAATTTTTGGTGACATGAATGGTCAAAAGAAGTATGCTTAAATCTTGATTTCCAGGAAAATTTTCCTTCTATGTCTCTTGTAAACATGGTGATTTCAATGAGCTATCCTCTGTTAATAATTTCACCGTACCACAGAAAGAGAACCAATCAGATTGCTCTCTTTCTGAAAGGGGTTTTATTGAAAATGGTGCTAGAAGTTGAAGATATACGGAGAGATCGCTCTAAGAAGGACAAAAAATCAAATTGTCAAGGGAAAAATCTAGCGAATTCAAGAATATTGCGTCAAAAAACTTAATTTTCGAGTTCACAGAAATAAATCTCATTGTCACCTAGTTGATTCCCTCCATATGACAATTGTTGGATATAGTCCTTTTAACAAACAGTTCCTTCACTAATTCAACCTTCCTAAAGGTTGAATTTTCGTAAAAATCACAGTGCTGTTGCCATAGTCTCGTGGGCTTCTCACCTTTTTGGATTAAAAATTCAAGTCTAATTAGCAACATATGTCAGCCTTTCAGTAATCTCTGCATTATTTTTGGTCTTTTTGTGAAAATCATCTGTAGACTTTTTTTCCATCCTACATCAGACATTTTCTGGAACTAGATTGAAAAATATGTCTCTTTCCTTCACTTCAAGGAATTCTGGGTAATAAATGATGCCGACGAGGAACTTACTTCTCTAGATCTGCAAAATAAGGGTGATTGTGCCTTGTGCATGATAAATTCTATAACTCTGGCAATCGCTGAAAGTAGGTGGCCTTTAGATGTCGAAAAGTATAAGTAAAGTATAATTCCCTATTTCTGCCTTGTAAAACTTGCCATTTTCACTGATGATTTCTTTGGAATCAACTCTAAATCTGCATACTTGATGAATAAAAGACGCGTTTGCAAATCAAGTCTTGACAATATAACGCCTAAAAGACATCAAGATGCAGCGTTCTCATGAGTTTGCCTAGTTTAATCTGGCTCTGCAAGGATCTGCTTCAAAAGTTGAACCCATTCTGGTATCCTCTATACATGACAGTGAAATTATTTAATTATTTTCGTCTCTTTACATGGATATTTTTAAAAAAAAAGTTTAAAATTTTTACACAATGCTACTTAATGAAGCAACTTAGATGGAGTTTGTTTTATCAGTATTGAAAATTAAGGTGAAAAGCGGCAAATTGTTGTCTCTGAATTACTTAGCAGTACAAATAACTCTTTAACTGCTGGGGGTTGTAAATTTCGCCCATCACACATATGTCTCACATTTTGTATGATAAGTGGTTCCACCCTCAACGGAAAAATGGTAAGCTAAATTTTCAGACAAATTGGTTACTGAGTATCAAGAGTAAGAGTGCTCAATTCAAAAGGCACACATTAAAATTGAAAAAATACACGAAAAACATTGATACTATGAATTATTTGAATAACCATTGGCATTCCCTAGCCCCAAAGGGTTTGAATTTTTTAATATAAAAGTGAGAATAAATGATATTTCTTATGAATTCCCCTCAATACATGGCACATGGATACACGAAGTAAAAGCTCCTCCAAAACTTTTATGGCCGATTTCAAATGCACTTTTTAAGCTCATGGAGAGGATTTGCATATGTCATTAGCTATTAACAAATTGGAATTAACTAATTTAATGTTAATGGTTTGACAGCGAGTTCTAGATGAGAAACCAAAATGATCTGTCATTTCAAACATAGTCAAAGTACTGCTACATTAAAGGTGTTTAGGAGCAAATGTGGATCAACATTCGCTAATATCGCTATTGTATCGTGAGCCAGCTCTACTAGAAAACTTTCTGCCAAAAGTAACGGCTAAAAGTGGAAAAAAGAATAAAAATTTCTGATACCGTTACGAGAAATTGTAATTAGTTAAGCTGACGAGAAAAGATGAAACTTTATCAGCCCTGATTCATTACCCAATGAAACCAAATATATAAATTACGTGAAGAAACAATGCTCATAATTGCAGCTCACAGGTAAAGTGTTTTATGGGGTTAAAAAATGTGAATCTTTAAATACATTAGTGGTATTTTCAAGGTTTTATGAAGCCCCGAATTTCTAAATAGAAATTAATATGCGAACTATGCGAACGATCAGCTATTGATACTGAAAAAAAAAGATTCGTAAACATAACGTTAAGATTCGTTTTAACAATAATTTTATTTTCTCAGAGTATATGGACGAAGATAAAATATTACTTGACTTACTAATTAAAACTTAGATGTCTAAAAAAGACCATTTTTTGTAAAAATTTGAAATATATTAGTACAGTTCTAGTTCTTTTGATCGCAAATATGCGTATTAAAGCATCTTATTCTATTTATAATTATGTTTCAATTGTCAAACCCAGGCCCTGTCCGTCATTGCAGTGATCTTTGTCAATACGGCATTACCGAATTTACTTCTTAAAATTACAGCACGACATTAGGAAAATATTAACATCAAAATGACTTTTTAAATGAATTTGAAGAAACCTGATCTGTTTAACACAGAGCATACGAAATGCAAACTTCTCAACAATTCGCCGTACTGAAAATAAATAATTAAGTAAGTCTGTCCTCTGATACCACCTATTTCAAGAAAACAACCTAATTGTTTTTCATTTTTATTTTGAAGGTGAACAATCTGGTTTAATTTCAAATAAACCACCAAGTAGTGAACTTCTGCATTCAGAATCAACCAATAAACAATTAGCTAAAAGAGCAATCATTTAACTCAGCCTATTGTAATTTCTTCAAAATAATTAAATGGTTTTAAATTAAAAAAATTGTTATCCATTAACTCACTCTGAGTTGTGGCTGGCTAAGATATCGTAGGAGAGTGTAAGCTAAAGCCAACAGCAGTGTGGCGCCGACTTGCCTTACAGTCGGAGACCCTTCCGAAAACAGCATCATGGTATACGCATGATCATAGGGATATTTCTCATTGTCAAACGCCATTTCCGAGACGGCTTTATAAGTCTGTCGCATAAATGTTTTGAATGAAGGTGGATCTCTGTTATTTTCTGACAAAACATCATCTTCAATCACTTCAGTAAAACAGAGCGGAGCAAGTATCACAAGAAGCAGCGGAGCAAATACCACTTTCAGCATGAGCGTGCACATATCCTCTTTACGTCGGCTGCTCAGTTATACGGGAGGCGAGAAGTGGCCCTCTGATTATTAGCCAATCAGCAACCGGAGCTTTAACAAAAGACCTAAACAAGCAGTGATGAAGGTATTCAAAAGCGGGACATAAGGACGAGTACAAATCTTGTTAAATCGATTTAAGTATAGCGTGCCAAAAGGTGCATCAGGCTTCTTGGTGGTCAAACCTACTCTCAACCTCATCGTGATGACCACTGATAAACTCAGGAGCAACTCTGGGGGCTAATGAGGGGGGCGGCCGGATAGGACCACTCACCCAGCGGACATATAAAATGAGATTACTTCAGCAGAAGCACAACTTCATACAGTCTGGTAAACGAGGCGCGACGTAAATGCCTGGATTCATGGTCTCGAACTGGCCTGCGGAAAGCGAGTGCATGTAACAATTGATGGAATCTCGGCCAGCAGGTTAGCGAGACTTCTGAAAGAGGTATGACGATTGACCTCCCTCGACAATGTCGATAACGGACGAGGTGCACTACGAAGTTGAACTCCCACCTGTACTATGAAACCATGCCAGAGAAGTGGCCAGAGAACCGATGACGTCGACAAGCGCTTTTATTGTCTTCTGTGTTAACTGTTGTGTGCTACTCGTTGTAGAAGCTATTTGTACTTCTGCTATACCCCCAATAAGTCCTTGGAACTTGCCCTAATGGGTGGGGAGTAAATAAATAAGTAAAGATCAGTCTATTTTAACGGATGGGTCTTGAGAATGTAGTGAATTGCTGGCATTATTTTTAGAGACCTCATGAGAATTATTGCTGGTGCACTTTTGGCGATACAGTAAACTAGACTAGAATAGAGTAGCAGTTATGATAAGCATAAAATATTATGCAAAAATAAACACGAAAATTGAAATTATTGAAGGAATTCATTCCAAAACAAGTGAGAATATCAACTTTGACATGCGTAGTGAGAATTTTCAGTTTTCCAGGAATGTGAATTTGGTAAAGTAATACAACATAGTAAAATTAGAAGAGGTTATAGCTCAGGCACTGGAGTAGATTAACTGAAATGAGCCTGAAGTAGACAGATCTCAGTTGACGTTGGTCCTCAATTAAAGTAAGTGAATGGAAAGTCACCCATAGAAACTTGTAATATTAATGAGTTGGAATGTGGCATCAAATTATGAAAAGGTAGGAAACGCCTAGACAATGATCGATCTCCATTGAAGAGATTAATTTTTCTTTTGAATTTACAAACAGTAGCAAGTTTCCTGACGCAAGCTGAGAAGCACCTTGCCGTAATCTACTTAGATAAAGAATCCTAATCAAGTCAGGAATCATCTCGTGATGCCGGGGAGGGAATGCATTGCACTGGACGTAAAACGATAAATCTCAGTCATCTGTTAGAGTCATTGCTGAATGACTTCACCACGCTACACTTAAGCTAGGTGATATTTATAAATTTGGTGAGACAGAACAACTTTTGATATCCACTGGCCTTCTAGGTAAACTTCGAGATTTTTAGTTTGAGTTCGGAAATATGTTTCCTTGGATTCTTACTTTCATTTAGACAAACCGAGCAAGCTTCTTCGTAACATAGCATACTTTTTTTCGGCTTTCCAAACTCCGAGAAAACTCACTGACTGAGACCACTGGAACTCCTGGAAAGATGTCGACGGGGCAGTTGGAGTAGTGGCATCGTCATTACCTATCAACTTCTGGTCAACTGCCTGTAAATTCCCATTATAGTTATGGAGATAGATTTATATGCAACTGTGGTCTCAAACATTGTAAGAGAAGCATCGCATATAGCTTTAGTGACATTAACATTTGAGGGCAAAGTGCATAGCAGACAGAAAAACAGAAAAAAAGTGAATTCTCGATAAGTTTGGGTTCTAATTACATTTTCTTGAAGGCAGTTAGCATTCTAAAGCTCGCAACATTGCCTGGTGCTTTCTGATACGTGCAAAAAGACATCTTCGAATCTACACAACTGAAGCTGAAGTGCCTTCACAGTGACGATCAATTTTCAGCGGTAATGAGTAATATAAGCCTGTGGCATTGGATCGGTTACAACAGATCAAGTGGAAAATAGCTTCTGAACCCCTGAAACCCTAAATAAATTGAAAAGTCACCTCAGAGTAACAGTTATTATTTACTCTGTTTACTAATCTAGATCCATACCTGGAAATCGTCAAAAGTAATTTCTACTGTCGGTGCTTTCGAGGGTAACAAAAAAATTTCGAAAACTTTAAATATTTAAATACAAGCTGAGTAAATTTGGTTTGAAGCGCGAAAATGGCATAACTTTACTAGTCAAATAGCTAGTGTAATAATATCGAAATCGTTGTTTAGTTATTTCGTGCTTCCTTCCCTTCAAATGGTCTGAAGTCAACAACTAAGCCATTATCACCCCCTCTGTAGTTCATTTGTGCAAAAATATTCTCATATTTGTTCTTAGGATGGTAAATTAAAAAAATACGGAATGGTGAATGAGTGCGGATTTCCCTCGTTTCAGTCCCTTCCAAATAAATCGTTTAGCCAGCCAATTAATTTTTTAAGACCCAGATCATTGTTCAAATCGCTTCCTGTTGAGTAAAAACTTCACTAAGTAACCAAGACGAAGGCGTTGTTTTGGTTAGTCGTTTCGCTATTGGTTATTTGTCTGTTGTTTGCTCCCATATAGAGAAAATAGCAGCTAAAGCTAAAAGTAATGCTTGGTGGATTTAAAAATGTGCACGCAAATATAATTAGATGAATTAACTAGAGCAGCTCAAAAATTTGTTTTACAATAAATTATAAGAGGGTAAGACAATGAAAGATTCTTGACAAGCAAGAGATGGTAAAATTTAAAAATTGCCTCCAGAGAAATGAACTTACTCACAAATAGAAAAGGATCGCCTTTACCAAACCCAAGAACACCGAAACAAGTTAATTAAGCAACATAGTGAAAATGCCCTATGCTGAAACGACGCTTGGTTCACTGTGAAATATAGGCAACTCTTAAATGTATGTCCATCTATTTATTGCATTGAACGGTATAGAAATCTTATACCAAATTTTACAATAGTGCAGCATTTAATCTTACAAAATAAATTTTCAGAAATTAGTCGATAAAAAGTATGGTTAAATAAGTCATAGAGCAGATTCTTCAATGAATGTTTAAGTTACACGCTAGGTGTTACAGCGTCCGCACAGTTACAAATATTCGTTGAAAATGAACAGTCTGAGCTATCAAATGATTCGCACGGCCAACAAAGCCAGAGAATCAGTAGATAAGATTTATTGACAAACTTTAGGATCTATATCGTTCTCAAGGGCGAAAGAAGAATATTTTTTTGTTGATCATGAATTTTCTCACTGAGGAGGGGTAATATGCAAAAAAAAACAGATTGATCAGATTCGTTAATACCGCCGAAACCTTTAGGTCGGAGTCGCATTTCGATTTTGATTCCTACTGTGTCTGTGATAATATTGATCTTGACACTATTTTAATGGAATTTGAAAGTTTTTACTTTGTTAAATTCAATAAATATCCTAAAATATCGAAACAAAGAGGAGGCATGAAAACGTATTAAATAATTTCATTTTTTCTAGACGCTGAAATAAATAGCACTGATAGAAAACAAGGGTAGACAATTATCAATTAATTCAAAATATAACAGATCATTGCTCCCAAGCATTTACCCCAGCGGACCAGCAAACAAATCCAGATCTTCTCGTCCATCTTCAATAAAATTCGAAAACAAGTCAGAAAGCAAATTGAAAACTGCATCCAATGATTCTATTTCTAAAGAAACTAATTTGAATCTGGCAGCCGAAGGCAAACGTGTCGATGGCGAATCCCCTTTAGTTAATTATCGGTTGATTTTAAATAACGAAAATGCTGTGGCCTGTGGCGATTCATCTCAACAGGTGAAGTCTAAAATAGGAAACATAATTAGAATATTAGGAAAGAATTTTAAAACCATTGGGTTTATATCCCGGTTATTCTTCTGAATGGCGGGAACTAGCTGAAACCATTTCACGAGTACTCTCTAAGGAATGATTATTACGGTTTGAAATAGGATATTTTCCACCAAAATCCTAACGTCCATTGGAATGATATTATTGGTTTGGATGAGGCTAAGCAATTTATTAAGGAATCGGTTGTTTACCCAATCTCGGTAAAATTATTTGAAATATTAATTATCTAGTATCCAGAACTATTTTCAGGCATTCTTTCGCCGTGGAAGGGACTGCTTCTTTATGGACCCCCAGGTACGCACAAATTTTTGCCAATTTAATATGTTATCGAGGGACCGGGAAAACTCTACTCGCCAAGGCCGTTGCTACAGAATGCAGGACAACTTTTTTCAATATTTCTGCTTCTTCAATAGTCAGCAAATGGCGAGGTGACTCTGAAAAGCTAGTTCGAGTAAGTTTCTTACCTTTCAGAAACTGTTTTTCCAGGTTCTCTTCGAAATGGCTCGATTTCATGCTCCATCAACTATATTCGTCGATGAACTTGATTCCCTGATGTCACAAAGGGGTTCAGATGGTGGTAGTACAGTCGGGATGGGAGAACATGAAGGCTCAAGACGGATGAAAACTGAACTGCTCATTCAAATGGATGGGCTAGCGAAGTCAGATGACCTCGTGTTTTTATTAGCTGCCTCGAATATACCCTGGTAACCGATCTCTCAAATGAAGATCTGTTTATTAATAACTTATGAGTAGTCTAATTTTTCTAATAAAATTTTAGGGAGCTAGATCATGCCATGCTGAGAAGACTAGAAAAGCGCATTCTAGTTGACTTACCCTGTTTTGAGGCAAGGAAGCAAATGTTTGAAAACCTTCTGTCAGCGGATCAGAAGCCATCAAAAACTGGAATGCCTTACTTAACTGCTCAGGTAGATTATGCAAGAATGGCGGAGGTATGTAATCTGAAATAATTCTGTCAACTATCAGCTTACCGATGGGTATTCTGGGGCTGACATTCGTTTGGTCTGCAAAGAGGTAGCTATGAACTGTGTTAGAAAGGTGTTCTCAATCTTGGAGGATGCCAAAACTAATTATGGTGAGTGCCTGTTTGGTTAAGTAATCACATGTCATTGTCATTCAAAGTTCAAGATCCCGTGTAAAATTCCTGAAGTACTGGCGTCTATTTAACGAATTCAAAGTAGCTTTTAATACAAATCAGTAGATGCTTAAAAATGGATCTGGTTACCGCCAATCTCCTGTAGAATGTGCTAATGAGGGGTCTAGTATAGGTGCGCTGCTCGGCATCATTCGCAAGCAATCTTCGCGCCAAAGATCTGTTTTTCGATATTATTTCCATACTACTTCATCCCGATGTAAAATAGGGTTTTTTGAGACCCTAATCAACTTGCACTCTACCTCTATGCCTGGATAGTGTAGGTCATTTCTTAAAAATGAGATACTGCGAGAATTTGCCTTCTAGAAAAGTGTCTATTTATTGTCTGAGACCGAGTTTGCATCACTTTTTGTTCGGCAGGTCTAAATTTGGTTGTGAGTGAAACAGATGATCGGAAATTTAAATCAAAGGGCTCGATTCATTAAATTGACTTGATCTACGTGGTTTAACACCTGATTTCATAGATGAAGAAGGGATAAACGTCCACATTTCAAAGTAGTTTAGGGTTTCTTGGGACTGTCAACATTGATATTTCATTGCTGATGACTGAAAGACAGATTCATTATAGCCATTGAGAAAAAAACTTATCTCAGATTGGTAAAAGACAGGCTGAAATGATTCACAAGCTCAGAAAACACGATGCTGATTCTTTAAAATACCTCTTTTATCAATTTTAGCAACACTTGTGACTTGACAATTCTCCAGATTTGTCCCTATCATGCCATATTAGAATGGACATAGGGAATGAATAAGAGCTATTTCTCTCCATGGCTAATCAAAGAGAGTTTAGAATGGGCTATTCAGAAGTTGACTAAACTGAGCCTTCGAAGTAGTTGAGATATTTGAGCAAACAGCATGAACTCCTCCGAATTTAACTGATTTCAATGCATAAATGCCAATAACAACTTTAAATTGTAAATCTTGAAGTCCTGGCATTTTGCCGGGTATTGTCAATAAATGGATGCTATAGATGCAACTATGACCAGTTTTGTACTTACGAATATTTAAACATGCAGTAATGTAGGTAGTTCCTAATTAATTAAACTGCATCTTGCATTACAGCACTTCTCCAAAGCAAACTCCAAGTTGATCCGATTACGTCAGCTGACGTTGAATCTGCGATTCAACGCACAAAACCATCTGGAAGGGTCTTTGCTAAGAAATACTGTGATTGGCAAAATAAATTTGGTTCAACTTAGCAAAGGATTGCAGTTTATTCCTACTAATGAACAATCATTTCAATATATGCATTAGTTAATGTGCTTAAAGTGATTTTTTTTTCAATGAATACTTGAAATCCGAATATAGCTTGATGCTGGAGGAGGAGTATGTTGACTTACTTTAAGTTTGCCCTAGTCAAACTTGACTTTTTACAGATCAGTGATCAAAATAAACTTTGCCATATGTATTTCCTTCAAAAAAAAATGAATGCCACTGCGTGATAGATAAGCCATGAGTTTCAAATGTCTATTACTTTGATTGGCCACATAAACTCTTTTGTTCTAAGCTTGCAATCACTGCTATTAGTTTATTCAGAAGAAGAAAAAAAGTTTTAATAAGAAAACGTCCGTTTTACATCCTAACATTTAATTGCATCTTGAATTTGATGATAAGCTCGATTGGATGATTGAAATAAGTAAACTGATTTCAATTAAGAAAACATCCTAGCGCTGCGATATTTGAAAATACAATAAAAGTAATTTGTTCACCTTTATAAGTTAAATTTTTATCATTTTCTGGAAGTTAAATTGTCCTGGAGAATTGTGATGGATCTCAAGTTCAATAACCGGAACCAGCTTTACCCATGAACCAAATGAAGAAAGGATAATTAAAATTAAATTTACCAAATTAAGGCATTCAGTTTCGTTCACACAAAGGGTTCTTTCGAAGACTTCGACTAGTTTTTTATCTCTGAGCAACTTTGATCTTGCTCGTTAAATCATCGCAACTGCTGTGATTTTAATTTTACCTCAGCCTCCTCAAAATGTAGATGTCAGGCAGCAAATTTTCAAAAGAAAATACTCAGATGTACATACTTGTTTTACCTCATTTTTTGTTAAATAAGCGATGAAGCTTATAAAAAAACCAACCAATACTTTTGCTGTTGTTCCAACTTATCATGTAACCTTATGGTGTAATTATAAATTTTTTCTAACCTCAAAAATAAAAATAAAAAATAAAAAAATATGCTCTATGAAATAGTACTTATTTACAATGAGTAGTGCTGAGTGGCAGCATCCACGCTGAGTTTTTCAAAATATGCCGCGGTTCAAAGCATGCCTTAATCTATTTTCATTTTTCGTAATTTTTAACTATACTGATGGTAATTTTAATCACACACACGTTTAGCTCATCAGATGCTATAGCGACGTATCTTGTGATAAGAAGCGCTGCACACATGGGCAATTATGCCTTTTAAGCGACTCCCAGATGTCCGCTTTCTTCGAGTATTCTCAGAAGCAAGACGATCGAGTTACTAAAATCTAATAAGCTTATTAGATATATGGTGTGTGCGAAATTCTTACATTTGGGTGACCTTGTCCCATGAAATTAGGCCTTTTAACCGAAGGCTAGTGCATCGAATTTTAGCCTTTTTCAATAAAGTCAAAGACGACTTTGCTCTCTTGCTGCTTTTTTGCAGAAATTATTAATGGGAATCATCTTTCCATCAGGCTTACCTTGCAAACCTTGTTAATGTCTGAGCTGGCCAAGTGAATGCATATTGCTGGATAGGCTTGTCAGGGTTAAACTAAATGACATGCCTAAACCAAATTCAATTTTTTGCATTATCAGGAAACCATGAGCCACTACTGCAGATAAGTGGGAAACACGAGCGCCGTCGCCAGAGTTGAGTCAAATATAGGTTTGAGGACAGTTACTTTCCATGTTTTTGGGACCTGAGATCAACGATAGTTCAAGAGCTTTAATTATCTAAATGAATTTGTATAGACTCCTGTTTACTCATTTTATCTAAATAGTAGTGAGAGAATCCCATAATGCCACATAGCCTCGTTGAATTAGAAAAGCATTTTATCATTAACATAACCGATGACATTATAATTAATGTGAATTATGATTTAACAGTTTTCATTCCGAGATAATTTGAAGACGCAGTTTTCCAATCACGAGCCAGTCAATACAGAGTTTTTAGATTTATCTGTTGAACGATTTAGAATGAGGCAGAAGTGGCAACCTTCAGCCATTTGGATTCCTCGGCCACCTTGCACATGTCCCATCTGCATATGTTGGATGTCCTAAAGAAAAGATAGGCGAGCGGATTGGCCGCTAGAACCTGCTTATCTCTAAGTTCGGCGTTTGTTCCATTTGCCCTTGACCTCGATTAGCCGACATCGAATGACATGGGTTTGTAACTTTCCCAGAATTACTGAAACGGCCTATTTATATCAACTGTTTGATTCAAGTACTTGCACCAGCCGAGGAAACAGGGGCAGACCTAGATTTGAACACTGGAAAAACGCCTGCAAGGAAATCATCTCGAAGCAAACTGTTATCCATCCACTCCCACAAAGCAGGTGCTAAACAGTTTTTAATTCCCACATTTCATCTCACGGCACCTATCCAAGAGTCAACAGACTTTAATTTGTGCTATTACATCAATTGACTCTTCAGAAGCGCTTTGAAGCTTTCGACGTGGGTGTGACGTGAGCATAAGTGTTTACTGTTAAATGAACCCAAGCCACGTTGAATCAAACAACCATTGGATTGAATGTCGTTTATCCAGTCTAAAATGTAGAGGTGAAGACTGGGTCGACCTTTATGTGGCCTTGATTCGGTAAATTTGCAACAGCTTTCCATCCACTTATGCAAATTCAAATAATGCCCCATCAGGCTGACTCCACAAAGCTAAATTATACGTCAGTTGTATGGATAAACTTGTGAACTCATTCATTAGAAAATAGGCCTCATTCCATGTCGCCTTTTAAATTGACCAGGAAAAGTCCTTATTTTGGGAAATCGGGTGATAAACCAAGCGGTGGGCAGAAATAACAGAATTCTCTTTCGACTAAGGAAAAGTACTACCTACGAAAATGCATACGTCGCATAAGAGATTTCGTTGTCGAATACGACTGGAAAATTTGACCGGATTGGTTGAGTTTCACCGTCAGAAAAAAAGTAATGGGGATTTCGCATAATAAATGGGTTTTCAAAAAGCAAAATGACCACAGTGCAGATCTTGAGCCTAAGCACTGCTATTGATGCTTCTAGAAGTGCAACTGAAGTTATTTTATTGATGTATGGAATCGCATGTCGAGTACTTAAGATCGAATATTTCCGCCGACCATGCTTATGTGTGAATGAGCCCTTCTATCACCCGAGTTAAGCAGATAAATTTCAAACTCAAGCCATGAAATGTGTTGTCATATCACTAGAACTCACCTCATTTCCTTTTAAAAATGTCCCGTCTCCTGAATTTTCGCTCTCTAAGACACGAAATGTGCTGAAAATTGCAGGGCCTGATCGAATATCATTGTATTTTTATGCCAAAGGTTTGCAGCTTCCAAAACTCCACAAGGGACTACAATATTTTAATCATTGTTCCACCTAAGGTCACACCTACTGTTGTCAGCATGTGTGGACTGCAGTAGAAATCAGTTTTTATGTTTCTTTCGCAATGGATTCTGAAAACAAGATGGCAGCCCAAAGTCATGGCGTGCTTAATCATTTAACACGCACCCACAACATGGCAGCGCATATCCAGGTATTGGTATGCTCATCCGAGTTGATGAAAGGTCTTTCTTCAAGCCTGAAAGCGCTAAGACATTCCTCTGTTTCAGGATAAGGCACTTAACTTTAACATGTACATAGCCTTGAATTCGCATTATGTTTCGCTTACATTCCCTATTCTTCTAACCTTGAAGAAAACCAGCACAATCTTTCTTTTGCAATCAACTGATTGATACTGACCATATGTTAAATGATTACTGGCATTTGCTGCTCAGACATCACTTGCACTTATCTGGAATTCAATTTCTAGCTTTTGTTGAACCACAAACACATTTAACTTTTTGCCTATATGCGTTGCCAACAATCAGACTGAAACGAAAGGATAGGAGGCATCTGCGATGCCCATAGGGGTAATCACATACTAAACAACAAAGTCTTCTTGCTCTTGCTCCTAACATTGTTCCACCTATGGACGTATCAGCCGTGGGGGCATTCAGACTATCAGAAAAGAACTCATGCCTCAAGGTGTTTCAAGTAAGCTTTGTATAAAGAACACCTGAAATATGCTAGACGGCAATGTTGAAAAAAGTAACTTTGTCGAGATTTTCTAAGAAAAATTTCTAAGTTAGAAAGTCAAGCTTAAAATTTCCCTGGTCTTGCACTCCACAACTATTTTTAAAACTTTTCGAGTAGTTTACTTTTGGAAATGCACATAGAAAATACCCAGCGAGGAGTTTAAAGTGTGTTAAGGATTACCAAACAATCATACACGAACGGTCTTCAATTATATAATGACAATCGGATGTTTCTCGGAAGGTCTAATCAAACTGATTTACGTTTCTCCAGCTCCGATTTCTTCAATACCCAGCTTCTATTCTTTTCCTTCAAAGGGTCATTGTTTTCTCACTCGCCAATGGTATTAAATGCCATTAGCTATGGATAGCGGATCCCCAATGGGTAGAGAATGAGGCATTAGACATGAAGCTGCTACGAACTGCCCGTTATAAGGTAAAAGGGCTCAAACGACATCCTAACATTAAGCATAAGCATTACACCATGGCATCCCCGTTCCATGCCCATGGAAGTCTTTTCCATTTAATTTACTATGAAATCTCAATTAGCTGTGCTTTTATGCTCATTTTATATTCAGCGATCTATAAGCAGCATCTTTTGAGAAAAAAATATTCGCAACTGTACCGTTAATAGCACTCGCCTTGTGCAGTGCCTGATGGTAGCGATTTCAAACTCAACATTTGAATTATCCATTTCGATTGATTCGCTGACATTTGAATAGCAGTTATCAATGCCAGAGCAGTTAATTTCGGATATTTGTGATTGTGCATCAAGCTGTAATACCGAACAATATCGCCGCAATTTCGTTTCACTTCGATGCACTGATCTACCCTTAAAGGGGGTTCATTTTTTTCTCATTTGAGACTATTCTCAACTATGGATTTATTGATAGGGCCAAGAACATTTAGACATCCTCCTCTAGTATTTGGCAGTAGAAGCTCTCCAGCCATTGTTCAAAGAAATGCGAAATGCTCAAAATTTAACTTTTTTTGCATTTGTGTAAGATCACCTATCATTTGAAGGGCAGAAAGCTTAAGGTAACTGCAAAAGAGATGTCGATTCAAAGTTCTGCAAAGAGAGATCTAGTGATGTTAACTGTACATTATTCGTTTGAATTATTAAAATAATGTTTTTATGCTTAAATATTTCAAAATAGCTCTAAGTGAACCAATGGAACTTTATTACGCCATTAGCGAACAGAATGTTTGTTGTGTGCATGGAATACTTGGTTCGCGTAAACTTGGCGAAGCTCTATTGGTACAACGAATACGAACTAATAAATATGTTTATTTTTCTGTTTATGTTTACAGAAAATTTTTACAGTTGAATCGATGGATTATATATTAGCAATTAATTTTATTCACTACCTTGGAATTGTTAATGCATGTTTTCGTAATAATGACCTGCGGCCGACAATAAGGGCTAAACCCGTTTACGATGGTAATTTTTGAGTGAAATGATAATTATTTTTCAAGCTGATTGTCCGATTTTAAGCATCAACCATACACACATTGAGAATGCTGCCCAATTTCTTGCCCTCCAAGCTTTTAACTCTATTCAAGTATCAAAACTTGATACATTTGTCACCATAAATAAAGATGAGCATAACATAGCCAAGGTGAACTCAAGTTGCGGAGATACACTTGGGCCTGTTCAAACCGGAGGCAGATTTTCACATGTCTACGATTGCACAATATACATTCAAGATATGTGCTATGATTATGCAGTTGCATCTAAACACATGATTACGCAAGTTATAATGTTTAATAACATACTAAAATTTTATATCTAGTAAACGGAAATGTGCAAGTTGCTTTAAAAGGCTAGAATTTTTGGCTAGAGTCGCGATGTTTTGGAATGGAACCGTAAAAATTATTTCAAATTCAGAGCCGTATGTTGAGGTGATGGCAAGGCTTATCAAGAGCAATCGCCGAGAAGAAAAACTTGATCTTTATATTTTGTCATATCTTAAATCAATTTTTCAGCTGATTTCCTGTAATTTAAGAATGCAAAATTAGTTTAAATATTAATAACTTTCTCGTAAGTTTACTTGAAAAATGACCTCGTGACAGTAGTTCCGTTGAAAAAAATATGGGTTACTTAAGCTTTATCAAGTCAGGTCTTGGGTTCAGCATTGAGAGTCATTAATAATTTTAAAGAAAAGTGGTATAATATGAGAACTGAATTTTTGGAATCTTTTATTATACATAAAAATTATTAGCCTTCTTTGTATCTTTAATCGGGTTTATTACAGTTAAGTACAAAATCGCGGAAAGCATGCGTTTAGTAAAGGGAATCCAGAATATCTCTTAACTTAGATATTTCCGTACCTAAATGTAAAAAAAGATTTTACTATTTGTTATAGTAAACTTTTGTCTCGTCTGCTAAAAGCAAAAATATGGCTTCTTAGTTCTTTTAGTTCTACTTAACAAGGAGTTTAAAACTAATCAAATTTCCTAAAATGGAGCAGTATCTCCCTTAAAAACATAACACACAGCAATCACGGAGTTTAAGGAAGATTGACAGTTTTCATTGATAAATTCGTAAATAATTCAAAAAGCTTGATGAAAACTTGGCTATGTAGATAATGAAATGAAAATTCCAATTATAAAATAAAAACCATTTTGTTTACATGGATATGCTCAAATTTCTATTTGTTGAAAATTTGTCAGAACTGGACTGCAATTTAATTTATTTTATGACAATACATCTGAAGCTAGATGAGTCTACTCATCCTCAATTTTATACTAAAGCTACTACTGTGATCATTAGCCTTTGATGGAAGGGCGGCTTGATTCATGCATTTGATTCGGGAATAAATGCATGCCATTAAACGAAAGAGTGACTTGTGCAACTGGAATAGTGACAGTTAGGTTTATGCAAAACCAATCTTTCAACGTGTGGAAGTACTTAAATCCAAAATAAATGTTAATTTTTCAGCATTTGTATAGACGTCGAAATCACTGAATTCAGTGCAATCTTTGAAATCGGTTATTGCGTAAATGCGGACCTGTGAGGTACTGAATAATACAATGTTTTTTGAGTTATATCTACCAAAATTTGCTTTTTTCCTAAGCTTAATGACCTTGACAACCGAGTTCAATAACAAAGTATCCAGTGAATAAACTGGCACAAACGCTGCTTCAGCTGACAAACCTCTACTGTTAAGTGGATCTTAAAAAAAAATTTTAAGTTTCAGTCCATTGGGATTAATAAAATTTTAACTAAAGAGAACTCAATTTGGACTTGTTAATAATGCAGTCCTTTGCCTTTTAAACTCATAAACTATTGCGCCTTCAACAAACAGCAAACAATTCATTACTATATTAAAATTCACAAGAAAAATAGTTTAGATAAACTAAAAACTTTACTGGGCTTTAAGTTAGGAATTTTATCCACAATAGTCATAATAAGCTGTACTTAGCTGTTTTAAAATTCAGCTTACATATTTCGAATCCATCAATGCAGCCCCACGGAATTTAAACAATTAAATTCCTTAAAGAAACAAAACTACAGAGTTGTAAGATTTCTAGTGAATATATTAATAGGGTATTTCGAAGTTCTTGAAATTATAGCACGTTTAGCAAATGATCACCAATATTTTGTTTGTTTGCTTGCCTGACAATTCAAAATTGAATTCAAATTCATCAAGAAAAATGGTATAAACAAATGCATACGTGGCGTGTTTCATATAGAAACTTAATCTGCTTATCTTTGAACATCAAAGCTTTGTTGGGAAAGGACCTATTATTATCTAAGTAAAATGTGCTTATTTAAGGTGATGAGCATCATTTAAGCATATTTTTTTGTTTCCTGCAGGCTTGGATTCATGTGTATTTGCTTTTAAAGTATGGAAAACCATTTACCGAAACATTATCTCAACATGTGAATCTTAAACTTAACAAAATAGCAAAATGCTTACTATAAATGTGGTTATTTTTCTGGTATGTTGGTCTTTTAAATTAGTCTAAGGTTGATATCAGCCGGATATTTATTACAGATAAAGAATCATGAAACGTCATTGTAGTAAATGCGATGAACAGATTCAATTGATGCAATCGTTCCAGTAATGCCCAAAAAAACCTTTCGGTAGCGAATTATTGCCTATTTTTAAGAGTCTTATGAGGGTTTTTTATTGCAATTTCCAACAATGCACTTGAAAAATATGCATTTGTTATCCCATGACATTGAATTTAGCTTGATAATTATCGTGGTGGTCTTAAATCCATGCCTTTGTAAGGGTGAGTGCTTATGAGGTTACAAAGTGGATCTTAAATTAATAAAATACCTTCTCGAGTAAAACTTGATCAACTAATCCCTGAATTTTAGTTAGGAAAGATCACAATTGATACGGTCAGGAGAAAGTTGTTTTGTTTCAATAATGTGTAATGAGATTGTAAATCGTGAGAGGCTTATCCTGCATTCCGCGTTAAGGAACAAATGCTTACACTACTTGGCAACACTTTGCAACAAGGAAGAACGTAACTTTAAAAGATAGGCAACATATAGACTCATGCAATGTAGCTTTGGAAAACAGCACTTCCAATAGTTTACTCATTGTTATAAAATAGGTAGTGGTTCTCATTAAAAAGCCAAGAATGTTCTGATCTCAAGTTGCTGATAGCAGTAATTTTCTTTTTCTCCCCACCCATTTGGGCAAGTCCCAAGGACTTATTGCGGGTACAACAGAAGTACAATTAGCTTTTATAACAATTAAGCACAACAGTTAACACAGAACACAGCAAAAACGTTTGCTGACGTCTTCGGCTGTCTGGTCTCTTCTCTAGCGTGGCTTCGTCCTACAGGTAGCAGTTCAGCTTCGTCATGGTACCTCATCCATCCTCGTCCGTCTTCATGTCTCCTACCAGAAATCTTTCGAAATTCCGACGGTGACTCCATTCATTGCCACATGTACGTGCATTCCATATTGCAGTTTGAGACCATGAATCCGGTTATTTACATCGTGCATCGTGTTCCAAGCTGTAAGAAGTTGTACTCCTGCTGGAATAATCCAATCTTATACTACCGGAGGGTGATTAGTCCTAACCGGCCGCCCCTCTCATTAGCCTCCAGAGTTGCCCCTGGGGTTACCTGTGGTCACCGCGGGGAGGTTGAGAGTAGGTTTGACCACCTGATAGCAGTAATACCCATTAGTTGGCAGTTGTATAAATGCGATTGGTTCGTCTCTGAAATTTGAGCCACCTTTGCTGGTGTACCGACATCACACATCAAGCGTAACAGTGGCCTGCGCTCCTGCTGCTCGTGTCTGTTTCATTTTTATGGTTTTTTTCATAAAATTTTAAATGTAATTATTCATATTTTTAGCACAAATTCGATGCTTATAATTCATATATCTAATGATTGCTCAACTCATCAGAGATACTGGCCATGCAAAAGAGAAAAAGTTCAAACTAATGTTGACTGATAAATCATTTCAATTTTGATCAAACTGATGGATTATCCTGTCAAATGAGTGCAAAGTATGCTTTTGGGCACATTGAATGCTTTAAAATGTCTGCGATCTTGAAAACGCTGTTTAATTTGAGTTCATATTATAGGAGGTATCACACTGGGAAGAATTTTATAAATTTGAAAGAAAGTTAAATGCACCCTACGATAAAAATCTTCTTCGACATGCAGCTTATTAAGACAAAGCAAACTTAAGATTCCTGAACTGCTACCAGTCCAAGAGATTCGTTAACATTTAATTGCAGCTGCTGAGACTAATTCCCATGTATGGCCAAACAGCTAACTTTCAATTTCCAAGAAACATTTCATAGTGAAATGCCTAGACCACACTGAGGTAGCCATCAGGAATGGAATCTGAGAAATAGAGTGTCAAACGCTTAGCATGATTGTAACCGTAACTCAATGCTGGGATAAAAAAAGGGCAAAATGCAAAAAAAGCTCAGTTCAGGCATTTTGGATCATGCTGGAACAGTTCAACAATAACTGGAAGATTTCTTTTCACATTCCTTCGCATTGAACTTCGTTTTAAACCTCTCTCTCACAAACAAACTCATTAGACCTATTACGTAGATAAGTCTTATAATAAACTGCGTCAAGTACTTCAGGATAATCCCACATAAGATGGTCAAACTCCTTAGAAAATACCTTAACAACAACAAGGAAAGATTCTTCACTATACCTTGATGAAATTCAAATAAAAATTATCAGAAATTCAGCTCACAGATTTTTGTACTGATTTTAAAAGTAGCAGATCACCAGCGATTAGAAGCTGAGATGAAACATTTTTTTCAGCTATTAGACTATTTTAAAATTATTGTTATTGCTAAATTTCAAGTAGCCGTTTCTGTAAACTCCACTATTACTGCAAATAAGCAGTTTAGCTTAAAAGTTTTCTTAGAGTCTCCTATTCTATCCTGATATCTTGACAAAAGGCTCATTACAAAACTTAAAATCTCCATTTGGTTCGCTTCAATATCTCGATTGTTACAGTAACGATAGCTGAGCAACGACGCCTGGTTTGAGCAGTAAAATTAGCTAATTTAGTAACATCACACATACTAAGATCATTTTGATTCCTAAATTGACTGCTGTACGACTATGGTTTATATTATTAGGGTTAACTCGAGATAATTTGAATCTTAGGTCCAGCACCCGTAAATGCGATTGTTTTTTTTTGGATGACAAGTTGGTCTGATTCGAATAGTGCGAGACGCTAATATTGAACTATTTCTCCTTGACTTGTCATGATTGAGAATATAATATACAACTAAGGACAAAGGAGTGAAAATAACTGACTCCCACCAAATAGGACAGAATCGACAAAGCAAACGAGGTTCAATTTATTTGATGAGGTATCACAACTCTCATCACGACATTAACACATATAGTTCCAAGTTAAGATGCACTTCTTTCTTGGCAGTAATAGTTTAGCAGGTTCTGCCTCCAGATACTCATCAGGTTTTCGAGGAAATTCGAATTATGAAATTCGTTGGCACCAATCCTCACAACCGCATTACCTGCGTTGGAGCAAGTGGCATTGACGATTTGTCTCGTATGACTACTTGTTTTCTTCATAGAAACGTTCCACACCAAATTTTTTAATGTGCATTTTGTACTCTCCAATGATTGCGGTCTAAAATTGCAAAAATTCCATGTTAAATAAAGATAAACGAAACAAGTTTTGTTTGCATTCATTTTCATACGGCGATGAATATGTCCTAATAAAGGACAGTTGTCGTATCAAAATGCTGAGCACCATGAGCGACCCTGGCATTTCCTTGTGGGAGCAGAGAATACTCCACGTTGAAGGGACCCTACTGCTTCTCCATGTAGAGATGCCATCCAAATTGGCAAGTTGCAGCGTGGAAAAAGATCTTTTGATGATTTTGTCCATCAAGCAACACCATTCGAAACCTGTTGCGTTCAAACTAGGACAACGTCCTGTAAATTGGCAAATTCATGGCTTTAGTATATTAAGTCTTGCCTGCCAAAATTTCTTCAGAAGTAGCTTCAGGATAATGGAAAAATCTTCGGATTAATAAAGTAGAACCTGAAATATTTTTAACTAGAAGCAATATTAGCAAAAGCGACGCTCCCTTCATGCTTAATTCTCAAATCACCATAATCACAGTCTTTCTTATAGAGTGTAGAAGCTAGGTTGACCTTCTAAGCTTTATCGCAGAGAGAAATAAAACAACGAAATCGGGTTAAAAAGGCACAAGCTAAACTGTACAGGTCTAATTTGAGCACTGTCCCATTATAAATATAGGCTGTTATTCCATGAGAATAAGATTTCATAATAGCATTTTATGGTTTCTGAATATCTGTTTACATATTCTGAGAAGTTTGCATTAAGTCAGAAATTGGAAAAGATTTAGTCCGTTTTCAGGCAGAGTTTGACTTGATTCTGCTAAAAATCAACAATTTTATGCACCGATCTACGAATGTATTCAAATGTACGCTAGAATGAGCAGCAAATATCATCATTTTGATGACTAGAGTGAAAGCGCTAGCCTTTGCGTTTCATTTAAAAATTGCATAAATCCAAGTTGTTTGCTTTAGTAAAATAGACACGAGGGTGTAGCCACAAATCGTTACGTGAGTTGGCTACCATATTCGCCCGAATAGTTGTCGCAGGGTACCAGAAATATCCTTGGGTTGCTGAAGTGCAGCATGAAGCATTCTTCAAGAAGGGCATAAATGACAGAAGTGAAAGCGCTATCAAAGTAGAAGCCTAAGATGCCAAATCTAAAAATTGAAATCCTGAGTCTCAGCGATCAATCCTTTGATGGCTTAGGCCCCTGAGTTAGTTTTCACCTAAAAATGCATTTCTCTGTCAAATCTCTCAATATTTTTGATGAAATACCTAATCACTTTGTAGATCTGCGAAATGCGAAGAGATTCGAAAATGCATCTTAGGACATACTTTAAAAGTTATTTGCTCCACCCACCTATTAGGGCGAGGGCTGAGGAACTTCAAACTTTATAATCACTATACGATGCATTATAACTTATTACGAATTGACCTTAACATCAGATTTATCCATCCTTGCTAACCAATTCATTTATGACCTGTGTCAAGCAGTAAACGACTGGACAGCTTAATATATTATTTAAACTGCAGGCATCGTCTCTGAAGAAAAGTCTTTTATAGATACCTCAAGGTTCAAAAAGAGCCGTTGTCAGTATTTTCAAGAAATTTTGAATTTGATATACCTTCAGCCAGCGCTTCAGATTCAAGAAGCCGATCTCTGCCAGTCACGAAATCATGTCTGATTAGTGAATGTCAGCGATCCTAAACTATTCAATTTCCTATTAATGGAAGGTCACCAAATTGCAGCTGAATGATACAACTCGATGAGTAGGGTACCTGGATGGATCTACTTATTAAATAAATTAATTTTTTAAATACTATCCATCAAGCTGTTAACTGTTTACCAATTTATGTTTTTGTAGTTGAATTACAATGTTTTCTGTGTTAACTTAAATTCGTAATGCCTACACTGATGGTTTATTTAGAAACAGAATCAATTGTTTCACCGAATATGATCATGATAATCAGCTATCGGTTCACGTAAGCCGATTTTCAGATTTGCCACTTGTCCACCTATTTCGAGCCCTAATTCTATGGAGATCTGGTGGGAAATATTGATGGATCATTGTCCGCTTATCAATAATTTCATTTTGGCTTTTTCCCTTTAAATTACAATAAATTGGTGATCTTTCTGCTTGGAGAATCGCTTATTTTTTTGGTTTCAAAACAAAAATAATATTAATGCTGGACGATTTCGATATATTTGCTTTTGAAATCTTCCAGGCACAAATCTTGAATGAAAACATTTGAATTATTTAGCTATCTGTCCAACAAGTGATTTTTTTGGATCACGATTACTAATTTTATTGATAGAGCCCAAACAAGAAGTTCAATAGAACGTTTTTAATGAGCAAAATGGTACTTAAAAATAGCACGAGTGGTTTGAATGAAGACCATTTTAGTTCTTTAGCCAGCAAGGCATTCCAGACTGAATTTTTGATAATTAAAGAGACTTCTGGTAAGGGTATGGAGATTTTTGCCCTAACGGAAACTCGAATAAAATCTTGCTCCTTATATACAAATAACTACGATTCCTTCAACTCTGGACAGAGTAAAATGCTCTAGACCAAATGGTGGGTACTCCTTCTGATCAAAAATAGCATAGAAGCTGAATTTAACCCTGTCTCAAACAGATCTGCCACGCTAATACTTCTAATTGGAGGGGTAAAAGTTGAACTGATTGGAGGCTGCACTCCGACCGAGTCCACGGAGAATGCAATGGTTAAAGAATTCTTCTAAAAACTAGTGGCTAAAATCTCTAGACTACTCCTCACTAAGTGTACACAAATAATTGAATGCCTATGATATGACCACTGCTTAGAGATGCTTGTATTGGATCTAATGAGCCCATTCAACTAGATGTGTAAGAGCCTTCAATTTATCTGCTAATTATGTGCCTTCAATAGGAATCCTATTGAAGTTCTGCTGTTCATCCGCACTTCAAGGAATTCAAAATTTAGTAGATTGTCCTTCAATCAAACTTTCTTGCAGCTATTAGTAATCTCTTGGTATAGGCTCACATATTGAAGACATTTGATAAAATCTGGTTTGCCTACTGAATAATTCCCTCTAATGGTACAGTCTTTGCGATTGCATTCTAAAAGAAGCCTTTCGATTAGTTTCGATCGCTATGCAGCAATATATACATCCAAGAATGCTTACTCATAGTTGAAGGGATTTCAGATTTCAGAGCTCGAGATCAGTTTATCAAATTCAAAACTCATTTGCACCTACGCCCTGATACTGAAAGAGCATATAGGCCACAAGCTTACTTGGCACAATGAGAACTTGACGGTTAAGTAGCCGAGGAGCCCTGCAAATCATGCACATTAAGAGTAAAATTTTGTTTTGAGACATGATAAATGCTAAGTAAATTTTGCACTTGGAGATTGTATTTAACAGAAAAAATGTTCATAGTCAAAAGACTAAATATCTCAGCCCTTGGATGCTTTTCATGACAAACGCGTAAGAATTCACTGTTTACAAGCCTGTATAAACATTTGCTTAACAAACTTCCCTAGTTACCAGTTTGTAAAGTGGCATTTTGACTTCAAGCAAACGGTGAAATTACTTTACTTATTTTTATTTTCAGCACCTACACATGAAAATACATCTAATATGGTAGATTGTTCAAATAAATTTCAATGTGCTTCACAATGATTTGTCCTTCAGCTTAGCAAAATCATGCCCTAGCACTGAAATAAAGATGACCCTTTTACCTTTTTCCTTGGCAAAAACAGATCAAAACAACCAAAAACAATTAAATTATATTTGTATAATAAATGCTTTTATAACAGTAATATAACTGTAAAGGGGTGAAAGTATTTGTAGTGAGCAACCTACTTCTAACCTCCTCTTGGTGATAACTGGTAAGTCCAGGGACACCATCTGGGGGCTAATGAGAGGCGTGGCCGGATGATACGTATCACCCATCGGATGTAAAAAATTAGATTATGCCAGCAGAAGTACAACTTTGTACAGCCTGGTAAATGAGGCACGACGTAAACATCTAGACTCATGGTCTCAAACTGAACTGTGGAAAACGGGCGCATGTAACAATGAATGAAATCTCCGCTTCTATTGTCTTCTGTGTTAACTGTTGTGTGCTACCTGTTATTGAAGGCTATTTTTACTTTTATATTATCCCCAATATGTCCATAGGACCTGACCTAATGGGTTGAGAGTAAAGAAAAAAAAAATAAACAAAAGGTGGAGGTAAAACATGAATTCTTTTCAGCAATAGGCATCGTTTAGTTAAATAAATGTTTGTATTCCAATGGCGAAAGTGCGAGTTTTTCTTTAGGTGACTTTCCAAAATGGAAGGAAATTTACGCATTCAAACTATGTGAGATTAAAGTAAAACAAACTAAATTGAAACTACGTTAATTGGAGCCATGGAATTCAAATAAGGAATGAGCAAAATTAAGCTTAATGTGGTGAAATTAACGAAAATAATTGGGTCCATGAAGGAATTTTTTTAATTTAAACGGAAAAAATAAGGTCTTGTAAAAGAACCTTAGAGCAACAATACATTTTATGAGACTGAAATCTTTTCTCTGAGCTATCTGAACTGCTATTACTCAGGTTACATGAAATTCGTCTCGTTCAGGCAACTTTATGTTTTCGAATTGAGACTGTGAAATTAAATCGAATCTTTTTGGAAATTTGTCAGCAATTGCAGGCACGGTCTCTTATGGCCATCTTACGATCTAACTTGCAATCAGTGCAAAAAAGGGTTTGTAACATATCCACCTTCACCACGTTTCGATGTTGTCACTGTAAATATTTTCGTATTTTTTCCCATAATGGCAATGACCACAATTAAAATTTTGGGCAAAGTTATTTAGGGTTTCCAAAGTGTTGTCAAATGCAGCATCAGGTCATTCCATAGAATGGAATTAGGTCATACACTTGCACAGCGGAAACGGATGGTTTAAATTCCCTTACATTTGAACCGATAGCAAAATACTACTTGCGAAACTTGGCGAATAATCAACAGTGCGACATGTTTCTCGTTTTGTTTGTTGTAAGTCTAGTCTGAACAGCTAATTGCACCTTGTTATCTAATTGGAGTCTTTGCAATCAAAGAGGCTCGTTCAAGTGATGTTAAGTGATCACCTTTATTCCATACCATATTCTTCCGTTCAATAAGTTTACTTACTGATATAGACCAAGTAGCAGCGTTAGGGTTGTGTGTGACATAGCAGACTCGTTCAACAGACACACTGGATTTCTCCCTTGAACTTGTGTTTTTGCAACATGAATTGATGCTGCGATGAACTAACAGCATTTGTTCCGACCCATTAGTAAGAATACTCCTGGGCTCTAAAACAGCCCAATCGTTTTGCATTCTCTAATGATCTGTGAATCGCTAATGTCTGGGAGATATAACTTTGTTTCAATATAATGCTTCAAAGCACAGCAAAACTGTTCAGCATGTAGTATTGACATCCAAACATGCAAAATTAAAGTATTGTACTGATTTTTACTAGGTAGTTCCCCAATGCGAAAGGTAACACTACCTCGGGAGCCGTTTTCGTAGTCCGTCTTAATAAAATACAAAACTAGTTCAGTAATTTGCAGCCGCCAAAAATACAAGCTCACTGTTCCCACAATTGCTCAAAATGGGCGACCGCTATCTAATTTTTCTTTTGGCTCACTGGAGGTGGTGAATTGACCTCATCCAGCTCGTACTTGGCACGGATATGGATCGTTGAAATTAGAGCAACACTTAGCTTGAGAAATATTAGAATCCATTGATTTGAACTGGTGCAAAGATTAGCGATTGCAAAGCTTGGTTTACTAAAACTCGACAGCGAAATCATTAGTAAGAAACCCCGAGGATGAGATTTCTGACGCACCTAGTTTCCATTTTGTTTAGAAGTGGAAAAAAATAGCTGGGTATTAGTTCCAGAAAAAAGATTTATTAAAGCGATGAATCTTCAGCACCGCTTTGAGCATTACTGCAATTTAGTATTGTCTGATTGCCCTGTCTACAAGGCAAGAAGGATGAGATCATAAAATTTACTAAGCAGCTTTCATTGGCAGCAACTGCCTGCGACATCCAAGCCAGTTCATGGAACAGGCAGTGGTATTATTCTCTTCTTTGAATAACATTTAAATTCTGCTGTTCTTCAAACTGAGGGCTCATCTGTCTAACTCGCCTTCAGAGGAACATATTAATGTCATTCTGGCTAGATTAACTGCATGGTCTATTCACACCAGTCTCGAGACCAGGGTGTCCTTGGTCACTAATCCACTAACCCCAAAGCAAAGAAAAGATTTAAGGGTAAGCTTGGCTTTAGTGACAAAAGAAACATTTACCTCAATTACATTTTCATAAACTGTTGTTTTGTTTGCCAACAAATGGGTGAAATCAATTAGAATTAAGATGCAGCCAAAATACCGGTTTTCGTGCATACCGATACCAGATAGGAATTGAAAAAGTTGTCTCTTTTAGATATCATGCCTTAGCTTCCAGATTTGAGGTATTAGAGATGATTGAATTTTTAGTTCAAGAGGGAAAAGTAGGATCATTGAATTGTGGAATCGACATAGATGCAATCACTTTGTATCCACTAATATGCATACCCAATCGTTCTTCTCAATGGTTGGAGAGAAATTTTCAGTATTCTTAAGTCCTCTTGGCTAATGTTCAACCCCCAGAACTGAGGACAAGCTGAAGCCGTTAAGAAGTGTCAGCCCTACCGGCCTATATTTGAAGTGCCTAAAGCTGGATAGAAATCTCCTGATTAACCGTTTGCTAAAGTTACCTGACAACAGTTAGCAGAGAAGAGTATTGGACCTTTAAGGTTGCGTTATTGCATGAGACCACAAAAATTGAGATCAGATCGAACTTTTTTCAAGCCATCCATGGAGAATAGAATGCTAAAAAAGAGAGTCCTGAAAAATTTCAAATAATGAAATATGCGTCTTGGATGGGATTTACTCGTACAGACCAAGTTAAGGTTCAATATTTGGTAAATGAGTCTGTGAAATGGCTCAAGCCTGGAAGTCATGAAGGCACCCTGCAGAATCATCTTGCCCCTCGATATCAGGATGAAAACTTTGCTCAGATGGCTGCGTAATACGTAAACCTCTATTCAATTTAACTAATCAAAAATCTGAACACTTGTACTAAAATTGAACAAAGTTACTAAGGGAAATAAAACATGATTTTTAGAAATAGTGTCTCAACTCGGAAAGTAAAAGTTTTTGAATTAAATTGCCATCAACTGGTGATAGCAAGAGTCTAATAACAGAGATTAAGCCTTTTAAATTGGTGCTATTTTCATTCAATCTGCTTTTTTTCTACCCAATTATTATGATTGGCTAAATATATTCTAAAGAAGGCATTTATGACATAAGGCACCGGTTTTCGAATTCCCAAATTAATCAGCTTGTTAAAGACGTGGTCTAGTTGGCCACGAAGGCCCTTACCAAGAACAAGGATATTACTGGTGTGCTTGGCTTAAGTTTGAGTGAGATACCTCCACATTAAGTTGTTGTCAGATCTCCTTGAAGCATTTATATTATTTAGACTTTAATGATAACGCACAAAGACCGTGCTTAAATTAAACGAGCTAATCTGGCTCTATTTGTGCTATTGGAAGTCTTCGAATAAAAAAATGTAGTTCAATGTCATTAGCAGTGTTGTTGTGAATTGTTTTAAGATCAACTGCTTTTGTCGCCTAGACTTGGCATATCTTAGCATCTTGGCTTAACCAAGTATCCATAATGCAAATGAGCAAGCTCTAGTCTTCTTTAGACTATCTTCATTTAAATCATAATTATTTAAGTCAAAAAGTGAAGTGATCGGGGTAAATTTAAGATGCTAATATGCTTTCATGCTTCAATGGGCAAGAAGGAATTGAACGAGTCAATACCTGGGAAAACATGGCTGTAGCACATTTGAAAAAACAGCCTCATCTCGAATGCCTGAGCTTTAAGTTGAGGTATGCCAAAATCTCCTGAATACATCAAAACTAAAAAGTTTATAAGGTTTAAATTTGTATACAAATGTAAGCTTATGAATCAAAGCCTAAAAATAAATTCTATGTAGATCAGGATGCGAAAAAAAGTACAGAAACATTTGATATTTATACAAGAATGCTGCTTCACTTTTAAATAACCCAGAGCCATTCATTCGAGGCAAACACTTTAAAGATAGCACAGTACAAAAATAACCTTATCCACTCAATCTTTTCGTAAATTCATAAAGACTTGTAAAGAATCTGTTTTGCTTGTGTTAAATTATTCCCAAATGGAGATGTAAGTTTTGCAAGAGCAGCTTCCCTAGAAATTTATAGTCACAGAGGCCATACCTCTTCCATTTTATTTCAATAAATGCAATCCCTGTGTTTTTGTTTTATGAATAATACAACTATAAGTTGAGCCTTTCCTGCAGTAAACGTTTTAATGTTTTTCTTTGCCGCTGCTGTGTCTAAGAAGCTCTTGGCATTGTTTGGGACAAAGTTTATTAATAAACAAACAGAGCGCAGGCATGGCAATGTGACACATTGAACGCGATCATGTATTATCTCATTCGAAGCATTGTATTGTGAAGTCATCTGAAAGTATCTTCGGAAGAAAAAGGTAAGTTAGGCAACCATCAATTTACCTCACCCAATTTTCAACTCATTAACAGAAGGACATGATAATGTTTAGTTTGACAAGTGAATAGTGAACTGCAATGAAATAAGCCCATCCGATTTGTCCCCTTTTACGATGATCCTTTGTTTAAGGCATTACTTATCAGATCCAATTTTTGTGATGTGATCATGCAAATCATGTCAATTTGTCGTAGTTACCTCTTATACCGAATTCGTGAGAGAAATACAGGACAAAGCGGCCACCCATTGATTCACAGATGAGCAGCAACCGAACTCCCTCATATGAATTGAGCACAAAATCTAGTTTTGTTGCAATTTACGATGGTCGAAAATTCCAAGTTATGTTAATTAAAAACCACCATAGAAGCAAGCACGAATAACTTCCATTAAACAGGAAAAACTGATGTTGCTCTTCGTCAGAATGTTACAAATTGAATGAAGGTCAAGACTGTAAGCAAACGCTGAAAAATAACGTCTATGAAATTAAGTCGCCATAAGGTCTCTGATGTTAAAAATGGAGTGATTTGCAGTCAGTCACACTAAAATAGCCTCACTAGGTCTGGGAGAGTGGGTTACAGAAAACTTTGAAATTAAGAGTTAATTCTGCATCAAATATCTCGTCTAATTCACATTCCAATATTAATGGCTACATACATCAAATATTATTAATTATTTGTTTCCATACTTACTTTAACTGCGTTATTTTTACAAACAGCCAAAAGGAATTTTCAAAATGCCAAATTATATGTTGGGTTAGGCAATGCACTTGGTTTTCTAACAGCAGAAAAGGGATTTAAATTGTTTGAGGCGGAAGAAAAACTTGGGCTTATGCAGTTGTTCTACTCAACATACCTGCAGACATCAAAATGGTTAAATGTCTCTGCATCCTTAGACCATTCCAGAAATATGGTCTTGTCTGTGCTTGAGAGTAAATCTTTTACTAGAAATAGGTTGTTTCATGGATGGGTTTTTTCTTTTTGAAAAGGTTTGAGATGAAATAATATAACTTCCCAAGACTTATTTCTCTTTTCTGGAACCAGGCAACTAGCCCACTCTTATGGAACTAATGCCTTCAGAGAAACTTTAGGAAGAGCTCTTTGCCATCTGGAATAGAAGTAGCAAGTCTGCATACTGTGTGTTCTCAGCTGGCAACAGTTTAAGGTGCGATTTCTCTTTAGCTTGAACCCAGTCGAAAAATTTTTTTATCGTTTTGCAATGCAATCGGCATGGCACGAAAAGACCAAAGGAACTCGACAGACTTTTCTTTGTGACATAGACAGCCTATCAATCATTATATAACTAGCGGCGTGTTGTTAAGCCAGTGTTGAAAACGAATTTTTTTTCGAATATAATGCAGGATTTTTGCTTGAATTGAGCATTTGAGTGAACAACTTGTTAACAGCCATATTTGGTAGTCAAACCTACCCTTAACCTCCTCTTGGTGACCACGGAAACCTCAAAGGCAACTCTGAGGGCTAATGGGAAGGGCGGCAGGATGAGACTTATCACCCAACGGAGATTTAAAATTAAAATAGATTAGTACAGCTGCGTACAGATTAGTAAACGATGAACGACGCAAACGCCTAGATTCATGGTCTCACACTTGACTGTTGAAATCGATTGCACGTAGCAACGAATAGAATTTTCAACAGAAAGTTGAAAGGACTTCACGAGGAGGTTTGAAAATTGTATGCCCTTAACAGAGGTGAGAATGCACGAGTTGTCACTACGCAGTAAAGCTGCTACCTGTACGATTAAACCATGCCGGAGAAGTGACCAGAGAACCGAAGACGTTGATAACCGCTTTTACTCTCTTCTCTGTTAGCTGTTATGTGCTTCTTAATGTAAAAGCTCTTTGCGCTTCTGTTATACCCCCAATAAGTCCTTGGGACTTGTCTCAATGAGTAAGGAGTAAATAAACAAATAAGAAATAGCAATATTTGGGCTGAAACAATCCTAATTAGTTTTAAAAAAATGTCTTAAATATTGAAAACCATTTGCATGCAGCATGTTGAAATATAAGCTTTATAACAGGTGAAACATCTTCTGTAAGATCTGTGATAGTACCAATTTGAGAGATGTATTACTTGCATTTGTCATAAATATTTATCAATTATCCACTTGTTGAATAGAAATTTTATCCCTATTTTCGTGCAGCAGTAACGCTGCTCATTTCATCTTAAGTAAATTTAATTTTTTATCAGGATTTCTGAATTAGAATATCACACTAATAACTCTCATTGGTGTGTTTTACTACCCGAAGGCCTCAAAATCTGTTGCACCTTCAAAACTCTCACGACATTTCTGCAACTTTTTGTGAAGAGAATTGTAGGACTTGAGAATCGAAATTGAATATTTTGGTGCTTCGAGAATTCAAAACCATTTTTGTTGCACAAACGCGAAAGCTTTAGTTTATATGTATATATATGGAAATATTAGGCAAATCATTTAGAATTAACAGTGTTTGAAGTACTTTTACAATTAGATGAGTCTTCACTGAGAACCTTCATTTGGTCAAACGGTTCCAACCTTGAGGTTCGCACTACAAATCCACATTATCAAACGATATGAATTCAGATTTCACTTGTGAGACCCAACCATTGCAATGCGTGTTTTCTGCTACCTCCATTAGTTGACTTAGAGCCTCTCAATAAACACCTTCCAGTAAAAAGTATATGTTCGATTCAGCTGCCGATTCCGCTCAGAACAAACCAGGTCAACAGTTTGCTAAGCTACGCAATCAAATAATTCTTTGAAAACAGAATATTGTATGTTCTAATGTCGATACAAAGGATATTTGCTTATAAATTGAGGTGGTGTAATTTTCTGTTGATTCTCAAGAAAATATAAAATCAGCATTTTGACATAATTGATAGATTATCAGATCATCATATCAGAAAATCAAGTAAACATTGTTATTTGCTCAGGTCGGTTCTTGAGAAAACGTGCTTCCAAATGATTGAATCTTGATAATTAGAGCTTCCAGTATTCAACTACACAGAAAAGCGCCTCTGTTAATCAGACAAGTTCCCGTTGTCTGTTTCACTTAGACAACACGGCAATCAGCAGGGCTTACGAATGCAACTTGTCAGCCCACTTTGGCTCATCGCCATCAAATAATTCTTCATGGCCAAGTAAGTGATCTTCTAAACGGAAAATCAGGTCAGATTTTAGATTCATGAAAAAATTTCCCATTCCAATTAAGGCAAGCATTATCGTGTTTATTTAAAAATTTTTATGTAACTTGTCCTTTGACTGAGCCGTTAGTTTACATTTATTTCCTATTTTTAAGTTTTTGCTTTTAAGGATTATACGCAATTTAAACAAATTAAATTCCTTTCGAAGAGGCTGAATCGTGTAATGGAGCACTGCACGTCCGGGCGCATTTGAAAGTGAGAGATTTACAAAATTGTTATTTAAAAATTAAAAATATCAGCATTTAATTATTTTTACAACAAAGATGAAAAAAGTGCTTTAATTTTGTCATAAACAGAATGATTTTCTTACAAGTTTATAGATGGCAAAATGTGTGCAGTTGAAAGCGGAGTAATCCATGAGTTCAAAGGGTAAAAGTGGTTCTTTTTATTAGGTTTTATTCATTCAACATCCTTATTTCAAATATCCTTTAATCAAATAATGGTAAAATTTGCAAGATTGGGTGTTCTTACTTACATTATGTAAAATTATAAATATGTTTTTAAAGTAGCTTTTTTATAGCGTTTAGCTTAGTTTTAACAACAGCAGAATAGGTGTTTGGATAAATTTTGTGGTAAACGCATGTTGCGACCATAAAACACACCATTTACCTTTATTTGCGCATAGTAGACTAAATGGTATTATCATCAACTGCAGTGAATTTGATGCTTTTGGAAACAGTTAAACATGGTCAAACGACCTCGAGTATGATGGCTTGGAGTATTCGACAGTGACTTCGAATTACATCCATTTATCAAATAACTTTTGGTGCATTTGACTCCTCGTCTACTGATCGTTTTATCCAAGCAGCTTAAGTACACTCTTTGATTGAGATCATGGAATCCCACCACCGTTTTCCCATGCAGGCTTTCGGTCATGGCAGAAGCATACATATGAAATCAAGCACATTTTAAGGTCATAAGACGACTTCCTTCCAGTTACAGCATTTGGATCCTTACAAACAAATTTAAATGGATTCTGATACGACGCTGGTTCCCTTTCACAAAGCAGCAATTTGACTTAATTTGCTCAAATAAAAGGTCCGTTAAAAGGATTTCAATGTAGGCAGTAATAAATTTTCAATTCATTACAGCCCAGTTATTGCTATTATATAGACATAAAACTGCCAGTCTTGCGAATTGATGCAATTCTCATTTATTTTATGTTGTATAAATCAATTTTAATGTATTTTTCAGTCAAGTAAAAGTCATTAAAAACACCAATGGTTGATAAGAGAACATGCGAATCCATAAAGATGAGCGTTTCTCCATGTACCGTGCTGGTACTGTCACCTATAACTACTTATTTTTCTTGAGGAAAACCAGAATTGTTTTTATCGTTAGAACGCCGTTTTTTGAGAAATCGGAAACCCATCAAACTTGGAATCTCGTCGGAGCGATTACTAAAAACGCACTAGCTTACAATGTTGGCATAAAAAAAGAAGGATCGAATGTGCGGGGAAGACTAAACCACTTATCAAATTCAAGTTTTTGTTTTGTTCCATTTTTTGAAATTAGCCGTGTTTGCCTATGAATTAAACATCGATTTCCTCACAAATGAATGAATTAGGCTCTGCATTCACCTCATTTTAAAGCCAAATTTCTCATTTTGAGCTAGAAACAATTAAGTTCAAATCAATTCGTAAGTCTTATTTTACAAGATATCATCGAAAAGATTGTCTTGATATTAAAGGGAATGAAGAGATCGAGGCGCTTGTTGTGATAATTTAGTTTGACCAGTCTTGCCATTACTTCAATGTAAGGCTCTGAATTTGAGATGATCCTTGCGATTCTGTTCTGATCCACTGCAAGCCTGGCCGAGAACTCCATTTTTTTGAAGCAGCTTGCACGCTCTTGTGTGCTGAGTTTCGTATTTCAATGAGCAACTTGAAATTATGACTTACATAAGCTCATCTTTCGTTTTGAAGCTGTAATCATAGCAAACGTCTTGTACGAGAATATCACAGTCATACATTCGGGGGAAACCCATTAAATTTTGAACAGAGGCAAGCGAGTATTCGCAAGCCACGTTGATCCTCGTGGTTTTCATTTTCTCTTTGTTGATAACCAGACGCCCATCCAAGTTCAACACCTGGATTGATTCAAAGGCTTGACGTACAAGAAAAGCAGCCGCATTCTCAATGCATGTCTGAATTTTGTTTGAAATCGGACAATCACCTTGGAAAATGATAATTTGGCTTCCAAATTACCTCTGAAAAGATTTTTGGCTTTTATTATTGGCGCAAATTGTTGATCATTATTTGAGCATGCCTTAACAATTCCAGCATAAAAGAAGAAACAAACAGCTAAAATGGAGTTCATTACCCAAATCCTGTTGATTTCTCACACGAACATTTATATCGCACCCAGTTAAAGTCCACTATGTGAGAGGAAATGCATTGATCCACTCACAAAGAGCTATTTCATTTAATGAGACTATCACATCATTTCATGTAGTTTTTCCAGTAGTTAAAATACTGAGTGCAAAACGTTAAAAATTTGCACTTGGTACTTTTTGATTGAATTTCACATTTATTTGCATTCATTGAAACAAAATGCCTCCTTTAAATGATATACAACTGAAAGGCATTGCGTGCTACTTGTTGCAAAAGTTATATGTACTTCTGCTGGAACATCCAATAAAAACTTGAGAGTTGCCCTAATGAGTGGGGAATAAATAAGCAAATTGTAAAAAATCTTGCTCTTAGTGTTTCCTTGCATCTCACGTCAGTTTTTTAACATAAAGTCTTGCAAAATAAATCCAACAAATAAATTTCAAAACATTTTTTGCGACCATTGGGAAGTTTGATTAAAGTCTTAGTTGATTTCAGTGGATAAACAACGATCATTTACGTGAATGGAATGGGCAGACTATAACACTGCAGGTAGAATTTTCGGTCATTTCCTGGATCACCGGTGCTTACTTTGAGATAATAGCAAACAAGTGAATATAATTTAACGAATGCTCTCAATTTTGTGGAAACATTTTTATTCTTCACCATTACTTATAACACTTTGCTTCGAGTCATAATTTTTCATTAAAAACTATGCAAAAATTTTGCCCTCCAAAGTTATGGTAACGTCAGTAGAGTTTAAAATGATAGCAAGCTCGATAAACAAATATTTTGGGGTCATTTAATGTGAAATTAGGCATACAGGTACGACATAATTTTTGTGGAAAAGGCTGTGACACTTCATATAAACGTCAAAGGCCAGATTTGGTCCAGAGCATTTGAATACTGGCTAGTAATGAGGTGTCTAGATTTAAGAACTCTCGATCACCGTTGATTAAAAACAAATGAAGATTTCAGCGATAGAAAGCCTTTGTAGAACAGGTGAATTCGGGAGTAATCTGGTGTAAAACGTTTATTAAACAGGCTTCTGCATTCGACTATATTCATTTTTAACGAACTAATAGATGGTTTCTTTCAGCATCCTGTGTATGAACTGCATGTAGCCGAATTCGAATCTTTCGTAAAACTCTGTTAAAAATAACAAAAATATTCAAAATACCCCTATGAGGGAATTTTCTAATTTATTTGGATGCGTTTACATGTGGAAATGATTTGATCATATGTAGGTTCTGCATATTTTCTGGTAAGAATGCAGTAACGTTATCCGAAATGGTTAATCATAAGAGAGCTCAAAAAATACTTAAGATACGAAAGTTATAAATGCTAATTTCGGCTAAAACTGCTCAAATGCACTAGGTTGGATGAACAAATTGGGTTAAATTTGAAATCAAATGCAACGAACACATCGGATTTTCAGGAGATCAGACTTGATTCACCTAAGGAAACGCCGAATAATACAAAAAGTCAATGTGCTGTTTATTAAACCCTCCTAGGAATGAAGTGAAACAATCTAGTCAAGGTTTGTAAGTGGTGAACAATAGTGGCCATAACGGCTCTCTTTTTGAGTCCTACTTACATCTATTGAACCTAAATTTATCAATTGTCAATCTAGTCTATATTTCATAAGTCTTTTGGCAGATTCTGCATGCTTTGTTTGGTCATATAATGTTAACAAAATAAAAAATGGTTCCTTGACATCGAATTCTGTTTATAAGCAACCACGGAATAAATCAAAGGACATTCCAGAACAAAACGCTTTCGACTAAAGCTACTGCAAAGAAGTTCCACTCACAGAATCATAGAGTTCGATTTCATTGCCGCTGAAAAATCCAACTTCAAAGTTTCAAGTACCGCTAACGAAAATTTCATCACTAAATTACACTTAGAATAACATTTTTAAAAAATATAGTGCCAAGCTTTGCACACTTATTTAAAGAAAAACTTAGTGCAGACTCGTTTAATGCAACTTGATTCAAATAAAACTAATCAATTTGTTATCTGTAGTAGTTTTTATCTTTAACTTTAAAAATGTATTCACTATCATTCACAACAATAGTTTTATAGACTCTGAAATGACCAAGACGCTTTTCAAATATCTAACTTTGTAAAATTGACATCTTTGTATGCTTTCAAACGAGGAGACATGACTGATTTTGGGCATTTTACCCCTCAGCTTTAGTGCGTTGAATTTAGTACAATAAACTTTAAGGTAAAAATTTCTCAATGGCTCTTGCAACATCAGGTCTTAATTTGCTCCATTAATGTTTACGATTTTAAAATTCTCCAGGCATAAATCTTGAATGGAAGCCAAACAGAAAGTTTAATATGGTACTGGAAAATCGTACCGCATTTCAGAATGAATTTTTTATAACGTTGGGACAAAATTTCTTAAATGCATTCGGCTTCAATCAGACGCCTGTAGCAATGAATTGCGATTCCGCAAGAGAGTTGAGGAGACTCCTGGTGGGGGTACCAAGATTGTTGCCCTAACTGAAACTCGAATGAAGTCTTGTCCTTTATATGTAGATAACTACGCTTTCTTAAACTCTGAACACAGTAAAAGCTCTTGACCAATGGTGATGTCGCTTTTCTAACCAAAAAAGCATAGAAGCAAAATTTAACCCCGTCTAAAACAGAGCTTCAAATTGGAGGGGTAAAAGTTGGACTCATTGGATGCTATACTCCGACCGAGTCCACGGAGGATGCGATGGTTAAAGAGTTCGTCTGCAAATTAGTGGCCAAAAGTTCTAGAATACTCCTCTCTAAATGTACACAAATGATTATCCTTGGCGATTTCGATTGCAGATTGGGCACTGATGCCCGTAACATTGGCGCCAAACTAGTCTGTCCATTTACCGATGGAGAAGACACCATAGAGCACGGACTAAGGCTACTAGACCCATGCCAAGAGAATATTTTGAACGTGATGATTATTTCTTCGGAAACCAAATTTGCGACGCTTGACTTGGTACCACCCTAAAGGGAGAGGTTCTATTCTTGACTTTGTTCTGATGATGAGATCAAATCTATTCCTGATAATTAGCATACGAGCTTCTAGAAAGGTAGATGCAAATTCTGATTGCTGCCTACAAACAATTATCATCAAGATCGTGGTCAAACCTACTCTCAACCTCCTCGTAGTGTTCTTGGGTAACCCCAGGGGCAGCTCTGGGACTAACGATAGGGGCAGCCGGTTAGAACTAATCATCCTCCAGACGTATAAAATTAGATTATGCCAGCAGAAGTACAACTTCTTACAGCTTGGTACATGGAGCACGACATAAATAACCCGAAATGCACTTGCGATAAGGACGAAGTGTCTTCTATTTAATGCCGACAGTTCTGCATAAGTCTTTAATTGCAGCAAAACTTTGTTTTAGGCTATCGCAGACCTAGATTTGAGCATGGGATACAATAAAAGCACTTATTAAAGGCTGAATATTGCAGACAGTTTTCAAAAGGCTTATTTTTTGGCAGTTATGAGACATTAACGGCTAGAACTGTGGTATGACCAAATGGTATTCAGACACAGTCCGTTGTGCAGGGAAAGAAAGGTTAGCATATAAGTAGATTCTCCATTTAACATTGCCAGGTAGCAGACAGTCTTAGCAAACGATAAAGTTAAGATATCTTGATAAACCCAGTAATCACATCTTATTTACACTTTAAATTGTAATTATTAATGAGTTAAAATGATTGAATATTTCAGCAAAAAATAAAAAGCCTACCAGTAAGGCTTGAAATATTTCATCGTTAATTGTGTAACATCACGCCTTAAATGAAAGAAGGTTCATTGTGTACATTGACATTTTCTCGTGAACGAAGTATTAATCTTGAGTTTTAAGAATGATTCACATGAACATTCAGAAGCTCACTGGTTTCTGATGACAAGACGGGAGCAAATCTGGTAACCAAGAACCAATATAATTCATAACAAACGCCTTGAAAAGATGAAACTTAACTATGTATCATTTGAATTTACCATGCATTAGCACTTTGGAAATTGATCATGGAATCTCTTCCGAATCACATTGACTTAGGCTTTTCATTTTAGAAGATCTTTGGTTACATGCACAGAAAAAATAAATGAACTGAAACAAAAGTAAAAATTAGGTGCGTTGCTGATGATCGAGCTCACAGCTTAGGGAATTGGTGAGATTCTGCATCCCTCGTTAACTTTAATGCATCATAAATTAGAATAACAGCTTTGTTATCGATATTAAAAGCCTCTTTTTCAAATAAATATCAACCCAGAAAAGCAAGTAAATTGGCTTTAATCCATGGTCGTTATGCTTTTCATTTTGTACATGCCAACAAGATGTCCATTTTAATGCAAATTTTCTATGCTCATCCTCTGAGGGGCAAAGCGAAATTATAAATTTAACACATCAACCGAATTCGAGCTTATTTATCATACTTGCAAGCGAAAACATCTAACGTTTCTTTCCATTCACACAGTAAAATTCTTTAATTAGGAGCAAACTTTAATATAAGTAGTAGTAGAATAATGTATGCTGCGATCTTTGAAAAGTTTAATCAAATCATTCTGATAGGTTTACAAAATACACAAGTTAGATAAATAGATATTCGTTTCAAATTCGCACTGTTTAAGAAAAAAAGGTCCTTAACTTTGGCTTCTCATCATGTTTTGTTTCCATGACATAGCAAATAGCAAGTTGCTTTCTCTTTTGCAATGTGCCTGCCATGCTTGTGCACCATGATACTATGCAATAAAAGCATTTCAGCAATTAATATGTCAGGTCTTTTTGAGGTTTTTTATAACTCAGCGCAATCGACTGACACGTATTTTACTGAGATCAAAAGTGAATCCTTATCCCTAGATCTTAATGTAAATTAATCTTTGTGTGAATTATGTGGACTAGTGCAGTGTGAATTTAGCACGTTTTGAATATCTTTCCAAGTATTTCGTTTCTTTAATAACTGAAGTCTTAAATAGTAAATTTATTCATAGCAAACGCAAAAGGTATATTCAGTTATGAGTTTTTCTTTCTATTATTGAACTAAAAAGATTAACAACATTGGTAAAACCAGTCTTTAAAATCAACACAGCTTCTATAACAGTGCTGTCATTTATTCTAAACAAGTTATAAGTCAACTTAATATGAAGAAAACTGCAGCTTATTGCATTGCAATACGAATTGATTATAATTTAAATCATTTTTAAAAAAAGACAAGTCAATAACGGGAAGTGCTAAAGAGCCATTTTCGGGAGATTGCCTGAAGGTAATTTTGTACCAACTGGTAATCTTGCAACTTATTGAGAATACATGTATTGCTTGAAATGAAAATTTAGCCTATTTTGTTATTAATTTACATGAAATTAGTGGAAAAACGGACTTGAGGGACAAAATGACATGAAGATCAATTTGCTTCTCATAATAATTGCGTTCAATAAGTCTTGCAATGACTTCAACAAATGGCTCCGAATTTGAAATAATCTGTACAGTTCCATCTCGATTCACTGCAATCCTAGTTGAGAAGTCCACCTTCTTGAAACAGCTTGCGCGCTTTTGCTTACTAGATTCAAAATTTTTATATTCTGATTAGAACTTGAGCTTACAACGTTAAAAATTTTGTTGCAAATATATAATTGTAGCAAATGTCTCGAACGAGAATCTCACAGTCATTAAAAGTAAGGGATCCAGCTCCATTTGTAACAGAAATAACTGGATACCTACACATTGAGCTAATGCTAGCATTGTTGTCGTCCTCTTTATCCATATATATATATCCATGAAGATCCGATACGCGGATTGACTCAAAGGCCTGAGCGACAAGAAATTCTGCCACATCCTCAAAATATGTTTGATTGTCGCTTGAAATCGGACAGGGGCCTTGAAGGAAACATAAATTTTACAAAGAGTTACCTCTATGAGCATTTTCAGCATTGAATCGTAGTCTCAAATTTTTATTATTTTGGCGAAAACATGCATTGATGAGGACAAAATAACGAATGAAATAAATTGTTAACAAGAAGATCATCTTCTTGACTGCACTTATTACCTGCAAAGACATATCCGTTACATATACATATATGCAGTGCGCCAATAAATTTCCGCCAAGTTTAAGAAATAAAATTTATTCAAACGCATAAAACTCTTTCATCAACTTTGCAAATGCGCTCAAATTTTCAATGGTTTGGTGCCATTTAGTGGTGAAGGCATCAAGTACAGCAGCAGTTGTGACCTGGTTAAATCTCTTGCTTAGCAAAATTGGAATTATATAATATTTTTCAAGAAATTTCAACAAATAGTCTGCCTTTCTTAATTATGAAAATTCTTGACGCCAGTTGGGACCATCATATACTAATTTGAATGCATGTAATCAAACGCAAAAAATGAACGTTGGTTTGAGGAATGAACAGCTCTTGTTAAGTCTACTTATTTCTAATCAAATTACTTTCAACAACCGTTGACAAATTAACCACTGACAATGTCAAATCACATGTGAAAGCCTTCGTTAAAAGCAAAGATCCATGAGAGATAAATAAATTCAGAAAATGATGAAAATTCGCTGCTATATTTTAATCAACATGGTTCCCTCGTGAGTGATTGACTTTGGTCACAGAATTTGTTTTGTATTCAAAAACATTCATTTGAGAGAAACTCCGTCATCTTGATGAACTTATGAATTGCCTCTGTTTGACTTGATCTGCTTGCATACTGAACAAGCATTCAATATGTGGTTTTGGATAAGAAGCACTAAAATTTCTTAAATGAAAATTGCATTCATCTAGGTGATTTGATATTGCTTTGATTTATTTATTCAAGACTTTACTTTGCCTATATTTATATATCATGATATCTTTGGAACTACGAAAGATGCTTTTGATGTTTTCAACGAAATGCTGATAGGATAAAAAGATTTCATGGTAACACCTATAGGGATACCTCAATGAATAGGCTAGGCTGCAACTCAAACTCAGTTGATTAACTCAATCACGTAAATAGTTTCAAAGCACAGGTTCAATTATTTCGTTGATCTAAAGCTGCTTGTTGTAGCTTCAAAAGATCACTATTTTTCCCTAAAATGCTTGTATGACAGTTTAAAACAGTTATGGATCTCTTAAGTCCATCGCATGACCTAATGAACAAAAACTTAAAAGTCAACCATCTTTCATCAAGGCATTTTCGCATTATTGAACTCCATGGCATTAATTCTGCCTTATCACTAACAACAGTAACTTCTTAAAATTACCAACGCGCCTGCTTATTTTACCTTGAATACGTTAAGTTTAGCCTTGTTGATTGTCGACTCTATGAAATGTCACATTACAGCGGCGCACACTCGCCGTTTCTATTGCAAAGTACGTGTCAATATGCACACAAAATAAATTTGAACCACTAAATAAGAGTTTGTTGAGACTTTTTGAAATCCAAGCAATCAGCATCAATGACCTAAATAAACTTAATTTTACATCATTCTTATTAGTTTTATCGTAATCTAAGTCTGAAAAGCACTACTGAAATAAATGCAGGCTACTTATCTTGTTTCATCGATCAGCAATGTTTCAGATCCTAAATTCATCTATGGCTATTGCAAAAGTCAAAGTTATGGATAATTTTTGTGGCTAATTTTGGAAGAGTCAACGTTGATGTCATTACTGACTTTTTTTTGAAAATGAACTTAGTTTATCACAATGAGTAGCATTACCTCAAAGTCAATTTGCACATGAAATAAGGAAAAATGCAAATGCAATTTGCCTTGTAACATAATCAAAAGGCGTTTCTTATTTATTTTCCAAGCAAAACCAAACAAGCCTTTTAAAATATTGCCTTATTAGACAGACTATCTAAAAATGGTCTGCCTGTATCGACTATTTATTGCCAAAAAGTATTATTTATAATCAAAGACACTTTTACTTTGAGTAAATTATAAATTTCAGTAAGCTTGGCAAAATTGGATCATAATGAAAAAAAGTTATTCCCAAAATCAGTTTTGATTATGACTTAGAGCTCAAAAACAATCATTATGTCCAGGTGCGCACTTGGCTCCGGTAACAAGACATACATTGGTGGTTTCATGTCTGAGTGCGGATTAAAAATTCAACATTGTATTTCAACGCAAATGCACCACAACTATTTATCCTCTCCCCATTCATTAGAGAAAGTCTCAAGAATTTGATGGGGATACAACGGACCTACAAATAGCATTTAAAACAGATGGCACACAGCAGTTAACACAGGAGATATAAACAGCGTAAATCGACATCTTCGGTTCTCTGGTCACTTCTTTGGCATGGTTTCATAGTAGCAGGGGTAGCAGTTCCACTTTGATTCCACTTCAAAGTGACACCTCATCTGTCCTTGGCTTTGTGAAAACAGTCAATCTCCACACTTGTCCCAGAAGTCTTTTCAACTTTTCCTTTTCCTTGCTACATGTACGTGTAATCCGCAGTCAATTTTGAGACCATGTGTCCAGGTTTTAAATTATGCCTCGTTTACCAGGCTGAACGGGCTGTACTTCTGACGGCACGATCTCATTTTGAACATCCGGTGGGTACTAAGTTATATTTTGCCCATGAAAGGTCAAGAATGGATTTGATCACCAAAATATTTTTCTTAGTATAATGGGAAACGTTAGAATCAGAGCTTCAGCGAAAGGACACCGCTGCTTAAAGTAATACACTCATTCTTTATCTATTTGTAAACAATTTGCCAATTTAATGCTTTTGAATTAATATGTTCTGAAAGAAGATTATTAAACTACTGCCACATGTTGACCTCACTACTATTTTCAAACTCATAGGTTAACAATCTTTTAGTAGCTCACATTTCATTACCCTTTACAAACTAAGAAATAATGCTATATCCACTGAAAAATAAAGGCTCTTATAGAACTTCTTTTAATTAAATCCAGAAAAATTAATTTTCATTCTACCTGCAGTCATCTATCAGTTCAAACTAAGTTGAGTTATAAAAAATGAGTTTTTCGTTGGTGTGAGTTTGCATAATTAAAAGATGTCCTGCAGAATAGGAGGAAATTTTTGAAAATTGAGGGTGTTCTTAAAATATTATCAGTTGTTAGTTTCGCTTTGAAGTCAAACTAAAATCAAAGACAATGAAAAAATCAGTAAAATTTTACCGGGAACATTTTTAATAAAATATAACTCAATACGCTAGGTCAATGCAATTGCTGTAGCATCTAAAATAGGAAAAATTATGTTGGTAAGCCTCAATTCGTCACTTTTTATCACCTTGAAATCAATGATGTACGTCAATTCGAGGAGTTGAATTTCAAGCACTGATTATTTACAATTGAGTTTCTAAAGAACCGAAAGAGAGGCTTTGTGAATCGGGCAATACATTACTTATGGAGTGAGCGTTGCAGTCGGTTGCGTTCAGGTTCTTATAACGTCCACTAAGTTTCTGCGTGTTTATTATCATAAAAACAATTTGAAGTAGTTTAAGTAAAGAGGTACTGCGCCCTAGGTAATTTACCACTGCTGAAGCTGAACTGCCACCTATACGACGAAGCCATGCCAGAGAAGAGTCCAGACACACGAAGACGTCAATTAACATTTTTACTTCTGCGTTAACTGTTGTGCTTAATTGCTATGAAAGCTATTTCTACTTCTGTTATACCCTCAATAAGTCCTTGAGACTTGTCCTTATAGGTGGGAAGAAAATAAAAAAAATAAAATAACCTCTGCATTAGGCATGCTTGGAAAATATGCAAGTCAATATTATCATAACCATTGGCTGAAGTATGAAATTTTGTTGCCAAACATATACTCTCTGAATAAAGTTGAATTTTTAGGCGCGTCGTTTTCACTCGTTTGTTTAAACAAACTTTCAGCCACCTCTGCCGAGTAAATAAAAGTGTGTAATTTGTCTTGATTCGATTCGGCTGCAAGAGCATATGCTAGAAACTCTCGTCTGAAAGGAATAATTTGCCTATTTGGAATGCAGAAAGTTGCTATTTGCTGAATCAATTCGAAATCCCGCAGAATCATTTTTCTCCTTTGATTTTTAAAAAAATATCCCAATTAAACTTTTGGATTCAATGTTTAATCTGTAATATCACGTTTGAAGACAAAATTTCATGTCAAAATTTGGTCAAAATGTTCTCTTTACTTTCTGAAATGCTCTGTGAATGAAGGAGTTGCGTAAATGCATATTTCGTTCAATAAGGGAGCAAACTGCTATGTCACCTATTTAAAACGCGATTCGTAGGCATTTTATTTGAGTCGGTGCATTTAACTTGACTGTTTATACTTTGTGTCAGATGACCCAGCAGTTTTGAACTATACATTTAATTGCCATGTAGCATAGATAGTCAAAAAGCAAACATTCATTTACACCTTAAGTAAACAACTTAAGTTTTGGTAACAAGGATTCAATTGTGCGTCTTTGCAAAACTTTCATTGCTTACAGCAATAATACTTGTTACTACCATAGTTGTACTACGCAGCTGCTCCTACTTTTATGTAAGGAAACGCAATTCGAATTGTGAGTTTAACTGATATAAACATTTTGAAGATCTCGGTAGCTAAAAAATCTGTAATTTGTGGACTTCGTGCAAACATAACTAACAAAATGAAGTGCAATATCCAAAGAGCACGCAGGTAATGGTTGTGAATATCGTACGATTCATTGTCTACCTAGCAATCGCTATTGGACTTAATTTCTTTAAATCGAACACAGTACTGGACAAACCAATGTGAATTTGATCGCGTTTTCAGTAAGTAACTGATTCCCCCTAAACATGGCGAAAATACATTGGCACAGTACATTGGCATAAGTACATTTTTCAGATAATTAACGCATAGTTGTGTAATTGAAACTGCACTTTGGGAATCGGTCCATCGAAATTCTAATGCATTAAGCTAAGTGACTTAATCTTTTATGAAAAAATGAATACTACAATTCAAAATTTGAAAAGTATTATAAATAAGGAGGAGATTTTCAAATGGTAACCTCATTTTTTGCGATTAAAATTCATTTTATTTATTGTCGATGCTAAGTGTGCAGTGCTTAGGTATAAATTCACTTAAAAAAAAGGTAACTGCCTTGTAGAAACTAAATTTTATACCAAGGCAATAAAGTCGATTGAAATCAATCGCTTTCCTTTTGAGAGTCTTCCGTCATTCCACATTCTTGATGAAGCGCACTTAAGACTTCCAATGCCTGTATTCTATTAATGTGGAATTTTTCACTGAGATAGGCCTTACTTAAATCAGGAACTAGAAGTTTTACAAACAAACTAACTAACTAATTAACTTTACTGATTTTTACTGAGCTTGAAATTTATCGAGAATTTGAATCTAAATCGCAGTCATAGGTCACTTCCATGCAAATGGTAGTTAAACGTCCAACTAATGTAACAGTCATGACTAGCAAGATATGTGGCCGAATCCTATGCTTATAAAATTTGTATTGTTTGGAAAAATACCTTTTAATGAGGAATGTTTTGACTCTTTGTGCACATTTTTCTTATGAATTTTTGAATAAATTTAGTTAAAACCTTAGAAATATGAGCTTTTTGAATAATTGAATGTGGTGTTGATGTGTCAAAAATGTCTCAGTAGATGGATGCAACATGTTCATCATGCCTGCTACGGTCGTGCATAGGAAACCGAATTTGTAATAAGAGATTCTACTAATGGAATTTTGGTCCATGCGCTCCATTCAATTCTATCTTCGCTGTAAATAAAACTTTAACTTCTTCATTTAGGGTACTGAACATTACAGAATGAATTCATAGGCGATTAGAAACAAAACTGTTGTTGAAGGCGAGGAAATGTTCAGATCAAAGTGGCTTTTGCAACAGTTATGAATAGTATTGATGTAATCGAATGATGCGCGTGAATGAACCGTTATGGAATGCAGCACTTACTGTCTCCTTCAGTAGATTTTTTTACAAACGTTTTCGGTTGATATGCGACATGAAGGCGCTCTTGAAGATTTTCAGTTCTGGGTTAAATGGCTACACGAATTTACTTTCAGTGGTTCACTCAAAATCTTGTTAGTGTCGGCAATAAAAACGATGCTGTGTGACATAGAAGCAACGTTCACAATGTAAAACACCATCAAATGTTGGCTTTGAAGTTATTCAGTTGAAGTCTCACTTCACATTTGTGTTACGTTTACGTTAAGTTTTTTAACATTGGAAAGATGACACTTGCCATTACTCCGCCAAAGTCATATTTATCAAAAAATTCATTTAGTTTTTATTAATTTGTGGAGACTAGGATTGTAATCCTACCATTGTAAGTACAAATCATTTCAGTTAAATCACTTTTTAATTAAAGTCTATTACAAATACACTATTGTTGACATCACCTATTTATTAATTCCTTAAAGCCATCATGTAGAATTTAAGCTAATAGTAATTTAGTGATAAATTAATGAATAAACGGTCAATCGCATATTTAAAAGCCTATGAATGTGCTGCGGAACACCTAGTGTGAAATGAATTTCTTGATGTTGCTTAATATTTGAGAATCAGTGCTGCGCGCTCATAGTTGATCCGATCTGATTCAATGGATTTAAGGATTTCCAAATTCTAGTAGTCAGCAGTTCATGAGGATAAAAAGTCGGGGAAGCAAAGTTTAGAAATGAAATGAAACTGAAAAGGATGCAAAAAGCTCTAACAGATCAGGTTATCAGTAATAACTTTCATGGCCAGCGCAAATTGAGGCTGTGTTTAGTGCTTTCAGTGCTGAAAACTGTTTGAAAGTCAGTCGTGACCCTATTAAGTGAAATGGCCCTTTGTGAGTGGAAAAATGTTTTTGTTTTCACACAGTGGAATTAATTTGAGCACAGTATAAATTCATTTGCAATGAATTGCTAGAATTTAAATAATGAGATCTGTTTATGCAGTTTATTTACTCTTCCATGCTAGAATAATTAAAGCATGTTTTGATCGCGATCAAAAACCATTGCCAATAACTAATACTAAAAATCTTTTCAGAGGTAATTGAGGAGTTAACTTATAAACTCCCAAGGTGATTGTCCAATTTCGAATAAAATACAGACATGCATTGAGAATACGGCTGCTTTTCTTGTACGTCAGACGTTTGAATCAATCCGGGTGACAAATTCAAATGGGCATCTCGTCATTAATAAAGAGAAAATGAAAACTGCGAGGATAAACGCGGCTTGCAAATACTCGCTTGCGTCTGTTCAAAATGTAATGGACTTTCCCCGTTTGTACGACTGTGAGATTCTCGTGCGAGGCGTTTGCTATGATTACAGCTTTGAAACGGATCGCAATTTTGTGTAAGGCATAATTTTAAGTCGCTCATAAAAAATGCACTTCAGCACACAATTGAGTGCAAGCTGCTTCAAAAAGATGGAGTTCTCGGCTAGGGTTTCAGTGGATCAGAACAGAACCGCAAGGATTATCTTTAATTCTCAGCCGTATATTGAAGTTATGGCAAGACTGACTGAAAGGAATTACTATTATGAACGCCTTGATCTCGTAATTCCTTTTACTCTCAACTCAATCTTTACACTAATTTCATGTAAGATAAGAATAATAAATTGACGCGAATTGATTTTGACTCGCTCAATGAAGCTATGCTTAAATCTTGACATTCAGTAGTTTAACAACAAGCAGGCTTACTGGGCTTCAAATGGGTTCTAAATTAACACATGGATGGGCGAAACACAAAAACTAGGATTTGATCAATTGTTTCATTTTAGTGAGATCCTCTTCATTCTTCATCTCTGCACATTCAGTACTTCTTCCTTCAAGTTATTCAAGTAAGCTCTGATAAGGCTGACAGTTGATGGCTTTCAGAATTCTCAATTCCATGTCTATCACTAGTTTTTTTTAGATATGACATTCTCACCATAAGCGTAGTTATAGCGTTGTGGAAAACCATCAGTTAATGTAACTGAAAAAAAAAAACAGGAAATTGAGTAGTATACATGATTCTTGAATTATCCTCCTTTCCACTACCGGTTTTTTAAATGACTCTCATTTGGCTGAAACTATATTAATACAGCCCCAATTTGATCAAGGATTCATAAATTCATTTTGAATCCTAAGACAGGCAATGTCTGTCTACCTAATGAGCGATTGCCATTTCTTCAGTGCAAAGACTTAAGCGGCCCTCTCGATCAAGCGAAGAAGGACAGAATGTTGCCCTAAAAATATTAACCAACGGCTTATCTGAATTCTCTGCTGAACTTGAAACAAATTGCATTGTGTTTTTTATAATGTATCTCAAACCATTCATCAATTTCTTACTGGTACCTTTGCTTTGAACAAAGGCCTATTTAGTGGAACGATGGTGTAATTTTATGGCCTAAATCATGGAGGACATTTGAGGCATATTACTAGACATAGGAATTAACAGTCATTCTTGAACGATGCAGACCCATCAGAATCGATGTTTATTGAATATTCTCATTGCTTCCGATGTCTGAAATTTCCCTGTGTTCAATGAGATCCTCGTCTTTTCTCTAATTCATAAGTACAACCAAAAATAGCTTTCAAGAAAAAAATGCTATTAAAACGATTGCTTTAAAGGATAAATTAATAATTTCGACAAGCACATATCAGAAGACTTTTACTTCAATAATATTTGAAACATGATTATTGAATGAACACGCCTTAGTAATGTGGATCACTACCTTTTGAACTCACAGATTAATTTGCGTTCAACAGCACACAATTTATTTTCATCTTAAAGCTAGGAACGTTATAATAGTTACGAGAAGATAAAGACACTTTTATTTCAATTTGTTGCGATAAACACTGGGAGAATTATTTTGCACACTACCAGTAATTAGACAATAGTTTGATGCCGACGTTTCCAAACGAAGCTCATTTAAACAGTGTAAATATTTGAGAATTGCAATTGCAAAACCCAGCAAAAATCTACAGTTTACGGTTAAGATTAACAAGATACTTTTAAACTACTTTTGCAAATGTGTGTTTAATGAATAAGCTAGATTTATGAGTTACTTTATTAAATAAAGCGTGTTTACAGCAGACACAAAGGCCACCATTGTGGATCTGGCATGAAGGTAGCTTTTTTTACCTCCACGTCATTCATTGCAGTTGAAAATCGCGAATGCAGGTTTGATCGGTTGCGTCTCAATGCAGGGTCACTGGTAGCAACGAAAATTCTTTCAAGTAGTTGAATGCCTATATTAAAGAACAAAAACTTCTAAAAACTATTCAAAGGTGCTGAAATAGCAACTTGATCTACGATGAAATTCGGTAGTTTAATTTTTGATACTAGTTTTAAATGAAATAAGGATCTTAAGCTGTTTTCATTTGTAATGAACGAATTGGAATGTGCATTTATATTATCAATTTGACAAGCAAAAGCACAAAAGCTCTGACTATCGAAAGCGAGCGCATGTATCAAAGGAAAAAATCTCCGCTTTTACTGTCTTCTGTATTAACTCTTGTGTGCTTCTTGTTGTAGAAGGCTATTAGTACTTGGTCACTTACCCACTAAGCCAAAAATACTGAAGGGATGTAAGAGTCGGCTTGGCTACTGTGAAAAAGGGAACATTTTATCTGGATTAGATTCTCATAAACTGCTGTTTCGTTTGCCGAGAAATGGAAGAAATTAATTTGAATTAAGATGCGACCAAAATACCTGTTTTTGCAAATTCCGACACCAGATCGGAATTGAATAAGTTGTCTCTTTTAGATATCCTTCCTTAGTCTCCAGATTTAAAGTTAAGAGATGATTCAATGGAGAAAATTAGGATCATTGAATTGCAAAATTGGCAGAGATGCAATCACTTTATATCCACCGGAGTGCACACTAGTTTGTTCTTCTCAACCAGAAAGAAGAATGGTTGTAGAGAAATTCTCAGTGGACGATGCTCCCATATTCTCAATGTTAAATATTCTTAACCTTGCTGAAATCATTACGAAGTATCGGCCCTGCTGGCCTGCATTTTAAGTGTCTGAAGTTGCCGAAGTTACCTGAAAACAGTTAGCAGAGAAAATAATTGTACTTTTTAGGTTATGTCATTGTATAAGACCGTAAAAATTGAGATCAAATCGAACTTATTTTAAGCAGCTCATGGAGAAGAGAACACCAACTTAGAGAGCTCTGAAGAATGTCAAATAGCAAAATATGCGTCTTGGATGGGATTTACTCGTATAGACCAAGCTTTAATTCAAGGTTTAATAGCTGAATCTGTAAAGTGGCTTAGAAATGGAAGCCATGAAGGCATCATAAAAAAACCTCTTGCCTCTCGAAATGAAGATGAAAGCTTTGCTTAGATGGCTGCATAATATATAAACCTCCATTCAATTTAACCAACACTTGTACTAAAATTTTACAAAGTTATTAAAGGAAATAGAACATGATTTTTATAAATAGTGTCTTAACTTGCAAAGTACAAGTTTTTGAATTAAACTGCCATCAACTGTTGATAGCAAGAGTCTAATAAAAGAGATTAAGCCTTTTAAATTGGTGCTATTTTCATTCAATCTGCTTTTTTTCTACCCAATTATTAACATTGGCTAAATACATTCTAAAGAATGTCTTTATGACATAAGGCACCAGTTTTCGAATCCTCGAATTTATCGACTTGTTAAAGTCGTGGTCTAGTTGGCCACGAAGGCACTTACCAAGAACAAGGACATTACTGGTGTGCTTGGCTTAAGTTCGAGTGAGATACCTCCGCTCATTGGGAAGTTGTCAGATTTCCTTGAAGAAGGTATATTATTTAGGCCATAAAAATAACGCACTAAGACTCTACTTAAAGAAAAAAAATTTGTTCTCAGTTTTTCATTGAACTAAATTACTTCTAGAGCATCATGCACCTAAGAGCAAAGGAATTGATAGAAAAATCAGCATTCAAATGAACAAGATAAAAGGATCAAAAGAACATCTTTAGAAGCAATGTTTTGCTACGCATTGAATAACATTTTGTGTTTCGATTTATAGCAAACACACTCAAACACCCCACTTAAGTTGATCCAAGGCCATAATAAAGGCAATAGACATCTTAACTATTATATCAAGTACCTTAATGCTCAAAGATTGTGTAACTAAGATAGAGAATATCACTTAACCAAAATCATTAATGAAATTGCTATATTTAAAAAAAAGCATGATCAGAATTTTCAAAATAATAAGAGAATAACACTTGTTTTGACAAATGGTGGTCTATGTCAGGGCACGAGTTTGAATGAGGACTCTGTTTTTCCAAAAACAATTCTCCATGAGGGCAGACGAGGTATAAATCAAAGCAAGGCTTTTTGAAGATTTCTAAAAGACCATTTTCTCTCAGTTTTCGTCACATCGCAACTTGGACATAGTTCTGTCAATGTTGTAATTCATGGAACGAAATTTTTAAATCAAAATTCTAAGAAACCTCTTATTTAAGCAGTTAATTTTCTGTAAAACGAGAAGCAAGTCGATTTGGTCACTCCGAATAGAAAAGAGGCATTCGTGACACTTTAAGATAAGAAATGATGAAATCACTGTAATCAGTCATAAATTGTAGTTCGGTCCGTAAAAATGTTTGCTGAATATGGCAAGCAACCATGACTTGTATCACCACTTTAAATGTTATCAGCTGAATCGAAAGTCCTATGAACTTTAACAAACTGACTTTTGACCTCTGTCTTCATTAGATTTGTAGATTTACCAGACTAAAAAGCAACAATTGTCTAAAGAGTTTCGTATTTATTAGTCAGTTATTTCACTGAACCGAAAGTCCAAAGGAGACTTAGATCGCAATTGCTGAAATGAGAAACGATTGTAAATAAGCGACTACAGCGTGCAGGACTCGGCAGTAAAATGCAAGTAGCTGTCTACATTTCCACAAAATCTGTGCCTGCAATGTGGGAGGGTTAAAGGGACATCGAAGGAAAAATGAACCGAATTCCTTCTTTCGGAATTCAGAGCTATCCAGTACATAAGACAATTTTACATGTTCTCCTCATTACTAAGCTTATTTCTTTCATTATTTGGTGATAATTTTTCTTTAGAAACAGGCATTTAAGTAGGAAATAAATACATTTTTAAGAGGATCTTGTTAAAATGTTTTTTCTAAGATCTAAATTCATTGTAAGCTTCATGAAAGGCAAAACACCTTCTGCAAGATTTGTAGTAGACTACATTCCCATTTAATTCCACAAGAGCTGCAAACAGCAAAGGCAGAAACGCAACATAACTAAAACTGAGAGCGACGCTAGATGACATATTCCAGTAGAAAGAATATGTTCAATTTAGCTAAAGATTCCGCTCAGATCAAACCAAGCTAGCAGGTAGCTAAGCTACGCAAATAAATAGTTCATTGAAAAAAGAAGACTGTACATTCTATTGTCGATGCAAAGAATACTTGATTATAAATTGCGCTGGCATCATTTCCCGTTGATTTGCTAGAAAATTTAAAATCAGCACCTCGACATTGTTAATAAACTATCATTACTGCTTCCAGATGTGATCTCGTATCTGAAAATCAAATAGGCGTTTTGATTCGATAAACATGGTCCTTGAGGAAAGGTACTTTCAAATGAATGAATCATGATAATCGGAGTTCCCAAATATGTTTTTTTCATTGAAAGTTCTTGTTTTGAATAAGGCTCTCTATTTTACCAAGACTACAAGGCAATTAGCAGGGCTTACATAGCTGAACTACCTTGCCATAGTTTCTGCCAAGATTTGCCAAGTTAGCACAAACCCACTTAGTGACTGAATGCAGATATTCCAGTCTGCCAATAGCTCCACCATCAACTTAAAATAGGACAGCGTAAGAAAAAAATTTGTTTGTTTATAAAACTGTTTCTTTCAGTTTTTACGAAACTGCTGCAAGCGTCAGACTTAGAGACTTAAATTATGAGAAATTAATTTCCTTTAAATGATTTTCAGCAATTGGATGCAAACTTGTCATCGTCGTCATCATGCTTTGCTAAATAACTGCAATTAAATTTGGAAATTCCCTTTTCTGAAAGTGATCCGCATGCTTATGAACACTACCAAAAACGTTAACTGTTTTGGTAAGTTTCAGAGCTTGAGATTGAATTATAAAATTAAGGCAAACTTTTACATGACAATTTCGCAAGGAAAGACATATGAGGGCCCTTTTAGCGCTTGAATAATAAAAGACTGCCATACCTTCAAATATATTTGAGTCTTCGCCTTATATGATCATCTTGTCATGAATGACTGAAATCGAGACTCTCCTTCAGTAAACTCTATTAGTGTTTTTGAGCATATTATTACCCGATTCGGAATGGGGCTATCGTTTGCCTTTCATTACAAAACAGCTATTTAAACATGTTTTAAAAGGAGAAAACAAGAATTTTTAACCAAATTGAACGTTGAAAGTTATTTCAAACAAAGTTTTGATCAGTGAATAGTAATTATGGAATGAAAACATTAAATAAAATCGGATCAGTGTTGCATGTGTTGAAATAATGCCTAATAAGCTACCAAAAAGTCTTGGTTTTGAGATAATTTTTGACTGTAATCAAACTGTAACGCAAAACAAGTGAAGTGATTCAAAAGCTTGATTGTTTGCTTGTTTCACTTGGAAGGATATTTTACCTAAAAATATAATTTTATCCTTACAATAGCGCCATGTCTGTTTGCTATTTTATAAGGCAGATCTTAATGAGTCCGAAAAGGATTGCAAAGTAATGACATGAAATGCATCTTGTCATCCCACTCTGGTTCATCGCCATCAACTACGTCTTCATGTTGAGTTAGTGATCTCATAAAACGCAGCAACTAAACGGGGGATCCGATCAAACAAGGTGTTTGATGACATATAAGATTTCCATTAATGGTGCACGCAGAATAATCAAATTTATATTGTCAATGAAGCTAAACCCTATCATGTTAAATAAAAAAATTTTATGCCATTTGTATTTTGATTGTATTTTTTAATTTACTTTTATCGTGTTTTTTCAAGTTTTTGCTTTTAAGGATCATATGTCGCTCGAATAAATTAAATTCCTTCCAAAGAAGCTGAACCATGTAATGGAGCAATACAAATTCGTGCTAATCTTAAAGTGAGGGATAGAAAAAATTGTTATTTAAATTTTGAAAATATCAGCGTTCAATTATTGTGGCAAGAGCGTTTAAAATATGCCCTCTTTTTCTTATAACTTAAATAAGGTTCTTCTAGGTTTTCAGGCAACACAATGTGTGCTATTGAAAGCGGAATCATTTGTGAGTTCAAAGGTTAATGATGGCCTGTTTTATTACGTTTTATTAATTCAGCAACCTTATTCTAAATAGTCTTTAATCAAATAAGGTAAAATGTGCAAGATTGGGTGTGCTTATTTACACATGTTAAGATAGTTGTTTTTACAGCGTCTTCTTTTAAAAGCCCAGTTTTAACGACTGCTGAATAGGCGCTTAAGCACTGTCAACAAAAGCCGATTATGATGGCTTTGACTTACATCCAACTATCCAATTGTTTTTTGCGCCGTTAACTCCTTCGTCTACTGACAGGTTGATGTGAGCAGTTTAAGTATACTCTTTGATTGAGACCATGGAATCCCACTGCCGTTTTCCCATACAGGCTCTTAGCCATGCAGAAATATTAAATGTAGAATGAATCAAAGCACCGAAACATAAAACAGTGATCGCTGTTAGGTAGACACAGTATTCCCGGTCTTGCGAATTAATGTAACTTCAATTTGCTCAATGATGTATGAATCAGTTACAACGTATATTTCAATCGAAAAAAGTCATTTTGAAACACCAGCGATTTGAAAGAGGGCATAAAAATTCATAAACATGCCAAAAAATCAATTTGCTGGATGTGTAGACTATGTCAACTGGTTTTCCTTAAGAGCACCATGACTGTATTTATAGTTAGAAAACCCATTAAATGTTGACTTTGTCGGAGCAGTTGCTTACTAGATTGAGAGCAAACACTTAATTTTATTCACTGCTTAAGCAAAACCATGTTTGACGAGATTTGAAATAATGCAACTTTAACCTAAACTATTGTGCGCTACCTTACTTTGCCTTAAGTAGCCATCTTCAAAAATGTTTAAATAAGAATGCTGAACCACTACTGGTCACTGAAGAGGGTTCTTTTCCTCTTCATTTACTATACGATCCCCAATCAAGCTGGGATTCTGATTCAATCAACATGCAAGATAGACATGCAGATCAACTTAATTATCAACGAATTTTCGTCTTTTCTATCCAAAAGGGTGCTCCTGGCAAAAACTGATTTGAGTCCACACTCATAATTGAGGGATTTACGAACCCTTTTTGCGGCGACGCGTTTAGACAGCAGGTGCCAATAGCTCTGACAAGGTGAACCAAATAATTACATAAAACAAAATCATCACCACAATCTAGTCCAATACTGCAAGACCTACTTTGGACAAATCCAAAAGCCTTGTAAAGGGCGAATGCTGGCATGCGATTTGACCACAGAAATTTTTGATGACACCTGAAATAATTGCACAGATTAAGTGAAACTTTCTATTAGTGTTTCATGCACAATTAATAAATGTGAATTGCAAGCTGCACAGTAACAGCTCATAGACATGCTGTAATATTTTAGCTGCAGGTTTTCGCTTCAACTTATTCGAAGACAAAACTTCTGAATCCTTCACACAAATACGGTCTGATCAAGCGCTATCGACGTACATGATAAATCCTTGAAAATATTGTTTTACACAAGCAGTTATCAGTGAATCGAAAAAAAATGATATGTACTTTATGAATGAATTTTTGAGTCGCGTTTTCTTCAGTGGCTCCCTTGAAATTCAATTAAACATGCGCTTTTGAAGGTTCAGATATGCGAATTGCTGCATGATAGTGTGAGTGGAAAAATCAGGGTATTTCATTTTTCAAAATTCCAAGGGTGTAAAACAATTAAAATTCACCAAATGAATCTGCTTGTGCAGCACTCTAAAAAATTTGATATGAACCAAAATGAGTAAAATTATTATTTTCTAGGTGATTGCCCCCTTGTGAAGAAAAGACAAAAAACCATTTGGAAAGCAGTTGATGTTATAGTCCAGCAAGCGCTGTATTCCATTTAAATATCTAACTCGGATGGGCACATTGTAATGAATGACAAAGAAGTGAAGCAGCTTCAGGTGTATTCTACTTGTGTGTGTGCGCCTATTAGCCACGAAAATGGAGTGAGAGTCTCATCTACATATGACTGTCAAATCGTCCTGCGAGAAATCTGCTACGATTTCATAATCGAGTATCTATTCGATAGAGCGTAAGGCCTAACGTTGGTTTGCATAACGATACAACGAATGTTAAGCAGCGTGCAAGCTGCTTGAAGAATGCAGATTTCGCAACTGTTGTGGCAGTGAGTTGGCAAAAATTGTGACGATGATTTCAAATACACAACCGTCCTCAGAATTTGCCATACGAAAATTGGACATGGAACATTATTTTAATGAAACTGACCACCTAGTACTGCAAGTTCTAAAGTCAGCATTTAATGTAATTTCGTGCAAAACGAAGTGAATAAATCAACTTTTGATTCTATGTAACTTTTAAACCGTCGGAATTAAGCATTTTGACTGCGCAGAAACGGGTTGGTTAGAATTCTGGCTTTTTCATAAAGAAAATTTTCAACACGTTACTTATCAACCTGCCAAATACTCTAGTGCTGATCGTGATTTTGAAATGAATCCAACTTAGTGGTCTTAACAAATGCTGTCTTTTGGAAGTTGCCAAAATAATTTTATCACTAACAAACAAAACAGACAAAAAGGAAGCAGCGCAAGTAATTAATAAAATGATTTCCCCATCCCTATCAACTGAGTTGACCTGGGTTGATCCTATTGTCACCCACGCTAACTTTGTGGGATCCGAAAAATCACACAGTTGCATTCATCAATGTACTAACATTAAGAAATCTCTAAGCTGGTTCCTTTCTGATATGAATAGCGATATACGAAGAGCAAATGCATCTGTTGATGGTAAAAATGTACACAGTTGGCATCTGGTAAATGAATCAAAAGCACACTCCAATCAGTTCAAGCTCAACAGTAAAAGCGTCTAAGTCTTGGTGTAAACTCAAACATGCAAAAAGTTTGAGCCCAAGAATCGAAAAGGCAATGCATCGTAATTTGGCAGAAATCGGGTTTGATATCAAGTGGTTAACTTTGTGTTGAGAGGTTGGCAACGCAGAGTGGGTAAAAAATGCTCTAGAATATAAAATTTGGGCTGTTTTATCTTTAGTACACTAAATTTTGTGCAAATTAAAAGTTAAAACCATTAAATTATTTTACTTTTTGTTTTTCAGAAAAAATTATGAATTTAGGGGATTAGTTCTGTAAGCCCCCTTGCAAACAGGACGATACGTATGCACTACTGAAATTGTAAAGCGAAAGGAATGCCATCAAAGACAATCTTCATTAGGTAAAAGGCTTTGCAAATCAGTTTCCCTCGGAAAAATTTGCTTATAATTTGAATGGCATTTCTATGCTTTCGATCTAAGCTTGATCACCCAAATGTTTTGCACAACATTTTCAACATTTGACAGCACTGATGAGGAACCTGCTTGAAACCATATTGTTAGTGGTTGCCCTAGTTGCATAAGGCGAAAGGTATTAATTTTACCGCGATACTTCTGCTGTGCTAGCAGATCAGTAAATTTTTTCTTGATTAAAGTCTCGAATCGAAACAAAATAAATGATCAGCTTTTACTCTCGGCTGAGTGTTTGTGAAGGGAAAAAATTAAATTTTTGTGCTCATTGCAATCCGTTGTCAATGAGCGAGTGACATAGTAGCAGTTACAGCTGACTATTTGATCTATCAGTATATTTATTGCCTTGTGGTTTCGAGTAAAGGTTGTTTTCTTGATATTAATAATTTGTGCAGCTAAAATGCTTATGATTATATCTAAGCCGAATCAATTCCCTACAGTGTGAAACTGTTTTATTCAAAAATTGAACTCCATATATCTTGAGTGAAAGAACATTGACACGCCGTCATCTTTCATCTTTATAAATTGCAGTCTATTTCATAGGCAACCACTTAGACTATGCAAATACTTGGCATCAATGCAAATCTACATAAATTAGATTCAGTGTTCAAAAAAATAATGAATTTGAATTAAGATAAAGACAACTTAGCTAAGAGTTGTTTATGCGCTGATTGCACTTTTTGAGACCGTTATTTATTTTAAGTTAAATTCAGCTGATTTGAATATCACGTTCCCAAGAGTCTTCACAACTTCAAGTCGTAGATGTGATATCGTCTTAGAATATAAACATAGCATTTCAGTAACAATAAAAATTTAAAGCGAATTAATATAAATTGGCCTGGTCAAAATGCCTTTCCTGCTTTGCAAGCCAACAAGTGCAGTAAGTAGCTACTAGTAGGACTTTAGTTGATTTGAAAATTTCCAAGGCCTCAAGATTACCAAAAACAAAAAAAAACGACTGAGTCCAGTGAAACCGTTCAAAAATGCAAAAAAATTTTAAAACAGCTTGTTGTTACATTTTTATCGATTGCATAAAGGGATTGCGATTCGCTTCTAAAAGGAATGCGCTCAGAATTGGAACAGCGCTGGAAAAAATATTGTGAAGCCAGTTGTAATTGCAGTAAATAAAGTAGGTCCCTGTAAATGGAGAGTAGGTCATTTTCTCACATGATGGAATTAGGTGCAGTGCAATATAAAGATAGATGCAAGAGCTCGCCATGGTTCCGGTTATGAACTTCGTTTTAGTGGTTTACTTTGCTTTTTATGCCGGGATTATTAAAGCTTGTATAAATCTCCATCCAAATATGTCGCCAGCTATTGAAACCAAAAACCTTTTCAAAGGTAAATAAGAAGTAACAATATTTTTTTCAAGGTGATTGCCCAATGGCTTATGAGAAGCAAACATGTGTTGAGAATGCGGCAATTTTTCTAGTTTGGCAGACGTTTGAATCAATCAAGGTGTCGGATTCGGATGGCCATATCATCATTAGCAAAGAGAAGCGGAAGAGCTCAAGAGTGAATGCAGCCTGTATATATTCACTTACACGCGGTCAAGACGTGGTGGGATTTTCCCATGTCTATGACTGTGATATCTTCGTGCGAGACATTTGTTACGATTATGTATTTGAATCTGCAAATGAGCTAATGTAAGAACCAGTTTTGAATCCCTTTTTATGTATGAATTTCAGCACACAAGAACGCGCAAGTTGTTTTACAAAAATGGAGTTTATGGCTAAGATTGGTGTTGATCGAAACAGAACGGTAAAGATTGTGTCAAATACGCAGCCATTCATTGAAATTATGGCAAGACTGGTCGAAGATAATTACCACGACAGACAACTTGATCTCTTCATTCCATTAATTTTTAGACCACTATTCAGTCTGATGTCTTGTAGAATAAAGCCAATGAATTGATTCAAGTTATTTCTGACTTAAGCTGAGTATTTGGGTCCGAAGCAATGAATTTTATTAATATGCGAGTAGATAGTAAATAAACTGGCAAACAGCATTTAGCATTTTAAAAAGTCTTTGATTGACTCAAAGAGAGCCATAGCGAATTAAAAAACTAGGCAAGACGCAAAACTAAAATCTGTGTTATCTTTTTGTTTAAGCTAAAGCATTTCGATCCTTCTCCCTACTCCTCTAGTTCCTCTCTATGGATTGTAAGCCGTAAGGCTTATGCATTCTTGACAACCTCTACATCAAGGCTAACAGTTGGTGGGATTATGCCGCTTACATATAAATGTCCAGTGATAAATATACTGAGCATGATTAAAACAGCTAAATGATATGGTTGAAAAAATAAGAGAATTCACTCATTTACATAACTGATTGAAGAACATGTTCGCATTCGTGTAACTACACTTAAGTCTTTGAGATCCGCCCTCTTTTCAAACTTTGGCCTTTTGAAGGACCCTAGAGCGGGTAAGGAAGGGCATATTTAGGCAGTCCTACCTTAGTTAACCATTTCTAAATCAATTTCGAATAGCAGGGCCAGCAGCATTTCGCTTCTCTTGTGAGCGACTGCCATTGTTCACCACGCAACTGCAAATGCTGTTGATATGCTAATAGCCTTATAAGAGCTACTGCCACAATCCTTTCAATTGATCAAAGTAAGCAGAACTGGCATGTTGTAAAAGAAACGCCCTGTTGTTAACTGCAACTGTGCTGCAACCAGAAATAAATTCTTTCATGCGTCTTAAAACAGATATTATCTTTTGTACTTGGTTGCGTATTGAGGATTCTACCAGAATCTAAGGCTTGCATTGCAGCATGGTGGTAGCGCTTCATGATCTAAATTAAAGAGCAAATTTAAGCTGCTGACATATGCGTATTATTAGTCAAATTTGTTGATGGTTAAATGTAAGCCAAAGCTATTAACGAAAATGCGAAACTATCACGATCAAAGTTTGTAGACCCTTCTTGAGTATTTCATGCATAAATGTGGATGTATGACACACTCTACAGTAGTAGTATCGTTATCGAAAAGGGCCAAACGGACTTTTCTTTAACTATGAAATCTGGTTAAATGCAGCCCGGAAGAGAAAAGCTATCCAAATTATTGTCAAAAGTGATAGTTTCATCCTTTTGCTAGCGTGATTTCACACAGTTCAATGAACTTGATCTCGTAATATGTGAAATATCTTCTGTAATACCACTACTACCACCTGATAAAGTGGAGCATTATCTTTCAAACTCATGCTACAGAGAGCACATTTTATTACCATCTCAAAACCTGAAAGAACCATATTTTGGCAACTAGAAAGTGTTGACCCTTTTCATAAACTTTATAGTAATAAAATTTAAGAAAATTGCCCTTGCAATTGCTGCTAGTAATTGGACAGCAATTAAATGCTAATAATTTCGTTTGAGCATGTTTTCCTATCAAAAATGATTTAATAAGCGTAGATTTATTAAAGATGCACAATCGCGCAGCCTAATAATCTTGACCAAATGAACAATTTGTTTATGTCTAATTCGTCAAATCCTGAAGCTATAAACAATATAATACCGATCTCTTTTTTTACCGTCACTTCAAACCTTACACGCGAAAGACCGCAGTAAATAATTACGAATGATTTGCGAATGTTCCTATTCACACTGAAAATTAAAATGTCATAAGAAGTTGCTGATGCTGCTAGTATGCTAAGGTAGAGTCACGCAATTGCTAATCAACTTTCTTGAAAAAAAGCCACTTGAATTTCAGCTTTGGCCCGACAACTCATTTGTTGGTTCGCGCTTACGGTGGTATTTTGGCTAGATCTCTTACCGGTAATAAATTAAGCAGCAAAAACTGAAATCCCTATAAGTCAAAAGCCTTCGTTAAGATCGTAATCTTCTTTCAACTCAATTACTGGAGCCACCAAACTGCGATCTCGCAATTCGTTGAATTTTCATCAGCGTGCTTTTTTGACATATGCTTTTGGTTTAAGCAAGGAAAATTTATTAAACTGATAAAAATCTAACATGGAACATTTTGACTTCACTCGATAAATCAGTTTTACTTTTTAACTCAAATGTATTTTTTTCGAAGAGAAATAGTGTCATATGAGTGTTCAACCCCCTTTTATCATGCAATTTTGCTAAATTTCCGGCAAACCTACTAGGTCTTGACTAGATGTAAGCAGTTCTGAAGCATTAACATGGCGTTTAACTTCCCTGTTTTTCCAAAATTCTTTGGGCTTGAAAGTAAAAATGATCATTTGAAATGAATGCCTTTTTATAGGGAAGAGGCGATCGATCATTGAAAAAGCCACTGAAATCTCCGTTTATCAGGCAATTTAATGAACTTGAATGTTAAATTTCATTTGGTACCTTACCATCAGCTTAAAGTAAAAATACTTTCTTATATTTCATACCAGTAAATAAGGAACTATTTACTGAAGTTATAACATGAGAAGCCATCTGTTCTGCAGTCCATAAACTTGATTTTTAGTTCATATTATGACACTAAAAATAAAACCGCTTCTTAATGACATGCTGCATTTAACAAACACCATTTAATTCAACATTTATTTCAAAGAGAACTTGAACCAAAGACTGGGCATTTTTAATCAAACGCATTGTGTCAGGTGCTGTCGTTTCAACAAACTGCAGACTACTTGGTTGGTCACCACTGCTTACTAAGTTAAGTTAAAACTATGAACTATAAATTTTAACCGACACACGCATTTCATAAACGTTGATATATTCATTCATGTACTAAAGCTCGTCATTGCTGAGAATCGCTGTGTGAGAAGACCACAATGAGGCTATTTCACTTGGCCATATTTTGCAACGATAGCCCAACAATGTTCCATCCTGCTCTCGAACAAATTTAAACCCTGTTTTATTCTTTTTGAATGGATTGAAGTTAGTTGAACTTCTTACACTCTGCCCGAATTTTCTTAGATAAACACTAAGCTCATTCAACTATGGCATCAAGAGAATATCCAGTTCCAAGACAAAATTTATCGAAAAGGCTTTTAAACGTCATGACATTGCATTAATTGGATGTTGACAGAAAATCAGGTAAGAAAATGCATTTGGTTAGGAATTTGCATTTAAAAGCTTTGGTTACTGTGTCATTGGTTCGATAATACCAGTATTCTTATTTCATCAAAATTTTAAGAAATGGCATGTATTTGCATTCTAGTCAATCGCCTCCCGATTAGTCTTTAAGTTCATTTAGTTCCAATGCTCCCGAGCATTTTAATTTCAACAGGCAATCTCTTATTTATATATAAATGAAGATCAATCAATGATCGTCAATTCTATTTTTGCAGAGTCAGTGTACTATAATGCATATGCAAACCATTAGCTTATTAAAGTAAACTCATTTCCTTCTTAGAGCATTCCTCTTCTTTCCAATTGTGATAAGATGCACGCTGAAATGCTGCCTTCATGCTACTATTGAGACTTGATTTTTCAATTAGTTACGCTAACTTCAATTCAATAAACAAAAATTTAAAGAGCAAAGCCTCACCAAGCAGATACTGGCCTCATTTGAAATATAGAGATATTGATATGACTTGACGCTTGTAAAGGCTACAGCTACTTAATTTCAGAGAATACTGCTACTACGAGCTGTAATTTTGGATCCTGGTCAGGCAGCCAGGAGCAATTAATCCTAAGCTTTCCTCTCTAAATGCTTATATCTTCGATTGTGTTTAAGAAGGCTTATTTTCCCTAACGTAGCAAATTAACTATCTGAAGCAAATTTTTGAATAATGTGAGCAACCTCGAAATTGTGAGTATCAAAATTAATGCTGTCTGTAGAAAAAGTTGCTCCAAGGATTAATGTAGTAGCAGACAAAGATTAATTCAGAAGAAGATCCCTTTATGGTTCGCAAATTTAAGTTTGCCTTTTGAAATTTATTATTAGATTAGAAGAGCATTTCAAAACGCAACTTCTCATTCGTGTGCAAGTAAAATCCATTTTCAAATTGTCTGCTCGAAGTGCTCAGAGCCCAAGTAGTAAGCTTCATATTCAAACAATCAGCTGTGTTGCAGAAATTCATTTTATTTATTTTCCATTACAAATCTGCAGTGCTATAGTAGAAATCCATTTGTGAAATATCTGGCTGCCTTGCAGACATCAAATTTTATACAAAGACAATAGTGTCTATTAAAATCAAATGGTTTCCTACTTAGAGTCTTTCGTTATTCCACATTCGTGTTGGAGCATGCTAAAGGCTTCCAATGCCTTTGTTCCATTCAGGTGGAATCTATCATTGAGCTAAGCCTAACTTACATAAGTGACTAGAATTTTAACAAACAAATAAACTGGCTAACTAAACTGATCTTGGCTGAGTTTCAAGTGCAGCGAAAAATCGTTTCTAAATCGCGATCATAGGTTACTATGTCCAAGTACTGTGAAGGTCATAAAAGTATATTTTAAGGAAGAATGTTTTGACTAGATGTGCATATTATTAACATACAATTTGAGTTAATATGTTTAAAATTTTAGGAATATGAGCTTTCCGATTAATTTAATGTGGTGTTAATATGTAGCTGGATGCCACATGGTACTGAGAATGAAGCGCTGTTTATTCTTGTAAAGTTCTTGAGGAAGTACACTTTAGTATTTGCATCGCACAAGTTGTGCCTAACAATTTGCAGAATGTTCTTAAAAAATATGCATTGGAAGGTGCAAGTGGTATGAGATCAAGCTAAATGCGTGAATTATTTGAAATTCAAATGAACAAGACAGCCAAATGACACACGACTACTGCTAACCCACCTGTCGTCAACGTAGCGAATTCACACAATCACAATGCTGATGAACTCGCACAACTTGCTTTTCTCAACTGAATTCAGGAAAGAAGTTAAATATTTATGAAACACTGAAGCACTGACTGGTTGATGAATAACCATTTCTTTTAGGACGTGTTTATAGGCTGGTTGATCTCCTGTTTAAAGGGTCAAGAATCTTGGCACACATATGTTTACCAAGTCAGTGCTTCCTGCTGACCGTTTTAAGAGCTGCTGGTCAACGGCTGGTCAGGTTTTTCTACTCAAAGTGAGAGGTAAAAATTTCGCACCCATATTACACGATGATACTATTTTTTAAGTAGAGCATTTTTGAACAACATTAACTAATGTGCAAATCAGTAGGCAAATACACCTTTTAATATTTTCGGTCCAAAAATGGCTTGAATAGCCAATAAAAGTCAAACCAGATTTGTGTAGAGCACTTGTTCATAGGATAGATTAAAATCCTGGTGATTTTAACTAGTTTGATTTTGTCATTTTATTTCAAAACAGCCTTGATTTTGGTAACTGAATGAAGTCAATGCGTTTGACACACATTTTATATTTTTCCTCACGACGTTGGCAGACACACTGGAAAGGGCTAACAAAATATCGCATCGTATCAAGGTAAACTTTCTGCAATATTCCAAGCTAATCATAAATGAGTGAATGGCATGACCCAGAAGCTAAGTTGGTTTAGTTCAGATTGTTCAGATCCCTTTTAATTAACCTTTCGACATTATTAACATCTGAAGTCCATTTACGAAATCATTACGGACTATCTCATTTGATAATTTCCTTAGATAGGGGTCAACTCTATTCAGTTGCGCGATTAGGTTGATCCTCTCTCGAAGTGGTGCAGTAAAACATGTTTCTTATTAGTGCAATGGATTTGATTGGGGTGAGGTATTCATCAATCAAATGGTCCTAGTAACCCTTGAAGAAGAACAAATTAGACGGATATTTTAATAAACTGTTATTCATCTGCTGATGAAGCCAACAGGAAATTGGCGAAGTAAAAAATCTTCAAGCGACTTATAAGTTATTGGTCATGATGAAGTTGTTTCAGTTAATTTTTCTCTCGGCTGATAGCGTAGTTTAAATATCCTGCACATTATTTAAATTTGTTTGTTTGACTTTTTAGACTTTTTTTGCGCTAGCGGAGTGCCAGTGCAAAGTAAACACGCATCATCGAAGCTAAAATAACAAGCACAATAAAGCACTGGAACGGAACACTTTGTATAAACTTTTCAAAGCATTGCCTTTCTAGGTTTCTGTTTATTTTCAATTTTAGGCTTTTGCTAACTGAATTTGCGCTTACTTTTAGACCTTTTCAGTATCGAATTCTGAATGATAGTTTACTCATTAATGTTTCAATTTGCAACGAATTTATCAAATCGTTAGCTTTGTTGACTTATTTTTGAGCAATCTAAGCAATTCAAGTAGATTGAAATACTTTTGCGATTAAACAAAATCAGCATTTAAGCGCCTGATTTGAATATGAGTAAAATACAACAAAAAATATTGACATATTGCTGAGCGCAAAATTTGTGAGTGGTTGGTGCAAAGGTAAGAAAAACCTTGATTTGAGTTGTTTGCGGGACAGTCTTTGACGAATTTCGTGTATGCAAAGGGACAAACATATCAGAAGAATTTCCTTTTTTGAATTCACTAGCAACAAAACAGAAGACGTAAGTCGAATGTTGTGGCACCAAAGAAGAATAAAACTATGCTGAGGATGTAGTTTGTCCAATTCAGCAAATTGTTATGTCGCATTTGCGTATTTGACTGGACTTTACGAAGCAGCAGTTATCACATTTCAAAGTTTTCATGATAAAAATTCTGCATTAGTACACAACTCTGAAGATGCTCAATACAGTAAATTTATTTTTACACAAAGCCATGACAAAAACAACAACTAATGAAGCTGTGTTACAAATTGTGTGCCCCTGCTTGTCAAAATAATGGAACAAATGCAAATTTTAACTCGCTGATTACAAAATAAGGCTGCTTAAGATCTTTGTCTCACTTGGACTTAATGTAATAAATAGAGTTACTGAATTTCGACGTGGATTAAGGTGTTATTCAGCACCTGCGAATAGTTTTGCGAAGTTTTTGTTCCATGAAATAGGCATTCAATTACCTGCAAGAAATTTTTGGTTTCAGTCAGGGAACTGTTCAAGCCTGCATTCACGAGCTTCAACTTCAATAAGTAGCGTGAAGGTAAAAAAGTTACATTTGTGCAGTGGCAGCATGTCAGATACACAACGGTGTCATTCGTATCTGCTGCAAACACGCTTTATTTAATAAAGTTGCTCATAAATCTAGCTTTGTTATTAAAGACACACTTGCAGTAACAGTTTACAGGTATGTTGTTGATCTCGACTGTCAACTGTAGATTTGTGAGAATCTGGCCCACAAATGGGTGCTTATTTGCTCGAAATCGTGAGGTTCTGCAATTGCTATTCTCAAATATTTACATTGTTCAGATGGGCTGCGTTCGGTTACACTAGCAATTTACTATTGCCTAATTACTGGTATTGTGAAAAATAACTCTCCCAGTATATATTTAAACAAATTTAAATAAACGTGCCTCTTTTTTCCCGCAGATTATTCTTTGAGTTCAAAAGGTCGTGATCTGCCTTTATCAAGGCGTGTTCATGATAAATAATCTTGTTTTAAACATTATTGAAGTAAATGAATGCCAATATTCAAGCTGAACTGCGGCTATTTACAATCAGCAAAATTTTGAATTGATCAATCAAGTTAATTATTTCAATAGCATTTTTTCCTGGGCGTTATTTTTGATCACACTTACAAATTATAGAAAAGACGAAGATCTCTTTGATCACATTGAAATTGCCGACTTTATAAACATTAAGAAAATTCAATGGACCTTGACTCTGACGGTTTGCATCACCCAAGAATGACCTTGACTTGTATCTAAACGCCCACATTTTCAGTCACCGTTAAGTCCTTTGTCTAGTGATATGTCTATGCCCATAACTTAAATTTGCTCCATGATTTAGGCAATGAAATCACACTATCGTTCTACCATACAGTCTTTTGGGCATATTAAAAGTACCAGTTTGAAACTAATGACTGGTTTCTTATTCTAGCACTTTATTAGTTATCAACTGAAACATTCAGATAAGCCAATGGTTGCTTTTACAGAGCGATGGTTTGTCTTGATTCAATAAAGGAATCACAACCGCTCATCAGGCAGATAAAACATTGCCCGTCTTAAGATTCAAAATGAATTCATGAATCAATGATCAAATTGGAGCTGCATCAATACAGTTTCAGTCAATCGAGAGACATTTAATCCACTAATGCTTGAAAATAGGTTATTCAAGCTGTATGCATGCAGGCCAATTTTCTGGTATTTTCAACTTTATCAATTGTTGGCTCTTAATAGCGCCATAACTACGCCTATTGTGAGAACGTCACATCTGAAAAAACTAAGAACAGATATGGCATTGGGAAATTGAAAACGCATTGACTGTCAATCTCATCAGATCCAATACCACAAATGGCACAGCCTACTAGATTGACTTAAAGGAAGAAAGACAGAATGCGAAAAGACGAAGAATGGAAGCGATCTCACTAAAATAAAACCATTGATCCAATTCCAGCTTTCGCGGTTTGCCCATCCATGTGTTAATTTAGAACCCACTTGAAGTACAGTAGACCCGCCTATTGTTGAAATACTGAATCTCAAGATTTCAAGCAAAGCTTCTCAGTGCAAGTCGAAAATATTTTGCATCAATTTATTAATCTTATTTTGCATGAAATCAGTGTTAAGACTGTTCTGAGATTGAAGGGAATCACGAGATCAAGATGTTTATCTTGGTAGTTCTTTTCTATCAGTCTTGACAAAACTTCAATATACGGCCGTGAATTTGAGACAATCCTTGCAGTTCTGTTCTGATCTACTGAAACCAAAGCCGAGAACTCCATCTTTTTGAAGCAACTTGCACTTAATTGTGTGCTGAATTGCATTTTTAATGAGCGACTTAAAATTATGCCTTACACAAAATTTCGATCCGTTTCAAAGCTGTAATCATAGCAAACGCCTCGTACGAGAATCTCACAGTCGTAAAAACGGGGAAAGCCAATTATATTTTGAGTAAACGCAAGCGAGTATTTGCAAGCCACGTTTATCCTCGCAGTTTTCATTTTCTCTTTGTTAATGACGAGATGCCCTTTTAAATTCGACGCTCGGATTGCTTCAAACGCTTGACGTACGAGAAAAGCAGCCGCATTCTCAACGCATGTTTGTATTTTATTTGAAATCGGACAATCACCTTAAGGATAAATAATTCAACCTCTCAATTACCTCTGAAGAGATTTCTAGTATTAATTATTGGCAATGGTTTTTGATCGTGATCCAAACATGCTTTAATTATTCCAGCATGAAGGAATAAATGAATTGCTGAAGCGAGGCTCATAACTTGAATGTTAGCGATATTTGCTAAGATATTTATACTACGCTCAATGCAATCCCACTGTGTGAAAACAAAAGCATTTATCCACTCACAAAGAGTCCTTTAGCCTAATAGGATCATGATTGTATTTCAAACTATTTTCAGCGATTTAAGTACTGAGCACAATATCAACTTACGCTGTCCGTGCATATTTTTAATAATAACTTGCTTCGTTAGTGCTATTTTGCATTTTAGCAATTATTTTTTTCATTTCTTCTATTTGTTTCCCCGACGTTTTTACCTCTTGGATTCCCTACTATTAGATTTCGATAATCTTTAAATGTATCAAAATTACGCCAGTGAACTCTGCCATTATTGAATCAGATCAGATCAGATCTATTCTAAGCATGCAGCACTGATTCCCAAAAATTTAGCAAAACTAAGAAGCTTCTTCCACACAAGGTGTTCCGCAGCTTATTTGTAGACTTTCACAGATGCGATCTGCGATTTGCTGAAATTCTAACGGATTGTTTTAAGAGAATAATAAACATGCAATTTCAAAAAACGTCGATTCGTCATGTACTTCAATTTAAAATTAATTTAATTGAAGTCATTCTCATTAAAAATTGCACGATTACAATCCTTGATTTCTCAAATTAATTAAATTAATGGATTGTTGATGAATATGACTTTATTTAGATTAAGTTCGCTGTTTTCAGTGAAGTTATAGCAAGGGTCATTTTGATCATTTCAAACAATTTGAGGAAAAACCTAACACAAATGTGTCGTGGAACCTCAATCAAACAGCATTAAAGCCAACATTCGACGGTCTTTTTCATTTTGAACGTTGCTTCTATGTCACACAGTATCGGTGTTATTGCCGACACTAACAAGATTTTGAGTGAACCATCGAAGAAGACTTTGTATAGCTATTTAATTTAGAACTTCAAACTTATTTGAGTCCCTTTCTGTCACATATCAACTGTAAATGCTTGTTAAATCATCTGCTGAAAGAGGCATTGAGTGCTTCATTCCATGACGGTTCATTCACGTGGATCATTTGATTACATCGACACCAATCAAAATTGTTGCAAAAGCTAATTTGATCTGAAAATTTCCTTGCCTTCAACAGCACTTTTGTTTCTTATCACTTGTAAATCGGTTTGGAAAAATTCAGTGCCCATATTGAAGACGTTTAACTATACCCCTAACATGCGATGCTGATTTCATTGTAAAAACTCTAACAGAACTTTTAATGGAACACCTTTAGCTTATTAAGCATCGCCTGAAAAACAGTGACAGCGATTTATCTGAAGGCCTCTTTGGCTGCCTAGTTGAGCACAAAAAGCATTCCAGGGTGTCTCATTCAATGTAATCAAAGACAAATTCCCTCAATATGCACTGATACCTAACAAAAATATTTAATAGTCTTTGCAACTGGATGTAGGTCAGCACGTTGTTATCAATGATGATCAAAGCTGGTGTTTGCAGTTTTCATCCACTCTCAGTGGAGAGTTTTCACACTGAATTTTAACTCTGTGACATAGTCCACAACATGATGAACTTTAACTGCACGCTTTGCAAGAATTTTTAACTTTCTTCCTGATTTCAGTTGAGAAAAGCAAGTTGTGCGAGTTCATCAGCATTGTGATTGTGTGAATTCGCTGCGTTGACGATAGCTGGGTTTACAGCAGTCGTGTGTCATTCCGCTATCTCATTCATTTGAATTTCAAATAATTCACGCATTTAGCTTGATCTCATACCACTTGCCTAGGTGGATCATGGTCTTGCGGCCCCATAACATTTTGCACCTTCCAATGCATATTTTTTAAGAACATCGTGCAAATTGTTAGGCACAACTTGTGCGATGCAAAACTAAAGTGTACTTCCTCAAGAACTTTACAAGAATAAACAGCGCTTCATTCTCAGTACCATGTGGCATCCAGCTACATATTAACACCACATTAAATTAATCGGAAAGCTCATATTCCTAAAATTTTAAACATATTAACTCAAATTGTATGTTAATAATATGCACATCTAGTCAAAACATTCTTCCTTAAAATATACTTTTATGACCTTCACAGTACTTGGACATAGTAACCTATGATCGCGATTTAGAAACGATTTTTCGCTGCACTTGAAACTCAGCCAAGATCAGTTTAGTTAGCCAGTTTATTTGTTTGTTAAAATTCTAGTCACTTATGTAAGTTAGGCTTAGCTCAATGATAGATTCCACCTGAATGGAACAAAGGCATTGGAAGCCTTTAGCATGCTCCAACACGAATGTGGAATAACGAAAGACTCTAAGTAGGAAACCATTTGATTTTAATAGACACTATTGTCTTTGTATAAAATTTGATGTCTGCAAGGCAGCCAGATATTTCACAAATGGATTTCTACTATAGCACTGCAGATTTGTAATGGAAAATAAATAAAATGAATTTCTGCAACACAGCTGATTGTTTGAATATGAAGCTTACTACTTGGGCTCTGAGCACTTCGAGCAGACAATTTGAAAATGGATTTTACTTGCACACGAATGAGAAGTTGCGTTTTGAAATGCTCTTCTAATCTAATAATAAATTTCAAAAGGCAAACTTAAATTTGCGAACCATAAAGGGATCTTCTTCTGAATTAATCTTTGTCTGCTACTACATTAATCCTTGGAGCAACTTTTTCTACAGACAGCATTAATTTTGATACTCACAATTTCGAGGTTGCTCACATTATTCAAAAATTTGCTTCAGATAGTTAATTTGCTACGTTAGGGAAAATAAGCCTTCTTAAACACAATCGAAGATATAAGCATTTAGAGAGGAAAGCTTAGGATTAATTGCTCCTGGCTGCCTGACCAGGATCCAAAATTACAGCTCGTAGTAGCAGTATTCTCTGAAATTAAGTAGCTGTAGCCTTTACAAGCGTCAAGTCATATCAATATCTCTATATTTCAAATGAGGCCAGTATCTGCTTGGTGAGGCTTTGCTCTTTAAATTTTTGTTTATTGAATTGAAGTTAGCGTAACTAATTGAAAAATCAAGTCTCAATAGTAGCATGAAGGCAGCATTTCAGCGTGCATCTTATCACAATTGGAAAGAAGAGGAATGCTCTAAGAAGGAAATGAGTTTACTTTAATAAGCTAATGGTTTGCATATGCATTATAGTACACTGACTCTGCAAAAATAGAATTGACGATCATTGATTGATCTTCATTTATATATAAATAAGAGATTGCCTGTTGAAATTAAAATGCTCGGGAGCATTGGAACTAAATGAACTTAAAGACTAATCGGGAGGCGATTGACTAGAATGCAAATACATGCCATTTCTTAAAATTTTGATGAAATAAGAATACTGGTATTATCGAACCAATGACACAGTAACCAAAGCTTTTAAATGCAAATTCCTAACCAAATGCATTTTCTTACCTGATTTTCTGTCAACATCCAATTAATGCAATGTCATGACGTTTAAAAGCCTTTTCGATAAATTTTGTCTTGGAACTGGATATTCTCTTGATGCCATAGTTGAATGAGCTTAGTGTTTATCTAAGAAAATTCGGGCAGAGTGTAAGAAGTTCAACTAACTTCAATCCATTCAAAAAGAATAAAACAGGGTTTAAATTTGTTCGAGAGCAGGATGGAACATTGTTGGGCAGAGTGTAAGAAGTTCAACTAACTTCAATCCATTCGAAAAGAATAAATCAGGGTTTAAATTTGTTCGAGAGCAGGATGGAACATTGTTGGGCTATCGTTGCAAAATATGGCCAAGTGAAATAGCCTCATTGTGGTCTTCTCACACAGCGATTCTCAGCAATGACGAGCTTTAGTACATGAATGAATATATCAACGTTTATGAAATGCGTGTGTCGGTTAAAATTTATGGTTCATAGTTTTAACTTAACTTAGTAAGCAGTGGTGACCAACCAAGTAGTCTGCAGTTTGTTGAAACGACAGCACCTGACACAATGCGTTTGATTAAAAATGCCCAGTCTTTGGTTCAAGTTCTCTTTGAAATAAATGTTGAATTAAATGGTGTTTAAATGCAGCATGTCATTAAGAAGCGGTTTTATTTTTAGTGTCATAATATGAACTAAAAATCAAGTTTATGGACTGCAGAACAGATGGCTTCTCATGTTATAACTTCAGTAAATAGTTCCTTATTTACTGGTATGAAATATAAGAAAGTCTTTTTACTTTAAGCTGATGGTAAGGTACCAAATGAAATTTAACATTCAAGTTCATTAAATTGCCTGATAAACGGAGATTTCAGTGGCTTTTTCAATGATCGATCGCCTCTTCCCTATAAAAAGGCATTCATTTCAAATGATCATTTTTACTTTCAAGCCCAAAGAATTTTGGAAAAACAGGGAAGTTAAACGCCATGTTAATGCTTCAGAACTGCTTACATCTAGTCAAGACCTAGTAGGTTTGCCGGAAATTTAGCAAAATTGCATGATAAAAGGGGGTTGAACACTCATATGACACTATTTCTCTTCGAAAAAAATATATCTGAGTTAAAAAGTAAAACTGATTTATCGAGTGAAATCAAAATGTTCCATGTTAGATTTTTATCAGTTTAATAAATTTTCCTTGCTTAAACCAAAAGCATATGTCAAAAAAGCACGCTGATGAAAATTCAACGAATTGCGAGATCGCAGTTTGGTGGCTCCAGTAATTGAGTTGAAAGAAGATTACGATCTTAACGAAGGCTTTTGACTTATAGGGATTTCAGTTTTTGCTGCTTAATTTATTACCGGTAAGAGATCTAGCCAAAATACCACCGTAAGCGCGAACCAACAAATGAGTTGTCGGGCCAAAGCTGAAATTCAAGTGGCTTTTTTTCAAGAAAGTTGATTAGCAATTGCGTGACTCTACCTTAGCATACTAGCAGCATCAGCAACTTCTTATGACATTTTAATTTTCAGTGTGAATAGGAACATTCGCAAATCATTCGTAATTATTTACTGCGGTCTTTCGCGTGTAAGGTTTGAAGTGACGGTAAAAAAAGAGATCGGTATTATATTGTTTATAGCTTCAGGATTTGACGAATTAGACATAAACAAATTGTTCATTTGGTCAAGATTATTAGGCTGCGCGATTGTGCATCTTTAATAAATCTACGCTTATTAAATCATTTTTGATAGGAAAACATGCTCAAACGAAATTATTAGCATTTAATTGCTGTCCAATTACTAGCAGCAATTGCAAGGGCAATTTTCTTAAATTTTATTACTATAAAGTTTATGAAAAGGGTCAACACTTTCTAGTTGCCAAAATATGGTTCTTTCAGGTTTTGAGATGGTAATAAAATGTGCTCTCTGTAGCATGAGTTTGAAAGATAATGCTCCACTTTATCAGGTGGTAGTAGTGGTATTACAGAAGATATTTCACATATTACGAGATCAAGTTCATTGAACTGTGTGAAATCACGCTAGCAAAAGGATGAAACTATCACTTTTGACAATAATTTGGATAGCTTTTCTCTTCCGGGCTGCATTTAACCAGATTTCATAGTTAAAGAAAAGTCCGTTTGGCCCTTTTCGATAACGATACTACTACTGTAGAGTGTGTCATACATCCACATTTATGCATGAAATACTCAAGAAGGGTCTACAAACTTTGATCGTGATAGTTTCGCATTTTCGTTAATAGCTTTGGCTTACATTTAACCATCAACAAATTTGACTAATAATACGCATATGTCAGCAGCTTAAATTTGCTCTTTAATTTAGATCATGAAGCGCTACCACCATGCTGCAATGCAAGCCTTAGATTCTGGTAGAATCCTCAATACGCAACCAAGTACAAAAGATAATATCTGTTTTAAGACGCATGAAAGAATTTATTTCTGGTTGCAGCACAGTTGCAGTTAACAACAGGGCGTTTCTTTTACAACATGCCAGTTCTGCTTACTTTGATCAATTGAAAGGATTGTGGCAGTAGCTCTTATAAGGCTATTAGCATATCAACAGCATTTGCAGTTGCGTGGTGAACAATGGCAGTCGCTCACAAGAGAAGCGAAATGCTGCTGGCCCTGCTATTCGAAATTGATTTAGAAATGGTTAACTAAGGTAGGACTGCCTAAATATGCCCTTCCTTACCCGCTCTAGGGTCCTTCAAAAGGCCAAAGTTTGAAAAGAGGGCGGATCTCAAAGACTTAAGTGTAGTTACACGAATGCGAACATGTTCTTCAATCAGTTATGTAAATGAGTGAATTCTCTTATTTTTTCAACCATATCATTTAGCTGTTTTAATCATGCTCAGTATATTTATCACTGGACATTTATATGTAAGCGGCATAATCCCACCAACTGTTAGCCTTGATGTAGAGGTTGTCAAGAATGCATAAGCCTTACGGCTTACAATCCATAGAGAGGAACTAGAGGAGTAGGGAGAAGGATCGAAATGCTTTAGCTTAAACAAAAAGATAACACAGATTTTAGTTTTGCGTCTTGCCTAGTTTTTTAATTCGCTATGGCTCTCTTTGAGTCAATCAAAGACTTTTTAAAATGCTAAATGCTGTTTGCCAGTTTATTTACTATCTACTCGCATATTAATAAAATTCATTGCTTCGGACCCAAATACTCAGCTTAAGTCAGAAATAACTTGAATCAATTCATTGGCTTTATTCTACAAGACATCAGACTGAATAGTGGCCTAAAAATTAATGGAATGAAGAGATCAAGTTGTCTGTCGTGGTAATTATCTTCGACCAGTCTTGCCATAATTTCAATGAATGGCTGCGTATTTGACACAATCTTTATCGTTCTGTTTCGATCAACACCAATTTTTGCTATAAACTCCATTTTTGTAAAACAACTTGCGCGTTCTTGTGTGCTGAAATTCATACATAAAAAGGGATTCAAAACTGGTTCTTACATTAGCTCATCTGCAGATTCAAATACATAATCGTAACAAATGTCTCGCACAAAGATATCACAGTCATAGACATGGGAAAGTCCCACGACGTCTTGACCGCGTGTAAGTGAATATTTACAGGCTGCATTCACTCTTGAGCTCTTCTGCTTCTCTTTGCTAATGATGAGATGGCTATCCGAATTCGACACCTTGATTGATTCAAACGTCTGCCAAACTAGAAAAATCGCTGCATTCTCAACACATGTTTGCTTCTCAAAAGCCATTGGACAATCACCTTGAAAAAAATATTGTTACTTCTTATTTACCTCTGAAAAGGTTCTTGGTTTTAATAACTGGCGACATATTTGGATGAAGATTTATACAAGCTCCAATAATCCTAGCATAAAAAGCAAAGTAAACCACTAAAACGAAGTTCATAACCGGAACCATGGCGAGCTCTTGCATCTATCTTTATATTGCACTGCACCTAATTCCATCATGTGAGAAAATGACCCACTCTCCATTTACAGAGACCTATTTTATTTACTGCAATCACAACTAGCTTTGCAATATTTTTTCCAGCGCTGTTCCAATACTGAGCGCATTCCTTTTAGAAGAAAATCGCAATTCCTTTATGCTATCGATAAAAATATAACCACAAGCTGTTTCATTATAATTTTCTGCACTTTTTAACGGATTTACTTGACTTAGTCACTTCGTTTCCGTGATATTCATTCCTCATGACTTGGTGATTTCTAGGATTTGGAAATATTCCGATCTACTAAGGTCACACTAGCAGCTAATTACTGCAATTTTTGGCTTGCAAAGCAGGAAGGGCCTTTATACCAGGCCATTTATTAATAGTTTGCTGAATTTAAATTTTAAGATGATATCACATCTACGACTTAAAGTTGTGAAGATGCTTGGTAAAGCAACATGATATTCAAATCAGCTGAATAATAATCTAAAATAAATAATGATCTCAAAAAGTGCAACCGGCACAATAAACAACTTTTGACCAAATTGTCCTTATTTACATTTTAATTCAGAACTGCAATGTGCTGCAGTATTTTCTCGAACACTGTATCTAATTTCGGCATATTTGCATTGCTCCCAGGTATTTGCACAAAGTCAAGTACTTAAGCACAATCCAATAATTTTCTTCCACTTATTGGATGACGTTGAACCCGAAATGAATCAGAAACGTAAAGATGTGCCTCTGCTAAATATCGGTTTAAATGGTTTGTTATGGCACAGTCATTTTAACAAGACGGCAATCAATCATTTTAGCATTAGCTTAACTTCCCTTGAGAGTATTTTGCCTTTAACACAGTATTTCCGGCAAAAGATGACAGCTAAATCAGCTATAATACGCAGAAAACCTATGTATTATTGGGCCAAATAAGGTTGCAGCTGTCAAATTAATATAGCGTCTGGCGAAAACGATAGATAAATATGAAAATGCCAATTGCAGCGAAAAATCCCTCTGATTTCAAATTAGTGACGATGAGAATCGCATGCCTCTTGAAGCAGCAGGAATGTCATTCCTTGGTCCTATAATTCAAGACACCAAGGAGCCAGGTGGAGCAATAAAAGCTAATTTAGCCAAAGAAAAATGGCACATAATACGACTTTGACCATTTCTGTGATCAAGAAGACTCATTAACCACCTAAAAGCATATAAGACATATTTTGACGCACAGACTATTAAATATGGCAGAAGTGTCATTACAGGATCAAAGACTGATGTATTAAGGAAGTTTTGTCTTTGATTTCAGTAAATGAAGCATTTTAGAGTGCTTAACTTCTCTAGGCACCCAAAAAAACCTTCAGATAAATTTCTGTTGCTATTTACCAAGCAACACTTAAGAAGCTGAAAGAATTCTGCTAACAGTTTTGTTAGAGTTCTCGTTATGAAGCCAGTTATCGTGGTTTATAAATAAAGAGCTTGGCAATGCACCACAATCAGAAATACTGCATGTTAAGCAGATGGAAAGACAACTGAAAACGTTCTGCTTAAGAGTTGTGCATGGTAGTTACCGAAACTCTTACGCATTAAGAGTGCAAATTAAAACGTGTCATTGCTGAACCCATCAGCAATTTTACTGTGTTCATTGACAAATTCGTGTTCTCTCTTTTTCATCCGTATGGTTAAAAATAATACTCAAGAAGAAATGCTATTGAAACGATTGCCTTTACGATGAAATATCTGTGGCTTTACTGGTAGGCTTATTACTGTTTGCTGAAAAATTCAATCATTTCAGCTCCTTAATAATTACAACTCAAAATATAAATAAGTGACAGCTGGGTCAATCAAGATATCTTAACTATATCGTTTGCTAAGGCTGTCTGCTATCTGGCAATATTAGATGGAGAATCTATTTATATGCTAACCTTTCCTTCCCTACACGACGGACTGTATCTGATTACCGTCTGGTCATACCACAGTTCTATGGGTTAATGTCTCATAACTGCCAAAAAGTAAGTCTTTTGAAAATCGTTTGTGATTTTAAGCTGTCAATAAGTGCTTTTAGTGTATCTTATACTTAAACCTAGGTCTGCGATAGCCTAAAACAAAGTTTTGTCGCACTTAAAGACTTACGCAGATCTGTTGGCATTTAATGGAAGACAATTCGTCCTTATCGCAAGTGCTAAGATCAAAACATTCCATTTTATTTTAAATGGGTTAAACATAAAATATGCCTCAGATCGATTCAGAAGGTGGATTATCGTCATGCATCCTCATAAACCAATACACCTTCATCGTCACACACTTTCACTACATCACAATGCTTAATAAGATATTTTTGTATTAACAGAGAAGGCAATCATTTTCCAAACGAAATTTAATGACAATAATTGATATAACCTTGACGAATCCTTGCAACCGTGCAACACCTAGTTGTTGATAACTTTGTTCCCGCATTTTTGAGGCCTCAGCGTGAATTTTTTACATTTCAAAACCTTCATTTTTCGAAATTAAAACGCGTAAAGCTGCAAAAATTCTCTGAAGAAGACCAAGGAACACAAATAAAAAAACTTGATTTTCAAAAATTATCACAATTTAAAAAAAAATTTTATTATGCGTTAACGCGAGGTAAATCCTCATTCCTCAAGTTAAACTAGATCAGTTGAGTCGTAATTCCTATATAATGGGCGATTTCATTGCATTCTGTTGTAGAAAACATTTGATGCAGTATCTCTAGGGTCATTAAAATGCAGTTTTTTCACAAATAAAATGTAAGACGGACTCATGCATTTAATTTAGTTGCAAAAATTGTTTTTAAAATGATTTTGCAAGCTTTTTATAAGATATTCGAAGTTTTATTCTAATTTGCGCTTTGCAGAGGCATTGAATTTTTCTCGTTTGTCGGGGAATCGGCCCATAGAAGGGGCAAACAAAACTGAGTGCTCTTCCTTTCATCAAAAGTTTAGTCTAAAACACAAAAAAATGAGTTTGGCACCAAGTTTAACTTAAGTAAACAAAAAAAGGAAAAAAAATTTGCAGACCATTTTTAGAATTCCAACTAAATCATTTTGTCTGGTAAACAGAATACTAAGATTGCAATAAGATTTGCAGCCATCTATTAGAGAAAGGATTAGACAAATGCAATGTAGCCATCGAAAAGCACATCTTACACTTTTAACTATTTCGACTCTTCAGTCTGTCTTTCTGTCAACTTTTTTTGTGAACGGGATCTATAAGTTGACTTATAAGATATCAAAGGTAAAAATTTGCCTGCTGGAAGCTATTCCATTCTGCTAAAAGTCCCAAATTAAAGTGTACAAATTTTTTTTTCATTAATAATTTATTTATTGCGTAAAGGAGATAGATTTATCGAACACAAAACCAAAATTGTTTACTACTTAAGTTATCTTCAATAACTCTTCACTGCAAATTAAAACGTTATCTTAAATGCTCCCGAAATGTAAATTACCTGATTCAAATGCATAGAATATCCACAAATCTTGCAGGAAAAGGTGCGTACTGACTAAAAAAATATTCAATTTAATTTTACAAAACGGAGGGGGAAGACAGTTTTCCACAGAACATTGGACGATTGCGTATCGGTCTACCCGCGATTTTCATGAATAGAGCAGCTGTTTAAAATAAATATAACATATATCATGTTACTTTAATTTTCAGTGTATCACTTAAAAAAGCTGATTTGGTGGGAAAGAAATCCACAAGCTGCATCTTGTATTAAATTTATAACTTAAATAAAAAACCTAATGACATTCTTACTGTGAAAAGTCTCTAGATCACCAACGTTCCCTCCCAATTCCACACCTTTGTTTAAAAAGTATCGTTATATTTCCTGGCTATTTATACTGCCTGTTGTGCACCGCGATCAATTTTACTTCATTCGCTTATTACGCCTGTGCTGAATACTGATGTTGACCGTCTTGGAGTTCTAAACGTTTTTCAAGCTGTAAGCTTAGGTGCGCTAAGACAAAACAACCAGCGTATACATGATTAATGTCGTATTAATGGGAATGACACTAAATGAGAGTCAAAATGTTGGCATAAAATGCTATTTCATCGATTCAGGCATATTCAAGGCTAAGGCGTGCAGAGATCAGAGCTTACAAGGAAAGCTTCATTAAATTATTCACTAATAAAAAGTAGAGAACGCTACAGCGGAAGATGCAAATGGCTGTTCATGAAAGGTCTGGAAATATCCAGCACATAAGTTATCAACATAAATAACTTTAAGAGGAATTTTCTCGAGACAATCAGTTAACGAAAGCATTGGAATATCAGGTCAGGAGCAAACCAAATGTAATGAATCGCATTGTTTGATTCAATGCAAATGAAAATTTGAGTCATTAGTAGCTACATTAAATTGATGAAGAAAGTTCTAGGGTGAATAAATTCATTCATTCGTAGCTTTGTTAAGGCATAGGTGAACATGCAGTAAAAAATGAAACCTGAAAACAAGCCATTTAAGTTTTACAATACGTCTCACTTGTTAACTTTTTTAATTAAAATTGTGGTGCAGATTTCAAAAGATATGAAGCTTCAAAATTTTCCATGCAGTAATTT